>OX421319.1:22607202-23865215 GCA_949125395.1 Diaphora mendica
TACTCCCTCGCGTCAACAACCACTGTATGCTAAAATGCGCCTAAATACTCAAGCGTACAGCAGTGATTGCTTCGCACCGCGCGATTCCACAGTAATCGCAGGGCTGCCTCTTCGATAAAAATAAATTAACATAACTTTTTATCTATGTTATTGAGAACTGTGAATATGTTCTGACTTTTATGTGGCAGTTAAAAATTTTATCATTTATAAAATTGCTTGATTTACACCCATCTACAGCACATAAGGCACCACACGGCATCGTAATACGCGTACGAACGAACAGCACTATTAAAATTGAACGGCGTGCGCGCGCTTCGCTTGCGAAAACCGCACTGAATTTGATCCGCCGGCGGACCGAGACCGCTCGGCCGGGCGGTAGGCACTTATAGCGCGCAAGTACATGGAGTGACGGAGGCCTGGTAACGTGGTATTATCGTGAGCAATACTTGTAGTAGCTGTGTACCTACTTGTAGTAGTGGTGTGACTGAAGCATAACAAATATGACATTACGTATATATCGATATACATACATAAATGTATATCACGACTGCTTTTAAATAATATCGTGTGATTTGAGCCACATAAATTTCTTGCCGTCCCTCGTCAGGGTTTTAACTGTTTTTGGACATCCACATACATACACACACACATACACACCTTGCTCTGTTAACTGTTTATTAGTTCCGAAGAAACAAAATGACGTGAAATCACATTGACCAAGGTTACACATAATACTTATTACGTTACCTTCATCCAATAAATAGTAATTATGCTATTCAAATCATGCTTAAATTATTTTTTATACTTCTGTTCTGCGATAGATAGTGAAGTCAATTAACACTTTTTTCGATCGCTAAAAACGATTGTTGACTTACTCGCATTTAAATGTTTTTGTAAATGTGACTTATTTAAAAATAATGTACGAGTATATATAATCGAATAAATAAATGAAGTAGCATTTTTTTTTAAATTCATCGGAATCACAATTCCAGCAAAAAAATCGATATATATTGTTTTAATGTATGAAATATTTCTTTCTATTATTGACTGGCATTCGAAGTTGTTACCAATTAAGATAGAAATCAGTTGAAAAATGAAACTGAAAATAGTTATGATATCATCGCAGAGACCTGTGTTTCATAAACAAGTTCTCCGAATAAAAAAACTATTTGAAATAGTGATGAAAAGAAACAGTAATATTAAGTAGGAACTATATTTTTTTAACGAATTTTCTTATGGGGCGTTGCGGAGGGGTACCCTAGCCGGCAAAAAACGTCCGTAACGTAAGATTGACAGCGTGGTGTCAAAATGGTGGCGTATGAGAAAGATGTGAGGTCTCGGGTTCGAATCCCGTGTAGGATCTTTTTTTTTTGATCTGATAATATTTGTTTTTTGGCAGTTTGGATGTTTTCTATGTATAATATGCATGTATTTACAAAAAAAATGGCTGAAATATCTATTTATTTATTTCGTAAACGAAAAATTTATATAATGATGTAAGTTGCATGTAACAATTACGGAGTAACTCTAGACAGAACTTGTTTCAGTAGAGATTACTAGGTGGCAGCACATGTTATGTTTTATTTGTTTATTTTTATCGTTAAAAAAACATAATAAAAAAGTCTACCCGAATAGTTATTTTCTTTATAGGTACCTAGGAAGAGATTGCCGTTGAGCAATAAGGCCGCCAGTTGTACTACCGACCTACCTAGCTTTTAGTTATGTAATAAGTTTTCTGGTGTACAATAAAGCGATTTATTATCATTATTATATTATTATTACCTCGCATAGACCTTTAATTTATATTTTTATAAATTATTTTAAATAAAATAAAGGTGTTTTGTGGTTATTAAAGAGCCTGAACGAAAAAATTAGTATAACGCCATCTGTAAGTTGCATTATGTATTATTATATTTTATCTATAATTCTATTTGTTAATATACTCAGATGTAAAAACAATTATAATAACGGCTTTATTATTACATTGTATGTTTATTTAAATAGTAGAAACATTACAAAATATTGTATAAATTTAGTCATTGACATAAAGTATTTCTTCTGTATTGAGTGTCTAAGTATTAGTAACCCAAAACTAAGACCACTATCATTACATTAAACAGTTTATGATGTTGATGATGGTCTCAACTAAGGTAAAATTTATATTATTTTTTCTGAAATATCAGCAAAACGATTCATTCTGTTATACAGTGCATTTAAATTGGTATTCTATCTATCTTTCACTTCAATTCTCTGCGATGGTAATCGCCTCTTTTTTATTTTTATCGATAAAAAAATCATGATATAAAACGTTTATCCGAATAATTGTTTTCTTTATACCTTGACTAGAACTTGAAATAAATATTTTTATGATAAGGAACTTCGTTCCTATCTGGTGCCCCCCAAGACACCACACGACTTTTTTTTATTAACTATTTAGATTTTAATGTACCTCACCAGGAAATACACACATATTGACTCATCAGTACTACATATAATATTTTGCAAAAGTTTAAATTAATATATACTTTTGGGTCACGTCCTCACAATAAAAACGATAGTAAGTCCATCTACCTCTGATTGCACCCTTGTGTGAGATTCGTAGGGAAACTTCTCGCAATATACTGCAAAGTTTTTTCATTGTAATCTTTACTTGAATTTATAGAGACACCAATTTATGTATCTTTGCTAGTTTAGTCGTTTTACTGGCACAGATAAAGTACGATAGATCTAAGTTATTACTGTAAATCTCAGGAGAATATATTATCACCTCAGCACTTTTACTGGTTTTTTTTTATGTTTGGCTCGCCAAAATGACTCTACTCTGCCTGATGGAAAGCATAAGCAGAATCCAAGAGTAGTGGTCACCATACTCATTGCTAATGCAGACAATGCAGCATGGTGACCCACACCATGGCGGCCTAGTGATGCTTATACCTCTTTTTCTTAGTCAACAAGTATGGAACTTGTTGACTAGACTATTTGGGCCTCCGGTCTCGCACTCACCAACGAAACACGAAAGCAAGAACGCTGTCATTTTACGTAGATTTTCTGTGCGAGGGTAGTACAGCCTTGGTCGAGCCGGCCCGTTCGTGCTGACATCAGCGTGGCTCTACTACCTTCATTGACGTAAGTTTGTCTCAGCGAACGATAGGAGTAATAATTTTAGAACTTTTAAAGTTTTGTATTTACGTGCGAACCCATTGCGTCAACAGACAATTAGCGGATGCCTATGAACTGATTCTAAGCATACAAACGGCAATTTATATAGAGTCCTAGATGATTAATTGCGTTATTATTAAAAACACGCGTTACACTAATAACATTGCAAATACAAGGCTAGCAATACAAAGTATTACAAAGTACCTACCTACCTAAGATGTATTCTTAATTATTTGATTGAACTAGCTATTGAATGAATTTGTTGGCGGCTTCGCAAGCGTGTATAATGGTTATCAGGGTAAAAAGTAACCGATATCCTTCTTCAAAAATCAAAGTATCTCCATGCCTAAATTTATTGCAATCGGTGCAGGGGTTCAGCCGTCAAAACGTAACAGACAGACCGAGCTACTTTTAAGGGTTCCGTGCCAAAGGCAAAAAACGGAACCGGAAGGACTTTAGAATCTATACAATCGATTTCGGGGGCGGGGGTGGGGGGAGGGGGTGGGGGAGGGGTGGTAGATAGCCCCCCTTGAAGGGGGGGTTGCGATTCCTCATAGTTTTTTTTATATGAATTTTTAAAAATTTTATAGGTTAGGACGCATTTCGCAATATATACAATAGATTTTGGGGGGAGGGGGTGGGGGATACCCCTTACTTGGGGGGTCCTCCTCACCTCCTCACCATTTTCACCCGCCGGAAATACTTGGTTCCCTTAGAAAAAATAGAAATTTGTACAAAAATTGTTTGTATATTCCACTTAATAAACATGTTTTATCGCTGTTATTTATTATATAAATATGTATATAAAAACTGGCTTCAATTATGAGTCGACGGAGCCCCGCTACGCGGGGCTCCTATTTCTGGGTGGTTTATAAAAAAATAACCACGATGGCTAAGGCGGGAGCTTCGCTGCGCTGCGCTCCCGCCTTAGCCATCTAACCTAACCCAATAAAGTCGGATTGTGCCAACTCGGAGTAATACATTGCTATTAATTACCTAAGAATTATATCCTGTTCTTATACATTTCCTATAACACATAATATATATAATTCACAACTCTAACCTAACCTACAAAGTTTGCCACTAACAAAAACATTAGGGTGTTGCTAAGTTGTTGTAGTTCTATAATTGAAATGGCGTCGCGTCATTAGTGTTGCGTTTTGGTTCTCCTTTTTTAAGAAAATATGTCCTTTATTAAAAGTGAATATCAAAACGTAATATATAAAAAAATACTCGAAAAGTATTTTTTCGTATATTACGGTGTGTATTACAATAAAAACTAAATTAATTTAGCAAAAAATTACACAAAATCTATTTTAAGAGTTTGAAAAAGGATTAAAACGAATAACGTAAGGAATAACAAAACGCAGAGAAGATGTCAAAATTATTTTCACGTATTTTAATTAAAATTTCAAAAATTAATATCTCAAAAACTATGACTTTCCGCAAGTTGAAATTTTAGGAGTAGACTAACAAAAACAAGAACTATCAAACATAAAATTGTCAACTCTCTCTTGTCTTGTGTCTCTCTGTCTTTTTTTAACTTATAAACAGTGTATACAATTGTTGGTGAGCCTAGTAAATAAATAAATAAATAAATAAATAAACTCTCAAATCGATTGTATAGATTCTAAAGTTTAGCCACGGAACCCTTATGGATTCTTCATGTCTGTCTGTCTGTCCGTCCGTCTGTATGGCTGTCCGTCCGTATGTCACAGCCACTTTTTTCCGAAACAATAAGACCTATACTGTTGAAATTTGGTAAGTAGAAGTATTCTATGAACCGCATTAAGATTTTCACACAAAAAAAACTAAAAAAAAAAACAATACATTTTAGGGGTCCCCATACTTAGAACTGAAACTCAAAAAAAGCCTGTGGTACCTATCTATGGATAGGTCTTCGAAAATGATATTGAGGTTTCTTTTATAATTTTTTTCTAAACTGAATAGTTTGCGCGAGAGACACTTCCAAAGTGGTAAAATGTGTCCCTCCCCCCTGTAACTTCTAAAACAAGAGAATGATAAAACTAAAAAAAAATATGATGTACATTTCCACACAAACTTCCACCGAAAATTGGTTTGAACGAGATCTAGTAAGTTTTTTAAGAGTTTTTAATACGTCATAAATTGTAAACCGCAAAAAAACAAAACACTATTATTAAAACATCGATCAAAGTTACAACGAACTACAAGAACTTTTAGATTATGTTACTTGCTGCTTCGTAGCCCTTTATGGGTGAGTCCGACTCGCACTTGGCCGCTTTTTAATTTATACTATTAATATGGATATTATTGAATCCCACCAAAAACATTTTCATGTAAAATGTTGCCAAGACGACTGCATATGGCTTACCCTGTGAAAAAGATATCAGATCTCATGTAGAGCCAAGGTTCTGAATCTACACGCCCTAACTCTACAAACCCTAACTTCATAAACTGTACATCACAGTAAAAATGTATGGCTTCGCCGTTTCGCTACCATACCGTCACGAAGAGGAAACGAACGCCTTTTGTGTTTGCAAATATCTAGTTTCTGAAGTAATGTGTTATATGAATATTTAGTTTCTGAAGTGACGAAACAGCCAAGCCATACATTTTTACTGAGATGTAGAGCTTATGAAGTCAGGGTTGGTAGAGTTAGGGCGTGTAGATTCAGAACCTTGGCTCTACATGAGATCTGATATCTTTTTCACAGGGTAAGCCATATGCAGTCGTCTTGGCAACATTTTACATGAAAATGTTTTTGGTGGGATTTCATTTCTTTTTGTAAGTTGCTTAAAGCAGTTTTTTTTCTTTTTTTGGGCTGTGTTTCTTTTACATCTTCTTTCATCTTTCGAAAAAGTCCGTATACCAAAAATAAAACCTCTAGCATAAACATTTGTGAAAGTCTCATACAAACTTCCACCCCCGAAATTTGGGGGATGGGGGGCAAAAGTAATAGGTTTATGAAAATTTTTGTTCTTTATATACTAAGTTTAGTTTACACACCAAATTTCAGCTTTCTAGCACTTAAGGAAGTACCCTAACAGTTTTGATGATCATCAGTGTGTCAGAGATGAAATTGGTGTTTTTTAGGTATCAATAAAATCTAATGTGTCAGAGCTATGCAATTGAAACTTTGTTTGTTTCATTGGTCTATTGGTAACATCATATCCTGAAAATTTGAACAATCTGGTACATCGGGAACCAAAGTTATGAGGGTTCAAAAAAACGACGAAACACTTCGAGGAAAGGTAGGTAGTGCCCTTGCGCTTCGCCTGGCTCGTCTTGGCGGGGGTACGACCGTGTCCCCAGATAAAAAAACAATCAAATTGAGAACCTCCTCCTTTTGGAAGTCGGTTAAAAATGAAAGTTTTAAGTAAGGTTTTTAAACGTGTTCAATTTCAACACAACATACACATAGTAACATAAAGTTATTGCATAATTATTGCAATAATTAATGTTATTTATTTTTTTGTTTTGTGCTTTAAAAGGAAAACAAGTGTAATACAAGTATCATATTTATTGCATAATATCTCTCTAACAGACCTGAAATTATCCGACGTAAAATCACTCTTGTGGAAAACGAAGCGCATCGGCATGTCATAATAATTATTGTTTACGGTGTGCAGCCGAAGTTAAATGCAATTGCAATCTTGATTAGTGTAATCGTTACGACTGCAATTGTCAATTGCAAAAGTAGAAGAAATCTCCGATATACCATAATATATTAATAGTTCAAGTCAGCCCAGACCTAAGTCTGGGTCCCTAAATCAGATCTAAATCCCTAAGGGAAGGTGGTACAAAATGATCCCCCTAAGGGAAAATTACAGGAAATACTCGTAGTAGACTGAGATCCCAGTTACCCCAGACTTACGTTATTTTAGGCGAGATGAAAGTTTTATGGCGCTCGCCCACGGCAACTTTTTGCAACGCTGCAGTCGCGCTGTAGTCGCGTTTGCAACGCGCTACAGTATCGCGACTATATCGATGCAAAGCGCGAGCTTGTTGGACGACATCGGGGGAAGAATGGAGGGAGGGTGGTATTTGCAGCGCGACTGAATCGTGGTAATGTGGGCGAGGGCACGCAGCTTGCAACCGCATCGCAACTGTATTGCTGCGAACGCGCGACAGCCTCGCTGCTGCAGCGCTGCAAAAAGTCGACGTGATTACGTCATTTTTAGAAGCCTGAAGTTTATATATATCATTAAGTATAATATTTAAAGATATTTTCCAATGAGCCAGACAAATCTGACGGGCCTAACACCATCCCAGACTCGTTTAAAGTTTATAGGAACTGACGCCTCTGCTATATTTACGGCAGACATACGCGTCATGTGTATTGCTATATAAGTTGGCGTAGGCGTTCATACTTCCCAACAATATAGACTAAAAACTAACAACACACACATATATAAAATTCTGGCTTCCTAAAATGACGTAAGTTAGCATGGTTTTTTTTCCTACTTTCATACCTGTTAACTGTAAAACCGCCCGCTTTCAGCTTAGCGAGTATCCATTCCTTTCTGAGTATATGTTAGTCTACCGACCCTAAAAATTTCATCTTTCCTAAAATGACGTAAGTCTGGGGTGACTGGAATCTCAGTTGGTGAAGAATAGTTTGAAATATTCTTGAAAATGTTCATGACATAGATATTTTTCTTAAATATTTTATTGGTCCTCCGACATCGATTATTATAATTTTGTCTAAATTGCTTTAATTGGCAAAATACGACCATGACAGGTATCATTTTTTTAATAACCTTGTACTTGAACTATTTGAGAAAAAGTATTCGATGCCCATGAACGAATACTTTAAACAAAATTTATGGTACATAGCAAAAACAATATTGTAACTCTTGGCGATGTAAATATGTTACGTATACATACAACATGGCAGTGCTGCCTAACAATGTCTTCTGTAGTGATAAAAAGAAAGGTCGGCTCAGTACTGTTTAGATCGCAATTTTAATTTCAAATAGACACTAGGCAGGTATAGATAAGAGATCTAAATAGGTTTATACCTCTACCTCTAGTATATCTTGTTCATAAATATGTACTTAACTTTACGAGACATCTACAGAAAAAATATTGTAGATATTTGACAAATCGTGTACTTTTATTTTCAATTGAATAAAATTTTCGAAAATCAAGATTTTATCTTGGAAATGTTAAAATAATATTGTCCATTTTCAACAGAAGTAAGTCACTTTCACAAGAAAAAATCACTTTTATTTGACTTTGTTATAAACTCAGCAAAATCTAGGTAGATTTAGCTGAGAGCCGAAACGTGATAACCGCGATATACGACATACACACTTAATCAGTGTTAATATATAGCCTACTAGCCTTCGGCCGCGGCTTCGCCCTCATTTAATTAAAAGTATCCTATGTTACTTCTAATACCTCCAAGAATATGTGTACAAAGTTTCATGGTGATCGGTTAAGTAGTTTTCGCGTGAAAGCTTAACAAACAAACTTACAATTACATTTATAATAATTAATATGTGGCTTTTTATTAGTAAAAGACTATTCATTGTAGAAAGACCTCATCTGAATTTGTTTATAGATTTCCAATCAACATTTTTTTAAACGGTAAAGAATATTTTGTGCTTAGAATAATAACGCATAGAAAGCGAGTCCGCGCGTCCGTTTTGAAGCACCTCAAATGGAGCCATATATGGCTCCAAACGCCGGGCCGCTTCGTAGTGTTCAAGGTCAAAGTACGGTTTGTTCAATTAAATTGTGTCACAACGCATCTGAAAAACAAAATAAGTGTGATAACATCACTTTTCACAGGTAAGTTTTTAATATTTCGCAGTATTTTGTAAGTAATTAGGTCAAAATAGAAATGTTTTGTTTCAATATTCCGTTTGCATGTGTGCGTATCGCCACACGTACCTACGTAATCGTTACACCTATGTGAATCGGTTCAGTGTTGGTTCAGTGCTTCATTTTTGACAGGGCGCTTGTATGGAGACTATCTTTCTATTATTATTCTAAGTTATTATTCTAAGAGTTTGTGTTATACAAAATTAGAATTAGCTCTAAACGAAAGAGAGTTTTTTAAATAAAAATAATCAAATAAAATCATTAGCCCGTCACGTTAAGATAATATTATGTTCTCGATATTATGTTATCTATGCATAGAAGTCTTTGAGCGACTACAGAGCTATAACATCACACTAATCACATCACATCACACTAATATATAAAGGCGAACGTTTGTGTGTATGTTAGTTACTTCTTCACGCAAAAACTACTGAGCGGATTTGGATGAAACTTTACAGTAATATAGATTATTCATCAGAATAACACATAGGCTACTATTTGCCGCGATAGCCGACATATTCGCGGGCGGAGCCGTGGGCAACAGCTAGTAATAATATATTTTTATTATACATATATACTTTTTATTAATGTTTCACTTGCGACAACGATCGCAGAACTGATGAGATGAGAGACTTGAATCAGATTGTTTTAATTCAATGTCATATTCTATTAAACAGGAATAAATGTTTAATAAATATTCAATTAGTCTGTTACAGCATGAAAAAATGAATATTAATTAATTAGTGACGCACTAAAACCAAAAACAAAAAGGAAAAGTATAAAAATAGCAACTGGCCAAGCTTTTATGAAAATAAAGATATACTAAGTGGTACATGATAAACATTAATATTATTCGTGTGCGTCTAGCCGAAAAGATTTACAATAATTTGCTAAAAACCTGTTGTCACCACACAAGAAACTGTTAAAAAAACAACTATTGATCTTTATTAGTGTTTATTCTGTACTTCTATCGAAACTAAAATAAAAAAAAAACGTGTGGCCCTCGGGGAGACTGCTGCGGTAAAGCTATTACATAGCATTTTTTATCAACTTATGCAATTTTAACTATTTATATTTTTTATACATGCAGTATATATAATATTGTGAATGAAAAATACTAAACTATTTAATTAGTACCAACATCGTCACTAGACGGCGTTGATTACTTTTTCAACCGACTTCAAAAAAGGAGGAGGTTCTCAATTCGACTGTATTTTTTTTATTTTATTTTTATGTTTGTTACCTCATAACTTTGGACTGGGTGAACCGATTTTGATGATTCTTTTTTTATTTGAAAGCTGGTGCTTCTCGAATGGTCCCATTTAAATTTGGTCCAGTTCTGACATGTCATCCATGAGAAAAAAATATAAGTCTTCAATTTGCATTGTGTATGTACGCGACAAATTAACGAATAACAATGGTTCCATTTAAATTTGGTCCAGATTGAAGTCGGTTTTTTTTTTGATAAAATTTGTGATTATTTAAGTAGCGATATGGTTTCGTTACACAGCATACTATAAAATGTTTAAACTATTCCTAATAAATGTCTTCGTCATTGAACGAGTTGTTTTATTCACAGTATATTTTTTTCTTTGATCATGTATACTTACGGGGTGCACATGCGGTGAGTGTGGCATTATAAGCCCTACGTTCCACAAATAGCCTCCTTTTGTCGTGCCCCTCTCACACTTCCGCATGCGTTCATTCTTCCTTCCTCATTCAATCTGTCCTTCTCTGGAATGCCCTTCCCAAGGAAATCAGAACGGCACCCAGTCGCAACTCATTCAGGGTCAAGGTACGGGCTCTTCTAGCGGAAGGCATAGCGGAATCATCACAAAGTTGATATTTGATATAATATTGATATGTATGTTTATGTATGTATTTGATATTTATCTGTTTATGTGTATGTTTATATGACAATCTGTATGGATATTTAGATTTGCCATTTTTTTTTCTCATTTGTTTCTTAATTGTTTTTATTGTCTATTTGGAATTTTAGAATCCCTTACTAATGTGTAGTGCACCTTTTATTTCATTTCCACACCACCCAACGGTAGACTGGTAGAGAATGCCTGTGGCATTAAGTCCGCCATTGTACGTTGTGCATAAAGTTGTTAAATAAAATAAATATATAATAAATAAAGATATGATAGATACATATACACCTATATACTTTTTCACAAACAGCTGTTTACAATAGCTGCTTAAAAAACCGGACATGCACGTTTAAGTATACTTGCGCAAACCCAGACTGTTTTGTCGGTCTGTCTCACAGACAGATTTCGGAGCAGCTCGATAACGAATCGTTGATTTGTCGTTCGGAGCAGCTCGTCTTGATACGTGCGAGCTTCGGGTGTCAGGTTTTATTTTCGTTACGTTACGTTACAGAATTTCTTGATTCGGTCACCGCGCTCAAAGGCCTCAAAGCCCGCGATAAAAGCTATGCAATAGCTTAATAGCCTTTCTACTCAACAAGCTACAGACAGATTGTCCGCGGAATCACAACTACCAAAGATTCAAACAATTAATGACAACTTATTTGCATCGAATCAATGATAATAAATAATAATATTTGCATCGAAATCAATGAATTTGACCCGCGCCTATTGATTCGTGCTTAGTACAGATAATTACATGTATAAATAATTACATGTATATGTTTATAATTATCTTATCTGGGTATGCATGTTTGTATTATAATAATATGATTATGTATAGGTACAACAAAATACGTTTGTATATTCTGCTCTAGAATCCATTATGTTAGGTCAGTTCCGTTGGAGACTCGGTAGCCTTGTGCCATTGTTTAAGAAAAACCCGAATAAGGTATAGTTTCAGTCACCCTGTGATTTATTGTAATATATCTATAATATATATATATCTATATATATATAAAAAAATATCATATATATTTCTTTAATTTTACACACATAACAGATACAAAAAATAAAGAGTTAAAGATATAAAGTAGTGAGTGAAAACAAATAGTGTTTTTAACCTTTAATTTTTAATAAAAATGTTAAGTTAATTGATGCGCACTTCAAAAACTCAAAATGGTCAACGATTGAGTTAGAATTTCGTAATGATATAAAATCCACTTTTTTTACATTTTTAACTATTTTTACCTATTTTTTACGTCAGTTTTATTTCTTCCGCAATGACTCACTCACAAAAAAACTACGTTTAAAAAAACCGACTTCAAAAACTAAAAAGTATAAAATAACTTAATAAAGATTTAATTAAATACAAACCTATACAACAAATACTAACCTAAATTAAATACCTCATATGCAAACCTTTAATATTGATGAAACACTATTATTTGTATGTGCTACCTATTCATAGGTTTGAAATCGGTGCCAAGCCAAATGTAATAGTAGGTACCACACTCGCTATATTTCGAGACGAACGTCAACGACGTCACCGAAGTGGTCGGTTGTTATGTTCTGCGAAAAGAGCAGCTATCCCGCTCAAGGTCACGCGCGGCGGATGACTTGAAAAGGAACATATCTATTTGCTATAGGGTATTGTTTTGTTACAATATCATGAAAATTCAATTAATAACATTAAATACCATTAGTATATAGTGGAACCTATTATTTAAAAATAAAACTAGTTTTGCAAAAAAGGTTTCTAACAACGCTCTCAAAATTTTTGTCATATGTCCCTTTTGTGTCTGAAATGTCATTCGCTTGCACCTGTTTGTAGGTATAATACTGTCAAGCCTATTAACTGTCAATCTAGATGTTGTTGTTATTTACGTTAGTTATGGCACTGAATAATTAACCTACTTATGATGATAAGATTACAGGCGAGTAATATATATTACAGAAACCTATTTTTTTTAATTTATAAAAACACTAGCTGACCCGGCGAACTTCGGTCCGCCTTATTTACATATCTGTCTCAGCTTCCCACAGGCAGTTTACAGTCGCGGACAAAAGAAAAGCCTTTTCCCGTTATCTTTTATTTTTATCTTTCTAGCAAAAAAAGAATGAAAGAAATCGGACTATGTGTTATTGAATTACAACTAAGTACATATTTTGACTTTCATCCCCTCTCTCCAAGAAACCGTGCTGATTTCCGGGATAAACAGTATCCCATGTCCTACCTCGTAGTATGAACTCAAATCATGCCAAGTTTCATTTGTATCGATTCAGTAGTTTCAGCGTTATGCGCGGCCAAGATACAGACAGACAGACGGACAGACAGACAGACAGACAAAAATGAAAAAAATTACAGTATCGATTATAGAGAGCCCTCCAAAAAAAATTTTCTAACTATCTTAAATGTACAGAATTGGACCTGTTACATTTTATTATAAGTTTAAGTACAGAATTGGACCTGTTCCATTTTTATTATAAGTATACAGATACATTAGAGTCGGTTAAGACACCATTATTACCTTGGTTCCATGGGGTACTGTTAATATTTAAACTTTCACTAACCCCATTATATAACTATTAACTACTCAAGTCTAGTAATATTCAATGTCGATCTGAAATGCTAATGTATAAAATAGTATACATTTTAAAAGTGAATTTATAACAGGAGACAACAAAAAAGCTGAGTTTCAAGTTCGCGAACCTGATCTGTTTCAACTATTTACTACCGCCATGTGACAGCGAATCTCTGATCACGTGAATCGCGTAATAAAATGCTATATTTATAAAACCAAGAATGCACATTTCTCTACAGGCCTCATTGCACTTTCACCAGGTCATTGATCTAACGAGTGGTTACGCTTTCCAATCTGTGGTCGCTGCTCGAAAACCTTCTATTTCAGATTCTTATAGTTTTTGCTTACTTTCGTTTTGTTATTTTTAACACTTTTATTAGTTTGCGTATATTTAAAGCTGACTGCCACGGTGGCGCAGTGGCAGCGTATTCGACTACGGTGCTTGAGCTCTCGGGCTCGATTCCCGTCACAATTTTTTTTGCTATGAGTTTTATTTTTGGTATACGGACTTTTCCGAAAGAAGAAAGAAGATGTACAAGAAATACACCCCAAAAAAAAAGAAATAAATAAACAATAAAAAATATTCCATATTATGCAACTTACAAAAAGAAATGAAATCCCACTAAAAACATTTTCATGTAAAATGTTGCAAGGACGACTGTATTCATATTTGGTGTCAGAGTATCGTTTAACTAACAATAAAAATATTTCATTTATTAAAAACTGGCTGACTTGTGCCCACGTCGTTGGGCATGGGCGATAAACATTCTTTTCTCCGACTTTGCAAATTCAGCTACCACGAAAAATTCTTTCCACTTTTCTGGTTATTATATAGCCTATATGTCACTCCCAAATAACGTAGCCTTCAATTAGTAAATAAATTTTCAAAATCGGTTCAAAATCACAAACTTTACCTCTTTATATAATATTGTAGATGTAGATTAATATAATAGTGTAGATGTTTATAGTCTATAGTAAAAATATGTGTCTGAACAAAGGTAAACCGATATTGATCCAATGTTTGCGATATTGTTTTATTTATGTGAAAATGTTTAAACTAAATTATCGATGCTGTATTACTGTGTGTAGAATAATGTAGATCCTTCGTAACTTTCCTTTATTTTTGTTTCACTTGTTATTTAACTGTGGAAATAAATTTTGAAACTGAACTTTAGTCTGCTTCATAAGCTTGGATGACACCTAATTGTCATCCAAAAAGCATAGGATTTATTTTAATGCCTAAAACAGATGACAATCTTTCGATTAGCAATTGGCATCTTCAGATGCTTTGTCTGACACAATCCTGAATTGGGTCCATTTTTGGCCTTGCAAGATTGTGGTATGCTACCTTTTTAACCGACTTCCAAAAAGGAGGAGGTTCTATGTTCAACTTTTTTTTTTTATGTATGATACCCGATTACTCCGTCAGTTGTGGACCGATTTAAAAAATGTTTTTTGTATTCGAAAGGATATGCTTCCGTGGTGGTCCCATTGCCAGCATATCAGGATCTGATGATGGGATCCCAGGGAAATCGAGGGAAACTCTCATTTTTTATAGGCACATATATATAATCTGTTTGAAGTCGTAGCTAAGCCAAAAAGAATACAAACGAACAATTACAAAAGTCTAAGCGATAGTCACTTGGCACCGACTTCAAACAGATTCTAGGTACCTAGCACACATTATAATACTACTATTTAAATGAATAAAGAATTAGGTATAGGCAATTTATTTATTTATTTATTTATTTAAGGTTTACCAACAGTTGTTACAGATAATTATTGCAAACATAGGAGTATACAAGAATGATTGTCTTATATCTAACTGCACAACCAATTACAGGCAAACACCACATGCAATGTGTTTTATGTATCAACATGTTAACATAGCTATATGAATTTAAAACTTATTAGTCAATAATTTATGAAGAACCAGTTTATTTTACGCTTTTAAGTGTTTTTTTGGCAGAGAGTTTTCGTTGGATGTTTTTTGGAAGTCGGTTGTTATTTTTTTTATTATGTTCTCTATAACTTTTGTTGCCAAAATAAGTATTTTTTCTTTCTTTCTTTCCTTTCGATTAGGAAAACCTATTTAGGAGATTCTGTATCTTTTTTACCTTTTGGTTCTTGTCACCATTTTTCTACTTCTTCTTTCAATCGTTGTGTATTTTTGTTTTATTAGGTAATTAGTTGGCAAAATAAGAAACTGGTTTGACTAACAGAAATAAATTGGTCTTGATTTTTAATATTTTTCTTCAAATTGTAGTACTGACAAGGTTCATTCTAATTTACTTAATTTATATATTTTGGTTGTAGTAACGCCAACGATAATGTAGAATAAGTAAATACCTGACTTAAAACAGAGCTAAATAAAAGACTACTAAAAATACAATTGGCCTAGATTTCATCACTATCACAATTAGTATGGCATTGAGGTTTTCCGTCAAATGGCTATCATTGTCCTTATTATTGGTCGTCAATACTTAACCAATCCACTTACCTCACTGACCTAGTTAGTACCTGTTGGTCTTATGGTTAGTGATCCTGATGAACACTAACGTGTGATGAACACGATTATTTGTTCGAAGTCTGGATATGATATATCTATAATATGTATTTATTTAGAAATGTATGTATATATAAGTATGTTTATTAGCAATCTAGTTACCATGCTCAAACTCAAACTCAAAAAGATATATTCATATAGGCACTTATTTTACAGGCACATAAGTATAGTCAATATTTAATATTAAAAAATCGAGTGATTCTAGTCGTCAGTTCCAAGTTATATATATATATATATAGTTCAAACAAATATTTACCTATATAACCTAGAGATCGCCTGCCGATCATCTTTCGTTTGGTAATTTTTATTGCACTGACCAGTATAACTTGGATATCGTTGTATCACGATGGACCAACGATTTAAGGAGGCGGCTGGCGGCGAATGCAGACTACCTTAGACAGGGATGGTTGGCGCTCCTTGGAAGACTTTACTTCAGCAGTGGACGGCGATAGGTTGATTAAACTAATACATTTAGTTAAGATATATAATTTTAATAATTTTCTATATGACATTACTATATATTTAGTGCCTTTACTATTAGAATTTGGAGTTATAAGTTAACTATTTTAAGTATTAATTAAATTGGTTTGTCTTTAAGCTGGTAGCGATATGAATCCCACTTATTACTTTAAAATATTATAATGAGTTTCTTAGTAACTGTCTTGACATTTGTACATTAAAATGCAAATTACTACTTATAGTAGGAAAACGTTGCTAAGAATGTATATACCACATTATTTTGCGGTAGTGATATTACGCAGCGCATTTTATGGTTTCAAGGGATTGTGAGTAGGTATTCCATGTTGATATAAATATGTACTCGTACACCTACGTGTTCTTCCTTACCCTGCAATGGATAAAAGGGCATAGTTACTCAATGGGTAACTACGCTGCAGATAAATTGGCCAAAAAGGGATCGGAAACGACAGTTTGTGAACCGGAACCACTACTACCCTTGCCCCAAGCCTAAATAAAAACATACCGAAGAAATAATAACAAACAAAAAAAAAACCGACTTCAATCTGGACCAAATTTAAATGGGACCATTCAGGAAGCACCAGGTTTCATATAAAAAAAGAATCGTCAAAATCGGTTCACCCAGTCGAAAGTTATGAGGTAACAAACATTAAAAAAAAAAAACAGTCGAATTGAGAACCCCCTCCTTTTTTTGAAACTTCGGTTAAAACACAAAACAGAATGGAAAAACATTGAAAGATGCAGGCAAACAAAAAGTGCAGTTCCGGTAGCATCAAAAAGACTAGCCCGCAACCTGATTAGACTAACAAGGGACGATCTCAGGAAGGTCACAGTAATCCTGCCAGGGCACTGTCCCCTATACAAGCACCTATTCACTATAGGCGCAACAGACAACCCTCTGTGCATGGAGGCAGAAGAAACGCGGCAGCACGTTCTCACAGAATGTAGAAGTGTGGCAGATCAACGGGCGGACATCCTCCAAACAACATCACTTCAGGAAGCATATAGTAACCTGAAAAGGCTGCTGAGCTTCTGGAATGATCTAGGATAGTTGGAGTAGGAAGATGACAAACTCACGTACAACGGCCCAATCAAGAGGCTAAGTGCGGAAATGGCCCGGTAAAACAAACAAACCTAAGTGTTCTCATACATTCTGTTTACGAGGTCTAAGTTCTTTCTGTGAGCTAGTTGGTGTGTCCACTCGAATTATAAAGGCCATATATTATTCCTTACCTTGTTATATTCTTTTTCACTAGCTGACCCGGCGAACTTCGTACCGCCATATTTACATATCTGTCTCAGCTTCCCACAGGCAGTGTACAGTCGCGGACAAAAAAAAAGACTTTTCCCGTTATCTTTTATTTTTTTACTTTCTAGCAAAAAAAGAATGAAAGAAATCTAACTATGTGTTATTGAATTACAACTAAGTACGTATTTTGACTTTCATCCCCTCTCTCCAAGAAATCGTGCTGATTTCGGGATAAAAATTATCCTATGTCCTACCTCTTAGTATGAACTCAAATCATGACAAGTTTCATTTGAATCCATTCAGTAGTTTCAGCGTGATGCGCGGCCAAGATACAGACAGACAGACAGACAAATATGAATAAAATTACAGTTTTGGCTTCAGTATCGATTATAGGGAGCCCTCCAAAAAAAATTTCAAAATATCTTTAATGTACAGAATTGGACCTGTTACATTTTTATTATAAGTATATACACACATCAAAAGTGTCTAGGGATCAAGCATTTTTATGCGGATTTCTTGAGATTGAGATGTGGCTTTGGCCCTGGCCTGCTCAGTTGCCAGACTTGAACCCGATTGAGCATGCATGGGATATGCTACAGAGAAGAGCTCTGCCGAATATGGAGGGTATCCAGTCGCAAGAAGACCTTTTTTTGTTGTTGCAACGAACATGGGCGGCCATTCCACAGCGTGATTTGGATGAACTCATTTTGAGTATGCCAAACCGATTCTTGTGTTGTTAGTGTTCGCGGTAGAAACACGGATTATTAATTGTTTAAGTTACCTAATAAAATTTTAAAGAAAACTGTTATTTCAGTCTTTTTTTCGAACTTTAATGTTAGTGGTTCAAATGTCAAACATCCCTTTATTATGAAAATGGCAAATTTCTTTATTAATGCAAAGGTGACTTGGTTTATCGTTACTGTGACAAACGAAAACACTTTATTTGATGAATCCTTAAAGAAAATTATATTAATATCAATCAGGAGAAAAGTTATTGCAAAAATATATGTTGATCCCTAGACACATATGTTGATCCCTAGACACTTTTGATGTGTGTATATAGATAAGTACAGATTATCCCTTATGTTTTGTGACTCTTAAGTTTGGTCGGATTCTAGATATACCTATCACTTTTTTCGTATTTCGGAATGTACCCTACATTCCGAAATACGAAAAAAGTGTGTGAGCTCAGAAAAAATTGAAAATGTACCGATAATATGCATCTAGATCTTAGGTTTCTTCTGCAACTAAATCTTAGGTTAAATATACTATTACCGCTGAGAATGGCTTAAATATGCAAATGCATATGCAAATATGCAAATGCATATAATCCGGTCTCTAGTTATTACATTTTAAATGTTGTTTATTTTGGTTTAATATCTTTGTTTACCAACATAGTTATTACATTTTAAGTGTAATTTATTTTGTTTTAATATCATTGAGTGCCACAATTAGTCACGGAGTTATTCGTCATATACTATAGTTAATATAAATACCTCCACAATCTCGTTCACGGACGGCAAAAAAAACTCGGTACAACCACTTGTACTTATAACCAGACCACTTGATAAACATACTTATATGTATTTTTTCAAGTGTATTATTTATTATACATAAATATACACATAGTAGACACAGAATAAGCAATCTTGATAATCACACAATAATTTGTCCGAGTTAGTAATTAAACTCACGAACGATCTCTTATCTGGCAAAGTAGCCAGAGACACTGTCTTGTTAGTGGACCAAAAGTTCAAGTAACTGAGTAGGTACCAAAAAAATCTGAAGGGAAGGATCTCATCAGGGGTAATTACTTGAATGTTGCACCAGAGAGCTGTGCTAAGGATGCCCTGCTAAGGTACATGAGGGCATCAGGAATAAGAGTATCAGTAAAACAATTTGGAATTTATTTTTTACTAGCTGCAAATAGTAGCCTATGTGTTATTCTGATAAGCTATATTACTGTAAAGTTTCATCCAAATCAGTTCTGTAGTTTTTGCGTGAAAGAGTAACAAACATCCATCCATCCATCCATACTTATAAACTTTCGCGTTTATAATATTAGTATAGAATACGAATATCCAAAGCGGCATTGCTAGGCTCATTTCAAATATGGTTAGGTAGAGGGGGCAACACGGCGGACAGTGGAGGTGAGCGTTGACGCGTCGTAAGGAGTGCTCCTTAAACCTAAACCTGGGTTGCAATTCCCAGGCACTGTCGAAGTCCCATGTGTTGCCCCCATCTATCACGCGATGGACCCGGCACCCGCACGGTGAATCCATGGAACGCTAAGAAATAGGTCTGTAAAATTCACATTACTCAGTTACTTAAATTTGCTTGTTGGTCCAGCAAGTCAGTGACCAGAGAGAGGAAAACAAAATCAGAACATTTCCTTTTCCTCTACTATTAAGTACATAATATGTCATACATAAGTCTGGCACCAACTTGATAGTTCAACAGTGAGTTTCTAAATGTAGGTTTATTCTTAGTAAACAGTAATTGTTTTGCAAAATATTTTTCAATACCGTTATTCTATGTTCATTATTAAAACAGGAAAATAATTTCTCAGCAATATTGTGGTTTCATTGGAATCAAAAACAAACAGTCGGTGCTCATATGACAGACTAGCGGCCGCTTGCGACTTCGTACGCGTGGAACTAGTTATTTGCAAATATTTTTTTATTATATTCGGAAAAGCTAGATAAATTATTAGTACACCTCCACACCATCTATAGAGCATACATTTTAAATTTCAAGTCTCTTACTTTAAAAACATAGGACTATCATACAAACTTCCAACCCCCGTTTTGCCCCCTTAGAGGTGGAGTTTCGTAAAATCCATTCTTAGCGGATGTCTGCACCCTATAAGGAACCTATCTGCCAAATTTCAAGTCTGTAGGTGTTATAATTTCTGAGATTTCGTGATTAATAAGGGAGTGGTATTTCGCTTTTATATATATACTAGCTTTTAAACGCAGCTTCGCTCACTTTCATCCCCTGATTTACCCCCTTAGGGGTGGAGTTTAGTAAAATCCGTTCTTAGCGGATGTCTACACCCTATAAGGAACCTACCTGCCAAATTTCAAGTTTGTAGGTGTTATAGTTTCTGAGATTTCGTGATTAGGGAGTGGTATTTCGCTTTTATAATATATATATAGATATATTAGAACAATCAAGCTACTGCGAAATACTTGTTGTATTATTTGATCCAATTGCCTCGCCTGCCATTTTGCAAAACTGCCTCGGCGGCGCAGTGATGGTGTATGCGACTGCTGTGCTTGAGGTCTTGGGTTCAAATCCTGGGTCGAACCAAATGTTTGTGTGATCTACAAATATTTGTTTCGGAGTTTGGGTGTTTTCTATGTATAATATGTATGTATTTACAAAACAAAAGTATATTATGTATTTATATCAGTTGTCTAGTACCCATAACACAAGCTCTGCTTAGCTTGGGACTAGATGGCGTTGAGTAAAAAAAAAATAATACTTAATAGTAATTAACGTCAACTCAACGTTATTTATTGATTAAATGATAACATATCAAACCTTCTAATTATTTAATCACATCACATTTCAACAGTCTTCTACTAGCAATGAGGTTTTGGCCTTATATTCTTTTATTGTACGTACGTATTGGATAACGTAGCGTGGGCCCCTTACAAGATGGTCCATCGACCTGGTGAGGGTCGCAGGAAATCGCTGGAAGCAGGCAGCACGGGACCGATTGTTATGGGGAGCCTTGGGGGAGGCTTATGTCCAGCAGTGGACGTCTTTCGTCTGAAATGATTATGATTCTTTTATCAAAAATTCAAATATTTTTTCTCCACCCTTTCATCGCTTACAAAAGTCTCTTTAGGATAGATCTTCTTCATAAATTAGATTTGAAACTGCTCTGATTTAATGTGAAATAACGGCATCATGCTTATAATTAAACTAACTGACCCACGCAACCACGTTTGCGTCTCCTAATGTCTGTAGCTTGATAAATTTCCCTCGTTTTTGAAACATTTTTCATTGGTGCTCCGCTCCTATTGGTCGTAGCATGATGATGTCTACCCTATAGCCTTCCTCGATAAATGTACTATCCAACACTGAAATAATTTTTCAAATCGGACCAGCGGTTCCTGGCATTAGCGCGTTCAAACAAACAAACAAACTCTTCAGCTTTATATTATTAAGTATAGATTACGCAAATTAGTCATGTGTCACAGTTATGTCACATATACATGCTTCATGTATTGGACAATTAATAAAACCTTCCTTCCTGCCAACGGTATTCACATTGAAATCCATGGGAGTTCTGTACAGATTTATGTTAACTAGACGTGCCATGTGCAAAATATACATTATTCAGTTTCTGAAATATAACAAATACTCACCATCAAAGGAGAGAGAGAAGAGGGATAGGAGAATTAGGCTTACTACCACAACTGGCCATCCTGGTCATCTTTACTAATATTATAAACGCGAAAGTTTGTAAATATGGATGGATGGATGTTTGTTACTCTTTCACGCAAAAACTACTGAACGGATTTGGATGAAACTTTACAGTAATATAGCTTATACATCAGAATAACACATAGGCTACGATTTGCCGCGATAACCGACATACATGCGGGTGGAACCGCGGGCAACAACTAGTAACAAATAATTGCCTCGCATTGCAAAATGACTGCCTCGTTGGTCTCGCGGTTGGCCTGTGCGACTGCTGATCATGAGGTCTCGGGTTCGATTCCCGGGTCGGACCAAATGTTTGTATGATCTACAAATATTTGTTTCGGAGTTTGGGTGTTTTCTATGTATAATATGTATGTATTTACAAAAAAAAAAGAATATATGTATTTGTATCAGTTGTCTAGTACCCATAACACAAGCTCTGCTTAGCTTGGGACTAGATGGCGTTGTGTGTTAGATATCCGAAATATTTATTTATTTATTATTTATTTATTTATAATTTGCAGAAATCTTTCTTTTTAAGGAAAGGCGTATTCGCAGAAGTGGATAATTAAACTCTGTTGAAGATGTGAAGTAGACCAGTGAAAAAAAAAACTAAAATTTTCTCTTTAATATCACCGTCCACAGAGAAAACCATAACAAAAATGTATTAAAGAAATGTGTTTTCATATATTTTTAATACGTTTTTTTTTAAGAATTAGAGACGTGATTTCCTGTCGATGTGTTAGGTTAGTATTTAAAACGAGTAATATTTCAAAAAAATTAAATGCACATTTACACGATGTCACACAAACACACATGTACATATTGCACATTCTATCGAAAGAAGCCTTAGGCAAGAAGCTAGTTTCTGTTAAAGTATACATATAACGTGGGCGCACCAGTTAAGGAAAGATCGTAATTAAGAGATAATGATTCCGACCATGTGGTCACCATAATTGTATTAATAGGCCATGATACTATTTTTGTTCTTTTAGATCGCTGTCTCAGTCTATTATGAGTTAGGATTTGTAATAAAGTTAAACACTTGATAATAAAAAATTTAACAAAAACAAAAGCCGACTTCAACGTTCGACTCGATCTCTCTTGAATGCCATCATCAGATCTTAGTGTCTTTATCATGATACCACCGTTAGGATATCTACTTTCCATTAAAAAAAGAATCATCCAAATCGGTTCATAAACAACGAAGTTATCCGCGAACACACATAAAAAAAAAACATAAATACGGTCGAATTGAGAACCTCCTCCTTTTTTGAAGTCGGTTAAAAAATCTTGAAAATTTAAATAAAATAAAGTGGTAGAGTATCATCATCATGGGGTGCCATCTTCAAAATGAAGTTTGGAGGTCAGCAGACGGTATCCCTCGCGACTATGAGCGGCCTCATTTAGTTGGTGATAGCAGTAGAATATAAGCAATATTTTGTTGAAGCATTGAATTCTTTACGAATCTTTAAGTATGCGCTGTTATAAATATTAATATCACATACGTGATTTAAATGAGTGTGTCAATTACAAGTTGTCGGTCTGTGTATTGTTTTCCATAAAACATAAAGAATTGGAGTCATTGAAGAGTTTTGAGATATTGGGAGTTTTTGAGAAAAGATTTTCATGATAACACACCACTTCATTCTTTTTAACCGACTTCCAAAAGGAGGAGGTTCTAAATTTCATTTATTTTTGTATTCGAAAGCGTATGCTCCCCATGTGGTCCCATGGCCACCATATCAGGATTTGATGATGAGATCCCAAGGAAATCGAAAGAAACCCCCAAATTTACGTGAGCGCCTGCAATGAAGTTAAGAGCAATTGTCTGCATGCCTTCATATTCTGTAGACATCATTTAATTTTAAATGAAATGATGATGAGAGACTTGAGAAAGACTAAAAAGCGAAAAAAAAAATCCTTCGTTTAAAAAAACCACTTCAAAAACTAAAAAGTAAAAAATAACTTAATTTGTTAACCTTGTTG
This sequence comes from Diaphora mendica, assembly GCA_949125395.1. NCBI lineage: Eukaryota > Metazoa > Arthropoda > Insecta > Lepidoptera > Erebidae > Diaphora > Diaphora mendica. The sequence goes on from OX421319.1 coordinate 22,631,350, forward strand.
TTGTTAAGTTTGTAACCTATTTATAGGTTTAAAGTCGGTGACAAGCCAAAATGTGATAGTAGGTACTCGCCGCGCGTGACCTTGAGCGGGATAGCTGCTCCTCGCGTTGAACAAAACAACCGAAGCGTCGGTTACGTCGTTGACGTTCGTCTCGAAATATAGCGAGCTTTCCATATGTGTAAATTATTTTATACCCATGAATTTACCTACCACAATACTGGTTTGAACGGATGATAAAAATAGGTAGATATTGTAACTGACATTCTCTTGCCCATATACCCATCACTGGTCGGCGTGACCTTCGGTTAAAAATCAAATTCAATGGATATTTTCTAAGCAAAATGAATGATCCAAGGAATTTGACGGAATTAGGGCCTCTGAAACTGGCAGTATATTGAGTAATAACTACTTTAACCCTAAGCCATAGAACTTTAAATTTTATAGCATCTTTTATTTCAGTTTCGATTCCATCAATGAAGCATCTGTGTCAAGTTAGTATCTATATCGATATGCAATTTGGCAGTTTCGCACAGGAATATGCGATATTCGTTGAAACCACAGCAATGAAATATACTGAGGACGTGACGGAGTTTGTGTCGACGATTTCCATTTGTATGGTATTTTATTGGTTGTTTGTTTACGTTTAGTTTAAATGTTTCCATGCAGGTGCTGTTTTTATTGGTGGTCTCTACATTTTTATTTGAGATATTGTTAGTGCATGTTTTGTTATTTCATTATTTAGTAGTATTAATTGTTTTTTTTTGGACCATAAGTACCGGTTCCTTAGGAATACTCCATTACACACTACTATAAGAGTTGTGACTAACTAAAAACCCCTAATTATTTTTATTTTAAAAGTAATTTTGGTACAGAGTAGGTACTTTGTTAAGACGTATTCAGTGGAGTCAAGAATAGAAGCAATTGTTAAAACTAGTAAAGAAAAAAATGTCAAAGGCGTCGGAGGGTCTTCCAGAGAGCACCTGAGGTCGATTGTTTTAGTGGTTTAAAGTTTGAACACCTCATACTCCAAGCTCCTGCATAACCACGACGGCGTACCTCGGGAATCAGAGACAAGAAGGTCAAAGTAAAAAAAGATCTCCCTCACTCCCCTTCACTTCAAAACATTTTATAACATCAACTGTCGACCTCTTATTGCTAATTGCTGATAGTTACATATTACAAACTTTACAAGAATATTCTTCTAACCGCTAAGTTTATCAACCATAAAAAAATGAGACACCAAATAAAATATAGAAATGCTTGTTCTGGTATAATGCAGAATAAAATATTCTCCTTTAGACCTCTAACGGTTTTACAAAGCAGTTATTCATCCTTCAAACTGTGCTCAAGCTGTAACAAAATTTAAACAAATATCAATGACTTTAGATTTCATAGCCTCAATGGCGGAAGCAGATTAGTTACGGTAATTTATGTGTATAAAAATGTAATCAATCTGCTGTTCTCAGAAACTGGATTCTACACACATCAAAAGTGTCTAGGGATCAAGCATTTTTATGCGGATTTCTTGAGATTGAGATGTGGCTTTGGCCCTGGCCTGCTCCGTCGCCAGACTTGAACCCGATTGAGCATGCATGGGATATGCTACAGAGAAGAGCTCTGCCGAATATGGAGGGTATCCAGTCGCAAGAAGACCTTTTTTTGTTGTTGCAACGAACATGGGCGGCCATTCCACAGCGTGATTTGGATGAACTCATTTTGAGTATGCCAAACCGATGTTCTTGTGTTAGTGTTCGCGGTAGAAACAAGGATTATTAATTGTTTAAGTTACCTAATAAAATTTTAAAGAAAACTGTTATTTCAGTCTCTTTTTCGAACTTTAATGTTAGTGGTTCAAATGTCAAAAATCCTTTTATTAGGAAAATGGCAAATTTCTTTATTAATGCAAAGGTGACTTGGTTTATCGTTACTGTGACAAAAGAAAACACTTTAATTGATGAATCCTTAAAGAAAATTTTAATTAATATCAATCAGGAGAAAAGTTATTGCAAAAATATATGTTGATCCCTAGACACATATGTTGATCCCTAGACACTTTTGATGTGTGTATAAATTTTGTTGTTCTGACAACATTATTTAAAAATAGAATCAGTTCAGGTTATTACGCATAAGAAAACTATTTTTGTAACATGATTTGAGTAATTTTAAAAACGCAGAAAAAACTAAACTGTATACACTGTATAACTGTATAAACTATAAACTGAATGTAGTTCAGCAAGGGCTACAGGAAAATATATTGGCTCAACACCTGGTTATTTGTAACTATTGGTGCCGATTTGGTCTCCTGAAATGTATGTGGTCACAGAGGTCATTCAATTACAATAGTTCTTCTCTTTGCGTTCTTGTTTTACTCCGAAAACATACAATTAATACGTTCAATTTTATTTTGGATATGACGTTAGCAAGAAACGTGTAGGCTGTTTTATTAAATAGAAACTGTTGCATATCCAGTTTGGGCGGTTCTTTCACTTTAGTTTGTGGTGTAAAATGGTTGACTGGCAGAAAATGCCTTATGCATTAAGTCCGCCGATGCACCAAAAGTGCATGATGTAAGGTTAATTTTAAGTTAATTTAAGTGGGGTTCCCTTACAAAATACGTGATTTTTCACCGTTTTTTGCTCAATATTAGATAATAACAGCAACAAGTAGACGCTTCAAATATTTACAGAATATATATATATATTTTTTTTTTTATTTTTTTTTTTATGTATGGCTCGCCAAAATGACTCTACTCTGCCTGATGGAAAGCATAAGCAGAATCCAAGAGTGGTGGTCACCATACTCACTGCGAATGCAGACAATGCAGTATGGCGACCCACACCATGGCGGCCTAGTGATGCTTCTGCATCTTTTAGTCTAGTCAACAAGTATGGAACTTGTTGACTAGACTATTTGGGCCTCTGGTCTCGCACTCACCAACGAAACACGGCAGCACGATCGCTGTCATTTTACGTTGATTTTCTGTGCGAGGGTAGTACCGCCCCGGTACCGAGCCGGCCCATTCATGCTGAAATCAGCGTGGCTCTACTACCTATATTTAGTTGTATATTCCCTTTGAAAAATAATTACTGACAATAAGATACACTTAAAACTACTATTACATTTGGCTTGGCGCCGACTTCAAACAGATTTTAGGTACATACACATACACAATAATACTACTATTTAAATGAATAAAGAATTAGGTATAGACAAGAATTGGCACATAGCAATTTATGAAGAGCCAGTTTATTTTACGCTTTTTAGTGTTTTTTGGCAGGGAGTTTTCGTCGGATGGTTTTTTGGAAGTCGGTTTTTTTTTTTGCCGATTTTGACTCAAATTAATGACGGCCACAGGTAGGCGCTTGAAATGTATAGGCAGGTAAGAAATCCTTCGTTCGCGAGTCCACCTCGCTTTTGATCTATATACTTACTAGCTGAGCCAGCAAACGTTGTCTTGCCATAAAAAAATGGGGTATAAAAAATAGATGTTGGTCGATTCTCAGACCTACCCGATATGCACACCAAATTACATAAAAATCGGTCCAGCCGTTTCAGAGGAGTATGATAACTAACATTGTGGCACGAGAATTTTATACATAAGATAATATATAATAAGATAATATAATAAAATAATAAACATGTAACAGGTCCAATTCTGTACATTAAACATATTTTGAAAACATTTTTGGAGGGCTCTCTATAATCGATACTGAAGCCAAATGAATGAATTTTTTTAATTTTTGTCTGTCTGTCTGTATCTTGGCCGCGCATCACGCCGAAACTACTGAACGGATTCAAATGAAACTTGGCATGATTTGAGTTCATACGAGGTAGGACATAGTATACTTTTTGTCCCGAAATTCAGCACGGTTTCCTGGAGAGAGGGGATAAAATTCAAAATAATATGTACTTAGTTGTAATTTATAACACATAGTCCGATTTCATTCATTCTTTTTTTGCTAGAAATAAAAAAATAAAAGATAACGGGAAAATGATTTTTTTGTCCGCGATTGTACACTACCTGTGGGAAGCTGAGACAGATATGTAAAAAATATGGCGGTGCTAAGTTCGCCGGGTCAGCTAGTAACATTATACAAAAATAACAAATTCTGTAAAACTACACGTACTGTGTAGTTTTAAGTGCATTAAATTGGAAAGTTACTTTCGGTTGCTATGGATTATACAAGAGTGGTCAGGTGACTCGGGTAAAAGTAAATGAATTTCATCTAATAAATTACTGAGTAAGTTAGTAGTTTAGTAATTCTATGTCTAATACGGAAAACGTTTTGTTTTTTTTTTAATTTGGAAATAGCCACAATAGTATTTAAAGAGCAAAAAAAACTGGCATAATCACAATTGTTTCCGCATGAGAATTAAAAATTGACCACGTAAGGTCTAAGCTGTTTCTAGATTTGCACAAAAGTTTATGCAACATTTTTTTATATTTATAAAACAAAAACTAAATATACGGCCTCGCAATTATTTAATGATTCACTTTTGTCATAATTATTTCATCACTTTATGTAAAATAAATTGAATTAATATTTTTCTTTCTTTTAAATTAATAATTTCCGGATTTAAGGATGTTCCGTGAACATTTGGACATGTAGTTATTCTTTTTTTAGAAAGATGTTGGTTATATTTATTACCAGCTTTTACCTGCGGCTCCGCCCTCGTGTATGTCGGTTATGGCGACAAAAAGTAGCATATCTTTTTCTACAATGTAAAATCTATCTTTATACCGAAATTAATCCGAATCGGCTCAGCGGTTTAGCTGTGAAAGAGTAACAAATAGAGTTACTTCCGAATTAGTATGGATTTGATTGCAACCGATATATATGGGCCTCCGGTATACTCATACGGTGAAGCACAGCGCAAGCACTATTTCACACCGGTTATCTGAAAGGTGGTATCACTCCGTCGAACTGGCCCATTCATGTCGAAGCGTGGCTCTCCCATGGTAAACTAATTTTTATTAATAATAAAACTATTATGATTAATAACCAAGAAAATGTTTTAGTTGCAATGATTCTTCCCTCTAATGCGCTCAGTGATACCTTTGTATATGACAGGTATGAGTATGTCTCGAGTTCAATCACCGAACTCCTAATAAAATGTTAATCCGCACTCGCTACTTCGGAGAAGGTTTAAATAAATAAATCTCAAATATAAAAAAAAACTACTGACGTGTGAAAATGCCTAAGTTACGTAACCTAATTTAAAAGCAAAGTAGTATGTTGAACTTAAACCGACTAAAACCCAATATGTGCTTGTCTTGTAATGGTGTTTTATGTCAAGGGCATCAGGTGTTAACTGCAGAGCTACTGCCCATAATCCTGCTTTTTTTTTATTAACTTTGTGCACATGAAGTACAAATGCGGACTTAATGCCTTTTTTCTTTCAGATTTTCATGGATTAAGTTAAATACGTTCCACCATCTCCTTTTTACCATTATTACCGATTTCACAATTTATTTGTGAATATTAGAACTATTCAAGCATGAAATGAAAAATAAATAACGAATTAAATTGATTTAATTGTCACCGTGACACCTTTTGTACGCTTCGGTCTATATAGAATGCGTCCCTACTTCGATTAATTACGTGTGTTCAGGTTTGCGGTACAAATACGACAGACGTTAATTAGATTGATCAATACATCGTTGTATCTACTAAAAATATTCGAAAGACAAATTCTTCAGTAACGACATGCTGCTCCTTACCACGATAACCGAATACACGTGGGCGGAGCCAAGCATAAAAGCTCACCATCTTTTTTTTATAACACACTTGTTCTTCTTCTTACTAGCCTTTATTATTCCCAAGATTTGGGGTCGGCTACTAGTTCAACCGGTTTTACCCGAATATCAGTTTTTACACGGATTGGCATCGGACCTCCGCAACCCTGAGGGTAAACTGAATTCGAAGGTTGAACTAGTTGTCAGTATATTTGAGGGCACTGACTTCCCAATAACAATTGCCATAGATGTTCATGCAAACCGGGACCGACGGCTTAACGTGCTCTCCGAGGCACGGGCGGGAAACACCGCCATCTTCCATACTCCGGGCTGCTATTAAGAATTTCTTGTAAGAAAAACCTGACAGCAGTCCGACCCAGGAATCGAACCCGAGACCTCTTGATCCGCAGTCGCTTACGCTAACCACTGGACCAACGAGGCAGTCAGTATAACACACTTGTTCTAAATGAACAAAATAAATAAATATTTCGGACATCTAACACACAACGCCATCTAGTCCCAAGCTAAGCAGAGCTTGGATTATGGGTACTAGGCAACTGTTATCTATACAAATAAATAAAATTGGAGTGTCTGTTTGTAATATTAAAATAAACGCTTTTAAATAAATGCATATGTATGTATAGGTACAGGATGCATTTACCAAAATATCGTTTTTCAAAATTTTTCTGTCTGTTGGTCTGTCTGTCTGTTTGTTCCGGGTAATCTCTGGAACGGCTGAACCGATTTTGACGGAATTTCACTAGCAGATAGCTGATGATCTAAGGAGTAACTTAGGCTACTTTTTTAGACTAGTTTCGTCCCGCGGCGTTACCCGCGGTACGACAATAACCGCGGCGTTCGGCTTGTTAATACATTTTTTTTTGTAAATCCATACGTATTATACATAGGAAACACCCAAACTCCGAAACAAATATTTGCAGATCATACAAACATTTGGTCCGACCCGGAAATCAAACCCGAGACCTCAAGTACAGCAGTCGCATACGCTACCACTACGCCACCGAGGCAGTCATAAAGAAAAGATAGCTAGACAGACCTACTTCAAATAAAAAACATGGAATTAGATCACGTTAAATTCGTCAATGAAAATGGAAACTTTAAAATTATCAAAGCAAACTATTGAGAGAAGTTACGTACTCGTATAAAACATATAGACTATGGGCCTGTGTCGAAAATTGATGGGTCATCTGAACCACCAAGAGACCTTTTTTGAACGATACAGGGGCATAAAACAATAACATTCTGCACTATGCCGTAACTTGTAAGCTGTCCAACTGAGTACAGGTGAAGGGGAGGTGGTAGCAACCCTCGATTTTTGTCCCTTGTCACATGATTTTTGTACGGAGTTGCGGAGTAATATATTAAAAGAGGTATTGAAATTGTATGGAACCGATGCCGTTATTTTTTATGCCCTTGTATTTTTTAAAAAAGGTCTTCTAGTGGTTCATATGACCCATCAATTTTCGACATGGGCCCGTAGTCTAATATGTAAATTGATGGTATTTGTCAGTCAAAATGTGATCATTAATATTTATTTCACACAGTTTATTATTTTATAACGATAGAAAAGATTATTTACCCTTGTGGATTTTCCCCATGTGCTTTAATCTGTTCGACTTTCTGTCTATTGGTTAGCATACAAATTATCGGTAAAAGCAAGTGAATACTTTTGATTCTCTTGTATGTTAGATTTTGTATTATGTTCTTTTTTTATAGAATAGGGGGCCACATGGTAAGCGATTACTGCCGCCCATGGCTGCCGACTAGCCTACATATAGTAGCCTATGTGTTATTCTGATGTATAAGCTATATTACTGTAAAGTTTTATCCAAATCCGTTCAGTAGTTTTTGCGTGAAAGAGTAACAAACATCCATCCATACTTACAAACTTTCACATTTATAATATTAGTAGGATTTAGTTATACGATAACGAAATTTTAAATTACAACTTCTAAACTCTGAGCTGTTATTAAGCATTTCTATAATCGGAAAAATTAAATAACAATTTTTGGTCCGACCCGGGATCCGGGATTGAACCCGAGACCTCTCGATCGGCAGTCGCATACATCAACCTTATTATAATACTAAATACTCAACTATAATGCAGTATTCAGTTACCTGACTTACGAAATGTACCTATTTGGCCAATAACTATTCACAAAATCGCGCCCAACTTTACTCGAAAATCAATTTTACGAAAATATTTTTACTGTTCCCTCGGTTTATAGCTACTACTACTACTTTCATAATTAATACAATATTTTCGAAACAGCATTAAGGCCACTTAATAAACTGAGACCGGTACTTTTTAAATACATACTTAACGCTATCAACTTATGTCGTTGGTACTTATGGTGGCGTATAAAAATTCGTACCCAGATATTTCAGTGATAATAGTTTAATTGAAAATATAAACATGATACTGATTTGATTTCAGTGACCCTTATTTGGTCAATCATAAAAAGCCAAAGATAAGGGATACTTTTAATGAATTTAAATAGTCAAGCATGAAATTCTACTTTTTTTACGTACAGTATCCTGGCATGTGACAAAGATCTTTGCTGTACAGTACTGTGTATGTGTTATAAAAAGTGATATCGCGGCTTCACAGAAAACTGAAGTTTTGCAATTTATTTATTGTATTTCACCTGCTGAGTGAGGTTAAACCGGCACAGAAGATCAACGTAAAATGACAGCGTTGTCGTGTTTCGTTGGTGAGTGCGAGACGGGAGGCCCAATGATGCAGAAGCATCACTGGGCCGCCAATCGCCATGCTGTGGGTTACCATGTTGCGTTGTTGCATTGTCTGCATTCGCAATGAGTATGGTAACTGACACTCTTGGATTCTGCTTATGCTTTCCATCAGGCAGAGTAGAGTCATTTTGGCGGGGCTATAGATTAAAAAAACAGGGACAGAGAATCTTTAAATTTTGGGAGGCGGTTAATTACCACTCCTGACTCTCAAGTTGCCAGTATCATCTCGTTTGGCCGCTATACCTATACGTTGCTCTAGTGGTTAGTCACCCTGACTGCTGGAGGTCGTGGGTTCGATTCCCACATAGGAAAAGTGATTATGTGATGAATACGATCACTTGGTTTGTGTCTGGGTGTAATTCATCTCTAATATGAATGTGTTTAGAAATATATGAGTATGTATCAGAAGTCTGGTTATCATAGTACAGGTTTTGCCCATTTGCCTATTACAAGCTTTTATTTAACTTGCAATGTATGTATGTATGCTTGTATGTTCGGGTGGAATCTTGCAACTCAATTTTGAAGCAGATATCTTCAACCGATTTTGCTGAAATTTTGCAAGCATATGTATACAGCGTGACAATACAATATTATACTGACATGTAGCTGATCTGATGCTGGAGCTGAAAGGTGGCCATAGGAACTCTGTAAAGAAACGTCGCAACATCAACGTTTGGACTCGTTTGATTCGTCTCGAGGCATTGCAGTAAAAGCTTATTTTTAAAAAGCTTTTTAATTTTATTTATTTATGAATAAGACAACCGCGTGTAAAATATGTAAAGTTATATTTATTCTAAACAAAACAATAATAAGATCTAAGAACATTTCAAATTGCTGCGCAAGCAATTTCAATGGCATGTGCTATTAGCAGCTAACCAAAATTTCATCGCCAACACCATAAGTTACAAAACGAAAATATTGTACAAATCAATCATATTTATTTTGGCAAAATCTGATACTTATATGTAAAAAATATTGAGTAATACCAACCGATATTACGGATGGGCAAAGGAAACCGTGTTTCACGGCCTGGGCACAACAAATTACACCAATTTCCATTCTGCGGAGTTTTTACGTCTTCGTTTCACCATTTGTACGATTGATGATGTGTTACTTATGTGGGAACACGATATCTATTTATCAAAGAGAACCAACGAATAAATTTCACTCGTATACATGTTACATTATGTATGTATGTGTGTTTGCTATACTTAATAACTTATTTCTCTTTTTTCTATTTTTAACCGACTTGAAAAAAGGAGGAGGTTCTCAATTCGACCGTATATGTATTTTTTATGTGTGTTCGCGGATAACTTCGTCGTTTATGAACCCATTTTGATCATTCTTTTTTAATGGAAAGAAGATATCCCAACAGTGGTACCATGATAAGGACACTAAGATCTGATGATGGCATCCAAGAGAAATCGAGTCGAACCTTAAAGTCGGTTTTTGTCAAAAAAAAAATAGTGTGAAAAAGGGGTTTTTACAAACATACATGTAATGAACACAAATAACATACGAAATCAGATAACAACAATTTAGGTATATATCTCAAAAAGCGTTGTAGATCAAACCCACAAAGCTCAGCGCAATAGGAAGCAGCTCAGTGACCATTTAAACAACGGGAGGACGCCATTCATGATACCTCAAAAGGAAAAAACGGCACCCTTATAGGATCACTTTGTTGTCCACCTGTCTCTCTGTCAAGACCCTTTTTCTGAAGAACGCGGGGAGGTTTCAAGCTGAAAATCATATCAAACACTTTAGATCTACTGTCCCTTGGAGCTGTGAAAAATCAAACTTCTAAGCCGACGCAATCAAAAGATAACTACAAATTTTCGACGCCTGCAAAGCAGTCAAAACCTATAGGATACTTCCCCTGAAATCAGAATCTTGAAATATGTTACTAAGCAACGTCCTTCTATAGCGCAGATAAAGGCAAAATTGCGAAAAGTATACATTTTTAGTTACATCACATAATATACCTACAGGTTTGTACGGAACCCTCGGTGCACGAGTCCGACACGCACTTGGCCGGTTTTTTAATGTGTTTTTTGCCGGTAGTGCTTAATCAACATCACGCGAGAGACTTAGACGAGAATTACTGAAAAGAAACGCTTGCTCCTGCATAATAAAGACTGCGTACCTCGTGCTCAAGCCGTTATTATTCATCTTACCTATAAGTTCGCTATAAAACGCAGACGAAGTTGTGTGCGTCAGCTAGTTTTACCATAAGTGCAAGTCATCACTTTTAAAATTTTGTATTTATTTTGCAATCAATCAATTAGTAAGTGTTTGGTCAATAATGTTAAAAATACTGATGACTTTTTATTCGGATAGTTATGTATGAGACACTTGATGCCGCCGCGGTCAGGCAGTCAGGACGCTTCTTGACAGTTTAAAAATGGATTTCAGTTGAATCCAAAACTAGTTCAGCTTTTCTAAGACACTAACTAAAACCATAGAAATATCTATACTAATATTATAAACGCGAAAGTTTGTAAGTATGGATGGATGTTTGTTACTCTTTCATGCAAAACTACTGAACGGATTTGGATGAAACTTTACAGTAATATAGCTTATACATCAGAATAACACATAGGCTACTATTTGCTGCGATAACCGACATTTACTTGGGCGGAGCCGCGGGCAACAATTAGTATTATATAAGTCAGAGTGTTATCTATAATACAAAAATATGTTTAGACTAACAATAAAGATGGAATTTCAATGAATAAAATGGAGGACCTGATATTCAGGTAAATCTGGTTGAACTAGTAGCCGACCTCAAAATCTTGTGAATAATAAACGGTAGAAAAATGTTGAATATAGATGGTTCAATAGGCACGTCAGGATGGATTCGCTGCACCGTTTTTAATTAAATTGAACGTGGAGATACTTACTTTGATTCTTGAAAAAGGATGCAACTGACATACACATGAGCGAAGCCTCGGGTAAAAGTTAGTATTATATATGTAAACTAGCTGATCCGGCAAATGTTGTTTTGCCATTAAAAAAAAATATGAAAAATAGATGTTGGTCGATTCTCAGACCTACCCGATATGCACACCAAATTTCATAAGAATCGGTCCAGCCGTTTCAGAGGAGTATGGTAACCAACACTGTGACACGAGAATTTTATATAGAACTAGCTTTAACACGCGGCTTCGCTCACGCAGACTTTCATCCCCTGATTTACCCCCTTAGGGGTGGAATTTAAAAAAAATCCTTTGTTAGTGCTCACTTACGTTATCTAAAGAACCTACATGGAAAATTTCAGGATTCTAGCTTCAGCGGTTTGGGCTGTGCGTTGATCTCTGGGTATGTCAGTCAGTCAGTCAGTCACCTTCCTCTTTTATATAAATAGATAAGATATTAATGGTTGGTATTATTACTTGCCGCACATATTACTATCAGTCCTTGTACCGGAACCCATTATTCCTTTCGCTGGATCGATTTCAACTAATCGGTGCCATAAATCTATTTGTTTGCGGTTTCGTAAATTCCTAACAGTTTTCTAAGCACGTTCCTATTTGAGTGATGACGACAATTATTTAGAGGGGTCGGACTCCTTGCAACACGGAGTTCGAATTATGATCTGTCTTATATAAAATAAACATAACTCTAAAGTAATGGCAATACAAGTAATGACAGTAAGTGGTACACACTATTGATATTGATTCCCCAAATGAGATCAAATTATATTTGACTAACTGACCCACGCAACGTCGTTTACGTCTCCTATTGCCCGTAGCATAAAAAAAATCCTACGTTTTTGTAACATTCTTCATTGGTGCTTCGCTCCTATTGGTCGTAGCGTAACGATATATAGCTTTTAGCCTTCCTCAATAAATGTACTATCCAACACTGAAAGAATTTTTCAAATCGGACCAGCGGTTCCTGAGATTATCCGCTTTCGATGAAAGAATTCCGCTTTTTTTCACAAAAAGTCTCAAAATCCCGAGTTGACTAAAAAAAATCTAGCAACGTTGCTCGGAGAGCACGCTAAGCCCTCGGTCCCGTTGTCATGAACACCTATCACAATCGTTATTGGGAAGTCAGTGCCCTCAAATATACTGACAACTAGTTCAACCTTCGAATTCAGTTCACCCTCAGGGTTTCGGAGGTCCGATGCCAGTCGCTCCGTGGAAAAACTGATATTCAAGTAAAACTGGTTGAAATAGTAGCCGACCCCAATTAATCTTGGGAATAATAAAGGCTAGGAAGATGATGATGATGATTCGTGTAGGTACTGCAACAGTAAGTTGATAATAAAATAATGTAGTGAAACTATTTATCGGTATCGTGCTTACACAGCTATTTTATTACAAGCATTTTAGAGTCTCCATTTTGTTTTTAAACTGACTACGTTTAAACACAAATACAGTGTTTATATATCTAGTGTAGTCTTTGTTTGCTAAAATATTTAAAAGAATTGTAAAAGTAGGTTACAATTGTACCCAATCTTCGCTAAATTACTTGAGTTAAAATACTGGAACATCGTAAATTCACAATGAAACTGAAATTGGAATCTAATTAAGTAGAAGTAGAAATGCAAAAAACAATAAAATCCGAGGATCTTTTCTTACTGTGATTGATTTGGGTTTTATTTAGACAGGTCTTACAGAATTTGAGTCACAATGTGATACTCTGTTAAGCAGCTCAACTATAATTACGATCATTAAAGAATGAAAAAACTAGATATGAGAGTATGCTTATAAATGTAAAAGGATTAAAAAAACTTTTTATAAAAAAAAACGACTTCCAAAAAACATCCAACGAAAACTCTCTGCCATAAAACACTACAAAGCGTAAAATAAACTGGTTCCTATTATAATGTGTGCTAACTGCTAGGTACCTAGAATCTGTTTGAAGTCAGTGCCAAGCGACTATCGCTTAGACTTTTGTAATTGTTCGTTTGTATTTTTTTTGGATTAGCACTGACTTCAATCAGATTTTAGGTACCTAGCACACATTATAATACTACTATTTAAATGAATAAAGAATTAGGTATAGGCAATTTATGAAGAACCAAATTATTTTACGCTTTTTAGTGTTTTTTGGCAGAGAGTTTTCGTTGAATGTGTTTTGGAAGTCGTTTTTTTTACAAAAAGTTTTTATTTTTCAGTTTTTAGTGCAAACAATCGTAGGTAATAGTAAGTTAAACTATTTCATCAAGTTTCATCATCATCATCAAGAGTTCAAATTGAGGTCTATTCGTACGTTTAATATTAAAATCCTCCTCTAATCCGTAACTCTTGAAGAGTTTAACCTTCTATCATCAGTTCACCTAAATAACTTGAAATTATACGACTGAAGGTCTTTAGAAACGTATGAAATTGAAAGAATTATCCTCCAACTCCAACCGTTGAGGAGTTGTACCTTCCATCTTCCATCATCAGCTTACCTAAATAATTTGAAAGAATACGACTAAAGGTAACATGCATACTTATGATGTTTAAAGATTTATCCTCCAATTCTTAACCGTTAAGGAGTTGTACCTTACATGATCAGCTCATCATCATAAAATGATGACTACCAGACGCAAATATCGGTGTTACTTCTGCATGTTTGGCCTAGTGGTTTAACGGTCACCACGCCGTTTCCTACTTCGCCGAGTGTCGTGGGTTCAAATCCCACGTAGGACAACATTTTGTGTAATCCACAAATTGTTGTTCTGAGTCTTGTGTCCGTTTCATGTATGTTTGTAAAGTCCCCCGCGACACAGGATTTATTCCTAGTGCGGGAGTTATCTTTTAAAAACCTAAAAACCTAAAAAAAAAAACTTCAGAAAACATACGAAAAACATAGTATGTGCCTAAAAAAAATGTGGGTTTCCCTCGATTACCCTGGGATCCTATCGTCAGATCCTAATATGGTGGCAATGGGACCACCTCGGGAGCATACCCTTGCGAATACAAAAATAATTTTCAAAATCGGTCCACAATTGACGGAGTAATCGGTGAACATACATAAAAAAAATCGGTTAAAAAGGAAAGATGTGTTTTTCAAGCGTACCTATATCATATCAGACAGAGCAAAAAAAAAATTTTTACAAGCTTTTAATTAACTTGCAATATATGTAGGTATGTATGTATGCTTGTATGTTCGGGTGGAATCTTGCAACTCTATTTTGAAGCAGATATCTTCAACCGATTTTGCTGAAATTTTGCAAGCCTAATGTATACAGCGTGACAATACATTTTTTTATTTATATTATAATGACATGGAGCTGATCTGATGCTGGAGCTGGAAGGTGGCCATAGGAACTTTGTAAACAAACGTCGCAACATCATCGAGTTTGGACTCGTTTGATTCGTCTCGAAGCATTCCAGTAAAAGCCTGTTTTTAAAAAGCTTTTTAATTTAATTTATTATATATAAACCCCGATATATATCTCTCTTTCTTATGACCCATAAAATAAAGCAGACTAAGAAAAACTGACTACTGCTTAAGATTTTATTTTATTTTGTATTTTTTTATTTCACTTTACATGAAGTGCGTCATCAAGAACAAAATATGATGTACTAGCTTTCGCCCGCATTTAATAAAACGTATCCTATATTACTTCTAATACCTCTATGTGTACAAAGTTTCATGACGATCGGTTAAGTAGTTTTCGCGTGAAAGCGTAACAACAAACTTACTGTAACCTTTATAATATTAGTGTAATTAAGTTGATATAATTATGAAAGTAAATTTATATGGTTCTTTCTAAATGACATTTATGGTATAAAGATAATTTTGAATTCCTTATTTTTATAAGCTTTGTATTTTTTGTTTGATTTAAAAATAGGCCTTTAGAAGCATCGAATGAGAACCTGTTTTAGCCTTTTGAAGTTTATTCTAATGTTTTATTCATCGCTTGTTCTGGTTATACGTTACATATTTATTATCACTACATATTATAAAACAAAGTCCTCCACCGCGTCTGTCTGTCTGTTAGCGATAAACTCAATAGTTAGTGCATGGATTTTTATGCGGTTTTAGCCAATAGATAAAGTGATTCTTGAGGAAGGTTTACGTATATAATTTGTAAAGGCTCTGCTCGCGTGTATGTCGGTTACAGCGGCAAATAGTAGCCTATGTGTTATTTTGATGTATAAGCTATATTACTGTAAAGTTTCATTCAAATCCGTTCAGTAGTTTTTGCGTGAAAGAGTAACAAACATCCATACATCCATCCATACTTACAAACTTTCACGTTTCGCGGGCCACAACTGGTCTATCATATATCTATCTATTACTATAAAATAAATGTGAATGTAAGTTTGTTTGTTATGCTTTCACGCGAAAACTACTTAACCGATCATCATAAAACTTTGTATACATATTCTTGGAGGTAACAAAAGCCACATAGGATACTTTTTATTAAATGCGAGTGAAGCCGCGGGCGTAAGCTAGTATAAAATAAAGTAATAAATATTCTGATCTTTTAGTTTCTCAATTGGCTGCTAAGTATATTATATCATAAATCAAAAACATCAACACATTACATTTAAATGTTAAATTTAAATTATTACATATTATATTTAAATGTTAATTTAATATTGTAAATCAATTTAAAAGTAATTGATATAAATTTTAAGACTATTAAATGAAGAATACTTGGCCGCCAGTGACATCAGCCTCGTTAGCTCGCTATTTTTATGGAAGGATGGGGGGAGTCTTGTCCTTCTGCGACGTTAACGAGACTTACATGTAGGAAAGCATCCTTATATAGATCAGTTTGACCTGAGTGACACCATGGCTTCACGAAAGAAACGGTGTTAGGCAACCCATTCCTTGCATTTTACTGAGTGAGTGATGTCACAGGAGGCCGAGTCTTCTTCCCACTCCACCCATTAAAATGGCGAGCTTACGAGACTACAGGCCTAGTCTCCATAAATTTAGAGATAAATTACACTTATCTAAGATGCTTAAGTGTACTGTTAAACAAATTGTACCCTATTAAGTACAAGGATAGAAACCTCATGACTTTGCCCGCGACACAATACTCCTTTGTCCAACGAAAAGTGAAGCGCTACAAATGTTAATTACGAACGCTATCACTCCACAACACCGTTCAAAACAAGATATAAGAAACTTAATTAAAATTAATGACATTCCTACTCTATAGTTTTGGATGACCTACAGATTTTGCAACACACAAACTGAGTTCGTAAGGACAACGGGCCTAACGTAGTCGTAAATTATACTGAACCGATATTTATTTGACAAGCACAATGCCAACATATGAATTTTTCTATTACAAATATTTTCCAAATTATATTAAAAATACCAGTAAGTAATTTTTATTGATCGAGTCGCGTGTTGATTATGCAAAACATATGACAATCTACTTTTATTTATCGAAAGAATTGTTTCAAGTGATGATGTACGAGTAAATATGTGTCAAAATTTTATTAATATTTATGATTACCTTCATACTAGTTAGTTTAAAATCGAATACCGGTTGTTCTAAGAAGTGAGCTTTTCAACCTGGGTTTTCCATAAAGTCATTGTAATTACATGAATATTAATGGTGCCACATAGAAGACAAGACTATGTGATAATGTTCTCCTCGCCGACAACGGCCACGGCGGCCAGTCTCAACGGAGACCAGCCAGCTACGCAGGAGATATTATAGTGCACAAGTGTGCGCGCAAACACAGGTGCACTCTCTGTTCCTTCTCTCTCATATTCCGATGGGACGGTTGACAGGCGCATGACCGACAGCTTCACGTGCTCTCCGAGGCACGGGGGTTCAGACCCCAACTTGCAAATTCTCAACTGTTATTAAGTATTTCTCTACGAAAAACTCAATAACACTTTTTGGCCCGACCCGGGATTCGAACCCGAGACCTCTTCATCGGCAGTCGCATACGTCAACCGCAAGACCAACGAGGCAGTCGTTGGTCTTGCGGTTGTCGTATGCGACAAGACTCTCAATATAAGAGTCATAGTAGGTATACATAATACCTACTATGACTCTTATATTGAGTCAATCTGAACAATCTTACATTGTTGAAAGCTAATGAAACAAAGGGATAAATAATGTTAAAGGCCGCAAAATTGTTAGAACAAAAACAATCAGTCGGGGGAGACTGCAAACCCATGGGTATAAGGAAATCTATATATCTTATGAAGAGACAAGACCGGTAATGTAGGTCGTACATCTCCGCGAATCTCAAGGAATGTTTTAAGTAATATGATCACTTAGCTAAAAACTTGTGATGTAGTATAAGCTATTATTTCCTATCTGAATATTAATACGTGAAGCAAAAACCTTGTGCCTCTTTTTACGAATATTATGCAAACGGAGGAGAATGAAATTTTCCACAATGAAATTTATGTGGATGATGAGTGCAGGAGGTCAAAAAAGCATAGATATAACAATTTACTAATCAATATGTTAGTAAATTTTAAATTGGCAGGAATACCTTGCCTTTGATTAATCTATCAAAAGATGTTGTAACAAACATTATGTTTTATGTTCTACTGTAATCAGTAATATATTTTATATTTTTAAAAAGACTTTAAAAAAATACATGAAACGTACACAAACGACACTCCGACTCAGAACAACATTTTGCAGATCACACAAAGTATGGTCCTATGCGGTATTTAAACCCACAACACTTATCGCAATAGAAAGCGGCGTAGTGCCCACTTAAACCACTAGGGCAACCGTGCAGTCGAGTTATTTTCGTCGAAAGTCTGTCAAAAAATTAAGATTAATTTTTGAGCGAGATTGTCACAAGTTGCAGTTATTCCAAGTTTCAACAGCTATTGTAAACAACGGGCCGAAGGATGTGTCCTTCTGCCTGTGCTATTTAAATTTTAGTTTGCGCAATGCTATAATATATTGGTAATTAAACATTGCTGATGTTTTACCTAGCTTATCATTTAATTTTAGTAAAAAAAATGCAATGTTCGAAATATTTATTTGTAATTCAACACAAAAGTTTAAAATATTGTTATCTACCAACATCTTAATGGTCTTGTGGTGCAAATTAGTCAAATTATAATTGCGTGTTGTGTATTTAATTTGATAATCATAGCAGTTAATTAATGATATAAATCATTTAGTAAATAGACTAAAACTCGAATCGCATAACCTATCATGAGTTATTAATATGATGCCTGTCAACACTTTCAGTCGTTAAAAATAATGAAAATCTTTTAAAAGTTGGAAATATTTCCTTAAAATATTTTAAGATATAATTTATAGTAGAGCATCTTGGAGTCTCTGTCCTTACGCAGTTAGGAAACAATTGTTCTTACCTCGCAGTAGCTTATGTTAGAAAAGCCGTTTTCACCAAAATTAAACGGTCTCATAAAATGGAATTTCCTTTAAAATAAGTTTAGACCCAAAAGCTCTGCATTTAATTTATTGAAATTTAAATATGCTTCCCTTTTAATTACTATTTAACATTATTAAAATTCTTGCTCAAATGAGCAAGTATTACTTATTATACATGTTTGTTTAACGCTATCAAAGTTAGAAGTTATAAGTGAAGACTTTAAATTATTTACGTAATTTGTGAATATGTAAACAATAAATGTTGAATATTTTATATTTATGAGTAACGCACAGTTAGAAATGAAATAATAATGTAATTAAGTTGTAAACTAAATATATTGTATTCTTTCGTTGAAATAATAAAAAAATCAGATAGCTAAGTATGCTTACCTATTGCATAATGCTAATTGCACATATATGTCCACGTGTACTTGACACAAGCATCCTGTCTTGCCAATTCATATTTTCAAGTAATTTTTTGCATTATGTTTTTTTTTGTAAATTAATAGAACGTAATCCATGATTTTAATTGTTTATTTCGTTGATTTTTGCTTGTTATCATCGCAATCCATTAATATTATGAACACTTTTAATTTATACCTACATTATCTATTTCGAATTAAGTTTAAAGATGAAACTTATAATAATGGTCGTGGAAGAACGATACTTCAGCACGGTTTGACCGAAGCAATACTGCCCTGAAAAAATCTTATATCTATATATACTAAAACCTAACGTAGCTCACCGACGACAGATACATCGTCGACACATATAGACGAGTTAAGGTTGCGTAGAGTATTCACACATTTCGCAGATATAATTTTATTCTCACTATTGCTAATACCGATCAATTGGAGAATTAACTGCCCGACAATGTCATGGTCGATTATCAATGAAATTTAATAAATTTGCTTAATAGTTTATTATTCCGTGTTAGAGTTTAATGAATTTGAGAAATAAGCTTTTGGCCTTCTCAAAATAACACTATCATAACTCCGACGAATTAATTCTAATTAAATTTAGGGTGTGGTTAAAACAGTTTAACCTTTTTGCGACCTACTAACATTGATTTTATTATGTTTTATGTAATACATGAATAAATCATTACTATGAATATGATTGAGATATTTGATACAGTAAAAAACGTACCTATTATTTACAAGAGGTTCCAAGTGCGCAAAGGTTTTCTTGTAGTAAATTAAATAAGACATATTATTATTGAGATGTTGCGATTTGATAAAAGTAAGACGTATAATTATACTACAATGTATAAATTAAATGGTACCTATTAATGTGTTGGAAGTATATATTACATAATTATAATACAATTACTGCTTCATAACAGTAAGCCAAGATTGTAGACTTTACTATCTATCTATATATATATATAAGCGAAATACCACTCACTTATTAATCACGAAATCTCAGAAACTATAACACCTACAAACTTGAAATTTTGCAGGTAGGTTCCTTATAGGGTGTAGACATCCTGGGCACGCCGTTATTACGGCGGTAAGACCTGTTATGGAGGATTGGCTCGAGAGGCGTCATGGGACCCTCTCATACCGGCTGACGCAGGTGATCACTGGAAAGGGATGTTTCGGAGGTCACCTGTGTCTAATCCGCAAGGAGCCAACGCCTGAGTGCCACCACTGCGATGGCCAGACCGTGGACACGGCACTCCACACGCTGGCAGAATGTCCGGCGTGGAGGGTTCCGAGGCGTGATCTCGTGGCGGCCATCGGGGTGGTGGTTCTCTCGCTCGGTAACATGATTGCGGCCATGTAGCGGAGTGAGAGCGCGTGGAACTCCGCCGTCTCTTTCTGCGAGCAAGTAATACTTGCCAAAGAGACGGCGGAGCGGGACCGGGAGAGGTTTAGAACTCTCCCGGCCCGCCAGGCCCGGGAACGGGCCAGGTACCGCAGGCGACTCAGGCGCCGGAGATCAGAGAACGATCTCCGTCCTCCATAAGCGCAAGCCTGAGGGTGACAGATGAGGCCATCTATCACCCTAGCAGAAGCAGGCTCGGGTGGCGGCGCGGACGCTGCGGAGCGTGCGCGCCTTTGGGGACAGTAACGGGAACATTGGGATTCACACACAGGAGGGGGCCATCTATAAACCATAGGTGGCCCGAGGTACGTCGGGGTTCCAGGGTTTTCCTTTCTAGGGCGCACCTGGTTCCCCGGCATCTAGTACCCGAGACGGCGTGCGGTTTTAGTCGGTTCGAGTCCGACATACCACCAGGAGGTGGTATCCGAGGGGATTTCCGCACGGAGAAAACAAAAAAAAAAAAAAAAAAGGGTGGTAGACATCCGCTAAGAACGGATTTTACGAAACTCCACCCCTAAGGGGTAAACGGGGGTTGGGAATTTGTATGAAAGTCCTATGTTTTTGAAGTAAGAGACTTGAAATTTAAAATGTATGCTCTATAGATGGTGTGGAGGTGTACTAATAATGTATATTTAGAAATCAACCCCCTTTTGGGGTTAAAGCGGGGGATGGTAGTTTGGACGCAAACGAGGTTGCGTGGGTCGGCTAGTTATTTATATATTTGAATAGTCTACTTGATAATATTCTATTTTCTATTTTTAAATTGCCCGTAGCGTGATAATTTTCCCCCGTTTTTGAAACATTTTTCATTGGTACTCCGCTCCAATTGGTGATGATATATAGCCTTCCTCGATAAAAGTACTATCCAACACTGAAAGAATTTTTCAAATCGGACCAGGGGTTCCTGAGATTAGCGCGTTCAAACAAACAAACAAACTCTTCAGCTTTATATAATAGTAAGTATAGATAAGGCCAAAGTCCTAGTCACGACCTTAACACCACGCAGCAATCCTCAAATTAGAAGGTTAAATCGGATCAACATGGTATTCTGTCCTTATTCCATCGTGTTTGTCATTCTCTTTACCACGTCTTAGGTATGAACATCTGCAAGTTTTTTAAACGATCGTGTTTCATGATAATAATACGTATTTACCGGATTAACGAGATCACGAAACATGTTTTATGTACCTACATATCTTTAAATTATCAAGTCGAACCTGGTTATAATGACATGTAGGTACACAATTTTACATATAAAAAGCATTTGACTCAGAGATTCGACATTTCAAAGCGATCGTGTGGTATTTTCTTATAACATACACAAAATACAGTAACGCCTACCGTTACCGTATTTTGTGAATGTTACGAGATTACGGATCATGTACCAAAAAAATACTGATAAAAAAAACGACGAAACACTTCGAGAAAAGGCAGGTAGTGCCCTTGCGCTTCTCTTGGCGGGGGCACGCGTGCCCCCAGATTAAAAAAATAATACCAGTCACTCATAACAAACTACGCTTTACAGACATGGTCTGAAAGCAAATAATATGGCATCAGTTTTGTCTCTAATTAATATTTTACAAATCGACAAAATATTTTTAATATTACAAAGCGTATTGCGTGGTAATTATGTAACAGTTAAACTTTTTTTTTGGCTCTGCCGTAATGACTCTAATCTGCCCGATGGAAAGCATAAGCAGAATCCAAGAGTGGTGGTCACCATACTCACTGCAAATGCAGACAATGAAACAATGCAGCATGGTGACCCAAACCATGGCGGCCTAGTGATGCTTCTGCATCATTGAGCCCCCGGTCTCGCACTCACCAACGAAACACGACAGCAGGAACGCTGTCATTTTACGTTGATTTTCTGTGCGAGGGTAGTACCGCCCCGGTCGAGCCGGCCCAACCGTGCTGAAATCAGCGTGGCTCTACTACCTTCACTACGGTGATTTAGTTAATTTGCGTGAAAGAAAGCCTAGATTCAGTTGTGTATTACTATCGACAAACTTGAATTATAACCCACTTTGCCGATAAATCGTTTGAAACCGTCAGAACAACAAAAAAAAATCCTCCTTTACAGTGCATGTTATTGAAACCTATGGTAACTTTCCATAGTATACATGATCTTTTGACATGGAATACAAAAGTATAATTCTTAATAATTCATTTCATTCTCTACTTTAGTGAACACATAAAAAAACCGTTACGAAAATAAGTTATTTCGTGATGGCGGGTTGAATCGGCAGAAAAACCTCCAGCTGTAAAGACCAATGAGAGATACCATATTCTTCGAGCGAAGGCACAAAGCCCTTATATTATTGTACTACAGAAGTTCCCTTGGTCACACTTCTACTAATTTCAACCTTACTCAATTAGCAAAAAATGAATATTTTAATTAGATATGTGTCACAAAAAGTTTAAAATACTTTCTTAAATAAATTAAATAAATCAATCCCTTGTTTCAAGGCGTATAAAAATGTAACTTAAAAAATATTCATATTTTGACATGACACGCAATTAGCTTGACGCAATTAAAATATTTAACAATTATCACTAATTCATAAAAAATAATCATAACGTAATTGAGAGAGAAGGTTGATGTTAGTATAATTATTACACTTATAGAAAATTATAAATGTTGTCCCCCAAAACCAGATTGATGGTTCAACTGGGGAATTGAGCCTCCGTACAATTTGTTTTGTAAACTATTTATAACTATTTACTTTTCTTATGTTTACTACGTACTACTATGTAACTATTTACTAGTTTTTATAAACTAACAAAGAACTTTACTAAACTATTAAGAAATTATTTACAAACTATTTTAAGTACAACATATATTTCATAGAATAAAATTTAATAGCAACTAACGTCTTATGTGTTTTCAGTTTTGTATTTTTCGATTTATTTAATACTAATATTCTTTATCAGGAATTACTATACACGTTACTGGTAAAACATACACATCCAATCCAAATTACATATTTCATTTTGAATTATATTTGACTGCACGGTTGACCTAGTGATATAGGCGGTCGCCAAGCCGCTTTCTACTGCGCCATGGAACAACACTTTGTATGATCCACAAATGGTTGTTCTGAGTCTGGGTGTTCCTTGTGTCCGTTTCATGTATGTTTGTAAATTCCTTCGCGACACAGAATGTATATTCCTAATGCAGGAGTTGTCTTTAAAAAAAAAACAAAAATAATACCAACTTAGTCGTCCTGGTTACCTATAGATGGAAAAATGACGTAGGTAGATATGACAAGTAAAATTTTAACAAAATAAAAACCGACTTCAAGGTTCGACTCGATTTCTCTTGGATTCCATCATCAGATCTTAGTGTCTTTATCATGGTACCACCGTTTGGATATCTCCTTTCCATTAAAAAAAGAATCATCAAAATCGGTTCATAAACGACGAAGTTATCCGCGAACACATATAAAAATAAGATAATAAAAACATACATACGGTCGAATTGAGAAACCTCCTCCTTTTTTTGAAGTCGGATACAAAACAAAGACAATTCTTGCATCGCTCTTTAATTATCACCATAAAACGACAGCAGCGTTGACGTCAGAATTTCCGCATGACAGAATAATTGCTTTCTTAGAGAAAATTCATATAAAATGTCAGCGCCTACTTAAATGGAATAGGTCATTCAAAATTTCCGCATTGAGGAGTAATTTCTTTCTTTAATAATAGTCGTAAAATATGACAGCTGTAACTCTAAGTAGTCAGTCAAAATATCCGCATAAGAGAATAACCGCATTCTAGTCATATTAAATGCCAGCGCCTACATATATCGTTTTCGAGATAAGTAGGTATTAAGTCATTCAAAATTTCAGCATTATGGAGTTATTGCTTTCTTAATAAAAAAATATTGTAATATATGACAGATTTAACTTATTGGTCGAATTAATATTAATAAATTGCTTTACAAAGAAAAATCGCATAAAATGTCACTTCCAGGTTCGAATTCGCTACTTAATGAATATATTACGGTTCTTTTGTTAAACTACAGGAAAAGTTTGATATTCTATTTACATAATAAAAATGTATCTTTCTTCATTATTAAGAAACTGATTAATGCCATAATATTCAATCTAGTTTTTTATAAATTTACGAACAATTGGTTTTACTAATGGTTCTACTAACCACAAGATGTATAAGTAAGATATTAAGAGACAAGGTGTGATGCGAAATAATAAGAGGAGAGTAACCTAATTGCATTTTGCCTATAGCATGAGATCCCCAAATACGCAGACAAGGTTGTGCATCTTTTAGACTCAGTTAGTAGAAAACTGTGCTATGCCATCAGTGTCGTGATATTGTTCTATTTCTTCATCTATACTCATAATAAAAATTCAGCACGGTTTCCTGGAGAGAGGGGATGAAAGTCAAAATATGTACTTACTTGTAATTCAATAACACATAGTCCGATTTCATTCATTCTTTTTTTTCTAGAAAGAAAAAAAAATATAACGGGCAAAGTCTTTTTTTTGTCCGCGACTGCACTGCCTGTGGGAAGCTGAGACAGATATGTAAATATGGCGGTACTAAGTTCGCCGGGTCAGCTAGTTAGGTAATAAGACTTGTTATTTACATTGTCGATATTATTTTTTTACTCAACAACTTGAAAATACAAGCATCCTTTGATTGGGAGCAAAGGATAAACACTGTCTTACGTCATTGGTTGGCGTAATATATGAACACGCGGTATAGGCTTCATACATTGTACCGTCCGTCGCGGACATCCGCGTAGGTCATCCGCGTCGCACTGAATAGCGCACAAAGACTTGAAATTGTTGCGCTGTTAATTAGTTTACCATAGTTACAGATTCATTTGTAACTGACACTGTAAAAGCAGTTGGAAGTCAATTTGTATTAGTTCCCCGTATCTTCGTATCTATGAATGAATGAAATTCAGAAAGTATATGAATGTATACATGCAGTTTAGAAGGTAATATGTACCAGAACTGAACTATAGAGCTAAATAGTAATTAGTAAATTTGGTACATAAAGCAGAAGCATATAAATAGAGTGGTGGAACTTCCTTTGATTATAATTTGTAAAAGAGTTGGTAGCTTACTAACTTAAAAAAAATTAATTAATTCATAACAATAACTACTCGCAACCAAAAGTTCATTTGTATGTATATATAATAGCAAGATCGTACTAACGACATGTCCTGAAGCGTGTAAACCAATCTTCTCTCGTACAAGTAATTCCAGCTAACATCTAAGTAGAACAATTTATTAATAACGCAAGGTACACAATCAGGCACACTCGTGGTGAATTGTTGCTTGCACTGCTGGAATGCATTTACAACGTGGCCCTTGTTTGAGTTCGGGCATGAATTTCAATGCTGTGTATACGAATGTTTAAATTTTGGACGGACACGCTGAAATAAGTAAGCTCGAGCCGCAGTTGCTTGGAATCTGAGTATTCTATGTGTACATATCGTGCCTCTAAAGTATCCGCGACACAGAAATTATTGTCCAGAAGTTGTCTATTTTAATAGTTTAGTTTAAAATCGTTATTTTCAGTCACACATGGATGGGTCCATGTAAGGTTAGTACTCGTACAAGTCATGACGTTCTTCTTTTAAGTGATTTACTGCGTGACGTGGCGATAGTAAGCAAATTCAACCAAATTTATAAAAAAATATAGAAACTAGGGACACACTAAGCGTTACGTTGAAAATGACTATTTTGGTTGTATTTGTCTGTTAAGGGTAGGCTATTAACTCAAACGTTAAGAGTGATTGATTATAAGCTTTGTGGCGTCACAAGGAAAATGTTAAATAAAAACATGTTTAATAATAGACAATATTAGGTTAATCAATGATGGAGAGACTATTCTAGTAATAAATTCTACAAAGTAGTGGAAGTTAAAAGGTCATCGACGACAAGATGATAGTTTTCATTATAAGATTTGTCATTAATAAAATTTGTCCTTTAATCTTTAGTTAACTATATTTTGTTTTGTTAATTTTATAGAATGTCATAAATTAAACTACTGTGTACTACTACTGTACTATGTCTTTTTAATATCTAGTTTATCGCGTACAGTTTTAGGTAAAATATGTGACAAACACAAAAAATCATGACTTTTACGTCACGCAGGTTAAAGATTACCCTTTTCAAAGCATTGCACTAAATCATAAGTGTTAGAGACATTAAAGCGTTTCCATACATATTTCAACTACGTATGTTTCTATTATCTCTGCAATATCCGACCTGCTTTTCACATTTATGTAATCTGATCCTACGTGCCTGATTATTCGAGGAAAGCAACGAAGAATTTCAGAAAATTTCTGCCCTGGTACACAAACTTGTGTCATGTTCCCTTATCCCCTTTTCAAGATGAAGTTTTCCGTCTTCATGAAGAAAATTGATATTCCTCTCCTTAATTAGACAATAAATATTAATTATTGTTGAAAGAGAGTGTGTGATATCATGGGGTCTATTTATGAATGGTTAACACATTCGTTTCGGCAGTACCTGAACCCAGTTTTACTACCAGTGCTATTCGACTCATATAGTTCCCGTATGAAGAATGCCAATCGTGCGGTACGGCCTGTATTTTCCCCTATCAGTTCCTGACTTCTGAGGTCCTTAAAGGCGTGGAATAACGTTATTTTAATTATTTTTTATACCAATCCATAGATTATATCCTTGCCTATAAACAGCTGCTGTAGCAGGAGGATCTTCGCAATAAACTAAGAGTTATATATTTTTTTCTAAATCGGTCATTTTACGGGAAATTACTTCCCGTCCCGGATAGAACGTATAAAGAGCTAGGGATGGGGTACAATTCATCATATGTTAGAACCAGGTGATTATGAATGTATTATGTACCATTCATTATCACTTACCATCCCTACCCTGTTCTTTTATTTATTAATATAAAAAAATCGAACTGCGCACAACACCATGGCAAACTGAAGCGCCGCGCGCGCACACATCGGTGCTATACGGTGTTGCGATTACGACAAAATAGTTCCCGTACCGCACCGAACGAAAAAAATATCACTTCTGTGCGTTACGAAATTTTTCTATTGTAAGTGATACTAAATGAAGCGTGAATATCGGATATATATGGAAATATATATATCATGGAAACATAGTTGGCCCTATTTCATAGGTTAGAAATAAGTTTCGGATAGCTTATTTGATGTATCTTCCATTTAAATTGCGTCAAACCATTCACCAAAATGCCGGAAATTATCTTTAACCGGTGAAAATACATCACTCGCATCGTAGACCACTGTTATATAACTGATTATTACAAGTGGTTTATGTTACTTTCCTTAGAGCGGTTATTACCTTGATCTTTCTGTAATGGCCGGAGTCGTTTTCTCATACTGTAACTACCGCAACCTGCGACGAAGATATCTTTTACGAATGAAATATCTATGCAGTAACGCAACCACGTACTTGCAACCAGACCTAATCCGCCTGGGATTGGCTAAGTAATTTTAAGGCTTTACTATCGCAACGTCTTCTAGTTGATTCATTTTGACTGAAGGAAAACTGAATGGTTACAATAGGTTTTATTTCATCATCCAAGCAAAATTTGTAGTATTTCCGTAAGGATTAAAACGGCTCACTAATTCTGCAATCACCAGTACTGGATATTTAATCACTATTGTTTTATAACTATACCCATTGCAAACTATTGCTGCCAAACCATTTAGGAAGCGCAGATTTTAATGTGCCTATGTAATGTCCGAGGGGGCCCTACGACTCGACTGACTGATGATTTGAAGAAATTGACTTTGATAGTTGGCGTTTCCTGGAGAGACCTTCGTTCAGCAATAGACAATGATCGGTTTATTATATTGATCCATAGAAATAGATGAGTGTGAGATAACATTTGCCTGTGCTTTTCCATGAGGCAACGAGTAGTTATTTACGTAGCAATACTTGGATGGTTAACTAATAACCATCATAATTACCTACCAGTTATCATTAGAACACAGTAGTTATTCTCGGAATTCTATATCATTTTAATTTTCGATTGCGTGATCTGGTAATTATTCTGTAAAGAATTTCTCCGTAAAGTTTTGTTGAAATGATTACTTTTAGATGAATTATGGCATTGCTGATATATCAGCGAAGAGAAATTAGATCAAACATTTAACTACAGTAAATAGGAAAGGCAATGTTTTGTGCTAATCTATCTACTTTTGTATAATATAAATATTAAATTGATTACAGTATACATATATATTATACAGAATAGTCCGTTTTATTCGATGTTCTTCGAAGGGTTAACATTAAACTTAATTTATATATTTATTTATTTAATATTAAAAACTGCTAAAAAGCCTGACAATACACAGCCGCACATAATACAATTTGAAATCAGTGACGCCATAGTACGAATAAGCTTCATAGCCATGAAGGCCATATGTAATACTTCACTAACTTAACTTTAGTAATAGCTGAATTAAATAATTCACAAATCCTTGATTAATTTGTGACATTTTTTAATGCGTATCCAATTTAATAACTAACTTCTGCTACATGGTTTTATACACATTTGTAATTATGGGTTAATAAACATGTTTGTAGATATATAATAATAAAGCCTTTTAATCGGACTTAAAATACATGCTTCATAAACTATTGTACTAATACATCATTACTTAATTAACATTATGCTCGTATTTGGTGTTTCTTAACGTGTTACAACACGTTAAGAAACGTCCGTTTGCCAGTTGGCAAAGGCCTTTTTTTTTCTTTTTTTTTTTACGTGTGGAAATCCCCTCGGACCGTCACCCCACCGGGGCATGCGGCGGGGCAGTGTGTCAGACTCGAACCGACTAAAACCACACGGTGTGCCTGCGCTTATGAAGGGAGGAATCCGGGAACTGTAGTTATTAACACGTCCGGACCCCTCCCAGCGCTTGCCCGCACTGAAGCTGGCACCGTCTGCTGTTAAAAACTCTCAATTTAGGTGACGTACGGCACACGCGTACGTCACCCCCTCGCGGGTGGCCACTAGAGCGGATGGAGAGGAAAACCCGTCCCGACCATCCGCGGCCACACTCAGGGCGGCATGAGGCGCTGATAGGCGCGCCTCCGCCGACCAGTTGGAAAAGGCCTCCTCCAACCTTTTCCATTCTCATTTCTCTTGTTCCACGAGAATGTTTGTAGATACATATTAGTAAATATAAACTTCTTTATCAGTATTTTGTTTGGTTCAGAGTTTGCGATGGTTGCAACATTAACTCTTAAATTGTACCATTTTTTTCTACTACATATTTTTTATTCAAAGAAATAAACGATAAAAGATTTTATGAATTCATATTACTATTCATCAGCGCTTTCGTAGTTATTTAATTTTAGTTAGTTTCCCCGTTTTCCCTGATTTTTTGTCCCATAATCAGTTTCTACGTGAAAAGAAGTTCAATTAGTAAAGTTTAATTGTGCTGATAATTTGGGTATACCCTATTATTTTTGGATATAGCTGAAGAGCATTACATTAGATTAGTTATGAATTAAGACAAATGCTAAATACATTATAATTGTTTTCTTATTTTGTTTAGGTGCACGAAACATTCTCCACAATATATCTGGCGAGCTTCGTTCAGGTGAACTTACTTGCATCTTGGGACCCTCTGGAGCCGGGAAATCGACATTACTAAACATTCTAGCTGGATATAAGTAAGTAATTTTTAATCATTCTTTCATCACCTTTAGTACATTTTTTATATAATTTTATTAATTACTAACGAGCAGACCTTGCAATTTAAGAGTAATAAGTTCGTTACCGCCCCTTAAAGAATAAGAGTTTCTCTCCGGGAATTTCAATTACTAGGTGAATAATGACGAAAGAATTGTACAACCTTCGTTTTCTATAAAAAACTAAAAGCCAACTACGACAAAAACGACGCTGAAAAAGTATAAAACAAGTTTGAAAAGCCGTAGTCCCACGTTGTTATAGTGTTATGGTGCGTTTCTATGTAACGTGTGACTACGGCTTTTCAAACTTGTTTTATACTTTTTCAGTGTCGTTTTTTGTCGTAGTTGGGTTTTAGTTTTTACTTTTTTTATTTATAATATTTTGGTGCCGTTATTAATATATAATATATATATATATATATATTTGAAATGTACAAGTAACGCCCTTTCCAATGATACCATATACACGGCATATTTATCTCAATTTTATTTTTTAATACAGTACTTTATGTCGGCTAGAGGGCGCCACATTAGATTCAGTGACACGTCATATAGCCTATAACCAGCAGACGATCAAGACGCTTCTAACGATACCATTTGTCCAGTTCTAATAAGTAGTTAAGGAGCTATGAGGGAACAAATGAACATACATACATGCATGCATACATACATAGCCTGTCAAAATCATAACCCTCCTTTGGCTTTGCCGTAGTCGGGTAAAAAGTCTTACTACGTTACCATTTGAAAAAAAAATGTACAAATATAATTTTAAAAAAATACTTAGTGACAAGAATTACGTTTTTAATAAACACATTTCAATTTGTATGTTGGTCATCAACGCGTTTATTTGTTTTTTTTTTGTTTTTGTGTCATTTACATAAAAAAAATATAAATGTATATCAGGAAAATGCCTTGGACGTTAAAAAATACCGATAATTATTAAAAAATACCGATAATTTTTGTGCTACCAAAGTGAAATAAATGATACAAAGAAATCTTTATTACATGAATGTCAGACATACACCTAAATACAATTACAAACAAATTAAGATAAACGAGCAATAACAACAATGATAAATATGTGCATAAAAACGCTCGTGAACAGAACCCTGACTAAGGCATTTTGGTACCCATCTGCCATACATTTTCCCAACACAAGCTTCTTAAGAGCGCGGCGACCGACGCTCGCAACTGCAAGTTGAAATTCGTTCGGAATATTGCTGTATCTAATATATAATAAAATAAAATATATATCTAATATCTCTTCACTGTATCTCGGTAAGCCATACCTGGCGTAGTATATTGACATCTGTTTGCTGCGATAGCCTTACTAACTATTTGGTTTTTATAATAAATATGGAAGTGTTGCAGACTACCAAAAATCATCAATGAAAACTCAATGTTTTTTCATTTTCTTTTCGATAATTAGTAATTTGATAATACAAGCTATGCTTTTTAATAATAAATATTGTACGTATTGCTGTTTATAATATAGAAAAAACAAACTTAAAACATGCCATTTACGCTGTAAAAATGTGCAAAATTAAATTCAACTTTTTCGTTACTTTACGTAAGTTTTTTTAAATAAAAAGGGAAAAGGAGCCTAGATAAATACTGTTTAAATCTGGATATAAACATAATATGGTGGAAATATGTTCAAACTACAAATTATTTTGGTATTCAATTTGTATGGAGAACTCAGTGACCGCCGGCCCCTTAATAGCTAAATATATTTTTATATAAAGTAAACCGCTTTGGCAAAAATGAATAAATAAAAAAATAATAAAGAACGTAAAATGTTAGGATTTTTTAAAGATAACTGCGAAAATAGGAATGAATCCTACTTCGCGTGGGCTTCATAAATATACATGTATTGGATACAAAGAACACCCGAGACTCAAAAGCGTGGGAGAGCCACGCTTCGGCATCAATGGGCTGTCTCCACCGGAGTGATACCATGGCCTCGCAGAAAACCGGTGTGAAATAGCGCTTACGCTGTGTCTCACCGAGTGAGTGAGGATAACCCTCCCCCATCCGCCTCCCCATCCCCCTCCCCATTCCCACAAAGGCTGGCAACGCACTTGTGACGCCTCTGGTGTTGGTGGTGACACGTCTGCGCGTTTGCCCCCTCTTTTCCCCGGCTCCGCTTTCACCTTAGTGAGCATCCATTCCTTTCTGAGTACATGTTAGACTACAGATCTTAAAACTGTAATTTCTCCTAAAATGACGTAAGTTTGGGCTGACTGGGATCTTGTACTATCATTAGAGAAAGTGGTTCCCAATTCTCCATAGTATATTTTTGTCCAATGACCAATAT
Organism: Diaphora mendica; assembly: GCA_949125395.1. Classification (NCBI taxonomy): domain Eukaryota; kingdom Metazoa; phylum Arthropoda; class Insecta; order Lepidoptera; family Erebidae; genus Diaphora; species Diaphora mendica. Next base: position 22,663,992 of record OX421319.1, read on the forward strand.
TCTTCTTATTGTGTATTGTTTTTTTTATATTATAACATAATTCAAATTATAAGCTCTCAAGCTCAATTTAATACATAATTTAAAAAAGCTACTCATTCATGTAAGAAATCCAACACAATGGGCGTAATAGATTAAAAAAGTAGATTAATACAATTTTGTCGATTTACAGCGTACAAAACTTAAAGTATTTAAAACTAGCTGACCCACGCAACATCGTTTATGTCTCCTATTTTTTTTTATATATATATACAACTCCCGTACTAGGAATAAATCCTGTGTCGCGGGGGATTTTACAAACATACATGAAACGGACACAAAGAACACCCAGATTCAGAACAACAATTTGTGGATCACACAAAGTGTTGTCCTACGTGGGATTTGAACCCACGACACTTGGCGAAGTAGGAAACGGCGCGGCGGCGTGGTGACCGTTAAACCACTAGGTCAAACGTGCAGTCTATTGCCCGTAGCGTAATAATTTTCCCCCGTTTTTGTATCATTATTCATTGGTGCGCCGCTATTATTGGTTTTAGCGTGATGATATAAAGCCTATAGCCTTCCTCGATAAATGGGCTATCTAACACCGAAAGAATTTTTCAAATCGGACTAGTAGTTCCTGAGATTAGTACGTTCAAACAAACAAACTCTTCAGCTTTATATATTAGTATAGATTTTATTTAGAAATTTATTGCCTGCCTCGTACTTCACAACAAGTGCCAGTTCGAGCTGCAAATTATTATGGGACTTTGAGCTGCATTACATGGATAATACCTATCCCTCTCTAAGAAATTCTCTATATATTTTATTTTACTACTTAACTACACTTTGGTAATCAATACACGTATGTATGTATACCTAATAGTAGATACATAAATATCCCATAACTAGAAATGCTCACTTATAAGAGGTTCAATCGGTCATTAATGATCGTTAATCTGCTGCCCAAGGGGCTTCGGCGACCGGATTTATCCGACTGCCATTTATCTTTATATATTATAGTTACATTAACACTCTTCAGAGATCCGGACTCTCTCATGTAGAGAAACTACGATGAAAAATAGTACTCATAAATTAGATGTTTAGAAAGTATAATTTAATTATTTGGAGTATATTTTATACATTTAATACAAAATACCCAAGAAACTCCAGGCGCTGCTGTGATAAACACATATTTGATTGAAGTTTACATTAAACTAGCAACCAAATGCAGATATATTTAGGTTAAATAAGAAGGGTAGGTACATTAAATAGGTTATTTATTTATGTTTAGTTTGTATTCAATGCCTAGACAAATATACGCGTGACAATTTTACCACTACGCTTAAACCGGCTATTTAATATAACCTTTTTATTAACCATGTGACGCCTAATGAAATATGGGAATCGATATCTCAAAAAATATTATTTTATTATAAAAAAAACCGACTTCCAAAAAACATCCAACGAAAACTCTCTGTCAAAAAAACACTTAAAAGCGTAAAATAAACTGGTTCTTCATAAATTGCCTATACCTAATTCTTTATTCATTTAAATAGTAGTATTATAATGTATGCTAGGTACCTAGAATCTGTTTGAAGTCGATGCTAAGCCAAAAAGAATACAAACGAACAATTACAAAAGTCTAAGCGATAGTCACTTGGCACCGACTGTTTCACTCGACACAGAGAGTTTTCGTTGGATGTTTTTTGGAAGTCGGTTTTTTTTTATAAAAAGTTTTTATTTTTCAGTTTTTAGTGCAAACAATCGTAGGTAGGTAAGTTGAACTACACACATCAAAAGTGTCTAGGGATCAAGCATTTTTATGCGGATTTCTTGAGATTGAGATGTGGCTTTGGCCCTGGCCTGCTCAGTCGCCAGACTTGAACCCGATTGAGCATGCATGGGATATGCTACAGAGAAGAGCTCTGCCGAATATGGAGGGTATCCAGTAGCAAGAAGACCTTTTTTTGTTGTTGCAACGAACATGGGCGGCCATTCCACAGCGTGATTTGGATGAACTCATTTTGAGTATGCCAAACCGATTCTTGTGTTGTTAGTGTTCGCGGTAGAAACACGGATTATTAATTGTTTAAGTTACCTAATAAAATTTTAAAGAAAACTGTTATTTCAGTCTTTTTTTCGAACTTTAATGTTAGTGGTTCAAATGTCAAAAATCCCTTTATTAGGAAAATGGCAAATTTCTTTATTAATGCAAAGGTGACTTGGTTTATCGTTACTGTGATAAACGAAAACACTTTATTTGATGAATCCTTAAAGAAAATTTTAATTAATATCAATCAGGAGAAAAGTTATTGCAAAAATATATGTTGAACCCTAGACACATATGTTGATCCCTAGACACTTTTGATGTGTGTATTTCATCAAATTTCATCATCAAGAATACAAATTAAGGTCTATGCGTACGTGTAATATTAAAATCATCCTCTAATCCCTAACCGTTGAAGAGTTTAACCTTCTATCATCAGCTCACCTAAATAACTTGAAAGTATACGACTAAAGGTCTTTAGATACGTATGAAATTGAAAGAATTATCCTCCAACTCCTAACCGTTGAGGAGTTGTACCTTCCATCATCAGCTTACCTAAATAATTTGAAAGAATTCGGCTAAAGGTAACATATACACATATGATATTTAAAGATTTATCCTCAAACTCCTAGCCGTTACGGAGTTGTGCCTTACATCATCAGCTCATCATCATAAAATGATGACTACCAGACGCAAATACCGGTGTAACTTCAGAAAATATACGAAAAACATAGTATGTGCCTACAAAAATTGAGGGTTTCTCTCGATTTCCCTAGGATCCCATCATCAGATCCTGATATGGTGGCAATGGGACCACCTCGGGAGCATACCCTTTCGAATACAAAAAATATATCAAAATCGGTCTACAATTGACGGAGTAATCAGTGAACATACATTTAAAAAAAAATACAGACAGTGGAACATAGAACATCCTCCTTTTTGGAAGTCAGTTAAAAAAGGTAAAATTCTCAAGATTTTTGCAAACAGATTCGTGCGAAATGTCTTTCAAACGACAAAAATATTTCTGTCGTTTGCTAGTCGTTCCGTACAAATCAATCGACGAGACTATTTTTTCTGCCACGAAGGATCGAGTTCGAATTTTCCTTATTAGACCCCTTCCTTTCTTCTCGAAACTTATTTAAACTAATTAATAATAAGAACATAATAATAATAATATTTTGGACATCTTACACACAACGCTATCTAGTCCCAAGCTAAGCACAGTTTGTGTTATGGGTACTCAACAACTGATATAAATTCAATATACTTTTTTTTGTAAATACATATTTAACATAGAAAACACCCAAACTCCTAAACAAACATTTGTAGATCATACAAACATTTGGTCCGACCCGAGAATCGAACCCGAGACCTCAAGCACAGCAGTCACATACGCTACCACTACGCCACCGAGGCAGTTATCTGACTGCTGACCTCGTTAAGGAAAGGCAGTTCAGGCAAATGCTAATAACTGCAGGTAATAATAACCTAATAGGATTCTTTAAAATGGAAATCCTAATCTTGTTTTAATGACAGCGATATTTTTGTTATGTTAGTCGTCATAAACGATGCTCGCCAAATGATCTCATACTAAACTAGTTTTTGCACGCAGCTTCGCTCACGCAGACTTTCATCCCCTGCTTTTCCCCCATACGGGTGGAGTTTAGTAAAATCCAATCTTAGCGGATGTCTACAAGGGACTACTTATAAGGAACCTACCTGCCAAATTTCAAGTTTGTAGGTGTTATAGTTTCTGAGATTTCGTGATTAATAAGTGAGTGGTATTTTGCTTTTATATATATAGATTATCGTACATAATTGACATCTCTGACATCCTACTATTCGCTAATCGTTGGGTGCAAAATGGTAGGCGGGAGACAACGGATCGATGGCAGCGCGCATCCATCGTGGGCAAAAAATTAAGTTTCGGCAGACCAACTGTCATTTTTTACTTACGAAATTTACGTATCCGTGCATTTTAAGTAAAAATAAACTAAAAATGCGTCACGAAACCTGCTGCATAGTTAACTTCAAGAACAATGGTAAAAAAAGTGATCAAAAATTCTATAAATTTCTTCAGGCAAGGTGGAAACAAAACAAACATTTCTTTGAAATATTTCTCTTTTGAGTACTTTTCTTTGGCGAACTGTCTGGCACTTGGTGTGCCCCTTTATATATGTATTGCGTTTAATAATATCTGTTTGTGATGGCAAAATAAGAGCTTTTAGTCTCTTTATTAATGATTTTTACTGTAAGCACGATACTTATGTCAAAACAATAATTTTGATTATCTGTCTGTTCATATTTTATAATAAAATACTTAAATATGATGATTTTCAAAACTGAACTAACTTAATAACACCAAAAACGTAGTATCATATATATTAATATAAAATAGTTATTAAATAGCAATTAGCATGAAAACCATTTAGTAATACCAGAATACTATAGTCAAATACACTGGCATAACAAAATACATTAAATTAATGTAGAAAGGGCCCAAAATCGAACATTTTCCTTTTTATTTGGCAAACACTAAAATAATAAAGGATTACTCAGTTACAAAAAATATACACCATCATCTTCCTAGCTTTTATTATACCCAAGATTTGGGGTCGGCTACTAGTTCAACCGGTTTTACCTGAATATCAGTTTTTACACGGAGCGACTGGCATCGGACCTCCGCAACCCTGAGGGTGAACTGAATTCGAAGGTTGAACTAGTTGTCATTATATTTAAGGGCACTGACTTCCCAATAACGGTTGCCATAGATGTTCATGACAACCGGGACCGACAGCTTAACGTGCTCTTTGAGGCACGGGCGGGAAACACCGCCATCTTCCATACTCCGGGCTGCTATTAAGAATTTCTAGTAAGAAAAACCCAACAGCAGTGCGACCCGGGAATCGAACCCGAGACCTCTTGATCAGCAGTCGCTTACGCTAACCACTAGATATATAGATAGATAATCGCGCTATAATCTAAAATATACGCCAAAAAACAAAAAAAATATAAAACTGCAACAAAAATTAATAATTCCCAACGATTATATTTAAATACCTATAATATTAAAAATTACAAATAACAAGAGGTTATAGGTAAATCTGAACATGTTTGAGTATGTTTATTATTGCAAAGCCTCTAAAACACAGAGCTTATAAAAAGGATTATCGGCTTAGCGCTATCCCACAGTACACAAACGAATACCGTTTTGATATTCATAATGTACGAATATACACACTGGTAACACTTGAACAGGATTATTAAGAATTAACATAATAACCCGTTTTTATGATGTCCAGTAAACGTATGGTTTCAGTCGAGCAATTACATCAAAACAAACGGTCTTCTAAATCGGTGATAGATAAAATTGTTTGGAAGTCGATTCACAGAACATCGATAGCATTCGATAATTGAAATCAAATTGACAGGATGAATTGTAACATCTGTCAACCTGATACGTACCTTCTCTCTCACTAAAAATGTAAGTTTGCATTATGCGGCATAAGGTTACGGCAAATCGCTTACATGTTAGTTGTCGCTTTGTAATGTTAGAATAAGTATAGGGTTGGTAGAAGAAATAATAACTATACAATCAAGCAATAAACACTACTAAAACTTTTGACCGTGGGAGAGCCACGCTTCGGCATGAATGGGCCGGCTCGACCGGAGTGATACCACGGCCTCACAGAAGACCGGTGTGAAATAGTGCTTGCGCTGTGCTTCACCGAGTGAGCATAAAAAAAAAAAAACAGTATTATTTTTTGCCAAGTATTTATGAAAGTATGAGAGCATTTTTGCCTAGTGGTTTAACGGTCACCGCGCCGTTTCCTACTTCGCCAAGTGTCGGGGATTCAAATTTCACGTAGGAAAACACTTTGTGTGTTGTTCTGAGTCTGGGTGTTCTTTGTGTCCGTTTCATGTATGTTTGTAAAGTCCCCTGCAACACAGGATTTATTCCTAGTGCGGGAGATGTCTTTTAAAAAAAAATGTATATATTTTGTTGACAAGTATTTAGACCTCTCTGATTGTATCAGGCACCTAAAAAAATACATACAGTGGAACATAGAACGTCCTCCTTTTTGGAAGTCGGTTAAAAGTAAGTACACTTTGTTCTAGTTCTGCTTGTGTTTTGTTTTAATTATAACAATAAATAAAACAGTGTTATAAAATTTTATTTTTCTAAACAAGATATTATTATTTGAAGGTTAGTAAAGCATGAGGTTGAGTGCATTAGAATTATCATAAAATTAATTAAAGATCATTGAAAAATAACAATAAAATTCAAACGTGGAACTCTTAATAATACAAATTAGTTGTATATGTATTTGTCTTAAAACTTACAATACAAAAAAATATAATCTAAGGGTCCGTTCACACAGACCGGCTCGGAAAGCATCGGCTCGCATTTTTCTTTTCACACAGACCGGATCGTATACGCTTGGAATTGGCCGGAGCGGAGCCGCCAACTATTTCACATAGACCGGCTGTGGAAGAGAATCAGAGCCGATCGGCTGCGCGAGCGACAAAGAGCACGCAATCGGAGCCGTTTGGCTCCTCTTATTATTTCACACTAAGTGCATTCAAGCATTCTTGATGACAAAAGAAGTGCACATGCAAAAATAAACCTTACTACAATTACCCAAACCTCTGTTTCCAATGTGATAAAAATCTGCTCTCCTCTTCGAGCCGGTCTGTGTGAACGGACCCTTATAGTGCACAAGTATCTGCGCAAACATAGGTGCACTCTCTGTTCGCTCACTCTCACAATCCGATAGGAGCGTTAACAGTCACATACATCAACCGCTAGACCAACGAGGCAGAAATCTGTTCACAAGTGTTCAGTACTCCTGTGAACTGACTGTTATTACATCATTGATGGAAATAGAGCTACGCTGATTTAAGCACGAACTGGGCGGCTCGACCGAAGCGGTACTACCATTTCACAGAAGACAAAGCTAGAATGACAGCATTGTACCGTCGTGTTTCGTGCAGAAGGCTCATATATAAAATACAAACCGGCCAAGTGCAATCGGACAAGCGCACCGAGGGTTCCGCACAAACCTGTAGGTATTTTATATGATTTTAAAAAAAATGTATGCTTTTCGCACTTTTTCCTTTATCTGTGCTATATATAAGACATCGCTTCGTATCAAATTTCAAGATTCTGAGTTCACGGGAGTGCCGAAAATTTGCAGCACAAACGGCTATATCTTTTAATTGTGTTGGCTTAGAAGTTTAATTTTTCACCTGAGTACCTATTTGATATGAATTCAGATCAAAAATCAGAAAACCTTGACATCCGTCATACGTTCCTACAATTTTCACTGGTAAAGAAAAATCATAAAAATTGGTTAAAAATTACAATGATTTAAAAGACACCAACGTTTAATACAACGAGCTAATTAAGTCTGTAGAAATAAATGCTGATAAGAATTGAAATATTTTGTCCACGCTGACCATTATTGATTTATTTTATTTACATTATTGATGGACCGGAACCCATGCTATAACTTTTATCGTATAAAAAATATTAAAATAAATGAGAAAATTTTGTTTCCTTATTTGAAAGCACGATGACAGGTCTGATAAGTTCTTTTACTGTCCGCATAGTGTCGCTTTTGTCAATTTAGTGCTGCCACCTATAGTTCCTGCACGTTCCCTATAAGGGTTGCCTTTTTTCCTTTTGAGGTACAGAACCATAAACAATAAAAAATAGAATATATTTCGCAGAACCAATTATACATAATACTATGTATGATATCGTCACCGCCGCGGTCTTACGTTGATCGCGGTCAGATAACGTAATACAGAAAAAATAATTGGTTGATTAATATACTGATAATTCCGGTTGGATTGTTACTGTTAACGTGATTTTATTTTTAACTCACATAATCTGTGTTTTTTCTCAAAATGTTTAACTAGTTGGTATATTTTTTGTGTAACTACGTTAGTCCTATAATTTATAAACCGGAAAAATAATTTGATCCTTGTTAATCCTTTTGTAGATAACGTACCTATATTATATTTTTTACATTTAAAATTGGTTGTAAGCAGTAGGGATTTGAGTAAATCTTTATGTTTTCCGTGTTTTTTTTCTTCTATTATCTTTTGGACTTTATCTCAAAACAGAATTTGTCGTGAGAGACCTTGTTTCGACACAAATCGACCGGCTGAGGTTGACGAGTATAATACCATGGCCTTACAGAAAACGGAGATTATCCAATTCTTTTGTTGCTTTTTACGGAGTGATGAAATAACCGGGGCTCCACCCCACCTCTTCTTTTGAGATTGACACTAAAAGGGCAGTGAAGCGTTTTTTTATTGGCCGGCAGTAGTCACTTACCGTTGGTGATTCGGCATCTGCTTGTCCCCTATTCCTAGACAAAAAGCCAGTATCATATGATTAACTTGAACACCATGAACATAACTTTTTTTTTCTTTTTGGCAGTTCGACATTCGAAATTCGATCTGACTGAAGAGCAACCCGAAGAGTTCCGAATGTGTTCATATGCTCACATTGCATAGTTTATCTTGTCATATTATTTTATGAGCATAGGTTTTTTAAGAATATACGTTATCTAAGTTATAAAAGCTCTACAATAATTGAGGAGTAATTCTTTTTTGCAGATGCTGAAGTTTCTTACTCAATTTGATCCGATCACACGGTTAGTTCTTATTTGTCGTTTTCTATTCGGTCTACAAAAGTATTTCCTGTATTCGTATAAAACTTGAACCTAATCACTCCAGCAGATTCGAGGCCATTGGTTATGACAGACATACAGACAGAAAGTGGAGTAATCAAATCAAGTTTCCATTTTCTCACCCTAGTGTGTGGTACCCTGAAAATAATTATAAATTTTGACAAGCATTGCCCAGATGTAACATAATCTTTTCATATCAAATATTTTCTTTTGTTTGTACCATTTAACACCACATATTTTTCTTTTTCAGTTCCAATGGTGTGACCGGACGCGTAACAGTGAATGGACATACACGCGACATGTGTTTGTTCAAGAAACTGAGCACGTACATAATGCAGGATGATCTGCTTCAACCTAGATTAACAGTGCAAGAGTCAATGGTCATCGCTTCTGATCTAAAACTTGGGATAGAGTTAGGAAAACCCGAGAAACAATTAATTGTGAGTTGACAGTTATTTTGCTCTCTCTCTCTTGCAATCTATTTAAACTGAGGTTCTACTGAACAGTTTTTTTATATAGTACAGGATATCTTTTCCATTTGACATCGATTTTAATATTTCTTTTGTTAATAGTAAGATAGTACTAACTTAACATTCATCACAAACGGCCGTCTGAATCCTATCCTATCCTACTTATATTATAAACGCGAGAGTTTGTAAGTATGAATGGATGGATGGATGGATGTTTGTTACTCTTTCACGCAAAAACTACTGAACGGATTTGGATGAAACTTTACAGTAATATACCCTTTGATTATTAATATGTCTAGATAGAGCATCGCGATACAAAAGAACAAAATTAAATGACACAACTTTTCGATATTTGTGTGCGTGACAGCTACGTCTTACACTCGCCTCATGTCATTCTAAATTTCCTAGTGTGACTGTGTAAATGATACCAGTTGTTGAGTTTTTTTTGTGAAAATGGGGAAACAATTTTAATAGTGTTGAATAACTTTTCTATCTAGAAAACTATGCTAGGAAAACAAAATGTGATACAACCTAATAATATGTCTTGTGTTTTTTTATTATTTATTATTATTAGCAGTGGACTGTTAAAAGCTGTTGGTGATGATTAAAAATATGTCGTACTAGATATTAATTTTGGTCTGGTATTGTAAAAGCAGTATTTAACGATTTTCTTACCTTTTAAAATATGTAAGATATATAATTAGCCCATGTAATCGTCTTTTTGACCAACATTAAAAAAGAAGAAAGGTAAGAAAAAAAATGTTTACATTACTTTTTTAATGGACCGTTTTTTTTGTGTTAGATTTAGGACATCTTCAAGATAGCTCAGTATTAATATCATGGGGATTAGACCTTGGGCTTTCAATTTGTTTTATTAGATTTACAATCTATTTTTTTATCTGAATGAGATCTGACGAATAGTTTTTAAGTTAAATTTTCTCAATTCTTATCTGTTGATAAGAACATTCGAAGATATACTTGTTTTGAAATCATAAAAACTGGACTTGAAAAATGCATGACTGCACGGTTGGTCTAGTGGTTTAAGTTGTCGCCACGCCGCTTTCTATTAAGCCAGGTGTTGTGGGTTCAAATCCTAAATAGGACAACACTTTGTGTGATCCACAAATTGTAGTTCTGAGTCTGGGTGTTTTTTGTGATGTATATTCGTAATGCGGGAGTTATTTTTTTAAAACAGGGAGGAGCTCATATCTAGTAAGTATACCTAAAAACCCTTAAACGATGCCCATAGTGATATTTTACAAAAACGGTGCGGCGGCCATATTTGGTTCGAATAATGACATGAAATTAATACTCAGCATACCTAAAAACACCTTACACGATACCCATAGTGACATTTTACAAAAATGGTGCGGCGGCCATATTGGATTAAAAAAATGACAAGAAATTAATACTCAGTATACCTAAAAATCCCTTACACGATACCCATACCCGTAGTGACATTTTACAAAAATGGTGCTGCGGCCATAATTAATGGATTCAAAAAATGATATGAAATCTAGACTCGGTATACCTAAAAACCTCTTACACGATACCCAGTGTCATTTTACAAAAATGATGCGGCGGCCATATTGAATTACAAAAATGATTTGAAATTCTTAGCGTATCTATTATCTACCATGAAGTATTTTATACAACACAACTCCGCCTACCACATTTTATGAGGGAGTTTTGACTTCATAAACTAGCAACACCCAAAATGGCGACTACAATAATTATTTATTTTAGAAATTATTTAATGGCTTTGTTTGCTGTAATAGATACATATCAATGGTACTTAACGATAATAGGTAACTTTCTTTGTTAATTTAGATCGTACTCTGTAATTTCTACACACTTCTACCGCACAATTCGCCATTTTTATCAACAAAAATGACAGCAACATGTGTGTATCCACTGACAGTGCATTTGGTACTAAACGCGGAAAAACATTTAGGCGTCAACAGTTAGAGCCTATTTTTTCGTGTGTTTTTACAGCTTTGACAGTCCATCTAGACATATTAATAATCTAAGAATATACCTTATACATCAGAATAACACATAGACTACGATTTGCCGCGATAACCGACATACACGCGGGCGGAGCCGCGAGCAAAAACTAGTACAAAATAAATGCATTTACATATTTTTATTAAAAATTATATCTAGGCTCAAATGAAAGAATTGTGGTCATTACACAATTATTTGTCTTGTGTGGCAATAGAATGCTTATTAATCGACTTCACAAAAAGGAGGAGGTTCTCAATTCGACTGTATTTAAAAAAAAAAAAAAATGTTTGTTTCCTATAACTTTCGACTGGGTGAACCGATTTTGATGTTTTTTTTTATTTGAAAGCTGGTGCTTCCCGAATGGTCCCATTTAAAGGTCCAGATTGAAGTCGGTTTTTTTTTTGTTAAAATTTGTAATTATTTTGATCTTTCATTAGTATAAAAACAACAATTTAAATGTTCACGCGGACGTAATACAAAATTGTGGCTCGACGATAACCGCCGATTATGACCGTATTAAATTAATGTAGGAAGACGTAATGTCACGGAGATACTTAATATTAATACCATAGCTCTTTTGTTCTTACATCGTAATAAACTGAATACAATTACTTTGACGAGGAAAAATCAACGCTAATTGACTAGGAACACTTATTAACTACGTAGTTAAGTATAACTAAATTAAATTATTACATAAAAAAATCAAAAGAACCGGCTAAGGCATCTTTCAAACATCCTAATAATATTATAAACGCGAAAGTTTGTAAGTATGGATGGATGGATGTTTGTTACTCTTTCACGCAAAAACTACTGAACGGACTTGGATGAAACTTTACAGTAATATCATAAATAAATAAATATTTTAGACATCTAACACACAACGCCATCTAGTCCCAAGCTAAGCAGAGCTTGTTTATGGGTACTAGACAACTGATACAAATACATATATACTTTTTTTTGTAAATACATACATATTATACATAGAAAACACCCAAACTCCGAAACAAATATTTGTATATCATACAAACATTTGATCCGACCCGGGAATCGAACCAAGACCTCATGATCAGCAGTCGCACACGCCAACCGCGAGACCAACGAGGCAGTCAATCTACTGAACGGATTTGATCGGATTTGATCACAATAAGACAGGCAATAGGCATAGGCACACATACATAAAAAAAGAAAAAAAAAATGTAATTTATAATAGAAATATGTAAAATGCATCTATTTTGTACTACTTTTTGCTCGCGGCTCCGCCCGTGTGTATGTCGGTTATCGCAGCAAATAGTAGCCTATGTGTTATTCTAATGTATAAGCTATACTCGTATAACTGTAAAGTTTCATCCAAATCCGTTCAGTAGCTTTTGAGTTAAAGAGTAACAAACATCCATCCATCCATTCATCCATCCATACTTACAAACTTTCGCGTTTATAATATTAGTAGGAATAGCAGTTAGACTTAAAAGCAACACATTTAAATTAATATTATTGAATACAACGGAACACAATAGACTAGGTTACATAAAATTTTATGTAACCATAACCTTTGAGAATGCCATAAGGCGAAACCGGTCAGGTGTAAAGTTAAATTAAAATAGTGGAATAAGTACAAGTGAGTTTGATTCTAGAATGTATTGCAACAAGTTCCATCAAGTGCCGACAATCGAGAGTATAAATTATACAATAGACTGTAGTTCTGCATTTTTTATTTTCATTGTTCCTTTTAAAGAAGATTAAATCCATGTCGAGCCTTTCAGAGAATTCTGAGGGCACATGATTTAAATACACTACTGTTATATACAACACTCTCAGTATTAATTATTGATATTTATAATGGTATATTGTAGTTTTTAATATATAACACAAATCATTTCATGTGGTAATTTCTACCAGTATAAATGAGCTTACACGTCCGTATCCTACTGTAGTAAATAATATACGAAATGAATGTTTTATTACCATAGTATTATCTACTCTTCACCTTTTATAAAAATATCCCGAAACACTACAACAATAATAGCTGAGCTACCATGTATACCTAAGTACTTAAATACCAATCCTTTAAAATTCTGAGTATTGAGTGGCCGAGCTGATAATTATTGGCTTTTATCAAACGTTATGCGTCTATAAATAATTCTTTCCTAGAAATTGCTCTTAAATCGCTATAAATTTGATTATAATGTAAAAAAATATGGTCAATCTTCAACCCCTGCGCTAACTTTAGTTAAATATAATTTGACTATTTGAACACCCTCAGAAAATATAATAAAGCCCAATTAGTCTAGTCAACAAGTTCCAAACTTGTTGACTAGACTAAAAGATGCAGCAGCATCACTAGGCCGCCATGGTGTGGGTCGCCATACTGCATTGTCTGCATTCGCAATGAGTATGGTGACCACCACTCTTGGATTCTGCTTATGCTTTCCATCAGGCAGAGTAGAGTCATTTTGGCGGGCCAAACATAAAAAAAAAAAAAAAAATAATCTACTAATCTATAACCTACCTAAACCTATTTCTCTGAAATAAATCCACTTTACTGAAAAGGCGAGGAGACGTCAGTCGAGGAAGAGACTGTAGATCCTTGATAGGATTATCCCTTTTGAGGTTTATTATGGGTTTTTATCAATTTTGATTACTTGACATGAAAACCAATGTTGTTTTTTAATTCCATAAGGTATGGATAATATTTTCCTGTAATTATGTTCATAAAAGGGCTTTAAGGAAGTTTTATTATTAAAAACAAAATTATATTTCAACTTATACTCTTTGCGCTGTATCATGGTGCGGGTCACAGTTGCCTGTACGACGATTCTGGTTGGTTTAATTTAATTTACTACAGTTATTAATGATTTAATATATTGCAAATGTGGTACAGCTGAAATACTAAGTAATCGCGGGAACTTTCAAGAGTAAGACGAACGAAACGACGAAAGTCACCCGCACCATGCTACAGCGCAAAGAGTATAACAACTGTTACTTAATAATTATAATCCATACAATTTATGTATTTATGTTTTGTTCTTTATTTGTAGGTAGAAGAGATTCTTCAAACACTTGGCCTCTGGGATCATAGGCATACTATGTCTGACTGGTTGTCTGGTGGTCAGTTAAAGCGACTGTCAGTTGCTTTGGAACTTATCAGCAACCCACCAGTTATCTTTTTAGACGAGCCAACTACGTAAGTTGAATAGTTTTTGTCTTCACGGTGATAATTACTAACATAACTATGTATATATAATGTTTTTTTCATCCCACCAGCTCGTAAAGAGTATTTTTGCCCTTCGATATCTGAGTGCAAAAGCCGTTTTTATCCTCTAGAGAAATTAAGTAAATTGAATTTAGAACATCGCTCGAGTGCACTAAGTTTGTAAATTCAAAACGTCATTTAACCTATTTACTTCTACCTCCATGGTGCCGAATTAATCATACAATCATACAATATTTTTTAATTTGTTAAAAACTCAGACTCGGATTCTTCTTGGTGTAGTTTTTTTTAATTTGTTCTGCCCGCACCATTTTCTTCTTAAGTAACTATAGCAACTTAACTTTCAATTTTTCTTAATTTATCTATACATCCATACAAATAAATAAAATTGAAATGTCGGTTTATAATATTAAAATAACCGCTTTTAACTAAATGCATATGTGTGTATACACGGTACATATACAATTATTTTTTTTATAATTACTGTTACATTGTCTGTCTGGCAGTCGGTCTGTCTGTCTGTTTGTTCCGGGTAATCTCTGGAACGGCTGGACTGATTTTGACGGGACTTTCACTGGCATATAGCTGATAATCTAAGGAGTAACTTAGGCTACTTTTTTTAGACTAGCTTTGTCCCGCGGTGTTACTCGCGGTACGACAAAAACCGCGGGTAACACCGCGGGGTTGAGCGAGTACCTAAGTATTTTTGAAATAATTTAAAAATTAATCTGTAATACTTACCTATTATAATGTAGTAATAAACTAATAAATATTAATACCTAAACTGAAATAAAAGTATCATGTGATTGTTAATGCTTTTTTTGCACTTAGTTGAGGTGGAATGAAAAGTTACGTGTTGCACTCGAGTGCAAAGATTTTTCACCTCGTGCTCTTTTGATTCCCTCGCTGACGCTCAGGATTCTAATTTTTCGCTTGTTCGGTCATCAAAATTGAGCACGCGGTTAAAAAGCAACTTTGCACTCTTGTATAACAAATAATTATTTTTCTGTACGATTTGGTTTTATCGCACAAAATCACAATATAAATATGTTGTATTTACTTTTACTGTTTTGCTGTGTTGCCTTGCATTTTCGTCTATGTGTCTTACATATTTGTATCTGTACAAATTTATGCTTTAGTAGTGTGCAATGAAGTTTAAATATAAATTAATTTTTTTTTTAAACGATTGAAGTTTTTGAATCCTATTCCGAAATTGTAATTCTCAAAATGTGGTCATCAATGTGAAATATTTCCCTTTTGTTCCTTTTCATTTTCACCTTAAAATTTACGAAACCTTTCAGAACTGTAAATTTATATTCGTTTATTCCACAAATGCCATAAAATCTTGAATATCGAATTCATTCACAGAAATAAATGTGTTCTTGTCTTGACTATTTAATGATTTAAATTGCAAAGGGCAACAACCTATATAGGTATGGACAAAAATACCCTTTCTCAACGGCTTTTAAGAAATATTTATTTTGCGAAAAAAGTAAACGCTTCTGAGCACTAAAATGTAATAAGTAGTGAAATTTGATCTCTGAGAGATCAAAAGTAATAAATTAAGAATATAAAACTATTACCTACTTAAATATTAAAACGACTCACGAGTAAAATTCCATGTACAACGTAATATAAAAAAACTGTAGGACCACAAGACGCACAGCATTTCAAATTATGAAATCTAACTGTTACATAAGCAGAATCCAAGAGTATTGGTCGCCATATTCACTGCGAATGCAGACAATGCAGTATGGCGACCCACACCATGGCGGTCTAGTGATGCTGCTGCATCTTTTAGTCTAGTCAACAAGTATGGAACTTGTTGACTAGACTATTTGGGCCTCCGGTCTCGCACTCACCAACGAAACACGACAGCACGAACGTGGTCATTTTACGTTGATTTTCTGTGCGAGGGTAGTACCGCCCCGGTCGAGCCGGCCCGTTCGTGCTGAAATCAGCGTGGCTCTACTACCTCTAGTGTATTTGTATTAAAAGTGATATTAAAAAAAAAGAGTCAAAATAAGACCTTTATTTCTTTTACAAATACGTCAAGCAACAAGTAATCTAACCAAGTCATTGAATATAGATATGTGTAAAATACTCAGAAAACGACACTTAAATAGCAGTAAATTAGAGTTACCCTGGCTTATAAGCTAAACACAAATCGAGACAGAAGAAGAGGTAGAAGAAAGAACAATTTTTAAACGTCATAGTGTTTCACAAGGCGATAACGTTTTCAGAATAACAAACAAATTAAAATCTATTCCAGAAAATCTTACGTGGTTATACATACAACTTAAATATCGAACAAAAACAAATAGTTTCTTTCTTATAGCATTTTGTACAGGTTATAAAAAGCAATTAGAAGCGACCGCTGTAACTGGTGTAATCCTGGTCGAGGAAAAATGTAATCCTTGGATTAAACATGAGTAATTGGCATCGTTATGACAACCCATGTGTTCGGGAACAACTTTTGTACGGAATTTCTCTCGGTTGTGGAAGAAAAAGCGTGCTCAAATACTTTTTTGGTGGAATTGAATAAAGACGAATAAGGGTTACATACAGTTTATTTAACGAAACTTTGTGTAACGTATGGAACGTTATTTTAAAATATATTTTCCCTCTATTGTTACCTCCCAATAAAAATAAAACATATTATGTAATTTCCCTCTTAGTTGTTTGTGGCTATATTAACACCAGCACACACTTTTTTTCGAAATATTACGTTTTCGCGCCTTAATTCCTTAACTGACCTTAATAAAACTTTTCTCGTATGTTCTTCAGGGCTATTAGAGATTAGCAAAATGTACACCTTTGCTAACAATGCTTTGTGCAAAGTAGTGAAAATACTAGAACCATTAGAATATCTTAGGTCCCTGCCACCATAAAAGATCCATTGTCCATTTTCTGTTACTCAACATTTATTTTTGTTGGATAATGATTCCAGTTCAATTTGTATTCGTAACATCTAGATTAGACGTTTGATACGAAACCGTTCTCAACATAAAACGAAACCTAATTGCCTTTGTATTTTTCCAATAACTCTAATTCTTTTTGTTGAATGAAAACGAAAATATTTTGGGTCTAAATAAATTGCCAAAAAGGTCAAGCGCCAATCCGAATAACCTAAACAGGATTACATAAGTACAATGGGGGTAATCACTCTAATCACCGCGTCCCGACATAAACTTTTATTGGACGTTAAGCCTGAACCGTGTTAAGTAAAATTCGGATCATCTATAGCAATGGGACAATTTTGATAAACATTACATGTAGACAGTACTGATTTCACGAACCTTTTGAACTCATCCCTTTGTAAATTTATTAATTTAGTCCACTTTTCTAGAAGGAATGTATTCATTATTTATTCTTTTTTATGGTGGAGCGTAGGATTTATGGCATACGGGTACGTGTTAGGGTTGGTTAAAAGAATACGGAAAACAAAATTAGTGCAATCAATGTAAATATTGAAAGGTATCTCATTTACTTTTCGGCTCACTTATGTTTTATTTCAGTCCCCGACGTATGGTCTTTATTTGACTACCCGTTATCCTTTAATAAACTTCTTTATTGCCATCTGGATACAAATCTGACTAAATTCAAGCCGTATTTATTAAAACGAATGTTTCTGATGCCTCGATAATCTATTTAAAGTAATCTGATACGCTACAAGTCATGGTGTTTTTTATTTAATACTATATCTATCTATATAGTGTAACAACAAACTGCCTCGGTGTAGTGGTTAGCGTAAGCGACTTCAATCAAAAGGTCTCAGGTTCGATTCCTGGGTCGGACTACTGTTGGGTTTTTCTTACGAGAAATTCTTAATATCAGCTCGGATTATGGAAGATGGCGGTGTTTCCCGTGCCTCGGAGAGCACGTTAAGCCCCGGTTGTCATGAACATCTATGGCAATCGTTATTGGGAAGTCATTGCCCGCAAATATACTGACAACTAGTTCAGCCTTCGAATTCAGTTCACCCTCAAGGTTGCGGAGGTTCGATGCCAGTCGCTCCATGTAAAAACTAATATTCAGGTAAAACCGGTTGAACTAGTAGCCTACCCCAAATCTTGGGAATAATAAGGGAAGATGATGATATAGTGTGAGTAATAGAGCATACCTATTGTTTCCACTTGAACAAGCAAAAGTTAGTAATTATTGTCATTAAATATGCGGGTCTTTAAATTATACAGAACAATGCAACATGACACATCATGATCATTACTTACTGTCTGGATGGATATTCCTCTTTTGTATTAAAACCATTCTTATTTCCATATCTTTATTTCTCTATGTCTCTGGTTCTAATAAACGTTTGCGGTTTGTTTTAGTCTAAGCAGAGCTTGTAGCTATGGATAGAATACTTAAATCTTTTTTTGCAAATACAATAAATATTATATACCTATATGGAAAAAACCTAAACTCCCAAACAAAACTTTGCAATGCATCCAAACATTTGGTCCGACCTGGAATCGAATCCGAGACTTCAGCACACATATTTGAATTTAATAGCCTCGATTCTTGTAAGCCTATACAATTACCGTATTTATTCAAGCAATTTCTGTAAAAAACGCCATATTTATAACTTAATTTTCTGTTAAATTTGACATAAGATAACTTCTTCTACTAGATTCTGAAACTGCGGCACGTTATTAGATTACGTTCAACTACAGCTAGGGAATTTTAAAGATTACATTTCTGTTCTAAACTTTGATGTTCTTGTAATAACGCCGACAACTTCACAGATGGTGAATTTATATTAAGAATAGATGTATTATTATATAAAATATCAATAGAACTTTGTTTTACTTTTGAAATTTTTATTGGCCTAACGATGCAGAAGCGTCACTAGGCCGCCATAGTGTGGGTCACCATGCTGCATTGTCTGCATTTGCGATGTGTATGGTGACCATCACTCTTGGATTCTGCTTATGCTTTCCACTAGGCAGAGTAGTCATTTTGGCAGGTTCGTACATAAAAAAAATGTTTTAAATTTGCAGAAAACAATGTGATGATAATTTGGAAAATACGTTTCATTTGAAAAAAAAGCTACTTAAAGATGGGTACGATATTATGCGAGTGCTGCTTAGCTATTCATTGACTTAGGGCCTCAGTATTTACTAAGTCACAACTTTCCTTGACTTAATCGTAAAGGGAAGTGAAATTGTGAAGTGTGGAACAAGTCGACCACACTCAGCACTCATTATGATGCCACTGAAGCGTCTGAAGTGACTCTCTCACAGTTAGATAGGTTTAAACCAGTTTGGGTTATATCGACTTCAAAAGAAAATTGTAGTAGATAAGTTTATGGATGTTTGTAAATTATAAAGCATATAATCGAAACTACCTATAAGTTTTATTGATGTGAAGAATCAAAAATAAGTAAAAAAAATATAAATCGGCAGTCATAAGGACTACCGATAGAAGTGAATACTTTTAACTTAAAATGTTATTTGTAAAATTAATGTTTAAAATTAGAAATTTCATAATACAAAAAAAAAAATTGGAATAGGTGGCCAACCATCAGGCGATACGTCTGTTACATATCGCCTGATGGTAAGCGATTACCGCCGCCCATAGACACCCGCAACACCAGAGGCGTCACAGGTGCGTTGCCGGCCTTTGGGGGATGGGCCTCCGGTATCCTCACTCACACGGTGAAACACTGTCCAAGCGCTGTTTCACACCGGTTTTCTGTGAGGCCGTGGTATCACTCCAATCGAGCCGGCCCATTCATACCGAAACGTGGCTCTCCCACTTTTCACCAGTTTTCAATTCAATAATTAATAAATAATGTAATTTTCCAAGTTAGAGGGTTTTTGTAGAAGGTTTCAAATTGCCTCCTTGTCCATGTAAGATATTTGTTAATAATAAAACATGTTTTTTTTCTAACGCCATCTAGCATAACTAAGCAGGGCTTATGCTATGACAGCTAGATTGATTGATGGAATTCTTATACACTTTTTTTGTAAATACATACATATTATACAGAGAAAACGCCCTAATCCCGAAATAAACATTTGCAGATCATACAAACTTTTAAATAAATAATAAAGCAGAGCTTGTGTTATGGGTACTAGACAACTGATATAAATACTTATATACTTTTTTTTTGTAAATACATACATATTATACATAGAATAATATATACATATAATTCAACCTTTTGAAATTAAACCCGAAAAACAACAGTTGCATCGCACACGATACCACTGCGTCATTAAAGGCAGACATTATAGTCCATCTCATCTAAGAGGTACCCTATAATATCCTATTCTCGATATCATTTCCTTATAAGATGTACATATTGATTTAGGTTTCACAGATTTATGTACCATGTAGGATTACTAGAGTATTTATATTGCATACTGATAAAATAAAAATAGCGAATTTCGTCTCATTAAACCTTTTACGGTTAATATATGGCTTATAACGGAAGAAAAACTTATTTTCATTAAGCGTTTTCATTGACAGTTGGATATCAAATAGGAATTTATGTGTTAAGAAATACCACTGACGAAATATGGACGAAATAAAAAACCGACTTCAAGAACGACCAAATGGATCGATTACTCTTGGATGCCATCATCAGATTTTAGTGTCCTTATCGTGGTACCACGGTTGGGATATCTCCTTTCCATTAAAAAAAGAATCATCAAAATCGGTTCATAAACGACTAAGTTATCCACGAATACACAAAAAAAAAACGGTCGAATTGAGAACCTCCTCCTTTTTTAAGTCGGTTAAAAAACGTTTTGATTGAAAACAACAAGTTGTTAAGTTCCATTGTGACTTTAAAATTACGTCTGAAAGAAACATCAGATGTTTTCAACAACAGATTCAGTTTGTTTTAAAGATTTACGTTTAAATTTAGCCATAAAAATTTGTACGTTTTACGAAATAGGTTTTTGAGATTTTGTGAGTTACGCCTATACGAAGTTATTTCGTGTTGAAAAGTACGAGACGTTAAACGGTACCTCTTAGATTAGATGGACTATAAATACAACATACATATTACATTCATAATCTATTCTTCAATTGAACATACCTACTTAATAGGTAGGCAGTAAATTCTGAAAATGACAATTCTATTTTTTATACACGTGTCAGAAAGTATAGTTCAGTAAATAAATGAGAAATAAACATGTTTGCTATTATGCTACCCACGCAATGTCTAGGTTTATTGAGTGTAAATTCTTTTGCGTATAACTAGCTACAGAAAATGTTAAAGTCGCCTTATAACTACAATCAGTAAATAATGGTATTTGGAAAAGAATAACAAACAAATCCTCGGTGGTTTCTGGGGTCACTCTTAGAGGAGTAAAATAGGGTGTCGAAAAAAATCATTTGTCATTTATTTTATAATAATAAATTATTTATTGCAACAAAAGAGAATTACAATACACAGTATACCCCTGACTCCCAAAATAGCGTAAGCTGTGTGTTGGGAGTCAGTTACTTTACAAAACCAAGAGGAACAATTGTTACAATATGCACAATTTTTGCACAACAATTGTTGCAATATATTTACAAGGTAGTAGAGCCACGCTGATTTCAGCACGAACGGGCCGGCTCGACCGGGGCGGTACTACCCTCGCACAGAAAACCAACGTAAAATGACATCAGCAGGGCTGTCGTGTTTCGTTGGTGAGTGCGAGACCGGAGACCCAATTAGTCTAGTCAACAAGTTGCATACTTGTTGACTAGACTAAAAGATGCAGCAGCATCACTAGGCCGCCATAGTGTGGGTCGCCATACTGCATTGTCTGCATTCGCAATGAGTATGGTGACCACCACTCTTGGATTCTGCTTATGTTTTCCATCAGGCAGAGTAGTCATTTTGGCGGGCCAAACATAAAAAAAAAAGTGGACACAATACATTTGTATATTTAGATATGTGTATGGGTGTGAGTGTATATGTGTGAGGTGTGTGTTTGCTGTGTATTTGAGACAATGAGTCAGAATGTGTATGTGGTAAGGGTGTGTGTGACACTATTCAAGCTTCCATTACTTCACTATTTGTAGAAGGCTTTCAACTTCATCAAATTCCAGTTCCTCAAGCCACAATTTAATAATATGTTTAATTTTAAAATGGGTTAAGTTCTTAGTTTTATAAGTTAAATTTAGTTTATTAAACAGTCTTGTCTTATAACTCATCATCAGCCTATCGCAGTCCACTGCTGGACATAGGCCTCTCCAATTGCACGCCACTTAGTTCGATCCTCGGCTTCTCGCATCCAGCTTCTGCCAGCCGTCCTGCGTAAATCATCACTCCACCTGGCCTGTGGACGTCCTACACTACGTTTGCCGAGACGTGGTCTCCACTCAAGAACTCGTTTACCCCAACGGTTATCGGTTCTACGGCAAATATGGCCAGCCCACTGCCACTTCGGCTTGCTAATCCTATGGGCTATGTCGATGACCCTGGTTCTTTGCCGGATCACCTCGTTTCTGATACGATCCCTTAGAGAAACGCCGAGCATAGCCCTCTCCATAGCACGCTGAGCGACTTTAAACTTGTAGACCAGCCGTACCGTAAGTGTCCACGTTTCGGCTCCGTATGTCATTACGGGTAGGACGCACTCATTGAAGACTTTCGTCTTTAGGCACTGTGGGATCGACGATGAAAAGACCCGACGAAGCTTCCCAAACGCTGCCCAACCCAGCTGAATTCTCCTGTTCACCTCGTTCTCAAAGTTGTTTTTACCTAACTGCAAAGTCTGCCCGAGGTACACATATTTCTGAACAACTTCGAGAACGGCGCCGTGTACCGCAATCGGTTCCGGTAGTACATGTTCATTGAACATGACCTTGGTCTTGTCCAAGTTCATCCGTGGGCCGATGCGTACAGAAGAGTCAGCCAGGTCGTTCAGCATCTGTTGTAGGTCCTGCAGCGTCTCTGCCATGATGACGATGTCGTCTGCAAATCTCAAGTGAGAGATGTATTCGCCATTGATGTTGATGCCGAATCCTTTCCAGTGCAGCGTCTTGAAGAAGTCCTCCATTGCATTCTTGAACAATTTTGGGGATATTACGTCCCCTTGTCTCATTCCTCGATGCAATGGTATGGGTCTTGTATGCTGATTCTGTACTTGGACGGACATAGTGGCGGCTTCGTAGAGACATCTCAACACTTGGATGTATCGCCAATCCACTTGGCAACGCTGCAGGGACTCCAGAACAGACCAGGTCTCGATCGAGTCAAAGGCCTTCTCATAGTCCACGAATGCTAGACACAGGGGCTGATTATACTCTTCGGTCTTCTGTATAATCTGCCGCACTGTGTGGATGTGGTCTATAGTGCCATATCCGCTCCGAAACCCAGCCTGCTCCGGTGGTTGGAATTCGTCGAGTCTTCGCGCAAGACGGTTCGTGATGACTCTTGAGAACAGCTTGTAGACGTGGCTTAGAAGGGAAATGGGCCGGTAGTTCTTCAACCTGGTCTTATCACCCTTCTTGAAGAACAGGACGACCACACTCCTACTCCACGCCTCTGGAGTTCTCCCTTCGAACAGGACAGCGTTGAAAAGCTTTTGGAGCTCCCTCAGTACGGGTTTACCTCCGGCTTTCAACAGCTCTGTTGTAACGCCATCCTCTCCAGGGGCTTTTCCATTTTTTAGCTGTCCAAGAGCCATCTCGATTTCGTCAAGGCTGACTTCTGGCAGATCTTCAGTGTAATGGCGTGTTAATGTAGCTCTAGGGTCCTCATTGTCGGGATCAGGTCGAGATGCATGCGAAGCGTACAGACTGCCATAGAAGCTTTCCACTTCCGAAAGTACGGCCGGCTTAGAAGCAACGACTTCTCCACTTGCTGTGGTCAACTTCGTCAGGTGGCTTCTTCCAAGAGATTGTACGAACACTTTTGACCTCCGATTCTGCTCGATTGCTCTTTCGATCGAAAGAGTGTTGGAGCATCGGAGGTCGTGTCGTACTAGCTTACTGATCTCTTGGTTTAGAGTCCGCTTTGCCGACAAAGTGACAGGTGGGTTCTCACGTCGTTCCTTCATTAGCCCTAGCGTCCTCTCTGAAAGCTTCGACTTCCTGCTTTTACGCTGCATTTGACAAAATCTCGTACCTTCATCCCTGAGGATCCGAACCACATTTTCAAGGTTCTGGTTTACGTCTCTTGTGGTTTCCATGGCAGCAAATCGGTTTTCCAGAATTGACTGGAATTTTTCAGATCCCATCACGGCTTGGAGCAGAGTTGGTCGGAGCCTGGATTTCATCAAACGGACACGTTCAGCCTTAAAGCCGATATTCAGAGAGCCTCGGACAAGTCGGTGATCTCTACCGGTGTTAAACCTATTGATAACTGAGACGTCTCTGAATATGTGCTTCCTGTCCGTCATGATGAAATTGATCTCATTTTTGGTCATAGCGTCGGGACTTTGCCGCGTCCACTTTCTTTGGGGCCGCTGTTTGAAGAATGAGTTCATCAAAAACAGCCCCTCCCGCTCTAGAAAGTTGACGAGCATTTGCCCCCTATGGTTCCTGCTTCCAATTCCATGGGATCCTATTACCGATTCGCTGCAAGTTTGTACTCCCACTTTGGCGTTGAAGTCACCCATAACAACGTTATAGTGGGTCTTAGTAGTGAAGTGGAGGGCCTTCGATATGTCATCGAACATCTCCTCCACCTCATCGTCCGAGTGAGCCGAGGTCGGTGCGTACACTTGTACTACCTTGAGGCTATACCTCTCAGTAAGCTTGACAATGAGGTACGCCACCCTGTTCGACACACTGGACATTTCCACAACGTTGCCAGAAAGCGACTTGTTTACCAGAAATCCCACGCCACCTTGGGATTGTTGGTCTCCCTCGCGGAAGTACATCAGGTGGCCTGAGTCGAGGGTTATGATATCCTCCCCCTCTCTTCGGACTTCACATAACCCTAAGATATGCCACCTAATCTTCCCAAGTTCCACCTCAAGTTGTGCCAGATGCGAGTCGAGCTGTAACGTGCGGCCATTAAACGTTGCCAGGGTCAGTCGTTTGTGGTGGCCTCCCGTAACCCGGTGATTCTTAGCACCCCCTGTCCCGCTGTTACCGTGGTCGCCGCCACCATGACCAGGAATAGCAGGACTGCCGGGAACTGGGGGCTGTGGCTTTTGATGCTTTTGCATTGGAATGTTTTGCCCATAATCACCACGCTGGGCAGGCGGGTTGGTGATCGCAGGGCGTAGCTTGTTGCACCGGTGACGCTGCTGCCCGTCACCGGCCTATTGTATTTAATTACGCTGGTTTGGATGGATATACCGCCATCGGTCGGTCGCCAGAGCCTCGTTTGTCGTTCAGCAGGGTGCACCACGTGCAGGTGAGGTTGACTGGGAGCGAGAGATTGTAGTTCGCTCCCTTACGCCCTCGTCTTATAACTCGATGACTCTTATTGCGCGTAGCGTAATGATATAACAGCAGTTTTTTACCATAAAAAAGTTTATAGTGAGCGAACCTTAAAATGTCATAGATCCTATTTTTTAAAGAGGAACAATTGTTTTAGACGTTGTTGTTGTGAAACTTTAACGTTTATGCAGCGCACACAATGAAGGCTCTCAAAAGGAATAATTTTCCCCCGTTTTTGAATCATTTTTATTGCAACTGTGCTGGTTTTGGTCCTAGCATGATTACATATATAGCCCATAGCCTTCTTCGATAACTGGGCTATCTAACACTGAAATATTTTTTCATATCGGACCAATAATTCCTGAGATTAGCGCATTCAAACAAACTCTTCAGCTTTAAATTTATTGGTATAGACTGTATAGATATTAACGCAATATCTGAAATAAGTTAAATTATTAAACTCAAACTCAAATAACTTCAGTCTTATAAATTATTTGGTAGTATTTAGGTACTACTGCTAGTATTTCTATTACAAAAAACTAAAGTAACAGTAAATGTCTGGTATTTGAAAGTTTTTGAAATTAGTCTAGTTTTGATCCTGATAATCCAGAATCTAAATCTATTCCAAAATGCAAAAAGTTCAGACTGTTTATTTTTAATAAGCAACTATAATACGTTACATATTTAGTACAAAATGTTTTAAGCAACATACACAAAAGCAAAAATAATTAGCCTTTGAAATATATTGGACAATATTGGTATTTAGCGATACCTCAATTACTCTAAACCAAAGGGAAGTTAAGCCCTGTGAATTTAAACTAGCAATAGATGGTCTACTGACTATTGAAGTAGTGCCAAGACTTAGAACCTACAGATCAATATTTAAATCTACTTCTATCCAAATAAATTTAAATGAAGTCTCCATTTGTAACTTCAAATTAACAGTTGCTCCCTAAATGAAAGGATATATAGTACTTACAACAACTGTTGTCTGTTCCGGATATTCTCTGGTGCGGTTGGACTGATTTTGACGGGACATTCACCGCCAGATAGCTGCTGATATAATGTGTAACCTATTTTTTGATTCTAAAGGTACAAAAACGACCGGGCTTGCTGCTAGTATTGAAATAATGATCGGGATGCTTAAATATAGTTATACATCACGATAAGTAGTAGAAACTATTCACTTCTTTTCTTACAGGATAGATGGATACTTCGGTCAGAATTGAAGGCGTTAACGCCGATAGAAGCAAGTTATCACTAATTCTTGGTGCGTTTTTCACCCTTTAATAAACTGTCTGAAGTACACCTTGCTATCAATAAAGATCAGAATAAATAATAACGAAAAACATTTTTTTTCTCGTTTTCGGTTTTAATTCACAAAATAACCCCTCTGATAGAAGTGATTGCAATATCACTTCATACTGTATTGCCAAACCTTAAAAATTACATAAAACTGACAAAGCCTTTTCGGCTCCCATAAAATTTTATAAACAGCTTTCATTTAAACAGTGTTTAATTTTATGTGCTCGTAATTCAATTTTATTTGTTTAGGAGCGTCAACAAACCATAAAATTAAAGGGTTTTTCTAAAAAACATATTGCATTGCCTCTGTAATTTTATGGTACGATACACTTTCGTATGGCGTGTAGTTGCTTGGTAAGAATAAAACTGCTTTTTGATGAGATGAAACTTGTTCTAACATACAGAGACTAAATCGTGCACATCAAATAGATGATTTTATTTTGTCACAAAAAAAATGCTTTTATTATAAGAAATATTTGAATTCAACGACTTCTATTTGTAAAGGGTTTTTTTTTTATAATATTTATGGATTGTATGTAATCTCACTAACCACACTAATATATAAAGGCGAAAGTTTGTGAGTGTGTATGTTTGTTACTTCTCCACGCAAAAAGTACTGAACGGATTTGGAACTTTACAGTAATATAGCTTATCATCAGAATAGCACATAGGATAATGTTTGCCGCGATAACCGACATACACGCGGGCGGAGTCGCGGGCAACAGCTAGTTAGAAATAAATGTGTATCATTGGTCACCATAGTACAGGCACTGTCTTATTTGGAATCAGATGACAACATGTCACGTGATATGATACTACTGACAAATATTATTTTTATTATAGATAATGTATATGTATTAATTCATACAACAGCGTAAACTGACAAATCATACTTGCTTGATGTGGGTATGCTACAGGCGGGCCCTTTGATTTTGTGGCGGCTTACCGCACGTGCAACGTCGGTGCGATCAAGGTGACCGTATCTAAGCGAATGGACTACAAACACGCAATAGTTGTTTTCTGATTTAACATGAATGTTATACCAGGTTTAATCTGGAATAGGTAGAAGAATTTCCACGGGACATAACAATGTTATAGCCCTTAAAAGGTTTTTTATTTTTAATAAAGAATAAGTTTAATTAAGTTTGTGCACCTTAAGTTTCTAAAATAGGGTATCCAAGTTAATTAAGCCAGTTTTTCTATGAAGCCTACTAATAATGTACCTAGATGTGGAATAACTAGTATTTTTGTCGACTCTTTGACTTAAATTAAATGGGATCGGTTATATATTAGGTGGGTTTAAAATACGTAAGCTCACGATATCCAGTTTAATACCACTATTGTTTTACATTTAAATATTGTTAAATCTTTTGCAGGGGTCTGGATATAGTGGCCATTCGTCAGCTGGTAGTGCTCCTTCGGCTCCTGTCCCGCCAAGGCAGAAATATCGTCTGCACCATACATCAACCTTCAGCTTCGCTTTTTGCTCTCTTTGATAAGATCTTCGTAATAGCAAGAGGGATGTGTTGTTATCAGGTAAGGTATAATTATACGTTTGAAAAATTATACAAATAGTTGGATGACAATATACGATTATACTAATACACTACATTTACATAAGTGAAAATTCCTATTTGATGAGATTAATAAAGCTTCTGTATATATTATACGAAGAACAAGTATCTAACACTGGTTTTCTGCGATACCATGGTAACATTCCGCTCAAACCGGCCCTTTAGTTCTGAAGTTAGGCTTTACCTCGGTAAGTAGTTAGCCTATCTGTTAGTGATCCTGACTCCTATGCCAGAGGTCGTGGTTTTGATTCCCAGCATGGACAAATGTATGCATAATGAACACGATCATTTGTTCTGTGGGTGTAATTTATCTATGATATTACATTAGTAGGGGAGCCCACAATGCTTAATGGGGATTTACTCGTGCATCATAGAGACCTATTGGGTTGCAAAGCTTAGATGATAAAAAGAAAAAAATGTTATTACTGTATACCTTTTCGTCGGTGGGGTGAGCAGCTATGGATGTTCAAAAATGTAAAAAAAAACTGATGCATGGACATACTCGAGCGCGTCAAATATTGATAGCATCCATGTCCTACGTATTTTTAATAATGTACGTATGTTAATCTGATCGTATGTTAATTATATGTCCTATGTATTTTGAAATATGTAAGTATGTATCGGCAGTTTAGTTATCAAAGTACAGGCTCTGCTTAGTTCCGGGCCAGACGGCTGTGTGTGAATTGTGTAAGATTATTATTATATAAGCCCAAAACTTAATATTTCGGACATCTAACACAACGCGATCTAGTCCTTAACTAAGCAGAACTTGGAATATGGATACTAGACAACTGATATAATTACATATATACTTACTTTTTGTAAATACGTACATAGGTATTATATATAGAAAAGATCTAAACTAAACAAACAAACACCTGATCCGACCCGAGAATTGAACTCGAGACCTCAAGCACAGCAGTCGCATACGCTACCATTAGTTTATACATTTTTGAATCTATCGGATTAGACAACTTCATACATCTTTCTGTTAAGAGAGCGTAACATACTCGAACCGCACCTAGTGCCTATAAATAGCCTTACATCACTAACAAACTTTTGATTGTCTCCCGAACTAATTATCCAACTCGCTATCACCAGCAATGTCAATCAGTAGAAACTTTGCGTAAGCCAATATCAAATGGTTTATTCATTAAAATCGTCACGATTTGATTTACGTCACAAATTAATTAGTTTGTGCCCGCCTTCAAAGGCATCTGGCTTCATTTGCATTTTGTGATATTTCTAGAGAATTGTTGAAGCTATCGCTGGTTTCAACTGTGGTTTAAAAATGATGTATTTTATTCCAATGTTAATCATAAAATAATTAGTGTATAGTAAGTGGAAAGGAGATTTAACAGAGTAGAATTCTAGAAGGTTTCACAAGAAACTGGTCTCAATTTTCCCGTTGCTTTACCTGATACATAAACACAATTATGTGTCCCCAGCACTGTAACAAGATGGAAAACTTTTCTTTTACCTGTCTGAGCATCATGGTTGGCCAAAACTTCCAAATGGAAGTCCATAAAATTAAGGAGACGTCTATGTGCAACAGCAGAGTGTTTGGGGGCTGTTAATGATAATTAATATGAATATAGATATATATATCGGGGTAAGCAGAGACTATGGAACACCATTTTCCACATTCATTCAGTTACGAGTGCATTTAACGAGGCTTTCCTTTGTAACAATATTTTTATTTACTCTCAATTTAGTTCTTAAGAAAACATTATGAGACGTTATCTTAAAGTCTGTATGAAAATATCTACCTTACTAACTGTCGCAAGATATCAATATACAAAAACTTTGAACATGAAGTAGTCGGAACTATCAGCCACTCATAGTGAGACGATAAGCCGCTTAAAGTTCCTAACTTCTACAAAGTAATGTACATATTTCTTTATCGATACTTTGGTAGCTGGATACACATATTATGGAGAAACTTTTTCATAGCAGTTGTCTATTCAATATTGCTTTGGAAATACAGAATGTCAAGAAAAAAATAGTTTTGTAACAAGTCATATTATGTACCTACTCTCAGTACCCTCGGCTTTTAGTATGATGTGTAAAAATGTCTTAATACTTTCAAAACATGGTAAACAGGAATTCTCGTTGCCAAAAAACTCTCATATTGCTTCGTTTTATCTCAACAGACTATCCTTCTCTTCCGTTGTAAAAATTGGTTGACTGTAAAGTCGGTTTATGGACGACAGTTTAACGAGACAACGTCATAACAAAACATTGATGTACAATTAGCATAACGGGACAATGGACGTAACAGGACAGCGAAAGTAACGGGTCAATGCGCATAACTGGACAATGCGTCATCCTTTTTCGTGCATGCAGCCGGGGCACATTCATCAATTTATTAGACGTTGTCAAGTCAAGAAAGTAAAAAAAAAACAGTATCATAAATTAAAAAAAAGGTATGTTGCTTAGTGACATTTTAAAACTTCTGTTTGTAGTACCTTGATAGAACTTTAGAAGGTAGAATGTAAATGCTTATGACTTTTCCATTACATTGTAACATCAAAAATCGCAATAGCCGATACAAATGATTCACAATAAATTCACAAACTTTTACCAAACTGAAGCGTTCCGACCTAACTGGGCGCTAAACATGAAGTTACAAATTAATTTCCTGGATCCATCTCCTAACTGACATCGCGAGGCATACAAGCTCTAAATTCAAAATGTTGAAATATTCTTTGTTGCTTTTGACATGTTTATTTTACCTGCGTTCCAATGGAGGGATCACATTGGAATTTTAAGCTTTTTAATGAATGAGGCTTTAGTAAAAGTTCCTAACTAATTGTAAAATTTGGTCCCTAATTTGTAAAAGCTGTAACTCAAAAGTTACAATCGGTCTAAGTGGTCCCTCAATCGTTGCTGATAGACATCCATATCTTGTCAACTAGTTAAAATTTACAACTGCTCTAAATGAGTAGGTACTCTTAATAAAAAAAATGTAAAAAACTAATTTACTAAATATCTACCTTTCTCGTTCACTGTAGCAAAAGAACTAGCATGCATTGTGGTTTCCACAACACAATGCAATCTAGAATTTCGTATGATTCTAGCGTTAGTAAAGGTATTTAAACGATTATAAAGTAAACTTCTGATTTGTAAAAGTAGCTTTTCAATAAGTTAAAATGCATAAAGTTGGTCCCTCAATTGAAACGCTTTTTACCAAAAAAACGTCAATTTACAAATCATTTGGAAGTTAAATAGATTAATACTGCAATCTATCCTTTACTAGTATTATAGCGAACGCAGGCACTTATTTTCAGTAGCGACATCTGTATACATTATATCGAGAAGTTGTATAAAGTATAAAAGTACAACTTAAAACGTTAATGCTTGGTATTTATGACTAATCTTGATTAGGTTGGACAGAACATAAAATCCAAACTAATATTACAATTGCAAAAGTACCTGCGTACGTATATGCTATAACTTGAGGGCATCTATGATCAAAATTACTATAAGGTCGTCTACTACCTAATGGCCCGTGAATACATTTTTTCTGGAATGGCTATGAAGCTGAGAGCTATGAGAAAGATGACTGTATGATTGGACACTGGTTAGATATCTAATACCTTTAAACGAGCAATTCTTGTATATATATAATATGAATCTCGAAAACGGCTCTAACGATTTTCATAAAATTTTGTATGCAGGGGTTTCGGGGGCGATAAATCGATCTAGCTAGGATTCATTTTTAGAAAATGTCTTTTTATTCGTGTTTTTAACAATCAAATATATAAAATCAATGTACATCTAGCGCCAGCTATCGCAACTCGAGCAAACTACATTAAACTATACTGGAATAAGGTGCAGAATAAACAGTATCAGGGCGTACTAAGAGAGGGCGCCACTAAACTATTGGAAGAAAAATAACAAAAAGGTGGCGTTTGGATAGTCCCAATGTTGCCAAAAAACCCATTTATATAAAAAAAATACCGAGCGACGCTCTGTCATCCAGATATGAATATTTAAGGCAACACAGCAAACTAAGGTCATTGGAACACATTATAACGTAGGAAATGCACCCCAAAAGTTACTAAGAAGACTTCAAATTAACTACACTTATTAAAAGATCTAAGTTCGTTAATCTTAAGCGTCCATTTACTTAGGAACCGTAACGAGTTTTTGCTAAGACATAAACTTTATAGCTAAGATATGTGTTTAACCCTAAAATGATGTCTCGATAATAGTCTGTCATAACTTCAGAGTGTTTCACTTAACCCCCGCGTGAGTAATGGTCTAAATATAAAACGCTGTAATGACGTTTATTTTCAATTCTACAGGATTTTGTTTTTTACACCTCCAGCTGAAATTGTACTTAGGTAGGTACATATTTTTTAACAAATAATAACTTTTTTAACTATTAGAAAGTGTACTCTTTTACAAAGTAAAAAGGAAGATTAGGAAGATAGAAAAGGAATTCCATAAACTCGCACATCTGTTTCATAACTCATAACCTCCATTTAAGCCACGCCACGGAACAGATTTTGATGCAGTTTTCAACTTGATTTGATTGATACTTAAACCATTTTTTTAAGAAAGGGTTATGTATGTACTAACATTGTATTTTTATATAATTTCATTTGGGTACAAATAAATGAAACTAAAAGCATTGTTTTTAAGAGTACTTTTTAAACAGTTTTCCACACGACAAGTGTTGTTAATTGTGCTATAGTAACTTAAGGTATTTTGAAATAATCTTTACCTTTTAATCTACAAAATAGAGGTGATAACTCCTAGAAAGTTGAAAAAGACCAAGGAATATTTCTTTCTTAGAACCATTTAGTTCCGTAATTCAGTTTTTCGACCTTTTAGCTGTATGGCCTTAACCCTCTCCTGAGAGGAGACCCGAGCCCAGCAGTGGGATGTTATGGGTGGTTGAAGATTAGCTGGTGATTGTCAGTTGCTCAAAATAATTTATTGAAGCAACAGGACCTTTCACCTAGTCCTTTACTCTACTTCATTAAATTCAATCATGGTAAAGTAGATCTACCATTCAATAGTTCATCTCCACAACTGGATCATAAAGTATAAAGGTCTATCTAGTATTTGAAACTTAAATTATTATTATTTGAAGATCATAATGATTCACGACTCGAGACAAAAAAACTAACATGTAAACTTGTAATATTCTGACATTGGTTGTCGAAATTTGTAAACAGTAAATAGTAGTAGTAGTAGTCAGTAGTAGTAGTAGTAAATAGTAGTAGTCAGTAGTAGTCATGTTGAACAATCATTATATATTTTCAATCACGTGTTTTATATATACATATCTACTGGAGTACACTGCACATCTGAAATTCTAAGTGATTATTACAACTCCCCCACATCAACATTTGAACCTTGGTCCATCAGGCATGATTCAATTCATTTCAATTCATTTATTCAATAAAACAATATAAACTTACAGTTCATGCACCAAGACGCTTACATGTTATGTCAAAACAATCATTTTTTTAATAAACATTTACAATATAATAGAAATAAATAAAATACATTACAAGAACAAATAACTTAAATTTATAATACTCAAATATAAAAATGACAAAAAAAAAAGTCAATCTTTTCAATTAAATGTCCATGATACATCAATAAATGTCACCATTGAAATATAATACAATTACTTAGAGTTATTTAGGTATGTCATTACATTATTACAAAATACACCAGTCGTATCAAAAAATATGTCTATACATGGGCTAGCTTTTAAAAAATCATTTATTAGATTGATCGCTGTAACGGTGGGGCTATTACTGGTTTTTGTAATATGCCAAGAAGGCGGGTACGCGAGCAGTGGATGATGTCTACGACCACAACCACGCAAGTAATGGTCAGGCACGTAGAGATGAACAGACTCACGGACCGATGGATTGTCCACTTTATTGTTCAATAACAAATAGTAGTACATTATAAGCATATACTTCCGCCTGAATTCCAGAGTATCCAAGCTAACCATTCCAGAAACAAAAATTGACGGATATAAAAACGGATAATATCCATACGTACGTTTGTATAGATACCTAGCAAATTTACGCTGGATTTTTTCATGCATCAGTATGTATAATTTTTCTTGTGGTGTCCAAATGGCTGCATTGTATTCTAGTTTACTACGCACGTATGCATTATATAGTAGTTTCATAACATGGACTTTATTAAAATTTGCAGCAGTTCTGATTATAAACCCTAAACATTTGCTAGCCTCTTTGCTAACTTGCTTAATATGTTCGTGGAAGTTCAGTTTGCTGTCAATTGTTAGCCCAAGGTCACGTACTGTCGTGACACGTTGAAGAGGAGCACCCGATACTTCATAAATCGCAGAGATCGGAGACCGAGATCGGCTAAAGGTTATTATTTTGCACTTGGAAGGGTTAAATAGTAATTTATTGTCTTGGCTCCATTCGACCACTGCATCGATGTCGTGTTGCAGTGCCACACAATCGTTGCTTTTAGTGATTGTTAAAAACAATTTGAGATCATCAGCAAACAGGAGACATTGCGCCTTAGAGAGTACGCATGGCAAATCATTGATCATGATCAGAAATAGAGTAGGTCCCAAAGTACTGCCCTGGCTTACCCCCGATCGTGTATAATACTCGCGGGACTCATAGTTTTCGACCCTAACAAACTGTTTGCGATCTCTGAGATAGTCAGCCATAAATTTAAGTAGTCTTGAACAAAATCCCAGAGACGAAAATTTCATCAGAAGTACGTCATTATCAACGAGATCGAAAGCCTTTCGAAAATCGAAAAATGCAGCGTCTACTTGGCACCCGCTCTTCACTCGGGTACCAATATAATCAACAAAGTTGATCTGGTTACTTAGCGTAGACCGAGCAGGACGAAATCCATGCTGACAACCATTCAAGAGATGATTGACTAACAAAGCAGCACAAGTCGGAGAATTCTCTGCGTTCAAAAAACATGTCTTCAGAGTTTGACTTAGAGTTATAATTGAAAATGTTTTCCGAGGACGTGCAATATTTGTACGTCCCGAGGTTTTAACAAAGAACCGTATAACTACATACAAACATAAGTAAAAGATATAACTTTTTTTTATTATTATCATTATACACTACTACAGCAGACTAAAGATAATCGACTCTATTGCTTCAGGGGGTGCCACAGTTACTTGTACCTTTCATGGCTGAAGCGGGCTATGTTTGTCCTACTACACATAACCCAGCCGACTTTATACTCGAGACACTCGTGATGGACCCCGAGTCTACGGCTCAACTCTCCGAGCTGTGCATGAACGGAAAACTGTGTAGAAGAGGGGATAGATTAACGGCAAGGGGTGGAAAGTGAGTATAACATAATCTCATAAATTTAACGCTCATATTTTTCGGTTTTGGCATCTTAAATTATTCGACCTATACTTGTGCCATACTTACATATGCACCTCTGATGTCTATTATGTTTTCAAGGACATCCGCTATGCATATAATTTAAAGGCCACGTGGTAATTTTTAGCCATGTCATGCAGATGCCATCGAATGATCTACAAGTTGATGGTAAATTCTCTTTTTTCAGAAAACCAATTTTACAATCAGATGAATCCGTGCAACGTATTTTCGTGGAACATATGACTAAGGAACAAGCAGTAAAGATGGAATATCCAACCAATTTCTGGACGCAGTTCTCCATTCTTAGTAAGAGGATGTTTGTACAGAATACAAGAAATATGGTAAGTTGGAGGAACAAACGAAACTCCATAAATAATGAATTTTACTGTAGGAGAAAGTTGCTAACTTTTTTATGTCTTATAAGCGCAAAAACGCAAACCTACGTAAAATTAAACTGTTTACATAATATACTTATAGATACAACATTGTTGTTAACAAACTAATAACTAACTGTTCCAACAAACTAAACACTGAATGTTTTATTACAAATAAATTTACAATCTACGATTCTGAAAAATTGTATCTCCATGCGTTATTCTTCTATTCGATTTGGTCACTTCAATATAAATCGCACTTTAGTTGAAACTCAAAAATGTCTTGCCGAAGAAGACGTGCCTATATTACTACTCGTTAGACAGCTAGAAATTTCATAAGTTATAAAGGCCGCCATACACGTTAAAGTACCTATACTTGCGCAAATTCAGACTGTTTTGTCTGTCTGTCTCTTGCGCAAGTATAATTGAAAGTGTGTGTCGGCCTTAAGCTTATACGTAATTTCTAATCCTGCTTCTAATCCTTCTTTGAAATCGAGAGGCTGTTTTAAATATAAACAATCAATGAATCAATTTATTTCCGATCTTATGAGACTGCTATCTTATGAACCTAAGGGGGTGAAATAGGGGTTGAAAGTTTGTTCGAAAGTCCGTCATTTTTTAAGTTAGAAACATGAAACTTTATCTTTGGGATACTGATTTAAAATGAGTAGAAATGTCTTTAAGCGTTTCTGAATATTCTACCCCTAAGAGGGTGAAATAGGCGTTGAAAGATTGTTGTATAAAAGTTCGTATTTTTAAGTTAGAAACGTCAAACTTTATTTTTGGGCTACTGATATAAAAATAAGTATTAATGTATTACGTAGCGTATCTGGATATTCTATACCTAAGGGGTGAAATAGGGGTTTACATTTAAACCACTAAAGTTATTTGCACCAACAGAAATTTTATGAAATAGTTCAACTTACTACTTACCTACGATTGTTTGCACTAAAAACTGAAAAATAAAAACTTTTTATAAAAAAAAACCGACTTCCAAATAACATCCAACAAAACTCTCTCCCAAAAAAACAAAAAGCGTAAAATAAACTGGCTGTTCATAAATTGCTATGTGCCAATTCTTGTCTATACCTAATTCTTTATTCATTTAAATAGTAGTATTATAATGTGTGCTAGGTACCTAAAATCTGTTTGAAGTCGGTGCCAACCCAATAAGAATACGAACGAACAATTACAAAAATCTTATCGTTTAGATTTTTGTAATTGTTCGTTCGTATTCTTATATATATAGCTTGGCACCGACTTGAGGTTTCGTTGGATGTTTTTTTTTTATGTGTTCGTTGTTGTTAGGGCAAGTTTCGTGTACAATAAAAATTAAAAGATAACAGGAAAAGTATATTTTTTTGTCCGCGATGGGAAGTTCGCCGGGTCAGCTAGTATAATATGCCACTGACCAACATCAACCGTTAGGCCCGCCAGTCATGATCACTTCGTCTGGTCGGAAGATCCTCCTCCACAATGAGCATTTATCTATCTGCCCTCAGAGTCCACAAATAAAAGGTGTATCGTTTTTCTTGCAGACCGCTTTGTGGATTCAATTGGCGCACCACATCCTTTCAGGATTCTTAATCGGTAGTATATTCTTCAAAGTCGGCAACAATGCTGCAATGCCTGTCGTCAACTTCAAGTTCTGTCTCACCTGTTTGGTATTCTTCGTGTATACACACACTATGGTGCCTGTCTTATTATGTAAGTAATATGCCTTTATACATCTTTCAATTAATCTGTACTAATATTATAAAGCTGAAGAGTTTGTTTGTTTGAACGTGCTAATCTCAGGAACCGCTGGTCCGATTTGAAAAATCCCTTCAGTGTTGGATAGTACATTTATCGAGGAAGGCTATAGGCTATATGTTATGACGCTACGACCAATAGGAGCGGAGCACCAATGAAAAATGTTTCAAAAACGGGAAAATTATCACGCTACGGGCAATAGGAGACGCAAACGAGGTTGCGTGGGTCGGCTAGTACTTAATAAGATGGAAAGAGGAGTTGTTAAATTATAGAGAAAAAATTAGATAAAATATTTTCTTAGGTTTTTCATTCTTCTTCCATTGGTTTAAAGGTTTTGCTGGAGTATTTATAAAACCGTGAAAGCTTCCCTAAATGTTTTACTTATATTTCCCTGAATCAAGGTATACTTTTACACTTTAAATATCCAATATACATGTTAATGTTGTCTGGAAGAAATCACCGTGAGCGATTAGTCTGCAGATTAATACATTTTAATTATAACTGATTTTCTGTTATATATGTTAATTGTATTCAATAAAGATATGTTACTTACTGTAAAAGCCGAACTACGAAATCCTAAGATTTTCCAACCCTCAATGGTCCGAGAGTCTGAAATGTTTCATGATCATCGTTTATTTCGAACTTTTACCGCCACTCACTTGGTAAATCTTGACATTGTAAATGTTGAATTAAACAAGAACATTCCTCTTGAATGATGTAGGTTAGGTTAGAACAATATTAACACATCTGCCATTAATTATAATGTTAAAAGCCCGTAAAAATAGTTCCTTTTTATAAATAACTAGCTTTTGCACGCGGCTTCGCTCACGCAGACTTTTATCATCTGACTAACCCTCTTAGGGGTGGAATTTCAAAAATTCCTTTCTTAGTGCTCACTAAAGAACCTACATGCAAAATTTCAGGATTCTAACTTCAGCGGTTTGGGCTGTGCGTTGATCTCTGGGTATGTCAGTCAGTCAGTCAGTCAGTCAGTCACCTTTCTGTTTTATTACATTTAACGTGTTAGTAAATAATATGATTTACTAGTAAACCCTAATATTAACCACTATTCGATCTTTTATATATTTCAATGTTTGTTTCAGTTCCACTGCAAGTTAGATTGCTTCGTCGAGAGTATTTCAATCGCTGGTACGGTCTAAAACCCTATTATGCTGCGTTAACGTTTTCTTCTATTCCTACTATGGTTGGTAATTTTACGATATTCCATATATTTACTGTGATTGAGATCAGTTACAAAGATACTTCAAAGTTCTGGTTTATTTTATGTTGTCGCGTTAATAAGAACACGCATTTTGTATAATTTTTTTAATAAAAAATTACTGCCTCGGTGGCGCAGTGGCAGTGAATGCGACTGCTGTGCTTGAGGTCTCGGGTTCAAATCCTGTGTCGGACCAAATGTTTGTGTGATCTACAAATATTTGTTTCGGAGTTTGGGTGTTTTCTATGTATAATAATAGGTCTTTACCTATGAAATTGCCGTTTTGAATGCAATAAGTGAAAGTACTTATTTTTTCAAACTTTTTTATTTCTGTTATTCGAAGTAATCACCCATGCAATCGACGCATCTTTGCCAACGCATTGGCAGTTTATTGATGCCCTTCTTGTAAAAATCAGCTGGACGGTTTGGGACTGGATGGCGTTGTGTGTTAGATGTCCGAAATATTTAAAATACTGCTACGAGTATAAAAGCATGCACAATATTATTTATCTGTGATTTATTACACATCTAC
Source organism: Diaphora mendica (assembly GCA_949125395.1). Taxonomy (NCBI): domain Eukaryota; kingdom Metazoa; phylum Arthropoda; class Insecta; order Lepidoptera; family Erebidae; genus Diaphora; species Diaphora mendica. Next base: position 22,703,876 of record OX421319.1, read on the forward strand.
CTTAAGTTTCAAACCAAACAGAGCTATAGGTACTTAGATTATAAATTTGAAAGATTGACCAGGTATTCATTATTTTAAAGACTACTCCCGCATTAGGAATATATCCTGTGTCATGGGGGACTTTTCAAACGTAAATGAAACGGAAACTAAGAATACCTAGACTCAGAACAACAATAGAAGAGCAGTAAGACACCAAGAGACCAACGAGGCAGTATTTATTAAAAGTAGTTGGCTACAACCAATAAAAAAATCTCGTTGATTAATATACCTACCTACTGAAAAAAAAATATTTATTACAGTTCGGCTTCGGGATGATATTTTTGGTTACGACGTACCTGATGTCAGGACAGCTCTTGGAATGGGATAGGTTTGTGTTATTCTGCATCGCCGGCATGGTCATCGCTATTTGTTCGGAAGGGTTCGGACTAGCTATCGGCTCCGCAGTTAGCGCAACTGTAAGTATTGTGGAAATATACTTATGTACCTTAGTATGTTGAATCCGTTTTTTTTTACAAAATATTTTTCATCAAATTTCATTTTTGAAAAACTTTTCGTGCTAATTTCATTTCCCAGATAAATTTTCAGCAAAAAATTTAACATTTGACATATTTTTACTTTGTCAAATATATTAAGACAAATGTTACCTAAATGTTATATTTTATCATATATTATTTTCTAATTTTTTTTTATGTGTGCTGCTGCTAGGTTAAGTTATGTTAGGTTACAGCGCGCGAGCGAGCGTGCCCCGGCACGCTCGCTCGCGCGCTGTAACCAGCAATCTGACAAACTCCAGAAATGATCTCTTTCGTAATCTTATACCTACTCCATTTTCTTAAGATTTTTCTAATGCTGTCAATTTAAACTCGTATCAGAATTCAAACGAATACATTTGAATAAAAATAAATGTTTGGTAAAGTGAAATAATAATGTATTAAACACCATCTTGCCAAAATGAGTTTTGCTCAATATCCTTCAAAGATGGATATATGTCATCGCTGACTGTTTTGTAGATCTTTAAAAGAATAATATCCCACCATGAATTGTTTTGTTATAAACCAGCGTTTTCGTTGAAAACTTCCAGACGTCTGAATTTTATCCGACAGCTCTTACAAATATCGTTATATTTTAGCCATTGTACATAAAAACTTAACAAATTGTATACGAAAACCTTTCTCAAGAATCACTCTATCTAATAGGTCTTTACCTATGAAATTGCCGTTTTGTATGCAATAAGTGAAAGTACTTATTTTTACAAACTTTTTTATTTCTGTTATTCGAAGTAATCACCCATGCAATTGACGCATCTTTGCCAACGCATTGGCAGTTTATTGATGCCCTTCTTGTAAAAATCAGCTGGACGGGAGGCAACAAACTCTTCAAAGGCATTTTGTACAGCCTCTCGGGAATTGCATTTTTTACCCACTAAAAAGTTGTCTAAATTTTGAAAAAAGTAACAGTCGGTAGGTGCAAGGTCTGGTGAGTATGGCGGATGAGGGAGAGCTTCCAACCCCAGCTCTTGCAGCTTGGAGACTGTCTGAACTGACAACATCATTTGGTACAGTTCGCAACAGACAGTCTCCAAGCTGCAAGAGCTGGGGTTGGAAGCTCTCCCTCATCCGTCATACTCACCATACCTTGCACCTACCGACTATTACTTTTTCCAAAATGAAGGCAACTTTTTAGTGGGTAAAAAATTCAATTCGAGAGAGGCAGTACCAAATGCCTTTGAAGAGTTTGTTGCCTCCCGTCCAGCTGATTTTTACAAGAAGGGCATCAATAAACTGCCAATGCGTTGGCAAAGATGCGTCGATTGCATGGGTGATTACTTCGAATAACAGAAATAAAAAGTTTGAAAAAATAAGTACTTTCACTTATTGCATACAAAACGGCAATTTCATAGGTAAAGACCTATAATTATTAATGAAAACCGTATGATAATCCGTGCAGTAGCTTTTGAGTTTATCGCGGACAGACAGATAGACGCGGCCGTGGACTTTGTTTTATAATATGTAGTGATTTATAGAATGGGTGTAGAATGTGTACCTAGATAAAATAATTTAATAATCTCAAAATGCTACTAGCCATTTAATGAAGAATACTGTATATTTTAAAATGTTATGCCGATGCCTATATTTCTATAAAAGAAGAGAGAGAATCAGAGCTATTAAGTGAGTAAAGCCGAAGTCAAAAGCTAGTATTTAATATATATTTTTTTTTTTTTTCAGAATGGCTCCATACTAGCACCAGCTATAGCCGCTCCTCTTCTTGCTCTATCATGCTACGGCCTGGGTTTCGGTTCTTACATCGAAAGTTCGATGAAAGTGTTGATGTCGCTCTCTTTTCTTCGATACGGAGTAACTGGCTTCTCTCTTGCACTGTATCAACATCGCACTGCTTTGGATTGTCCAGATCTATTTTGCTTATACACTGACCCGAAAATAATAATGAGGGATTTAGGAATGCAAGAGCACGAATACAGTATGCAAATTCTTGCACTCCTAGGATTCACTGTGCTACATAGATTATTAGGGTATCTTGCTTTAAAGTATCGTCTCACAGAAGAGTTCTCAAGTAGATTCATGAATTATGTCGGTAAAGTTCTGAAGCATAGATAATCTATTAGGATTCATTAATTTAAGCTAAATGGTAACTTACCTTGTATTGCAGCCAAGGACTGCTAAATGTCGGATAATTAAGTACAATATATAGTAGTGTGCCAGTACTCGTGCTGATCATAAGTAACAAGCATAAGTAACGGGTTTATTGCGTATTTTTCAATACTATGGTTTTTTATGTTAGGATATTTACGGTTATTTATTTACGATTTTAGGGTTACGATTTTCACGTTCAACGAAAATACATATTCCCAGCGAAGATGCACTGAACTACTGAGCCTGTGTCACGCTATGAAAGTTCGGTGAAATCTATCTTTGTATTGGAAGGTCACAACAATCCGTTTCTCTATTCTATGGCTAAATATTGACTTCAATCGCATAAAAGGCATGAAATATTTACACACTAGTTTGTGCTCGCGGCTCCGCCCGCGTGTATGTCGATTATCGCGGTAAATAGTAGCCTATGTGTTATTCTGATGTATAAGCTATATTACTGCAAATTTTCATCCAAATCCGTTCAGTAGTTTTTGCATGAAAGAGTAACAAACATCCATCCATCCATGCATACTTACAAACTTTTGCTTTTATATTATTATATTAGTAGGATTTACTCTTATGAAAAAAATATTATGCCTAAGAATGATAATTGGCACTAATTGACTGTACTGTTGGCCGTGGTTTAAGCGGTCACCACGCCGCTTTCTACTGCGTCAAGTGTTGTGGGTTCAAATCCTACATGAGACAAAAATTTGTGATCCACAAATTATTGTTCTGAACCTGAGTGTTCTTTGTGTTCGTTTCATGTATGTTTGTAAAGTTCTCCGCGACACAGGATCTATATTCCTAAAGCGTGAGAGGTCTTTTAAAAAAAATGTGATGTGTTATTAATTATTCATCACCATCATCATCTCAGCCAAAAGACGTCTATTGTTGGACATAGGCCTGCTCCAAGGCTTTTCATAACAACCAGTCCTGTCTGCCCGCATTCCAATGGTTACCCGCAACCGATAATTTATTTATTAGCATCTTCTTATTTTTATTGTGCCAAAATATAAATTGCAAATAAACATCTACCTCTCATCTCATCAAACCCAACGTAAATTTAATTAAAAACCCCAATAAAATATATTCATTTACCTCGCTTTTATATTATTAAGGGTTTGACAATGACGTATTTGAGATAAATTATATTTGTAACCCAACTTTCATTATTTTAGTCGCATTTGACCGCCTCGGTGGCGCAGTGGTAGCGTATGCGACTGCTGTGCTTGAGGTCTCGGGTTCGATTCCCGGGTCGGTTCAAATGTTTGTATGATCTGCAAATATTTGTTTCGGAGTTTGGGTGTTTTCTATGTATAATATGTATGTATTTGCAAAAAAAAATATATAATATACGTCTTTATATCAGTTGTCTAGTACCCATAACACAAGCTCTGCTTAGCTTGGGACTAGATGGCTTTGTGTGTTATATGTCCGAAAATATTTATATTTATTTATTTTATTTATATTTGGAAGTTGGCAAGTATTTTCTTAAAAGCTCAAAAACCGTCATCCGTGACTCGAATTAGCTTTAAATGTACTCGTAGAAATTATGATGGGAGCGGGATATTTTGATTAAAGTACTTACTTAGATAATCTTAAATTTAGAATAAAAAATATATCATATCTGTGATATAATATACAATAAATAGTTGTGATAAATGTAGGTATGTAGGTCACTAAATTTTGTATTATATTCTTATTTCCTAATGTGGTACAGTAAAAAATTTAGTAAAGTAATTTTGAGTGACGTCAGATTACACCCTAAAACATTTTTTATGCTGTAATTACTAATTAGTTGTATGCTGTATTTTTATATCATTTGACTACATATGTTTTTATTTTAAGAAATAAACAATGTAAGCTTTGAAGATGTTAAGTAAAGGCATTAATGTAATATGTATACAATGACAATGACATTTAGGGTACAAAAATAAACAAATTAAATGATAAAACACTAATTAGATTATTTTTGTGGGCATTTTGTATGGTGTGCCATGGTATGATGTTGTATTTATGAAACTTGATGGCTTAACAAATCTAGATTCCACGTCACCATATATATATTTACTTTTATATAAAGGTACTTTTGGTTAGTTGGTTAGATACCTTTAAGTATAACTTTGTGACGTCATAATTTTTGTATACGACACAAAATCTCTTTAAAAAAATATGGTATTGGCAATTACCGAGGTGGCTATTGTTCTATTGGCTATTCGCGATCGCGATAAAAAAATATTGTGACGTGAGACGTCTTACCGAACAGATTCCAAGTAACTATCGTTTTGTGCGAAAGTTTAGTAATAGATTTCTTTCAGGGCAATCGTCACCACTACATACTTAGATGTCGGTCGGAAATATTATTCTAATATTTTTTAAAACAGCTGTATCATACTTTTTTGTGTGAGACAATGTGTTATGTGGAATAGTAAATGCAAAAGTTTCTTAAATACAAGACGAAAGTAAAACTGAATAAAAAATAAATATTATGACAATTATTGCCAATGTAAAAAATTAAAGATATAATTACTGATTTGAATGGAGAATTTCATTGAGGACCATATTATGTTGGTAATTATTTGATTTTGAAATGCAACATAACTAGTGATTTCACGTTACTTACATTGTGTGCTTTAGTAAACCACGTACATTTTATGAACTGTCTGACGGTAACGATACCAAATCTGATAATTGAAATTGTAATTATTTCTTAAGTACCTACTAACTATTGTTAAGGATATAAGGATAAAGAAAATAATAAAACGAGATACAAAATTATAATTTTATCATTTATTAGCTGTGCCCGCTACTTCGTACACGTAACATTTGGATTTGAAAGTTATAGTTAATTTTTTCCCCGTTTAAACCTTCCCTGGATTACGACAACCATTTCAAAACCAAAATCAGCTAAATCGGCCCAGCCGTTCTCGAGTTTTAGCGAGACAAACGAACAGCACTTGATCTTTTTATATAAGATTTTATGAGGTAGACTAACCATATTTAACTAAATGGAATTTTCTGTTTAATACTAACTAAAACCTAATTACCCAATCTACATTATCACTATACTAATTATTTTTTTATACCAGAACAACAAAAATAATATATGAGATACAAAAAATAAATGAGATTTGAATGCAGAACATGTGAATTGATCTTGATATGAAAGAAAACACGGTAAATAAAAAAAAAAGATACTTATGGGTTAAATCTTTACATCAATACTAATGCTGGCAATTTTCCCAATGACACAAAAATATTATCTTTTAAGTTGTAGCAACATGTATCTAATTTTGTATACTGGCAACACTTATTTATACGTCAACTGTCAATGTTCAAAAACATGTTTGATTCAATGTCTTTATATAATTACATGAGCATTGAAACGTAACATTAGACTTCGAATGAATGAACGAATGAAATATATCTGTTTGGACTCTGTCTTATAGTTTTGACAAACAACTACTTGACAAACGTTTGGACGACGACAGAACGATATATCGACCATCAGTGGATGATCAGATCAATTCAGATCAGTGGTGCGACAGCACATCAGCACGACGTACGTTTTTGCGTTAAGGGGGTATTTTACCATCCTAAAATTAGGATCTGATATTTCGTTCCTGTATTCAGAGTTGTTAAATTGCATTTAGGAATAGTAGCATCCGATTTAGGAGCCCATTTAGGACAAGGCCTATACCGCCTAAATATAATGATATAAATACATATATACTTTTTTTTTGTAAATACATATTATACATAGAAAACACCAAACTCCAAAACAAATATTTGTGGGTCATACAAAGATTTGTTCCGACCGGGAATCGAACCCGAGACCTCCTGGTATTTCGATAGAATTGGAGGCATTTTGTAACTCGATACGTCCGTCACTTGTCGCTCGTCCTTTAAGTCTGATATAGAGCCCTGAATCAGTTAACGTGTGATCAGGAGCTTCAGCGACTGAATTTACTGTCCTAAATCGGATCCTGAATTTAGGATGGTATAGTACCCCTTTACGTTCGTTGCATCTATGAGACAGAGTCATCTGTTTGCATTGTTCTGGCTGTTTTCAGTTATATGTAATATCTACAAAAGTATTTACAAAAAATGTCTCTTAGTCTATTCGTATTTTACAACACAGAATATCATTATTAATGTGTATCCACTCTGTTTCTGTTAGAAACCAAAGAAGTATTTTTTACATAACTTGATAAGAAATGAAGGTGACGTGCCTTTTATGTTTTAAGTCCTGTTTTTCGGTGAATTCCGTTTTCGATTTGTTTGTTCTCTTCATGTTTTTTATAATGAATAGCTGGTGGCGGTTTTTTGACGCCTGGAAAGAAAAATAATATTATGGAATTTTTATATGTAAAAAGTAAGAACTAAACAACTAATTACGCTTAGTAACAGACTTAATAAAGCCTTGATGCATCAACTAGAACCAAATAAAACGACAAGTTTGACAAAAATATTATAATATATGAACATGTACGAAAGATCAAGCAGCCTGATCTCAAATAGTGGTAGTGAGTATTATATAAGACAGTGTTTGTCATAGTACAGTTTATTAACAACTTACTGCCTCCCAAGAAGTGCTTCACCAGGGCAGAACAAGGCAGGTCCACAAATATTGTCATGAGGAACGCAACTATCACGGCTAATGAGAAGTCCGCCAGAAACTTTAATAGCTGCAACAGATATTTCACATTTGATTGCTTACAATTTTATTATCATCATTCATTCATTCAATTACGCTACTTAGTATCAAGAAATAAATAATGAAAATATGTACCTATACCCTATTCAACTTCCTCTGAGACAAAAGGTAAACAAAGAAACCAATGTTTCTCAAACGAGTTGATCGATAGTAAAGATGGCCGGTGTAACCAAACTAATTACAAAATTTCACATTTCTACGTAAATTATTTGCCTTATCACTACTCTTCAATTTAGTAGTGTAATAATACGTTCAAAGTTTGGGAACAGCTACAGTTTTAGGTGTTTTTAATGTCACCTTTTAGTCAGTCCACTGTGAACTCGGAAAATTTGGACAGTTGCAATTATTTTATTTTGTAACACACATATTTCCGTTGTAGGTACTTGACACTGGCAGAATTGACGACATCGGCACAGTTTGCCATTTTCCAAGAAAAAGAAAGGAAATGACACTTTTTTTATTGATTCTAGATGCATATAAAATTTGACCTATTAAGAACCTTTTTCTGGTTTGTTTACCTTTTGTCTCAAAGGAAGTTGAATAGACAATAATGTCTACTTTAGGTAGGTATTTTTAAATTTTTAACCTGTCAGTACCATATGTCCTTCTCACATACATCTAAGCAAAAGTAAAATTTAAATAAGAGTTTGATTTCATAGAATCGAAACATTTTGCCATAATGTTTACAACTTTGTTCTATCTTTTATTCTCTTACTCAAGAGAAGTGTGTTGCCGATCTTACAGTCGCTCCCTCTAAAATCAGGGGGAGAGTTTAGACTTCGGAACTTCAATCACTAGTTGAAAAAAACTTTTTAGGACTGATTATCTGTATATCCATGGTATCATTGCCTGGTCTATATGATATGTGGCTGAACATGAATCTCCTGAATACTCTGGGAAACTGAGTTCTTTATATTTTCTTTTAATGTAAAGACGTCGATAAATTGCATGAGAAATGTATATATTCAAAGTGGAACTCATATCTTTTTACAATTTCTGATTAGTAAATAACGACATCTTTTGATTTACATCTAAATTAGCTCTGCTATCTCTGTAACTTTTTGAAACTTGTTATATGCCCATACAACAGATGGCGGCACATGCAACATACGAAAGTTTTTTTTAACGTTTTAAATAAAGAATCCGAAATGTAACAAAAAAAAACTTTATAAATAATTATTTTTACCGAACGGTTTGTATAGGGTCGAGTCGAAAAGGACACGATGTCAGCCATACAAAGCTGATCGCGGGTCACAGCTTCAGCGAGTATCCAAAAGTAATAAGGATATAGGGTTTTACCTCAGGCTTAAAAATATACTAGATTAAGTTGAATACTCAAAGTAACTTACCGAAGATGATACGCTAAAATGTATAAGCGAGACGGGCATGGCGTTGACTAGGAATATTAATGGATAGTGCACGATGTACATCGCGTACGATAGACGGCCCAATATTTTGAACATTTTTAGCGATAATATCCAGTTGACAATACCTGAAAGTATAATGAATTATTCAGTAATAGATAAAACTAATTCTTTTTTAACCGACTTCAAAAAAAGGAGGAGGTTCTCAATTCGACTTATTTTTTTTATGTTTGTTACCTCATAACTTTCGACTGGGTAAACCGATTTTGATGATTCTTTTTTTTAATCGAAAGCTGGTGCTTCCTGTGTGGTCCCATTTCAATTTGGTCCAGAAATCGTTTTTTTTGTTAAAATTTGTGATTTTCTCAAGTAGTGTAAGGCAGCCTCTCTTAACTTAAAAAAGTGTACAATCGAGTGAAGCCTGTATATTTTACTCATGGCAATACACACATATCGAATTTAGGTTTGGGTGTTGAACATTGGATTATAGTTTGGCCACATTAACCGTGTTGGCTTGTGTGGTCCCACTATCTTTAAACTCTTGTTTTGCACTTAGGACCAGACAACTCACAACTGCAACCTACTGTTTATTCGATTTATTTACAGCAAAGTTACGGGAGAATATACGACTACAGATACTGATGGATTCATATCCTCTTGATTGTATTAATGAACTTACCGCCGTATCCATGTTCGCAAACAAATATGAGACAGCTCACTCCTACAGCCCATAAAGGTCTCTTGAACGAGTTTACTAAATTGTCAACAAGTTGGTTGTCCCAATCCACTTGCATTAATGGATATGTAATAAATATTATACCGAGGAGTAAAAATCCCGTTAAAAGCCAGAGGACTCCCGCAGTCACCTGTAAAAAAATACATTACAATTTCGACGAGATTTAAATTGTTAACTGTAATAATGTTTTATTATACATACAGGATTACTGGTCAATTCGACTAAGATATTTAAAGTGGTAATAGTTGTCTTAATTTATGATAGATTTTATCATGGTATAACAAAATACTTCGCCAGGTATGGCATTTCGAGGAACGACATGACGTCATCATCACTATCGCTGGTTCTGGTTGGTTCATTTTGTGTTATGTTGGTATCAAGTGGTAACTGGATAGTGACGTCACATCGGAGAGCTCTCGGAATGCGATACCTTGTTTTCTTAGACCATCGATTTTATAATGAAAGACCATACCACAAATCTAAACATTTCCAATATATTTGACGTCTAATATATTCTAGACATTGCCAAAATGTTTTACATCGTAAGTTTTTATACTATTTATTGGTGTGGAGGAACGGGTGTCATGTCCCTCCAAAACAAAGGGAGGATCCTCCGACCAGGCGAGGTGATCATGCCTGGCGGGCTAACTGCCCAACGGTTGGTGTTGGGATGTTGTACATATGATTATCGGCTCGAGAACTTTCACTGCGCGATTCAGGATTGGTAGTTTCTTAGTTCCCTTCGTTACTCCGTAGTTCAGTGTAACTTCGGTAGATGGCGCTGTAGTACATTTCTGTTGCGCTGTATGTGGAAGTCGCCACAATTGGTACCGTTTTTAACATTGTATCGTTACATGCCATAGATATTTATCATACAATATCCACATCAATTTAATGTTTGAGTAGTGTAATTAATAATAAAAAAAAACTTTAATACTTTACCCAATTCAAAATATTAGTTTTTCCGCGGCTGATGGCCAGCAGATATCCGATTATGAGACCAACGAAGAACGGAGAAGCTCTTGTTAATGTGTTTACATAGAAATAATACAAGTAGTAGTCCGAGTCTTCTGGACGACTGAAAATAATATTAAAACAACAGATACAAAAATAAATTTAGTATGGTTTATTCTATCTACGTGTACTATTAGGGGCTTTATATATTTCAAAGGTAGAGCCACGCTGATTTCAGCACGAACGGGCCGGCTCGACCGGGGCGGTACTACCCTCGCACAGAACATCAACGTAAAATGACAGCGTTTGTGCTGTCGTGTTTCGTTGGTGAGTGCGAGACCGGAGGCCCAAATAGTCTAGTCAACAAGTTCCATACTTGTTGACTAGACTAAAAGATGCAGCAGCATCACTAGGCTACCATGCGTGGGTCGCCATGCTGCATTGTTGCATTCGCAATGAGTATGGTGACCACCACTCTTGGATTTTGTTTATGCTTTCCATCAGGCAGAGTTGAGTCATTTTGGCGGACCATACATAAAAAAAAACAATATAGTCCGGAGACTTTGTCCGGAAAATTTGATCAATCATTTCCTTCATTCTCAAACGGTTTTGAAGAGACATAAAGCATCATGCACGTCAGAAGCGGTTTCAACGAAGGGATAAGCAACGGAATAATATTTATACATACATTTTGGAAGGGTTGATAATCTATTACCAATATGTAAAGCTGTAGAGTTTGTTTGTTTGTTTGAACGCGCTAATCTCAGGAACTACTGGTCCGATTTAAAAAAAAGTATTTCAGTGTTAGATAGCCCATTTATCGAGGAAGGCTATAGGCTATATATCATGACGCTAAGACCAATAGGAGCGGAGCACCAATGAATAATGTTTCAAAAACGGGGGAAAATTATCACGCTACGGGCAATAGGAGACGCAAACGAGGTTGCGTGGGTCAGCTAGTATTAAATATAGAGAGAGGTAAGGAGATGAGAGAAAGGCGTGTGTATGTATGTACTTACGATGGTGAAACAGGTGTAGACGGAAAATCGTTGGCAAAGCTAAAAACTGATGCGCCAGTCAACACAGCTATGAAGCTAACTAATAGAGCAGTCCATGCGAAACGTTTCCTGGCAGTCAACACCCACACTAGTATAATTGGCGATAAAATATAAAGTTGCATGTCTATGGCCAAGTACCACGAGTGGGGGAGACACTGAAATAAAAAAAATAAACACTTTCAATTTCGTTTTGCTAAGATATATGGCCGCATTTATAACAATGACTGCCTCGTTGGTCTCGCGGTTGACGTGTGCGACTGCTGATCATGAGGTCTCGGGTTCGATTCCCGGGTCGGACCAAATGTTTGTATGATCTACAAATATTTGTTTCGAAGTTTGGGTGTTTTCTATGTATAATATTGTTACGAGCCGGGTATTAAATAATGAAAAATAGTCGGTTAATTACCAAAAAAATAACACACTGTTTATTTACAACCCTTTTACTATAATAATTCGCTATGTCACTTGTTAATCGCACTAGAAGATCGCTTCGATGTTAACTCCGCTGTATCGTGAAACAATACTGACTCGTACGGGTAACCCAATCTGCTTATATATGGCTTTGAAAACCCTAGAAAGATCTATAATATTCGATAGAACATTCTACACTAAACAGAAATTACCAGAGTGAGTAATCTAGCGCCATCTAGCGTCGAATATCAGAGTTACTCCACAGTTGCGCGCTATTTGACACTAGATGGCGCCTTCAATTCAATTCTCGCAACTGGTAGATTGCTCTAGACTAATTTTCTCGAAGGCGCAACACTGCCCCCTCCTAAGACATGCTCGTCCCGAGCATAATCAGTTCCATAGTATCGCGCCAATCGATCTACGTGAACTATCTTTGGGGCGCCTCTTGGACACTTCTGTATCCGGTAGGTAACATCATTGATTTTTGTCACCACCCGGTATGGCCCTTCCCACTTGGCTTGTAGCTTTGGAGATCTCCCTTTACTGCGAACTGGATTATGGAGCCATACTAGAGAACACTCTTCAAAGCCCTTATTGTTCACCTTCCGGTCATATCGGGTTTTCATCTTCTCAGACATTTGCTGGCCCGATTGTCTAACATGCTCATAAATGTCATTCATCTTGTTCCGCAAGTCATTAGCGTACTCCGTTATACTTCGCGGGGTGTCAGGGGGTATTCCAGTGATCAAGTCTGCAGGCAATCGTAGTTCTCTTCCGAAGTTTGCAAAAGCTGGTGTTACTGAAGTGCTTTCGTGGACTGCACTTCGGTATGACAGAAGAAACGGTTGGATGTGTTTGTCCCAATCTTTTTGCCTACTTTCAACAACTTTTGCGAGATACCTCTCTAGTGTTTGGTTAAATCGTTCCACCATTCCGTCAGATTGTGGGTGATAAGAGGTGGTTCTGGTTTTGTGAGCACCCATTACTCGACACATCTCTTGAAATATTTGAGACTCAAAATTTCTTCCTTGGTCACTGTGAATTTCTAAAGGCACTCCAAAACGACAGAAGACTTCGTGCACTAATTTGTCTGCAACTGTTGATGCCTCTTGGTTGGGAATGGCGAAAACTTCTGGCCACTTAGTGAAGTAATCCATTACAACCATGAAGTACTTGTTTCCAGTTTCACTTTCAGGAAATGGTCCCGCTACGTCTATTGCAATTCTTTCCCAGGGTGCCCCAACATTGTACAATTTCAATGGACCTCTGCTACGTGTGTGAGGTCCCTTCACGGCCGCACAATTAGTACACTTGCGACACCAGTCCTCAACATCATCACGACAATGAATCCAGTAGAATCTCTCCCTTATCTTTAACAATGTCTTCTTAACTCCCATATGACCTCCTGAACATCCGTTATGGTAGAGCTGCAGAACCACTGGTATCTTAGCTTTAGGGACAACCATTTGCAGATGACAGCTGTCTCCTCGAGCGTTTTCCCATTTACGGCACAAGACTCCATCCTGGATGACTAGGCTATCCCATTGAGCCCAATAACTCTTTGTGGTTGAACTCAGCGATGCAACATCGCTCCAGTGAGGCTTAGGAGTCTCAGCTTTAATCCACTCGAGAATTGGTTTGATATCTGCATCCTCTTGCTGTGCTTGCTGTAGGCTTTCCTTCCATTCGACGCTAAGGTCCGTCTTTATTGTCCTTATAGGAACAGCTTCCTTTACTTCTTGCTTGGCACAGTGTTTGCAGTCTTCAGGGCAAGGTCTTCTTGATAATGCGTCTGCGTTACCGTGTGATTTTCCACTGCGATGTTCAATCATGAAGTCATATTCCTGTAGTAACTCAATCCATCTCGCGACTTGTCCTTCAGGATTTTTAAATTGTAAGAGCCACTTTAGTGCAGCGTGGTCAGTTCGGAGGTGGAATTTACGCCCGAGCAGATATTTGTTAAAATGTTGCAGTGTCTTCACTACTGCCAGTAGCTCCCTTCTTGTGACACAGTAATTTCTTTCCGGTTTTGACAAAGATTTACTGAAATATGCAATAACGACCTCTTGATCACCTTTCCGCTGGGATAACACACCGCCAAGCCCAGTATCACTCGCGTCTGTGTCAACTATGAATTCATTTTCGGTATCTGGATACCCTAAGATAGGTGTGTTGCATAGACGTCTTTTTAGCTCTTGAAATGCAATGTCAAGACTTTCATCCCAGCAGAATTGTCTTTTCTCTTCAGTAAGTTTATGAAGGGGTTTGGCAATCTCCGCAAAGTTTTTCACGAATCGCCGATAGTAAGAGCACAAGCCCAAAAATGCTCTTACTTGGGTCTTATCTCTTGGAACTGGCCAATCCTTGACAGCAGCGATCTTTTGCGGATCTGTTTGGACACCCTCTTCCGAAACCACATATCCTAAAAAGCTAACCTGCCGTTTGAAAAATGAACACTTCTTAGGACTTAACTTTAGGTTGGCACTTCGGATTTTCGATAATACGCGCTCCAGGTTTCGAATATGTTCTTCAAACGTACGGCCTACAATGACAATGTCATCCAAGTAGACCAGGCAAGCGTCTCCAGTTAATCCGGTCAGTACTGACTCCATCAGTCTTTCAAAAGTTGCTGGCGCGTTACATAATCCAAAGGGCATAACTTTAAACTGCCACAGTCCTCTCCCTGTAGAGAATGCAGTCTTCTCTTTGTCCTTGGGATCAATTTCTACCTGCCAGTATCCACTTTTCAAATCTAAGGTGCTAAACCATTTTACCCCTGTTAGCATGTCCAGTGTGTCATCTATTCTAGGAAGTGGATAGCTGTCCTTCTTCGTAATGTCGTTTAAACGGCGGTAGTCAACACAAAAACGCATGCTGCCATCCTTTTTCTTTACAAGCACTACAGGTGAACACCATGGGCTGGATGAAGGCTCTATAACACCGTCCCTGACCATTCCATCAATCATGGTTTGCACTTCCTTTTCTCGTGCTACTGGCAGTCTTCTTGGTCGCTGACGAATAGGCAACTCATTCCCAGTGTTTATTTTGTGTTGAACTAAACCAGTCTTTCCAATATCAGCTTCATTAGTAGAGAAAATATCAGCGTACTTAACTAACATTCTCTTAGCCTTGCCAATCTCTTCCCTAGACAAAACATCTTGACAGTCTTCCAAAAGTGTTAACACGTTGACTCGTGCATCCTTGCTAACATTTGAAGTAGTCAAGTCTTGGCATCGATGCATCCAATCCACATCTTCGCAAGTGCCAATCAGTGTGCCCTTATGAATCACATGTTGCTTGTCACTTAGATTTAGCACACGTACTGCAGGGATGTTAGTGGTACTTACTAGAGTCCGTGCGATCTTCCATGGAAGGTCATTATCTATCCTTTCAATAAGTACACACCGTTGCATTCGTCCGGAGTTATAAGGAAGACTAACTGGCATGATTGTTTCTGATCTGGGAGGGAGAACAACTTTCTTTAAGCTGTACACTTTTCCTGGTGACGCTCCTTCCATGAACAGTTCTTCTTGACTACATCTCAATACACCTTGATTGATGTCGATCTCACAACAATTGTTCTTCATGAAGTCTAGGCCAAGGATGCAGTCGTCAACTATATCAGCCACGATGACGTTATGCAGGTAAACTTGGTTGCCCAACTTTAACTCCACCTTCTGTTCGCCTCGGACGGGTACGCGCTGACCAGTGGCTGTTACTAGGTTTATTTGCTCACGGTTACAGGCGATGTCCCTCAGAAACCGATTTGCAAGTTGGGAACTGACAACTGTGCGAGAAGCTCCCGTATCAATCGTCAGCTTACATGTTGTTCCGTTGATTTCGCCTCTGATGACCAGGCTGTTCCCATCATGACTTTGCGAGATCGAAATCCTTGGGGCTCTTTGAACATCAGCCAGCACCCGCCCCGCAGTCCTGGCGTTTACTCGTTTCCCTGCTGTTGTTGGGCAGCACTATCAGTCGCCCTAATCTCCTGAGGCCGCTCGTATTCATTTCCTATGCTTCGCTTAGGGCAGCTGGACCGAAGGTGACCTTTTTCACCACAGGCGTAACACCTAGGGCTGTACCCCTTAAACCGGTCCCGCACAGGTGACGCCACAACCTCCCGGACCCGATGAGACCGATGATCTTGTCTCACAGCTTCCACCTCCAAAGCATGGGCCAGAGCATCCTTGAGAGTTTCATGGTGCCCAAGTCGCACAGCAGCTCTAACTTCGAGGTCACGAATGCCATCGATGAAAGCTTGCACCAGATTCCCGTCCACGAGCACAGGTGCAGACTGGTATGCCTTACGGACCAGTTTCTCAACTTCCAGAGCCCATTGTTGCAAGTTCTCACCGATGCGTTGGGCACGATCCTTCAGCTGTGCACGAAAAACGTGCTCCAGGTGAGCGTCACCATAT
This sequence comes from Diaphora mendica, assembly GCA_949125395.1. NCBI lineage: Eukaryota > Metazoa > Arthropoda > Insecta > Lepidoptera > Erebidae > Diaphora > Diaphora mendica. Next base: position 22,720,191 of record OX421319.1, read on the forward strand.
CTTGCCTCCAATGCCTCCAGCAGTTGCTCATAGGTTACCTTCTTACCGAGGGCTTCGAGGACGGTTAGAGCCTGGTCTCGAAGACCCAAGGTGAGCGCGGTCATAGCCTGTTCCTTAGTCCAGCCGTTCGCCGTCATAACAGCCTCAAACTGGATCTTGTAGGCTGACCACGAAGATGTCTAATCAAACGGCGGTACTTTGAACCCCCGCACCGAAGGAACAGCAGTTACTGAAGTCGCCGCTCCATCTCCAACTTTGAGGTTCCCTAATGCCTTCTTCACGTCGGCAATCTGAGTTTCGGCCTCAGTGATACGGTTCTCGTGTTGAAGAACCTGATCCTTCACTACCTTGAGTTCTTTGCCGAAGGTCTCGTGAATGCCTTTTAACAAGAGCATTTGTTCCTCCTGGCGGCGGGCCTGCTCCTCCTGATGGCGGGCCTGCTCCTCCTTGTCCCGCTGCAGCTGTTCCTCCAATCGGCGGGCCTGCTCCTCTTGACGGCGGGCCTGCTCCTCTTGGCGGCGGGCCTGCTCCTCCTGATGGCGGGCCTGCTCCTCCTTGTCCCGCTGCAGCTGTTCCTCCAATCGGCGGGCCTGCTCTTCTTGACGGCGGGCCTGCTCCTCTTGACGGCGGGCCTGCTCCTGGAGCATCACCATTAGGGCCGTGATATCTGGAGCTGCTGACGATGTGGACGGCGTGGCTTCCATCGCTGGCTGCTGACCTTCCGGTGTGGGCAGTTGTGCACCTCCAAATCGCCTCAGGTCGGCCTCTTGCTGACGCTGACTCCTAGTTCGGATACCTTCCGTGTCTTCCTTTGGTAAAACCGGCATACTTTAATCCCACTGCTGACACCAAATTGTTACGAGCCGGGTATTAAATAATGAAAAATAGTCGGTTAATTACCAAAAAAATAACACACTGTTTATTTACAACCCTTTTACTATAATAATTCGCTATGTCACTTGTTAATCGCACTAGAAGATCGCTTCGATGTTAACTCCGCTGTATCGTGAAACAATACTGACTCGTACGGGTAACCCAATCTGCTTATATATGGCTTTGAAAACCCTAGAAAGATCTATAATATTCGATAGAACATTCTACACTAAACAGAAATTACCAGAGTGAGTAATCTAGCGCCATCTAGCGTCGAATATCAGAGTTACTCCACAGTTGCGCGCTATTTGACACTAGATGGCGCCTTCAATTCAATTCTCGCAACTGGTAGATTGCTCTAGACTAATTTTCTCGAAGGCGCAACAATATGTATGTATTTACAAAAAAAAAGTATATATATTATGTATTTGTATCAGTTCTCTAGTACCCATAACACAAGTTCTGCTTAGCTTGGGACTAGATGGCGTTGTGTGTTAGAAAAAAGAAAAAAAAATACCTAATCAAAAATGTACATTTTTTAAAGTTTTATCATAAATTCGATTGTAATAGTCTTTATGTGTCACGTTTTAACTTTTTAATCAACCAACAGGAAATTTTAAAAGCAGGTTGTCAGCGTAACAGGAAAAACAAAGAGTAGTGAATCTGCGGTTAAATTTTAATTTAAATACCTACAATGATTTGACGTAACTTATTTGCACGCAAGTGTAATCTGCTTCTGAAGCTTCGAATTAGGTGGCACCAAACAATTACAATTTATGTTTCAAAAATAATAATATGAATACATTGATATACAAAAAACCCGAGATGCAGAGTTCCTTGCAAATATCACCTCATAAAGCGTCGACGATAGATTAAACCAAAACATAAATCAAAAAATATCATAAGTTTTTAGTAACTAAACACAAACACTATATTTATATATAATAATAATATCCCATTCTTTTTTAACGTTCTTGACGTAATATTTTTACAAAGTTTAATTGAACACTTAGACATTTTTGACGTCCGTACGTGACGCGAGCCGAGCGAATACTGTTTTGAAATGAAGGCACCATTCCAAATTATGCCTTCATTTTCTGCGGACAGTTTTGAGACGCTGATTGTGTATCTTGAGTTTTTTGTATATCAATGAATGAATATGAATGATAGACTTATGCATAACATGCCAAAGTATGACATTTAGATCAGATCAAAATTGAGACTCACCATGCCACTGGGATTCAGAAAATTCTGTATATGTAGTATGGTAGACCACCAATAAACCCTGCAATTATGTATTTGAGCCATTTTCACTTCCCAAAAAGGTCCATCTACGACCCAGTTGAGGATAGAAATTTGTAACAGAATCATTGCGCACAAAACCGGCAATATTCTGAATATTCTGTTCAAATAGAACAAATGGAGATTCTTGAGAAGCTTTACTGTAAAAAATAAATCGCTTTTAATAAGGCTTTGATACATTTGAAGTTTTAGAAGAATAAAAAATTTTATTTTTAGTAAATTTTCGGTAAGATAAAATTGTATCACCATGTTTTTAAGTTTATTTTACAGCGAATTTAAACAAGAATAAATGTAAAACAATTTAAAACCCCCATTCATAACTGTCAATCCCCGAACAGCTGAACAAATATTCTTGAATTATATTCTGAGAACACACGGAATTAAATAAAGTGCTTTGCAAAAGAAAACTGGATCCATAAGCTTTAGAGGATACATCCCGATATTCTGTCCATGTCCTGGTCCTGATACAAATATCATAAACAGTGTTATTCTCTCTTTCTTAAAAGACATTACTTAAATCATTCACTTCTTTTTGCCCGCGGCTCCGCCTGCCTGTATGTCGGTTATCGCGGCAAATATTAGGTAGATTATGTCCTTTTCCAAGATCCAATCTATCTCTATACGAAAATCTTTCCAAATCAGTTCAGCTGTTTAACCGTTAAAGCGTAACAGACACACAGAGTTACTTTCGAATGTATAATATTAGTATGGATTGTATAAAAGGAAGTACATCTTCCTAAATATAGATTTTTTATCACTAGTACGTATACAGCGATTTATAAGTTTTAAGACCGAGAAGACTTACTGGGTGTAACTTTTCCATAGGTCGTATACACGAGAAGAAGGCCGCTTAGCACGAAGAATGTGTCTACCGTAATAGGTGCTGAAGTAATCCATACTGCACTTAACGATGTTATCCACTGAAAAAAGAGTATTCCAAATTAATGATAGAAATATGGATAGTCTGATTTTTGCTGTCACTAAAAAAAAAGTTTGGTAAATCCCCCAGGGGATCTACGTATACTATACTAGTGGAGCCCTTAGATGTAGCAATGAACGACAGTTGGTGCATGACAGAATATAGAAGAGTATTAATTAAGTGAGGATTAGAATGGAGCAAATAAATACATAGAAAATTAGATACAAATGAAGATGCAAATATATGCACATATTTAAAATATACACTCAGTGAAGAAGTGAGCAAGCTTAGCTAATTGAAGGCCGCTAAGTCGTCATGATGAGAAAATCAACGTAAAATGACAGCGTTCATGCTGTCGTGTTTCGTTGGTGAGTGCGAGACCGGAGGCCCAAATAGTCCAGTCAACAAGTTCCATACTTGTTGACTAGACTAAAAGATGCAGAAGCATCACTAGGCCGCCATGGTGTGGGTCGCCATGCCGCATTGTTTGCATTCGCAATGAGTATGGTGACCACCACTCTTGGATTCTGCTTATGCTTTCCATTAGGCAGAGTAGTATCATTATGGCGGGCCATACATAAAAAAAGATGGTTTTCTGAGGTATGCGATTCAGAGAAGAAAATACTGTATAGTGAAAAACACAATTGAGGCAAGTGGAGATTTATATTTTAATTAAAGATACTGAAAAATTATCAATGTTATAGTACATATCTCCTGTAAGTGAGTCAATAACTACCTACTAACCAACAGGCAGCCCAATCGGCTCATAATGAAAAGAGGAAACTTGTAATAGTATAAAACTGATTATTTATTACTTGTACTTTTATTTTCTGAAGCTGCATCAAACGTTGGGGGACTAACGTGCAGGAACTATAGGTGGTAGCACTAAATTGACGAAAGCGACACTATGCGGACAGTAAAGGAACTTATCAGACCTATCATCGTGCTTTCAAATAGGTAAACAAAATTTTCTCATATACACACATCAAAAGTGTCTAGGGATCAACATATATTTTTGCAATAACTTTTCTCCTGATTGATATTAATTAAAATTTTCTTTAAGGATTCATAAAATAAAGTGTTTTCGTTTGTCACAGTAACGATAAACCAAGTCACCTTTGCATTAATAAAGAAATTTGCCATTTTCCTAATAAAAGGATTTTTGACATTTGAACCACTAACATTAAAGTTCGAAAAAAAGACTGAAATAACAGTTTTCTTGAAATTTTTATTAGGTAACTTAAACAATTAATAATCCGTGTTTCTACCGCGAACACTAACAACACAAGAACATCGGTTTGGCATACTCAAAATGAGTTCATCCAAACACGCTGTGGAATGGCCGCCCATGTTCGTTGCAACAACAAAAAAAGGTCTTCTTGCGACTGGATACCCTCCATATTCGGCAGAGCTCTTCTCTGTAGCATATCCCATGCATGCTCAATCGGGTTCAAGTCTGGCGACTGAGCAGGCCAGGGCCAAAGCCACATCTCAATCTCAAGAAATCCGCATAAAAATGCTTGATCCCTAGACACTTTTGATGTGTGTATTTAAATATTTTTAATACATATTTGTAAACTTTCAATAAAGTTTTTATTATTAATATTATATTGTTGTATTTCTAGATGGAAGCCTATCATTCGGATGTTTGCTGAAAACAGATTTAAAGATTGACTGTTTAAATAACAAAACTTAGTAATTTTCACTACAAATATTATTGAATATTTCTAAATGCTCCAAACTCATAACGTATACTTCTTTCTTTCTTACTTCTTTACGGTGTTTATCCATTTTTTGTGTTTTTCACATAAGCATTTAGGTACTATTCTTTGAAAAATAATAAAATTTGATGCTATTCGATTTATTTTTAGTTTTTCTGGATGTATTGGTACATCCAAAATGCAACAATGCATTATGATTAGCAACAATAATATTTTTCAGCAATAAAATTAATTCTGTTTACTTCTTATAAATGTCTATGTCAAGTATTAATAGAGTACAAGATTCGGATTCGCGACACCAGTTGGCAGCACTTTCCCTATATTATCCGTATAAATCAAAACGAATGATTCCGAGATCCAATCTCGCAAGTTGTAACATCATACCTAGTCTTTTTCTGAAATTCGCCGACCGTAATAATTCAAAATTTGGTGTTTGGGCATAAAATATGCCTCAGTCCACCTGTTACGGGATAAAGGCTTGAATATAGTTAAATGTAATCTTATCTAAATATCCATTCATCACTGTCATCAAACTATTACAAGTACAAAATTATCATCTAATAGGATTAATAAATTTATAATTTTACTATGATAAAAATATTAATCTTTGTACACTAATCTAAACGGAGTGCTTAGATTGTTTACAGCACTATTTACTTCTTCTATTACTATAAATGTGAATGTAAGTTTGTTTGTTATGCTTTCGAACTCGAAAATTACTTAACTGATCATCATGAAACTTTGTACACATATTCTTAGAGGTATTACGAGTAGAAGTAACATAGGATACTTTTTATTAAATGCGAGCGAAGCCGCAGGCAAAAGCTAGTATTTTATAATAATATTTTATAATATACAGGTATAATTTAAAATATACAAAAAGTGTAAATTATTTGCAGGCATCTTTTCCGCTGAGAGATATTATATAATGTGAGATTTGGAATATATAAAAGTTTATTTGTAGACAAATTACAAAAAGTTATGAATTATAAACAATATGTACTAATAAAGTTAATATTTCTGTTAAAACGTCTACATAAAACTTTAGGGTTCTTATATATATTAATTTATTAAAAATCGGTCTACAATTGACGGAGTAATCGGTGAATATCCATAAAAAATACATACAGTGGAACATAGAAACCTCCTCCTTTTTGGAAGTCGGTTAAAAAACAAAACTTCGTTTGCGTCACTCAAAGGGAATTTTTTTTTTCGTTTTTTAACAGTTTCTACTGTTGATTAGTAGCCAGTAAGTTCTTGAAATTAGCTTGTTCAAGGATGCAAAGTTTTTAGCTAGTAATATTAGTATGGATATAATGCCTATTAGGAAAGGTAATTCAAAATCATACACAAGACCGTTTAAGGAATATTAGACAAATAAATTAAGTTGGACATTCAAAACCATGTTTTGTCCTAGAGTTTCACACCAGGGCCCTATTTCATAAAACTTAAAATTGTCAGTGACAGGTGACAATTTGATAATTTGTCAATTGTCCGTTTCATATAACTTTTACTCTGACATATTTGTAATCGTAAAATTAGACAATTTTGCGTTTTTGCACACATTTTTGCGTTTCATAGAAATTTACAGGTGACAATGAAAACTGTACAAATTGTCAACGATTTACTGACATTTTTTGCTTCTGAAACAGGTATTTGTCAATACCATCCGACAAATTTGTAGAATTGTAGCAAATTTTTGACAGAGGCCTCGACGTGTCTCAGGAGTAGATCACAAGTGACAAGTGACTAAGAAATTCGTTGTTTTGTTCATAATTTTTAATAAATCTCAAAATTACCAAATTTTAACAGTGATAACAGTAGTGACAGAGTATTGTTTAGAAAAGACTTCTCAGCAGAGTATTTGGGAAAAGAATAAACTTTTGTTTTGAATTCGGGTTCGATTCCCGGGTCGGACCAAATGTTTGTATGATCTGCAAACATTTGTTTCGGAGTTTGGGTGTTTTCTATGTATAATAATAAATAAATATTTCGGACATCTAACACACAACGCCATCTAGTCCCAAGCTAAGCAGAGCTTGTGTTATGGGTACAACTGATACAAATACATATATACTTTTTTTTTGTAAATACATACATATTATACATAGAAAACACCCAATCTCTGAAACAAATATTTGTAAATCATACAAACATTTGATCCGACCCGGGAATCGAACCCGAGACCTCATGATCAGCAGTCGCACACGTCTACCGCGAGACCAACGAGGCAGTTATCTATAATATGTATGTATTAAAAAATATATATATTTATTTATATCTTGTCTAGTAGGTACCCATAACACAAATTCTGCTTAGCTTGGGACTAGATGGCGTTGTGTGTTAAAATGTCCGGAATATTTATTATTTAATTATCTGATTTTATTTTAATGAAAATTAGGTACCCATAACACAAATTCTGCTTAGCTTGGGACTAGATGGCGTTGTGTGTTAAAATGTCCAGAATATTTATTATTTAATTATCTGATTTTATTTTAATGAAAATTTTCGGATAAGCAAATCGGTGGTAGAATATATTTTGAGTAAAATAGGAATGTCACCTGTCGCTGACAACTACCTATATACATGTCCCTGACATTTTTTTTGTGATGGGTGTTTATTACCATATTAGTAAGGAAAATGGTTTTATGAAACGCCACAAAAAAAGCGACAATTACCACTGTATTCAAGTCCACAATTATTTAATTGTCAAATTTTACGAAACGGGAATTGTCGTGACAATCCGACAAATTACGTCATTTTTGACAAATTGACGACTTGTCAGCTTTTATAAAAAATAGGGCCCAGGTGGGATTTGCAAAAGTGACCCAACATAAAACTTTATAAAATTACCTCTAAAACATCCAGTGGATTGCCCAGAATACCACCCAACGTTTGGTTGATAAACGTATGGCCAAGAATGACCCAAATCATTGCAAATGATCGAATGCCGTCTAAACATTCTATAGTCCCGGGCACGGGTGTAATTGTTAATAGACGAATCGTATTGCTATATACTGAGAAAGACTGGCACAGCTTGTTCACTTTCTTCGGATCTAAAACAAAATAAAATTAAATTAAAAAGCTTTTTAAAAACAAGCTTTTACTGGAATGCCTCGAGACGAACCAAACGAGTTCAAACTCGATGATGTTGCGACGTTTCTTTACAGAGTTCCTATGGCTACCTTCCGGCTCCAGCATCAGATCAGCTCCATGTCATTATAATATTGTATTGTCACGCTGTATACATACGCTGTACACATTTTACTAAGCGGTCAATGGTACTAGTTCTATTGTTAGAAAATTTCCTAAACTGAAATAAAAATCACTAAAATTTAGTTAATTCCTGTCAAATGTTTCTGCCTCGCACAACGAAACTGTGGAATGAACTGTCGCCTGCGGTATTCCCGGACCAATAGGTACGACCGTCAAACCTTCAAGAAAAGAGCGTACTCCTTCTTAAAAGGCCGATAACGCACTTGTGACGCTTCTGGTGTTGCGGGTGTCCATGGGCGGCGGTAATCGCTTACCATCAGGCGATACGTCTGCTCGCTTGCCACTCATTCAATAAAAATAAAAAATGACGTTTCGTATTCTAAAAACGAATCCTAATAAAAAGTAATACGATTTTGTATTTTTAGTATGACGCAACCGAAATTAGTTAAGGCCATTTTTAACCGACTTCCAAAAAGGAGGAGGTTCTATGTTCCACTGTATGTATTTTTTTTTATGTATGTTCACCGATTACTCCGTCAGTTGTGGACCGATTTTGAATATTTTTTTTGTATTAGAAAGGGTATGCTTCCGAGGTGGTCCCATTGCCAGCATATCAGGATCTGATGATGGGATCCCAGGGAAATCGAGGGAAACCCTCATTTTTTATAGGCACATACTATGTTTTTCGTATATTTTCTGAAGTTACACCGGTATTTGCATCTGGTAGTCATCATTTTATGATGATGAGCTGATGATGGAAGGTGGAAGGTACAACTCCTCAACGGTTAGGAGTTGGAGGACAATTCTTTCAATTTCATACGTATCTAAAGACCTTCAGTCGTATACTTTTAAGTTATTTAGGTGAGCTGATGATAGAAGGTTAAACTCTTCAATAGTTAGGGTTTAGAGCACGAATTTAATATTACACGTACGTGTAGACCTTAATTTGTATTCTTGATGATGAAATTTGATGAAATAGTTCAACTTACTAATTACCTACGATTGTTTGCACTAAACTGAAAAATAAAAACTTTTTATAAAAAAAACCGACTTCCAAAAAACATCCAACGAAAACTCTCTGCCAAAAAAACACTTAAAAGCGTAAAATAAACTGGTTCTTCATAAATTGCCTATACCTAATTCTTTATTCATTTAAATAAGTAGTATTATAATGTGTGCTAGGTACCTAAAATCTGTTTGAAGTCGGTGCTAAGCCAAAAAGAATACAAACGAACAATTACAAAAGTCTAAGCGATAGTCACTTCGCACCGACTTCAAACAGATTCTAGGTACCTAGCACACATTATAATACTCTATTTAAAAGAAAAAAGAATTAGGTATAGGCAATTTATGAAGAACCAGTTTATTTTAGGCTTTTAAGTGTTTTTTTGGCAGAGAGGTTTTATTGGATGTTTTTTGGAAGTCGGTATTTTTATTTTTTATTATTGTACATTTAAAACGGAAACGATTGACGTCACTCTAAAATTAGACTAATTTGTGGATTAAACTGTTTTATTGTTTGAATATATAATGAAAATAATCTATAAATATTTATATGATGGATAGCGATTACGTGATTTTATTGTTCATCATAAATCACAATTACATTATCACGTCAGTCTTATCTGGATTATTACAACGTGCACAAGTATTGTTTTTAGAAACTATCAGCATAGACGAATGTGCTAGTATTTCGTGTATGCTAGCAAGAAATAATAATAATAAATAATAAATATTTCAGACATCTAACACACAACGCCATCTAGTCCCTAGCTAAGCAGAGCTAGTGTTATGGGTACTAGACAACTGATACAAATACATATTACTTTTTTCTGTAAATACATAGGTACATATCATACCTATATAGAAAACACCCAAACTCCGAAACAAATATTTATGTAGATCATACAATCATTTGGTCCGACCCGGGAATCGAACCCCAGACCTCATGATCAACAGTCGCACACCCCAACCGCGAGACCAAGGAGAAAGAATACGCTTAGAACATATTTGAGCCAGCTTCAATACATTCGAGATAGCAGCAGAAAAGTTTTAGAATGCTTTTAGGTCCCCAAATTTTTGAGGTAACATATTTATCACATTAAACCTATTTTTACCCGACTACGGCAAAGCCAAAGGAGGGTTATGATTTTGACAGGCTATGTATGTATGTGGGTATGTATGTATGTATGTATGTTCATCTGTTCCCTCATGGCTCCTTAACTACTTATTACAACTGGACAAATGAGGTATCGTTAGAAGCGTCTTGATCGTCCACTGGTTATAGGCTATATGACGTGTCACTGAATCTAATGTGGCGCCCTCTAGCTGGCATAAAGTAGGTACTGTCTTAAAAAATAAATTTGAGATAAATATGCCGTGCTTGGTATCATTCGAAAGGGCGTTACTTGTACATTTCAAATATATATATATATCATTAGCATTTTCTCGTGACTTTGTCCGTATTTATTCGATAACTGTGATATCTCTAAGGTATATCTATAAGGGGCACCAAAACATTTTAAATTAAAAAAAAAGTAAAAACTAAAACCCAACTACGACAAAAAACGACGCTGAAAAAGTATGAAAAAAGTTTCAAAAGCCGTAGTCACGCGTTGTTAATGTGTTATGGTACTTTTCTACGTAACGCGTGACTACGGCTTTTGAAACTTGTACAGTTTTTACTTTCTTTTTTAGATAATTTATACTCTCGATTGTCGGTACTTGATGAGTTTGTTGAAATTCATTCTATAATAAAACTCACTTGTACTTATTCCACTATTTTAATTCGCTTTAATCCTGACCCGTTGATAATGCCATACGGCGAAACCGATCAGGATTAAAGCTAATTATAACTGTTCTATAAATTTAAAATTTAAAAAACCCCCTATGCAGCATCAGGTCGAAGTTATCAATTACATAATTGTCATTTAACGATTATACTGGCACGCCAAGCACTTAATCGAGTAATCATACGCCATAATTATTTTGTAATGTGCACGTTATGCGCTTTCATCAGTCCCCACTCGATGATATTTTTGCAGACATTCGGTTATTCTTCCCCACTTTCACACCCATAACTTTTAAACGACTCAACCGATTTTCATGAAACATGTCTAAGAACACTCGCACGTAACTCACTTTTCATACAAAAAAAAACTAAATTGAAATCGCTTCATCCGTTCGCGAGCTGCGGTGCCACAGACAGGCAGACAAACAGACAGACAGACACGTCAAACTTATAACACTTTTTGTGTCGGGGGTTAAAAATAGTGGCATAAGTACAAGTGAGTTTGATTCTAGGCTCTATTTTTTAGGTTTTTATCTGTAATTTTTGCTGATGGGAGTTACAAAGTTGCAGTAAATCAAGAGAATTAAAAGAGATGAATAATATATTTTTACGGTTTACCCTTGCTTAGGGCTCCCACACATAACTGCGATGCGATGCAGCGTGAAGTTCTTGCGGTGTACTCGTGCGAGCTCGCAGATATTTGCAATGCGATGCGAATTCGCAGTTATGTGTGGGAGCCCTCAGGTATGTACTGAAGCACTTTAAACTTTTTTTTCATTTAGGTCGTTGTTTGTTTATTATTTAGTTGTAAAATAGATATGTTATGTCAGATTCAGAGAGAGTTTGTTTAGTTACAGAGATTGCAGAAAAGTTTTACCGCAGTTTGTTGGGTATTTGAACTGAGTAAAACTGTATTTGCCTGAGCAAATACAGTACAAAAATGTGGTATTTCTGAGTTATACCTAAGTATAACTCAGAAATACCACATTTTGTTAACTATTCAATTTATATATGCATTATAACCATTGACAAGCTTTTCAGAAATCTAAACATTTTTTCAACAGATATCAAAAATCATTTTTTTTTATTTACAGCGTAATTTTTAAATAACGGTAATACGTTCCTTTGCTTTTTTTTACTTTAGCTTTCGGCGATGCCAGTATAATGGACACTAAATTTAGTTTGAGGTAAGAAAGGGTTATTCATTTGCTAACTCAAATTAAATTTAAGAATTACTAAAACTAAAAAAAAAGAAAAAAATAGTTTAATGATGTGAACAAAATTAGACTCATAAATTAACTAGCCCATAAATTAACAGGCTCATCTATTTACATTATTTTCATTCCATTGACTTCACAGTTAATTTAAATATGGTGCTGTGAAATGCGTCTTAGCTACTGACCCATAACATACTCTTCTTATTTGTAGTCTATCAAAGTTAAACCAGTTAGTCTTTATCTCTTATTATCTTTGAAATTTTGTACTAATACATATTACGATATACTCAGCGTCGTCTAATCAAATGATTAGACCATGGCAAAGTTTACTAGTAAGGGGCCGTCCATTAATCACGTGAGACTTTAAAGGGGGGGGGGGTTTGGTTTGGTAAAAAAGACTAAATATCACAAGGGGGGGAGGGGGCTGTAGCAAGAAATCACGTGTATTTATATTTTATATTTCTAAGAGATTCTGTGCGTAGTGTACTATGTACTAGTACAATATTTGATTCTCGCATGATTACACCATTCTTTTAATATTATTTTTATGCCAGTCAAAAACAACCTGCAACCCTTCTGTGTGGACATTTTTATCGCGGTTTTTAATTTAGAATAAAATTCGATTAATTCTAAAAAATTCCTAAAAATACACGAGATTTTAGGGGTGGGAGGGGTTTTAATCTTAAACCTCACCATGTATCACCAAGGGGGAGGGGGGGTCAAAAAATGTTTAAAAAAACATCACGTGATTAATGGACGGCCCCTAAATAAACACTTGTAATGTTTGGTATCACATACAAACACTTGGTTCGGATTGATTTATGTAGTTTCTTAAATAAGTTCAGAATCATTTACCTTTACTTATGTCAATTACGTCAATGAATTTATTCCTCACGTAATCTATGCGCAATGTCAGACTATTTAGATAATAGTGTTTGTTTGGGAAATCATTACGTCTTGTTTAAATACCTACTGGCGTATTTTTTTATTTTATTTAATAACTTAATGCACAATAGTACGATGGTGGACTAATGCCTTCAGCATTATCTACCAATCTATCGTAGGGTGGTGTGGAGATGAACAAAGAGGTGCACTACACGACAAGAGTTTTAAGAAGTACATCTACTAGTACATACAGAGTTACATACACACATCTACACAAATAAATACATACTATAATATATAAAAAATCAATAGTTTGTGAATATTCTTCTAGACTATGAGTAAAGAGTGCTCGTACCTTCACCTTGAGCCACGATTGGGTGCCTACAGGAGGTAGTAGAGCCACGCTGTTATCAGCACGAACGGGCCGGCTCGACCGGGGCGGTACTACCCTCGCACAGAAAATCAACGTAAAATGACAGCATGCTGTCGTGTTTCGTTGGTGAGTGCGAGACCGGAGGCCCACTTAGTCTAGTCAACAAGTTCCATACTTGTTGACTAGACTAATAGATGCAGTAGCATCACTAGGCCGCCATGGTGTGGGTCGCCATGCTGCATTGTCTGCATTCGCAGTGAGCATGGTGGCCACCACTCTTGGATTCTGCTTATGCTTTCCATCAGGCAGAGTAGAGTCATTTTGGCGGGCCAAACATAAAAAAAAAAAAAAAAAAAAAACTGATTTCTTGCGGAAGAGCATTCCAGAAAAAGACAGAATGAGGAAGGAAAAATGAACACAAACTGTAATTGTATGATAAATATTCATGCAAATTTTCATACATACAGGGTGGCACAAAAACACTCCGTGGTATTTGAAAGCGTTAAAGAAGAGGGATGAAAGGTGGGTACTGGGGTACTATACGATTGCAGTTTCAAAAGAACCACACGCAATCTGCGTCCGTGCCTTTTACGAAAACATTCGTTGACGCGTGTTGATTCCTTGCCATTTTCGTGTGAAATTCGAAATTACGGCATATCACTAAATGTATTAAGTAGTGGTTTAAACGATTTAAAAATTTAGGATTGAAACAAAAATATCGTTAAAAAGTCGCGATGGAGTGAGACACATGGATACTCATGGCTATGCTGACTTCTTGCTTGAAAATTATAGGAACGACTATTTTCCAAACTGAACGACATGGTTTCAGCAAGATGAATCCACGTGTTACACTACGAATGGGAAACGATTGTGCCACGGGATATGTTTCCTCAGAAATTAATTTGGACTCAAACAACCTTAATAAGCATGGTATAAATTAAAAATATGAAAATATTAATCTATTATTCAGCAGGAAATATAAACGTTTTCAAAATAAACTATCTTGTCCGTTTGGAAGAGTGTAATGCCAAGGAGTTATGTTAAATAAACTCTACGGTGAAGAAAACTAAATGCTTCATCATCGTTTTGTTTTCATACAATCATAGTTTTGTCCTTCATTATAAAATCATAGCTTTGTTCTTCATCATAAAATCATAGTTTTGTTTTCTTCTTATTTTCAATAGTAAACTTCCTTAAAGCATCCTGTATATCTCCAGTGAAAAGCTTATCATAATCTGTATGTATCGGTACGATAGCAACGTCTAATCATAAGTTTATAAACGTGACATATACGTGATAATAAGACATCTGAATAAAAATATAAAGACGGAATGCTATGATAAAGAAATATACCTACTTGTGGAAAAGTTTGTTTACCGTAGTTCATACAATTTACAATCAGGTCAGATGAAATATTTCTATTATTAGCCTACGATTTCACGTACATAAAAATTAGCTATCAGTTTTAATAATTCGTACTGGTCACAGTTTCAAGAGTATGTTACGAATATTTTTCCAAAAACCTACACGTTCAGGAACGAGATCTGGTTGATCCTTTATCACGAAGCATCAAACAATCACGTCAGGTGACTTCATAGGACACATAGGCACATATCTATATACGAGAACGCGATTCCGGTTTTTCGAGTTAGCTTCTACTTGTTCCTTACTCTTCAAGTTCTACTGTTTAATTTCAAAGCTCCACCGCAATCTCTTCATGTTAAAAGAAGATGAAAAACTTGCAAATATCGCATTAGGGAATGAGTTTGGTAAAAACAAAGTTCAAATGGCAATACGAGTTATATACATGGTGAAGCGGTATTGGTAAGAGTATTCCCGCAGAATTTTACGGTACGTGTGATGAAGTGTGATGTGCAACATGTGTTGATAATTTCTATGCATTAAAATCGACGGGTTCAGGCGGACTTCCAGGGGCAAAGGTGAGATGGATGGACTACGTAAAAGGGGATATAGATAAAAAATTACCAAACAGAAAGACAAAAGATAGAGTTGAGTAGAAAAGACAATATTTTAACGATTTACCGAACCCCGGTTCATATTTAATTGAATGAATGAATGCAGAATTTTTTACGACTGCAAGTGTGTGTTACGACATTATGGTTTGGGATTTAAATAGATTACTATTTATTATAACTCTTTAGAATGATTAAATAGATTATGATATTTAAAGGAAATTGCACCTGTTACACACAAATATGATTACGTATTGTATCGTCAAATAGATATCTTTTTATCGCGAATTATAATTTGTATGTCTATTGTTCTCACAGACATATCATCCACACCTGAGAATGTCCTGTTATCATTTAGATGCGATTCATACTTTTTAACAGAATAATATTTTTCGGACATCTAACACACAACGCCATCTAGTCCCAAGCTAAGCAGAGCTTGTGTTATGGGTACTAAACAACTGATGCAAATACATATATACTTTTTTTTTGTAAATAGATACATATTATACATAGAAAACACCCAAATTCCGAAACAAAAAATTTTGCAGATCACACAAACATTTGGTCCGACTCAGGAATCGAACCCGAGACCTCAAGCACAGCAGTCGCATACGCTACAACTGCG
Organism: Diaphora mendica; assembly: GCA_949125395.1. Taxonomy (NCBI): domain Eukaryota; kingdom Metazoa; phylum Arthropoda; class Insecta; order Lepidoptera; family Erebidae; genus Diaphora; species Diaphora mendica. Next base: position 22,736,089 of record OX421319.1, read on the forward strand.
CAAACGAGGCAGATCAAATAATAAAACAACGGGAATCAAATTTCTAATTAAAGCTTGATCAAACCAATCAAAAGGCTCGTTTATGGTTATTTGATAATTATACCCTAATGTCTGAAATCTATTTATATAAAAGAGTAAGGTGACTGACTGACTGACATACCCAGAGATCAACGCACAGCCCAAACCGCTGAAGCTAGAATCCTGAAATTTTTCATGTAGGTTCTTTATACATATAACGTAAGTGAGCACTAAGAAAGGAATTTTTGAAATTCCACCCCTAAGGGGTTCACCCCCTCAGGGGATGAAAGTCTGCGTGAGCGAAGCCGCGTGTAAAAGCTAGTATATTATAAAAGATTAACATAATTACCTACAAATTTTAACAAAAAAAAACCGACTTCAATCTGGACCAAATTTAAATGGGACCATTCGGGAAGCACTAGCTTTGAAATAAAAAAAAATTATCAAAATCGGTTCACCCAGTCAAAAGTTATGAGGTAACAAACATAAAAATCATAACCCTCCTCTGGCTTTGCCGTAGTCGGGTAAAAAAAAATACCGTCGAATTGAGAACCTCCTCCTTTTTTTGAAGTCGGTTAAAAATACTTGATGACTCACCTTGTCGCAGGAAAACATTATAACAAAGATCGTAGGCTGTGCTCAATATTGAAAGCAGACCAATCAGAGAAAATATTGCTCTGAAAAAAAAAGTTTTCATAAGTATAACTCAAAACATGAAAGTTTTATAGTTTCCATTTATATTAAGTAGTTAATTTGTTAATAATGAACTCAAATTTATTGCAGAAATCAATTATCATCACTGTTGTATAGTTTTGTTGCATAGCAAGAACTTATACTTTTCGTAGATATATATATTATTAGGTCTTTACCTATGAAATTGCCTTTCTTCAGTATTGGTCATTTCAAATAAAAAAAAGTTTGTAATCGCTCTGTATTCTAAATTCAAATTAATTTTGTTTTAAAACCAAGACATTCTATTTACAAACTCAGTCTTTTGTTTTTTGATTAGCGTTGTATTTTCATTACATTTGAACATTTTTCGTCATAATGGATACTTTAAAAATTCGTGTAATTATGGAATATGAGTTCCGTCGTGGCACCAACGCGACACAAACGGCACGTAACATCAAAAACGTTTACGGAGAGAACTGTACAAACGAACATACAACCCGTTATTGGTTTTCCCGGTTCCGTTCTGGAAATTTTGACTTGAAAAATGAAGCTCGTGGTCGTCCGGAGACTTTGGTTAACAATAATGAATTAAAGGCGATTGTGGAAGCTGACGAAACTCAATCTACAGCTGAGCTAGCAGCAGCTTTTAATGTAAGCATCAAAACAATATTGATCCATTTGCGACAAATTGGCAAGGTAAAAAAGCTTGATAGATGGGTGCCCCACGACCTTAACGATCGCCAGCGCAACGTACGCGTCGAGACTTGCCTTGCGCTGCTCAACAGGTAAAGAAATGAAGGAATTTTGAAACGAATTGTTACGTGCGACGAAAAATGGATTCTGTTCGACAATCGAAAACGCTCAGCAAGTGAGTTAGACCCTGGTTCAGCACCAAAGCAATGCCCTAAACTAAAAATGACCCTTAAAAAGGTTCACTGTTTGGTGGTCTAGTGCGGGTGTGATTCACCACAGCTTTTTACAAAACGGCATGAGCATTAATGCAGATGTGTACTCTAAAGAACTGGAGAGAATGATGGAGAAGCTTGCACATCTGCAACCAGCTTTGGTCAATCGGTCGTCCCCACTGCTCCTTCACGACAACGCGCGACCCCATACTGCGCAACAGACAGTCTCCAAGCTGCAAGAGCTGGGGTTGGAAGCTCTCCCTCATCCGCCATACTCACCAGACCTTGCACCTACCGACTATTACATTTTCCAAAATTTAGACAACTTTTTAGTGGGTAAAACATTCAATTCCCGAGAGGCAGTACAAAATGCCTTTGAAGAGTTTGTTGCCTCCCGTCCAGCTGATTTTTACAAGAAGGGCATCAATAAACTGCCAATGCGTTGGCAAAGATGCGTCGATTGCATGGGTGATTACTTCGAATAACAGAAATAAAAAAGTTTGAAAAAATAAGTACTTTGACTTATTGCATACAAAACGGCAATTTCATAGGTAAAGACCTATTATTTTTGACTGCACGTTTGGCCTAGTGGTTTAACGGTCACCACGCCGTTTCCTACTTCGCTAAGTGTCGAGGGTTCAAATCCCACGTAGGACAACACTTTGTGTGATCCACAAATTGTTGTTCTGAGTCTGGGTGTTCTTTGTGTCCGTTTCATGTATGTTTGTAAAGTCCCCCGCGACACAGGATTTATTCCTAGTGTGGGAGTTGTCTTTAAAAAAAAAATACACACGTCATCGAAAATATTAAATGTTAGAGAACATTAGATTAATATGTGAAAATGCATGCAATTACTTCTGGATAACAAGGACAATATAAACGATAGATGTAAAATCCAATTAAATCTAAACGATAGTCGTCAAATCCAATAAAATTTGTTAGGCCTACGATGATGATGAGAAGCTTTTGTAAAAAAATAGGGGCTCCAAAAGTCTATATTATTTTTAAAGGGATAAAACAGTGACTTGAGTTTGATGGAATTTATATAACGAGAAAGTGTGGTTATTTATGAAGGTAGTGATGAAATTGTAGTATTTCACTGTATGCTCTATACTCACATCGCAACGTAGTCTCCAGCTACCCAAGGCTTATCGTTTGGGAGACGACAGAAACGCTCCTCGTAATAAAAACCGAGATCAGTTATATTCACAATCGTATCTAATGCATTTCTTGCTGAACACACTTTAGGCAGGCAAATTGCAACTTTCAAAGTTAGGGCGCCGAGAGTACTGTTTCCGGTAAACCTTAAAAAAAAAACAAAAAAAAAAGACCGTCATTTTGGTTCTTAATCATTCTAGAACCAACAAGAAGTATAAACTCCAATATGTATGAGTTTTTAAGTGATTCTTTATACCTGCCAAGACTCTTGTCTTTAAGTCCTCCAATCGCATCAGCACCTCTTTGAAGAGCATTATATTCATTTATGCTTTTCACGACTTTATCATTAAGTCCACGACTGTTATCATTCCACTCCCATGTAGGTAAACCTTGCGAGAGTATACCTGGTAATCCTGATAAGTCTGGCAGCTCTACATTTTGTTCAAGAGGTACTTTTAACATACAATATTTTCCTTCGATCACAGAATTTGGTATTTCTTCGTTGATACCAAGACATTGCTGGTAATTCCCGAGATCTTGTGTATTGCCATTGAGTATTCCCCTGGGAATTCGAGCGCCAGCGTCGAAAACTGTAACAAGTAACAAAATTACTTAAGTCATGAAATTAATTTACTAAATTCAAATGTATCCCAAGGAAACGCAAGATACTTATTTATTTATTTCCTGATAACAAATTTGATTTGGATAAACTTATTAAGATTATTACTGCAAGGTAAACCTTGATGAAAAAATTTCTGGGTTATCTTCACAAAAACCTTGAAGAAAATAGGTGAATATCTTGCAGTCGTAATTTCACACAAGTGTCCGTTAAATTTAAGTGTTTTTTTATGATTTTAAATTAGCATAAGGACTTCTAAAAAAATTGAAAAACGAAGTACCTAATTAACAAATTTTAATGAACATTTATGAAATCAATACTTCGAATATTAATTAAAGCAAATAGACTTGAAAATAATAGTTCAGGTCAAGCTAATAAAAGTGTGTTATTAATAAATTAAATTAAAAAGCTTTTTGAAAGCAAGCTTTTACTGGACTGCCTCGAGACGAATCAAACGAATCCAAACTCGATGATGTTGCGACGTTTCTTTACAGAGTTCCTATAGCCACCTTCCAGCTTCAGCCATTGAACGCGAAAGATTTAAAGTTAGTAATATAATTATTGTTAAGGAAATAATAGGGTTTTCAAAAAAAATTGTCAGTGTCTACACATTTTTTATGATTTAGGATGATCATTAGACGGATCATTTGCTGTATTTTTTTTTATTTAATACCAACATTGAATACAAAAAGGTACAAATAATAAGGATAAATATTACTAGCAGACCCACGCAACCCCGTTTGCGTCTCCTATTGCCCGTAGCGTGATAATTTTCCCGCGTTTTTGAAACATTATTTATTGATGCTCCGCTCCTATTGGTCTTAGCGTGATATTATAACTTTATAGCCTTCCTCGATAAATAGGCTATCTAACACTGAAAGAATTTAGCAAATCGGACCAGCGGTTCCTGAGATTTATATATAGAGACAAACAAACAAACTCTTCGGCTTTATAATATTAGTATAGATTATAATAATACATATATGTATCCTAAAATAATGTAATATTATGTTTTCAAGGATCTACGTAAGCTATACGAGCACGCAGAAATATTTCGATCTATTTGGCAGCCCATCGGAATAAAAGAAACTCTTTCAAAAAAAAAAACAAGAGCTTTGTATTAAATATCTTTCAGAAGGTAAAAAAAAACTGTATTCATAATATACTTACATGTAAATAAAAGTCCTGTATTGTTCACGATGTATCTGATCTGTTCGTCACAAAGCTCTGGATCTAACACTCTCTCAAAAAGATTCAAATCTAAAGCATGTTTACCGTCAGGGACAATTACGTCCACATACGCATTTACAAAAAAAGTATATAGACATACTACTAACAAGAACAGTCCGTATTTCATTTTTATTATAAAATGCTATGCTTTAACCCAAACGAGCAACGGATCGAAACTAACGACAATAAATCCATGAATTGATTTATAAAGCAATCAATTTAATAAGTAATACCTACTTATCACTAGAAATAACCATAGACATAAGCCGTGTAAGAATGTGTAAATTAGCGATAATGTTGATATTCATATTTAAATCACATAGGAGAAGCCAATCTTTACTTTGTTGGATTGTAGATACAATAAATAAATTAAATTTAAAAGCTTTTTAAAAACAAACTTTTACAGAAATGCCTCGAGACGAATCAAACGAGTCCAAACTTGATGATGTTGCGACGTTTCTTTACAGAGTTCCTATGGCCACCTTTCAGCTCCAGCATCAGATCAGCTCCATGTCATTATAATATTGTATTGTCGCGCTGTATACATATGCTTGCAAAATTTCAACAAAATCGGTTGAAGATATCTGCTTCAAAATTGAGTTGCAAGATTCCACCCGAACATACAAGCATACATACATACATTGCAAGTTAATAATAAGCTTGTAAAATGAAAGTAAACGCTGAACTTCTAAAAGATCGCCTGTAAAAGTATCCTTTTCATATCGAACAGGTTAGCCCCTTTCTAGATAACTCAGATATATTAACTCAAACAACTAACTATTATTAGAGCACCTGAGGAAATACGTCACGTTATTGATTAGATATGTAAAAATAACATTCTGATGTTTGTGTTACCTACTGAAAATTATTTTAAATCAGTAAAGCAAAATATTATACCTAAGATACTAGCTGACCCGCGTAATTTCTTCTGCGTCTCTTAAAAATAAATAAGTTATTATTTATATTTACACAATTTTTTTATAGCAAAAAAAACGTTTGCCGGAGCAGCTAGTAGGTAATATGTAGGTAAAATTCTCGTGTCACAATGTTAGTTACCATACTCCTCTGAAACGGCTGGAGCGATTTTTATGAAATTTGGTGTGCATATCGGGGAGGTATGAGAATCGATCAACATTTATTTTCATACCCATTTTTTTTTATGGCAAAACAACGTTTGCCGGATCAGCTAGCTTTTATATATAAATAGATAGGTGTATCCGGTCTCGTATCACGCTCACGGTAATACCAGGCTCTTTCCCCCTAGCTGCTAGAGGGAAAGGACGAGGTATTAGGTAGTATGGTGAGAATGCGGAGCGCTACCATTCCCATTCATCTCGTGAGTATCGTAGGACGCGACTCAGTGAGCAAACTACGCAAGGTAACATCACTGTTAAGAAGGAAAATCGTATACTATTTTAGACTACGGGCCCGTGTCGAAAATTGATGGGTCATCTGCACCACCAGGTGACCTTTTTAGCAAGATGCAGGGGCAAAAAAAAATAACATTCAGCACTATGCCGTCACTTGTAAGCTGTCCAACTGAGTACAGTTGAAGGGGAGGTGGTAGCAACCCTCTTTTTTCTCCCTTGTCACGTTATTTTTGTACGGAGTTGCGGAATAATGTATTAACAGGGGTACTGAAATTGTATGGAGCCGATGCCCTACAAAATAGTGCGCCACAAAGTTGAATTTCTTTTTTGAGTTCCCGACGATTCCCTCGGTCAATTTGGTTATTTGATTTTGTACGGTATCGGTTCCATACAATTTCAATACCTCTTCTAATCCATTATTCCGCAACGCCGTTCAAAAATCATGTAACAAGCTCAACTCACAATGGCAAAGAGTCTGGGCGTCACGTCCAGTTTTTCAACTACAACCGCGTGACGACGTGTGTCGACGACTTACGTGGTACGCCCCAACAGTCAGCCAGATTACAGCGTTGGTCAGATTACTATTGAGAGACCAGTTATAGTCCAGTCGGGGCAGACATTTAAATAGAAACAATTCCGGGGAGCGATTTTTTTTTTAAACGTCGGGGGTGGTGGTTGGAAGTATAAATCTCGATTTTCGAACTAATCCCGGTAGAGAGTTCGCGCCATCTTGTTTTAAAGTTAATTTTTTTCGTTTTTCTGAAATAGCTAGTTAATTTTCAACTTTAGAGCAAAAATGACAGAATCCAAAGTTGTTGGAAATTTAATTTCTCACAAGTTTGGTCATTATCATTTTTACGCTAGGATCAATATTTGCAGAGTTATACTATCTAGATTTTTTGAGAAATATCTGAGCCAATTTCCGTCCACACTATCGATAAAACTGCACAAACGAACTGCACAGTTAAATACATTCTAGAATCAAACTCACTTGTACTTATTCCACTATTTTAATTTAACTTTACACCTGACCGGTTTCGCCTTATGGCATTCTCAAAGGTTGGTTGTTGGCGGTTGGCGTGTGCGACCGCTGATCATGAGCTCTCGGGTTTGATTCCCGGGTCGGACCAAATGTTTGTATGATTTTCAAATATTTGTTTTGGGGTTTGGGTGTTTTCTATGTATAATATGTACTTATTTACAAAAAAAGCATTATACGTATTTATATCAGTTGTCTAGTACCCATGCTACAAGCTCTGCTTAGTTTTGGGCATTCTTTATTTTTTACTAGTTGTTGCCCGCGGCTCCGCCCGGGTGTGTGTCGGTTATCGCAGCAAATAGCAAATGTAGTATGGTTTAAATTTAAACAATTTCTTTACAACTTTGTCGACTTCTGACAGTCTTTAAGCCTCGACCTAGACTTCTGACAATTATTTTCCTAGATTCCTAAAGTTAAAAACTATAACTCTACCAAATTTCAGAACTGCACCTAATAATTTTTTTCTTAATGAAAATTTACAACTTTGACCGTCTACCCACGCCCCGGGAGAGAGTTCTGACGGGCCTCGCTATGTACTTATAAGCTACCAAGGAGAGGTTATACATATAACTAGCGACCCGCCCCGGCTTCGCACGGGTGGATTCCAGGCCGCCGACGACACGATTCGTGCATTTTAAATCTGTAATATCTTCGAATATATTCATTTAAATTAGATACTGTAAAGGGCCATTTTGATCTATGTTAAATGCACAATGTATTTAATTTACTTAATTGTATAAGGATTCATTCTGTATTGCTTAAAATCACTTCGTAAATAAGCCATTATTTCTAGTAAAAACAAAGGAATAAAAAATTGGTTGTTGTGGGTTATCCCTAAGAGATTATTGATTACTAGCTGTTGCCCGCGGCTTTGCTCGCGTGGAAGTTGAATATATATATTTAATTAAAACTGTGTAAGTATCTATGAAAACTGTGTTCATGTTTTTAAACGTATTTATTTATAATCAATAGCCCTTTAAAATTGACTTTCATACACACTTTCGACCCTTATTTTAACCCCTTTAGGAATAGAATTCCCATAAATGCTGATATAAGTATTAATTTATTTGTAATCAAAAGCCTGAAGACAAAGTTTCAGGCTACTAAATTAAAAAATGACGGACTTCCAGTCTAGCCTAGGGATAGAATATCCAGAAACGCTTAAATACGTATCTCATCATCATCATCGCAGTCCACTGCTGGACATAGGCATCTCCAATTGCACGCCACTTGGTACGATCCTCAGCTTCTCTCATCCAGCTCCTGCCAGCCGTCTTGGGCAGATCATTATTCCACCTGGCCTGTGGACGTTCTACGCTACGTTTGCCGAGACGCGGTCACCACTCACGAACCCGTTTACCCCAACGGTTATCAGTTCTGCGGCTAATATGGCCAGCCCACTGTCACTTCAGCTTGCTTATCCTGTGGGCTATGTCAATGACCTTGGTTCTCTACCGGATCACCTCATTCTTGATGCGATCCCTTAGAGAAACGTTGAGCTTTTGTGATGAGAAAAATAAATCATTATTATTATTATAGCCCTCTCCATAGCACGCTGAGCGTCTTTGAACTTGTGGACCAGCCGTGTCGTAAGTGTCCACGTTTCGGCACCGTATGTCATGACAGGTAGGACGTATTGATTGAAGACTTTCGTATTTAGGCACTGTGGGATTGACGATGAAAAGACCCGACAAAGTTTTCCAAACGCTGCCCAACCCGGCTGAATTCTCCTGTTCACCTCGTGCTCGAAGTTGTTTCTACTTTACTGCAAAGTCTGCCCGACGTACCACACATATTTTTGAACAACTTTGAGAACGGCACCGTGAACCACAACCGGTTCCAGTAGAACATGTTCATCCATACGTATCTACTCATTTTTAATCAGTAGCCATAAATAAAGTTGCATGTTTCTAACTTCAAGAATGACGGACTTTCAGAATAATGGACTTCCAGAATAACCTATTTACGAAATTTCAACCCCTATTTCACCCCCTCAGGGGTGGAATATCCAGAAACGCTTAAATATGTATCTAATCATTTTTAATCAGCCAAAACACAAATTTTCATGTTTCTCACTTAAAAAATGACGGATTTCCTTACAAACTTTCAACCCCTATTTCACCCCTTAGGGGTAGAATATCCAGAAACGCTTCAATACGTACCTATCTACTCATTTTTAATCAGTAGCCCAAAACTAAATTTTCATGTTTCTCACTTATAAAATGACGGACTTTCCTACAATCTTTCAACCCCTATTTCACCTCTTTAGGGGCATAATATCTAAAAACTCCTAAATACGTATCTAATCATTTTTATTTAGTAGCCCAAAAATAAAGTTTCATATTTCTTATTTAAAAAATTACGGACTTCCATACAAACTTTCAACCCCTATTTCACTCCCTTAAGGGTAGAATATCCAGAAACGCTTAAATACGTATCTACTTTTTTTTCATCAGTAGCCTAAAAATAAAGTTTCTTGATTCTAACTTAAAAAATGACGAACTTCCATAAAAAATTTCAACCCCTATTACACCCCCTTAGGGGTAGAATATTAAGAAACGTTTAAATACGTATCTATTCATTTTTAATCAGTAGCCCAAAAGCAAAGTTTCATGTTTCTTACTTAAAAAATGACGAACTTCCATACAAACTTTCAACCCCTATTTCACCCCCTTAGGGGTAGAATATTAAGAAACGTTTAAATACGTATCTATTCATTTAAATCAGTACCCCAAAAATAAAGTTTCATGTTTCTTACTTAAAAAATGACGAATTTCCATACAAACTTTCAACCCCTATTTCACCCCCTTAGGGGTAGAATATTCAAAAACGCTGAAACACGTATCAATTCATTTTTAATCAGCAGCCAAAAAATAAAGTTTCATGTTTCTAACTTCAAAAATGACGGACTTCCAGACTGACCTATATACGAAATAACAACCCCTATTTATCCTCATAGGGGTAGAATATCCAGAAACGCTTAAATACGTATCTACTCTTTTTTAATCAGTAGCCCAAAAGTTAAGTTTCATGTTTCTTACTTAAAAAATGACGAACTTCCATACAAACTTTCAACCCCTATTTCACCCCCTTAGGGGTAGAATATTAAGAAACGTTTAAATACGTATCTATTCATTTTAAATCAGTACCCCAAAAATAAAGTTTTATGTTTCTTACTTAAAAAATGACGAATTTCCATACAAACTTTCAACCCCTATTTCACCCCCTTAAGGGTAGAATATCCAGAAACGCTGAAATACGTATCTACTCTTTTTTAATCAGTAGCCCAAAAGTAAAGTTTAATGTTTCTTACTTAAAAAATGACGAACTTCCATACATACTTTCAACCCCTGTTTCACCCCCTTAGGGGTGGAATTTCAGAAATTCCTTTCTTAGTGCTCACTTACGTTACATAGAGAACCTACATGCAAAATTTGAGGATTCTAGCTTCAGCGGTTTGGGCTGTGCGTTGATCTCTGGGTATGTCAGTCAGTCAGTCAGTCAGTCAGTCACCTTACTCTTTTATATATATAGATTATGATCTATCTCGTAGGGTGCAACCAGCGTTTGCAATGTAAGCGCATAAAAATGTGTTTATTTGCTACATCACATTAGAAACCTCGAAAATTAACAGTGTTTCCATACTATATTATGCATTTATTATACATAAAAACCTTCCTCTTGAATCACTCCATCTATTAAAGAAACCCGCATCAAAATCCGTTGCATAGTTTTAAAGATTTAAGCACACGTAGGGATATAGGAATATAGGGACATAGGGACAGAGAAAGCGACTTTGTTTTATACTTTGTAGTGATGGTTCGTTACAACACCTTATCAGTTTACGATTTCGTAGCCAGCTCTCCAACCATAAAGTTTTATCCAAATCCGTTCAGTAGTTTTTGCGTGAAAGAATAACAAACATCCATCCTTCCATACTTACAAACTTTCGCGTTTATAATATTAATATAGGCTAGTCTTTGCTCGCGGCTCTGCTCGCGTGTATGTTAGTTATCGCAGTAAATAGTAGCCTATGTGTTATTCTGATGTATAAGCTATGTACTGTAAAGTTTCACCGAAATCTGTTCAGTAGTTTTTGCGTGAAAGAGTAACAAACATCCATCCATCCATCCATACTTACAAACTTTCGCGTTTATAATATTAGTATAGATAGAATATTTATTTGTTGTTTAATTATTTGGGCTATATCTGGGTCTGATTTGTCTAGAAAAATTATTATAGCGTTGGATGGCCCATTCATATGGGAAGGCTATAAGCTAAATAACATTACACTATAACCAATGGAAACTGAGCACTAATGATAAATATAGAATACATTTTCAGGTTAATTGATTTATTTTGGAATTGGTACCAAGTTGCACAAGTCAGTAAAATATTTAGTTCTGTTTCATATTGCCTTCAACTATTTAGAGGGTGGCCGCATTTTCTTATGCCATCCGCTTGCCACTTCAAGCTCTGCTTAGAGATATGGTTGTCTGGTCTCCGCAACGCATGACCAATCCAACACCACTTCCTAATCGGAATCTCCTCTACTATTGGTTTCTGGTCGGTTGACTCCCACAGTCTTGTATTAGTGATGGTTCGTGGCCACCATATACCCACTTATGCCTTAGGCATTTGTTGATGAATACATGTAGTGAGAATATATGAATATGTATTTAGAAAAATATAAAAATACTAGAGGTTGCCCGTGGCTCCGCCCATATATGTCGTATCGCCCCGTATATGTCGGTTATCGCGGCAAATAGTAGCCTATGTGTTATTCTGATGTATAAGCTATATTACTGTAAGGTTGCATCCAAATCCGTTCAGTAGTTTTTACGTGAAAAAGTTACAAACATCCATCCATCCATACTACTTACAAACTTTCATATTTATAATATTAGTTTAGATATTTCTCAACAGTCTGGTTACCATAATACAGACTGCCAAGTTTGGGATCAGACGGCTGTGTGTGAGATATGGACATTTAACTGAACAGTTATTTTTATTATTTCCCACAAGACTATCTATTTTGTTGCTGAATTGTTAAAGAAGATACTAATGCAAGGTTTGACCTAATAATTATAAAGAAAAATTTATGCTTTCACAATGTATGTTATATATATATAGTACATTTTTGCCCTGCTGAGCTCATTGGTACTCTTTTTTTAGTTTTTTTCAATTAAAAACATGTTCATGGGAGCCAGGAATATGCTCACAGCATTAATTATGCAATGATGAAGTATTGGGGTACCAATTATTTGGTAAAATAAAACAATAAATATAAATGATACTTACACTAATATGTAGCTGCATATTTGTGATACATTTCTGCTGAGAAACATCTTGGTTGTAAAATGCCTCATTATATAAGTAATTAGGTAAAAATACACATTTTCAAGAACATTTCATTTACACTAACATTAAGTAGGGCCACATAAAATATGTTCAAGATAACATTATTTTCTTTTATCAAATAGTCTCTCGTAAAAATCTTTAAGAGTACATTTGGTGCCTTAACACTCTGTGTCGATTATGTACCGATTATTTTCGGGCAAACTCATAACCACAACAAGTGTTAGTACTCAACACAAAATTTTGCCACATATTTTAATTTTTCTCTTCTCTCCAGAATGATCACTTCTCAATTGTTTTTATTTACCTTTTGTTGTTGACAAATGAAAATGACAATTCTGTCAGAAAACTGACAATAAACCTAGAGCATATTTTAAAAGCGGGAGTTCTGAACGAGCGGAAAGCGTGATCGGAGTAGAGAGAGAGAAACTGAGAAGTTTAGTTAGAGACTGTCTCTCTCTCGTATAAGCTTTTGTCATCATTACATCACCCAATCAGTTTGTATGACTAGAAATGAAAATAATTCCAACAATAGCAAATTAATTTCAATTCATCTATCTCACCTTCAAATCAATGTTACACTCCACTCCATAAAATTGGGGGAAAATTTCACATTGAACAGTATGTAATATGGACTTTTGCTATTCATTCCATAAATTGATAGGGCGTTGTATTAGAAGGATCCAAGTAAAACTGCCGCGTGCCAATACGGTCTAGTTCCAGAGAAATTCAGTACCAAAGTTTACCTTTTTGCAGTTTGACAAACAGATAAAAAAAATCTTCGAAACCAATGAATTAAATGTAGTTTCGTATTTATTAGGCGGGTCCACACAGAGCGAGCAGCCTCGCGAGTAAGCCTCTCGCGAGGCTGCTCGTTCTTGTATGGACCCGCAAAGGGCGTCGCCAAGGGGGGGCAGGTACGGTAGCTGCCCCCCCCCCTAGAGATTTGATTTGATGCATATTTGAATTTAAAGAAACATATTGAGCATGGCCTAATAATGCCAGCTATCAATCTATCGATATTCGAAATTAGATCACCTAACAGATCTACGCTCAGAAATTTTTAATACCTACCACAAAGCCATATTTTTTATTACTAACCGTAGGCCAAAAAAAATAAATAACTGGTTAAAGTGTTCTCTGTCCAAATTGAACAATGTCCTACACGAAAACAGGTACATATCACTAGTACGACAAGAATTATTGTCACAATCGTTTTTCTATTGGTATTCTCAACTTTTGAGCATAGGTCCTGGATAATGTACAACGTGCAGGCGCAGTTTCATCCTGAAAATTTGGGGGGGTCACCAATATTCAATTTAAGTCGAGTAAATTAGACTTTATTGCACAATACACAATTTTATTGCACACATTAAAAACAAATGGAAATCTTTTTTTTATTGGTAAATCTATGGGACGTCTGGGACAATCGCTGGATGAACCTTTAGAGGAGCTAGCTCCGTGGGGGGAGGAGGAGAGACACGAAGGGCGTGTGTGGGACTCCCGACAAATCAGTCTTCTCACTAAACCCCGCGGCGGCCTAACTCATCAGTCAAGAGGAGCTCCAGAAACGCATCAGCGGCTTCTGGAGTACCCCCTGTCATCCTCACGCGCTTCACTTCAGATTCACCCCTGGAGCAGGTCGCTGTTGAGCCTCTCATAGCTCTACGCAGTTAGACGACATCCCCCGGCCGCACCATGCCCGTTCCCGCGGTCCCCAGAGATTGAGAAGCAGACGATGTAGCGCCCCTGCTACCCCTCGTACTCGGGGGACTAGTCGCCCGAAATGCCCTTCGAAGCTCTCCAGGATGAGGCCTAGGTACTTCATGTACTGGCTCACCTGGACTTCAGTGTCATTCACCCGGAGGCATGAGCTGGGTGGTTACTGGCGCTTACGTAAGCCATGGAGGCGCTACCCTCAGGCCCAGGCCCAGCTCACGAGTCTTATCCACGACACAAGCCAACCTCCCCGAAGCGTGACCCTTTAGCCAGTATTGTGGTATCGTCTACATAGCAGGCGACACTGAGGCCAGAGGGCAGACTATTGCAAAGGCCCGCATCGTATGCGAGATTCCATAACAATGGGCTCAATACAGAGCCCTGGGGAACCCCACAACACACCTCCCTTCTATTTGCCACTCCGTTACGATCGACAAACTTCACTGCCCTGTCGCGCAGATAGGCCTCTATGACGGCACGCATGATATTCAAGGGCCACCCTAATCGCGCGCCAGGGAAGGATGGCGAAAGCGTTAACGATATCAAGGCTAACTGTCAACACCACCCCCCCCCCCCCAATCCGAATCCAAATTGGCAGTCCGATAGATCAGGGCCCACTCGCGACAAGTGCTCGCTGATACCGTCAGAGATAACTCTTTCAAAGAGTTTCCCCGACTCGTTTAGGCAGGTTGTAACGCAGAGATAAAATCTGCAGCCTTTCCTTACTTTCTGAAGAGCACCAGCCTTGCTTCTTTCTAGCCAAGGGGGAAGATACCGAGGCCGAAATACTCAGTGAAAATCTGCCTTGGTTTGTCTCCCAGCACCGACAGAGTGATCACCAGCGCCCGACCTCGAAAACACCATTAGGTCCAGGAGCGGTGATGCGGGAACCCTACCTAGGTCAAAGGCTGGCGACGCCCGACGCGCTGGGTCCACACAGAGAGAGCAGCCTCGCGAGGCTGCTCGCTCTGTGTGGACCCGCCTAATAGTCATTGAGTACATGTACGAAGACTCGATCCCCCAGTCAAACCATCAACCAGGTTTTGGGGGAGAAAGATTGTAATTTAGTTTGTTTTTCTCTGTGTATTAAATAAATAAAATAAATAAATAAAGGAAAAAAGAACCACATAGGTACCTAGTACGAGTAGTACGTTACGTAGACAAGATTATCATGTTTGTTAAAACGTTTATACTTAATTAATTTATCTTTATTATTTATTTTAATATTTACCTAAATGTACAGCAAGTGAGAACCCTGGGTTCTTGCTGTAAATCGAGCAGTGTTTAACGGAGTATGAACGCTCGGGTCACACGACTAGATTCAATTTCGCGTGCAAGGTGGCAGAGTTAAAAACTCGACTTTTGTTCGAGAGTGGAACTTCTGTACGTTAGTACTATTAGTTATTCTGTGGCTTTACATTATTTTTTTCCAATCACAAGTAAAAAAAAAATCCAGATTAAAGAAATACCGCAATACCGCACGTAGGACACGCCAGGACAGGTATGTACGTAGATTACACAATTATACGAGGGCTGATCCGCACTCGCAAAAACGTTGTTACAATGGTGGTGGTAAATTAATGCTTTATCTGCTTGCTTGTTTTTTTATTTAATTACACTATTTAATTATTACCTGAGCGAGTGTTGGGTGAACTTTAATACTATACGATTTGTAATAAATCCGTTGGTTTAATTTTAATGCTAAAGTCCAAGCCACTTATCCTTAAAATCATCTTTTCACTCCTTAACGTAGTTCCGTTATTTTTTCTCTTTTTAATTCCTCTTCGAAATGTAATATTCCTTTTTTCAATTGCGTTGAAAATTATATGTATATCCAGCAGAAGGACCATGTATAGGATCGAGAGGGCTTCGGGTAATTTTTATGAAATAAAATCTCAAATTGACTGTTCTCAAGGCCACTATAATTCAAGTGATTTGAGGTAAACTGACAATATCGTTAGGTTATACGCGAAATTAAATGATACAGAAGCTGCAGAGTTTTTTTTGTTTGTTTGTTTGTTTGAACGCGCTAATCTCAGGGACTACGGGTCCGATTAGAAAAATTCTTTCAGTGTTGGATAGTCCATTTATCGAGAAAGGCTATAGGCTATATTTTATTTTCAAAAAGATTAGGGATCCGTAAGAAAATTGCTATTTTGTAACCCAAGGTGTGACATCGGAAACCAATTTCTGCGTGCGCTGCAGAAAGTATTGACAATAGTACAAAATAATGTATTACGGGTTTGTAGGTCCCATTAAGATCTACAAAAAAGTCGGCGAGAGCATAATAATATATCTAACTATCATGGTTTAGTCACAATAACCGCTTTTGTGTTCAAATAATTTATTAAATCGTCTGAAGAAAGAAACTACGTTAAATGTGTATCGTAATATTAATCCTTATCCAAATTAAGCATTACATTATCAAGGTTATCTATGTAGAAGTAAAATTCTATTTGTTTCATCCCAATCGGACATTTCGTTTAGAAGTTATCACGAGTATAAGACGCTAAGAGTTGGTACCTAATAATGAGTTATTTGCCAAAGAGTTTTTATCAACATAATTCTTAATATTAATATTTATCCAAATAAATGTGTTGTTGATTATGAGTATTAGATCTTAGAAGAGTATAATAAATACACCTATACTAATATATAAAGCTGAAGAGTTTGTTTGTTTGAAGGCGCTAATCTCAGGAAGTACTTTTCAATTTGAAGGTTTCAAATTCAATTTGAAAAATTCTTTCAATGTTAGATAGCCCATTTATCGAGGAAGGCTATAGGAGATATATCATCACGCTAAGACTAATAGGAGCGGAGCACCAATGAAGAATGTTTCAAAAACAGGGGAAAGCTACCGGCAATAGGCAATAGGAGACGCAAACGACGTTGCGTGGGTCAGCTAGCCTACAGAATATGAAGGCATGCAGACAATAGACTTTATTATATAGGCGCTCACATTTGCGATGACGCCTCAATTGTTCTGCTACCTTTGGGTGAGCTGAAATATTTTTAACATTCTTTTATTAGTTTCATTCACCTATGTTTGTTTTTGATGACTATTATATTATACAAGAATTAAAAAAAAACTTCGTTTAAAAAAACCGACTTCAAAAACTAAAAAGTATAAAATAACTTAATTTGTATGTGCTACCTATTCATAGGTTTGAAGTCAGTGCCAAGCCAAATGTAATAGTAGGTACCACACTTGCTATATTTCGAGACGAACGTCAACGACGTCACCGACGCTTCGGTTGTTTTGTTCAACGTGAAGAGCAGCTATCCCGCTCAAGGTCACGCGCGGCGAGTGCGGTACCTACTATTACATTTTGGCTTGGCACCGACTTCAAACTTATGAATAGGTAGCACATACAAATTAAGTTATTTTATACTTTTTAGTTTTTGAAGTCGGTTTTATTAAACGAAGTTTTATTTTTATTTTTCGCTTTTTAGTCTTTCTCAAGTCTCTCATCATCATTTCATTTAAAATTAAATGATGTCTACAGAATATGAAGGCATGCAGACAATTGCTCTTAACTTCATTGCAGGCACTCACGTAAATTTGAGGGTTTCTTTCGATTTCCTTGGGATCCTCATTAGATCCTGATATGGTGGCCATGGGACCACATGGGGAGCATACCCTTTCTAATACAAAAAGAATTTTCAAAATCGGTCCTCAATTGACGGAGTAATCAATGTACATACATACATAAAAAACACATACCGATGAAATTGAGAACCTCCTCCTTTTGGAATTCGGTTAAAAAAGAAATGCCTACAATGGAAAAAAAGTTTCATATTGATGACGAAGCTGAACATCGCGGGGCGAGAGCTAAGAGAATGACACTACGATGAATGTACTATTAACTCTAAGGGCGAGAATGAGCAACCAAGGGGTCACGGATCACGGTCATATCTTCAGCTCACATGAATAGAATCAATACTGATAGTAATAACTCGCAAGGGTTTTTTTGAAGTGAAAACTTATTTTTGCGCACCGCACGCACATTTTTTCGTAGGTAGTAAGTAAGTTAGGCTGATCCGTCCTAAGATCCGTCACGCTCTGAGGTGATAGTGAAAGGCTCGATCGGATGAACTCAGGACCGCTCGGGTGAACTCGGGATCGCCGAGTGTACCCGAGCAAGAAAGATGAGCTTTCCCAAGTCTCTCATCATCATTTCACCTAAATAACTTGAAAGAATACAACTAAGGTAACATACATACACACGTCTTTAAAAGACTTATCTTCCAACTCCTAACCGTTAAAGAGCTTTATCTTCCATCATCAGCTCATCATCATGAACTGATGACTACCAAATGTAGATACTGCTTTGTATATATGTATAATAGCTTTAGAAAATATATGAAAAACATAGTACGTGCCTAACAAATTTGAGGGTTTCCTTCGATTTCCTTGGGATCTCATCATCAAATCCTGAGATGGTGGCAATGGGACCACATGGGGAGCATACCCTTTCGAATTCAAAAAGAATTTTCAAAATCGGTCCACAATTGACGGAGTAATCAGTGTACAACACAAAAAAAAAATACCGATGAAATTGAGTACCTCCTCCTTTTGGAAGTCGGTTAAAAATTATAATATTTCACGGTGTGTTTATAATCATGCTTTCAGTTTAACCCTTCCAAAAGAAACTCCGTTTTAAAAATTTCGTTTCTACTTACTTATTAGCAGGTTAAACTAGATCTATATTTTTTTTGGCAACAACAACATCTTTTGATAAAGCTTCGAAACGAAGTGGTAGGTATTTCAGTAACATTTTGAAATGGTTATATAAGTTTACAACAGATGGCAGCACAAATCAAACTATGAAAAGACTTTAAATGTTTTAGGTTTATAGAAATCCCAAAAAAATAAAAGCCTGACTTTTTCAATGAAAGAACATTATTTTCCCTTTTTTTTTAAAAAAAAAAGACACCTCTCTCCCCCACCCTATTTTCTTAAACAAACATGATATCTCTATACTTGATAGGTAGGTATAGGTCATATTGATTTGTAAAATTCGTATAGATTGTATAGAGTATAGACTGTATAAAGTGGGAGAGCCACGCATTCGGCATGAATGGGCCGGCTCGAATGGAGTGATACCACGGCCTCACAGAAAACCAGTGTGAAATAGTGCTTGCGCTGTATTTCCCCGAGTGAGTGAGGATAACGGAGGCCCACCCCCTTACCCCTACCTCCCCCCAATCCCCAAAAGGCCGGCAACGCACTTGTGACGCTTCTGGTGTTGCAGGTGTCCATGGCCGGCGGTGATCGCTTACTACCAGGCGATACGTCTGCTCGTTTGCCGGCCTATTCCATAAAAAAAAGAAGTGGGTAATTGGGTTAGAGCTCATGCGCATTAATCTATGATAGGTAATTATCAGATATTTAATCTAAGAAATAAGAATACATACGCATGTGAACACGTACCCGCACCTCACCCTACCCTACAAATATCTATAGGTAACAAAAATTCAGCTCCCTCGACATGAGGTATGTATTTTAACTAAAGCTAATAATTGCCATCACTGAAGTATATTAAAAAAATGCTTTCTAAAAACCAATTAAAAAGAGTGTAACGACGAGCAGTAATAAGTTAACTGCCTGCAAATAGTATGGCCTGGTAATTATCGGTAGCATTACTCTTAAGTATAATGTCTCATTGTTAATTGTTAGCCGGCAGATATCTACGGCGGATCTCTTTGGTCCTGTCTGCCTTATCTCTGTGAGAGGACGCTGGACCCGCTCTCTGTAAGGCGAGCTATTCAAGTTAAGACGATTTTGTAAAGAGAGAAAGCAGACTAAAGGAACACACCTCTTAAACATATGGCCATCAATATGGCTATCAATGATTTTGTAGACACAAGGAAGAAGTTAAGAAAAGAAGTTAAACAATCGGTAAACATAAATTCTTATGTATTTAATTCAACATAATAATATAAATATAAATACAACATAATATAATAGTAAAAAGTGACTCGTTTTAATAGCACCAATCCATTCTTATAATAAAAATGTAACAGGTCCAATTCTGTACATTAAAGATATTTTGAAAATTTTTTTTGGAGGGCTCTCTATTATCGATACTGAAGACAAAACTGTATTTTTTTTCATTTTTGTCTGTCTGTCTGTATCTTGGCCGCGCATCACGCCGAAACTACTGAATGGATTCAAATGAAAGTTGGCATGATTTGAGTTCATACTACGGGGTAGGACATAGGATACTTTTTATCCCGAAATTCAGCACGGTTTCCTGGAGAGAGGGGTTGAAAGTCGAAATATGTACTTAGTTGTAATTCAATAACACATTGTCCGACATTGACAAAATAAAAGTCTTTTCCCGCAGTGTACAGTCGTACACTGCCTGTGGGAAGCTGAGACAGATATGTAAATATGGCGAGATTTAAGTTCTGTATTACATTTACACAAAAAATTTAAACATATACACACATCAAAAGTGTCTAGGGATCAAGCATTTTTATGCGGATTTCTTGAGATTGAGATGTGGCTTTGGCCCTGGCCTGCTCAGTCGCCAGACTTGAACCCGATTGAGCATGCATGGGATATGCTACAGAGAAGAGCTCTGCCGAATATGGAGGGTATCCAGTCGCAAGAAGACCTTTTTTTGTTGTTGCAACGAACATGGGCGGCCATTCCACAGCGTGATTTGGATGAACTCATTTTGAGTATGCCAAACCGATGTTCTTGTGTTAGTGTTCGCGGTAGAAACACGGATTATAAATTGTTTAAGTTACCTAATAAAATTTTAAAGAAAACTGTTATTTCAGTCTTTTTTTCGAACTTTAATGTTAGTGGTTCAAATGTCAAAAATCCTTTTATTAGGAAAATGGCAAATTTCTTTATTAATGCAAAGGTGACTTGGTTTATCGTTACTGTGACAAACGAAAACACTTTATTTGATGAATCCTTAAAGAAAATTTTAATTAATATCAATCAGGAGAAAAGTTATTGCAAAAATATATGTTGATCCCTAGACACATATGTTGATCCCTAGACACTTTTGATGTGTGTAGTTTAGTACTACTCCTGAAGAACGGAATGGAATCTAAATACGCGTATAGGCACAAATAAATTTCGAAAAAAAATAAAACAGTGAAGTTTGACATTGTTTTGTGAATGGTTTAGTTCAGTTAAAAGGTAATAAAAACCTTACAATCACACAAATTTGAGGTAATAACTATGAGACAAGAACATCGAAGCAGTTACCGCTTTCAAAAAACTCGCCTTGTTTGACATGTTACTTTTATGTAAAACAATATAGGTACCTTTGCTATTATTGCAGACATTAATTTTGGTCTAGCTTTGAAAAGACAGCTTATTAAGTTCATTTTGCTCGCAATTAGCAATCCATGTTGTTGATGAAATTCTAAAGAATATTGGTATCATACAAGGTGAATATACGTGTATACTATACATGTAGGATTGTAGGTACTTAATTTTCACTTACGTCCTGTGTACGAATATAATGTGTTTTATACTCTACTCAAGAAGCCATCTAATATAGTAATTCTTTCCCCAAAATTAAGTGAAGTTTAAGGAATGAGACATGTTCAACATAACGACAACATTAAACTCCAACTAGGACGTATTATAATATTTAATACCTAATTGACTAGTTTCAATACGGTCGACGACCTTTTTTTGTTATCACCAATTTCATAAATAAATTATTTTGCTTTAAAGGAAATTATCTTAATCGTCTCATTCACTCTGCCCCACTGAAATACCTACGTGAAATTTGAAGAATTTCTGTTAGGAATTTCCAGTACGAATTTTATTATAAACTTAAATAATAAGCTAAACAAAGACCCAAGAAAATTCAACAAATAAAAGCAGTAGTACCCTTGATCATAGCAGTTACTCCGCACCGTTGGGTTTAATTGCGTTTAGTTGAGAAATTAGGCTTAAACTTCATATTTTGTTATGCACCATTGAAAAACAGCGCTTAAGCTTTGTTAAATTAGGTTTAAGTTAATCGATCAAGTTGGCGTCGATTAATCCGTGGATTAGAATTCTATAACCTCAAAAGTTTATTTTCTAACCTGTTTTTTAAAAATTAATGAATATTGAAGATGAAATGTTCATTGATGATGACCAGGACATTCTTGACATCATCAATTTTAGTTATTCCAGACAGAATTATCTTCGTAATGAATATTTCGACACCATGGATAATATATCGTTTTTCCGAAGGTTTCGGTGGACGAAACCTACAGTTCTTAATTTTTTGGAAAATATAAAAGATGAGTTGGAATTTCATAATGATTTGTATTAGTATAGGTAAAAAGTTGCAAAAAGTATAAAAAGTTGTAAAATACGTACCTATAGAATCTCGATGTATTGATTGACAAAAAGTAGTTGGGGCTATTTTAGGCAAAAAGTAGTGTAAAAGAGGAATCATATTCATGTAGAGTCATCGATTTGTCAACCGTTACCGTTTACCCGTAGCATTTATCTCTAGATGTTTTTTTTTTTTTTTTTATGTATGGTCCGCCAAAATGACTCTACTCTGCCTGATGGAAAGCATAAGCAGAATCCAAGAGTGGCGGTCACCATACTCACTGCGACCCGCACCATGGCGGCCTAGTGATGCTGCTGCATCTTTTAGTCTAGTCAACAAGTATGTAACTTGTTGAATAGACTAATTGGGCCTCCGGTCTCGCACTCACCAACGAAACACGACAGCACGAACGCTGTCATTTTACGTTGATTTTCTGTGCGAGGGTAGTATCGCCCCGGTCGAGCCGGCCCATTCATGCTGAAATCAGCGTGGCTCTACTACTCTGATTGATTTTATTTGTTCTAAAAACAACAGTGTATCTCCAATGAATTTTGAGAGGATTATCTCCATAAGTATTTCTTTCTCTGCGAAAGTGAAATTGGGAATCCTTTTCTCAGTCATGGTGTTAATTTTTTTTTTATGTGACGCCGAAAGTTTTAAAAATCAAAACATACAATGATCGATATCTTAACCTACAAAAGCGCCTAAATGCCGGCAAATGTCAATATCCCTGTGATTTTAGCAATGTTGCCAGATTTTCGAAAGCTGTCGATCGAGATTACCTGATCCAACCAGATTCGCTTACGGTGCATAACACTGGGACAAAGATAAGTTAGGCGCGATTAGCTAACTAGGATTAGACTACCAAATCGGTGCATATGGGTGTTAATGATCAAACGTAAGATACTTTCGTTTAGTTTGTCTCAATATAACTTTCTAAGTAAATATTTTTCTTTACGTCTACCTCCGGCAACTGGCTTGGCAAAATTCCATAGTCCTCTAATCACACAGTTAGTTAAACTATACCTAAATCTTTTAAAACCGAAATTGACGAAATAAATGTTCCTAATCGTCTCATTCGAACGATATGCATTGTGATTAGACATAAACCAAAAATATCAATTTACAAAGCCAAAAACATTAAACATTCAAATTCGATAATCACTCATGCTTATCTTCTCGGTTCACGCATAACAATTTATTTACAACGCCTATTATTAAAACTTTTGCATATTAACTTCATTCCTTTTGCGAATGTAATTGTCCATTACGAATAGAGATGGGATGCATTCAATAAATGAAGAGGTATTTTTATACTCATAACTTTCAAATACTTATACCTATCGTTTATTTATTAGTGCTAAAATGATTTAATGGTTTTTTACCCGACTGCGGAAGGAGGGTTATGTTTTTCGAGTGTATGTATGTATGCATGTATGTATATTTCTTTGGCACGCCCTAGAGCCTAAACGGCTTGTCGTATTTTTATGTGAGTGGTGTCAATAGATTCGTCTTAGTCGTGAGAGTGACACTGGGTACATCAAAATAAAAAATTGAAAAAATAAGGAGCTTTGGCGCCAAAATGTAATATAAAAAAAATGTAATGTTTTCAAAATACATCGAGTGTGGTATCAAAATAAATATTTTTTTACGGTGATTACGAATATATATAAAACTTATATGTTTCTAGTGTTAAATATTGACGCAGTCGGGTTTTTTATTTTTAATAATTTGTTCAAAAGACATCCTCCGCACTAGGAATGTTTCTATGTCGCGGTGAGCTTTACATATAGGTATACATGAAATGCGTATGGCGTAGGATCTGCAAATCAGGAGATAATTTAATAGGTCAAACTATAAAACTGCTTAAGTATTTTAAAAAAATAAATAAAGTAGAATTGTTTTGTTCTATTTTAATTGAAAAATAAATTGTAAATAATTACAATATTGTACGATAATTATCTGTTTCTATAGTAAATATTATTTGGTTTCCTTATAACAAAATAAGAGAAAAGTAAAGTGGGTAGATACCTAACATCACAATGTATGAATTTAATTTAATAATAATATACGAGAACAATTTTATGACCAGGTATGTAGTAGTTATATATTAATAATATAATCTAGTTTTATCAAGGCACTACCTGACCCACGCAACCTCGTTTGCGTTTCCTAATGCCCGTAGCGTGATCATTTTCCCCCGTTTTTGAAACATTCTTCATCGGGGCTCCGCTCCTATTGGTGATGATATATAGCCTATGTCGATAAATGGGCTACCTAACACTGAAATAATTTTTCAAATCGGACCAGTAGTTCCTGAGATTAGCGCATTCAAACAAACAAACAAACTCTTCAGCTTTATATATTGTTTATATTATATTATATATAGTAAGTATAGATTTATTAATCATGTTTTAGTTTCATTGCCACATTAGAGAACCGGCCTTAATACTATTATGTACTTTATTATTCAAAAATATATCGTTAAATATAATGATTAGTTACGTTACTAAATATTAGGAGTGATTTTTTAAACGACATAATAGTCTAAAAAGCCTAGCAGGATTTGCAATAAAATCTATACTAACTGAACAAAATGCTTACAGGGAAAACCGTTAACATGATAGTTATTAAACAAAACAATCTTAAAGGCGTGTCTTCTGCACAAATTAACAAAACTTGTTAACTAAACATGTTAGCGAAAAGTCGCAGGAGACGGTCCTTTAAACGAACATCAAACACGATTACACGAAAAGCAAAAATCTTTTATGTACTCGACAAAATGACTTATAGTACACTTACTTTTATAGTATAAATATGAATAATATAAGTATTAATGTTAGTTCAGTTCAGTTTCATTATACGAGAAGTACTCGCTGGGATGTTTTCAGTCCGCTTTGGATAACATGTTTGCTTGTTACAATTAACAAAACAATTAGGCCACGCCCATATTTTGATAAATATTTGACGTTTGGTGTTTAAAAACATTAAACAGTGTCGCAGGAGACCCGGCTTAAGACTATTATCACCTGACAAGATGGCATCTAATCAATAAAACAAACGAACAACATAATCTTGGACATTGTTATCAAATTGTAGTCTTCATAAACGTCGTAGTACTTCTCTGGCATATTGCTATTTGTATAATTCTTCAATACCATATTATCACTTGCAATCCTTTGGCAATACAGAAGATTAATTTTTGATCCTTTTTCTAAAACTACGTTAGTGTTGACTGTCTGTCTATTACGACACTGCAGAACTTTAATTTTTTCCGTAGATTAGATTTCATAAATATTTTTCTTGTAAGTATAATTTATTGGAATTCTGACGTTTACTATGGGGTTCCACAATGATATGACTTGGTCACACATGCACCGTTCGCATCATGCCATCATCTATTTATATTTTTTTGTATTTTTAATCGACTTCAAAAAAGGATGAGGTTCTCAATTCGTATTTTTTTAATGTTTGTTACCTCAGAACTTTCGACTGGGTGAACCGATTTTGATGATTATTTTTTTTATTTGAAAGCTGGTACTTAACGTGTGCATTTTAATTTGTTCCAGTTCTTGAGGTCGGTTTTAATTTTGTTGTTTTTTGTTTTATGTAGATATTTCGTTAATGAATATAGCCTTGCATACTTCTGCTTTTTGTTTCTGCCCATATTAAACAAAATAGCCGAATGTTTTAGCCGATCAGGTTGCAGGCCTCAGTCGTTTGACCATTTCCGTTAACGATCACCAAGTTACCAAGATTTACAAAAACCCAATTGCGCTACCCATCACTAAACTATACATGCTTTTTATAACTTCGTTTTCTGTACTGGTTACCCTCAATATATTTAGTCAAATCAACCTGTTGCCGTCCACGGCTCAACTATGGTCTCCCCAAGGAGCTACATATTAAGTAGTACATATAAAACATTTTTCTTGATTTTAAAGTCTTTCTCTTAAATACTATCCAAAATTCTTTAGACTGTAGTCTCCTTACGTAATGTAAAATAGTTCATAATGTAGAATTTGAGTATTGCTTGTAAGAAAAAAACAGCTGTAATATTTTCACTGTGGATATTTATGATATAAATCAATCAGTTTTATAAGATAGTATAAAAGGTATCGTATTCCCAACAACGGATTCTCGTCTACATCCCTATTGAAGAGGTTTCGCTTATACTCAGACAGTAGTCATCATTGTTTTGCTAAATGATGGGTGCCATTCGCCTCACCAGGGGCAATATAAAATTATACTCGAATTTAACATTCGTTCGGAAACACCCCGATTGAGATTCTATAAACGTTAGAATGATAGTGGTAGATTTGAAGGATTTTAAGGAAATTTTGCTCAATTTAAGTGATGTTGTTAAATTTTGCCATTGTTGTGGTATTGGTGCACTTATTATAAAAATTACCATAATATCTTGAAAGAGACGTAATGTCAATACATTATTTTGTGAGCAGGTAAAAAAAACGTAAATTAAGCCACAGGCGTACAGAGCAAATAAACAATTTAGCAGTTCAAAAATTCTATAGTATACATCGATGTATGTAAG
Source organism: Diaphora mendica (assembly GCA_949125395.1). Lineage (NCBI taxonomy): Eukaryota > Metazoa > Arthropoda > Insecta > Lepidoptera > Erebidae > Diaphora > Diaphora mendica. The sequence continues at coordinate 22,763,035 of OX421319.1, forward strand.
AGTTTACGAGTATACTCGTACTATTCTTATGACATTTCTATTCTTATTATATTTAAGAGTTATTTTAATGTTTGTTAGAGAAAGAGTTCAAAATTAGAATAAACAATATTAATAACCTTAGGGTTTTTTCTTTTACTTGTTATATTAGACCTTGATTATTGATAAATTCATAATTAAAGGAAGTGGAATAGAAGGAGTAGACACTGTGATTTATGAATATATAAACAGATGAACTTATAAGTTATCTTTTCTTCGTTTCCTTTTGGTTCCTTATACCTTTTGAGTAACATAACCCAACAAACATATCGCGTTATGGCAAAAACTGACTTATGCAACGTTAGAGACAGTTACAGTACCTCACGGGCGTAGCCAGGTTTCAGTGACGGGGGGGTTTCAAAATATAAAAAGCAACTAAAAGGGAGCTTCATAACTTCATGCCCCTTTAACCATGATATTCATAAAAAATTGGAGGTGTAAAAATATAAGACAACATTAAAGAATCAATCTTTTGTTATGATGTCTGAGTCAATCGTTTGTGTGTCTATCCACTACTTTATTTGTATGAATTCCTAGAGAACTGCGTTGATGTCAACAAAATCATTGACCGAATAGTGGAAACCAACCAGGTCAGGTCTCAGTTATTTAAGACCTGTCACTATTAAGATCGTAGATGAAATACGCATACTGATTCTGCAGTCTCCAGACGATGCGTCTAATAGACGGCAGTCCAATGCACTAATCTTAATTGTCAAGTGGGACAATTACATAGTACAAAACTGAACCCTGACACTGACTTACCGAAAGATCTAACGGCCAAGTTATCCCAACACTATACTGAACTGAACTAACTGATATATTAGATGCCAATTTGTACAAAATCAGTATGACTTTCAAAAAGCTCAAAAGCTACAAAGCACCGGCTGAAGAAGTAATCACGCCTGAACTCCTGGAGACAAGTGGAAAGATGTTTTATAAGTGCTTCAGAAGATTAGATTAATTCCACGGAATTAAATATCTTCTGAAGTATAGTAGTGTAGTATGACGATACTCGTGGGATGCCGCCTGAAGCATGGTTCAGGGTTACTTTGGTGGTTTGTTTAAAAATGGCGATAATTTCCTGCTAAAGAATAATAGACCCATCCCTTTTCTGAGTCATATCTGTAAGCTATTCTCATATCTGTAAGTTATACTATCTTATAAAACTTATGGTCATTATGAATTATCTCGAACACAGTTTTAAGGATTTCCTCCCCAACAAGCTTGTTTTACGAAAAGGGTTCAATATCATAGACAACATATATACACTAGTCAACAATAGTCTTCCAGCTTTGCCAAATCGACTACCGGTACATCGAGTATTGGCACGAGAACGCTACTATGACGGTCCGTCAACAGGATCAGCTCTAACTAACTCCTAAATTCTTGTGTGTCATTGGCTAATCGTAGACAAAGTATTAGCCAATGACACACGAGAATTTAGGCGTTAACGATTACAGAAAGAAAAACACTTGCAACTTGGCTAGGGTTCCCACTCGAAATTTATCAAGTTTGATCGAGAAGTGAGGCAGGAAGACGTCATATCTCCGAAACTATTCACCGCGGCACTAGACGCTTTTAGGCTCCTAGACTAGAATTGTCTTGGCAACAATATTAATGGCGAGTGTATCACCCACCTGCGATTAAATGATGATGTAGTTATGGCTGAAACCATGGAAAACCTTAGCTTAATGCACGATGACCTTAATTAGGTCTTCAAACAAGTATGTCTTAAAATGAACACGGAGTAAATGAAAATTATGTCGAACCTCTATGTCGTACCCACTTCAGTGAAAATTGGTGGCTCAATGTCAGCTGGACAGTCTCTCTTAAGCATAATTTATAATTATTAATTATGCTTAATAGAGACTGTCCAGCTGGGTGGATCTAACTTTGAAAAGGAGGTTAATCGTCGAATACAACTCGATTGGGTGGCGTTCGGGAAGCTGTGATATATATTCTAGTCCGAAACACTCTGGTTTCTCAAAACGAAAGTTTTTGACCAAAGTGTTTTGGCAGTGATGATGATGGTACACAGACGTGGTCGATCATAATAGAGCGTGTATGCAAAAATCCATGTTAGTCAATAATTAGTTAAGCTACTCGCCTGTCAATATTTTAATAGTATAAATCTCAATACTGTGAAAACATTTCGAGTGGTTAAATACCTAAAACGCCCCTGGCTACGTCCGTGTAGTACCTATCTCTAATCATAATTGTATCCTACGTTGAAACTATAATAAGTTTTACAATAAAGATCGTATTTGATTTTTCTTAAACACTAAATAGAAGCGAAAAATCGTGAGAATCAATGATCACACCCTACTTTTATCTTTTCTGAATTGGTTAAAATAAAATACTCAATTGTCTTAAAAAGCTAGCCTCTAGCAAAACTACTTTGTATGCAGACCCTTTTTGAGCTCATAACGTTTAAATCTGTTTCAAAAAAATAATAACTCCCATAAATGCATTCCCCTTGCTATCACACGATTTTTAAAGTCAAACGGGTCGGGAACTAATTTTATATGTTGTTTGAGATTATCAAGATATTTTGAAAGATCTCCTAACATGTAACCTACACCTGAAAAATATTAATAAAATGATACAGGAACTATCAATATCAGCGGTAGTCAGGCAAAGTCACTTCGGGTGATGCGTCTGATTGTTTAATCTTTAATTCAAATACGTCTGAAGTTGCGGGTAAAAGCTAGTATTAATATGCTCGAGCTAGTAGTAAGTATATAATGAAAATATTTATAATGATTACCATCAATTATTCAAACTTAAATCTAATTAGAACCATCGTCAATTCATTTTTAATGATCACCTACTGAACAGTATGGTTTGAGAAATAGTCACATCTGGACTAACAATTACTTTAACAAGGCTCAGCCGTAGGCTGACATACAATTAATATCTTGTTAAGATTTATTCTTGCTACTGGTGAGGTAAATGAACTTTGTAAACAATCACTTTTTTAATACTGTTTTCGTAAATTAGGTTACGGAGGCGTGTAGCTATGGTAAGGCTCGATGGTAGAATTTTCATAACAGAATATTGTTTTCGTAATTAAATTGACATCAAAGTTTACCCATCGATTAATTCTAGGTGTGTGTTCGTTTTCCAAAGCATACAGGAATAATGTCTAGCTGAGGACTATAAAATGCTGTCGATCTGATTATGTTTGATAGATAGATAGATAGAAAACTCTCTATTTGTACACCATAATATTAATAGTTACAACAGTACATAAAATGTGAGATGTAGTGTACAAAGGGCGGCCTTATTGCCAAAAGCAAAGCTATGAAGAGAAAAATATTGAGTAAGTAGGGAATTATGTAAGCTCTTCAATTTTTTTTCGTACCTACAACAGTTAAACTTTTAAAAGATGGAAATTAGAATTCCCAAACATTTAACGTTTTTTTTTCATTCAGGCAGAGTATGGCCCTTTTGGCATGCACATAAGCATAGATAAAAAAATACCTACCTACATAACGATCGGAGGCCCTTAACATAGACCACGAACGAGCATGAAAAAGTACTTCAAAGCAAGAGAGATCATCTCTCTGAGATGTGTGTCTTTTTATGCATGAGTTTTTATACGTGGTTGGTAAAATTATTATATAACTTATCTACCGTGGGAGAGCCTCGCTTCGGCATGAATGGGTCGGCTCGACCGGAGTGATACCAAGGCCTCACAGAAAACCGGTGTGAAATAGTGCTTGCGCTGTGTTTCACCTATCTTCCCCTATCTCCCCCCCCCCTTTTTTTTGTGCGGAAATCCCCTCGGATACCACCGGCTGGTGGTTATGTCGGACTCGAACCGACTAAAAACCGCACACCATCTCGGGTACTAGAAGCCGGGGAACCAGGTGCATCCTCGAAAGGAAAATCCCTGGAACCCCGACGTACCTCGGACCACCCACTATTTGTAGGTGGTCCCCTCCTGTGTAGGAACCCTAACACTTCTATTCGGAATAAGGCGCGAGCACGTTATAGAGCTCGCGCTGCCGCCCCGGCCTGCTTCTGCTAGGGTGGCTGGTGGCCTCACCTGTCACCCTCAGGCTTGCGCTTATGGAGGACGGAGATCGTTTAGCGATCTCCGACGCCCGAGTCGTCTGCGGTACCTGGCCCGTTCCCGGGCCTGGTACCCCCCTATCCCCCAAAGACCGGCAACGCACTTGTGTCGCCTCCGGTGTTGCAGGTGTCCATGGGCGGCGGTAATCGCTTACCATCAGGCGATACATCTGCTCGTTTGCCCGCCAACACCCTAAAAAAAGCTCAAGTACATCATACCATGGTAAATTTATCACCTCAAAATCAGAACTATATGTCCATAACGACTTTTATTAATATATACAACTGAGTAGCAAAATATAACTTAATTTGGGACAACAATAAAAAATCACATGGATCTGCTTTTGCCAAGCAATAAAAAATCAATCAAAAAACCAATCATACAGTATTTATTACAGCAATGTTGACAGATTACATGTTTTGACTGTTTATTATTTATCAAACTGCCTTCGCCCACGCCAAATAAAAATTAATTGAACAATTGACCACAAACTACTAGTAGGTACTATTTAAGAATATACCTCAACTTTAAGTGTGGGCGCACACCAGATTCGACAAACTGTCTCGTCGGAGACAGTTTGCTCGACGTGGTTGCCGTAAAAAGCGTTGTGTTAGGTGGGACGTGCGTTGTGGAATTGTAATGCAGGAAGTATAAGTATAAAAAAAGTAAACAAATACTCTTTAAAGGCGTAATATCCATAATCAAATCGTCCCTTCCCCTTCTTCGATCATTTGTTCGGTCTCATACGGTGTGCGTCACTGGCACTGACAGGCAACTGTCGAAAACCGTCTTGTCGAAGACCATTTCGGTGTGCGCCCGGCCTAACAGTTTAAGCTATGTAGAAATAAAGTAAAATTAAAATAAAAAGAGAAACATTACAAAATAAAAAACCCCGTTGTAAACACCTGTAGTGATATATGAAGTAATACTTGTTGTAGTTTTGCTAGATACATAAGTAACAAAATAATAATTACTGCTTAATTTAATTCGTAGCCTTAATTGGATATGTATTGTGAAACTAAGTATGTAGTACAAACATACATCTTGAAACCTTGTTAAGACATATATTTAGAGAAGATAGACACATGGTTCTTAACAAATCCATACAAATTATTGATCAAATTATAAGTCAAAAATTTAAAAAATCTATAACATAGAATATGTACCCAGAATATATGTATAGATAGATTGGTAATTAGATTTTGTAATAAATACAAAATTACCATACATATTTATATTGTCGATACCTACTACATTTCGCCTTACCACTTGCCTCCGCTTAGGAGAGCCTTGTGCTTCTCCGCATTTTTGTCACTGTGAAGAAGCTGTTGACAGTCTCGGACATCATGACCTTTCTTGTAGCAGAAGCGTTGACCGTATATCTCAACATGCCAATATTAATGACATTATCCATCGTGCTCTTGTTACCGCCGGCGATACAGCTGTACGTGAACCAAATTGTCTGGTACGAGACGATGGCAAGAGACCAGATGGTATGTCATTACTTCCATGGAAGATGTGTAGGCCTTTGGTGTGGGACGCAACTTGGGTCGACACCCTCGCGCCTTCTCATCTTCCAAGTATAGCTGATTATGACGGCGCTGCTGCTGCTTCTGCGGAAAGCCTTAAACGGCGTAAATACCAAAATCTAATAGGTAATTACATTTTTGAACCGTTCGGGATCGAGACGCTAGGTTTATGGGGTACGAGTGCTCGCGCTATGTTTAAACAACTACAATTGCCATTCAACATGGCAATGCCGCTAGCTTTTTGCGAACGCTACTAGTAGGCGATGATGCGAAGGAATTTTTTGACGCTTGTACGTAAATATTGTTGTTTCTTTATTTTTTTATTATTTTTTTATCGTATTTTAATTTAATTATAACACTCGAACTCGAATTAACAATATAAAATTTGAATTTTGATTTCTCAGTTCGGTTTGTACATATTTTATCTATAATGTTACCGTTGGTATTGTATGCATTCATCTCGTAAACACTTTCATAACCATCTAACTGTAATTAGATATTATATTACTTTTATGATTACGTATATGCAAAATATATGTAAAATTCTTGAGAATGCTAAAAACTATTTCGAGGCTGTCGCAATGGTTGCTTTCACATACTGAGCAAACAAACTCTTTTCTGGACTCCTTTTCTAGGACTAATATATTGTTTAAAATGCAATCTACCTACTTCTTTACCAAAAGCTCCTAAATAAAGCTTTCGAATACCAAACCATCAAAATCCTTATATCTGAACTAAAAGGGAAATGTTTTTGCAATTATTGTCGTCGGACAAGTCGGACCAAGTGTTTCTATGATCTACAAATATTTGTTTCGGAGTTTGGGTATTTTCTATGTATAATAATATATATATTTATTGATTTTATTTCTTTTTTAAAAAGACAACTCCCGCTTTAGGAATAAACATCCTGTGTCGCGGGGGACTTTACAGGCATGCATGAAACGGACACAATTAACAACCAAACTCAGAACAACAATTTGTGATTCACACAAAGTGTTGTCTCGTGTAGGATTTGAACCCACAACACTTGGCGAATTGGCAGGCGGCGTGGCGACCGCCTAAACCACTAGGCCAACCGTGCAGTTTGTATGTATTTACAAAAAAATAGTATATAATATGTGTTTGTATCAGTTGTGTAGTACCCATAACACAAGCTCTGTTTAGCCTGGGACTAGATGGCGTTGTGTGTTAGATGTCCGAAATATTTATTAAAAAAAATATTTATACCCAGCTGGCCAGACGGGTTTAGGGTTTGCTTCCAGTTTTTCTTCTTGCTGCAGTGGTTTTGGCCAGGAGTGGTTTGTTCGTTTAGTCTACCCTTACGATACCCATGGGGTAAATAGGGGTAGTGACGCGCTGTGTTCTTAATGTGTCACCACATAGATACTAGCTGTGCCCCGCGGTATTACCCGAGAGCTGTGTTGCTTTTGAATCGGATATTGTTCACTATTACGATGGTTTTAATTTTGTTATATTTTTTTTCTAAAATATAATGTTTTTCATAAAATATAATCAAAAATTTTAACAAAAAAAAACCGACTTCAAGAACTGGACCAAATTGAAATGGGACCACATGGGAAGCAACAGCTTTCAAATAAAAAAATAATCTTCAATATTGGTTAACCCAGTCGAAAGTTATGAGGTAACAAACATAAAAATATAGGTACAGTCGAATTGATAACCTCCTCCTTTTTTGCAGTCGGTTAAAAGTAGCCTAAGTTACTCATTCCAGCTATTTCAGTTATTAGCTGTAACAAACAGGCGAAGAGACAGAAAAAACAATAACGAAATCAAAGTTATTAGAATTATTAGGAGTCTAGAAATGTCTGTTTATTTACGTGTAAAATACATAAATGGATGTTTGTGGATGGATTGTTTTGAAATATATTACACATAATCTCTCCAACTCTAATCTAGAATACCTTTAAATCTGGACTTCTGTTAATAGTCTTCTTCTAAGACAGATTTCTTTTAGGAATTTAATCTATTGTATTTCGTATGTTTTATGTTATTTTCAATACTAGATGTCAAAAAGATAGATGCCACCACTAGATGCCAAAAATATGCCAGCAAAAATAAATTAAATTTTAAAAAACTAAAAAACACTCTTTAATAGTAATCGAACTAAAAAGTAGAAAATAATTTTAATGTAAAAAGCATGAGGCGACAATTATTGAAATATTTTCAGAAAGCACCCCACGCTTTTTATATTAAAATTGTTTTCTACTTTTTAGTTCGATTGCTATTAAAGAGTGTTTTTTAGTTTTTTAAAATTTAATTTATTTTATTTTAATGTTTTGCTTCTCGGTTATGAAACTGAACTGAACTTACAATAATACTTATATTTTTCATATTTATACTCTATAAAGGACAATTTAAATAATATTAAAAGGTTACGGCAATTCCAACCCGTAAAAAAAAAACAGGTGGCCATTAGGCCTCTATAAGAAAAGTAGGTACTTGATACTTTTACGCAATGAGTACTTTTGGATTGTATCTGTTGGAGGTATCGTAATCTTCAAAACTTGCGATCTTACGTCACATACGGTAACGATATTTGTTTTTTATGCTCTATTCTTTTAAAGAATAATTTGCCAACCCGTCAATCCATCAACCAAAAAAAAAGCTCGTCATTAGGCCTCGGTAAGAAAACTAGAAAAGTACTCGATACTTTGAAGTATCGATACATTATATTCGATCCGTGTCCCTCCCCATGTTTAATTTTCGTATTTGATAGTCGTTTAAAAGTCGCAGGAGACGGCAATGGCTTGCTAACAAGCACGTTTTGTGTTAGCAAACCATGGTAGCAAACCATTTTTAGGAGCAGGAGACACGTCTTAAGTATCGTACAAACTTTCATTAAAGCTGTTAATTTAAAATTACAAACAGACAATTCAATTTTATTTATTTGTAAAGATGAGTCATTTCTAAGATATTTTTAGATTATTATATACTTTGGGTACTTCAAATCCATGCTTTAATTTATAATCAAGTTTTGAGTTATCCTCGCATTAAAACCGTTAAGTACTAAACATACAGAAACAGTACTAAAATATGCAATAGCGTGTTACTTTATTTAGCCCCATTATATAAGGGCTAATTATCAGAGAAAGTTAGAAATCTCTATTCTGTGCAATATTAGTAAAAATGCTTTAATAGCAATCGAACTAAACAGTAGAAAATAATTTGAATGTAAAAAGCGTGGGGAGACATTATTGAAATATTTTCAGAAAGCACACCTTTTCAAGCACATATTTCTTTACGAATTCGTTGAAATAACAGTGCACTTTAGTATCTAACTGTTTATGCTTAAAGAATAAAGATGTGGAAAAGCCGATGACTTGGAGAGTCCTTTGTCCAGCTGTAGACTGAGATAAGTGATGATGAATGATGAGTCTGAAAGGATTTCAGCCACTTTGTAGCCGGCAATACTGCACATGGCCTTATTATAGCAGTTGTGTAATTTAAATTTACCTACAGTGCACAGTGTTTCCAATAGGTGAATCAAAAAAAGAGAAAATAAAAATTAAAATCTACGTAGCGTTCTACGACATCTATCTCTTTTTAAGTTTACTAGAGATATAATATAAAGTACAATTTATTTAAGTAGCTGACTAGTTGGTTATTAAAAAAACTGTTTGTAAAAAGTTAATATATCTGAACAACAAAAAATGTTAATATTATGCTGAACGTACGAATTTGCAAACGCAATGCAAATCCGTCCGACCCGGGACTAGAATCTGATACCACCATACGCTACCACTGCGCCAACGAGGCACTCAATATTTTGTAAGATGTTTTAATAAATAAAGACTAATAATATTCATACAGCGCGTGGTGTTCAAATCCTTCCCTCTGCCTAAAAATACGCGTACGTTTTTTTATCTTTAACTAGCTGACCCGGCAAACTTCGTATTGCTACTACCACATTTTTCTTTCGTAAATATTTTTTTAACGTCTGAAAAACTTATTTCAGTAATGATAACTTAAAACTTTTAGGTTATCTTTTAAATTTCTTCTATACAAATCGTGTCCTAACAATAACTTATACATAGAAAAAAGAATTATCCAATTTGGTGCAGCCGATCGAAAGTTATGCGCGTACATACATTTCGTCGATTCATTTTTTTTACATATATAGATAAAACAAAAACTCAATATTAACTGAATGGTAGGTACTTTTATTGATAATGAACATAGCATGTTTGCTGCTCTGTGTATTGCTGTAACAATATTCATAGGTGTAACTAACAAAAAAAAAAGAGATTTCTCTCTTACCGATAAAAAAAATACTGTGTAATCTATTTCTATACTATCTATACTAATAATAGGTATTTACCTATGAAATTGCCGTTTTGTATGCAATAAGTGAAATCACTTATTGTTTCAAACTTTTTTATTTCTGTTATTCCAAGTAATCACCCATGCAATCGACGCATCTTTGCCAACGCATTGGCAGTTTATTGATGCCCTTCTTGTAAAAATCAGCTGGACGGGAGGCAATAAACTCTTCAAAGTCATTTTGTACTGCCTCTCGGGAATTGAATTTTTTACCCACTAAAAAGTTGTCTAAATTTTGGAAAAAGTAATAGTCGGTAGGTGCAAGGTCTGGTGAGTATGGCGGATGAGGAAGAGCTTCCAACCCCAGCTCTTGCAGCTGGGAGACTGTCTGTTGCGCAGTATGGGGTCGCGTGTTGTCGTGAAGGAGCAGTGGGGACGACCGATTGACCAAAGCTGGTTGCAGATGTGCAAGCTTCTCCATCATTCTCTCCAGTTCTTCACAGTACACATCTGCATTAATGCTCAGACCGTTTTGTAAAAAGCTGTGGTGAATCACACCCGCACTAGACCACCAAACAGTGACCATCGCCTTTTTAGGGGTCATTTTTGGTTTAGGGCATTGCTTTGGTGCTGAATCAGGGTCTAACCAACTTGCTGAGCGCTTTTGATTGTCGAACAGAATCCATTTGTCGTCGCACGTAACAATTTGTTTCAAAATTCCTTCATTTCTTTGCCTGTTGAGCAGCGCAAGGCAGCTTTCGACGCGTACGTTGCGCTGGCGATCGTTAAGGTCGTGGGGCACCCATCTATCAAGCTTTTTTACCTTGCCAATTTCTCGCAAATGGATCAATATTGTTTTGATGCTTACATTAAAAGCTGCTGCTAGCTCAGCTGTAGATTGAGTTTCGTCAGCTTCCACAATCGCCTTTAATTCATTATTGTTAACCAGAGTCTCCAGACGACCACGAGCTTCATTTTTCAAGTCAAAATTTCCAGAACGGAACCGGGAAAACCAATAACTGGTTGTGCGTTCATTTGTACAGTTCTCTCCGTAAACGTTTTTGATGTTACGTACCGTTTGTGTCGCGTTGGTGCCACGACGGAACTCGTATTCCATAATTACACGATTTTTTAAAGTATCCATTATGACGAAAAATGTTCAAATGTAATGAAAATACAACGCTAATCAAAAAACAAAAGATTAAGTTTGTAAATAGAATGTCATGGTTTTAAAACAACATTAATTTGAATTTATAATACAGAGCCATTACAAACTTTTTTTATTTGAAATGACCAGTACTGAAGAAAGGCAATTTCATAGGTAAAGACCTAATATTATGAACGCAAAAGTTTGTAAGTATGGATGGATAGATGGATGGATTTTTGTTACTCTTTCACGCAAAAACTACTGAACGGATTTGGATGAAACTTTACAGTATTATAGCTTATACATCAGAATAACACATATGCTACTATTTGCCGCGAAAACCGACATATTATACGCTGGCGGAGCCGCGGGCAAACGCTAGTAATTAACTAAAATTTTCTTCGCAATTAGTGCTAGTTATTCTAACACGCTTTATTGTTATATATTTTACATTGTTAGATACATAGTACCTATTAAACTAATAGCTAGTTCTTAGTTGGAAAATTCACTATCACCATCCATCATACTTTAATTCTTTCGATTTTCTGTAACTAAAATATTAATTTGTTCACGCAGTTTAAAAAAAAGGAAAAGGTTCAATTGTATTTCTTTTACAGTTGTTACTACAGAACTTTGTTTTTATGAACAGTATTAGAAAATAGATATATTTTTCTTTTCGAGAACGTCGTATGTAGAATAATTGAAATCATTGTTATTTATTGTTAATTTCCACTTTTCTGTATTAAAGCTTTATTCCGTCATGGTATTGCTGTGATCACGTAATAATATTTAACTCAATAATGCCGCACCTCTAAAATTTTGTAGAAAGTAAGTATGTCTATAGGTAGGTATACATGCTAACTCGTAACGATATTTAATTGTATGCACATAATAATATACGTGCAATGAAAAATCTCCATAGCCGTCGGATAGTCCCATTAATGAATTTATAATTTGCGCCGCTCAACAATTATACTGCACCCGCATCGCCTCAGGAAGGAATTTAAATGTTAAATCAGCCGTCATTCACGGGAACAACCCACCGGCCGCTATGGTTTTTGTGAGACGACCATTTAGAGGTAGGTATATTGTTCAAAATGGTCAATGTTTCGTGGTTCCCTTCCGGCAATTAGGTGGTCGGGTTTAATTATGTAATTTCGGAGCAGTCTTAGCTGTATTTCTTAGTACGAGTGGTGAAGTGAGGGTTTGAGATGATTTAATCGAGATTTAAGCAACAGTTCCTTGTAAAACAATTACAATAGTATTACCGTGCGTGCAATTAGCTCTCTTTTCTATCTATGTTCTTGAGAATCGATTATATCATACGTTTTTGTAAATCATACACGTTTTTCAATTATGCCTGGCCTTATTCATTTAAAAAAAACGCTAACACTAACGTGTGGTTTAACAACTTTTGAAAATGGCTATGTAACAAAGATTTTTCAAAAGGGTAGCCGGTAGATAACTACATTTTAATGGTAGTAGAGGCACGCTGATTTCAGCTCGAACGGGCCGGCTCGACCGGGGCGGTACTACCCTCACATAGAAAATCCACGTAAAATGACAGCGTTCGTGCTGTCGTGTTTCGTTGGCGAGTGCGAGACCGGAGGCCGAATGATGCAAAAGCATCACAAGGCCGCCATGGTGTGGGTCACCATGCTTCACTGTTGCTTCGTCTGCATTCGCAATGAGTATGGTGACCACAACGCTTGGATTCTGCTTATGCTTTCCATCAGGCAGAGTAGAGTCATTTTAGCAAGGCCCATACATAAAAAAAAACGCACTCCTGTTAAAATGATACCTACATATATACTTATTCTACTACTACCCACAGAATACTTTAGAATTACCTTAACTAGCTACAAAAGTGATCAAATACTTCCGAACTCTGTATAATATTATAAATTCGAAAGTAACTCTGTTTGTCTGACTGTCGCGTTTTCATGGCTAATACTTACACTGAATCGATTTAGATGAAATTTACTATAGATATCCTTGGATTGTTGAAGAAGTATGTACATAGGCTATTTACCGCGATAGCCGACATATACGAGGGCGGTGGCGCGGTCAAACCTAGTAGAAAAAGATAAACAATTAAAAACGATTCTCTTGTAAGCGTTTTTGAATTAAGTTTTTAAATAATAAATTATAACGAGAGAAGCATATGTTATATTTTTATTTTCTAAGTTCGTCAAACTGTTTTCCTTATGGTTTTAACATACACTTTCGACTAAACAGAATATACCTAAGTAAACAAATCGCTTCTTATCTTGAAGATTTCAAACAATGTTTATAATATTATGATGAATTTACCACTATATGCAACACATGGTAACTGGACCCCTACGCACTAAAAGCAGTTTGAATCTACGACAATTTAAGTCAATTTAATCACCCATCGTCCAAATATAACATGTCCGAAACTTGAAGTACCAAAAGTGGTCCATAGCGTGTCGGAATGCGAGGACGATACGCCTCGGGCCCGGAAGAGAAGTTAAAATTAAGTGGTGTTAGTCGCATGCATGCAAAATTTCTGCGTAAACGAAGGAGCCGATCCGTTTTTAAAGTGGATTGATTCAATACCTATAGATGCATTCAAACAGGAATAGGCAAATAATTCAAAACATTAGTTGGTGTAATTTCATTACGTGGATTTAGAATCATCTTGCTTGGTGTAGTAGATCCTGGCACTGAGAGGGTGTAGATCTTACCTTTGGAGTCAAGATATACGCCCTATCAGTTCTCTTGAGATACCTACAGGTAGTTCATTTATACAAATAAATAAAGTATCTATTTGTAATTTCAAATTAACGGCTGTTCATTAAATGCATATGACATTTTTTTACGGTATTTACATCAAAAAAATATTTCATATTTTTTTGGATCCGCGTGTCTGACTCTTTGTTCCGGCTCTCTAAAACGGCTTGACCGATTTTGAAAGGACTGCGACTTACAGAGAGCTCGCGATACAAGGAGTTAGTTAGGATTTTTTTTAGACTAGCTTCGTTGTCGCTTAGCTAGTTATAAATATTTCGGAAAACTATCGTTTTCAACCCGACTACGGCAAAGCCTACAAGAAGTGTAAAAGTTTTGGCAGTTTATGATTTATTGATGAATCAGGTGTAAATAGGTACCAATAGGGCTATACCTATTCATAATAATGGCCAGGGTAAATATACATATTTATGGTATAATAGCTACATAGTATATGGGTATATTGTTTTTCTTTTTTTGTTTGTATGTTTTTGTGTCTGTTACCTCCTAACTCCGTTATTTAACAGAACTGATTTCGAAGATTCTATTTACTTGTAATGGAATGCTTCTCGTTTAATTATTACCAACTTACAAAAAAATATAAGTGGTAAATCAAAAATTAAGGAATAAAGAATATAATTTGTTAAAATGTTGGTGTTTTTCTGTAACAAATTTCCACATAGGTACTAAAAACTAGCACACAATTAAAATAATAATTAGTTCCTACCAATTATTACAAAACACGAGTTGTACATGGAAACTCGATACTGGACATGAAGCATTGAGCATTAGGTAAAATTAATTCATATACCATTACAGGTATTCGATGTCAAATGTAAACCACAGATGCCCAGTGAATACGTCAAAAAATTAAGATAGATATGTATCTTGTGATACATTAGAACAAAAATCGGGCAACAGTGTTGTCCACGCGCTAAGGTATAGATTTTGGGACGTAGATTAGAATATTTTTCATTTATTTATTTAGGATAGTTTTTCATCGACTATTATATCAATGTGTAAATATGTAGGTTTAAAGAACTTAACTACTAAAATTTTGATTAAGTAACGAAAACTACCATATGTACACACATCAAAAGTGTCTAGGGATCAAGCATTTTTATGCGGATTTCTTGAGATTGAGATGTGGCTTTGGCCCTGGCCTGCTCAGTCGCCAGACTTGAACCCGATTGAGCATGCATGGGATATGCTACAGAAAAGAGCTCTGCCGAATATGGAGGGTATCCAGTCGCAAGAAGACCTTTTTTTGTTGTTGCAACGAACATGGGCGGCCATTCCACAGCGTGATTTTGAGTATGCCAAACCGATTCTTGTGTTGTTAGTGTTCGCGGTAGAAACACGGATTATTAATTGTTTAAGTTACCTAATAAAATTTTAAAGAAAACTGTTATTTCAGTCTTTTTTTCGAACTTTAATGTTAGTGGTTCAAATGTCAAAACTCCCTTTATTAGGAAAATGGCAAATTTCTTTATTAATGCAAAGGTGACTTGGTTTATCGTTACTGTGACAAACGAAAACACTTTATTTGATGAATCCTTAAAGAAAATTTTAATTAATATCAATCAGGAGAAAAGTTATTGCAAAAATATATGTTGATCCCTAGACACATATGTTGATCTCTAGACACTTTTGATGTGTGTAGTTATTATCTTTTAGTTCATGATCACTTTAATTTATCCTAGTGGACTGTATTCTCTACTATTCGCGATGAATTATATGCTCCTTAATATTTTTATACTTTAAATGCGAATAGCCAGGATAATCGTTGTTTTCGACTTATCTTTTAACTTTATTACCTATCTTAAGCTATTGCATAGCTTTTATCGCAGACTTTGAGCGCGGCGACGGAATCAAGAAATTCAGTAACGAAAATAAAACCTAATAATACCGTACCTAGTAATAAAAACTACCAAAAAATATTTTGGTAGTAGTCAGCGAAAAACAAGTTTTTTATGAAATTATCGTTAAGAAGTTAGCCGTGTCGTTAACTATTTAAATGATCATGAAATACTTACATATTGGAGAAATCATGTGATACATTTGTATCTTATGATTTTTTCACTTACTTGATGTCAATATTTAAAAAAAAACACTGCATAAATATAAAATAAATAAATAATTATAATTGCATAAGTTGATAAAAAATGCTAACAGAGCCATCTACCTGTACACATTAGGTATAGGTAGTTCACACCTTTAGACCAATATTTACGAAGAAATAACGTTTACTTGGTTTTTAGATTTTTAACAACTTACCAACTGAATAGTGATAAATTTTAAATAAAAAAAAACTACAAGGCTTTTACGTTATACTTAAATGGGGTTCCAAAATGCATATGAACTACATATTAGGTTAAGTTACTATCTCAGGTTACTATATCATATTTATTTTTAAAAAAAAATTTTAAATTTTTTTCTAATGTCATGAGATTAATCAAGTTAAGGAATTTTGTGGATGTTAAGTACAAAACGTTTTTAACATAGTAAAACAATCCGGTAAAGCCCTGAATCTATGGTTCCCTTACTCGTCGGCATGTCGTCGATGTCTTTCGTCCAGATTAGGGACAATCCGATTGGCGGTGTCACTTGTTCAGTTGTCGCTTCGGTATTCCTTGTATTTTTTAATTTGCTTTATAGCCCTTTAGACAGTGTCGGTAAGATGACATATTGGTTCCCGATTTAGTAAAGATATATAATTTACTATCTTTTACACGCGGCTTCGCTCACGCAGACTTTCATCCCCTGATTTACCCCCTTAGGGGTGGAATTTACAAAATTCCTTTTTAGTGCTCACTTACGTTACATAAAGAACCTACATGCAAAATTTCAGGATTCTAGCTTCAGCGGTTTGGGCTGTGCGTTGATCTCTGGGTATGTCAGTCAGTCAGTCACCTTACTCTTTTATATATATAGAGAAGATGATAGACTAGTTGTTGCCTGCGGCTCAGCCCGCGTGTATGTTGGTTATCGCGGCAAATAGTAGCCTAGGTGTTATTCTGATGTATAAGCTATATTAGGTACTGTAAAGTTTCATCCAAATCCGTTAATTAGTTTTTTGTGTGAAAGAGTAACAAACATCCATCCATCCATCCATCCATACTTACAAACTTTCGCGTTTTTAATAATTATTAGTAGGTACTGATTATTTTAGGTTTCGTAAGTATAACAGTTAATTTACTTCTAACTTTTTACTTCATCTCTTCTTCTGTCACTTATTCTGTTTACTTTATTTGATTTAAGTGAAAAATCATAATTGATGAAAATGTCGTAGTTAGTTTAATTTTTTTTATAAAAGTTTTCATTCCTGTAGATTTGAAAGACGCTGTACCTTTTATAGGACTAACGAAATCCGATTAAATAGATAGATAATAATACTTAGGCTTGTTATGGGGGACCTCAGATCAATTAAAAAAGGTAGATAACGAACGGCCTTGTTATAATTGAAGCAAAAAAAGTTGCGTATTTACAAGTAAACACACGCGTTATCGCACTAACTATGCTATAAACTACGCTACATTTCGTCAGTATCGTACAAGTATCGACAACTTGAACTACTTTTCTGCTTCAACAAGAACAAGGTCGTGCGCTATCTACATTGTTTTATTTGATCTGAGTGGGTGACCTTAAAACAAGATACTCGTCACAATACCTGAGTGATATAAAAAAAAACAGTATTCAGGACAGTTTTATTTCTAGTTTTTTTTTATAATAGGCCTGCCAAACCGTGGGAGAGCCACGCTTCGGCATGAATGGGCCGGCTCGACCGGAATGATACCACGGCATCACAGAAAACCGGTGTAAAATAGTGCTTGCGCTGTGTTTCACCGAGTGAGTGAGGATACCGGAGGCCCATACCCCAATCCCCCTACCCCTACCTTCCCCCCCATCCCCAAAAGGCCGGCATCGCACTTGTGACGCTTCTGGTGTTGCAGGTGTCCATGGGCGGCGGTAATCGTTTACCATCAGGCGATACGTCTGCTCGTTTGCCCGCCTATGCCATAAAAAAAATGTCTGCACGAGCAGTGAGTATGGTGACCATCACTCTTGGATTCTTCTTATGCTTTCCATCAGGCAGAGAAGAGTCATTTGGGCAGGGCCAAGCATAAAAAAAAATATAATATTATTAGTCATGATTTGGTTTATACGAATGTATCAAAAATTATTATTGAAAAACGTCATTGTAAACGTGTCAATTAATAAACAAAATTGGAATTAGACTTTATCACTTTGGAACACTAACTTATTTGGCTAAAACCGTAGTATGACAGTCTTTAGAAATTATTGCATACCCAATTACGTTTTAAATTGTGCTTAGGTTTTATTAAAATATGACGAGATGATATGATACTATACGATGATGATTGATATGAAATATACCTATTGGAATGCGTGAGGCATACTAATATATTTTAACAATACATACCTACACATACAAGTGATTTGAGTCGCTTAAACTATAACTTACTCTTATTTTCGACCACCGCCGGTGTCAAAACAGTATTCGGCTCACCTCAGTCACCTCTGAAATTTAAGTACGTTAATTTCTTTAAGCCGTATAAAAGATAAAAAATAACAATGAAATAATAGCGTACAATACCGCATCAAGCGACGTGTTACACGTTATCTGTATTTGAGCACAAATTGAGTTGAATTTTATGACAATTAAGCTACAGACACGTGATGGGTTAAGTCCGCTTAACGTCTGTCCCTTGTGGGATCATCGGTTTTGGAACATACGAGGAGGCGATTGGAGCAAGCACGCATGAACGAAATTTTATAAACGCTTTTCTTGTTTTATATGTACATTGCTTCGTACGATTTCGATGTTGGCACAATACACCTACTTAATACAGGTACTTAATAGAGATATTACCTACTGTTTTATACCAATCTATACAAATAAATAAAATTGGAGTGTCTGTTTGTAATATTAAAATGACCGCTTTTTAATAAAATAATGCATATATTATGTATGTATACACCGTACATGTATCAAAATATTTTTTGAAGTGAAACTTCTAATGCGACTTCCAACAAGGTTGCGTTAAACGTTTAACGGTTGCGATAAACGTTTAACGCTACCATGGAGGGGGTATAAAAGCACTGTTGCACATTACGAAGTTTCACTTCTTCCGTGCGGAGGGACTCCACGCATTTTCTTTTTTTACAATTTTTGTCTGTCTATTTGTTCCGGGTAATCTCTGGAACGGCTTTACTGATTTTGACGGGACTTTCACTGACAGATAGCTGATGATCTAAGGAGTGTTAGCTGATGATCTTTTTTAAGTAGATCTTCTTAAATAAAATTATGTTGATACAAACGCTGCACGTGAAGGGAAATGATGAATTGAACACCTGTGTGTTTTTAAAAGTAGTCTGACAAGTACGATAACCAAATCGAGAAAAAGTAAATGCCTTTTATGAATGGTACATGTGTGAGTTGTACTATAAATACATGTTATTTTTAACCCCCGACGCAAAAAGAGGGGTGTTATAAGTTTCACGTGTCTGTCTGTCTGTGGCACCGTAGCTCGCGAACGGATGAAGTGATTTTAATTTAGTTTTTTTGTGTGAAAGGTGAGTTACGTGCGAGTGTTCTTAGACATGTTTCACGAAAATCGGTTGAGTCGTTTAAAAGTTATGGGGGTGAAGTTGGTTAAGAATAACCGAATGTCTGCAAAAATATCATCGAGTGGGGTCTCAAATGAAAGCACATAACGTGTTTTTTACTTTTTAAAGGGAACTCGGGTTATTATGTCGGGGGTTTTTTTTAATTTTGAGAATTTATTACGATAAATATACTGACAATAGGTACATAAGTAAGGCCTAGGGCGAACAGTTAACGAGTATCTAAACCATAATGCTTACGTAAAGTACCTAAGTTAAGGCTGTACGACATATACTTATTAATTTCATAAAAAAGTCATAGGTACATACATTATTATCACGTAATAAGGAATATATATCTATATTAATAGTGGCTTTAAAATACTATATTAATACCATCATTGAATTTCCACTTAAAGCATACCTACCTGTATGTACCAACCTAAGTGATAGGTACAGTTTTATGTCAACAAGACAACTTATGACGGCTTGGCAAGTTCTCCTTTCCCTTGCTTACCAAAAGCATGGTACTTTGGGAATCCCCTTATTATGTTGACTCTAATGCGGTATTGTTGGTAACTGTGTGTATCTTAACGGAAATATAGTATAGTAGGTATAATATAATAAGCAATAAAGTACCTACCTGTACAGTTCTAATTCAAATTCGTTGATATTAGTCGTTTGACAAACACGTTCAGCATAATGATTCTTGTCGAACGTCAAAGAAAGTTATTGCCAGACATTTTGTATGTAAAATGATCACTTAATTTAAACAGGCATGAACAAGTTTCTGCGTGTCACAAGACCGCTACTCGACATTTATAAGGCAATATACCTATTGACTAGTAAACGAACATTGAAGTGAAGTAATAGTATTGATGACGTTTCTTGGACATGTGAATACTTACATAATATGGATACCCACTCCTGAGTCAACTAGCAAATTTAGGTATTTTATGATTTTTATATAAATGTATACAATAATCTATGAGCTTTATGATAGCGTTGAATAAAAAATTAAAAAGATCAATATTACTGAGATAATTTCGCGTATACTAAACGAATTGGCACAAGTGTATTGCGGCTCAGTATACGATGCACGGCGGTGAGTCGTGCATGCGAAATACCTCCTGTATACTGAGTCAACTAACATTATAGCAATTTTATAGGAGAGCGATTTGAAGACAAATCGCTTATATTTTTATGAAATTAATCTTAATTAGAGTAAATTAAATGTATATTTTAATAAATATGGGAAGCTTTTCCTGTGATATAAAATTGGTGTAAACCATGTATTTTGGTGTACAACATACATGAATATAAGTGGTAGTTAAACCATTTTACTATTGAATCCCACCGGCGTATACCCAGCCATGTACATAAAATATAATTTAAAACAAAAATCAACAAAAACATTTCATACCAAAGGAAAAGCTTCCCATATTTATTAATAGATACATTTAATTTACTCTAATTAAGATTAATTTCATAAAAATATAAGCGATTTGTCTTCAAATCGCTCTCCTGTAAAATTACTATAATGTTGGTTGACTCAGTATACGTAGGATTCGAGGTATCGATATGTTGTGATTTGTCATTACTAGTAGGTATTTGGTGTACTTGAGTCGCCTTATATTTCTACCGTGTGGTTTATAGGTATGTATAATAAATGTAACGAAAAAAAGCTTCGTTTAAAAAAACAGACTTCAAAAACTAAAGAGTATAAAATAACTTAATTTATATGTGCTACCTATTTATAGGTTTGAAGTTGGTGCCAAGCCAAATGTAATAATAGGTACCACACTCGCTATATTTCGAGACGAACTTCAACGACGTCACCGACGCTTCGGTGGTTTTGTTCAGCAGCTATCCCACTTCAAGGTCACGCGCGGCGAGTACGGTACCTACTATTACATTTTGGCTTGGCACCGACTTCAAACCTATAAATAGGTAGCACATATAAATTAAGTTATTTTATACTTTTTAGTTTTTGAAGTCGGTTTTTTTAAACGAAGTTTTTTTTTCGCTTTTTAGTCTTTCTCAAGTCTCTCATCATCATTTTACCTAAAAAACTTGAAAGAGTACGACTAAAGGTAACATACATACATAGCTCCAGATAGTGTAGGTATAAGAGATAGAAAGTACTTACTAAAGCTGTGAAAGAGTAGAATAAAATTGTGTCCAATCGTTGGTCACTAATTTCCATTGTGCTATCGCTGTGTGTGTCTCTCATGTTTTCTCTGAGGCACTCTAAAATACATTTGCATGTTCTCCAGCATAAAGAATTTAGTCCGTTTGTTGAAGTTGTTGCGTGGTACGACACTTAATAAAGATATTGGAGTAATATATATAGATAATAGTGACAGAAAGCAGCATGACAGTACTAAAAAAACCTATCTATCATTCTTTATTGTAGGTATAGGAGGCGTATACATTCACCAAAAACCTTCCATACAATAGCCTTACAATCATTCACGGACAAATAAAACGCTATCTGCGCTAACAATAGCGGTTACCGGTAAAGCACAGCGAGAGGCCGGCCTTCAATGACCACGCCCCAAACTCCGCCCACGATGCGTATGCGCCGAACGAGTCGAAATTCGTTCATAATTTCGCCTCTTTTATATTAGTAGTCATTTCTATGATAATTTATTGTAAATTAATATGTATATATGTATGCGTAGTATAAATCAGTTTTATTGATTAACTTAACATTTGTAGAGCAATTTTTACATTAGGAAATTTCACTGGTTTATATTCATGTTACGATATAAATATCTGCCATATCTAGGTGTCCCTAGAGACGAGAGCTTTTTGTTGGTCGGCATAATACCTATTAGCTCAGAGTCTAGTGATCTTGACTCTTGAGAAGTAGGTTGTAGGTTCGATTCCTATCCAGTTAAAAATATTTTTTTCAAGTATGACCAGTTGTTGCATATTTGGGTGTACCGGTGGTGTGGTGTGGTGTACGTACCTATTTAATTGCAGACTGGAAAATATACCTAACCCATTCTTTGTCTTGTCTGCGTCCAGACAGCTTCTGGTGCCATTTATCAATTGAGGTTTTGTTATTATAATTAAATTACATATAATTACAATTAGAATTAATGTCTTAAAACAATGGACAAAAAATTTTAAGAACTAAAATATTTAAATATTTAACGCATAACTAAGTCAGTAGACAAAATAAAAATAAATAAGTAGGTAAACAATAAGATTAAAAAGTATTGCAAATAAAATAAGGTTTCTATCTACTTACTTGACAGGAAGGTACCTACCTAAAAGTCATCTGGTCTTCCAAAATGCAATTTATAAATGCTAACTTAAGATTCCAAGCAAACCAATTGAATCTATACTTATAATAAGAATGTAACAGTTCCAATTCTGTACATTAAAGATATTTTGAAATTTTTTTTTTGGAGGGCTCTCTATTATCGATACTGAAGCCAAAACTGTAATTTTTTTCATTTTTGTATGTCTGACTGTCCGTTGTCTGTCTGTCTGTCTGTATCTTGGCCGCGCATCACGCCGAAACTACTGAACGGATTCAAATGAAACTTGGCATGATTTTAGTTCATACTACGAGGTAGGACATAGGATACTTTTTATCCCGAAATTCAGCACGGTTTCCAGGAGAGAGGGGATGAAAGTCAAGATATGTACTTAGTTGTAATTCAATAACACATAGTCCGATTTCATTCATTCTTTATTTAATAGAAAGAAAAAAAGTAAAAGATAACGGGAAAAGTCTTTTTTTTGTCCACGACTGTACACTGCCTGTGGGAAGCTGAGACAGATATGTAAATATGGCGGTACGAAGTTCGCCGGGTCAGCTAGTGAATTCTAAAGTTGTTGGCTTAACTGCTATGAATTAAATTAAAACTAACGTTAACAAAATATATCCAGGTGGAACAGTTAATGAAAAAAAAGTGTTTTCGCTTCTTGGTTTTCTGGAAAAATTAAAAAAACCTAAGTGATAAACAAAGTTCGATTTTTTAATGAGTGATAGACTGCCATTTATTATTTCTGTTAGTGGAATAAATATGTACCTATACATCTATAAGTAGCTACACCTTAACATACTATATTATATCACATTTACGGGAATAAAGCCTTAGATACACGGGTTAAAAGTTTAAATAACAAATAATTTCTTCACTACGTTATCTTCAAGGGGAAATCCTTAGGTAACCACTTATAGGTATGTTTCGAAACCGGGCTGGTAAAGCATATGATGGAGTATATCACCATGAAGATAGCAAATGTCTGTTGTTCGGTACAAAAACCTAGAACGGTGTTGTTTCTACTTCTTCACTATTTAAACACATACCTACAAAGACACATTTATCACTATTACCTACAGTACTATTTATAGTAGCAGAAGGGGAAGGTTGCTCAAGTCGTACCCTCTAAGGAAATTATGCTATAATATTCAAGGCAATTGAAATAATACAAAATATTCTATATTTACTTAATCTTTATTTAGTGAAGTATTAATCAATGGTTACAGAAACTTAAAATATTATTGTTAAAATATGTATTTGAACGTTTTTTAAAAACATACTTTCGGTACGATTAAGGCGCCTAGTTGTCTAATTCATACCACATATATCCTTAGTCGTACTTAGTGAAGATACATACTTTAGTCAAGGTATATTAAACTATATATCAATTCAACGAACTTAAAAATTACAAACAACTCTGAGATAAATAAATAAATAAATATTTATATTATTTATATAAATAACAACGCCATCTAGTCCCAAGCTAAGCAGAGCTTGTGTTAAGGGTACTAGGCAACTGATACAAATACACATATACTTTTTTTTGTAAATACATACATATTATACATAGAAAACACCCAAACTCCGAAACAAATATTTGTAGATCATACAAACATTTGGTCCGACCCGGGAATCGAACCCGAGACTCATGATCAGCAGTCGTACACGCCAACCGCGAGACCAATGAGGTCAACTTAAACATTTTTTTTTGGTAATTATTTTGATCAGTAACAAAATCTTTGACCTAATTAAAAGTAACTAACACGTAGAAAATAGATTTATAACAACTTGAAAAATGTAAAAGTAATGCTTAGAAAATTATTGAGATTGAACACAGACATCACAAGTATTTTTTATTTTATTTTACTTTCAACGCCAGCACATAGGTCATGTACTCATGTATCCAACCTTTACATTTAGAACACTCGAATAAAGAATTTTGAACAGGTACGACTTAAGCAGCGGGGTCTTTCAAGTTGAAAAATAAAATTACTGATATAACCTAAAAATGTTCTACTGTTTTAAGTTATTCAAAAAAGATACTTATCCTATAATAAATAGTACCTTATTAGTAGTACCTAAACTGTGGGGCAGTTTATAGTTTATGAGAACAAAGGAAAAGAGGTTCTAGCGACGCTCATTTAAATAAAACCCATCCCTTTGCGTGAAAATGTCAAATACATAGTAGCTACTGTGTAAGTAGCAACCTTTTAAATTCTTATAACTAGGTACCTAATATTGTACAAGTAGGATTGCGGTTGCCGGCAGGTGTGTCCAGGTCGACGACACTTCGTGTCATGTGTTACCACTAGTTCAATTAAAATAAGCTGTACCATCAAGACTTTAAGGTCGGAATTCGTTTGATATAGTTGTGTTTTCAGTGTTAAGGCTGCGGTCTGAACGACGAGGATCCGATATCATAACACCAAGTCTATGAGCAATATCGATCAATTTCATTCGATTATTTTCCTAAAATGCCACGAAGTCATCAATAAAATTTAATATAACTGACATTTAAGACGTTACGATACATCAAGTTAGACGTACTTTGTTAAAGATTATTTAGGTATAGATTATAAAAAAACAAGTTGTTATTCTAAATAAATCGCATTTTTGTTTATTTTCTGCACAAGGTATTTTATTTTCGCGTTTCCTATTTTCCTTTGACTTTTTTCAAAATTACAATGCATTATCAAGATCTAGATAATGCATTGTAATTAGTAGGTAGTTGTAGGTAGATATATCAGCTTATTATTAGTTAGTTTATCAATACATAGGTATAGGTAATAAAATCGTAACTGGTCGCTATCTGTACATGTAGGCTAATAGGAATGAGAAAAACTATTAGGTATGGCTTTATGAACGCAATAGAATCCAAAATAATTATTTCTATTTTTTTTGTCTGTACGTTTGTGCACGCTAAACTCAGAAACTGCCCAACCGATTTGAATGCTGTTTTCACTAATGCGTTGCGGTTAACTCCACTTAACATTTAACATTAAATAGCTACAGTGAACTATACTAATAGCCTATAACCAAAAATACTGAATCATAATGTAAATAAACTTAGTAAAATGATTGAGTTGTTTAATAATTCTCATAATATTATTAAAAATCAAATGTTGACAAGGTTACTCATGTTTCTTTCATATAACAATAAGACCCTTGAACTTGTTGAAAAAAAGCCTATGAAAAATATCACCAAGAATAATAAAGAAAAATAAATTGAAATTATAACTAACTATGCCCAACTATTAGTAAGTTAGACCATCTTATTAGCTTAAAAAATAGAAACTTCTTTTTTAAAATGTGACTTTTATCTGATAACAATCATGTCAATGAAAAAAGCCATGGAAAAACTTATTGAGGTTTGTTTATCCTTGTCACACCTTAAACTTTAACATTGAGATTCTGTAACTTTTTATTCCTCACCTATTAAGTAGTCATTTATCATCATCATAAACAACCCATAACGTCCCACTGCTAGGCTCGGGTCTCCTCTCAGAAGAGGGTTACGGCCATACGTCCCCACGCTGGCCGAGTGCGGGTTGGGGACTGGCAAGACAACGTTGTGGCTACGTAATCTTGCTGTTGAATGTTTTTAAGGCGCCCAAAGGCCTCAAACTAAGCTTCACGACTGTTATCATATGATAACAACCGGGACAGATTCCTTAACGTGACCTCCGAATCGCGGAGACGCTCATGGTAACATGCCACTAGCGGTCACCCATCCAAGTAGGTACTGACCGCGCCGTCGTTGCTTACCCTCGGTGATTGTTTCTAATCACCAAGTAGTCATTACGAGTATATCATTGTAACTTGATAGTAACTCGATTACTCGACACATCTAACACATTGGTATTCGTCTGATCTAAAATCATGCTTCTGTTCTGCAAATATTTGTTTAAAGTTTAGGGGTTTTCTATGTATAATATGTATGTATTTACAAAAAAAAGTACATAAGTATTCTATCAGTCAATCTAGCTATCATAATACAAGCTCTGTTTAGTTTGAAGCTAGATGGCGTTGCGTGTTAAATGTCTGAAGTATTTATTTATTTATGCTGAAGTACATATTTAAACACCTTCATATTTTATATAAATCCATCGTGACGTAGTTCACATGATCGTCCTCATTATACAATTATTTATCTTTAGATGGGAATTGAACCTATGAACGCTGGTTTAGCAGTCAGAACCACCAACAGCTCAATCAATATCCCAGTACGTATATTGTATAAGAAAGTGTGTAACTTTATCCGGCTTAAATCGTCTGTGAATAGTTCTGTAAATGTGCCTTCTTAATATTTAAAAAATGCTCTAAATCACTCATCTGACCCTGATTGTATCTGTAGTATTCACACTCATATACAAATTGATTAGTATTAATAATTAATTAATACCAAAAAAACACATCAACAGTTATATTTTTTAAATAAAACATCAACCGCTATGATAAAATACCTGTTGCTGGCTTAATTTGAAGACCGTAGTGTCTAAAGAAAAAAAATGTAAAAAAATAATCTAATGTGTACAGGTGTGTGTCAGGTGCGCCCGCGCACTGCAGCGTTCTGCGGCGCTCTGACGGGCGGCGCACAGCCCGGCAGGTGCCGCCTTAGGAGGGGAGCACCTTACTATACACCTTACAAAAATAAAGATGCATACGGGTGTACCTTACGTCGCAGAAAATAAGACCGAATTTGCCGTAAACACCTTTCAACAATTCTTGTAGGGCTCTACTCCTCTCATTTTTATCGAACAAAAAATGAACTGTAAACGCGATCACGGCCGCGGCTAAGGTCAATGTTAGCGCTTCCTTCAGTGCACGTTCAGAGAAGAGCGCGTGCGCATCCTATCGCGCATGCGCCGTGCTGTACCGCCCTAAGCCGTAATGTAATATTGTACCGAATTACCGAACTTTACAGATACCTACAGTATAACACGTTCACGGATTTTTATTTCTTTTCTCGGACATTTTTGTAGAAGTGTAACATAACAAACTCACGCGCAGTGAATTAATACATAACGACATTTCACCGGGCGATCGATCACGCATAGTCGATATTTCGTTTGCGACATCGCCGACCGATAATCGGATCGACGTCCAGATTTTTTTGTTCTTATACTAATTTATTCATCCTCATTAACTGTGATGGACGAGACCAGTCAACTTTTTAAGTACAACTCATTTCTGACGTGACTGTAGGTGGAATTTTTATAAGACTCAAGTGATATTGAAAATGGAGACTTTGGTATTGATTCCTCAAGACCTGAGCTTGGCATTGAGACCAGGTGGAGCAAGAGGGCGAGAGGCTTCGGTCAGCGTTTGGACGTCAGCAGAAATTCCTCGAGGGTCGTTGCTGTATCCATTCCAGGGTACCATCAGGATCGATAAGCTACATGTTTATACATACGTGCCGGATCATGACGTAAGTATCAAATATTTTGTTATCACTTTCTTTCTAGATATTACTGACATAGGTATTGTGTTTTGCCCGAAATATAATATAAAAAATAATGTTTGAAAATGTATTTTATTCAAAAGTTTATTTGGTGTAATAATTTGTTTTGGTTTTTATCGTCAAGAACTTCTATTAGTAAAAGTGTGATAATACAATGACATAATGAAAGGGTGTCAGGCAAGGCTATGTTTGTTTATTTATTATCTGTTGTCATTAATTAAAGTTACAGCTTTATAGAGTAACTTACTAAGTTGTGAAAACTATTCTAGTATTTTAATATAGGTATTTAATACAATCCATAAATTATTTTCTACTTTGCTAATATTTAAATAAACATTTGTTTAAATCGCGTCTATTAGAATAAATTTATCTTCTGACGAACTTAATTTTCAATTCTATTGGCTTTGAATGACCAAACATATATAATAAAATACATAGATATTATTGTTATAACATAGTTGTGTTATTCGTCTTGCTCATCTAAAATAACATGTTCTAAGAATATTTCAATAATACCCAATTTGTGTGCAACTTTTATGAGTTAATCTGATGTTTGAACAGTAAAACATTGCTACTGTTCTTGAAAATTAGGGAAATAAATTTTTATTTTCTCAACACAAATTCGTCATGGTAATTTAAGTCTTTGTTTTAATTTTATTTTATTAAAGATAAATATGTTTTCGAGGAAATTAAAATATTATATGAGAAAATAAATTTAGTAACGAAAAATACAAACACAAATGGTAATTTTTTATTAGAGTGTGTGACGTCAAGGTACGTCTTATGAGTTTTATAATTGGGATCGAGTTACGAGATAACCACTGTCATCCATTGTTATGTTAATTTTATAGATTTTTTTCACGTTGAGAAAAATCAGTGAGGTATGAATTAAAACACCGACCTGTTCCGTGTTTGCGTTCATGTTTATGATATTATTATGAAGCTTTATGAATATTTTATGGCGAATAATGAAGTTTGAACTTGTCATCAGTGTCGTATATTAAATAGACACAGGCACGATTTGAAATGAATAAATCTGAATTTTTATCTGTTATCTCATAGTCAGTTTTTTTATATTTTCAAAATTTAATCATCTTATAATCTTAATTCACCTCTTTATCGGCATCATCAATAGCATCAGTATTTGTCATTATTAACTAAATTCTGATAAATCATAGGTGGACTGATTCATCACTATTGGTACAACCACGAGTGTTGGTTGGTTATATTAGAATTTAAAATAATTAATGAAAACTGCGGGTTTTTTGATGACTCTAAAATGTATGTTTACACATTTTTTTCCTCCCAAAACTTGTAGAGTAGAATCAAATAGAATGATTTTAAATGGTAATTACCAAGAATAGATACTTAAATTGTGTGTTTACACAACGGAGTATTTTTAACACATTGGGTTTTTTATTTCTCTATGTCCTATAACAGCGTCACTATACTGAAAGTGCGAAATATCTTTCAGTAGCGACAGTTATTCTAAGGTGGTATCTTAACAAACTTCCTCCTTTTGTCACCGCTTACGACTTAGAAGGAAAACACACTTAATCATATTTATTCATAGCAATGCTGTCACTTTTGACGACTATACTAGTATTTACTAGACGAGGAAAATAGTTCACGAAATTTAGGAAAAAAATACCTGGTTTTAATAAGAGTGTACCTTGTTTAACGATGAATTAGCTTTTGCCTGTGGCTTCGACTGCGATTAAGTTTTCTGATTACTGGTTAGACTACTACTACTTGTTCCGAATTAAACCCCTTGCACTTTCCTTCTTGTGGAAATTTCATGATTATAAAATTTACGAACATTAAACTAACACTAATTATATTAAAACAAAAGTTTTTATTAAATGTTGTAGAGTAACGTACGTATAGAATATACTAATAGCTTTGTCATAAAATTTAGTTTTATTGAAGTTAATAATAATTATAACTGTGAATTATGTAGCGCAAGAGATGATTTCATTTATATTCAGTGTAATTTACGATTATCTAAGGATTCTCACGTGTATACATCCAAATCACCATCATCATTTCGAAGTTATAGTTAGTCACCCGTCGACTAAAATATTATAAGACTACCCAAAAAAACAGTGTATGTTTTAACATACACTCCTATATGGGTACTTGGGTAGCCTTTTAAAAACATCAGTCATATCTTCTAGACATAGAATTAAATACGTTCCAACAAAACAAATACAAAAGAGCATTATAGTTATAAACCACCGTCCAGTTAGACGCAATACCGGATAGTCACGAACCTCGGTTACCAATAAGGTCGTTTTTACAAACACCCCAGTAAAAAATATATCATAACAGAAACCGCATGATTGTGAGCTTTCTACAGGGCTACGTGATAAACCTTACATAGTTAGGAACAGTTGGTTATCTGAACGTGAATTTAGAATTATATTATTACAACTATGTACTTATCTGAGGTCTAGAATTAACTTCTTAAGGTATTTTTGTATAGACAGTCTACTCTTGTGCTTTTTTTGTATTAATTTTAAATTAATGTGTACTTCATATATGGCGTATTGTTCAAATATCACTATTGTTAACTTATTATTGTCAGCTGTGAAGGACCTTACATTAAATAAATAAATGCGTTTGTCTAGTGTGATGGAAACCGTTTATTTTAACATTCTAGAGACATATTATCGCTAACGATTTGATAATCAATTTAATCTAATCCCTAAGCTATCATCAAGTTTCCAGATTTGACTTTAAATTGATTTCATGGGGTAACATGTTTTTAATATATTTTCGTACGCATTTCGTACATTTGCTGAAACTTATGTAAAGCAATTAGTGATAATAACTTGATTTAATCCCTTCAATCTAATCTCCAACTAGACAGAATCTGTGCTTACTAAATCGCTGATACACATACTTTAATATTCCTAAATACGTCTTAAGATAATAGACTCAGACACAACTAATAATCGTGCTCATCACTCATTTATTTGACCAATAAGGGAATCGAACCCAGGACCTCAGGTTAGCAGTCAAAGTCATTAACCACTAACTAGACCAACAGGTCCGTCAAAAATAAGTTTTATAATCTATATATATATATATTTATAATCAAAATAAATAATACAGTTTTTCCTGTTGTTATTTCAAGGAAGTTATCGGGCAACTACACACATCAAAAGTGTCTAGGGATCAACATATTATGTGTCTAGGGATCAACATATATTTCTGCGATAACTTTTCTCCTGATTGATATTAATTAAAATTTTCTTTAAGGATTCATCAAATAAAGTGTTTTCGTTTGTCACAGTAACGACAAACCAAGTCACCTTTGCATTAATAAAGAAATTTGCCATTTTCCTAATAAAGAGATTTTTGACATTTGAACCACTAACATTAAAGTTCGAAAAAAAGACTGAAATAACAGTTTTCTTTAAAATTTTATTAGGTAACTTAAACAATTAATAATCCGTGTTTCTACCGCGAACACTAACAAAACAAGAACATCGGTTTGGCATACTCAAAATGAGTTCATCCAAACACGCTGTGGAATGGCCGCCCATGTTCGTTGCAACAACAAAAAAAGGTCTTCTTGTGACTGGATACCCTCCATATTCGGCAGAGCTCTTCTCTGTAGCATATCCCATGCATGCTCAATCGGGTTCAAGTCTGGCGACTGAGCAGGCCAGGGCCAAAGCCACATCTCAATCTCAAGAAATCCGCATAAAAATGCTTGATCCCTAGACACTTTTGATGTGTGTACTATGAGACTAAATTCAAGAGTTTTTACAAATCGATAATAAATATAAGCTAACCATTATCTACTTTAACATGGTCTGTGTACAAGAATTACAACATCAAATTTTAATCAATACTAATCAACATCTAGTTGGGACATCACGGGATGTTTCACAACACACAGCCCATTACCAAAACAAGATCAATTAACTCGATAATTTATCACCTATACAGCATTATTCTATAGAAATTTCGTATATGTAATTATATATAGAAAAACAACACCTTCGGGCATTTGGCCGGAAGCATTCGCACTTAAACTTAGTTCAGGTGTTGTGCACAAATATAAACTTTCACTATGAACAGGTTTGATGCGAGCGACGCCGGGTGCGTCTGAGTATAACAAAGCGAGATCGCAATGTTGTTATCTACTTCGAACTAATGTTGTTCCTGTGTAGTTTATTTTTTACATTTCTACCATTTGAAGAAATATTTTCTACTAACAAGGGTACTGGCATGTATGAGTATGTGATGAGCAGTATCTCTATGTATAACATGTATTAAAAATTTGTGTTTGACGAACTAAAATGAGGAGGTCTTCATTCGTCAAGATCTTTTATTTGTTATTCTTTTTCCTTGAGAGACCCAGGCTTAATGATGCAGAAGCATCAGTATACCGCCATAGTCCCATACTATGCCATGCTGCATTGTTGCATTGTCTGCATTCACAATGAATATTATGACCATCACTTTTGGATTCAGCTTATGCTTTCCATCGGGTAGAGTAGAGTCGCAGGTCCATACATAAAAAAAACACTGTCCAGTTACTCCCACTGTCTTTAGGTCATGAATGTCATGATTCATCCATCCATCATGTTAAACATTTTTGAGGAAAATCTACATAAATTAATTATGTGCACACTTATACTGATTTTGGTATTTTTGCAGTAACTCTTTATCATTTACGTCCTTGTTTCGATATAATAAGCGCTGACGTTCGGTTTCATAAATAATAATGTAAGTGAGGTTGAAAATCAAAATATGAAGAATTTCAATACTAATGACTTGAGGTTGATAATATTTTTTGTGCTATTAATGCTATTAATTATATTAAAAATACTAGCAGTACCCTACCAGGCTTTGCTGTAGTACCTATGGGTATAGTGTTTCCAAAAAAAATTGATAAAATCAATTTTTGAAGCATATAACTCGTATTTTGTGTCAAAATTGGAACACAATCGGTGTAGAACTTTTAAAGTTTTTGAAGCGAATACAAACCTACCTACTATTTTATATTTTAGATATTTTTAAATTAATATTCAACATTGAACTATCAATAATATCTAGTAAAAGCGGCCAAGTGTGGGTCGGACTCGCCCATGAAGGGTTCCGAAGCAGCAAGTAACATAATATAAAAGGTTTCTGTTCTTTGCCTTTGGCACGGAACCCTAAAAATGAACTCTGGATAAGCGGTCACGTTTGCAAAAGAAAACTCAAGGTGTATCTATGGTTTTTAAATGTTTTTTTCTAATAACCATAGCAGCCTATTGAATCAGTAGTAAATACTCATTGGCAGACGTTTGTGTTCGTAACAACATTTATTTGATAATTAATTAGAGTTCGTTAAGCGTTCATAGAGCTTGCTGCAAGGGATGTGGTTTAAATATAAAGCAAAAGTAAAAATATATCTGTACATATTAAATGTTATCAGTGACCATTCAGAATTTAAAATCAGAACTACATAATTGCACCGTGACTAACTTGCTCTAATTTTGCTTATTTTTTTTTATTTTTTTTTATAAAGACAACTCCCGCATTAGGAATAAACATCCTGTGTCGCGGGGGACTTTACAGACATACATGAAACGGACACAATTAACACCCAAACTCAGAACAACAATTTGTGGATCACACAAAGTGTTGTCCCGTGTAGGATTTGAACCCACAACACTTGGCGAATTGGCAAGCGGCGTGGCGACCGCCTAAACGACTAGGCCAAACGTGCAGTTTTTATTTTTTTGCTTTTCATGCTTTATTTCATCATTTAATTGCTTATCATGAAAATATGGTCCTATGTTTATCATCATCATCATGATATCATCATGATGATGATGATGATATTAGTCTCTATTCCATGTCTCTATCTACATGTTAGTAGTAGAGAAATTGATGAGTTACTTATATATATATATATGAACTAGTAAATCACATAGTTTAAACCATAGTGTACGAATAATGATTTTTTAGGTTTTATCCTCAGAATGTCAGATGAGTTTTATGTCCTTTTGTCCATGTGACGACCTAGGAAGTAAGTTAATTTACAAAAGTTAAGGATTATTATGATGCCTTATGCTTCGTGCCTTCATCCTCCTAGGATTCAATCCCTATAGTACATTATGTAAGTGAAACTCTTGTAAAATCTGTCATTTTTTTAAATGGAATTGGGAGGCAAACGAGCAGACCTATCGCCTGATGGCAAGCGATTACCGCCGCCCATGGACACCCACAACGCCAGAGGCGTCACAAGTGTGTTGCCGACCTTTGAAAAATGGGGAGGGGAATTGGGGGAGGGGAATGGGATTCCGGTAACCACACTCACTCGGTGAAACACAGCGCAAGTGTTTCACACCGGTTTTCTGTGCGGCCGTGGTATCACTCCGGTCGAGCCGGCCCATTCTTGCCGAAGCGTGGCTCTCCCACGGCGGTTTATCGATGTAAACTATGAAAGTTGCCCAATAGAATATTATTACATTTTAATTGAAAAATAGTTAGCGATATTAGCGACGCGCAAGGTATGCTCTTTGACATAATAGATTCTTTGATTGTATTTTTAATACGTGAATAAAATCCTGAATCTACTGTTAATTATTGAAATCATGTAGTGGTTAGGTTAGATCAGAAATAATGTTGTTTTATATTCATTTAATCATCGCTCGCTTATAACTTGTACCACAGTAACTAGTAGCTTTTTGTGTCTTTCAACGCACGCGCTGCGTTCATTACAATCCACTTTTATACAGACAAGAGTCTAATTACAATTGTTTCGTATATTTTGACAACGGCAATTTATAACAACATTTATTCTATACAAGTTATTGGAGCGTGAAACTCTCAAATTATTCCAAATCAACTTCTAATAGATGTTAGATGATTACTCCGATGGAGTGTCTTAATTGTGTAGCAACGGATTGTAATTATCGGTGAAAGAAAGTATAGCATCTAATACGGATAACAGGGAAAATGGTCTATGATGCGAGCACGTGGCAAAGATAATTGGCGTATTTTTATAAGCAAAATTAGAGCAAGTTAGTCACGGTGCAATTATGTTGTTCTGATTAAAAAACTTCTGAATGGTCTGATAACATTTTGGGGATTGTAAAAAATGCAAAATGGTATTAGCAGCTTTGACTAATTGAGTTATTTGATATTGAGATGCATTCTTTTGATATATTTTATTTTAACGTGATTTGCTTATTTTATTGCCGTTCGCTCATAAGGGTACTGAATACCTAGAGTAGTGTTGCCCACAAGACCAATCTTGGTCTTGCGCAAGAGTCTCGCCATTACCTATTAGCCTATTGCTATTTATTTTTTATTTAAACGTTACTAGAGAAGGTACTTTTGGAGCTTGAATTAACATACTCTGTTAAGTTGTTCTAAGATATAAAGTGACGTTTAATAAATAGCAATAGGCTACTAGGTAATTGGGACACTAGGTAATGGCGAGACTTGCGAGACTATTGCGCAAGACCAAGACTGGTCTTGTGGGCAACACTAAGCTAGGGTAAAAGAGCAAAAGAAGATATTTAATACACCTCATGCTGGACCCTATGCCGCATAATGTGTATTAGTATTACCTACACTCTACAGGTTTTTTTATTATGTGACCTATAAATTATGAGATTAAATTTAAAATGTACAATAGCAAATGCATTAAAAAGTCTTAGATTGAACTAGTTTTTACAAGTGGCTAGAGGACCTTCGTTGTTTAACAGCAATGAAGACAATAAATTCATAGCTTTTATTTCAGTAGTTGAGGCGTGAAAGTTTAAAAAATAATTTGCATTTACAAAAGCACTTAGCTAATCGCAACTTTATCTACGTCTCTCAAAAGAAAATGGAAACAGCAGTTCTTGAGATTAAAGCGTTAATCCAAACAAAAAGAAACTATAGCTTTTTGATATAAGTGTAGATTATAGTTGGGGTTGCAATTGTAGGAGCACAACATTCTGATAAAAATAAATAAATAAATAAATATTTTCGGACATTTCGCCCATGGGCACACGCAACACCAGAGGCGTCACATGTACGTTGCCGGCCTTTGGGGGACGGGAAGGGGGATGGGGGAGGGGGTTGATGTATGGGCCTCCGGTGTCCTCACTCACTCGGTGAAACACAGCGCAAGCGCTATTTGACACCGGTTTTCTGTGAGGCCGTGGTATCACTCCGGTTAGGATACGTTGACAAAAATCACCCCTCGCGGTTATCTTCTTACTTTGCTTTACATGACAAAAGTTCTAGAAAAGAGCCCGTAAGAACACACTGTATTTTAAGATCATTTTGCTATTTATCAGTCTATATGTGATACAGACATAGCTAGCAACAGTGGCAACTAATACACGCAAATGATCATGGATACACATACACATGATGAATTTACCGATTACAATTGAATTTTTAAGATAAAACGGCCATGCGATTCACTATTGAAATATTGTAGCAGAAAAAATCATTTTTTTGTTGCTTGTATTCAGTCTTTTCCATTGTGATGAAGTTCTAAAGTTGAGTAACTTCACAAAGGGAAAAGGGGCGTATACTTAGACAATTTAGACATGATCATGTGATCTCAAACTACATGTATCCTTTACTATAAGAACCAGACCTCTATAACATATTTATGTTTTACCTGTACATATACAAAGTCATAGCTCTCGAACGCAACGTTTCTGTTCTTCCTTCTTGTGTCGAGCGATCAAAACATGGAACTCACTACCACCGCACGTGTTCCCTTCCCATTATGATCCCGGGTCCTTTAAGCGGGGCGTGAAAAAGCATCTCACTAGGCCGCCATAGTGTGGGTCACTATGCTGCTCTGTCCACGTTCACATTGAGGATAGTGACCACCACTTTTGGATTCTACTTATGCTTTCCATCAGGCAGAGTAGAGTCATATTGGTAGCTTGAACATAAAAAAGTCATATTATAGATAAATTATTCTTAAATACAGAACAAATTGTTGTGGGGGAAATTTAAATCAACGATTTCTGAGTAGAATATATAGTACCCCTGATCATTGAATCGACACTCGCATTTTAAAAGAGTGGACGACCAAAACATTTCTTTATGAAATTAAACATCCAAAAAGACTACAATGAAAATCAACTAGCCACTGCCATAAAACTCATAATGCAAGGAAACGAATTGGATTCGCCTCGAACAATGAAATAAAAACAAAAGATGCTACCGTGGGAGCGAGGAGTATTCACATAAGTAAAGTGACAAAAATGAAGCGATTATGTGTACAGGGCCGTTGACATTGCATGCTGTGGATGGAGACCATATTAGATTATGGCGTGAACGAGTTCGGAGTCAAATAAGGTTGGTGGCATTTTAGGTGATCGTACAAAAATAAGCTTGGGTCTCCCAAGCTTATTTTTGTACGGCGGCGGCGGCTCGTGCAGCATAATTCTTTGATTTTTAACAAGATTTTTAATAGATAATAAATAAATGCATTAATTTAATGAACTACGAAAAGCTTGCTAGATGTGTTCACTTTTGTGAGTTTAATTATCATAATATTTGAGTGTCAAATATCAATAGCACTCACTTAAGTTCAACTATTTTCGATCGTTTCTACCGTAATTCGTAAGTATTTTTTTTTAATATCTGAATCTTTTAATATGGCAAAGATTTTTTTACCTGTTTTCCTATATAAGTATATAATGTGAGATAAAAAGTGATTGAGTATTGTAATCGGGACAGCTATAAAACCACATATTCCACTTAAAATTGAAAGGCTATGTGCAATTTCTACTAAAACCCAATGATGAAAGTACTTAGAAGATTATCAGATAAAAGATAAACAGACTAAAAGCCTTACATTGGTTGTTCGGAATCGATCCGACTGCTGATAACTTAATCTCTAAGTTCATTTAGCAAATAGACGTTCATAAACCATATATTATATCACTCGCATTAACTTTTGAGAAATAATATAAATATGATTTGACACAAATATTTTTTTTATATACTATAGGTTACAAACGAGCAGACGTATCGCCTAATGGTAAGCGATTACCACCGCCCATGGACACCCGCACCACCAGACGCGTCACAAGTGTGTTGCCGGCTTTTGGGGGATGGGGGAGGGGTTGGGGTATGGGTATTGGTCTCCGGTATCCTCACTCACTCGGTGAAACCGGTTTTCTGTGAGGCCATGGTATCACTCCGGTCCAGCCGTTGGATATCTGACACAACGTCATCTAGCTTTAAATAAAGCACAGCTTGTACCATGAAAGATGGATAGATACTGATATAGTACTTAGGTACTATTTGTAGATCATCCAAACATTAGATCCTAGACTTGAGGATAGGCAACCGGTCTATAAAATCGATAGAAATCATCACATATGAGTTACAAAAGTTCAAACGTCCAATCACAATACACTCACTATCCGTCAATACACTCTTATAAAAGTCTATAGACTCATTAGAAAAAAACTTCCTACAAATAGCACTGAACAATGGCATGCGTGTATATTTTTCATACAAGTTCACTGTCCAAACAATTGGTGAAAAACCTCCATGTGACGTAATAAGGTGAAACACCTAATTATCTCA
Organism: Diaphora mendica; assembly: GCA_949125395.1. Lineage (NCBI taxonomy): Eukaryota > Metazoa > Arthropoda > Insecta > Lepidoptera > Erebidae > Diaphora > Diaphora mendica. Next base: position 22,801,799 of record OX421319.1, read on the forward strand.
TAGCGAATGAATGAGTGAACTTTCGCTTTTGTGTTTGAACAATGCCAGCACTCTCTTCGAGTGTGGTAACTCAGTCTTTTTACGTCGTATTATGAAGTATTGTAAAACAGTTCGATTGTCTTACATTTAGTTTCCGCGTTTGACAGGCTACTAAGAATTTTTGACAATATTAAAGAGAACAAAATTGAAGAGAATTGATCAAATATAATAATATTTTTATATTATTTTTCAGATAACTTTATTTTTTGCAAAACAAATTGTACACAAATACCAATGCAAAATTAAATAAATACACGGGTCATCAGCCATTCATTTAAGTATATTCTTTTAGTATACTCTGAATTACTACAGACAGTTACTATAAAGTTCCATGATGGTAGGAATCTAGAAACAATCATAAGAATTTATAACCCCCATGTCGCAATGCGTGAACCCGATGTTTCCCGCTGGTCTTATTTTATCAGAATACCTATATGACGTGTCAATAGCCTTAAAAAAAAACCTACCCTTATCATGCATCTCGTCTCGTACGTATAATCAGGGTTTAACATTACAATATTCATTTTTTTTTAGTTTGGCAATAATTTTTCACATTGTAGCAAAATATGTCGTTTTTCTAGTAACAAAGTCCTCCTTCTTTAATTTTTATTCACTGAATCGTAATTAAAATTTCTTGAAGCTATTTATTTCTACTTAATTTTCAATAAATTATTTACTTCTCATGAAAAAGGTTAATTATTGGATTTATTTTGCCAACAAGAAGAAGACCGGCAACGCACTTGTAATGCCTCTGGTGTTGCGTGTGTCCATGGGCGGCGGTAACCGCTTACCATCAGGTGATTCGTCTGCTCGTTTGCCCCCTATCCCATAAAAAAGAAACATGCGTGTCAAATTCATTAAATTAAGATTTATTCCTTATTGCCTATATTGATTTCTCTTTTAATTCTTGAGACTACATCACAAAGTATGTAATTACACAAAGTACCTACTTACAAACATATATTATCTTATAATAAATATGCTTAAGGTACGTTGCACATATTTAAACCTGTACATAAATTAATAACCATGTTAAAACTCAATAAGACACGCATGTGCATGTCAATCCATTTCATAGATTACCCGTAAGCACATCTGTTACTGTTACGATTAGAAATTCATATTCATTTTATAATTAAAATCGTTCATAAACACTGGCATGTAATCATTGACGTTTATTTAATTGATTGACCACGGAGAGACGATTACTTTTTAAAAGAGGCTTCATTATTTAAGTAGGTTATTTAGGTAGGTAGGGGTTTTAAGTAGGTTATCCATGGGCACATTTATTATTGTTTATAGAAGGTAGAAATATGTCTCTTTCTATAATTGCGATGTAATTATTTGTATTTAAATGGATTGATAATGTTAGTAAAACCAATTCATTAGAAAATATTAAAATCGATTTCAAAATGTGAAAATATTCAGTGAAATACAAATAAAAATATAATTTTAAGACCTAGATTTTGATGTCAGTAAAAAAGCAGGGGAACTTAAACGTACTAAGTCCTGCAGCCCATTTTTTTTTGCTTTTAGACGTTTTCACATGGTTCTGGAAACGAATCTTTAGATTCTATAATAGATCCTCTATTCTTTGGAAATAATAATATCTTATAAATATTTCGGACATCTAATACACAACGTCATCTAGTCCCGAGCTAAGCAGAGTTTGTGTTATGTTTAAGTGTATGGTACAACTAATATGAATACATACATACTTTTTTTTTTCAAACACCCAAACTCCGAAACAAATATTTGCAGATCATACAAACATTTGATCCGACCCGGGAATCGAACCCAAGACCTCAAGCACAGCAGTCGCATACGCTACCACTACAGACAGTTACACTTTTCTTACAGCAGCTATTTTTTACAATTAATGGTTTACTCGCGACTTTGTCTGCCTAGAAATAGTTGATTACCCAAAAACACTGTAACATTCTTTATTAAAATATTGCTATGAATAGTTTTTGTAATAGGTCTTTACCTATGAAATTGCCGTTTTGTATGCAATAAGTGAAAGTACTTATTTTTTCAAACTTTTTATTTCTGTTTTTCGAAGTAATCACCCATGCAATCGACGCATCTTTGCCAACGCATTGGCAGTTTATTGATGCCCTTCTTGTAAAAATCAGCTGGACGGGAGGCAACAAACTCTTCAAAGGCATTTTGTACTGCCTCTCGGGAATTGAATTTTTTACCCACTAAAAAGTTGTCTAAATTTTGGAAAAAGTAATAGTCGGTAGGTGCAAGGTCTGGTGAGTATGGCGGATGAGGGAGAGCTTCCAACCCCAGCTCTTGCAGCTTGGAGACTGTCTGTTGTGCAGTATGGGGTCGCGCGTTGTCGTGAAGGAGCAGTGGGGACGACCGATTGACCAAAGCTGGTTGCAGATGTGCAAGCTTCTCCATCATTCTCTCCAGTTCTTCACAGTACACATCTGCATTAATGCTCATGCCGTTTTGTAAAAGGCTGTGGTGAATCACACCCGCACTAGACCACCAAACAGTGACCATCACCTTTTTAGGGGTCATTTTAGGTTTAGGGCATTGCTTTGGTGCTGAACCAGGGTCTAACCAACTTGCTGAGCGCTTTCGATTGTCGAACTGAATCCATTTTTCGTCGCACATAACAATTCGTTTCAAAATTCCTTCATTTCTTTGCCTGTTGAGCAGCGCAAGGCAGGTCTCGACGAGTACGTTGCGCTGGCGATCGTTAAGGTCGTGGGGCACCCATCTATCAAGCTTTTTTACCTTGCCAATTTGTCGCAAATGGATCAATATTGTTTTGATGCTTACATTAAAAGCTGCTGCTAGCTCAGCTGTAGATTGAGTTTCGTCAGCTTCCACAATCGCCTTTAATTCATTATTGTTAACCAAAGTCTCCGGACGACCACGAGCTTCATTTTTCAAGTCAAAATTTCCAGAACGGAACCGGGAAAACCAATAACGGGTTGTGCATTCGTTTGTACAGTTCTCTCCGTAAACGTTTTTGATGTTACGTGCCGTTTGTGTCGCGTTGGTGCCACGATGGAACTCATATTCCATAATTACACGAATTTTTAAAGTATCTATTATGACGAAAAATGTTCAAATGTAATGAAAATACAACGCTAATCAAAAAACAAAAGACTGAGTTTGTAAATAGAATGTCATGGTTTTAAAACAAAATTAATTTGAATTTAGAATACAGAGCCATTACAAACTTTTTTTTATTTGAAATGACCAGTACTGAAGAACGGCAATTTCTTAAGTAAAGACCTAATATCATTATACTATCGCTATACCAATTTCGTCAAAATTGGTAGGACATTAGTTTTTAATATTCGAAACGATAATGTAAATGTTCAAAGGTTTTGGAAAACGAAAACACATATTGCGAATAACCCAACACCACCACACACTAACAAAAGAGTATTTAAAATTCTACGGCATAGGGTTTATATTCTTTTGCATTTAAATGACAGATGCTGGTCAACTCTAAGGATTTCTTGAGCACTCGTATTGTCAAGCTATGACTGATTTATGCCCAGTCCAAGATTCATTTCATTCACGTTTATTTAAATGTTCCCAAGATTTACTTGGTACTGATATCATTTCAATATTACAATGAGGAATATGGTGACCAGCAGATGTACAATGTCTTACAAATATTCTCTTGGACTTGGTTTTGTTTGAAAATCTTTTTTTTTCTTTATACATGTTTTAGTTGATATTACAATGCAACTATTAAAATAAAGATATAAATATTTCAAATAATATATATGGGTGATTTTTTCCATCTGTAATTCACAGTTTCATGTCTATTTTTGTACATCTTAAAATTTTGAGATCGTCATATAAGTCTTTACATAAATCTAATTGTTATTTAAAAAATAAGATAACTTATACAGTAAAAGCTGTTTATATTTTGCAAAAAGCAGTATTTCAAATAAATATTCAAATATTCATGCCTTAGGCGCTAATATTTAATTAAAAAACCAACTACCAGTACTAGTATTTAAAATTGTAATGCTATGAAATCTATAAACTGCAGAATCATAAACAAGTCTGTATCTGCATAATACAATAACACATCAACTAAACTTTATGACCAGCTTTCAGAATGGAAAAGTTAAGGTGTGCCCACACACCCGAATATGTTTTAGGTACGACTACACGCAAAAATATCACTATTATCATCATCACTACATAGTATAAAACAAAGTCGCTTTCTCTGTCCCTATGTCCCTTTGTGTGCTTAAATATTTAAAACTACGCTACGGATTTTGATGTGGGTTTCTTTAATAGATAGAGTGATTCAAGAGGAAGGTTTTTATGTATAATAAATGCATAATATAGTATAGAAACACTGTTAATTTTCGAGGTTTCTAATGTGATATAGCAAATAAACACATTTTTTGCGCTTACATTGCAAACGCTGGTTGCATCCTACGAGATATATCAAAATAATGTACTACAGTATTATACACCTTAAAAAGATCTACAAAAAAGTCCGCAACGGTATATGTCTATCTCTTAGGGATAACCCACAACAACCATTTTTTATTCCTTTCATTTTACGAGAAATAATGGCTTATTTACGTAGCGATTTTAAGCAATACAGAATGAATCCTTATACAATTAAGTAAATTAAATACATTGTGCATTCAATATAGATCAAAATGGCCCTTTACAGTATCTAAGTTAAATTAATATATTCGAAGATATTACAGATTTAAAATGCACGAATCGTGTCGTCGGTGGGGGCATCTGAAATCCACCCGTGCGAAGCCGGGGCGGGTCGCTAGTACATTTATAAGTGTTCATGTTCCATTACACGAACGTAATGTAACGTAGGCACGTTTGGCCTAGTGGTTTAACGGTCACCACGCCGTTTCCTAAAAGTGCCAAGTGTCGTGGATTCAAATCCCATGTAGGACAACACTTTGTTTGATCCACAAATTGTTGTTCTGAGTCTGGGTGTTCTTTGTGTCCGTTTCATGTATGTTTGTAAAGTCCCCCGCGACACAGGATTTATTCCTAGTGCGGGAGTTGTCTTTAAAAAAAAATACATACAAAATTTTATACTAGCCGGTTTAACAGCTTCAACTCAACCAAAAAATATATTTCCTTTTTTCATTCTTTATATGACATAACGTGATCACAGATCATTTATAAAAACATTTGCAAACCTTAGATCCACCTAATTTTAAAACTCGATTCGCGAGTTGACACAGAATATGATCAACCTACAAAGACGTAATGTCAAACATGATTATAATTAGTATATTTATTTTGGCCCAGCCAAAATGACTCTACTCTGCCTGATGGAAAACATCAGTAGATTCCAAGACTGGTGGTCACCATACTCATTGCAAATGCAGACAATGCAACAATGCAGCATGGTGACCCACGCCATGGCGGCCTGGTGATACGTCTGCATCATTGGGGTTCTGGTCTCGCACTCACCAACGAAACACGACAGCACGAACGCTGTCATTTTACGTTAATTTTCTGTGCGAGGGTAGTATCGCCTCGGTCGAGCCTGGCCGTTCGTGCTGAAATCAGCGTGGCTCGACTGCCTTGAACTACGATATGATTAAATATTGATTGTTATATATCGATTAAATGTCGATCGATATTAACTTTAACCTCTATTTGGAAAAGGAAAATACGTTTCAATGCAATTTTCTTAAAACTTTGAGATAATAATGACTTAGTCCTAAAGCTTTCTGGTCGCACCTTTATGCGAAAAGAAGCCAGGAGCGGTGCAAGTGTCCACTCCTTAGTATTCATGAGGATGGCGTTATTCACGACGTAACTATTCACATTTAGATCATGTGAGATGAATAAAATATCAATTAATACGGAAGCCTAAATATTCATAGTTTGATATGGCCGTTTTAAATTAAATCTGGTGCGTTTATCGAAAACTTTGATTCAATATTTTATTCGTGGGAATTGTCGTTTGGTTTTAACCAATATTTTTGATATCTTCAATATTCTTTTACGATTTTTCTGTGTTAATTCATTCAAATTGATTCATATGTCACGATGTGAAGGTATTTAGTACGGAAGGCTAAACGGAAGCTCTTTTCCCGGCGTTTATAATTTATGGCTATAATTGTAGCTACTTTGACGTTCCAAATAGCAAGTGTTACAGTAAGCAGGTTTGGATGCAATTTGACTGTTATTAAATTTAATTAAAACATTATATAAAGCTTCCTGTGCCTAATCAATACTCGTCAGCCGTATGAATGAAATTATATGACTTACCAGTTAGAATTAAGATCTTTATAAATTTAACAGGTTTTTACTAGTTTCGACTAATAATTTTTCAATAAATATCAATTCATTCGTAATACGTAGTAAGTTAATTTATTATTCATAATTATTAATATTATGCGCAATAAAGCTTGGATGAACTGATTCTATAGACAACCACGAAAAATTAACGGATGCGATTTCTATTACCGTGGATACTGCCAACTTACAAGTAAATATAGTCATAAAATTTTCCAAGTATTTTTAAACTTGGAAAAAATAATTAGTCTCATGCCTTTATTTAATACTTTTTACATAATGCGATTCATCCCTCAAGGATATTCAAACATTTGAATATCCAATCGTCGCGTCAGGTGAAGTGATTAGATGAGTGATGAACTGCCGATTGGTGACTATACTGTGGGATATACTATATTTTATAGCCAACTGCGAAATCACGTAACGTCCGCAATGGCAGTTAGTTAATCTTGATTTGTTAGATAAATAATGTTGCAATAAAACCCATTGACAGCCCCTTACTAGAACGCCTTGGTGATGTTAATTATATGTTGATTTTAATACTTTTGGAAAGCCTCTTAAAATGATTGATCAAGTTGAACTTTTTTTATAAAACGACTATACGAAGAGCGACTTAAAAAGATGAAAACTCAATCTTAGTAGACGTAAACCCCCTATATTTGCTGGTGAATTCAATAGTTGCCTCCCTCATCTAGAGTACTTACGTTATATATAGGTAATATATAGGATTATAATTAATTTTTAAAAAGGCTTATCGAGTCTACTCCATTGAAATATATACTACATTTTAATGTATTTTGGTGATCTTTTCTTTAACTTGAATTAGAACAGTTTCTAGAAATATTGTAAATTTAGATTTGAACAAAATTCTCTCTCCAATACATCAAAATAAATTGATAAGTGCCAAATGTTGCTCGAGTATTAATAAATTTTGGAATTCATTTTGAGTGTTAGAGCGAGATATATATACGAAGTTAATGAAGCATTCACTACAACAAAGACAGATATGATACGGTGCTTTATAGAATATAATTATGCAGACTCATAGCTCGCTTAACGTTTTTTTTACTTCATTAAACCACAACACAACATTAAAACAACCAATTCGGCGATCTCAATCAATATTTAAAATACCAATAACTGTCTATTGGAATTCGTTTTACACGTTGTTTCCATTCCAAAGTTTTGTTCTCACAGTCTGAGACATAAAGAACGCTAAAAAAATAATTATAACGAAAATTAATGAAAGCTGACATTTATTGATACTATTTCATCTCCCAATTCTGGTGCTATAAAAAATTAAAACAAAGCTGTACGGCCATCAAACAAAAAAATGATCATAAATAAAACACTCAAACTGTTTATAGTTTCATAATATGTAGTCAATCTTTCGATACTGAGTTGTGACTATGGTTTTGCTTGCAGAAAATGTATTTTAGTAAAGAATGTGAGTTATTAAATGCTAAGGAAACGAAGCACTTACACTTTGTTACATATATTGTGATCTGTGGTGATGCTAAGACTAATTAAGACAGGCAATATTTTTTAGAACAACTACAAGTAAAAATGCTTGTTTTTAGATACACTGTCCAAATTATAGCAAATTAAAGTTTGCATACATTTGTATGCAAATTGTGTATTGTAGATGTTTGTTCAACAATGTTCTGTAACTAAATTCTACTAGATTTGCTAATGCTAAAACATAATATGCTTATTAAATATAATAATATGATCTAATAATTGCATAAATTGTTTCGCTCCTCAAAAGTTGGAATAACGCAATGCAACTCGTATGATTAGGTCAAACAGTTAGAAGGTATTAAGGTAAAACGACACCACAAACAAACAAACAAAGAGTACCTAAATCTAATGTAGTTTCCAGTTTAAGTTTTAAATTAAAAATCAATATGATCAAAAACATTTCGAGTGATTATGTCTTTTTCTGAAGGTAAAAGATCACGACTCGTTTTCATTAAGGATTATTATACTATATTTTATTGGTTCAGTAATATTATGCGCTATTACAGTCAGCGTTGAGGTATATGGCTTATAAAATACAAAGATAATCTCATCAGTAGTCGATAGGATAGATGCTGAGTTTGTTGATTTATTGACTCTTTTACTTTGTTATATTGGTAACTATAAATATGTATATATTTGGATAAGATAGGTTAATGAAAGCATGCAATAGAAGACGTACTAACGAAAACTTAAACGTTAATTAGTTTTTTAGGGTTCCGTGCCAAAGGCAAAAAACGGAACCCTTATAGATTCGTCATGTCTGTCTGTCTGTCTGTCCGTCTGTCTGTCTGTACGTCCGTATGTCACAGCCACTTTATTCCGTAACTATAAGAACTATAATGTTGAAACTTGGTAAGTAGATGTATTCTGTGAACCGCATTAAGATTTTCACACAAAAATAGAAAAAAAACAATAAATTTTGGGGGTCCCCATACATAGAACTGAAACTCAAATTTTTTTTATTCATCAAACCCATACGTGTGTCTATGGATAGGTCTTTGAAAATGATATTGAGGTTTTTAAAATCATTTTTTTCTAAACTGAATACTTTGCGCGAGAGACACTTCCAAAGTGGTAAGATGTGTGTCCCCCCCCTGTAACTTCTAAAATAAGAGAATGATAAAAGTAAAAAAAATATATGATGTATATTACCATGTAAACTTCCACCGAAAATTGGTTCGAACGATATCTAGTAAGTAGTTTTTATTTAATACGTCATAAATCGTGTACTGAAATTTTCATTCAATCAACACAAATATAAAAATATAAAATATAAATTATATTATGTTACTTGCAGCTGCGGAACCCTTCATGGGCGAGTCCGACTCGCACTTGACCGCTTTTTTTTTTACTTTGGTGTTTTTTTCTTGGGATGCGTAGTTATTTTTTTGTTTATAATATTACACATAATAGTAATTGTATCATACATATCTAACATAATCATAGCATTATTCTTATTGATGCGACAAACAGCCTTCTCCTCAAATTATCTGTACTCGAAGGAACTATCCACCCACATTCTCCTGGAGTGTGATATAGTCTCCTTAATGGCCCTGTACAATTTCACTCCGGTGTAGGGGTGAACATGAATTGGAGCATAGGAGTCAGAAAGACCTGACTGTCCCAATTAGTCAGCGATATTTTAAACATATATTTTTTCTAATAATATATATCCCAATTAGAATCTATTCGCATCATGGAAATTAAGCCATAAAACGTTGCTGTTATCTAACCACAAATGATTAGGAACTCCCACTATCATTCGTATTCGCAAATCTCCTTAAAATACAAATGTTTTAAAAAGCGTTGCTTAGCTTACCAAGTTTGATAAAACAAGAACCATTTATTAAATAAACAGGTGTTTAAATAAATCAAACAGTGACAAATGGCGAACGATGACGTAAAAGTCATTTAGAAAACGAATGCTTTATGGACGTTTTTTCTAATAATGTCTATCGCAAATAGCTCGTTCTTATTAGTGAGAAAGTAGTTAAATAACAGATTAAGTTGTGCGTGGGAACACAATATGCTCAAAAACACGGATATTGAGCAACTATAAAGTCGCTCGAAGCTAAACAGAATGCTCCATTATAACTTATTTATTACCAAAGAAACGGGCAAGTGTGAGGCGAGCTTTTGAACCGATGGAGCTGAACACATGATGACGATCATAAATTAAGAAATCCTGTGTTAAAATACTAGAAGCAGTGCAAAATAAGTTGTTTTGCAGACTACTGTAGGTTATTGAAACATGTTTTGAAACTTCTAGCATTCAACTGGTCTAGTGCATTTAGTTCTAGTATTGGCTAAAGATCAAATATGATCCTATACTTATTTCTAAGATTCCCTTATCTTGAATTACATCACACATCAACAGCCTTTAAGAGTCCCCTGCTGGATATAGGCTTCTCCTTAGAACCTTGGATAACTAAGGTTCATTTTACTCCTCATTTTCCCACCTAATTCTTAGAGTGCCCATTTGTTGACGATGTACTGCATGTACTGTCCCTATAAAGGGGTGGTTAAAATTATAGTTTGCAAAAGGGACTGTAGGCGTTTAAAGCCTCTACTTTATGTGTCAGTGAAGCAACAAATTACCAAGTCCCATTTCTAGTAGTGCACTTATAAATTTTTGACTTTGCAAAAGTTGTCATTGGATATGTATTTCGCAACGGAACCCTAAAATTTTAATTATTTGTGTATTGTAAATTAAATCCCGGTTAGGCGCGGCTGGAGTCAGAAGTTATCACATCATCAATCAGCGATACTTGTTTGTAAAGCAGTAAAATTGGTTTGACTTAATTTTTAAACGTGTTTACTGGTGACTGGTTGTTCAATAGTGTATGAGAAGAATTTAAAATTATTTGTATTTGTTCATAGATAAGACACAGGAAATGTGACCATATGTAGTTTTAAATCTTATTATTTTAGCATAAAACGTGACCAGTTTCGAAATTATTTCATTTTTTTACACATTGAAATGTATTTTTTACAAAGTCTAACCATTTTTTTTTATCCCTTCTCTGGGTTTCATAATATTTTCTTTAGCAGTAAAATACTTTACAATCGAAGATTCTGAATATCGTGCCATTATAAATTCTGTTTCCACAAGATGAACAAATTGTTTTAACTAAAAAGAAAGCTAAGGAAAAGCTAGTGCAGCACATTTGGCAAAATTTTGCGTGCAAACAATATAAGATTACAAAAAAGGTAATAAAAAAAATGTCCAAAAAAAGCAACATTGTCGTATTATCTGCATTCGCAATGAGTATGGTGAACACCACTTTTGGATTCTGCTCATTCTTTCTATCAGGCAGAGTAGAGTCACTCTGGCATACCTACTCATACATAAAATAATCACAACTTTTAACAAAAAAAACCGACTTCAATCCGGACCAAATTTGAATGGGACCACACGGAAAGCACCAGCTTTCAAAAAAAAAAAAACATCGAAATCGGTTAGCGTGATATTGAGTTATTCGTCAATTTGTCGCGCACATATTTAATGCAAATTGGAGACTTATATGGTTTTCTCATGGATGACATGTCAAAACTGGACCACATTGAAATAGGACCACATGGAAAACACCAGTTTTCAAATAAAAAAAGAATCATCAAAATCAGTTCACCCAGTCGAAAGTTATGAGGTAACAAACATTAAAAAAAAACAGTCGAATTGAGAACCTCCTCCTTTTTTTGAAGTCGGTTAAAAATAACCACTTGGCTAAAATGTTAGTGTGATTTTTAACAACATGAATATGGAACCCTAAAACCAGTACGAAACTGACTTTAAACAAATTCATACAACACATGACTACAGATTTTAATTGACCATTTTCGAGACCCCACGAACAATAGATGATTATACTTCATTTTAGAAAGCGGGTGGCACCGCGGGGCTATCATTGTATTTGTGCGACGGGGCCAAAGATATCGATTTACTATCTTTTCAATTAAAGTATCGATATAATAAGTACTAACAAGGCACCATCTGTTTTCAATTAATTAAGATCCGAATAAAAGGTATATTGATCGAATGTTATTCAATGTAGAAATGGATAATAGAATGAGCTTGCTTTGATAATGAATATTTTTTTAAACTCTTTAGATACATTATTATTGACCCTAAGCCTTTACATAAAAAAACAAACATAAAAAAAATAAAATAAAAAAAATTGGTTATTCAGGTTTCTTATTTACCCTTCTTTATATGATTTAATAGAATATAATAACAACTCAATACATTTCACTGTCCGTTTCCTATCTAGAAAAAATCATACTGTGGTAACTTATCTTCATCACAGAATTATTTGTATTAATTGGAAACAGAAACCACCCAAGGCTCGGCAGTCGGGCCCACTAACTACTAAACCATATAGTAAAAAGTTCGTTCTGCTGATAATAACTGTCTAAGGGTCCGTTCACACAGCCCGGCTCGGTGAGCATCGACTCGCATTTTTATTTTCACACCGGATCGTATACGCTTGGAATTGGCCGGAGCGGAGCCGCCAACTATTTCACATAGACCGGCTGTGGAAGAGAATCAGAGCCGATCGGCTGCGCGAGCGAGAAAGAGCACGCAATCGGAGCCGGTCGGCTTCTCTTATTATTTCACACTAAGTGCGTTCAAGCATTCTTGACGACAAAAGAAGTGCACATGCAAAAATAAACCTTACTGCAATTACTCAAACCTCTGTTTCCAATGTGATGACAATCTGGTCTCCTCTCCGAGTCGGTCTGTGTGAACGGACCCTAATGCTTAGTACTTTAGACATTCAAATAACAATGTTTTACTGTTAACTCTTCTTTGAAATTGCTTGACTCCAACTTCCATACTTCTTTATTAGATGTAAAGTGATTCTTTGCTCATATGTGTGTGTAAGCTTGAGATAAATCAAAGAATAAACAAACAAAGACAGTCGTATTGGTTTTCTCGTTCGACTAGTTAGTTAGGCCAGAGTTATGTTCCCGTGTTATCGTTAGAGGCTTTCGCTATAAAATATAATTATTTGCTAGAAACCAATTTGTAGTTTGCACTATTGAAATTGTGATTTGTGGTCATCAGAACTATGTTGGAGCACTGTTAGAAATGTTTCAAAGGCTTCTTTGGAAGCTTTTGAAACTTTATCTGTACGTAATACGGTGGTTTTTAAATTGAGGTTTAGATTACATTAGGTTTCAAATTAAGTGTGTTTTTTAAGTGATTTCTCTATTCTGCTGGATAATAGGTAATTGACTAGATTAAAATTATTTACAAAAATAAAAAGAGATTATCTTTGACAGTATTTAGACTGTATTAAAAGTATATTTTTTGTGAAAAAATATGTCTCGTTAAGATGTATCGAAAATCACCTTCCATGGCTCCCTGTAAATCATAAATACATTCAGTAAATCACCTCCACCTATATTTCAGAAATAATTTTTTTTGTCTCTTTCTGGTATATGTCTGCTAGTGTGTTTATTTTGAAATCAATAAATAGTTATTATCTATATATATAAAAGAGTAAGGTGACTGATTGACTGACTGACAGATTGACTGACTGACATACCCAGAGATCAACGCACAGCCCAAACCGCTGAAGCTAGAATCTTGAAATTTTGCATGTAGGTTCTTTACATAACGTAATTGAGCACTAAGAAAGGATTTTTTGAAATTCCACCCCTGATGGGGTAAATCAGGGGATGAAAGTCTGCGTGAGCGATGCCGCGTGTAAAAGCTAGTGGTAATATAAGAGTATGAATTTGCACAATTAATATTATATATAATTAATAATTTAATTATTACACAGCACTAGGTATATATTCTCCTAAGTGCGTGTCGGTTCGGCGTTACAATGAGACTGGCGACTGGCTATACTCTCTCAAACTAATTCGACACCGTAATGCTAAATAAGCATTTCGTTGTTCTCTGTGTCCCTACTGAATATCAAAATAGCAAATTATTCATTAAGAAGGACAGTGTCACTTTAATTATTACTTGTAACATCCATGCAGTTTATAACATAACTAGCTTGTGCCCGCGGCTCCGCCTGCGTGTATGTATCACGGTAATCATTTTTAGGGTTAATATGACATCCGCAAGTAATGTAGTAGAAGAAGAAGAAGAAGGTAGTAGAGCCACGCTGATTTCAGCACGAATGGGCCGGCTCGACCGGGGCGGTACTACCCTCACACAGAAAATCAACGTAAAATGACAGCGCTCGTGCTGTCGTGTTTCGTTGGTGAGTGCGAGACCGGAGGCCCAATTAGTCTAGTCAACAAGTTCCATACTTGTTGACTAGACTAAAAGATGCAGCAGCATCACTAGGCCGCCATGGTGCGTCGCCATGCTGCATTGTCTGCATTCGCACTGAGCATGGTGACCACCACTCTTGGATTCTGCTTATGCTTTCCATCAGGCAGAGTAGAGTCATTTTGGCGGGCCAAATATAAAAAAAAAAAAAAGTGGTAATACTGTAAAAATTGGTTCAGTAGATCAAGAGATTACCCCCTAAAAACTTGCAAACTTTAACGCTTAATAATATGAGATGAGTATAGATTTATTTACTCTAAGTTTTAATGAGTACAGGGGCTGAGTAAAACCCTAAGTATTATTGTATTCTTTAAAATTAAAAACCTAATCATCCTAACGGGCAAAGGCGACCATTAAACCCATCCTTATTACTACATAACATATGGGACTAAAAAACAAAATGGACAGGTTCTCAATGTGTCCGGAAGTGCACAATCAAATGGATCGTTAGTGGAATTGCGTTAATTCGATAAAAAAGGTGCATTATGAGAAGGTGCAAATTTGAAAAATTCATTCCTACCTGCTCATAAAAAAATCAATGGTTGAATTGACATGTGCTCAAAAAAGGTTCGCTAATGCGAGATATAGATCGATTGTGGTTTTTGTTGAAAAAAAACATTTGAGGGTTGTAAGTGATTGTGAAAAAATTGTTTTAATGTGCCATGAAATAGAGTTCATTAATTTAAAAATCTACACGAGTGTCTTATTTATCCTCCCTCTTACATACTGCAGTGCGATCCCAAACTAAGCCCTGCCTGCACTGCGATGACCAGACTACGTACTTAAATATACTCTCAGATATAGAACGAATGAACAAGTTCATCAAACAATTTATTTGTCCTCTGGTAAGCAAATCCGACCTCGCAGTTAGGATAGCTAACAACTATACCAACACTTCTATCATTATTATTTATAATACTAAAATAAAACTTACAAATATTTCATATTAGTGTTACTTTTCTTTTTTATTATTAATTAAATGCTCTGTGTAAAAAAACAAGTTTGTTCAGAAGTCGTTTAACCTGCGTCCTTCAACAGCTCTAAGATAAAGATCATACGGCATACTGTAATGACGTAATTTTAATAACGCAGGATAAATACCAATTTAAAGGACAATGATAATATTAACATACGTACACGTGCTATATTATGAAATATTTCTTTCTTAAAACATATAGAGAACGATTCTGCTCCAATGATGGAAGACGAACTTAGCCGTCAAAACAAACACCCGTTAATAGTTTTTCAACACACAAAAAGCATCGAAGCGTTATTTTAATCATACTTCGGAATGTATCATACAATTTCATTCACATGTTACTTAGCAATATGATCTGAATATTGACACCGTGATGGGAAAGTCATGGAAGGCTGACCGTGACGACTCGAGTTACTATCTCGAGAATATCGAATCACATATATTATGGGAGAATGTTTTATGAAATAATTGGACTGCAAAGTTCATTTTTTGGTCTTGGGTCTACAGGTGATGTAACTACCTATCAAAAGAGAGCGAATTCAAAACTCAACCGGCGCATTTGTAAAATATACTACAGGTACGAATAACTTCACTAACTCCAGCAGTCTTAATATTTATTCTCTTTCTCTTCGCAAACATTTACAAAAGCCAAATGAAACATTCATAAAGAAATATATTTTCTATGTAGATCATCAATGTCTTCTGGCCCTTTTCCCTTTTTTTTTTATGGGATAGGCGGACAAACGAGCAGTCGTATCGCCTGATGGTAAGATGGTAAGCGATTACCGCCGCCCATGGACACCCGCAACACCAGAGGCATCACAAGTGCGTTGCCGGCCTGGCAAAGTGCTCTGCCTGATGGAAAGCACGAGCAAAATCCAAGAGCAGTGGTTATGATATTCATTGCGAATGCAGACAATGCTACAAAGCGGCCTATTGAGATGCTTTTGCATCATATTGAGACTCCGGTCTCACCCTCACTAATGAAACACGACAGCACGAATGCTGTCATTTTATGTTGGTTTTCTGTGAGAGGTTAGTACCATCCCGATCGAGTCTGCCCGTTTGTGCTGAAATCAGCGTGGCTCTGCCTTGAAATATATATAAGGAATATATGTTTTAATATTTGGGGTTGGTGCAATGAGGTGTCCAATTTCCTTGATTACAACTTTATAGACTAATTTGTTGATAATTTAATAATTTTATATTGATTTTGATTTTTGATTTTGATATACCTACATAATTGAATGATTTTGATTAATATACTAGTTTGCTATCAAAATGTTTAATGATGTCAGATGTCAAAAGATTTCAAGTCAGATATATTTTTATAAAAAAAATCAGAGGTAGGCTTCTGACTTTGACTTGGCCAGAAGCAATAAGTTCAGAAGACTTCTATACGAACAGTTAGGACAGAACAGTTGGAACAGTTTTAACTACATTAATTAATTTTGTTAACAAAATCTCATAAAATTTGAGGTTTATAACAAAACCCTAATAAAACTAATAAATGATTGAACTTAATATATCTATAAGTATTATTGAATATGTAAATATGTCTTTATTATGTATATATAACATATACTCAAGTTTTTATGTTAATTTCCCTTGATCTAATAGAGGACGTCCGCTTTGATCACTTAACATCAAGAAATAACCAAGTTTATAACTGCTATGGGAAAAAATTTCCATCTTCATTTGGGCCATCGTTTATCAAACTATTTATTAGTGTAATTTTGCCGCATCATCCATCGAATATAAAGTTTGATGTGAAATAACGCACGCTTTATAAAATACTGTTCGTCATTCATTAAAAACTCAGTATTGTCACGAAATAATTAAACAAACTTCATTAACTTAAACTCTGTTAGGTATGATATAACTAAATATCAATATTTGTATTATAAAAAGTAAGTCTTTAAAAATATAACGATCACCTTGTTGCCCGTCTGTCTGTCAAGACCCTTTTTCAGGAACGCGTGGAGGTATCAAGCTTAAATTATTATCAAATACTCAGGTCTACTGTCCCTTGGAGCTGTGAAAAAATCAAATATCTAAGCCAACGCAATAAAAAAATACAGCCGTTTATGCTGCAAATTTTCATCACTCCCGTGAACTCAGAATTTTCTTGAAATTTGATACAAAGCAACCTCTTTTAACACAGATTAAGGAAAAATTGCGAAATGCATAAAGTTTGAGTTACATCAAATAATATACCTAAGGTTTGTACAGAACCCTCGGTGCGTGAGTCCGACTCGCACTTGGCCGGTTTTTTTATTGTTCATCAACAGACACTGGTGTTTTGAATGTTTATTTCTAGCGGTAACTTTTTACCTAATTGTAAAATAAACCAAAACCCTAAATTGAAGATTTTTTAGAGTTTACTAAGTCAAAATGTAAACAAAAACATTTATACATTTTTCTTTAACTTGTTTCTATGATTATCTTAATCTAAAAACACTCAAATATATTTATTTATAGATAGGTACTTATATTTTATATCTAAGCAACTTTGTTATTTATATTCTACTTAATATATTACGTTTATGATCCAAACATGCATTTAACAGCAGTTAGCAAATTAGGCCGTGACTTCAGACGAGGCACAATCATTAGCTTTCATCTCTCATACATCAACCAACACCTCCATTTGTAGTATTAGCACCATCGTTTATAAGCAGATTTATATTGTTGCTATATAAAAATGACGCAAATATATTCAAATATAGCCTGTTAATTGTGCAAGAATAAACGATTTTATAGACAGCAGCATATACATCACACGGTTCTACCAGTAATCTATCATGATTACGACTATAACAAATATTTTCTTCACCAATACGGAATCGTAAGCGTTCTATCACTATGCTGCTCGAACAAAAAGAGTAATGGATGTTGTGTGTGAAGAGAAATACATGTGTCAATTGATAGATAGCTGTTAATTTTAATACGATTTGTCGTGACTTCGGTTGATGGGTGATGGGAAAGGTTCAGAGGTGATTTGTGTAAGCATTAGGAGTTCAAATGCTAACACGCAAGCATGTGAGGTCAAATACATTAGCCACCTAGCGGGTTTGAGTACATTTGTGTAAACCTTTATTAATCAAACGTACTAGGTACTGTTAACCGACTTGTCTGTTTGGAAATTATTTATAAATAAGAAAAAAAAACGTGTCTGTGTGCTTCTACTTATTGATAGTAATAAATTTAATTCGTTTAGTGAATTAATGGTCTCTTCAAAGGTTTCACACAGAACGTTTCTACTTAATTTGGAGTCAGCTATATAGTTTATTCGCGCCATAATAGAGTATGCTCTTTGCCAGTAGCACAGCCTACTCATAAGACAAGTCAGGATCAAAGTACAAGTAAAGGAAAAAATCTAAAAGCCCTTGACTTATTGTTAAATATTACTGTAATCTTACATTTTTCATTTAAAAAATATACTATTTATAATAATATATTTAGAAAGGTCAAATTCAATCGGACTGGCCAAGTACTGTTAAGGCTAAGGAAATGTATGATGTAGACATTTTAAAGAAACTTTCGAAGACAATTCTATGCTTAAAAACTCAAGCACTAACCATAATCGTTTTAGTTATCTATACAATTTTGCCGTGATTATATTTTATGTACCGAATGTGTATGTATGCATGAATAACAACTTAATAACACGACCTTATAATTAAAAATCAACCTCAATTATTTAAATGGGATAATATTTTATAGTAAAAATAAATTTATACGACATGCGTGAATAAAGTAAAGCATAAAAACCTCGTTTTTAATACTTGTTTTAGAGCCTATATCAAGATAACATAAATTTTACAAGTAGAAAATTAATATATACGAATATAGATTAAAAAAACAATGATAAAAGTAAGAAAAAAACGTTATTTTGTCGCAATTAAAAGACCTATGAACAGTTTTTCAACTTTTACTTTTTACATTTTTTTTTACTCCGAACGGAAGTGAACTTGTTTAACTATTGATAAATGTGTGAAATTGTACATTTTACATTAATATATCTGTTAAATGACGAATCAGGGACTATAAATTAAAGATCCCGCTTCATATATTACACACCAGTTAGTTCTAATTAGCATAAGTAGTCAAAAATACATATGTTTAAATAAAATATTTTTATAACATTTTTAAGGAAGTACAGTATCCTCTTTGCTATGCTTCTCTAACGTTAATGTTCCTAATAAATTATTGAATTGACACCAGTCATATTTAATAACTTAACTAATTGTAGCTGTGACTATTAATACTTTTTCTTTCGCTCGTAAAATACTACCGTTTGTACATATATTTAATGTTATGGAATGGGATAATTCTGTCACCAGCAATGGCATTATTCAAACTAGTTATTTTTAATATCAAACATAAAATGTTATATGCAGGAATTCTTTGACATATAACATTGTAAATATTTTAATGGACTTCGTTAGCGAATTTTTTTAGACATTTATTAATGTTGGCTGTAAATAATTATGAACCCATGAATTCAATATAAATTATATCAATTCAGTGTTAAATCATATTTTAATTCTTTCAGTCTTTATCGATTCAAAATGTGTATGTCATGAAAACTTATAAGTAATTTTAAATAATGTAACTTATTTCTACTGATTCACCAGAAAATATACTAAACAATGATAAATTATTCGTTTTAGGGTACCGTACCAAAAGGACGAGACGGGACCCTATTAATAAGACTCCGCTGTCCGTCCGTCTGTCTCTGTGTCTGTCACTAGGCTATATCTTATGAACCGTGATTGTCCGTGATAGTTAGACAGTTGAAATTTTCACAGATGATAGGTATGTCATGTTGTCACTATAACAACAATTATACTAAAAATCTGAATAAAATAAATATATAAGGGGGCTCGTATACAACAAACGATAATGGTACGGAACCCTTCGTGTTGGAGTCCGACTCGCACTTGGCCGGTTTTTTATTGTACTTTAACAAATCATGGACTATTTCCTATTTATTGTTGACCGGTCTGTTTGTCTAGCGATTAGTGATTAGCTAGCCTTCATGGTTTACATTCCTACAGGAGACGAACAATTTTGTGATGACTACGATCATTTATTGATTGTAAATTATATTTTAGTAGGTATATGTTTATTTTCTACTAGCTTGGTTAAAGCACCAGAGACTGCCCGTCTGTTTAGTTTGAATAATATCTACGGCCGCGTGTAAAGTGTCTCAGGTTATTATTGTGGCTGGTTTTTTCTACAACTTAGACCACATTAATGTAGTTTGTGAATTATTTTTAATTGATTAAAAAGTGGCATATATATGTGCTATTCAAGACCACAATCAATGTTGTCTGAGCCTTGAATCCAGATTTCTCAAGTGCAGGTGTGATTGAGTAATAAACATACATATATTGAAATAAACTTTCGCATTCCAAATCGTTGTAATAAAATAAAAACACTAAAGCATACTGATTGTAAATCTAAACAAAATCTTTATCTGATGGAAAATACTCTAAATTCGAAGCCATCAACGGAAATCTATCGCCCTTTCTACTATCATACATTCCAGTTTGGTGTTTATTGCCAGCTAACATCCTCAATTACTTTTAATAGTGTCAATAATCAAAATATTTGTTGATATTGGCTTCTTTGCTGAGCGAAAAAAATATAACTATTATGTTAAAATAAGTAATAGAGGACAATGTATGTGTAACTCCATGCTTAGATTTATAGCTCTATTTACGTTCTTTAAATGTTAGAGTGAGATTGAGACTAGTTGATCGGAAGGCTGGCTTGACGTCGTAAAACATGTCAGCCAATGATCTCGCTAGATGGTGAAGAACGGATAAAGTGGAGAATAAGGTGCAGGGAAGCGGAATTCAGGCTTCAAAGTGTGGACTTTGGAAGCAACCGGAAATAACGATAGGATGATGATGGTCGGAAGGCGATCTGTTGTGGACCGAACCTAGGAAAAAAAATACAATTGATCATAATTACAAAGTTAGTTATCGGCCTAACTTAAAATGATGTATGAAAAAAATGGTTATCTGTAAATTCGGTTTACGGACGAAAGTTTGACTGACTACTGTTTGTAGTGACATAACTTTTATTATTATTAGTTACTACATAATTAAATTTTTGTATGTTATTTTTTCTTTACTATAAATTGTTATGCAGTAAGAAAGGATTTCTTTAAATAAAATTATAAAAAATCTCATTAGTTTTATTTGATTCAGTTTGTTTATTTCAGAATTTAGAACACAACTGCGAAGTTCTTCTTCTTTTGATGAAATGGCAACCAGCCGGATCTCTCGGATCAGCTATTTCTGCCAATGTCAAGTGTTTATAGTCTTCATATCATAAGTCTTCAAGTCTTCGTCGTGATGTAATTAATGATAAAAATAAAAAAAATGTGGATGAGATGAAATGGACACCGTCTTCCGAAAAAACAAAAAACGATCTCCCGTTAAAATTCTCGTTTGGCACCGAAATATCCCTGTCATTCTCTTAGAATATCCCTAGAATATCCCACGCTATCAGTCACTTGTCAAAAACAAAGAACGTCAAGGTACCAGACACGGCCAGCAGTTTTCTAGCCACAGGCTTCGATAGCGATTATTATAAAAAGGTATATCAACTTTTTTTGTCATATCGAGTATAACACGATCTTGTACTCGTCCAATGCTCATCCTCGCCGTAGCCATATAGTTTTCATATCACACCGCAGTGCAACTCAAATTTCACCACAGGACTTATGACATTCGAGATTGCATTGTAATTCATTATTGAGATGTCCACCTGGGTGTATCACGCTGTTTTACAATCTATTACATTCATCTGTTGCATATCGACAAATAAAATTGAGTAGTACCTACCATCATATTTATTAACTTTAGTGTAATTGCTCTTTTCATTGAGGTAGGTTTTGCTTCGTTTCAATGAAGAAATATCCTGAGGCGGAAAATCCTTCGGTTTGTAAGCTTCAATAATGACCACAGCGAAGGATAAATATAAGTACATGTCATAAATGCATATAGAAGTGGCTGGTCACCCACTTATTAAGTCTTAATAAGGTCTTAATAAATGCCTTATCTCCCCCTCTCCTATTATTCTGGTTATGGTTGTTCCGTGTAATTTTTCACTTTAAACTTACAGTCTTTAAGTTCAATATAACACAAAACCGCTGCTTAAAGTTAAATTTCGTTTACTAATAACGCCGTTCGGTTTATACCTAGTAAGAATTCATGGGCAGTGGTAGTTGCTTACCATCAGTTACTTCTCCGACATATTCTTCTGCTCGTTCTACCTCTAAGTATTTAATAGAGAGAAAAATAGTACCTAAAAAGTAAAATAAAACTATGGTTACATGGTAAGGTAATTCCTGTCAAGGCTATTATTTGCAATCTTACGCTGGTACGTATTCACTACGAGCTATAGGCTGTATATGTCCCTTACACAAAATTATTTATCGTGACTCGGAATATTAATGATCATTAATAAGTTTCACGCCAATAAAATTTTAATGTAATGTCTTAGTGTCAAAATAAACAAGGATAATGTCGAGTAGGTAATATAAATAAAAGGAGATGAAAATAATAATAAAAAATACGTTTCCCAACTATTATAACGTTTATGTATTGTGGTTTTATATTAGGTATTTAGATACTTGTCAGGATTGGATTTTCCCTCTGTAGCCAGCGTCTCCGTGATTTGGAGGTCACGTTAAGCAGTGGTTCCCGGTTGTTATCATAGGATAACAGCCGTGAAGCTTAGTTGAAGGCCTTTGGGCGGCTTAAAATCATTTAACAGCAAAACTAAGTAACCACAACGTTGTCTTGCCAGTCCCCAAGCCAGCAGTCGGCCAGCTTGGGGACGTATGGCCTTAACCCTCTCCTGAGAGGAGACCCGAGCCCAGTAGTGGGACAGTATGGGTTGTTAATAGTATAATAACAGCAGGCCGTGGTTACAGGTGCAACCTGGTCTAAAAGTACTAGTATATTATGCTTATTAATAGGTGATCGCGTTCGTTCGTTTTCATTTGATTTGCCCGATGTTCCGATCAAGTTGCACCTGTGACATGGCCCCTATATAATATTAAACTGTATATGTTACTGTTTTTAGAATGCAATTCATTGATATATTATGTACTACGGTAGTTGACTGTCAAGTGCATGTCAGCCTATCTTTTAAACGTAAAAACGGTAAGTACGTTGTACATAAGTGTATATGAAATTAAATAATTTGACGTTATAATTCTATATACGTTATATTTACAGTATTTGACTGTTTTAGCAGTCAAATACTATTTTAATTTTAAATGTTTAAAATGGGCACCTATTTTTATGAAGATAAAAGTAAAAAAAGACTGTATTACTGATTTCTGTTCTAATAAAGAATTGGTGACAGAATTTTTACCGTGATTTGAGCGATGTAGGGAAGTTTCTTCCGTAAGCCTTCTGTGAAACTCACTCTCAATATAATTATGTCATAACAGTCGTAAAATATGGTAATAGTACTTGTCGTATCGATTATAACAACGTCAATATAAACCCTTTTTAATATTAATAATTTTTTGGTCAATAAACCTGTTTCGGAAATCCTAGCTTCCCACGCTAATTTATGTGAGTTTAAAGACTCAGCTAAAATTCCTCTGTGCTCTCTTGCGTGTAAAATATCCTATAAGTGGGTGATTTACGTGCAAATTGCTTAATATGCTTAATATATGAATGACTTTTAAGTAAAATGATTATGGGTTATAGATTAGGCACATATATTTTATTTATTAAAATTATAACTATTTTATGATGTATTATAAACTATTGACCGTTTAATGTTTTTTATAATATTTGGATGAGAAATTTGATAAAGATCTGGATGTGGAATCTGGAATATCTTAATATATATATTTCTTGTGTGCGTGTGTATGTGACTGAACTCCTCCTAAACGACTGGACCAATTTTGATGAAATTTTTTGTGTGTGTTCAAGGGGATCTGGGAATGGTTTAGATTCACAAAAACGACTGGACCGATTTTGATGAAATTTTTTGTGTCTAAAAAAAAAGCAAAACAACGTTTGCCGGATCAGCTAGTACTACATATTTATTTAACGTCCAATTCAATTAACAAATAGGTGAATAAATCTGTACCACCGACAACACCGTTTAAACTACATTCATTAAAGTAATACTCGTAGCTCATAGCCCAGCTGCACTCGGTGATTAGAAACAATCACCGAGGTTAAGCAACGACGGCGTGGTCAGTACCTGGATGGGTGACCGATAGTGGCATGTTACCATGAGCATCTCCGTGATTTGGAGGTCACGTTAAGCAGTCGGTCCCGGTTGTTATCATATGATAACAGTCGTGAAGCTTAGTTGGAGGCCTTTGTGCGGCTTAAAAACATCCAACGACAAGAAACGTAGCCACAACGTTGTCTTGCCAGTCCCCAACCCGCACTTGGCCAGCGTGGGGACGTATAGCTTTAACCCTCTCCTAAGAGGAGACCCGTGCCCAGCAGTGGGACGTTATTTGTCATTGATGATTAAAGTAAATCGATATGAGAACTCTACATGAGAGGACGTCAGAAAGATAAGTTTATCTGTAGCTTTTATATACCTTTCTGAGTTTCCTCTCCGTCTTGAGACCAGTATTACTCTTTCATAAATATTACCTGCTATCGAAAACACAACGTAACATCACGCGTCCTCTAGATTCCCGTAAAATAGAACTTTCTATTTTTTGTTATTTATATAAGTACTAGCTGAGCCCCGCGGTGTTACCCGCAGTACAACAACAACTGCGGTTAACGCCACGGGACAAAGTAAAAAAAAACTATGCAAAAAGTATCTATACCTATACGGCTATACCGACATAAAAAAACTATTAAAATGTACAGTCTAGCATATAATATTTAAATTGATACTTGTTTAAGCTAAGGCCTTCTGGGACTGGCATATCCTAATAGGGTAAAAGTCCCTTAAAAATAAATTAAGAGAAAAAAAACAAAGTATCCTATGTCCGTCTCCTGGTTCTAAGCTACCTCCTCGCCAATTTTCAGCCAAATCGGTTCAGCCGTTCTTGAGTTATAAACAGTGTAACTAACACGACTTTCTTTTATATATATGATATATGAACATGTATTTCTAGGTCTTCAAAATAATTTTGTTGATATTTTAAATCGGTTTATTTTATAAAATAAATATAATCACTAGAATTTATATATTTTATGCCAGCGTTATGCAATGACAGTAGCAGAACAGCTGAACTAACAGTTTAGCAATCTTTCGTGACAGGAAGAAGGTTACACTGCAATCAATCGACTGATTTAAAATTTGCAAGACGTTTTCACTTTGAAATAATGAAACTGCATAAAGTACTATAGGCGAAGCATTCGTTTTTAAATAATGCAATCAATACTTTGAAGGCAAGTGCAGCGGAATCTTATCAGGAGTAATGCAGCACGGAGCGTATTACTTAACCGGTAGTTGGCGCTTGGTGCGATCAGCGTGCGCCATATTTACTGGCGGACGCGTCACGAACTAACATCGATTGAAAATTACACGTTTTTAAAAGCTATTTTATTACCACTTGAATATTCAGTTCATTGGTTTTGTTACATCGCGTGCTCTTTATAAACTTATTTATTGTTATAGGGAATATAAGATGCCACGTGATGATGTGGCCTTATTTTAGAGTTTAAATAACATGCATTAAAAATTTATTGATAGTAATCCAAAATTATAAATTAGAAACCTTTTATGCTGTTAAAGAGTTGGGTTAAAATTAATGTAATGTAATAGTTGGATTTATTGAAATATGATCAATGTATTTTACAAAATTAACAAAAAAGCATAGTTTATCTTGCATTTTTACACATCTGTTGTTTTTTACGTGTGAGCCTGGCACAGTGACTCGACTCTTCCTAATGGAAATCATAAGCATAATCCAAGAGTGGTGGTCACTATACTCATTGCGAATGCAGACAATGTAACAATGCAGCAAGGGCCCCCCGAAACATAGCAGCTTAGTGATGCTTATGCAGTATTGGGCCTCATCATATCAATTAGAAACACTTAATCCAACTCTAGCAAAGTAATAAAGCCTGCTAAAGACCTGTGTCACACAAATCGATAATGGTACTTTAGATACATAAATGAATATTAAAACCAAATGAATCTGAGAAAGAAGTCACAAAACAAGTGAGCATTAAAAAATATCACTTTAACACTTCCTGACGAAACCAGTAATAATATTTCATTATATAACAGTAAAATGTTGCATGAACCAGATGTACAACTTATTTAGAGTAGGTATAAACCAATTTAGCAAAGTTTCACAAAATAAACGTGTGTCTAATAAATTGTGTCATAAAAGTGTTGGAGACTTGTAATTGTCGGTCACATTAAAGAATCTATCGGCCACTAAACAGATAAGTACTAAAAGTCTAGAACATGACTGTCTCCTAAAGACGGAAAAAGAAAATATATTCATTGAAAAACCATTAAATAAAGAGTTGGTATTCAGGATTCTTTTGTTTTTTTAAATAAAGCCTCATGTTCATACTGTACAAATGCAGGTAGATGTGTCTTAGGAATATTCCTAAGACATATTCTGACATTGAATCTTACGGTGATACATAAATTACATGTTTTAGGTTCGAAGATATAACAAAAAGAGAAGAGAGAGGGTAGAGAACAGAGGTTTAAAAAAGTAAATATCCTAGAGTTAATATAGGCTTATTCTGTGGTAAGGACATAAAAAAGACGTGTGGCACTCAGGGACTGTCGCGGTAAAGCTATTGCATAACATTTTTTATCAACTTATGCAAATATAATTATTTTTTATTTATGCAGTATGTATAATATTGTGAATGAAAAATACTAAACTATTAAATTAATACAACATCGTCACTAAATGGCGTTGATCACTTTTTTAAATAGCGATATGGTTTCGTTATACAGCATACTATAAAAGGTTTAAACTATTCCTAATAAATGTCGAAATAATAAACGGGTTGTTATATTCACAGTATTTTTTTTTCTTTGAACATGTATACTTGGGGCGCACATGCGGTGAGTGTGGCATTATAAAGGCATGATAAATATCTATACACCTATATACTTTCTCACAAACAGCTGCTTAAGCCGGACATA
Organism: Diaphora mendica; assembly: GCA_949125395.1. Lineage (NCBI taxonomy): Eukaryota > Metazoa > Arthropoda > Insecta > Lepidoptera > Erebidae > Diaphora > Diaphora mendica. Next base: position 22,829,053 of record OX421319.1, read on the forward strand.
CACGTTCAAGTATACTTGCGCAAACCAAGACAGATTTCGGAGCAGCTCGTCTCGATCCGTGCGAGCTTCGGGTTACGGAATTTCTTGATCCGGTCGCCGTGCTCAAAGGCATCTAAGCCCGCGATAAAAGCTATGCAATAGCTTAAAAACATAAGTTAAATTTCAACTAACTGTACGTTTTTCTAAATGTATCTTCCATAATGCATATTGCTGTTTTTTAATTTCCTTTTGTTTTTATCTAAGCTTTAGTTAGAGTCGGTCTCTTTCAGTAAACCACGAAGGTACTGCTAAATATATTTGATTGTTTGTGTGGAGATGAGGCATTGTAGGGTAGCTGAACCTTTAGCAAACCGTAGATAATCTAGGTCTAGCCGTGTAAATAATTAAACTTTTAGTGGAAGGTACGAAAAATTTAATTATCTGCAAAAGTGCCAATTAATAAAACATTTTATGACAATATAGGTGAGATAACAGAATTAAACAAAAACTAATAACCAATTCAACATTTTGGGATTGTATCAAATGTCTGAGCATAAAATTATTAATGACTATGTATAATTCAGTAAGTTATTTTATAGCTGCGGGAGCTAGCTGTTATCCGTGTGAATAAAAGAAATAATTTCTGCTCTTTCCTGTCCACTTGCTACACTTAAGCCACATCTATGATATAAATAATTAAACCATTTAATTTATTGCTTAGTCTAGTTTAACATTTAAAAAAGTTGAGTTACTGCTTTATTATCTGTGTTGTGGGCGACCAGATAACATAATTTATCTATGTCCAGTGCGTTTTATCATAGTATAATGCGGTAAGCTTAGTAAGAGCGTAACCTTATCAGAACTTTTTTAATTATGTACCACTTTTGAATTTTAGAAAGGAATAAATAAAATAATAAAAGAGTGGCGATTTGTTTGATGGACCGTATCTATATACATTTAACTAGCTTTTACACGCGGCTTCGCTCACGCAGACTTTCATCCCCTGATTAACTGCCTTAAGGGTGAATTTTCAAAAAGTCCTTTCTTAGTGCTCCCTTACGTTACATAAAGACCTACATGCAAAATTTCAGGATTCTAGCTTTAGCGGTTTGGGCTGTGCGTTGATCTCTGGGTATGTCAGTCAGTCAGTCACCTTACTCTTTTATATATATAGATTAATACAACTCACGACATATCAATTCGCAATCTTTATTTTTAATCGACTTCAAAAAAGGAGGAGGTTCTTAATTGAACTGTATTTTTTAACCGACTTCAAAAAAAGGAGGAGGTTCTCAATTCGACTGTATTTTTTCATGTTTGTTACCTCAGAACTTTCGACTGGGTGAATAGATTTTCATGATTGTTTTTTCATTTGGAAGCTAGTGCTTTCTGTATGGTTCCATTTCAATTTGATCCAGTTCCTGAAGTCTGGTCTTTTGTAAAAAAAATATTAATATCATTCACGTTTGAATTTTAAGAATATGTAGGTAAGGTGTTGGGTGGTTAAGTGTAACATTTACCGTAGCTCGAATTCCTATCACACAATTTATATTGTGCATTTGTACCAGAGTGTAATTAATTAACTATTTACAAATTCATGCTGTGACCAAATTGATATCTAATACAAATTTCTTTCGCTTATAGTTTAAATAAGTTAATAAATCTTTCTACATAGGAATTTCCAGTTCATATTTTTTCCATTATTGACAAATTTTCTGTGAATTAAAATAATTGAGAAACTCGGTGATACATAATTTAAGGACATAAGCAAAAAAACTTTTTTTTGCTTTTCTTTTTTATTACATTATATTAATATTAATTAGATTATTATCATTGTTATCTATAATTATGCAGTATTAAGTTTCCTTCAGTTTGTTTGTAAAAATTACTTTACTCCTAATACTGTATTGTTAGGTGTTCTCTCATATGGTGAATATTGTGTGTACCTGTAATAGGCATAATACACTAGGTAATATTCTTGTGCAAAATTGTTAAGAGTGTTTTGTATGTTTGCTATGAGTAAACCATATAAATAAATAAATATAATATATGCGGTCTGCCACTCCTACACGTACTAAAACACAAACATTTCGTTTGCTTATTTCTTTTATTGAAGTGAAACATCTAATGCGACTCTCAACAAGGTTGCGTTAAACGTTTAACGCAACCGTTAAATGTTTAACGCTATCATGGGTATGAAAGCACTTTTGCACATTACGAAATTTTCAAATATTTAACGCTACCATGGAGGGGGTATAAAAGCACTGTTGCACATTACGAAGTTTCACTTCATGGAGGGACTCCACGATTTTTTTATGTTTATCCTGCAATTACATTATAGTAGAACTTGTGTATTTAGAGCAGTGTTATCGTGATAGTTATTTCGCACTTGTAATGAACAGAATCGAGTAGACATACCGCCTGATGGTAAGCAATTACCATCAGGCGGTACCATGGACACCCGCAACACCAGAGGCGTCACAAGTGCGTTGCCGGCCTTTGGGTAATTGGGGTGGGAGATGGGGGGAGGGGTTAGGTTGAGGGCCTCCGGTATCCTCACTCACTCGGTGAAACACAGCGCAAGCACTATTTCACACCGGTTTTCTGTGTCACTCCGGTCAGGCCGACTCATTCAAACCGAAGCGTGGCTCTACCACGGTGACCTACGGTGACGGTACCCATACAAATATCTTTTTTTAATGAGCATATTTCTACTAGCACTGACACCCACACTAATCTTTTAGTTTTATTTAAAAAATAAATAAAATTTGTCGTCTAAACCATAATTTTATAACGGTTTAAATATATAATATATTTTAATAGTGAAACACTTAATTTTAATGATTTAATTTTAAAATGAAATATGTATCTGCAGTGTCATCCGGTTCCAACAGTGCCTTATCGTGAGATAAAATAGTTAGAGCAATCACAAGGCGATAAATTGTATCCAGGTGTTACAACTAGATCATAATTTGGTCAACCACTTACATATTAGTGGAAGCTATATCAATATATTATCGTCTTATAATTGCCAATTAAAAAAAGAACTAGACCACTTTTAAACCTAATTGACTTGTTAAAAAGTTATTAAAGATGCATTAATTTAAAATATATGTATAATGCTACCAAAATAAGACAAGCCCACAGGAAATATTATCAGAACTTGTTGCAAAATTATATTTATTCTGTATCTACTTTTACAAATAGACAAAAAATAATTTATCGTGTTGACATTATATGAATTGAATAAAAAACTAAACGAGTTTTCCTTGTGTAAAAATTGGGATTATTTTCATTAAAAAAATAATTTCTAAAAAAATCAATTGAAATCTAGATTAATATTACAATGTCATATTTCTTGACAGTAGGTAAGCTAAATGTCAACGCACAGAATTTATGGGCCACGGGAATCCGTTTTTAATAGAATATATTAAGAAAACTATAAATAAAACTTTGCCATAGAAATTGGTAGTTTGATTTGCTTCAAGCGCTAGATTGTTTTTTTCTTTCAAATTATTTACGTAGTGTAAAGTTAGAATGAGAGATAGAGAGAGAGAAATTACATATATGTAAGTCATTGTTACTTTACCTGGAAGTAATGTACACATAAACATCAGAATAGTAGTAGTATAGAAGTACATGTATGAGATTAATAATCCGTGGGAGAGCCATGCTTTGGCATGCATGGGCCGGCTCGATTGGAGTTTTTTTTTTTTTTTTTTTTTTTATTGAATAAGGGGCAAACGAGCAGACGTATCACCTGATGGTAAGTGATTACCGCCGCCCATGGACACCTGCAACACCAGAGGCGTCACAAGTGCGTTGCCGGCCTTTTAAGAAGGAGTACGCTCTTTTCTTGAAGGTTTGAAGGTCGTATTGGTCCGGGAATACCGCAGGCGATAGTTCATTCCACAGTTTTGTTGTGCGAGGCAGAAAGTTCCTAGAGAACCGCACAGTTGTGGACTGCCAACCATCTAAGTGATGGGGATGAAATTGCTGTCGCGTAGGACGATGGCGGAAAGAGGCGGCAGGAATCAGCCCGAACAATTCCTCGGAGCACTCCCCATAGTAAATGCGGTAGAAGATGCAAAGCGAAGCCACATCTCTACGCAGCGCCAAAGAGTCCAGCCGAATTGAAGATTCCTGGCAGTCGACGATTCGAGTCGCTCTCCGTTGAATGCGGTCCAGAGGGAGGAGCTGGTACTGGGGTGCCCCCGCCCAAAGATGAGGACAGTATTCCATATGTGGCCGAACCTGCGCCTTATGGAGTGATACCACGGCCTCACAGAAAACCAGTGTTAAATAGTGCTTGCGCTGTGTTTCACCGTGTGAGTGAGGGTACCGGAGGCCCATACCCCAACCCCCTCCCCCTATATCCCCCCACATCCCCCCAAAGGCCGGCAACGCACTTATGACGCCTCTGGTGTTGCAGGTCTCCATGGGCGGCATAATCGCTAACCATCAGGCGATACGTCTGCTAGTTTGCCCGCCCATGCCATAAAAAAAACTGATAATGTAGAAAAATAGACGTATTACTAAATATAACAACAAGAAAGCAAAACAGTCAATGCTTCTAAAGTAAAGTTCAGCTTCCTACAGAGATGAGACTGTTCTGCCTTTTTGGGAATGTTTTAAAACTCTTTTCACCAAAGACACCCAAGTCAATTTAAAAAAAAGTTAAATAATAAAGATTAGATAGTGTCGTGTCGTGAGAAAGCAGACATTAAAACCCATCAATCTCAGTATATGCTTATTATTGCGAAAACTGGATTTCGCACATACATTCTAACGACTATTTACAAATTCTTTGATTTCATTTATCTAGAAGTTCATTAGCTTCCTTATGTTGATTGAAACTTTCGATGTGATTCTCTTAATCAGTTTATTATTGTGCGAAATAATGGCCGACAAGCGTGAGAATTAATCTCTACCATTTTTTTTCATTTGCTTAAATATTTATTTACTTAAAGAATTCGATAAAACTGATAAGAATATTTTTGTTATATTCGTTTCATTAATGACTTCTAGTTTTTTGGAAGAAGAATTATTTAACGTGACATTTATAATATTAATTAATAGTATTTTTTGTCTGTGACCTTGCTGATTCTAAAAATATGACTTGATCACACTGTAGTAACAGCATATTTTTTAAGAATAAAATAAAACATCCTCTATACTATGATACATATACTAAACTAAATGAATGGAATACAATTTGTTTAGTGATATAATCATCATCATCAACCTATCGCAGTCCTTTGCTGGACATGTGCCTCTCCTATTGTAATAGATTGTTATATAATTTAAGAGTATTTATAATGACTAAGAGGGTGGAATCAGATTTCTATTTATTATTAATTTACAGTAAACCTGCTTCTGCTTCCACCCTCTTGAAAAATACTATTTAAATAGGTATATAACAATAAAATTGAAGGCATCTGCTTAATAATGGAACTCTGATAAATTAGCTCTGAATGAAACTTTTCAAAACGATACTGGAAATATAATGTGCGTCACTTATATACTTCAGGGACACATTCATGTTGTTTTGTAATTTAATTATTTATTAATTTAAAAGCTCAAAGTTAATTGATAAAAATAGTTAATAATAAAACACACACACACGCACATGTATTGACATTGCCAACACATCGTACATAATATAAATCCGGAAAGTTCTAGAACGAAAGCACCATAAACTAAATAGTTTGATAAAACCAATCATTATTTTGACGGAATTCGGATTTCTGTTTATCATCCACTAACATCTAAGGGGCCGCGTTCCAGCATCATGGAGGACAATTTATTGGTACACTCGTGAACAAGAGTCGTTTATTTATCTTATATTTTTTTAATTAACTCGAATGCTTTACAATGAAATTAAAATTTTACAAATTACTAAATCCTCAAAGTTTGTGCCTATAAAATGGCGTATTTTGTTTACTGTAAATATTATTCTATTCACGTGATAATATTATCGTAACTTTAGCGATACGATGTTCGTTTCTATGATCGGTGGGTAAAAGTTAGTATTTGCCTTAAATTTTATTTAAACTATATTTAATTTTATTCTTACATATTCATATATCGGCCACGATTCTTGACGCGTTCATATTTTTGTCAAAAATCTAGTAGGAGTAAGAGAATTATTAACAATTTTGTATGTGAGTGTAACGGCGCTATCAGAATTATTTGTTGTTTCACATTAACAGACTGTCACTATACCTTAACTGAATCGGTAGCTTAATCGCCTGTTAATTTGTTAAACGCAAGACTAAAAGTGCCGCTCTCAACAATTTATGGCTTCATCTCGGTCATCTTGTTCATTTTAATTCATGCTTTTATAGAGAAAAAAACATCATCTACGGTCCTTTGATAAAAGAGCAGTTATAAAGGTTTTATATACTTTGAGATTATTTGAAAAGTGATTGGTGATACACGGCTTCTGTATCTTTAAAACTCTAAAAGTTAAGAGGTGTTGTAGAGATACATAAATTGTAAGAGACATGGCTCTTAAAAATGACTTATACTAAAAACTTAAATTGCATAGGTCACCTAAATTATCAAAGCTTTTTAGTATGAAGTTAAAAAGTAGAAACTCACACTTCAAGGACGTATTGCATTAAAAAGAAAACATATTTCCACTATACACCTTTTGGCATCAGGCTGTGGTTAATAAGTCCAATTGGTTAGACTCTATGAAACGAATTATATCAAGGGCTTATATACACTTTGAGAAAACTTATCTTAACTAACTTTATGAATGCGAAATATGCTTTGTTTGTTATAATCTTGAACTTTTATACACATGATACGACGACGTCATGGTTATAGAAAGAGAAAAAGAGAGTGACGTCTAAAAAAAGGACTGTTCGAGTGAGCTGATAAGGCAAAAAATATCGCAAGAAAAATCTAGTGTTGTATAAAGATGATGAGATGATTGAGTAAATATCTAATAAAATGAAAATTTACTAAATAGTTTTAAGAGGCGCTCATAGCCCAGTTGCACTCGGTGATTAGAAACAATCACCGTAGGTAAGCAACGACAGCGCGATCAGTACCTGGATGGGTGACCGCTTGTGGCATGTTACCATGAGCGTCTCTGTGATTCGGAGGTCACGTTAAGCAGTCGGTCCCGGTTGTTATTATAGGATAACAGTCGTGAGTCCTGAAGCTTAGTTGGAGGCCTTTGCGCGGCTTAAAAACATCCAACTGCAAGATTACGTAGCCACAATGTTGTCTTGCCAGTCCCCAACCCGCGCTCGGCCAGCGTGGGGACGTATGGCCTTAACCCTCTCTTGAGAGGAGACCCGAGCCCAGCAGTGGGACGCTATGGGTTGTTGTTGATATAGTTTTATTATATTTATTGTATAGAGAAACTAAATAAATCAAGCGCTGTTTGATTTAAATTTGGCGTTAATTGCGATCGGACATCTCATTGACGCATGTACCACTTGTTCGGCATGTGACTCTTATCCAGGGCTGGCAATATCAAATGTCGTTATACAAAATGTCGTTCTCCAAATTTCTTGCTATTACGTTCATCACTTTAAACGTCCATTACGTTTTATGAAATATCTAATAGATTTCCAATATTGGGACAACTTTTGGAAATCGTCTTGTTCATCTTTGCAGAAATTATTTATTGTTTATAGGACTAATACTTTGAGGTATGTTGCAGGAAGAATATCATGTGTTAAAAAATATATATTTTTTAAGGAGACCTATGTCCGGCAGTGAACTATTGGGGGCTGTGGATGACGTGTCTTTGAGTAGGTCAATTAGTTTTCATTTAATATGTAATGTGGTGCAAGTGCGAACCCTACCAACTGATAAACTTAGCTCGACGTACTGATCGTATTAGCATACACATACCGTTACCTGTTACGAATTCATTGTCGGTCTTATTAATAAGTGAATCTATGAAACTCGTCTCAGTACATTCAGGTTCTATCGTGTTAGCATTCCATTTATAGAGGTGTCCACTGTCCAGTGCACTGCTCTAGTGCACCGAAGTGATTGTGCAATCTATCTATAGGTACTAATATTATAAACGCGAAAGTTTGTAAGTATGGATGATTGTTACTCTTTCACGCAAAAACTTCTGAACGGATTTGGATGAAACTTTACAGTAATATGGCTTATACATGAGAATAACACATAGGCTACTATTTGCCGCGATAACCGACATATACGCGGGCGAAGCCGCGGGCAACAACTAGTGTAGCATATTAATGATGATGATGATGAGATAAGTATTTAAGCGTTTCTGGATATTCTACCCCTAGGTTAGTCTGGAAGTCCGTCATTTTTTAATTTAGTAGCCTGAAACTTTGTCTTCAGGCTTTTGATTACAAATAAATTAATACTTATATCAGCATTTATGGGAATTCTATTCCTCAAGGGGTTAAAATAAGGGTCGAAAGTGTGTATGAAAGTCCTTTTTAATGGGCTATTGATTAAAAATAAATAAATAATTATAATAATCACACTAATATATAAAGGCGAAAGTTTGTGGGTATGTTTGTTACTCCTTCACGCAAAAACTACTGGACGGATTTGGATGAAACTTTACAGTAATATAGCTTATACATCAGAATAACACATAGGCTACTATATATTACCGGGATAACCAACATACACGCGGGCGGAGCCGCGGGCAACAGCTAGTACATAATACATTTATAAAACATGAAGAAATTATTCATAGATACTTAGACAGTTTTAATTAAATACATTTAATCAACTCACACGCGAGCAAAGCCGCGGGCAACAGCAATTTATGTTTGTACACTAACTTAAACGTACTGCATAATACATATAGCAATAGTTTATAGTATTTTTTCTTAGGAACTTTGAATTCTTATTTAAAATCTATATCTTTTTAGTTTTTTTTTTTTTTTTTATGTTTGGCCCGCCAAAATGACTCTACTCTGCCTGATGGAAAGCATAAGCAGAATCCAAGAGTGGTGGTCACCATGCTCACTGCGAATGCAGACAATGCAGCATGGCGACCCACACAATGGCGGCCTAGTGATGCTACTGCATCTTTTAGTCTAGTCAACAAGTATGGAAATTGTTGACTAGACTAATTGGGCCTCCGGTCTCGCACTCACCAACGAAACACGACAGCACGAACCCTGTCATTTTACGTTGATTTTCTGTGCGAGGGTAGTACCGCCCCGGTCGAGCCGGCCCATTCGTGCTGAAATCAGCGTGGCTCTGTACTCTACTACTACATTCTGATTTGTGAACGTTATGATTTTAGAGTAAAAAAAAAAACACTGTAAATTTTGCTCTTCTGAGAAACGTTGTCGTTAACTCTAATTCCTACCTATATGCGTTCTAGCCTAAGTGTCTTACTCGTATAAGAAACCAGAGTTCAATTTTAGCAAAGAAACAGCATTGTTCGTGATTTCATCATTCATATAACATGAGCAAGGCTTACTTATATTTATGACAGTAACACTAATTAAAATTGTGATATAACAGTTTGCTTTTTATGCAAATTTGCGAAATACTCCCATCCATCTTAATTTTTATTCGTTAGGTTTATTATAACTTGGAGCAGTATACATTTATATTTTATTATATTAAAATTCACAGGGTACTAAAATTGCGTGCGAGTGTGATGATGTCATCTTTAGATCCTAAATTACTTTTCAAAAAAGTTCAAAGAGCATTATTTTAAAGGAATCTTCGTACGTAACTATCCTTATTATTATATCTATCTCTATACATCATTTTTTTTTGTACTGACACCGACAGTTTAATCTAAAGTGAATAAAAATATATGTTTAAATATGTTGCTAAGTGCATAAGTTAATAAAAAACTTAAGCGATTTTATTAATTTCTGTTATATAGTAAATATTGTGTCTAAGGTTTTTTAGAAAAATATAAAAGTTCCCTGCAAATGGGGAATTGGGGAAAAACTAACTATAGGAATTTTGAGAGGATGAAGCCTCTCGGAAGTTATTCTGTTATTTCTATTAGCGATAATGAATAGATACATGCAATATTAGGTAGATATCAACCATTTTAAATAAGTGTATAAATTAATTGCTTATTCCACTTCTGTCTGAGATCGTCTGCGATTAGAGTTTCCTGTACTATTTTTAATTTTTTTGGTATTTTTATAATTAAGTAATGGAATCGAACGTAAACATAGAAATATGCCTATATACTTACTTAACACAAGTGTTAAAAAAACTTAATCATGGTCATCCACATTTGTAACTAAAATTAATCAAATCGATGAATTTTGGAAATAAATAATGTTTAATTTTTATTTACCACTAGCTGTTCCCCGCAGCTCCGCCCGCGTGTACGTCGGCCATAGCTGCAAATAGTAGCCTATGTGTTATTCTGATGTAGAAGATATTTATATTACTGTAAAGTTTAATCCAAATCGGTTCAGTAGTTTTTGCGTGAAAACATACTTACAAACTTTCGCGTTTATAATATTAGTAGGATTTTCGAAAAAATAGATAAACAAAATACAGAGAGTTCATTATTAGCGTTAGCGAATTTTATTGCCTACTACAATCTACATTTCAATATTGTAAATAAGCAAAGCTCTTTACACGACATGTATCTGTATCTAAATAAAGTTACACTCCCAATAAAGTTCTGTACTTAATTCTCTTGTCTCTGATTCGCTCCATGTTAAGCGTCTTTTACACAACTTAACGACCACTGGATTAAGTATGCGTACCACAGCTTGCATATTTAATAATACCATACGATTAATAAATATTGTTCTCGAAGGACCATGCGTTTCAATCCTACGATTAGCTAGAATTAGGGAAAAAGTTATCTTAATTTTTTATTCATGTTACGTGAAATAATCTGTATCTAGAATATCGAAGTAGTAAAATAACTTTAAGCGGTTTTAATAAACACTGAGCAGATTTAGTGCTAGTAAGTATCGAACCCCTCATTTGATTGTTACGTTGTTGCTTTTAAATTACAGAACCGATAAATGTGTATTCTTGCATGCATGATATCAGGTTGAAAAACAAGCCAATGAAACCTATGGTTTTTAAAGAAAAAAAAACGTTCTTAACGAATTGGAAACTGATTCACAAAATCTATCTAGAACTACAAGCAAAGCCGCGCGTAACAGCTAATTATTCTTGAGTCTTTTAATGGGTAGGTATTTTAATATATAGCTATTAGGTGTGTGTCATTCACTTATGGTCGATTTTCTCACGAGCTAAAAGCTCCTGACAGTTGGACACGACCTTGCTGGCTGTTTTCTGTACAGAGGATACACTTTATTCGGCCTTAAACAGCATGGTGCCAAACCATACCTTTTTTTCAATTTAAACATAGAACCAGATGAGACAAAAACGAGTTTCATTTTTAAAATATATTGGTATAATAACTGGTATGCTAACGACGAGTGCCTGCCTGGCCGTATAATTACTTCATGTAATGTCTATATTGTTTATTAAAAACTAACGGAGCATAGACTAACTGGCTCCACTTTTTATCGATGCTCGTAGGAACTTGATGGCCGATAAGTTTAAATGTTTTCTTTAATATTTCCTGCTCTTTTTTGTACACTATTTTGAATGAGTACCGGTGTGGTAGGTTTGTGTTGGACTGATTCTGTTCTCACTAAAAGTTACATATTATGTTGTCAATTATGGAAAATATTTATGAGCATATTTAATTTTTTGTATTCACTTTAGATCAATTCTTGGATTTGATAATAATGTTTTTCTTATTGAAATACACCCTTTTTTAACACTATTTCGTACCTGATAACAGGTAAAAGTACACAGAAATGGAAGTGTTAGAAATGGGTGCCACCTACACTCTTGCCTTATTTGCATTTGGATGTATGCAAAAAGTCAGTTCTGGAATAAGTCTATAAACTTTAAACAAAGCGAGCGTATTTTATTCTGATCTAATCTAGTTTTGAAGCTTTGGTTCTAAGTACATCATTGAGAGGGTTTAATTCTTAATTTCGTTTGAAATACATCGACTACCAGCCCTTACCGATCTTCCAATTACGAAATAATTACAAACCTTCGGGCTGGAGGGAATTAAAAAACTTAAACGTTGTGTCCGTTTTGTTGAATACTAAACGATTTGGTGTTCTTTGATGTTACGCCAGTATAACACGCGAATAAGCTGCATTATATGTATTCATTGAAGTAGCATAGTTATACTAAGCGAGCAATAGTACATTGGCTGAATGGTAAGTTTTTTAGCTTATTCTCCTTTTATATACTGTAGTATCATTTCTGACGGTCGTATCGGATCGAATCTGTAATCAAAATAGGTAGACTTTTAATCTCCTTCAAAAAATGAACATCAACACTATATATGACCAATATTATCTAAAAACCGAGAGGGTATGCGAGTAGGGTTGAGAATATCAGATGTCAGTCGCTCCGAGAAAAAACTGATATTCGTTAAAACCGATCGAATTAGTAGCAGACCCCAAATAATCTTAGAAACTTTAAAGGCTAAGAAGATGTTGATTATTGAAAACCTATAAGCGATAATCTACTTCTTTAAAATTCATATTTAAGGTATTCTGTGTTGTAAATAAGTGACGTCCTATAGAATTCCATAACTCACTAAATAATCACCTGATCTGCAAACGACTTAAAAAGTTCTCCCAAAGATAGTTTTAAACAACTGTAATCTTGTCGTACACATTTAATTTTAGCTTTCTCATAAACTTTATATAAACCAAATACTAGCAGATTCAACTGTAGCCCATATCCCAGTGATTTTGTGCAATTATAATGTCGAGGGAGAATCCAAAAGTGAAAAAAGCGATAGAATTCGGCAAGGCTTTGATTAAAATTGTGACGGCTTGATTGTTCGGCTCCTGCATTCGACTTTTTTCGCTGAACTGCTTCCAGTAGTTAAGATACGATCAAATTGGACCATATTTTACTGTTTAGGGAGAGTTTTATGATTGTTACCTTTTCGACATTGAATATAGGTTTCTAAGGAATGGTAATCTGTATTTGAACTGAGTCTGAAGAAAATGAAATTGTATTTATGGAATCTCACTTTACATTGGTAGAGAAAACAAAAAGGCATTGAAGATTTAAATATCAAGTGCTAAATTTAATTTTAAAACCAGAAATAATACTATTTCGGCCATCTAACACAAAAAAATAGTCATATATCGTTTGTATGTACATTATATTATCATATTTATCTATCATTTTTAGTGTGCCATACTGCATAAATTGATTGAAAAGGTAATTTTTTAAATTTAATAATATTTTCATTGTGAAATTTGGTTATATCTTCAGAATTCTATAAAAGGAGATAATGTTTGTTAGTGTGGAAGTGAAAATTACTAAAATCAAGTGTAATAATTGACAATAAAATTGAGTGCATAACAAAATCCACCGATTTACGAATATTTACGGTACACTTCACGATCGTCACTAAATCGTTAATCCAATTCAGGAGGAGGTCTATTATTAGCTGTATAATAGTCCAACAAGGAGTTTCCTAACAGCCAATAATATGAACCGTTTCAAATGACAGCTATATTTAATTAAATTCCAACAAGACTGTGTTTCGTTTTTGTGAATGAACACCGAGACAGAATCACGACTCGATCGCTAAGAAACGTGACTGTGTAAATTCACGTAACAAATAGATTTACTTGTAGCACAATTTTAACGGTCTTCAAGAAGATAAGTTTCTGAAACCTGAAACGCTTAAATTATGTTATTAATGTTTCTATTGGCATGTGATGTTCGGCTTAATGTGTCCATCTCTTTGATGGATTTAGTGAAAGAAGTATAATAGATTTATCACGCTATTATTTGTAGCATATTTTGTATAGCATTTTAACTGAGTAATTTATTGGTCAATAAAATTGGCCTTAATTTTTTACATCTCTCTAATACTTCTTTGACAGCTCAAATGTAAATATTTTCTTTTCTTTAGAACAGTTTTTGCTCACTGTACTTTTCAATCTATTAGGCTAATTACTGTTACTAGTGATCAGGCGGTAAATTTTGATCATAATTCATTATGTTTTATCCGTTTTTTCTGTTTCTTTACCATTAGTAAAGACTGCACGTTTGGCCTAGTGGTTTAACGGTCACCACGCCGTTTCCTACTTCGCCAAGTGTCGTGGGTTCAAATCCCACATAGGACAACACTTTGTGTGATCCACAAATTGTTGTTCTGAGTCTGAGTGTTCTTTGTGTCCGTTTCATGTATGTTTGTAAATTCCCCCGCGACACAGGATTTATCCCTAGTGCGGGAGTTGTCTTTTTAAAAAAAAGTAAAAAAAAAAGTAAATACATACACGGTTTTGCTTCCTTGTGTAGTTTGCGAATGCTTAAACACTTTCGGATATATGTAGGCCAATTTTTCAAAAATGAAGCGTCTGATAGCCTCTGTATCGACGACAGCCTAAAGTGATCTATCTATTGATGTAGTACATTAAACTTAATACAAAATATGTCAATTTGTATTAAACATATACACAAACGCAGGTATAATGGAAACTGAAAGATGTAAGTTATGTTAATTACAGTTCTTACAATATTGAGATATTCAATCTTGGGACTACTTCTTCTATTGAAGATATGGTAGGGATATGAGTTTATTTATTTGGGAGACACCTCGCTAACATAAGTTTTATAGGGATTTCTGAAATCTATAAATGATCAGACTTGTGCGTACATAAATCCGTACCGTGTCTGTCTATCTGTTCGACTTTAATGGCTAAAGCACTGCACCGATTTCAATAAAATAAATAAATAAAAATAAATGGAGGTGGAACTTCAAACAGATTTTAGGTACCTAGCACACATTATAATACTACTATTTAAATGAATAAAGAATTAGGTATAGGCAATTTATGAAGAACCAGTTTATTTTACGCTTTTAAGTGTTTTTTTGGCAGAGAGTTTTCGTTGGATGTTTTTGGAAGTCGGTTTTTTTTATAAAAAGTTTTTTGTATATTTAACTTTATCTCTAAATTAAATTTATACTATTAATATTATTTAATTAAATAAAATACAAATTATTCCAAGCACTGCGTTTATCGCAACCCCTTTAAGGCAATAAGGGGTTGTGGTGTGAACGTTAATAAAATGACCATAATTATTTAAGCACTTGTTTCATAAACAGGTGTTGACAAACGGGATATGGTCTGGTAACCACCCTTACAGTATTGCACGTGGTATACCGAACCGTGACGTAACCGTGACGTATGATCACCAATTATTCACGGCACACTTGGCGATTATTATCTTTGATTAAGTGATTTACCGGTTTGTTAATTCTGTTTACATTTGCCGCCAAGGATGGCTGATTTTCTGCTAATGTATTAATTGTTTGTTTACGACTGTATTTGACTCGTTCCACTGTCCCTTATTTACACTTTTACATTTATTACTTTTTAAAAGTGAAGAGTCTGGGGGTCATTCACAAATTAATTTTATTAAAACTTTGAGGAACCGGCGTTAGGTTCCTTCAACACGTAGAGAGGATCCTCTGATTAAGCTAGCTTATCATTAGAAGACAATTTTTTTTAAATACAACTCCCGCACTAGGAATAAATCCTGTGTCGCGGGGGACTTTACAAACATACATGAAATGGACACAAAGAACACCCAGACTCAGAACAACAATTTGTGGATCACACAAAGTTTTGTCCTACGTGGGATTTGAACCCACGACACTTGGCAAAGTAGGAAACGGCGTGGTGGCCGTTTAACCACTAGGCCAAAATGAAACTATCCTATTATCTTTGTTTTAATTTAATGATAATAATAATACTTGTCGCCCCTAATATTAGTAAAATTACAATTGATTGTAATTTGTAAAATAATATCCGACAACGTATCTCAACTCTCTTACTTGCAATAAAAACAAAATTTAAGTATTGATATTAATGTAATATAAATATTACGTAATATAACTACATATGACAATTATACAATCTAGGTATTTAATTAAAATAAATGTAAAAATTTATCAACTCCAAAGCTCTTAAATTATAATAAACTAGCTTTCACCCACGGCTTCCGTCGCATTTAACAAAGAGTATCCTATGCTACTTCTAAGACCTCCAAGAATATGTTTACAAAGTTTCATGATGATCAGTTAAGTAGTTTTCGCGTGCATCGTAAGAACCAAACTTACATTCTCATTTATAGTACCTAATATATTAGGATCCATAAAAGACGAGAATTGATATTTTATTGAGATTTCGAAATAATTTCTTAAGAAGAGATGATACACAATATCGTCTCTTCTTATGGAATAACTGAATAAGAAACCATAGGATAACAGAACTTTCCTTTATGAAGTGTATTCGCAATTTTTACCGACTTCAAAAAAGGAGGAGGTTATCAATTCGACCGTATATATCTTTTTTTTTATGTGTGTTCGCGGATAACTTCGTCGTTTCTGAACCGATTTTAATGATTCTTTTTTAATGGAAAAGAGATATCCCAACGATGGTACCATGATAAGGAAACTAAGATCTGATGATGACATCCAAGAGAAATCGAGTCGAACCTTTACCTCTTATTTTGTTAATTATTAGTTAATAACCATCGCATTACTACTATTTATGTGTATGAAAACGCAGCCACTCAAAGTACGTGACACCAAATATTGCTAATCTCAAGGTTCGTTAGATATCTATCGTCTCACGCAGATAACGTCTACGAAGCGGGTGGGCCGCTTATTTAATTATCTACTTAGTCTACAAAAATGCTAATTGATATGATAATCTCAACAAACTTTGACAGCAGTTACATGGTCTGTCGCCCACCCCTGTGTCGTACCGGAACGTGTGCGATACCTCTCCGTCACGCTCGGTATTGCACGCGATTACCGTGTAAACGCGTGTTCACAAGTAATTGTGTGCTATAAAATAGCGTGTTAATTTTATTATTGGGTTTACGTTTCGCTTCGGGGAGCTTATGATTAACTTGATATAGTTTTGTGGTTTATTTTGTTCATTTGTGCAGTATAAATTAGCTTCTTTGAAATGTTTAACTTCTACCTTAGCATTCATAAGTTACCTTAATTTAGAATACAGCACAAGTAGGTAACATTATAATCGACTTCTTATTGGAGCAGGGTCTGTTCAGCTGCATGCGTTTTGCTATATTTATTCAATTCCAAAACAGAATAGAAGGCACTTGGTACTGTTTATTTATAAATTGTATAGTATTTATAAATATATATAAATGAATCGCCGAAATGTATGTACGCGTATAACTTCCGATCGGCTGCACCAAATTAAATAATTCTTTTTTTTATGTGTTCGTTATTGTTAGGACTAGGTTTGTATGCAAGAAAAATTAAAAGATAACGGGAAAAGTTTTTTTTGTCCGCTATCTAAACTGCCTGTGGGAAGCTGAGACAGATATGTAAATATGGTGGTACGAACGCCGGGTCAGCTATTAGTATATAAATATTTTATACATGTTACATCTCATCTATAGAAATCAATTGCTATTCGTTTGACTCGCTAAAACTCGAGAACAGCTGAGCCGATTTAGCTGATTTTAGTTTTGGAATGTTTGTCGTAGTCCAGGGAAGGTTTAAACGGTGAAAAATTTAAAAATAACTTGAAAATCCAAATGTCACTGTACGAAGTAGCGGGCACAGCTAGTATTTAATAATAATAATATTTACGGGAATTAACGCGATCACTTATTTAAAGGCATGTACAGGCAAATACATAGGCATGCATTACCTTTAAATAAGTGATCGCGCATATAAGGCAAAGCAGAGGTCTGCTTTGCCTGACGTTTCGACCAGGTTTCGACAGTCAGCCTGTGACCACGGCCAGTGCAACCTGGTAAAAATAATTATTATTATATCATGGAACGCGAAAGTTTAAAAGTTAGTATGTTACATATTTGTTGTTTCTTACTTTCCATGAAACTATGTAAGTGTTGTAATTTTCATTTTATAATAAGTGTTTATTGTTCGTAGCTGTTAAAATTCAGCCAGTCTTAATTAAAAAAAAACAAAAAATAATGAATGCTAATCTTTCTGCATGAAGTAGGTAAATAGAAAGACTGTCAGTTCAAATGGAATCTGTCGAAAGTTGCAAGATATATGGTGGCAAATACACAATCATTGTAACCGTTGATATAAACAAAATGAGATGCAATTTTAGATCATGACTGTAACATTTTGGGCCTCAGAACTAGCCCTCTGGCAAAGGGGCGTTTAAGTTAAAAGCGATTGGCGATTTATCGTCATTTTTTAGTTTTCTTGAATGTTTAGAGGTGTTCTGAAACTTTTTATTATAGTACAATGAATCAATTGACAACTTATTTTGGTTAGTTACAAAAATATCCCTTAGAACTCAGTATTGTTGCGTGTTTATTACTACAACAAAAAAATAAACCATAAATTTGGTTGGTATATGAGTATGTAATAAATAAACTACCTGCTACAGAAGCCGAGGATCGAGCTAAGTGGCATGTAATTGGAGAGGCCTATGTCCAGCAGTGGACTGCGATAGGCTGATGATGATGATGATGATGTATATGTCAGGCTTCGTGACAATTTGTAGAACCTAAACTATCAAAGCCTCACGCTAAAGTTGCTGTATCTATCTTAGAAGAAAACTTGTTCACTCGTTTTATTTTATTTGCATTATTCATTCGTATTTTTCTCCTTGTTTCGTCTTGCTAATCGATATCGATTACCAGTCATAGATCTTCCTTGTAGGGGCAATATTTGTTACACAACATCCAGGAACTAATGCAACAGTTTACAACTTACATGAGCCACTGTCCAGTTGCAGTAATAACCCCGTATTACTGCACCCGCGGCCTTCACGAACTTGTGCCATTTCTAACAAATTGTTTTAACCGTCTACCACGTGCAATATCGACGCTCAATTGTCTGTTTCCTTGAAAAGCGAGGTGCAACTTGTAATAATCCATTAGAGAATGGAGATTTATATGTTATTTCATATTAACAAGCGTAACGTACAATCCAATGTTCTTTTTACATAATGCCTTATAATTAATTTATTTAAATTAGACTTTTATGCAGCACAAACACACTCATTTGATCCCGAACGAGGTTGCTCTAGCAATACTGCGCCCAAATCCCTGATAAACATAAGTGTTAAATACATACATATGATAAAGATATAACTCAGATGCAGAATATATAATCGAGTACGAATTTGTAGTACGAATCTAAAAAAAAACTGCTACTGTTTCGACAGTAACATAATGTTTACATGTAGCATTTCATCCTACTAATATTATAAACGCGATAGTTTGTATGGATGGATGTTTGTTACTCTTTCACGCAAAAACTACTGAACGGATTTGAATGAAATTTTACAGTAAAATAGCTCATACATTAGAATAACACATAGGCTACTATTTGCAGCGATAACCGACATACACGCGGGCGGAGCCGCTGGCAATAGCTAGTTACTAATAAAAGTATTAGTGATTTATGCACTTTGCTATTAGTTACGCCCATTAAATACATTACTAAATAAAGTCACGATACGTGTCATTTGCTCGGCATAGAGCCTTTTCAGTGTTTTGTTCAAATTAAATCGATTTTATCACCCCACGGACCAGACAATGCTACTGCATCTAAATACAAGTAAAAAATAGGTTATATTGTGCTTGTACATTGTAGGTATTAAATAGCAAATAGGTTTAAAGTTTCAATGACAGTAAGAAATTGATGTATTTGAAACTGATAGTTAGAATTAAAGTGTTTTTAACCGACTCCAAAAAAAGGAGGAGGTTCTCAATTCGAATGTTTTTTTTAAATGTTTGTTACCTCATAATTTTCGACTGGGTGAACCGATTATGATGATTCTTTTTTTATTTGAAAGCTGGTGCTTCCCGAATGGTCCCATTTAAATTTGGTCCAGATTGAAATCGGTTTCTTTTTGTTAAAATTTTTAATTATCTTTAACATCAGATGAGTTTACTAAACGTAAAGTCACTAAAACTAATTAATTTATTTTTTTATACAAAAATACAATAAACTTCACTTTTTTTATTTACCAATACCTTACATCGCGTATTGCTTTCAATATTCAAAAAATAACAAAAAGACTGCTATGATATTACGCTTATGTTACTGTAAAACAAGTGCAAGAGGCCATATGCAAGGTAATTACAATATTAAACTTGTCACAGGTATATGTCTAATTGTCTACGTTATCACTATTTACCAATTTAGAAATTATTCATTAGTTGAATTCATTCGCCCACCGATTTTAAAAGATCATTTTCAAAAACTATTTGAAATTCGAATTGTTTTATCTAACAAGCGTTTTAAGAGTTTTCCTTATTTAATGACTGTTGCACACGAATGTACTGACGCGCTATTTTGCCAAGAAGCCGTCGGCAGCGTGCAGCAAATAATCGCTACAGGCGACCCGCGTGCAATCATGCCTTTATTTAAGGATTGGTTTCAGTGCGTGAGTCTTTTTAAAGAAAATAAGGAAATAAATGAGGGTGGGCCGGCTGTCATCGTTTATTCATAAGTTATTATGAATATATTGCATTTTTTTTTTAATTTTATCTTAAAAGACAACCGTACTGTTGCGTAAAAACCACTACAATTTATATATATTTATACAATAATATACGGAAAGTTCAATATTACGTAGTTAAAATACAGATAGTATATTATAAGATGTACTTATCTTTGCCATTAGTTTTGGCTTCTACACTATGTTATGAGCATGGGTTTTGCCATTGTAAATTTCATCTGTCTAATGGATCTGATCATTTTAACGTAAATCACTAAAATCACTTACAATCTTACAACCTTTTAACTTTAACGATATTAATTACAACTGACAATTGAATTTTGAAGTATCTTTTTATAGATGCTTATTTCTTTCCTTACGTTTTTTGTTCAAATTTATTTCAATGTGAGTACAGTGAGTAAGTGTTCATACTTTCTAAATAACTCTTGGAACAGTTAGTGGAACGCAACTGAATTGCCAACTGGCGGACATGTGATGCCAGAATGCGCGCCTGAGGCGCGGACGCGCGTTTTGGCTTCTGTTTAAAAGAGTTCTCTTTTTGAAATTAGTGTATTATTTTTGATATACTTATAATAAAAGTACAGACTATGCATAAACGCACTCAAGTTACTTGTTATTTTTTATCAGTGTGTTAACATATATTTGTTCTATATTTTGTTATGGTATATGGGAGTACTATACCTACAAATATACGGTCTGGCCAGATAAATAAATAAATAGCATTTGACGATATAAACAAGTATCTGCAAAAATACCTCATGACTTATTTACACTTTCCACAGAAGTGTCCTCATATCGTAGGTATCGATTTATTTCTGTTTTAAAATTTTAAAATAAAATAGTAGGTAACCTATAATTTTAACAAAACACGCCGATTTAATATTTGATTTAGATTTTTTTAAGCCGAATTTATACAATAATTGCCACTCTATGTACCTACAACAATAAGGAAACAACCATTATAACAAATAAATTTAATTAAAAAGCTTTTTAAAAACAAACTTTTACTGGAATGCCTCGAGAGTCTCGAGACGAATCAAACGAGTCAAAACTCGATGATGTTGCGACGTTTCTTTACAGAGTTCCTATGGCCACCTTCTAGCTCCAGCATCAGATCAGCTCCATGTCATCATAATATTGCAAGTTAATAAAAAGCTTGTAATGACTGTCGACAAGGACCCACATCTTATTATTATTAAAAACATTGTCCCGTACTTATACGATAAAGATGGTTCAAATAGTTCGTGGTTGAAATATAGAACTCATATTTAATTGCAAACGCTAAAACAAATAATAAAATATAAACTACCGTTTCTTATAAAATCTATCAGCGAAGTCGTGAGATACAAGAGAAACAATTATTAAAAGGTTCGCGCCGGCAAAAAGCACTATTTAAAACAGTAATGAGTTGGCTACGAGATAAGAGTTGAGTAGACTCGTATTTGGTTCGAGAACGCAGCTGTTTGTACTTGTTATTTCTAAAGGGCACTGTACAATGTGGCTATACATCTATCTTCTATATATATAAAAGAGTAATGTGACTGACTGACTGACATACCCAGAGATCAACGCACAGCCCAAACCGCTGAAGCTAGAATCCTGAAATTTTGCATGTAGGTTCTTTAAATAACGTAAGTGAGCACTAAGAAAGGAATTTTTGAAATTCCACCCCTAAGGGGGTAAATCAGGGGATGAAAGTCTGCGTGAGCGAAGCCGCGTATAAAAGCTAGTTATACATATACCTGTAGGTATTTATTTTGTTTATATCTAAGGTTAAATTAAAATATGGCCTGCATTATAAGAAATGCCAGGTATATGTGACAAAGCATACTACTTTCAAAATGTAAAGAGTAGTGCATAAAACTTAATGATTTTATTTATTGTCTTTTTAGTAAAATATCGTCATAGATCATCTTACACCAGAAAAACATCAAAGTTTTGAAAGTAACTTCACGTGTAAAAACCCGCAGGCAAAACCTTGTCATTTAATTATATAAAAAAAAGTAAAAACTAAAACCCAACTACGACAAAAAACGACGCTGAAAAAGTATAAAATAAGTTTGAAAAGCCGTAGTCACACGTTACATAGAAACGCACCATAACACTTTAACAACGTGTGACTTATTTAAAACGTTTTGGTGCCGTTATTATTCTATATATATTTGAAATATACAAGTAACGCCCTTTCCAATGATACCAAACACGGCAGATTTATCTCAAATTATTTTTTTAATACAGTACTTTATGTCGGGTAGAGGGCGCCACCTTAGATTCAGTGACACGTCATATAGCCTATAACCAGCGGATGATCAAGACGCTTCTAACTATACCTCATTTGGCCAGTTCTAATAAGTAGTTAAGGAGCTATGAGGGAACAAATGAACATACATACATAAGTACATAGCCTGTCAAAATCATAACCCTCCTTTGGCTTTGATGTAGTCGGGTAAAAAATTAAGCATTTTTTATACCGTACATAGATTACTTGATATTAAGATACTTAGCTATTTTACTTCTTAAGGCCAAAAACTTAACGGTTTTCATTATTAATTCATATCAAACTTCTCCTAGTCCGTTGCAGAGTGAAGGTGCTTTCCCAATTTCAAATTCCATAGCTTAGGATCCAAGTAGGCATTTGGAAAGGAAATCACAATTTAGCAGTCAAATTTATGAAAACGTTGTGCCTCTACTCACAGGTATTGTTCTCTATTTTTATATAGAGCCTACAAAATCAATTTCACAAAAGGAAACTCGCATGACTAATCTAAAAATATTAAACCTGTAAAAGAATAATATGTGAAGTCCTTCAAATATTAAACTTCGTATCCTATCAAACAAAACTATTATAATAAAATTGGACATGATCGCGCCACCGGTCAATGTAAACGGCACACGCAAAGCGTGCGCGCATCGATTTGACGCCTCGGGCTTGCTTCTGTAGATCCGTAGATCGTGATCGCTCGAGGTGCGCCTGCGCTGCCGTGCGCCAACTGAGAATGCTGCTTACCGTAATGTGACAGTGAAATTATGATATTGTTTATTGAGTTACGCTCCTTTAATGTGCTGCGGGTATCTTATTTGTTTCTTTTTGAATTTTACAAAAAATATTTTCATAATATATTTGGATTTAATCTATTTTCTATTATATTGTGGGATTATTTTTGTATACTAATTTTTACTAACTTTTTCAGGTTATATATGCTTATCACATGCATGAGTTTTCAACTAAACTCACATTCTTATATAATATACCTAAGTAATTGCTAGTTATTAGTAAAAAATATTATTGTTTTAATTTTTTTCATAGATCAGATATGAACAAATTCTAATTTTCTTGTTTCCAAATATTTATTTTTCTTGACAATATTAGACCCCGCATAAACTTGCTTTATATATTTTTCAGCTTAGATTATTGAATGATTACTCTTAAATATAGTGTTCAAACTGACTTCATCTGACTTTACCAAGACAATATGAATAAAAATACTAGCTTAAACTTTAAAAAAACGATATTTTTTTCAAACTGCATACCTACCAATGAAAGCAGTATGTAATTTGTAACTTTACAATACATAATAGCATGTTACAAAATAATATTAGCATGAGTCAAAATGTTATACAAATATTAGATCGGTTAGTTTTTGTGTACCTAGTCACATACTAGTTCACAACAAGTTCCATACTTGTTGACTAGACTAAAAGATCAAGAAGCATCACTAGGCCGCCATGGTGTGGGTCGCCGTGCCGCATTGTCTGCATTCGCAGTGAGTATGGTGGCCACCACTCTTGGATTCTGCTTATGCTTTCCATCAGGCAGAGTAGAGTCATTTTGGCGCGCTATACATAAACAAACCTATACATTGTTTGTATTTAGAAATTTACTACTAACTACTACCCTTTTAGATATCTTCGACAATTACTTCAAAAAAATGTAGTAGCCCAAACATTGTAGGTATATGGATGTAATCAATGATTGACAATCTAAACTTTCACACAATAGTAATTAGAGCCAATTTGAAATGTCACCAAAACATAATAATCACTGATCTGATTACTTTCCCAATGACCGCTCTAGATCGTTCGATCAATAAACGAACGCTTTTTAACTTCCTCACGATTGACGTCAATTAAATTTGATAGAGACCATTTAGGAGATTGATTAAAAATCGATACAGAAAACGATTGCGGCAATCGGTAATGAATTCGAATCGATCTGACGACGTATGGAATTTTAAACTTACTTTATAACGAACCATGGGGCGTAGTATTTTATTGTACAAAGTTTATTTTATTGCCATAACGAAGGCCTGTAATACCATAAGCAACTAGCAGCATTTAGCATAATTCTCGAGTTAAAATCATTTTTTATATATCGGTAATTGGTGTGGTTAAAATAGTTGTAAACTATTTATATCGTTATAATTAATTGAATTATTCAGATTTTAAGGCAAAGGAAAGGGAGGCAAACGAGCAGGTGTGTGGAGGAACGGGTGTGATGTCCCTCCAACACAAAGGGAAACCTTGTTTTAGAGTTGTCCTTTAAAAAAAAAAGTACAAAGGGAGGATCCTCCGACCAGGCGAGGTGATATGCCTGGCGGGCCAACTGCCCCACGATTGATGTTGGGTTGTTGTATATAAGATAATCGGCGTGAGAACTTTTATTGCGCGATTCAGGATTGGTAGTTTTATTCGTGTTATGCGTTACTCCGTAGTTCGGTGTATATTTGGTAGATGGCGCTGTCAATGTTTTTGTTGCCGCTATATGTGGAAGTCGCCACAGGTGAATCATCTGATGTTGACGTTGTGGTACCTAAACAATGAAACCTGAAGTTACTTGACTAGCTATTTAAAAAAAAGACAACGTTCTCATTTGGAATATATCTGATGTCGCGTGGGACTTTACCAACCTACAAGAACCGACTCAAAGAGTACTCATACTCAGAACAACAATTTGTGTATGAAATACAAAGTGTTGTCCCATGAAGGGTTTCACACAATACTAGTATAATACATAAATATAATAATAATAGTAGAAAACAGTGTGGCGACCGCTTAAACCACTACGCCATCTGTGCATTTAAAGTTACACCAATTATTACACATTCATTGGCGCAGTGGCAGCTGAGATCTCGGGTTCGATTCCCGGGTCGGACTGAACGTTTGTATGATCTGCAAATATTTGCTTCCGAATTTGGGTGTTTTCTATGTATAATATGTATGTATTTACATAAAAAAGTATGTATGTATTTATATCAGTTGTCCTAGTACCCATAACACTGGTTCTGTTTGGCTTGGGACTAGATGGGGTTGTGTGTTAAAATGACCGAAATATTTATTATTTATTTATTTATTATTATTTCGTTATGTTAGGAGAGGTTTTGATACCACCTTTATTCATCCATCACGATAAAAAAAACTAAGCAATATCTCACGAAATAATTCCCTTGCAAATTATAAATAGGCCGAGCCAAACTAAGGGCACGCCAAACTAAGGCCACGCCAAACCGAGGCCACCCAAAATAATGTACATAAACTACAGTTAGAAATTTGTTTTTTATTATGAAAAAAACTACCGAAAAATACTATGTAATTTGTATGAATCACTAAAAATTGTTGCCGATTCACAAAGTTTTCCGATTCCCATATCGAGTGGTTAGGTTTGTATCACCTGAACAAAAAGCGACGTCACAAAGGACTGCAGACGGAGCAATTTATTTGAAATAACGGGACCACTGATTTATGCGGACTACTATAAGAATAGGGTGCAAAAAATGGATGACTAAGATTTTGGCCGCAGAGTCCCTTAACCGTAATATTTACAGAGAAGAATTTAATGTTATCATCAGTTTTTATGTTGTCATGTAACACCTTAATAGACGTATCTATGTAATGTCTATTGAAATTTTGGTAAAAAAGGTTTTTCTAGATTTGTTAGCTAGATTTCTTTTGTTTTTATTTGAACTTAAATGAAAGTTGATATTTTTATTTCAATGTTTTTCTAACAATAAACAACATTTATGTGCCAAAATATACCACAATCCTTCCGCAGTAAATTCCTGGGTACTAAATAATTTATCCAAGTGCAGGAAAAATTAAAATGAAGTCTAGCTTACAGAGTAAATATAAAAAAACATCCAACGAAAACTCTCTGTCAAAAAACACTTAAAAGCGTAAAATAAACTGGTTCTTCATAAATTGCCTGTACCTAATTCTTTATTCATTTAAATAGTAGTATTATAATGGGTGCTAGGTACCTAAAATCTGTTTGAAGTCGGTGCTGAGCCAAAAAGAATACAAACGAACAATTACAAAAGTCTAAGCGATAGTCACTTGGCACCGACTTCAAACAGATTTTAGGTACCTAGCACCCATTATAATACTACTATTTAAATGAATAAAGAATTAGGTACAGGCAATTTATGAAGAACCAGTTTATTTTACGCTTTTAAGTGTTTTTTGACAGAGAGTTTTCGTTGGATGTTTTTGGAAGTCGTTTTTTTTTTTTTTTATATCAAGTTTTTATTTTACAGTTTTTAGTGCAAACAATCGTAGGTAAGTAGTAAGTTGAACTATTTCATCAAATTTCATCATCAAGAATACAAATTAAGGTACGTGTAATATTAAAATCATCCTCTAATCCCTAACTGTTGAAGAGTTTAATCTTCTATCATCAGGTCACCTAAATAGCTTGAAAGTATACGACTGATGGTCTTTAGATACGTATGAAATTGAAAGAATTATTCTCCAACACCTAACCGTTGAGGAGTTGTACCTTCCACCTTCCATCATCAGCTTACCTAAATAATTTGTAAGAATACGACTAAAGGTAACTTATATACATATGATATTTAAAGATTTATCCTCCAACTCCTAACCGTTAAGGAGTGGTACCTTACATCATCAGCTCATCATCATAAAATGATGACTACCAGACGCAAATACCGGTGTAACTTCAGAAAATATACGACAAACATAGTATGTGCCTATAAAAAATGAGGGTTTCCCTCGATTTCCCTGGGATCCCATCATCAGATCCTGATATGCTGGCAATGGGACCACCACGGAAGCTAACCCTGTCGAATACAAAAAAAAAAATCAAAATCGGTCCACAACTGACGGAGTAATCGGGTAACATACATAAAAAAAAAAAAATAAAAAAAAAAAATACATACAGTGGAACATAGAACCTCCTCCTTTTTGGAAGTCGGTTAAAAATAATCTAAAATTTGGAAGAAACCAGACGTAATATTTATATGCTGTAGTGTTTTTTATTTTTTTATGTAATAGGCGGGCAAACGAGCAGACGTATCGCCTGATGGTAAGCCATTACCGCCGCCCATGGACACCTGCAACACCAGAGGCGTCACAAGTGTGTTGCCGGCCTTTGAGGGATGGGGGGGATGGAGGTGGGGGATGGGGACATAGGGGATGGGGTATGGGCCTCCGGTATCCTCACTCACTCGGTGAAACACAGCGCAATCACTATTTCACACCGGTTTTCTGTGAGGCTGTGGTATCACTCCGGTCGAGCCGGCCCATTCATGCCGAAGCGTGGCTCTCCCACGGTAATGTGTGTCCAATGTCCCAAGTGTGTGTGTAATCGCGTGGGAGTATTGTGCTAATTTGAAAGATAAATAATTTAAATATTAATATAAATAACTTTCTTATCGCATTGTGCCAATCTCTTGGAAGCAAGCGTATAACATTTGTTATAGATATAATTTATTATTATAGAACAATTTGCAATAAAAAGTCAATATACATTTCTGTAAATATGATTAAATCAAAAACAATATTTGTAGAAATTTAATTTATTATAGATCTCATATATTAAAAATTAAGCGTCTGTTTAACGTACAATATTTACATATATTAACATATTTATCATATTTTACCATGGTCATTTTGTGGCCATATCTAATTTAAGTACTGCCATTGAATATTCATATATAGTCATAAAGGCTTATCATAGTAAAATTAATTGTAAGTAAATAAATATTAACACTGAGATATCCCGTAAGATCGGTAGGCCCAAGAGTCTTCCGGCAACTAGTTTTACTACTAAAATATTATTATAAGATTTTAAGTTGACATTCTAGAAGATAACTGACATAATTATGTTATAATTTTATTAAAAGCTGAATGTCTAACTAGCATGCGACCTCCATGATAGTAAACGCATAGAGATAGAATGATTTAATATAATCATAGTCAATATAGAGTTGAACTCTTTCTTGAGAGAAGTTTAGGGCTGCTTTGAAGATTGCGTGGTACAAATCAGTTAAGTTTAAATGCTAAGGGGTTTCGAAGGTATATTTTATACTGAACCTCCTGCAAAGTTTTTTTTTTAACATATACTGTAAATTGAACTTATTGTATTTTTTTGTTTTCGTGCAATAAATGTTATTTATTATTATTAATGAACACTTTATATTATTATAGGTTTGTTATCTCTATTTATTTCTTCGTAATAAAAAGGTAAAATTACAATTCAAATTGTTGCCAAAAAGAATAGTTTATTGCTTAGATTCTTTTTTAAACTTTGTAGTTTTAAGTATGTATTAATTATTATCAAAGTCAATAATAAAAATCTATACTAAAACTTATAAATTTTTTAAATTGTTTCTTACAGAATAAAATGTACAAACTACTAAAGTCTTAAGCCCCTCCGATTTTAAAAGGATATGGTTTTAAAAAGGAAGAATCTTTACCGTACTGATCCTTCAATCTTTCTATCAGTACATTTAAACGTCAGATTAAAAACAGCTCAAAGGTGGGCTGTTACAACCATTTGACATTTTCTAATTATGATGCACTTTAATACTTAGAACATAACCAAGTGAATATTAAAATTAATCTCGATCAATCTTATATTTAAAATTCTCGTGTCACAATGTTAGTTACCATACTCCTCTGAAACGGCTGGACCGATTTTTATGAAATTTGGTGTGCATATCGGGTAGGTCTGAGAATCGACCAACATCTATTTTTATACAATTTTTTTATGGCAAGACAACGTTTGCCGGATCAGCTAGTATTAATATATGAAGTAATGATGACCCAGATCTAAAACGTCACATGTACAAGAAACGAGCGAACTCATCTATTAAATAAATCAAATACGCCAGCCAATTAATTAATTTTATATATTCAGCTGTACTTTATCTTGTATGCTATCTGGGCCGTTAATTGCAACATGGCAGATTGAATCTTGCGGCTCAGAGCACATGCGCGGCGTTCATATTTGTTGTAATTTTCACGTCATTACGCATAACCTAGCGTTGGAAGTTGTTGAAAGCGGACATAGAGTAAATAGTAGATATGATAGAAGGAACATTTCATTTATATATTTCGTTTAGTTTTTTTTTTTTTACGGAACAACATACGAGCAGATGTGTCCCTTACTGGTCTTATAAATATTATAAAGTGCAAAAACAGAAACAGCTGAACAGATTTTGATGACGTTTAGCACAAAGATCGACCATAGACTTAAATAGCGCAAAGGTTAATTTTTATCTCGAAAAAATGTAGTTTCCACGGGTGGAAGGTACAGCAAGAACCGTGAATAACACCGCGCAGCACAGCTAGTTTACTATAATTATAAAATAAGACATGCATAATTCAAACGTAACTATTGTTACTTAAACATAAATGAATAAACATCAAATCGCATAGCATTCCATTTTGTGTTATTTAAATATTCAAAGAATTGCATTTATTTTAATTTTATGTCCATTCAAATACATCCGAAGTTCAATTAACTTAACACTATACAAATAAAAACTTAATTAATTTAGTCACGATTAAACTCTTAACGTAATTTATCAAATTGAACATCAATTAATCATTTATCTAGTCAATATTATAATATATGTTTACTATATTTGGGTACTGCATACGCTCTCACTCTAAAGTAGAAACCAAATTGTTTTGACTAATCAATCTTCTAGAATTTTAAATAACTTTCGTTTTAAAGTATTCTGTTATTTTTACAATATTTTTTTTATCTTCATTGGTTTTAGTGTAAAGAAGTTTCTTAGCAACAGTATATTATCAAAATTAAAAGAAAACTGTATATTATTGATTTATAATTTTGAAAATTAATTTATTTACATAAAATAATACAACAGAACACAACAAAATAACACAGACATAAAAGAATGCAACATAACATACAAAAAGCAGCAACGCAGAATATATTGCTGCTATTTGAGTGTCCATATCCCAATGGTTTAGGTTTCGGTAACCTCACTTAGTTGATGAAAAACGACAGTTTTTTTATATTACTAGCTATCTTTGAGGCCGTTTTTATGGTCCTTACATTAAGAAATAGGGTTCTCTTGTGATTACCATAAAACAGATTACGTATAAACCTTTACGTTTTCTACAATACATCATCACATTCACGGCCTTTAACAGTCCACTGCTGGACATAGGGCTCTTCTTAGAATGGAGGTTTTCGCCAACTATACTTACCACCCTGGCTAGCTAGGTTGGAATAGGGATTGTTTCAAGTTTTTCTGGTTATGTTTTTCGGATGTATGTATGAATGTATGTATATTTCTTTGACATGGCCTAGAGCCTAAACTGCTTGACGTTTTTTTATGTGAGTGGTGTCAATACATTCGTCTTAGTCGTAAGAGTGACACTGGGTACATCAAAAAAAAAAAAAAGACTTTTCTTTTCAGTTCTTTCTATCTTTTCAGTTCTTCAATAAATTTAATAAAGATGGTAGATATTGGCTAAGTCGTTTTTTTTTTAAATAATTCGTTACTTGTTTACAATGATGTTGCCATGAGTAGTTAGCTCCCTTAGTCGACTCTTAAGACACTAACGGGATGATAGAGGTGGTGTCACTCAGTATTCTTTTTTTTTTCTGGAATAGGCGGGCAAACGAGCAGACGTATCGCCTGATGGTAAGCGATTATCGCCACCATGGACACCCGCAACACCAGAGACATCAAAAGTGCATTGCCAGCCTTCGGAGGATGGGGGGGGGGAGATAGGGGGACGTGGGTTGAGGTATGGGTCTCCGGTATCCTCACTCACTCGGTGAAACACAGCGCAAGCGCTATTTCACAGCGGTTTTCTGTGTCAACAATCTGTCACCACACATACATTCTACACTATATTTGCATTTTATTCTTTGCCCTTTCGGATTAGAGAAATGCACCAGCAATTTTCATCGTGTTTATGATAATGCAGTTATGAGTATTGCGCTAAGAACATTTTACTACTAATGCTTTTTGATATGAATGACTGTTATCTTTAATTGAAATCTGGTCTTTGGAAAATTATATAGACTTCTAGATCTTTAGTAGCTTATGCAATGAGATTTTGTTTTTTTTTTTGTATTCACGTGAATATAATAAGTTCTATCATTAGGTTTAAATGGTGGAGTACGATTAGAGTTTATTTGGAACATCTTTTTTAGGATTTGTACCAGATTAATTGGTAGGCATAATTGAATGTTTTTTAGGTTGCCAGTTTCATCTAGTTTATATGAATTAAATTAACTTCTGAAGAGCTTTATACTTGTTACCTGTTGACTTGTTGATACTGCAGAATCATTCAAAACACTAAGCATTAGATATTGAATAAATATTTTATTTGTACACAGATCCGACATCGGTTTGGTCTTTTCGATGAAGTCTGCACCTCTGGTGGCGCCCAGGTCCGCCATTGCAACTGGGTTCGATTTCTGCGAGTGTCAGAGAACTATGGACCTCAAGTAAGTCATTCAGCAAATAAATAACGTTTAACCTTTTATCTTTGAATATAATAATACTGATAATAATTTAATCTATTAGGTGAACCTAGTCTGCACGAAGGTGAAGGGAGAGCCAGTTTATGAAGCGGTAAAGCCAGTATCAGCTCATACGGAACTGGTTGTCTACTACTTGCCTGAGAGACCTGAAGAGATGTTCTTTGTGAAGATGAGAAATAACCTGTATAGACAAACTATGGACTCAATATTAGAAGGTACGACTTTAAGGAACTTGGGGCTAATTTTTAAAACTCAAATTTAAAAGTGTATCAATCAGAAGTTGCTAATCCTTTACATTATATATCAAACTAGCTTTTACACGCGGCTTCGCTCACGCAGACTTTCATCCCCTGATTTACTCCTTAGGGGTGGAATTTCAAAAATTCCTTTCTTAGTGCTCACTTGCGTTATATAAAGAACCTACATGCAAAATTTCAGGATTCTAGTTCAGCGGTTTGGGCTGTGCGTTGATCTCTAGGTATGTCAGTCAGTCACCTTCCTCTTTAATATATATCGATTAAATCTAACTTTCTTGTTTATCAGTAAAAGCACAAGAGTGTCTCCGAGCG
This sequence comes from Diaphora mendica, assembly GCA_949125395.1. Classification (NCBI taxonomy): domain Eukaryota; kingdom Metazoa; phylum Arthropoda; class Insecta; order Lepidoptera; family Erebidae; genus Diaphora; species Diaphora mendica. The sequence continues at coordinate 22,861,887 of OX421319.1, forward strand.
ATATTCTATACGCTAAAAATGATTTGCAAGCTTTAAGTTTAAAAACCTCGTTATGTCTCAGCCTTTACTAGTTGCTAAAATAAATTATTTCTGCTCATAATATATTATATGACAGTAAAAAGTATACACAATATTTACGTAAGCTTTTAATGGCCCTCTTATTTTTAATCTCACATACTCTCGGCTCTGGTGAAAGTGGATCATCATTACGTCAAAAATAGTCACGTACGCAATTACTATTTGAATATGTAGGTATCAAATAGTTTTACTCAAAATGGCTTCATTTTGCAAATTTTTTTTTTTGGAAAAATAATAATAAATAATTATGTAACATTAAGTATTTTTTTGGATGAAATTTCTCCATTTATTATGTTTGTCTCTGTGATTCATCACTTTGCTACCTACTCTCTTCAACATATTTTACATTCTCCACGCATAATATTTCTTCCGTTGGCATTATTTTCAGATTGAATTAATATAACTTTTTTTTTTTTTTTTTTATGGAATAGACCGGCAAACGAGCAGACGTATCGCCTGATGGTAAGCGATTACCGCCGCCCATGGACACCCGCAACACCAGAGGCGTCACAAGTGCGTTACCGGCCTTTAGGGGGGGGGGGAGATAGGGGGAGGGGTTGGGATATGGGCCTCCGGTATCCTCACTCACTCAGTGAAACACAGCGCAAGCACTATTTCACACCGGTTTTCTGTGAGGCCGTGTTATCACTCCGGTCGAGCCGGCCCATTCATGCCGAAGCGTGGCTCTCCCACGGTGAATAATAGACTTAAAAATAAAAATCTTTCAAAACTATACTTTATACTACAATCAATAAAATGGATAACTTTCTTCTGTCTTAATTTTCTTTTTTATATTACTTACCTCACAGATTATTTTTGAATATCATACGGAAATTAAAACTAGAACGGTAAGTTTTCGGATAAATTTTTAATGTTTCAAAATGTATAGTATCAAAACCAATATTTAAACAAAAAAAAATTAATTGGGTGAGAACAAAATCTTTATTTATATCTTTTACAAAGTATTATCAGCTCAATACGATGCCAATTCAAATTTAAATATTGAATTACGAAGTCATTAATTCCTAATTTGTCCTGAATTTATCGTTTCTAATACTTCAAGATTTAAAACAAATATCTTTTATTTGATAAATAGTTTTTGACTGTGATTTTGTAAGTTAAATTTATTTTACTATGGGTGTGAAAAATATTTATTTTGGTTACAAATTATATATTAATTTGAATTATTTAACTTTGATTCTTAATTAGGTAGTAAGAATAGCGGTCAAACAGATATAATAATTTGTATTTTGTGTTTTCCTATCTCCTGGCATACTTTATTATACCTGATGTTCGGTTTTATTGAAAGCGTTAATAAACAATTATTTACAGTAATGTGGATGTCCACAGAATTATAATGAATATTTTATACATTAGATCATTATTAGCGATTGTGAAGAGGAGCCGTTATATTAGCGACTAGCCGACCCACGCAACCTCGTTTGCGTCTATTATTGCCCGTAGCGTGATAATTTTCCCCCGTTTTTGAAACATTTTTCATTAGTGCTCCGCTCCTATTGGTCGTAGCGTTATGATATATAGCCTATAGCCTTCCTCGATAAATTTTAATGTACTATGCAACACTAAAAGATTTTTTCGGTTCCTGAGATTAAAGCGTTCAAACAAACAAACAAACTCTTCAGCTTTATATAATGGTATACATATAAAGTAAGATAATCTATATCCTCCAGCATTTTAACTAGAAATTCATTTTCACATGTTACAGATAGCAGTAAAACCGGACCTAGTTTGAATTTTTATTTCTTGAACTATTAGCAACTCTGTTTACTAGATTAACTTTTTAAAGAATGTTATAATTGTGCTATTAAATTGTCATAAAATTGGAATGTTCACAGAAGTGATAATGGTATCGAGGATATATAAAATATTATTGCATATAATAGCAGTACTACTGGTTGGACTCATTTAGTACTTACCGTCGCGCTCTAGAGTACACATATAGATTTAGATTAAACCTTTTTTTTGTATTTTTTTTTACACAACTCCATATAGTCCCAAGCTAAGCAGAGCTTGTGTTATGGGTAGGTACTAGACAACTGATACAAATACATATATACTTTTTTTTGTAAATACATATATATTATACATAGAAAACACCCAAACTCCGAAACAAATATTTGTAGATTATACAAACATTTGGTTCGACCCGGGAATCGAACCCGAGACCTCATGATCAGCAGTCGCACACGCCAACCGCGAGACCAACGAGGCAGTCCTCGTTTGTTTATATAAAAGTATATTTTTAAAAACTCGAAATGAAATATTTAAACATCGTATATGTGGCAGAAGTGCAAGATCTTTAAAACTACGCAACGAACTTTGATGTAGTTTTATTTAATAGATAGAGTGATTCGAGAGGAAGGTTTACGTGTATAATATAGTAGAGAAACACTGTAAATTTTAGAGGTTTCTAATGTGATGTCGTAAAAAAACACATTTTTTTGCGCTTACATTGCAAACGCTGGCTGAAATCAACGAGATAGATGGGAATAATGACTACAGTATTGTACCTACACCTTGAAAAGGTCTACAAAAAAGTCCGCGATGGTGTATGTGTATCTCTTGGATAACCCACAATAACCATTTTATTCCTTTCTATTTACCAGAAATAATGGCTTATTTACGAAGCAATTTTAACCAATACAGCATTAATCCTTATTCAATTAAGTACCTTAAATATATTGTGCATTTAATATAGATCAATATGGCCCTGTACAGTATGTAATTTAAATTAATATATCCGAATATTTTACAGATTTAAAATGCACGAATCGTGTCGTCGGTGGGGTGCGTTCTTCTGAAATCCACCGGTGGTGGATTTCCAAAGCCGGGGCGGGTCGCTAGTTATAAATGTTATAGTTGATTTCTTAATTTAAATCATTAAACAAATAATGACAGATAATCCTTTGTTAACGATGTCAGACCATAAAAGCTTTAAATATAAATCTTTTAAATTTAGAAACTAGTAGAAAGAAATGCAACAATAAAATTAAACTCGTGGGCATTCAGTTTTTTTTTTTAATTTTATATATTTTAATACACCACTGTTTTATTACAAAATTAGGTTTCTTTTTTAAATACATTTAAGACAATTTTACATTTAAGAGTTAGTCTAATAAACTAACTTTTATATAACTTGCTATTATTCGACTAATGTCATAAAAATGAATGCTTGTGAGGATATACGTTATGTTACTCTTTCAGGCAAAAGCTACTGAACGGATTTAGATACAATTTTAAAATAATATAGCTTATATATCAGAATAACAGGGTCTGTCCCACAAATCCCATGGTGCTGTAACATAGGGTACTACTTAACCGACACACACGTGTGCAAAAGTTAGTCATTAATATTACAGACAGGTGAACCATAAGATATCCGGTTAAAAAGGATGCCAAGTGCACATGTATTCTTAAATGCACTTAATTATTTTAAATAATAAAATAAAACAGTAGAAAGAAATGTGTGTCTAATGTGCAATCATGAATATTTAAAAATCTAGTATCTCTAGGTCAATGACCTTGTACATGAGACCGTGCGAAGTATCGACCCAATAAATCAATATACGTTTTATATTAACAGCCTTTACAAAATCCAAGTGAAATGCTCAGTTCTAACTTAATTAAAAAAGTACTAAGTTAAGTGGTCAGTTTCACACGATTGTAAATAAAACTGCCGTGGTCGCATCTCGATAGAATATATATATATGTTGTAAAATTTGAATTGCATTCAGCTCTTGATTTACTTAAACATTATAATTTATTTTAGAGGAATGTGGTATTTCATTCATATTATTATGATAACCTTACTTGCCTCAGTTAAAATTAAATATTCGTGTGAGAGACATGCTTCGTCATACATGCGTTAGCCTCCAACCAGAGCACAGATAACCCCTCAGGGGGGTAATCTGTAGACCAGAGTAATACTCCTACTGTTCCTGTTCTGTCGAGTTCCTGGGGGGACTCGTGTCTATGAGCGACGGTAGACACTTACCATGAGGTGACCCATCTGCTTGTTTATAAAAAAGTAAAGTAAGTACCTAAGTAAAATATCATAAAAAAGTAAAATTTTAACAAAAAAACGTCTTCAAGAACGACCAAATTGAAATGGGACCACACAGAAAGCACCAGCTTTCAAATAAAATTTAAAAATAACAAATGTACTAGTCGCCCATACGAATTTCGAAGGTTCCCCTGGATTTCTCTTGGATGCCATCATCAAGTCCTTATCATATTAGCACCGTTGGGATATCTCCTTTCCATTAAAATAAGAATCATCAAAATCGGTTCATAAACGATGAAGTTATCCGCGAACAGACATAAAAAAGATAAAAAATATTTATGGTCGAATTAAGAACCTCTCCTTTTTAGAAGTCGGTTAAAAAGTAATCTTAATGTAAGTTAAAAAAGACTTATACCAATCCAGATCAGTTCTGAGAATCACTAACCACATCGCCTACATTCCAGTCAAAGATTTCACATCTTATCTTACAAGGCAATTAGTTAATTATATTTGTTTTTTTCAATGTTTCAAAGTGTTAAAATCAGTGTGTAATTATGCCAAAGCTCTTAGCAAAATCACCTCCAATTCACACCTTACAGTAAATTTTCTCATATAAACACACACATAAAAACATTTAGTCCACAACTGTCACAACACAACTCACACGCACACACGCAATACAACGTTGCGATATTATTCCGAAGCGCGATACCGTCGGCACATCAAAGTGCATTCCTACTTGGATCGCGTCGCGGTTCGGTAGTCGACTGTCTTGATCTCTTTTTTTGTAAGGGTGTAGACATTGTGCTGAAATATAGAACCACTTTACAGCTATCATACAATATTCATATACAAATTGAAACGAAATTAGGACAGGGTAAAATTAAAAAACCTCCTACGCAAGCACTTAATCGAATAATCATACGCGAAAAATGCCTTAAATCATTTTGGAAAAGAGCTGATACTCTTACACTGCTGGACTGATATTACCCAACCAAACATAGCTAAGAACCTCCGCAAGGAAATTGGATTACAAATGAAAAAAAAACCGCATCGCAGTCGGTCCATCCATTTGACAGCTCCGATACCACAGACAGATACACACACACAAACAAACAGACGGATATCGACGTCAAACTTATAACAGCCCTCTTTTTGCGTCGGAGGTTAAATTAATATTGATGCCTCTGAGTTCCGTTTTACTCGATTTCCCGAAATATGCTTATCTTCTATTTTGGTGCAAAAGGAATTATTTTAACACTGCTCTTATTATAGGATTGTCGATTTATGGACATGCAGCTGTTTTGCTTAAATTGCAGCTAACTAAGTCATTTTATACATGAAGTTTGTTTGGGCACGTGTTTGTTTGTAACTAAAATTGACTCGATACTAGAGTAAACACAAACATTAATTGACTTCAATATAAGTTAATGTAAGTTTTTGTGTAATTTTACATAAGACATCTCGAATATTGGACATTGATACGAAAAGTCGTAAAACAAACTAAGTACTATGTCAGTCTATTGAAGATGAACTACTTAATATGTCCAGATACATTAATCATTCAGATAGAAATCCAATCCAAGTGTAAAAGTCTTTGAAGTCGAAAACCAATTCACTTAAATTCCGGTTACTGACACATCTTAGCAAAGACCATAAAATAAAACACGCTTTTAGTAAGTAAACCTCTTTTGAAAGACATTCATTTCACAATTATAGGCGTCTTAGCCTTATTTTGCACCATTTGCAGTCGATTCTGATATTGTTATTCATAACATATATTCTTTACGAGTATCGAGGTTACTACCGCAGATATTTCCATGAATATTTACATTATGAACAGGCCTTAATCGACCAGTTAAGTTACATACAATTTGATAAAGCAAGCGGCATCGTTTGTTCATATATTGATCAGATTGTCCAAGCTTACGAATAGTCATCTAGTTAATTATTTTAAATATACTAAATACTTTACCACACATTTTGTATTATATTTAAAATTTTATTTTTTAAATAAAATAAATAATATTGGTATTATTATATATTAAAAATATAGTAAAGTACATATTATATTGTAATTGTACTAAATTCATAAGGAATCTACGTTTTATTCATGTCTAACCGCTGGAAATACACACATAAGTATTATATCCACGTAAACAAAATCAATTAATAAATATTACAATACAATTTACAATAAAAATTTTAGATTTCACATATATTCACGCCTAAATTATAAGAGGGTAGGTTTACCCCACTTAAGTAATTGGCCAAGCTTATTGCCAATATATTACTTTAGAAATAGGATGAGAAAATAAAACGTATGAAGAGACGAGACGACTCGAGAGTCCATTGTAGATAATAAAGGAAAGCAATGATAAGAAGACTTTGTTAACATGAATTGATTGGGAATTACATACAATATTATGAACAGGTTAGAGCTTACCTATCAATCGAATTGGCTTGACAATACGGATCCTCTAACCAAAATATTTTATTATTGTATCTTTTTAATTTCTCCGAAGCAATATATTGTGTTAATGGGACCTCTTTAACCTATTTATGTTTTAAATCAATAGTTGTTATCATATGCTTCATCCTATTAGACTTGCCCATTTAAATTGATGATTTAACATAATTGATAGAATGCATATAACTACATAGTATGGTACTTGCGAATTTAATTCTAAAATGGTAATTGCGACATTTACGGTATATTACTTAAGATCACCGCTAAAGATAGTCACATGTAGTGTACATGTAGATAGTCAAGAAAAAATCTACAATTTTCTGCAGTGTTCCACATAATTGAATAAATAAATTAAAATCCTTTACGGTCGTACATCACCGCGCAAATAAAGTAGGCAAAACGAAGCGTAGACAGTCGACTAGTGAGAGATATTATCGTCTTCCCATCTGTCCGGTTGCCGCTCCATATCGAGTATTTTCTATCCTGCCATCTTGGAATACACCTACCCTATGAACGGATAAAGAAATTCAACTATCCTTGATCTAGAACACAAACAAGCCGCTAATTAGTCCATGCCAGTCTACGTCACAGTGCCCAAGATTTATTGCAAGCGAGCAATTGATTATAATTTTGCGGAAACTTCAATACCAACAACTGAAGATCAGTCTTCAATAGTAAAAGTTAGAATTGGGAACGCCAATTAATTGGTATCGAAGAAATTGAAAGACGGGGCGCAATAAACATAAACTGTCTAAAGTTCCATAGCGAAATTTACGGTTGTCAATAAAATTGGTTCATTAAAAATTTTTGCTTGATTGGAAATATATAAAACATTTGATCTGAATTATAAAAAGCGCCCACTGGCCATCTAATCACCGTAAAATTCATTCGGATCAATGTTATCAAAGCCTTTGAGAAACTAATATCAATAAAGCAAAAATATTCAATTAAAAAAAATCATATTTATGCTAAGGCGGTATGAAATTATAAATCACGATATGAAATGTCATGAGGAAGCTATGCGATGAGATTTGTGGCTTGTTAGCATATGCATATATTTTAATATCTGATAATGAAGTCTGATTGAGTGATATCAATAAAATGAACTGTTGATGACGTTCCAACATACTTAAATGTTTATTAAACAGGCTCACCTATGCCTTTACTTTAGTGAGAAATATACAGCTGAATTCATTAATTTGGCTATGATTTACGATACATTTACTGTTTGTTTACAGATTCACCGTTAGATTTATCGACGTCTCTGCTTTCAAGAGTTCTTCTACCCATATCCCCACCATCTGGGGCAGAAGATGAGCACAAATCTGTATCAGGAGATTCCCTGACTTCTTCATCAGCAGGTTCATCAAACGACCTGCTTGATATGACACCAAAAATCCAAAGAAGACCAGCTAAGTCTGAGAGGGCATTGTTACCTTGCGAAGTTTGTGGGAAAGCCTTCGACAGACCGTCGTTATTAAAGCGTCATATGAGAACACATACCGGTAAGTGATTTGACTTAAGTATTTTATTAGGTAAACTCGTCTACGGTCTTTACGTTTTAATCAGAATTATGAATTCATTTTATGGAAATATTGAATGCTAATCTATATAGAGATGATGATTGTTGATGAAACAAATATATTTTTACCTACATCTTTAAAAAAAATATATTAGATCTTAGTACTGTGAGAGATTCTTGTAAAGTTTACATTAGTTTTATATAATAACACTATTTAGAAATATTTGTAGGTATATAACTTTAAAGAGGACTAAGATAAGAACCGACCACTAAAATGTTTGGTTTTAATTATTGTCGTACTGTATTTTAAATACAAACTTCTCACGGCCAAACTCGCTTAGTGATATTAGTATCAAACGTATTAATATCTTGTAAAAACAAGACAATTATTATAAAGTTCATGTATTATTTAATCAACAGCACGTAATTAAATCTCTGGATTTTTGTTTCAATCATACATTATTGTGACGAACAGATCGACTACTGAAGCACATATGTCCCTGTCGTCTAGTTACGTAAATAAATATAATATAATAGATAGACTTTTATGACCTTCAGTTTTATTTATAACCAGATATATTTCCAATTTTATTACTTTTTTGAGAGACTACGATAATGCAGATGTTCAGTTTTCTGTAAGGATACATAAAATCAATGAACGGTTAGACTGTTTAAATAAAAACATGGATATAAATAATATATACATACCTACCTGTATACACTCACGTGATAATCAGCGAAGAAATGAAAAGAGGTGATGGAGAGAGGGGAAACATATCTGATTTTTTGATTTTTCACTTGCGTTAATTGGGCACTCTAGGAGTCATGTGGGCAAATGAAGATTATACTAAAAGAGAGTGTAGGTAAGAAAGACATGGAATGGTAGTGTGTAGAAAAACAATAACTCAAGAAATATAGAAATTGTTTGCATATAATAATCCGAGCCTACTAACTTATACATACAACCTGTAAAATGAACCTTAACATTAAAATCGAGTATAAATAAAACAGGAAATACTATAACATTTGTAAAACTGGTCAATTACATACATATATTCAATCGTCGATCTTGTTCTAATATTTCCAATCTGATTTTGATATCATCTGTATCGATTTTATTGATTTTCGTTTCAACATATTTCACTTCATTTTTATTGCGGTATGCAATCATTTCCTTCATAACTATTTAAATTGGGACGGGTATTTATGTAGAGCGATACCTTTTTGATACCCGGCTCTCCGTCTTAATGACAATCAATTATAAAAATGATTATATCATTAAAGTTTTTGATGTCGAGAGTAAAACCTGTATTTAATTTTAGGTGAAAAGCCTCACGTATGTATGGTCTGCAACAAAGGATTCAGTACATCGAGTAGCTTAAACACACATAGAAGAATCCATTCGGGAGAGAAGCCACATCAATGCCAACACTGCGGCAAGAGGTTTACAGCGAGTTCCAATTTATACTATCATCGAATGACACACATAAAGGTAGGTTGGATTGGAACATATTTTTTTATACCTAGAACTAGATTACGCCCGAGGCGACGCCCGCGTTATCGCCACAAAAAGTATCGTGTGTTCTTCTCCAAGGTCAAATCTATCTCTATACCGAAATTCATTCAAATAGGTTTAGTGGTTTAGCCGTGAAGACAGAGTTATTTTCACATTTATAATAATAGTATGGATTTTAAATACCACTGTACTTAGCCACACTTGTGTTATGTTCCTGATTTATATTTATAAAAATCTTTGCACTATATAATGTCTTAAGGTGAATCAACGCAACCTACGACCCATTCCCACGGGCACGGTCCGATGAGTATGACTCGTACGGACCACTGCACGCACAGAAACATATCTCTGTGTGAACTATATGTGTATCAAACAGAGGTCAAAATGATGTGGCTATTTTCTATAGAGATCATCCACCGATTTCAATACTAATATAGAAAGGTAAAAACTATAAATATATATAATAAATAAAATTGAAGTGTTTGTTTCCAGCTTTTCACTAAATGCATATAAAAATATATCGGTACCAATATTAAAAATATTTTTTGTTAAATTTTATGTGTCTGTCTGTGTGTTTGTTCGCCATAATCTCTGAACTAACTTTGACGGGACTTTCACTGGCAGATATAATTATTAAGGCTGTTTAAATATTGATTTATTTTACTTAGTGCCGTGGTATAAAGGTGTACTTCAGCAAAACATATATAGGTGGACATCACATCTCAGTCGAGTAGATATAAAACATGTATAATATTTAATATGTGCATATTAACATATATACATGTTAAACATAAATGATCAAGTTAACTAGGATGTCATTGTATAATTGTAATGTATATTGTAAGGAATAAAAAATGCGTGGAGTCCCTCCGTGCGGAAGAAGTGAAACTTCGTAATGTGCAACAGTGCTTTCATACCCCCTTCATGGCAGCGTTAAACGTTTAACGAAACCTTGTTGGAAGTCGCATTAGAAGTTTCACTTCAATTAAAATTTATTTTGTTAAATTCACCCACTGAAATAATTTTTGTAACGAATTACCATACTGTTTATTTAGTTTGACGTCATGCTACTCGTATATAGTTAACTTTAACATTGTGTGGTTTGTAATTACGATATTTTTATTTAATAACTCCTTGTTATACAAGACGCAGTTTATTATTTGTACTTGGTGGTTATAAAATAAAGACTGCACGATTGGCCTAGTGGTTTAATCGGTCGCCACGCCGCTTCCTACTGCGCCTAGTGTTGTGGGTTCAAATCCCACATGGGACAGCACTTTGTGTGATCCACAAATTGTTGTTCTGAGTCTGGGTGTTCTTTGTGTCCGTTTCATGAATGTTTGTAAAGTCCCCAGCGACGCAGGATGTATATTCCTAATGCGGGAGTTGTCTTTAAAAAAAATAAAAAAGTACAGAACTTTTTGGTCTATAGTTAGTGTCGCGACGGATTTAAAATACGTAATGATACCAACCCTAGTTATGACTTAGTGCCTTAAAGGGTAACTAAACTTTCAGTAAACTACGTAGGGCAACATCACTGTAAAGAAAAAGAAAACTTGAAACAAATCCTATACAAAAGGTAGTAGAGCCACGCTGATTTCAGCACGAACGGACGGGCTCGGACGGGGCGATACTACCCTTGCACAGGAAATCAACGTAAAATGATAGCGATCGTGCTGTCGTGTTTCGTTGGTGAGCGCGAGACCGGAGGCCCAAATACTCTAGTCAACAAGTTCCATACTTGTTGACTAGACTAAAAGATGCAGAAGCATCACTAGGCCGCCATGGTGTGGGTCGCCATGCTGCATTGTCTGCATTCGCAGTGAGTGTGATGACCGTCACTCTTGGATTTTGCTTATGCTTTCCATCAGCCAGAGTAGAGTCATTTTGGCGGGCCATATATATAGAAAAAAAAACAACCGGTCTGGCCAGCGTGGTACAGTGGGCCAAAACCTCATTTATAAGGAGAGGCTTATGTCCAGCAGTGGACTGTTAAAAGCACGTTTCGCATCTGACTGCACGTTTGGCCTAGTGGTTTAACGGTCACTACGCCGTTTCCTACTTCGCCAAGTGTCGTGGGTTCAAATAGGACAACACTTTGTGTGATCCACAAATTGTTGTTCTGAGTCTGGGTGTTCTTTGTGTCCGTTTCATGTATGTTTATAAAGTCCCCCGCGACACAGGATTCATTCCTAGTGCGGGAGTTGTCTTTCTATCAAGTATAGAAAGTAAACTTCTCTAAGTTTTTAACCTTTATTCTTTCTACCTCCGAGAGTACCTAATCATGTATTAGTCACAGTAATGTGAATGTGGTTTAAACGGCATAAATATGAAGGTTTCAAGCATTTTGTTGTTCTAGAATATGTAAGTCCTGTAAGAAAGAGTACGTCAGTTCATAAAATAATGCAATCTCCACTCGCGGAAACTTACATTGATTACAAAGCACAAATACAAGAAAAAATATGTTACCAACTTATCCTTGAAGAACAATGAGGTGCGATTACAGTTTTTTCTTTTAAATATTCACATGTTTCTCACAAACGTATCCTTTTCTGCTTTGTTAGTCATTAATTGTTAGTTTTTCTCAATAGACAATGATTTAGCTTGCATGCAATGCATGTTACTGATCAGTTCCGTGGTCATGTATTGCAATAATGCACAATAGATGTTAATATCGATAATTATTCATGAAGAAAAACGGTCTCGGCAAGAATAACGCTTTTTTCCTTTACCTAATTATATTTGATTTACCACATGAAAAATTTGACTTAAAAATTTATGGAAACTCTAAATTCAGCTCGTGTCGCATCTCTGCGGAGGTGAAACATGGAAATTATTTAGTGGAAATATGAGTATAAAAGGATATCTTATAAATAAAATAATAAAAATATAGCACAATTAGAATAATATCTTCAATTTGTTCTTTAAGGCATGATCGTTACATTACATGTTACTTAACATATCGCATGATATGGCTAACTATTGAAGTAGCAACGCGTCATCACGACAACAGACTAGTCTACATTAGACGTATCACATAAAAAAAAGGTGATAATAAAACTCTTACTAACCATTACCTATTATTTTAGCGATTAAACTAAGCTAATTACCTTTCCAATTAACATCAAACTACATTATGATAATATAGCAAAGTTATTACAGTTCGGTAAAGTCTGGAGCATTACTATGGTGTTACCGTGCTCAGTTCCCATAACGCCCCTCCTTAAGTTTTTACTTATTTAACTATGACCTCATGTGTCCGCGACTTAAGAAAATCACATAAATGTATACGGTCGATGAGCACAGGGCTGTCACAAAAAAAGAAGAAATTTCTTGTCGTATCACAAAATCAAGTCATCCTTATTTAATATAATTTGATGCATGATTTTGTTGCATCAATGAGTAATCGACGGGACTGTTGTAGAGGTTAGTGTTCCTAGCTACTAAACCCGAGCTCATGAGTTCAATTTGATTCACACAGGACAAACATTTGTATGATAAGGATGATCATTTGTTCTATGTGTAGAAGTATATAAGTTTAATATCAGAACTTTGGTTCTAATAATAGTACAGACTCTACTTGGTTTGAGATCAGACGTTCGTGTGTAAGATGTATATCTTTATAATTATTAAAGTCATAAAATTTTAACTCAATTACTTTTATTCTTTCATGCTCCCACTAAGTAACGAATAAAGATATGATTTCTCCTTAAAAAATGACATTCACTCTGAAAAACAGGCATCAAATCATATTTGAGATAACAGATACAAAAAATATAAAATGATGTCAAGTGATAAAAAAGTGAAGCACTATGCTAAAAATCTAACACACATTAAAAAGATAATATCGCACCTGACCGTTCAAAAAACTAGATCAAACCCGAAAAAAAAAACAAAATGAAAAAGTAAAATAAAAAGTCGTCGCGTTCATCCCTTATTTCTTAAGACGCAGGTGCGGTCACAGGTAGTTACAGTTAAGTAAGGGCCAATAAATTGCCAGGGTTGCCAGGTCAACGTGGGAACTCCTGCGGTCAGTCAGTGTGACGCATCGATAGTGATGTATCGTTGTCGATATAAAACAATGGCTGCGCAATCTCGATTGAATACGGGCTTGGGTTACTCACATTTTTGTTTTGCATTTTTAAACAGACTACTTGATTCTTACATAGTTTTTTTTTATTTTATCTTTAATAGTTCGCGCTAAGTTTATGTTGACGGTGATGATGATAATTATATCCGTATTTATAATTAAAGGAAATAATGTGCCTAATATGAATTTATAATTGAAAATTTATAAGTAGTAACTTTGTTATTTATCCTGAGAATGTCTACAACAACTGGTAATTGTTGTTTTATGTAGAACAATACCCCATCTCGCTAATATAATAACGAAAAATTAAAAAAACCATAAAAATATTTTTCATGATTTAAATAACGTCTCAATTAATTTCGGAGGTGATAAAGATCAAGATGATCATACGTTAACTCGTAAACAATGAGCGGGTAGTGTACGGACATATCGTAGGTTCACAATGTTCACATACGATCGTGTGAACGGTCCACGGTCTGGTGAACGTGCCGTCTTCGGCAACGTCTTTTGAACGATACGGTTCGTGAACTCATGGGAAAATTAATTTCGGTTGTTGTAACGTTTTTCTTACACATATAGGGTTTCACAACGCGTGAAATAATTTTTTTGTATATTTTATTTTTGCCAACCCTATCATCTATCATATTCTCTAAATTAAAACCACTCCTTACAAACTAATTTCACTTCACACTAATGAAATGCTTAGAAACTAGAAACTTTTTCTAAGAATTTAATACATTAAGATGGATGGTATGAAAACAAAACTAATTTGTCTAATTAGAAAATAAAAAGGTCGTAATAAGTTTGAATACAGCGATATAATAAATATTTTCGCAATAATTGTCACGTTAATTGATTTTAACATTTGCATACCTAGCCTAGGAGCTGGTGAATAAATTTGAATCAAAATCTAAATTAACTGTATGTTTGAATCCGCACAGAAAATTGACAATCGATCCTTTATACGTTCGGCCTTTGATCGATCGGCCATTCTCCCTCGTAAAATGGATCTTTTCAGCTGTCAAAGTGGTGAATTAAACTGGACAGTATTGGACGGCTAGTTAAGTGCAGAAAGGCTAAATAATAATGCAGAGCTTACAATAGCTTGATGGAAACGAGTGATACACAATAGGCATGACTTTGGTAGGTAGATGCTTAATGGCCTAGTTATGTGATGTTATATATGGTTCTTTAAGAGTTTCTTGCAATATAACGTTGTTAGAGGAAATGCATTGCAGTTTAAATTGAGAATTGTATTCCAAAAGAAAGAAAGATAAGTGTTTGCTAGGCTAAACATAACATCGAAGAAAATGGCTCATATATAGAAAATATCTCCAAACTTCTTCGGAATGGTCAAGGTCATACATTCCGAAGAAGTCTTGCCAAGGCTGGTGGAGGCAGATAACGAAGATTAAATCCTTATTATCTATCACAATAAATTTAAAATCTTTATTTATATAGTAGTAAATAGTAGAAATTTGATGCCACCTCGCATAATTGGGCCTGTAGTCATGTAAACTATAACTCTTTACATGTAACAGTTGTAATCTGCGCTTGCGGCACTTGACACTTTTCACTCGTTAGAGGCTCGTTATTTGTTTATTGTCAGTCTGTCTGTTCGTTTGTCCGGTGTTACGTTTTACACAATTGGTCGCTACAATAAAACGTGTTGAAGTCCAAGTACAGAGTTAAAAGCGGATTAAGTATTTAAAAGTGTAACTAACGGACGAATTTATAGAAATTATAAATTGTTAGTTAACGGAAAATAATCCAAAGATGTAATGACGAAAATGTTTTAATACTTATTTTTATTAAAATATGAGTAACATAAACGCACAGTTGCATTCATTAACAATTAAATTTATTTTACTACACTTTCGGAGTTTACATCTCAATATTATTGGTAAAACTAATTTTGTAAAACTATCATCATAACACTACAGTCTTATGATTCACAAAGGTTGCTTTATTTTATAACTTGGACCATACATTATAAGTAACAAGGAGTCAGTAAGATCAGTAGTTGTCTCAAATCAGAATGTGATTTGCGTTTGTCGATTCCACCACCGAGTGTCACTTAGATTTACTCTGTTTTTCTTCAATTCATCCAAATAATTGACAACAATACTTATTTTTGCAAATCACAGTTTTGGCAAAAATATATTACCTTACTGGATTGCAGAAAAGTAAGTCTTTATCTTAAAATTTATTTTAAATATTTGTTTATCATTATCCAAGTAATTTCAATTTTATGAAAATCATTTTAATTGACCTGTCCATCATCGTAGTACTAACTTATTTATTTTAATATAAATTCTTGTAGCCTGTGTAAAGTGGTAAAAATAGAATTATTTTAAATAACTTCACATTACTCTAATAAATATTGTCTTAGTTTTTAGCCTATAGTCTTCTTAAATTTAATTAGAACTAAAGAAAATAAATAACCCATAAAAAAGACCAAATCCGTTCGTAATTAACGTAGTTCTGAGGTAACTAACATAAAAATATAACCAAATTAGAACTTCCTTCTATTCTTGAAGTTGGGTACAAATACTAACTTACTACCCGCATTAAAAAACGATCTTACTCCTTTAATTTACTATACCTGTACTAATTGCGTATACAACGGTTTTAACCGATTTAAAGGCCCTTATTTAAAGCAGGTGCAGTTGACAGACACCCACCCGCCTCGTCTACGTTTTTTTAATTATATTATAAAGGCAATATGGCATCGTAAAAGCTTGTGTCGATTTATTCCGGATAAAGATTATTTATCCTTCTTTCTGCTGTATTGTTACATTAATTTATGTGTATCTATTAGCATGTACACCTTTAATATTGTGGTTAAAAAAATAAGAGAGTGGTCTAGGGCAATGAGACATGACATTTTGAGGATATTATACGTAAGAGCAATGAAAATTATTATTGGTTGCCATGCATTTAAAATCAATGTTATTTATTCTCTGTGATCTTTTTCTGATACACGGCAGCTCTATATAATGATAGTTTAAGTTAAACTGACCAAGTAAGCAAAACAATTATAACTTTAATTAATATGTAGGATAAGTTAAATGAAAGTTATCAGACTTTTGCGACTTTAACACATACACATTATACACATTGTGTACCTCTCTACTAGCAGTATAGCCTATTCGAAACTTCAGGAAATAGAAGGTATCGTAACCTTTAAATATTTTTTTCGCTAATTACCATGTGTATAATAATTAAAATAGTAACAATTAAATTATAACTTTGATTTCTGAGTAATGGATAACAGTTAAAATGCGTTAATTTTTATTACACTCTAAATATATACATACAAAACATTGGAGTTGCAAGTTTCTTCATTTTTATGACCTGTACATGGAATTATTTCTGTGTTGATTGGAACCTATTTGTTAAACATCTTACATAACATAACTAGTTCAGACTGTGACTTGATTTTTGTAAATTCAAATAAGAAACATGTAACATTAGTTAGGGTAACATTCCAAACTACATAATTAGACCCACTAATATACAAGTATCAAAACCATAATACCGCTTGTTTTAACAGGAAGTTAGTTTAATGAAATTTTATTGGTTACCAAAGACTTTCGAATAATGAAACTGTTATATGGGGACTAGTTTGTATCTATATATTTGTCTTCTTTGACATTCACCGTCAAACTAAAAGGTATAAATTATAGAACAAGAGACAGTATCTCCTTTTTTGAAAAAAAAGCCTCCATAATAATTACATCTATTTACCATAAATCATGTCGCGAATTCGTGAAATAAAACGTAAATAAATGACACGTTCCTAATTTTATCACATCATAAATTGTCATTTATTACATAATCGATTGTGATGATCACTAAATTGATTTAATAAGTTAGTATACTTGATTTACTCTTCTATTCGGATGGATATTCGATAGTAATGTTAAAGTAATTTAAGGTAGCTTTGTTAAAAATATACCTAAATAAAAAAAAAAACATTTTGCATTAAATTTTGTTTTAGAATGCAGTTTTATTTTATCGCATCTTGATCTTCCTAATCTTTAAAGAAGTAGTCTCTTCGTTGAGACTTAAAAGTATTAATCATTTAAATCATATAGAAATGTTTGACTCTAGCTCCCTACCTACATCGGTGGTAATTAATAAGGCAGCAAGTTGACAATTTAAACTGGTACATTTTTTTTATTGCCTTTGAATTGGGGCCCAATCATGGTCGTTTGTTCGTATGTATAAACATGCTCGGAAACAGACCGTTAGGACAAACATCTTAATAAATATAGTTATAGATCGTAAGTCTATCAAATGTATGGTTTTTATTTGACAGTAGATTGATTGAGAAGGTTAATTCGTGTGTAGTAAAGTATTTTATGAGCAAATGTAATTTTGCAATTTTTAAATGCAGGTATACTGTTGATAATTAAAAATATCAAATATTTGGTTATTGGTTTCTGTATACTAACGATTTTGCAATGTTATATGATAGACACTGTTGATTTTGATTGAGGTTATTAGTTGCATTTTTAAACTTTTAGCTGGTAGTATAACCAAATCAGCAGAGACACCTGAAAAATGGAATGCTAAATATTTCAATTCCCTCTTAAAAGGCCGGCAACGCACTTGTGAAGCCTCTGGTGTTGCGGGTGTCCATGAGCGGCGGTAATCACTTACCATCAGGCGATAAGTCTGCTCGTTTGCCCCCTATATTTAAAAAAAAACAAGTAAAGAGAACTAAATTATTACTTTGAACACGACTTTCCTTGTACAGATTTTGTCTAATGATTTATGTATTCTTTGGGAACTATTTTAATGGGATTATCAGGATGACTATTTTTGTACCTGACAAAGAACCTTATCAACTGGTTAGCTTTCTCAGCTTAATTGCTCCGTTGGCATAGTGGTAGCGTATTTGACTGCTATTCTTGAGGTCTCGGGTTCGATTCCCGGGTCGGACCAAACGTTTGTATGATCTGCAAACATTTGTTTTGGAGTTTGGGTGTTTTTTATGCGTAATACGTATGTATTTACAAAAAAAGTATATATGTATTTATATCAGTTGTCTAGTACCCACAACACAAGCTCTGCTTAGCTTGGGACTAGATAGCGTTGTGTGTCGAACAGCTTTGAACACATGAATCTCTCCGTAGAAAAGAGGTTTTGACCTACTAAAGCACGCTGGTCAGAGGTGTATTTGTCAAGTTTTCCTTCTCTTTGCCGTGCTGTTGTCTTGCACAGTTAACTCCCTCTTAATCAATCATAAGCAGAGTCTCCACCGAACAAAAGTTTGAAACTTTTGTGTTGACAACACGTGTTGGTGACAAAAGTTGTCAACAAATTTTGGAAACCGTGTTATTGTTTTTCGCGGTAAACATCAAAAGAATACGGTTCTTGCAAGTATTTATTGGCTCAATGGAGACGCTTAGTTGGAATGATTTTGAAATTGTTGGCGACTCGGTGTAGACACAATGGAAACAAAAGCTTGCGATTTTCTGAAGAGTTACAAACAGTTGGAAACACTGAAATTGCTAACGATTTCGGTGAATACGCGCCTTTACGATACCCTCGGACACTACGTATTCTTAATTCGTCACCATACGGATCTTAGAATAGAACACCGGTAATAGATTCGACATCGACGAAGCTGCAAATTAAAGCCTGCATAAAGAAAAAGAAGTTACATGCACCGCTTATGCATTATCATGCCAAAAGATCTTTATTAAGTTCAATAAATAGAACATGCATAATCTACTATAACTTACACGTTGTAATGTCTAGTAAAATGAAAAGACCCCACATTCAAATTGTTTACGGTCTGATAGAGAATGTATGAGATGGCTGGAATGTATGAGTAAGAGCCTATTGGAAGCTTGATTTGTTGAACACAGCGGCCGGAGATCATAGGGACGTTGGCTATCGGGTCTAATGTATAGCAGAACTCAGTAGAAGTACTTTATCGGGATATTCGAATATTCTTGTAGGAAGCTAGCGGTGCTTTAGGAGAGATTAGTTGTGGAGTAGTAGATTACATTTGTAAAACGTCTATTACAATGAACTCGGGAATTTCATACTGTTTTGATAATTGAAACTGTTAGATTTAGTAGTTTTGATATACGTCATTGGGTTATTTTTATTTTGGATATTTAAACAGCTACTGAATGTAAATTGGTTGTGATGTCTTACTTATTTTTAATTCATAAAACAATACGTCAAACGGAATTTTTTGTAGAGATCTGTATAATTCTTTTTTAAATTTATTAACGTTGAAATCATGCATAAATTTATTCTTCAGCATACTTAATACTTAAGACTAAATACCTATCCAGGCTTATAAAAACGTAGAGCATCAAATTTATTACTTTTACGTACTTTAGTATCATAAGTAATAGTAGAGATCTAATTACTATTCGACGGGTTTTTCCGGATTTTTTTGTCTTGTGGAAACCCCAATTGATCATTATTATAATAGTACAGGTACTAACGAACACCCCTGTTTAAGCATCCATCAAGAAGATGAGAGTTACACAATATGTTAATCTCCTTGACGTTTCTAAATAAAAAAAGTAACGTGAGCAATCCCGCAATTATCGGTAGCCTCATTTCATTTACATTACTATTGTAATCAACACTATCCGGGTATTTTTTATGCACTACGCTGTACCTCATTGCGTGACAATAGACAACAGTACACTTGATTTACAAATAATGACCCATGTTGCAACAAACAATCATAATTCATTTGAATCAACCACAGCGCGTGCTGCCATCTTGATTTTTTTATAGTGTAAAGAAATGCGTGCAGATAATATTTGTGTACTAAGCTTGTACGTTCTATGTGTTGCAATGTAAAAAAACCCTTTTGCAGATGTGTCAATTAAAGTCTTCTCTGTAATATAATTCTGTGATTATGGGCTATTGTTATGAAGTTCTGTCACAATAACTAGATTACGATTACCTTCATGTGAACTTATGTATACCTACGTAAATACATTGTTAATACTCGATAAGATTATATACCTTCTCATCAAGTTAAAATTTATCTCTTGGTAATAGTTGATATCTTTCTTTTAATAAGAAGTACCTATATACTAATTAGCAGTTCGGCAATTTTTTTTAGTATGAAAACTCGAGACAAACTTAACTGAACATACTACACAAACTCATAAATACCTACATAATTAAGTATAAGCGTTATAAATAAGTAAATATAATACATATCTATACTATATTATTACAAAGCTGAAGAGTTTGTTTGTTTGTACGCGCTAATCTCAGGAACCGCTAATCCAATTTGAAAAATTCTTTTAATGTTAGATAGCCCATTTATCGAGGAAGGCTATAGGATATATATTATCACGCTAAGACCAATAGGAGCGGTTCACCAATGAAGAATGTTTCAAAAACGGGGGAAAATTATCACGCTACGGGTAATAGAAAAACGAGGTTGCGTGGGTCAGCTAGTGAGAAATAATGTTCTAATGAACACAACACTTTTTTATAACTGACACACAGACACAGGTCGCATGAGGGTAACAGCAGTAATTTTCACACTAAATACCATATTAGCCTTTAAAATTGAAATCCAACTTCTCGAAACTCAGACAAAGATATTCATTAAAATAATATAACCGTAAGCTTTTAAAATCGATTAATTATACAATAGATTGTTTTGTCGTGCATTAAAACTTTGAGTCACTTTTTTACTACAAAAACTACGTTTTTACTAACTAATAAAAATAAATGTAGAAGTAGCAGTAAAACAGTAGTTTTCTCATTATAAAGCACAGACATCCAACTAAAAGGAAAAAAAAGATATACAATATAATAATAAGTATCAATAATTATTAACTACACTATGCATTCCGTCCCAAGATAAAAAGGTGACAACTAAAAAAGAATATTTAAATTATCAAGTACCTTTCAGAATGACACTTGATTGTGCCAAAATGATTTATAAGGCAGCCAATCCAATTGAAACATGGATTCTATGCTGTATAAAACAAGGCTTAATTTCTTTTGAAATATTTCACTATTGCTCTTATCGGTCGCCCACGAATCGATCGTCTTTTTTTATTTGACTTTGTAATTACGGATACAGCGTTGGATATCAATTTAGTTGTGTTTTAGCGGCACATGGTTTAACAGGTAGCTAAAAATACCTCAATTAGTTTAGGTGTCTTGTTCTTAGATTTATATCCCATACTATATTTATTAATAATTTGTAATAGTCAACATACAAAACGGGGGTCACAGAAGTACAAATCGAGCTACTGACAGTTTTTCCAAAATATAATTATGTACCTAATCGACATGATCGCAAAACATAACGAAGCTCGAAGTTTTAATTTATAAGTTAATACTTATTTTTTTCTTTTTATAAATACTTACCTTCTTTAAACCTAAACCTTTTTCGGCAAGCATTAGGCTCTCTACCGAAACGGAGTAGCATAGCTCGGTAGCTTATGTATACAATAATATTGATAAAATGATTGCATTGTATTTTATGCACCTAAATCATGATGCTTTTGTATATATTATTAATGTTATATATACAACCATTCAAATTATATGTGGAAAAACGAACAAACTGCACGTTTGGCCTAGTGGTTTAACGGTCACCACGCCGTTTTCTACTTCGCCAAGTGTCGTGGGTTCAAATCCCACGTAGGACAACACTTTGTGTGATCCACAAATTGTTGTTCTGAGTCTAGGTGTTCTTTGTGTCCATTTCATGTATGTTTGTTAAGTCCCGCGACACAGGATTTATTCCTAGTGCGGGAGTTGTCTTTTTAAAATAATAATAAAAAAAAAACTGATCTAGAATCTCCTTCTTTGTTGAACTTTGTAATGTATTCTTTTATGTTATTTAATTACGTAGACATTAATGTTATAATTTCAATTCCTTATAATACTCTTGAAATATTAATTTACAGCTATCTACTACTTAGATTACTAACATAATGCGTTCATAATAACACTTTAGGTGTACAAGGTGTACAACTTACGAGCAAATTTTTTTAATAGCGGATCATTTCCATATTTGCATCTCCACCTTTACATACATTTATTCGTATCCCCATCTCATCCATATCCATCCATTGAAGATAAATAAGTCTATTCATTCCCGAGATTAAACGCTCATGTTTTAAAAGAAAAATAACACCGACTCTGCCGCAGCGGTAGATTGCATCTGTGCAACGGCAAGACTATCAATCATGCTTTATCGTTCTTTTGCTGGACGCTACTGATTAAATTATTCCATCGAGGTGACTTAATGAAATAGGCAAGGATTGGTTCACACTTGACTTATACACCGTAACACTTTTAAGTTGAAGAGTAGAATATAGTCTGGGATCCCCGGAACAAATTTTACATGTAATTACTATCAAGCTAATTTTTCGTGAGTGGCTTCATTTTGATGCGGGGCCCACCTTTCACCTTACAAAATTTTCAATTGATGTAGCTAACAGGGCTAGCAGTGACAAAAGACTTTAGAGCGTAGGACCGGGATAACGTACTACGCAATTTGTAGGACAATGTGGCTGTCAAATGGTATAAATATTAATATAATCTTTTTCAGGATCAGTATACTTTAATATGTTTTTTCCAAATAAATATGGTAATATTTTATTAAATAATAACTCATATTGTGTAATACAACAAGTTTTTTTTTTCTTAAAAAGACTACTCCCATACTAGGAATAAATCCTGTGTCGCGGGGGACTTTACAAACATACATGAAACGGACACAGAGAACACCCAGACTCAGAACAACAATTTGTGGATCACACAAAGTGTTGTCCTACGTGGGATTTGAACCCACGACACTTGGCGAAGTAGGAAACGGCGTGGTGACCGTTAAACCACTGGGCCAAACGTGCAGGCATCATTAAACATAATCATACAGGTTTAGAGCGAGATTTTACAAAATAATTGAAATTATAATATGCGTGTTACGTACTAATATTAGTTACACATCAACAGCCCTTAACAGTTCACTGAACCTCTTATTATTAAGAAGGTTTTGCTCTACTAATAAATAATAATAAGCTTAGTTACAGATTAAATGTACATCAAATTCTGAAATTCTGAAACACTTTCCGAATTACTGTTAATATTAGATTGTATTGGTAAGACATATCTGATTTATTCATTTAAAATTTATATTGCCCTTATATCAATCAACCATTATCAATTTTGACTAATTATCTTTATACCAGCCGGCAGTTTTATTTAACTACTATTGGAACTATTTCTGTGTGAGTGTACATGGTAAAGACTAGGTTACGGACTACTGAATGACATTTCACTGATAAAAACATGCATTATGTAAATACAAAACTAAAAGTATATTATAAATTCATTTTTAATTGGCACACTCACATGTGGGTATGAGAACCTTCGAGTTGCTGCAGACTTCCCAACTTTCTCCATCCACGATTTCCAATAACTTTATCTTATCCGCGTTATCCCAGTTCATCTTTTTTACACGGGAAAAAACCGTATGAAACCGATTAGATTCAGGAAGGCGGAAACAGCCAAAATTCTTTTTAAAACACACATTGCTCCGCACTCACATAACATTTGAAAATCAACATCATTATAATTTCTACAAATGTAATGTAATAAATAACCTGTTCTTTTTAAGAAGATCTATTGAATCAACAAGCAGAAAGAACGAAACAAATCTACGTTAATAGATCCGACTTCTGTAGTGAAATGTCGTTCCTGCTTAAGAAATATTTCAAGTTTGGATGTTAACCAGTTGATTCTTTGAGGTATTTGATCTAGTTTCCGAACACTAATCACTCTTAGAACTTGAAAATTCAATCTTGTAACGGTCTACTGTCCAATCTAGCTATAAATTACTCCTCGCTGTGCTTGTTTCTTCAAGTTACGAACACGCGAAGTCACAATTGTGAGCAACGTCGCACATCATAGCTGCTGACAAATAAATATGACATACATTGTTAATTAATAGGCTACATTATATTAACAGTGGGTTTGATAAAGCCTTTGGGTTCTGTATACCCTTGAATATATCCTTGATGAAATAGGATTTAGAGACATGCAAACTCTGTCAACATTTTTAAAATTAGTGGTTAAATAGTTAATTTTAGTTTCTATTGATAGATATGAAAGTATAAATATAGAAAATATTGTAGTGAAATTAAATAAACTTTAACCAATTAAAAAAAGAGGGGATTTAGTATTCGACTGGTTTTTTTTGTGATTGTGTAGGTACACGATATTTCATTGGTTAACCGATTTCGATATTTCTGTTTTTAATTACATTGGTTTTAATTTCGCTAGGTCAATAAAATTTAAAGAAATAGATGTATATTAATATTATAAACGCAAAAGTTTGGAAGTATGGATGGATGAATTTTTGTTACTCTCTCACGCAAAAACTACTGAACGGATTTGATTGAAACTTTACAATAATATAGCTTATACATCAGAATCACACATTACTATTTGCTGCGATAACCGACATATACACGGGCGGAGCCGCGGGCAACAATTTAGTAAATAATAATTTAAAATAAATGTTATTGTTATTTAAAGAAATAAATCTTTGAGTATATAAAGTCCTCATATGAAATGTTATATTTAGACATACAAATTATTTCAATGACATCAAGAAAAAAATCAAAAGCGTTTTTTTAAAATAGCATAGATCCCTAAAACTTCGTAAGTAAAGTCGTTCATCTCACAAATAAGGGACTTATAACTGACCAGCTTTTAATATACTCTGTACCAATTAGGAGGCTTCTTGTCTTACCAACGTACGGCCCGACACCACAATATTGATTAACTCCATTTCTACATAATTGGATACGGTTATTAATTAGTTCCCTTTGAATATATTAATATTTATAGGCTACCTTCTACAGGGAAAATTGTATTGAGTTTGAGAACGGTTGAACCAAAAATGTACACGTGTTTGTCATTTCCTTTAATCATAAATGCAATGACAAATTGAGTACACCTTTCTACATCCGATCTTAAATGATTATAAATATCAAAAGTATTGAAACACAGATTTCAGTTTAATATTTAGTTTTCCAGTCATAAATTTATACATTTATCGTTTTTGTCTTTGACTGTTTTGCTATAATCCAATTTCTTCTTGATTTATATTGATTTACATTTAAGAAAAATTAAACCGAATTAAAAATCTGTTCACATATAATCTATTTGATTAATCAATACAAATCTTGAAATCAAACTTTATTCATTTTTTTATGAGTTCTGCTACCTGGCATTTTGTCACCATCATCAGACCAGAACAAACATCGAATTATAACTTGTTTAATTTAAAAAAATATTTACGTATATTATTATTTTATACGTAACATAAGTAAAAATCAATTAAAATACACAATTATTTTAAAAATAATTATTGCCCCTTACTCTGGTCCCTTACTGGTCATCAATTTAAACTTCAAAATTCGTTTAAATAAATAACGTGGACAACCCTAGTTGTTCAAAATATTAATGACACGTAGTTTAAAATATTGATTCCTTCTCTTATCCGCAGACATCCTGATTGCGTTGAAAAAACTTTAACAAGAACAGTACCGAAATATCCCTTAGGTTATTTCAGATCAATTTATTTAGCTAAATTAACCGAAGCACATCGCATTTGCATTCGATTTCCATAACGCGTTGCAGGCGTATCGGCCGGCCATACGTCACTGTACACGGGAGATATAGTCTGTACGGACTACTTGATCGATTGTGTGATTCTGCAAACGAGAAAAGAAAGATATGAAAACGATAAGAATACAGGCTGGAGACGGTTGTTAATAATTAAAACTTATTCACAGGAATATCATTATATCTAAACTAGGTTTAATTTTTAATTAAAACTATATGCAGATCTCAGTCTATGCAAATTGTTCTTAAACTTCGTCTGAATTATTTTCTCCTCTCCTCTTCCTTTATACACATATCGATTCATCTGCCCAGAACACTGTGATCTATCCCTAGTTAATAAAACATCGCTGTGTTTGTTACATAGATATTTATACTAAGTTTCGAATTTGTTTATCTATATTTAATTTCATCATGATGAATGAAAATATTACCATAAGGTAATCATCACTTTGTCTATGATAATGTATTGGTTGAGAAAATAAAAGACAAAAACAATGCGATACAAAATAGCGGTTTGCTTAAAATTTTTATTATGATTTCTTCTAATGATCAATGTGCCTTCTAAAACAGTAATTGCAATTATTACAGAAGAAAGTTTGTAATCTTGAGAAATCTGCGGTGCGACAAAAATTACTTCTTTAACGACTATTTGTTGTAGGTAATTTCTCACTGTCTTTTGTTAAAAAATACAACAAATAGTGATCATGATATAAAGACAGTTGAGACGAAACTGGTACTTACTAGAAAATTATAGCCAGTTAAGACTGAGAATAAAAAAATATTACATTTGTGTTGTGTAACATGACTAAATTAGATAATCGTAAAATTAAGAGATCTCTTGTGGTCTACAACTAATTAATAAACTTAATGTATATTGTTAAGGTTTAGTGTAAGTTTTCTACGTAGTTATTTTTTCTCGCGTTAATATCGTTTCGTCATAAACAACGCGCCTTCCTTCATTATCGAGGTACATATGAGACAAGAGGTTTTCTGCCAACGTCGTGATTTATCCAAAGGAAATTGTCAGACAACTAATGGTTCTTTGTTTATTGATTTATATGTTGTAATATTCGGTAGCGAGAAGGGTCGATATAATATCGTTTCTCGTTTTTTTGCCCCGCCTGATTGAGCTACTGCACAACCCGCCCATGCGTAGATGGCTATTTCGATCTCATATAAAGTAACTTGTATCGTTTTTTCTTATTTGGTCGCATAATCTAAATTACAGGGTTCGTAGATTGGTGTGAATTAGCAAGTAAAAATTTAATGGGAACGATTCTAGAATGTAACTCTATTAAGATTTTTTATGAGATCGAATTATTTTGTACAGGAAATTGTCTTAGAATTAATTAAAAGTTTTAATGTGTTTTATAAAAGGTTATAAAACGTTGCAAAGTAGCTTTGTGCACACAATTTTAACTTCTAATGTGATATACATACAAAATATTGAATTTATTTTAAAATTCAAGTTCTTTCTTTCTCTAGAATGTTACCGAGAAATAGGAGTTTAACGCCTGTATCTCGAACGCGCTTAGAGAAGTAACGATGAATAAACACTTAGTTACAACATGTTTATTAAGTATGTAATAATTAATATAAATTAGACATAGTAAGATTTTTAACTAACTGACTTTGAAACCCTCCAATAGCATCAGTTACATTGCGTGTCACAAACATCGGTGAACGCTTACAGCTTATAAAATACTCGTATATTGATTATAAATATTATACCTTCATAAAAGTAAGGTTCTTTCTCATATGCCTTTAGGAATCACAATTATAATTTATGACAGATAACAATTTTCGTATATAACAAATGTTGCCAGTGTTAGACATAGACGTATTTATGTATGGATACATAATGTTTTCAATCGAAGAAGTACACTCATTCATACATCGAAATCAACCATAATCTAATCTAATGAAGTATGTTTTCACGGGTATAGCATCAAACAAGTTGTGTAAGATTTGTGCTAATGGTTATCTTTGATGCCTATCTATATATATATAAAAATGAATCGCCGATATGTATGTACGCGCATAACTTTCGATCGGCTGCCCCTATTTTTTTTTTTTATGTGTTCCTTATTGTTTGGACAAGGTTTGTGTACAAGAAAATTTAAAAGATAACGGGAAAAGTCTTTTTTTTTGTCCGCGTCTGTACACTGCCTGTGGGAAGTTGAGACAGATATTTAAATATGATTCGCCGAGTCAGCTAGTAGACATATAAAACCAACTGACCCACGCAACTTCAATTGCTGTCAGTCTTTACAATCAAAATCGGTTCCTATTAGTCTAAGCGTGCTGTTAACTATATTCTTACTATTGTAGGCATATCAGCATAAGGCCCTTCGCACACGGCGTCGTAGCGTAAGCGTATCGTAATCCGCGCGTACGACGAGAGCAATACGAACATGTCCGCACACGAAGCGTTGTTGCAGTGAATCGTAGGAGATGCGTATTGTCATTACGATAGTCGCAGCGTATTGGCGTAAAAAAGCAAGCGTGAAAAAATTATTGTTCATTAATTTCTTTCAAATTTAACTTTTTTTTTTTAACTTCTTACGACTTTTAATTTTCAATATGACTGAAATAGTGATCAAATTCGTGAAACTCGTTGAAACGTTCTTGTCTGTATAATTATTTATTAAGTAAATATGTATAATCAAGGAAAGATGTAACAAATACAGCTTGGACAGAAATATCGTCAAAGATAAACTGATTTATTGAAAATTATTGACTTATTGAAAAAATACACACAATACTGCGACTGCCACGACAGAGAATTACCGGCTTTCAGTAATTAATTTGCCATATAACCGCAAAGCTGGATTGATAATGAAGTAATCTATCACCGTGAAGATTTGCTTTATATTCTGAAACTATTATTTGTTGGTTACCCGGTTGGTTCAGCTGAGATCTTACAAAACGATACGCCTATGCGACGATTCGTTTGTGCAACACTGCAGGTCGCGTACGCGTAGCGTCGCAACGATACGCTTACGATACGACTACGCTTACGACCCGTGTGCTAAGAGGGTAACACACAATTCAACAAAAATATGAAAATTTGTTAGATAGTTTCAAATTTCATTGAGAGCAACAAAATGACACGAGACTTTTATATAATAGACATTTTTAATAGTAGATTCTTAACACATAGCTTCTTTTCTGTAAATGAATAAAATTTAATTTTTTTTGCCTTTTTCCATTTCTTATTTAGGGTTCAGAGCGATATTTATAAGCTTGCTAATGGTTCGGGCTAGATGTTTGCTTAACTTCGATCCTTGGTTTACTTTTTAAATGGGACAGTGGAATAAAATGAAGCAAAGAATACTAATATGCATCGGAATGAAAATAGAATATAGCTTGGCTAAAGTATACTTAGTTTATTGATTATCCAGTCAAATAGGCTGCTAGGATAGAAGCATTGATTAGTCAACTATAGTTATTCATCAATAGTTTTCAATATAGTACAGTCCCGTGCCGTTCAGTTACTGTAGGAGAGCCACGTTTCGGCACGAATGGGCCGGCTCGTCCGGAGTGATACCATGGCCTCACAGAAAATCGTTGTGAAATAGTGCTTGCGCTGTATTTCACCGTGTGAGTGAGGATACCGGAGGCCTATACCCCAACCCCTCTCCCCCTATTCTCCCAAAGATCGGCAACGCACTTGTGACGCCTCTGGAGTTGCAGGTGTCCATGGGCGGCGGTAATCGCTTACCATCAGGCGATACGTCAGCTCGTTTGCCCGCCTAATCCATTAAAAAAAACAAATTACGGCTAACAGATACCTAACGAATGCCTAATAAGGAGTTGATCTATAACATTAAAGATTTCACTTTTTAAATTGATATCTATTTTGTGCTTACAACAAGCCTATACTAATATTCTGCTTAGATTTTGATTTAAGTAAATTATTCTACATAATATTGCAGTAAAGCAATAAAATTTGAATTCGGAATTTATATTGATTGCTCGATTTTATATGAACTTACATAACATTACTTGTTTATAGAGATATATATAGAAACCTGAAACTTTCTCTAAATGTTGAGATTGATTACTATCTCTATTATCATCTATTAATTCCATAATAGTCCATTTCTTACACATACTTCACTCAATGTTCACTCTCTAAACTAGATTAGAATTTAAAGAAAGTAAATTAATGGTTAAATGAAAAAAAGCACCTTCATTTAAAAAGCCTAAATTTCAAACAACATCCCTATGAAATACTGCATACGAGTCAGGTGATGATGAACCTTTTTATTTAAAAAACTCTAATTCACTATTTAAAACAGTATGTTCATTCAAATTGAATGTTTTGGTGACCACAAATTACTTCACCGTCCAAATGATCGTTTAGAGAAGGAATGACGATATGGTCTATGATTTGTTCTTCACGCTTACCGTTTATGGAACCATCACATGGAGAGCGGTTTTATTATTTTTGTTTTAACTGCGGTGAAGTTGAAAGAAGGGGTTTAATGAGTGTCTGTACTCTAATACTTGTATATTAACTTCTAAACTTTGAATCAATTTCAAAAAACCAATATCATTTGGTTTATCGATTTAAAAAGTTGACTTAAAGCCTAATCTTTAAGTATTTTCAAAGCTTGCCGATGGAGACTAAGTTAAGCTAAGCTTAGAAAAACGAACTAACGTTTCATCAATGTATTTTATAGTATTAAGTCCGTTATTGTTTTTTCAGAACACCGTGTCTAAAGTTTGCTTCCTTGTGCCTAAAATTAAATGAATAACACAAATGTAAAAAAAAAGATAATAAAAGTATAAAAGTCCCTTAGCCCAGCCATATATGAATACCGCAGCGAAGGCGACAAGAAGTAGCGCTCGTGCGCACACTATACCACACCTAATGTCACTTAATGATTCCTTCGTTACGCATGTTAGGCTGCTCACATACTCACGATTAATGTAATCTGAGTTAACTTACATACATGCGACAAAAGTTTAATCTTCAGTCGTGTATCTAGTTACTAAACCACACCACTGTGTACTTGACTTTACTATAATTTGCATATATATTATCTTCTGTCTATCTATCTATATATATAAAAGAGGAAGGTGACTGACTGACTGACATACCCAGAGATCAACGCACAGCCCAAACCGCTGAAGCTATAATCCTGAAATTTTGCATGTAGGTTCTTTATATAACGTAAATGAGCACTAAGAAAGGAATTTTTGAAATTCCACCCCTAAGGCAGTAAATCAGGGGATGACAGTCTGGGTGAGCTAAACCGCGTGTAAAAGCTAGTAATTAATAAGCGAGTGAGTATTTTGTCTAAAGTCATTATCTAAACCCTGAGCAGTTTGATTAAAAAATAGAAAAAGTATTACTTATCATCACAACCCGAGAAAACTCTCAGGTTGTAAACTATTTTACAAATATAAAAGGAATAATTTATTCAACACCATAATTATTTATTTTCGTATTCAACTTCACAATATTTTGTTTTACTACGTGATTATAATGACTTATTAAAGAGTGTCTGTTTTCTTTAAAAATATAGTTTCTTTAATTCAAATCAAGGAGTTATCTTAAATTAGTGATCAGGTATATTGACGTTGTCATTACAAATGCTTTATACGCACACCAGGATAATAAAGTAGATTCATTTTTAGCTGTTTTTCTTCATATAAAATTCAATAAGACAGTTTAGAGCGATTACTGAAAAAGTTTTTTTTTCTTTGTTAACATACATGAGCCTGCCAAAGTCACTCTACGAGGCATGCCTACTCGTGGTACTCTGCCTGATGGAAGGCATGAGCAGAATTTAAGAGTAGTGGGTACCATGCTAATTGCGAATGCAGACAATTTATCATAGTCATCCACACTATAACGGCCTATTGAGATGCTTCTGCGTTATTGGGCCGCTGATAAATATAAGTACAGGAAAATGTATGACTTAGGTACTTAACTTAAGGTCCTATGTTCCCTAGATGGGGCAGAGGGCGTCCACAGTGCATCGCCATCCCGTTCTGTCTTCAGCTTCAGTGTCTCACTTGATTTCACTCGAAGTCTTGCCAATGGCCTTGTTTTAGTTACAAGAAAATGTTTAGTCTGAATAAAAAACACAAAACTTGTACATGTTTAAGCTGTGACTTAAAACCTATGACTTGCATTTTAATCGAATGTCTACCTGGACACCTGAAGGACGTAGCCCGTTGTGAAACATATATCTATCTACTTAGAAGGCATTTACTATGCGTATAGAATGTTACATTAGTTCTAAATCACCTTTTAAAATTATTCAGGTAAATGTTAAATGCGTATGATTAACTGGATAAACTGATATTCAGGTAAAACCGCTGAATCCGCGCCTGTGTTCAGTGTTGTGGGGGATGTGTGTATATGATGACAGATGACATATTGTCAGATGTTACACATCCTACACGACTCCTGCAGCGCTCACTCGTATTCCGTTTCTAGTTCCTAATTCATGTTGTCAATATTTCTATGAAAACCTAACTTTCATTTTCTTTCGCAGGAGAAACCTCACAAATGCAGTCTTTGTTCCAAGTCATTCCCAACGCCAGGAGACTTGAAGTCACACATGTATGTCCACAGCGGTTCATGGCCATACAAATGTCACATATGTTCCAGAGGATTTTCCAAGCACACCAATCTCAAGAACCATTTGTTCTTGCATACTGGTAATTATTGTTTTTTTTTTATAGTTTTAATTCCATCTCGCATACAATATGAGTCAAATTAAATAAAAATATATATTTAAAGATACAAAGTAGTAGAGTAAATCAGCAAATAAAGAAAATCTAAAATATATACATTAACCAATAGCAGTTTTCGGTAGTACAAAGGTTATAGTTATATTACTTTTATGTGTCATTTCATCTTAAGAAAACGTGAATGTGTTTCACAAAGATAATTCAAATGAATATAGTTTACGCTTACAACAGTCAGTTACACATACATAAACAAAATACATACAGGTGACGCTAATAAAAACATGTTTGACACATTGCAAGAACCGACACAGATTCAATCTAGTTCGAGCAAATAACAAATAATGTACTTTATTTATAAAATTTAAGAATTTAATTGTAAATTATTGTACTTGTTAACTAAATAAATATTTTATTATTATTATTATATATATAGTTTTTATATACGTAACGTAACGTACGGAAACAGTATCAATTGACGATATGACCACTTGAACCACTGCGTCTAACATGTCGTGTCAAGAGAAAGTTGCTTCTTTAATGACCAATTTCCATTGTTACAGCTAAGCATCAGAGGAACAGCGCAAGAGACGCCACTTGAAGTGTATATCACTTAACTGATCAACAATTATTTACATTTATTTAAGACAATCTGTCTGACAAATTATAACAAAGTGTGATATTAGATTAATTAGTTTTAAGTGTTATTTTTTTATATTGTTAAGTGGTATTTATCATATGCTTAAATATGAATAAAATTATTTGAGATATTATTTTCAAATAATGCTGATTGGCTACGAAATATTCAGTACGTTACAAAAGCTTTGTTTGGTTATTATTATTTTTATTTAGAATAAATTACAAGAAGTCCATGCTACTATTAAGAAATAAGATTTGACTTATTTCTTTCAGAAATTTTATTGTGTCAGACGTGATAAAGGGCCTTTCAAATGAACCACGAAAGTCTAATAGAGACAAGTTAGCTAGCCACACACGCACAGATCCGTGATTTACCACACACGAGTACGGGCAACTGACGGGCAGTAGTTCAAATCGTAACTCCAGCATATACGGTTGTCTGTAAAAATGTATATTTCAAAGCCTAAATTACGTTGTATCTGCAGCGGGATTGGTTTTGTTGTTTTTTCGACCAATTTTTCGTATGCCTTTAATTCTATAATAAGGTACAATTGCTTATCTTTGACTCTTCAAAAACAAGGCAAAGACTTAAAGGCTCTATAAAACTTGTCCAAAATGCTTTATTTTCGCTTAACACCATTTCTGTGATCAAACGCATTAAAACTAATTCGAGAGTTAGTGCGCGACTGACGTCAAGTCTGGCGGGTACATCCATCGCTACGCAATCACGCACAGTTGGGAGCTCGGATCTGCCCGCCCCGTGCCTGATCCGCTCGATTTGACCACGGGCAGCGGGCAGGCACCCGGCGGGCAAATCCGTGTCCGTTCTCACCATACACGCACGGATCTGTCCGACAGGCATGATTGTCGGGCAGATCCGACGGGCAGATCTGTACGTGTATGGCTAGCTATTAAAAATGGAATTAAAGCTAAAGAACACTTTAGATAAAATCGGCAGCTATGTCTGAAGGTACCCTTAAAAATAATATAAAAAAATGATAAATCGCTTCTTAGTGTTTTATAATTTCACTGTTGTTTAATTCAGATGTTGCGTAAATGTTTGTACAAAACCTGTACTAAAGAAAGTCATGACTTCAACCCTCTCCCCTGTTCAAATCATTAAATTAGTGGTTACAAATTTAGTAGTTTAATAGGTTTTAGTATTTTCGGTAGTCCATGTTTAGGTGTTTCAGTACTTAAATTATAGGGGAAAAGTGTTTAAAATACATATTAATATAAAATATTAGTCATATTACTTTTTGTATTTCTTTTTGTATAAATAAATATTTAAGTAAGCGTTTTTATATTTATAATGAACGTTTATTTTCACAACTCTATTTAATACTATCAAAATACAAATCAAGATAACTCTATCTTAATATCCGAAAACAAATTCGATATTCACGAACTTAGTTCATCTCTTCTTATTTATCTTCTTAGTTGGTTAAGGTGAAAAATTTTTCTACATAATGTTATGTAGACCTTAGTTTTTTGTAAATATATCATAAGACTATACCTATAATATACCTACATTACGTACGTATATTGTGATTACAATTCCGTCCACTTGTAAATACAACTAATCATTTACAGCAACGAATTATTAAATTATGAATACTATTTATATTTTACACATAAGAATTGCCGTAGATAATAAATAAATATATATAAATTATATTTGAATTTTATTTGATTATTTTTATCCCTTTGACAGGTGAAAAAAAAATGCGTGGTGTCCCTCCGCGCGGAAGAAGTGAAACTTCTACAGTGCTTTCATACCCCCTCCATGGTAGTGTTAAACGTTTAACGCAACCTTCTTGGAAGTCGCATTAGAAGTTTTACTTCAAAATGTTTGAAATCTATTCATTTAGCTTCACCACCCAAAATCAGTTCTTGTGTTAATCCATGATACAATACGACTTTACTCTAAATATCTTTTAAATTCACAATACTGACAACAGTTTTTGGGTCACAGTATTACAGTACCTACTCTTAAAATGAGGACTGCATGTTTGGCCTAGTGGTTTAGCGATCTCCACGCCGTTTCCTACTTCGTCAAGTGTCGTGGGTTCAATTCCCACACAGGACAACACTTTGAGTTATCCACAAATTATTGTTCTGAGTCTGGGTGTTCTTTGTGTCCGTTCCATGTATGTTTGTAAAGTCCCCCGCCACACAGTATTTATTCCTAGTGCGGGACTTATCTTTATTAATAAGAAATGGAGCATGCATAACTAAAAAAAGCGACCAAGTGCGAGTCGGACTCGCCCATGAAGGGTTCCGAAGCAGCAAGTAACATAATACAAAAGTTCTTGTAGTTCGTTGTAACTTTGATCGATAAATTGCGGTTTACGATTTATGACGTATTAAAAAAAAACTACTTACTAGATCTCGTTCAAGCCAATTTTCGGTGGAAGTTTGCATGGTAATGTACATCATATATTTTTTTTACTTTTATCATTCTCTTAATTTAGAAGTTACAGGGGGGGGGGTACACACATTTTACCACTTTGGAAGAGTCTCTCGCGCAAACTATTCAGTTTAGAAAAAAATTATATTGGAAACCACAATATCATTTTTGAAGACCTATCCATAGATGGTTTTGATGTACACACGTATGGGTTTGATGAAAAAAAACATTTTGAGTTTCAGTTTTATGTATGGGGATCCATTTTTTTTTTTTCTATTTTTGTGTGAAAATCTTAATGCGGTTCACAGAATACATCTACTTACCAAGTTTCAACATTATAGTTCTTATAGTTTCGAAAAAAAGTAGCTGTGTCATACGGACGTACAGACAGACAGACAGATATGATGAATCTAACCCTACGAAGTCTACGAAATCTAAGGCACGGAACCCTAAAAATCCAGTAGCATTACCAGTAAGTATAGAAATAAGCATTGAATGTGGAACCAAGTTTCCGAATTCTGCAGCTATTATAACATTACCATTGCTCAAAGATCATTAATAACCACATTCCAAAAGCAGAGTTCAGCAAAGCTCAGTTTATTTTTTCATATCCAGTCTGTCCCTACCTTTATTTGCCCATACAGTTACTCTTTCAAACCACAAGTGTTTCAGAGGTCCTGAGTTTAAATCTTGGGTCAGTCGAAGCGCAATTGGTTTTTTATGCATCCGATGGCAATAGTTAGTGATGTGGCCATACAGATGCACGAATATTTTAAAGTAGACATAACCTACACATATTCAAATAAGTCATGTTAAATGAGATAATAACGAATACTTAACTTTCTAATATCAAATAACATATATCCTACTGTTGCATGTGATATGAATTGATACTGAAAGTAACGTAAATGATTGTTTATGACCATTAATACTTGATCCCGGAATAGACTGGCTGAAAAATCCATTAGTCAATACGGTTTGCTATCACCAGTACTATCGTTCATGTATTTTATATATTATATTCATAACTAAACTAAACCAAGTATGGAACTATTCCATGGATGAAAAACAAACAAATTGTTGAAAAAAAATTAACAAAATAAAAACCGACTTCAAGGTTTGACTCGATTTCTCTTGGATGCCATCATCAGATCGTAGTGTCCTTATCATGGTACCACCGCTGGGATATCTCCATTCTATTAAAAAAAGAATAATTAAAATCGGTTTATAAACGACGAAGCTATCCGCGAATACACATAAACATATAATTATACGGTCGAATTATGAACCTCCTCCTTTTTTGAAGTCGGTTAAAAATAGATTCAACAAATTACATGTTCTCCTTGTGGTGATCCGATAAGTGTCGTAAGATACGACTGGGAGAGCAAAATATGCAAGCTAGTAAGTCAAAACCTTCATTTCAAGGTTTAAAAAAAAAGGAAAGGTCTAGTTAGAAGTGGACTATTATAGAATGTTGATGAACTACATGAGTTACATTTAAAGCTGCTTCACTTCTGCAAAGCATACGTGGTAGTCCTAACCGTCTCCACAGCGTCATTCCAGACAGAAATGACAGCCCATTAATAAATTATTTATGTAGATTACATGTACTAACATAGTTCTATTCTAAGGTCTATTGTATACTAACACGTTATGGATAATTTAATTAATTTCATTCATTTTGAAAGTCGTCATCATCATCTCATCCGAGAGACGTCCATTGCTGGACATAGCCTTTCCCAAGGCTTTCTTCAACATTCGGTCCTGTTTTGATAGTGCTAGTAAGAAATGTGCGTAAAATTACTCTGCGGTGAGCATATCTATAGAAAAGTGAATGTTTAATCATTGAAATAGTTGATTTTCACAAGACTTTGCCTTTACCGAGGTCACTCTATATTTAATCAGAACAGCAAATTGCCCAGAACTACAGTTTTCAACAGAAGTCACAAAAAATCTGCAACGAGACAGTCTAATAGAATTTTTTAATTACTATAAACATATTTTATCAGTTTAGTAAGCAGTAGTGTAACAAAAAAGAAAATTTCCTTTACCCAGCATAACTTAAACAGTTACAATAAAATAACAAGCAATCGAAGCAATCAGTTCCGCAGCTACCAACGAAATGATTGCAAACTATAATATTCATCATACTGATCGACGCCCATTGAGCATGAATATTTCCCCGAGTGACCGGATATTGTCAGCATAAAGTATTATCTTTATTACAAGTCTGAAATATTTATTAGCATTTATCAGAAACTAAACAAAATACCTTTCAATAAAATCTAACAATAAATAAGATCGAACATTTCCAGTCAATGAAATGTTGGTACGGCTTTTATCGACCCAGAGCATGTCCCATCCCACAGCCATCGGGGAGCAGCAGCAACAATTAAATCTTAATACACTTCAGTGAAGTTGTTTTATGCAAATAAGTGCAAGGCTTGCGTGTATACGCCTACGAGCATTCTAAATATAAATAGTTTTAAATTGCTATTTGCTAGTTTTGCTTCCACGCTACTTAATATGGAATTTGCGATACCTATGGTATAGGAAGTGACTACGCACGCTTTTGAATTACATTGCAGTGGTAGGTAATCTTCCGTTTTTAACTATCAATTGAGTACTTTATGTGTCATGTAAACTTAATTGAATATCGCTTATGATGTCACTGATTTTATTTGATTTATTTTACTTCTTTTTCACTCACACACAGCTATTTAAATTTGTTCATGGAAATATGACTTAACGTACACAATTATTTTTTAAATTAATGAAGAGTACTACTATATAGTTCCGAAGTCTAAAAAAACAAATTTATATCGCTTAAACGATAGCGTATCAAGTAATTCAAGTAATTGTTTTTTAGGGTTCCGTGCCAAAGACAAAAAACGGAACCCTTATAGATTCGTCATGTCTGTCTGTCTGTCCGTCTGTCTGTCCGTCCGTATGTCACAGCCACTTTTTTCCGAAACTATAAGACCTATAATGTTGAAACTTGGTAATTAGATATTAACACATATGTGTGGGGTATCTATGGATAGGTCTTCGAAAATGATATTGAGGTTTCTAATATATTTTTTTTCTAAACTGAATACTTTACGCAAGAGACCCTTCCAAAGTGGTAAAATGTATGCCCCCCCCCCCCGTAACTTCTAAAATAAGAGAATGATAAATCTAAAAAAAATATATGATGTACATTACCATGCAAACTGCCAACGAAAATTGGTTTGAACGAAATGTAGTAACTAGTTTTTTTTTTATACGTCATAAATCGTAAACTGCAATTTACCTTTCATTCAATCAACACAAATATAAAAATAAAATAAAAATTATGTTATGTTACTGGCTGCTGCGGAACCCTTCATCGGCGAGTCCGACTCGCACTTGGCCGCTTTTTTTTAATAGTTTCGTCGTCATTCTATATCAGTCAAAAAGTAAGTGAAACTTTGAACATTAACTATGTATGCGCTCATAATGAAGTTGGTAAACAAAATTATTAAAAAAAAATATGCGTCAATAAAAATGTATAGAGCACGAAAATGTCAATAGTCATATTTAAACTACAGAGGTCAGAAAAGTGCAAGCAAGACAGATTCATGCGACGAGGGCTCCGTATACACGTATTTTGAATGGAAGTAGTTCGTCCATCTCGGGAATCAATTCGCAAAGTTTCCTAGCAAAACGAAGGTAGGAAAAAGGCCGATTCTACGGGCCAGAGTTTAACTTTGAAGTAAGACGAGATTTAAAACTGATAATGGTGCTTATTCCGTTGCTTGTAAACTCAATTAACTAAATTAAAATTATTTTGATACTTTATAATGTTCGTGGCATAATACACATAAAAAAAAAGATTCTTTAAATCAATTTATCATCGTCATCAACAGCTTTTAACAGTCCACTACTGGACATAAGCCTCTCCTTAGAGAGGAAGTTGGCCACCTCGTTGGCCAGACGGGTTGGTTTAGGGTTTGTTTCCAGTTTTCTTTCTTTTCAACCGACTTCAAAAAATGAGGAGGTTATCAATTGTACGACGAATTTTTTTTTAAGTTTGTTATCTCATAAATTTCGACTGGGTGAACTGATTTTGATAATTTTTATTTGAAAGCTGGTACTTCCTATATTGTCCCATTTCAATTTAGTCTAGTTCTGACATGTCATCCATGAGAAAACCATATAAGTTTTCAATTTGCATTAAGCATGTGCGCGACAAATTGACGAATAACTCAATATCACGCCAACCGATTTCGATGTTTTTTTTTATTTGAAAGCTGGTGCTTTCCATGTGGACCCAATTCAATTTGGTTGTTCTTGAAGTCGGTTTTTTTTTAAATTAAAATTTTGTATTATTGGCAATGCTGTTGTAGTGCGTAGTTTGTTCCTTTAATCGCCTCTTACGACACCCATGTGATGGATAGGGGTGGTGACACTGTGTATTCTTGATCCGTCACCACACGGTAAGTTAAATCAATTAATTTATTGTAATATATGTACATAACCATTATTTATAAAAAAAATAACAATATTTACATACAAGCGTCAAACACAGTCATGGAGTTTCCACATCATTTTAAATTAAAATCTGAATTCAAGTAAGTTACTTATTGACCTGGTTAGTAAAGTATATTGTAATTCATTTCAATGTGCCTGTAGTTGGAGGTAATGATTGTTAATTTACAAAACTCTTTAATCTGATGTTTACATTTTAATTAAAATCATAGATATATAGTCGCGCCTATATCCCAGAGGGGTAGACAAAGATAATTAATCTCCACTTTCTACGGTCCTGACACACTGATGACGGTATTTGGCTTCGTCCACATCCATCACTCGCTGCATACACGCTCGTCGGTACCTGGTGTTAAGACTTTCAAGATAAATGGATTATTTGAAAAAAAAAAACACGAAGCAACACTTGACTACGCTCTATCTGAGTCTAAGCCTGATACCACATACTCACAAAAAAAACTTTCCTTACTTTTTGCCGGGCGGGTAAAGATACCGGAGCCGTCTGCCCATTTTTAACTGACTTCAAAAAAGGAGGAGGTTCTCAATTCGACCGTATATATGTTTTTTATGTGTGTTCGCGGATAACTTCGTCGTTTATGAACCGATTTTGATGATTCCTTTTTTAATGGAAAGGAGAAATCCTAACGGTGGTACCATGATAAGGACATTAAGATCTGATGATGGCATCCAAGAGAAATCGAGTCGAACCTTGAAGTCGGTTTTTGTTTTTGTTAAAATTTTACTTGTCTCACTTTACTATTTCTGTGACCCAAGGGTGGTAGATACAAAGAAAAAATTGAAAACATTAAAAAACATACGGGATTCTAAAGTTTTAACGTTCAGGTGTTCATAATATTATGCTTGTAATGACATAAAATAACTACAACAATCTAATTATAGATACAATTAAATTTTATTACGTATCTTATCCAAAATATGTTAAACATTGAGAATGATATGAATAACACGAATATCGACGTTATTTCGACATAGAATAATAAAATTAATGTTTATAATGGCACTACCTTCGTAAAAGACAACGAGAATGTATAATTTGATAAATGAATGTGAGCACGTGTTTGGTAATAATGTATTACTTACTTGCGTAATTGTATCCAATGCAACTACACACATCAAAAGTGTCTAGGGATCAACATATGTGTCTAGGGATCAACATATATTTTTGCAATAACTTTTCTCCTGATTGATATTAATTAAAATTTTCTTTAAGGATTCATCAAATAAAGTGTTTTCGTTTGTCACAGTAACGATAAACCAAGTCACCTTTGCATTA
This sequence comes from Diaphora mendica, assembly GCA_949125395.1. Classification (NCBI taxonomy): domain Eukaryota; kingdom Metazoa; phylum Arthropoda; class Insecta; order Lepidoptera; family Erebidae; genus Diaphora; species Diaphora mendica. The sequence goes on from OX421319.1 coordinate 22,903,807, forward strand.
ATAAAGAAATTTGCCATTTTCCTAATAAAGGGATTTTTGACATTTGAACCACTAACATTAAAGTTCGAAAAAAAGACTGAAATAACAGTTTTCTTTAAAATTTTATTAGGTAACTTAAATAATTAATAATCCGTGTTTTGTATTTCTTTAATGTTAACACCACGCGCAAGTCAACAAAGAATGACTGAATGAGGTAGGCACTAGTAATAAAAAAATATAACACTATTATGATAAAAGTCTTTTGACAGTTTTGATTCGTATTTTTCTTCTACTTCTACTGAAGCCTCCAACAGTCGACTGGCTGAGAAAATAGCTTAAGAACCTGTAATGTTTATTTAGCTGTATTATTATGCTTATTAATATATGAAATGGACACAAAGAATACCCAGACTCAGAACAACAATTTGTGGATGCAGACAATGTGTTGTCCCATGTGGGGTTTGAACCTCAAGCACTCAGAAAGTGCCGAGATGCCGCTCATACCAAAACGCCATGCGTGCAGACAAATTAAAATTTATGTTTAGTTTTTTAGGGTTCCATGCCAAAGGCAAAAAACGGAACCCTTATAGATTCGTCATGTCTGTCTGTCTGTCCGTCCGTCTGTCTGTCTGTCCTTCCGTATGTCACAGCCACTTTATTCCGAATCTATAAGCACTGTTGGATTTCGAACGTCATTGTACTGGCAACATTTTGATTGTCTCTGGTTCGTGTTGACGTTTGACGTTTGAGGTTAAATATGTAAAAAAAGATTGTGATAGAACGCTCGTGTTGAAATGGCCGGTGCCGTAATTTATTGATTGTTAATTTTGTAGGACTCGTATGGTTTCCGCGTGAGATTGATAACACCGTGAGTTGCCGTTATTGTGATTAGACTCGCGAGAATTGTAATACGTGATAGGAGCGTCCCGCGAGAACTAAAACGAGTGTACTGTAATTCGAAAATCTGTGGAAAGTTGATTATTGAGAGTAATTCGAAATCCTTGAAGATTGTACAGCATTCTGGAGCCTGTGTGTGTGAGCGTGCCAGGACGGACCAGGCGGTGGGGTACCCCATCAACGGCGCCGAAAACAGGACGCCACACAACTCCAGTAAGTGTAGTTTAGATTAAGAACACGGTGACATTGCTCCTTCCAGGGGACATTGTTATAGCGATTGAATACCTTATTCTATGGGCCGTAAGATATCTCAAGTTTCACAAAGTGATCGCTGCCCTGTCGAGAGAAATGAACAAGCACTATACTGTTGAATCTTGTTAAGTAGATGTATTCTGTGAACCGCATTAAGATTTTCACACAAAAATAAAAAAAAAACAAGAAATTTTTTTTCATCAAACCCATACGTGTGGGGTTCTATGGATAGGTCTTCAAAATGATATTGAGGTTTCTAATATCATTTTTTTCTAAACTGAATAGTTTGCGCAAGAGACACTTCCAAAGCGGTAAAATGTGTGTCCCCCCCCCCTGTAACTTCTAAAATAAGAGAATGATAAAACTAAAAAAATATATGATGCACATTACCATGGAAACTTCCACCGAAAATTGGTTTGAACGAGATCTAGTAAGTAGTTTTTTTTTAATACGTCATAAATCGTGAACCGCAATTTATCGATCAAAGTTACAACGAACTATAAGAACTTTTGTATTATGTTTCTTGCTGCTTCGGAACCCTTCATGGGCGAGTCCGACTCGCACTTGGTCGCTTTTTAAAGTTAATTAATCTCTTTTTCAGTAACTAACATTATTTACTTATTTATTTACTACTTTACCACTTCAACTAATTTGCAATAAATCTTGTAAACAGTTTGCTATGTACAGATTGTACAGTCCCAATAATTTTCAAATAGTCGGTCGACTAACATTCGCCTTTCTGCTGACGTGTCTCAATTAATTCAAAATGTGACATAATTGATGCATATTGCTTCCAGTAGCGTGTCTCAGTAGAACTAAACCATTAATAATTAAATATCCTAATAAAATCATTCTCATATAGCTTGAGGTGGTTAAAATATGTCTGGTAATAATATGCACAGTTCGTTTGTGTGTATTTGGAGCAATAGTGTCTATTTGACCAACGTTTCTGTGAGTGTGAACATTCAACTTATGGGAACATGACATTGATGAGTTGTTTATATCCCTGAATTTGAATCATTTTCTTGTACATAAGTTCTCAAGAAGTCTAGAATCAGGATGTACAGATAAGACATGGTTCAAGGTAGTAGAGCCATTCTGATTTCAGCACGAACAAGCCGGCATGACCGGGGCGGTACTACCTTCTCACGAAAAATCAACCTGAAATGACAGTATTCGTGCTGTCGCGTTTCGTTGGTAAGTTCAAGACCGGAAGTGCAATGATGCACTAGCATCTTAATAGGCCGCCATAGGTGGGCCGCCATGCTGCATTATTGAACACCACTGTTGGATCTGATCTGATCATGCTGTGAGTCAGGCAGAGTAGAGTCCCTTTGGCAGGTTCATACATGAAAAAGCTGTTTAAGTGCCGTTGTGTGTATTACAGCAACTGTGAGCTTTTAAGTTCAGTTTCTATTAGCCGCATCCAATTTAGCTTAAGTATTAGTTTGTTCACCCAAACTCTAAAACCCAACAGACTATGTTTAGTTTGGGCGCAGAGAGCGTGGTATAGATATTCTGGTTAAACATTATAATTTCATTCAAAAGTAAACTAAACTCGATCGAGAACTAACTACGTAAATTGTTGTAAATTATAAGCATAAGTTCATATTCCATCTTCTATCACAGTTATCAAAAGCATATTGCTCCAATTAATCATACGATCAACAACAAATGCTAACCATTTGTTGTTGCTAACCTTTCAAATAACACAGTTTCTAATAGTTAATAACAATTTAATATAATCGTGATCATTTAGACCCACGGTTATGTGGTCCGAAATGGTCAACGGTGGTCTACCTACGGTGGGCAAGACCACCCAAACAAACGACTTCATAATTGCATTGCGTTAGATTAATAATGTATTGTAATGTTTCTGATTGATTGAGTTCTGTTACTTTAAACTTCTTACTACTTCGTTATATTAAAAAAACTGAATGCAAGAGTAATAAATTAATGGTAAGTTTAAAAAAAAAGTAATGTAATCGGATAACGTAATCTTTACAAGATTGCAGACATGTTTGTTAATGTAAAATAACATTATTTGTAAGTCTATCAGGCTGTTAAACTACACACTAATAAAAAAAATCTGAAATAAAGGATTCAGATTAATTATTTGCTCATAAAATCGCTGCAGCCATAGTGGTACTGAAGTGTGTAAGCGATATTTGCTGAGTAGATTATGAATATTTTTAAATTGTTGCTGATTTAACTTTGAGAATAGTAAGAATCTCATTACTGTCCTGAAAATACGTTTGTAAAAATATGTTTATTGTTTAGATAAATAAGTTAACCACATAGGTCTAGTGACATTCATACTAGACAATACTAATATTATAAATTCAAATTAACTCTGTCTGTCTGCCCGTTACAGTTTCACGGCTAAACCACTGTACCGATTTCAATGAAGCTTGTTTTTTTATGGTATAGGTGGCAAACGAGCAGACGTATCACCTAATGGTAAACGATACCGCCGTCCATTGACACCCGCAACACCAGAGGCGTCACAAGTGCGTTGCCGACCTTTGGGGGTTGGGTAAAGGAATGTGGGGAGTGGTATGGGCCTCCGGTATCCTCACTCACTCGGTGAAACACATCGCAAGTGCTATTTCACACTGGTTTTCTGTGAGGCTATGGTATCACTCCGGTCGAGCCGGCCCATTCATGCCGAAGCGTGGCTCTCCCACGGTCCAAATATGGCGATACTCTAATTGTTGTGTAAGGACATAAGCTACTTTTTACTGCGATAACCGACACACACGCGGATGAAGCCGAACGCAAAAGCTAGTAGGCAATAAATTTAATATTCGAATTGAATAGGTACGAACTTTTTACAGAAGTTTTGTTTTTGTTTGGTTTTTTTAAAAAGACAACTCCCGCACTAGGAATAAATCCTGTGTCACGGGGGACTTTACAAACATACATGAAACGGACACAAAGAACACATGACCGCCAACCACTAGGACAAACATGCAGTCAACCTTTGGTAACCAGTTACTAACACATTTCCAGTAACTTGTAACTATGAAAAGTTTACGCAGTTTTTTTAAAGAATATGCTGAACAACATGTTAACCAGTCATCAAGACATCGTCTAAACTGATTACAAATAAAAGTACTCTCATTACCAAGCTCACAGCATCAATTACCCCTAACTCGTCTAGTGACAACATTAATCATCGTCATTAGAGAATCGTTACATATAAATCAATAAACAAAATTTATTAGTGGATCCAGTGAAAGTATGATTATGTCAGTGATGTTTTACAACATCAGTTACGTAAAACTAGAGCAATTTAAGTTTTTAAATGAAATACTACTTAAGTTGGAATTCTTGGGTTACGATAATTGTGGTAACGTCGGACATTAATGTTTTGCGTTTCTAAATATGAAACAAGATATAGAGTCAATAGCTAGCCATACACGCACAGATTTGCCCGTCGGATCTGCCCGGTAGGCAGATCCGTGATTCACCACACACGAGTATGGGCAACTGACGGGCAGTAGTTCATATCGTAACTCCAGCATATATGGTTGTCTGTAAAAATGTATATTTTATTAAAGCCTAAATTACTTTGCATTTGCAGCGGGATTGATTTTGTTGCATTTTCGACCAATTTTTCGTATGCTTGTGCCTTTAATTCTATAATAAGGTACAATTGCTCATCTTTAACTCTTCAAAAACAAGGCAAAGACTTAAAGGCTCTATAAAACTTGTCCAAAATGCATTATTTTCACTTAACACCATTTCTGTGATCAAACGCATTTAAACTAATTAGAGTGTTAGTGCGCGACTGAGGTCAAATCTGGTGGGCACATCCGTCGCTACGCACACACTTACAGTTGGGAGCTCGGATCTGCCCGCCCCGTGCCCGATCCGCTCGATTTGACCACGGGCAGAGGGCAGGGGCACCCGGCGGGCAAATCCGTGTCCGTTCTCACCATACACGCACCGATCTGTCCGCCGGGTACGTCTGTCGGGCAGTTCCGACGGGCAGATCTGTGCGTGTATGGCTAGCTAATGTGACAAACATAGGAATGCCTCGGGACGAATCAAACGAGTCCAAACGTGATGATGTTGTGACGTTTCTTTACATAGTTCCTATGGCCACCTTCTAGCTCCAGCATCAGATTAGCTCCATTTCATTATAACATTGTATCGTCACGCTGTATACATATGCTTGCAAAATTTCAGCAAAATCGGTTGAAGATATCTGTTTCAAAATTAAGTTACAAGATTCCACCCCAACATACAAGCATACACATACATTGCAAGTTAATAAAAGCTTGTAACAACATGAATTCTAATCTAAGCAACTTCACATAAGACATATTTGCTTATGGACGATCCAGTCGTAAGCAGTCATCGTCACGTCACGTCAGTAGCCTGCCAGTCCACTGCTGGACATAGGCCTCCCCGTAGAAACGTGTCGGACTACTACGAGTATTCCACGCTACCGAAACGTGTTGGTTTAGAATTTGTTTCAAGTTTTGCTTCTCTTTTGCAGTGACGTTGTTTAAGGTGCCACCAAAAGTATCGATTTTTTATTCATTTTATATATCACATGAGTACAAGCGAGCACTGTTTGTCGAGTACTGTTGTGAACGAGACGTTGACGATTGCATGAGATATATTGACCGCTGACGCTTTGCCTGGCGTTCAGACGTCGATTGGAACGTTTATGCTGAAGTCGGACGCCGCATATAGCATTTAATAGGAGACCGAGGCCTTACTAAATCGCCTTTAGAAACTCCCACGGTATAAATAGAGTTGGTGACACCCTGTATTCTTAATCTGTTATCAAACGATTCTTATAACTTTCAATACAATTAAGTGGAAACGTGCCCGTTCAAGCATTCAAATTAAGACATCTTTTTGCTATCAATGAATTTTCCTTAAAAAATTGTACCTGCAAAATATTTTAATAGAACATTCCGTTTCACTTTTTCAAAATTGAAGACGACCATTAAATCACCATTTGCATTGACAATGCAAACGGTGATTACAAAAAGCTCGATTAAACTAACAATTGAGATAGGCGCGGCTATACAATGCCATAGATCGCACGACGGGAGTCGATGTACCTATAACCAGATATGGCCAACTAACCAAGACCTATATTTCCATAATAAATATTTTATTGTGAGCTCAAGATATATCTGTCTATCAGCTCTATCTCTTGAACAAAAAAATCTAATAAAGCTAAAGCAAAATAGACGAACTGTTTGGATCAATATGGAGTGTTGTTCGGAACAAACTGCGTTGTCATAGGGCGTAATCGAGGCGAGACGGTGGCGCCTTTGTGTTCGGCCGTCATCGGCTTTTTATAACGCTATCTGATGAATATTGCTCCCATTTTCATCGACAAAAAACCGATCGGTCGCCGGTACAATCATCGAGTTATGCACTCACTATGAGCAGTCAGATACAGTAGAGTCCAAAGCATTGGGAGCCAGTTCATGCTAATGAAAGACTGTTGGTATTACTTTGGTTTAAGGTGAAATTCAGCATCACGTTTCAATTTCTTCTTAAGATCACAGAAGGTCTGAAATAGGTCAGAAGGATTACAGGTCTCTTTCTTATCATCAAGCACCTCTTTCTCTTATCTAGCCTTCAGTATATTTTTAATCGTCTCTCCTAATACTTTATCCCATTCGTTGCAATGGGTTTGTAAGGCATAGACGTGAATCAGTATATAATATATGGAACCAGAAATTAAAATCATATTCTAATTCCAATATTACTAAGACATGTATTAGTATGTATTTATTTATTTTAATGTAATATATTTGTGTAAATATGCATGTACGGAGATATATATATGTATTTCTAGTTATATTCATTAGAAAATTATAATTCTTCAAAACTCATTGCACCGTCAACTGCTACTATCTATTCAATACATCTTGATCCATCCTAAGGTTGCCTGGAAGAGATTGCTTTCGGCAATAAGGCCGCCCTTTGTACATACATTTGTTATTTTCTGTACTTTCTAATGAAACAGTAATACGGTGTACAAATAAAGAGTTTTTTATCTATCTATCTATTCTTTTTAAAATAATGTTTATGTTAAGAGATCTTGTGTTAAGCTTCAAAAATATAAGTCTGTTAACTTGAAAATAAAGGAAAAGGTCTAAGCTGATTGATTTATTCGTGCTAAATGTTTACCAAAATAGACTTTAGCAATAAGATTATTGGTTTAATGTTTAGGATTAGGTTAGGATTTTTTTTTTATAAATTAACCAATAATCATATATACATCATATAATAAACAGTTTGTTTTGATAATACCTCGTTTATAATTCGTACCTTTATCCGTAACAGTAAAATATCTACATTGGATTGGCATTAAGTGGCGATGTTAACTTAAAATCAAACAAATCTAATGTTTGAGATATTCAAACATTCTTAAAAAAAAATCATCGTACCATAATGATTAGCAAGGTGCTAATTGAGAAGCGATTTAAAGAGCCAGTATGATTTAGGTTATGTCGTATTGCTCATTCGAACCAACTCCTTAATAATCGAGATTAAACTTACGATCGCTGCTTGAATTAATCGATAATTGTTCATAAATCATCGATGTTCGATTTGCACAAAGCAGCGTCGGGGTGCGAAGATTTAAATTTATGGTGACTGTATAATGTTCGGGATAGCGTGCTTAAGGTACATAACTTGGGAATAGGGTCCAATCTTTGTTTATGATGCTGGCGTGGACATTTGAACCGGGTTCAGTAGGCGATTCGTACCTAATTGTGTGACTTATTCATGCAAAGATGTAGTCACTATTACGATGTTCCTATAACTTCAAGGATAAACTAGCTCAAAGTAGTATGATTGATTAAGATAATGTTGATTTTTTATTTAAATAGGAGACATGAATGTTCTGAAAAGTTTAGATTTAGAAGGTTACTACCTTCGCCACGCTGATTTTAGCACGAACAGGCCGGCTCGACCGGGGCGGTACTACCCTCGCACAGAAAATCAACGTAAAATGACAGCGTTCGTGCTGTCGTGTTTCGTTGGTGAGTGCGAGACCGAAGGCCCAAATAGTCCAGTCAACAAGTTCCATACATGTTGACTGGACTAAAGGATGCAGGAGCATCACTAGGCCGCCATGGTGTTGGTCGCCATGCTGCATTCGCAATGAGTATGGTTTCTACCACTCTTGGATTTTGCTTATGCTTTCCATCAGGCAGAGTAGAGTCATTTTGGCTGGCCATACATAAAAAAAACAAAGATTTCAGAGCCGTGATAAAGGAATGTTTACAGTCGTAGTCGATCGACTTCCTACTACTCTTTTGCTGTTAAGGAAATTGGTGTATCGTGGTCAGTTAATCAGTACGAGAGTGCTCTAAAGCCCCCATATCATAAAAATATGGCATCGCTTGTCTGCTGTTAAGAAAAATTACTAGTACACGATAGTAATTACTAGCACACTATTAGAGAATAGATATACCTTAGGTGGTGTTAATAAAAGGGTCATTTTACGAAACAATATATTTAAACGGCTTAGTTATTTATTTGGGAAAATAAAAGCACTTTAATTTTTATACACTTCCACAATTTGACATGTTTAAATAAAGGTTATCAATGATAGGTATAAGTATATTAAGAGTAGTACAAACAATACCAAAACATCTATACTTGTTCATTAATCTCGCCAATGCAGCGATCACCTTGTGACGTTTGATGACGTAAAATTTCTAACAATACTAATATCATAAACGCGTTACTCTTTCACGCAAAAACTACTGAATAGATTTGAATGAAACTTTACAGTAATGTAGCTTATACATCAAAATAACACATAGGCTACTATTTGCCGCTATATAATAACCGACATATACGCGGGCGGCGCCGCGGGCAACCCCTAGTCTGAAATACAAAAGAAATGTAGGTACTGTGTATTGAAGTTTGTTTACCGTTTTATTTGGAAATCACCACAGTAATATCTACGGACTAATCATCTATAGTTCTATACTAATATATGAAGCTGAAGAGTTTGTTTGTTTGCTTGAACTACTGGTCTGATTTGAAAAAATCTTTTAGTGTTAGATAGCCCATTTATCTAGAAAGGCTATAGGCTATATATCATCACGCTAAGACCAATAGGAGCGGAGTACCAATGAAGAATGTTACAAAAACGGGGGAAAATTATTATGCTACAGGCAATAGGAGACGTAAACGAGGTTGCGTGGGTCAGCTAGTTATCAATAATATTGCTAGTGTCTGTTTAAAATAATACAAACTGTAATAAGCATGAAATTGTATATGAGGTATTTTAATAGGATAATGTAACTGAAATCTATTTTACTTTTCATTGTTATACTTATGATAAAATGTATCCTTTCATTGTGGACCTACATATTCGAGCATCTAATATATTTCATCATCTAATCATATAAGATATTTTTTAATCTTTTACTTTTGTTCTCTGTTTTAAAATACTTTTATAGTAGAACTATAAATATTTTAAAAAAAGTATGATAATATCAAGAATTTACAGAAAGAGAAAAAAAAATAGGATCTTAGAATTAAAGTGGTTTAAACAATTTATTAATAATGAATTACACTTTAATTGTTTGTTTATATATTAATTTAGTATTAATAGTTTTATAGTATTTCTGGTTTCAGTGACGTAAGACAACATAATAAAACCAAAAAATAAACAATGCATATGTATACTTGTTATTAACTATCTGTGTATTCAGGGACTGCACGAATTTGTAGCAACTTATTTTAGATCGATCAAAATGTTAAATAACCAAAGAACCTACAACAATTGATATTACACGCAGTCCAATATTATTGCATCTACAAGCAAATACAAGTTGGAGGTGTAATTTCATCTAATACTGGAACAAAAACTATTACGACTGACCATCGCCACTCGTACAAATCATTCGTAGGGATGCGGTTTTTCATAGAATAATCTATCGATACACCGAAGTGATGAAAATATTGCTGTAAAGACAGTTTTAAGAAAGTCGCAATCTCCACTATTAGGAAAGTCACAGAATATGTATATCACTACATAGTATAAAAAAAAAACTTCGTTTAAAAAAACCGACTTCAAAAACTGAAAAGTATAAAATAACTTAATTTGTATGTGCTACCTATTCATAGGTTTGAATTCGGCGCCAAGCCAAATGTAATAGTAGGTACCACACTCGCTATATTTCGAGACGACCGTCAACGACGTCACCGACGCTTCGGTTGTTTTGTCCTACGCGAAGAGCAGCTATCCCGCCTAAGGTCACGCGCGGCGAGTCCTACTATTACATTTTGGCTCGGCACCGACTTCAAACCTATGAATAGGTAGCACATACAAATTAAGTTATTTTATACTTTTCAGTTTTTGAAGTCGGTTTTTTTAAACGAAGTTATTTTTTTATTTTTCGCTTTTTAGTCTTTCTCAAGTCTCTCATCATCATTTCACCTAAATAACTTGAAAGAATACGACTAAAGGTAACATACTGTATAGAATAATAAATAAATATTTCGGACATGATGTTTACAGAATATGAAAGCATGCAGACAATTGCCTTAACTTTATTGCAGGCGCTCACGTAAATTTGAGGGTTTCCTTCAATTTCCTTGGGATCCCATCATCAGATCCTGATATGGTGGCCATGGGACCACATGGGGAGCATACCCTTTCGAATACAAAAAATATTTTCAAAATCGGTCCACAATTGACGGAGTAATCAATGTACATACATAAAAAAAAAACCGATGAAATTGAGAACCTCCTCCTTTTGGAAGTCGGTTAAAAACAAAATCGCTTTCTCTGTCCCTATATCCCTATGTCCCTATGTTTGCTTAAATCTTTAAAACTACGCAACGGATTTTGATGCGGGTTTCTTTAATAGGTAGAGTGATTCAAGAGGAAGGTTTTTTTTGTATAATAAATGCATAATATAGTATGAAAACACTGTTAATTTTCGAGGTTTCTAATGTGATGTAGCAAATAAACTCATTTTCTTGCGCTTACATTACATACGCTGGTTGCACCCTACGAGATAGATCAAAATAATGTACTACAGTATTGTACACCTTAAAAGGTACTACAAAAAAGTCCGCGACGGCATATGTCTATCTCTCAGGGATAACCCACAACAATCATTTTTTATTCCTATCTTTTTACGAGAAATAATGGCTTATTTACGAAGTGATTTTAAGCAATACAGAATGAATCCTTATAAAATTAAGTAAATTAAATACATTGTGCATTTAAAAAAGATTAAAATGGTCCTTTGCAGTATTTGATTTAAATGAATATATTCGAAGATATTACAGATTTAAAATGCACGAATCGTGTCGTCGGCGGGGGCATCTGAAATCCATCCGTGCGAAGCCGAGGCGGGTCACTAGTCTTATATATAAAATTCTCGTGTCACAATGTTACTTACCACACTCCTCTGAAACGGCTGTACCGATTTTTATGAAATTTGGTGTGCATATCGGGAAGGTCTGAGAATCGACAGACCATTTTTATACATCATTTTTTTTATGGCTACACAATGTTTGCCTATGGTTTTTTTTTTATAGAGCTTGTAGTGACATTCTTCTAAACATAAGCTCTAAACTTTACCAAGTGTGGAAGTATGAAAATTTGATGTACTAAATTATAGCAAGTATATTACAACTAAATGTTTTTTCTTTTATAATTTTGACGACAATCGACACTTTTTACACGATATCATAAAGGCCTTCGAAGCATGACTCAGCAATAATCGTACCGTTTCGAATTCTAGCAATCTGTAAGACCAAACATACCATGAAGATAGGACTTACAAAATCCAAAAGTCACGATTAATCACAGATTAAAAAACTTAACAAAGAAAATGGAACAGCCCTATCAACCGATCACCCTGAAGTGGTCTAGAAGACGCGTGCCGAAGCAAAAACAATTTCACTGGAATAATACAATCTTTTATTTGCGGACTCAAGAACCTTATGTCCCTGACATAAGGTTTACTTTAGTATAAGAAGTAGGTACGGATAGTTAAAGAGATAGCTCACGTTCGTATTGTTGTTTGTAATGCTGATTATTTTACAAGTGGTGTTTCTTGTTCAATTTTGTTCTGTTTGTATAGTGTTCTGAGGTTATGATACACCAATTATTAGAAGAAATGTGTGTTTTAGATCACCTTATAGTCTGTAATTACTTTAAGCATGCGGTTAGCGTTATGTTAGACATTTTTAAAGCACGGTTCTCAAATTTATTCTTTATTCACACAGTGGCAATATTATCTTATATATAAAATTATCGTGTCACAATGTTAGTTACCATACTCCTCTGAAACGGCTGGACCGATTTTTATGAAATTTGGTGTGCATATCGGGTAGGTCTGAGAATCGACCAACATCTATTTTTTATACCCCAATTTTTATTTTTTATGGCAAAACAACGTTTGCCGGATCAGCTAGTAAATAATAGGTCTTTACCTATGAAATTGCCGTTTTATATGCAATAAGTGAAAGTACTTATTTTTTCAAACGTTTTTTATTTCTGTTATTCGAAGTAATCACCCATGCAATCGACGCATCTTTGCCAACGCATTGGCAGTTTATTGATGCCCTTCTTGTAAAAATTAGCTGGACGGGAGGCAACAAACTCTTTAAAGGCAACCCCAGCTCTTGCAGCTGCTTCACGACAACGCGCGACCCCATACTGCGCAACAGACAGTCTCCAAGCTGCAAGAGCTGGGGTTGGAAGCTCTCCCTCATCCGCCATACTCACCAGACCTTGCACCTACCGACTATTACTTTTTTCAAAATTTAGACAACTTTTTAGTGGGTAAAAAATTCAATTCCCGAGAGGCAGTACAAAATGCCTTTGAAGAGTTTGTTGCCTCCCGTCCAGCTGATTTTTACAAGAAGGGCATCAATAAACTGCCAATGCGTTGGCAAAGATGCGTCGATTGCATGGGTGATTACTTCAAATAACAGAAATAAAAAAGTTTGAAAAAATAAAGTACTTTCACTTATTGCATACAAAACGGCAATTTCATAGGTAAAGACCTATTATATAAAATGAATAAATATTTTAGACATTTAAAATATAGTGCTAACTAGTTTTCGAACTAACCACAGCTTATACTATGGAAGCTAGATTAACTGAAAGAATACTTTTAAGCTTTTTTAAATCTATACTATTTTACATAGAAAATATCAAACTCCAAAACTAAAATATGGTCCTACCCAGGATTTGAACCACCTTAAGCACAGCAATCGCATTCACGACTACTGCACCACCGAGGCAGTGTATTCTATGGTCTATATAATTTAAAAAAAAAAACGCAACAATCACGGCTTTTTTAAGAAAATTACAATAGATTCGACGCCATTTATAATTTTCTTTGTAACGTTTTGCTTGTTCCCCTTTTGCTTGTAACCAGCCAGCGCATAATTCATTAACAGCTTTTATAAACTTCACCTGTTTGTTTGTATGTAACGGATTCCATATACGCAACGTTCACCCACTTAAAACGTCAAACCATGCAATCACTTAATAACTTTGTCTGATTAAGTGATTACCTTAGTAAGGGACTTCAAGATTAACGATTTTTTCCATATGTGAAAACCTGGTAGTGTCTAATGCCTTTTTTTACCCGACTTCGAAAGGAGTGTTTTCCGAGTGTATGTATGTATATTTCTTTGGCACGCCCTAGAGCCTAAACGGCTTGTCGTATTTTTATGTGAGTGGTTTCAAAAAATTCATCTTAGTGGTGAGAGTGACACTGTATACATAAAAAAAATATAAAAAAAAGGATTTTTGGCGCCAAAAAGTAATATAAATTTTTGTTTTTCAAAATACATCGAGTGTGGTATCAAAATAAAGATTATTTTTACGGTGATTACGATTATATATAAAACTTATATGTTTTTATTGTTAAATATTGAAGTAGAATTTTAATGTAAAAAGCATGGGGTGCTTTCTGAAAATATTTCAATAATGTCTCCAATAAATTACAAAAGAGTGTTTCTTTAGTTTTTTTAATTATAACACATTTTATGTAATTATACCCACATCTTCAATTTATTTCAACAGTTATTGCAACTAAAGCGTAAGTAAAGACGGTTGCAAAACATAAACCTATCTCTTCGAACCCCAATTAACTACAATGGGAAATAGTTTTTTTTTTTTCAAAATACATCGAGTGTGGTATCAAAATAAAGATTATTTTTACGGTGATTACGATTATCTATAAAACTTATATGTTTTTATTGTTAAATATTGAAGCAGAATTTTAATGTAAAAAGCATGGGCTGCTTTCTGAAAATATTTCAATAATGTCTCCAATAAATTACAAAAGGGTGTTTCTTTAGTTTTTTTAATTATAACTTAACACATTTTATGTAATTATACCCACATCTGCAATTTATTTCAACAGTTATTGCAAGTAAAGACGGTTGCAAAACATAAACCTATCTCTTCGAACCCCAATTAACTACAATGGGAAATAGAATAGTACTATAAACTAATAAAGGTATAGTAAAAAATAAAATTCTCAAAGAATTTAGCTGTACAGATCCATAAGTCTAATCTACCGATCGTAATGTCAGGCGCATAAAGGAAGCGACGGTTGGCAGGTGCGTGGTCACCTGTTGCGCGGGCGCACACCCCGCGCGTCGCCTCCCCGCGACCGTTAAGTAATTCGGGTACACTGACGTAACCTGTCATTAAATCGTGAAAGGGTGATCTGGAATTGGTGAGTATTGTTTAGAGAATTACTAATTTTTGAAGTGAAATCTTCTCTCGCTGCGTTGAGCACTTTTTGGTAGCGAAGAATCTTATGAGTTCGCGTCACCGCGTCACCGACATGCTGACGTCACAAAACTTATTTGGCCGCGTTGAGCACTTTTTGGTAGGGGAAAATTGGGGAAAATCTTATGAGTTCGCGTCACCGCGTCACCGAAATGCTGACGTCACAAAACTTATTTGGCCGCGTTGAGCACTTTTTGGTAGGGGAAAATTGGGGAAAATCTTATGAGTTCGCGTCACCGCGTCACCGACATGCTAATGTTTGATTTTAATTTAAACGTCATGAAATTCCTAATTGTACACATTAATTTTACAAATAACATTCTAAGTTATAAGTTTCCACTTCTATTGGCATGACAGTCCTTATGACTGCCAACTTTTTTTGCAATTTTGCAGTGACTGTTAATTTCCTCATAAAGTGTTTTCTTCATAATAATGATTTTTTGTAAATCTTTTAATATATTTAATAAAAGCAAAAAGGAAATAACGATTCAAATACCTAAAAATTTGAATTAGCGTGTGCACGAATCCAAGAACACAAGCAAAGAAGTGTAAACTTTCTGTGTAACGTAAGGGACCGAACTTGACCTATTCAGGTTTAGAAAACACTTTAATAATTTCTTGACACATACTAACAGGTGATCGTCGAGAGGAGTAAGACGGTTAAAAGTGTAAAAAATTGAACGGGTACAGTACCTAAGCGCATGAGGTGGTTTCATAACATTAAGTAGAAAAAACCGTAATAAAGAAAAAATTGGTGCAAAAGACTAAGTATAATCACTAATTTTAACAAAAAAAAGCTGCCAAGTGCGATTCGGACTCGCGCATGAAGGGTTCCGTAGCAACAAGTAACATAATATAAAAAATGTTCTTGTCGTTCGTTGTAACTTTGATCGATAAATTGCGGTTTACGATTTATGACGTATTAAAAAAAACTACTTACTAGATCTCGTTCAAACCAATTTTCGGTGGAAGTTTGCATGGTAATGTACATCATATATTTTTTTTAGTTTTATCATTCTCTTATTTTAGAAGGTACAGGGGGGGGGGGCACATTTTACCACTTTGGAAGTGTCTCTCGCGCAAACTATTCAGTTTAGAAAAAAATGGTGTTAGCAACCTCAATATCATTTTAGAAGACCTATCCATAGATACCCCGCACGTATGGGTTTGATGAAAAAAAATTTGAGTTTCAGTTCTAAGTACCCCCAAAATTTATTGTATTTTTTTCTATTTTTGTGTGAAAATCGTAATGCGGTTCACAGAATACATCTACTTACCAAGTTTTAACAGTATAGTTCTTATAGTTTCGGAAAAAAGTAGCTGTGACATACGGACGGACAGACAGACAGACGGACGGACAGACAGACAGACAGACATGACGAATCTCTAGGGGTTCCGTTTTTTGCCTTTGGCACGGAACCCTAAAAAACGAAAACCAAATTTTAAACGGACCACACGGAAAGCACCAGCTTTCAAATAAAAAAGAATCATCAAAATCGGTTCACCCAGTCGAAAGTTATGAGGTAACAAACATAAAAAAACAGTCGAATTGAGAACCTCCTCCTTTTTTTGAAGTCGGTTAAAAATTAACATGATCATATGACTTTCGAAGTAGAATCTTAATTATTAGCAAGTTAGTTTTACTCTATGTTGCATTTATGCAGGCTGCAATACCGTTGACACTTGCTTTTTAACCGACTTCCAAAAGGAGGAGGTTCTCAATTTCATCGATATTTTTATTTTTTTATGTATGTACATCAATTACTCCGTCAATTGTGGACAGATTTTGAAAATTATTTTTGTAATGGAAAGGGTATGCTCCCCATGTGGTCCCATGGCCACCATATCAGGATCTGTCTGGTACCTACTATTACATTTGGCTTGGCACCGACTTCAAACCTATGAATAGGTAGCACATACAAATTAAGTTATTTTATACTTTTTAGTTTTTGAAGTCGGTTTTTTTAAACGAAGTTTTTTTTTGAAATAATAAATTGAATTCTCGAAGTGGTAAAGTACAAACACGAATCAGTTACTCCATGTAATAATAACGTCACATGTTTTTGCCGCCTTCGGGCTTATTACTTCCCAACAATGGTCTTAATAAGAGAAAAAAATATAGAAGACACTTTGAGAGTGAGACAAAGAAAAAGTTTCTACTTCCAAAACAGTAGTAACAGCTACCTTAAAAATATCTATCACGACTTAGACCTTTCAACAGAAGCGAACTGTAAAATCGAATCAATGTGTAGATAAATTGGTTTCTCTTTTAAATCGAGTTATAGCTATAAAAAATAGGTTTACAGACATTCCAAAATAAATCTTTGAAATAGTCTCTGGCAATCGATTTGTTTATGTTGAAAATTCGATAACAAAACATAGTTTAGACGCCTAGTCAAAGGTCATTTTAATTTTAGCACGAATGCGGAGTCTTTGTCAAATATTTTTACCACTTTCCAAGTCTCCAAATTTTTTTTGTATTTTCTGAGAAGCTAAATAAATTGAAACTCTTGCATAGCAAGCGTAACATACAGCTCTATCTATTATTTATCAACTCGATGAATACTAACAATCGATTTATTACAAAAATACTAGTAGCAGCATTATGTTTTAGTAGTTCACTGATATCCTATTGTTGTTTTTAATGTCATAAATAATGGTTAGTTAGTAGAGTTGACTTTTGTGATTTTGGAAATATCAGACAAAAAGTCGTGCTAATCTCGTTAGAAATATAATATACGTCAATTATTTCATATCTCTTCTTTCACCTCCCACATTTAATCATCGACAGCAATTTCGACACTTAATAGAAGCCTCAATACTCTCTAGGTAGTGACGTGAATATAATGTAACCACACTGGTTGGGGTCGCGGGACAGGTGCTTTGCGCACGCGCCGACCGTTAGCAGTAGAAAGTGCGCGACCGCGTCGGCACGCGAATAGTATGACTATGATGCGTGTAGAAATAAAATACATTTCTTTGTTAGTATGTAAAATGTGTTATCTGTTTGATATATCTTTTTAGCTTGTGAAAAAGAATATCTATAGGTTTTAATTCTTTTGTTTTCTGTAACCTTTAGATTGATAAAGTAGCGTCTATTCATAGTAATGTTGAAGGTGCGTGCATAATATATACCTAATACGTTGAAAAATATTTAGGAATTAAATATTTTTATTACGATGCACATAGGTGCTACCCGCGGGTTTTGTTACTTTTGAATTGGATATTGTTTAGTATTTCATTAGTTTTAATTTTGTACTTACATATTATTTAATCTAAAATGAAATTAGTCTTTATTTTTTTTTATAACATCAGCTTCTTACCAGTTAAAATTCAGTCAAAATTGGTCTAACCGTTCTAGAGATTAGCTGGAATAAAGAAACAAAGAGACAGACAAAAAATGTAAAAGTATTTTTGCTATTTTAGTACTTTATAAGTGTATACATTCTTTCAGCTGCATTTAGTGAAAAGATGTTAATATAATATTACAAACAGATACTTCAATTTTGTTCATTTGTATTGATTCCTATTTACCCTTTAATGTACACTCATATATGTAGTAGCAATAAAAAACAAGTTGTTCTAGGCCACCTCAATAATGGTTTTTTCAAGTTTCAAAATTATTCATACTCTTTAAAGTATAAAAGTAAAGAATACTTTTTTCCATCACCACCAAAAGTGTTAATGAGTTTTTCTGATTGTAGAAATACTTAAAAGGAGCTCGGAGTTTGGAAGTTGGGGTCTGAACCCCCGTGCCTCGGAGAGCACGTAAAGCTGTCAGTCATGCGCCTGATCTGTCCCCGATCGTGTCGGTTAACCGTCCGTTAATATCGGATTATGAGAGAGAGGGAACAGAGAGTGCACCTGTGTTTGCGCACACACTTGTGCACTATAATAATTATCTTTATTTATCATAATAATTCAACTGCAACCCTAGCCTCTTAATCCAGTCACGAATTATTTTCAACAGTAGATTTTGCAACTTAATGTAAGTGGATGTGCACCTTGTTTCTATTTTGATCTATGTTTGATAGACTCAAACCTTCAACGTTATCTTATCACTGAGTGTTTTTTCTTGTTTGCGCGTTAGATTTTGGAGCTTCTTAATAAAAGGAATTTCAGGTGGCAACAGCTTGCATACTGTTTATCTTACATGTAATACTAACACTATTGTACCTGAAAATCAGATTTTGAAAAAGAGTAGCCATGAGTTTCTTTGCCAGTATTCTTCTCATGAGCTCTACGCATTTTGGAAACTGAAAGTTATGGATCGACACAGGCAGGCAGTAGATTTTGGTGTTTTCGCCTAACTTACCTCGACAATACAGCACATGCTGTGGCCTCTGTTTGTGTTGATCTATGATTTTTAACTATAGCTTCAATTTGACGTTCATAAGTGTCACTTGGTGTCTTAGATGAATAAATGATTTTGATTTGATTTGATCTCCTGCGTAGTTGGCTGGTCTCTGTTGAGACTGGTGAAAGGTAGTAGAGCCACGCTGATTTCAGCACGAATGGGCCGGCTCGACCGGGGCGGTACTACCCTCGCACAGAAAATCAACGTAAAATGACACCGTTCGTGCTGTCGTGTTTCGTTGGTGAGTGCGAGACCGGAGGCCCAATTAGTCTAGTCAACAAGTACCATACTTGTTGACTAGACTAAAAGATGCAGCAGCATCACTAGGCCGCCATAGTGTGGGTCTCCATACTGCATTGTCTGCATTTGCAATGAGTATGGTGACCACCACTCTTGGATTCTGCTTATGCTTTCCATCAGGCAGAGTAGAGTCATTTTGGCGGGCCAATCATAAAAAAAAAAAAAAAAAAAAAAAAAAAGACTGGCCGCCGTGGCCGTTATCGGCTAGGAAAGCATTACTTTTTTCCATCTTAAATTTTGATTAAAGAAAAACTCTGTAATAAAATGTATTATTCCTTATATATACTTACTTAATTATTTTAAATTAATATTTAATAACGTTTTAAAGTATACTGGACATATTGTCATAATAAATGTGACACATGTTATGTATGTCTCCAATAAGTCAGAATTAGTAGACACAGCAACGGCTTACCGAACTTGCTAGTGTGATTAATGTCTGAAGAAAATTTGACGGGTGCTGTTGTTTTATCTACTTACCCGCACGCCTGCGCCTTTTTTTGTACTGACCAACAAATGTAGAGCAGTCGTTAATGTTGCTCACATTATGACGTACGTTACAGATTAAAGTGGGTACAGATGCGAAGTTCTTTATTTTAGTTTTTATTTTTCAATTTCATAGAAATCTAGGTAGTAGAGCAACGCTGATTTCAGCACGAACGGGCCGGCTCAGCCGGGGCGGTACTACGCTCGCACAGAAGATCTACGTAAAATGACAGCGTTCGTACTGTCGTGTTTTGGTTGGCGATTGCGAGACCGGAGGGCCAATCATGCAGAAGCATCACTAGGCCACCATGGTGTGGGTCACCATGCTGCATTGTTGCATTGTCTGCATTCACAATTCTGCAGTAGAGCCACGTTGATTTCAGCACGAACGGGCCGGCTCAGCCGGGGCGGTACTACGCTCGCACAGAAGATCTACGTAAAATGACAGCGTTCGTACTGTCGTGTTTTGGTTGGCGATTGCGAGACCGGAGGGCCAATCATGCAGAAGCATCACTAGGCCACCATGGTGTGGGTCACCATGCTGCATTGTTGCATTGTCTGCATTCACAATTCTGCAGTAGAGCCACGTTGATTTCAGCACGAACGGGCCGGCTCAGCCGGGGCGGTACTACGCTCGCACAGAAGATCTACGTAAAATGACAGCGTTCGTACTGTCGTGTTTTGGTTGGCGATTGCGAGACCGGAGGGCCAATCATGCAGAAGCATCACTAGGCCACCATGGTGTGGGTCACCATGCTGCATTGTTGCATTGTCTGCATTCACAATTCTGCAGTAGAGCCACGCTGATTTCAGCACGAACGGGCCGGCTCGACCGGGGCGGTACTACCCTCGCACAGAAAATCAACGTAAAATGACAGCGTTCGTGCTGTCGTGTTTCGTTGGTGAGTGCGAGACCGGAGGCCCAAATAGTCTAGTCAGCAAGTTCCATACTTGTTGACTAGACTAAAAGATGCAGTAGCATCACTAGGCCGCCATGGTGTGGGTCGCCATACTGCATTGTCTGCATTCGCAGTGAGCATGGTGACCACTACTCTTGGATTCTGCTTATGCTTTCCATCAGGCAGAGTAGAGTCATTTTGGCTGGCCATACATAAAAAAAAACAAGGATTTCAGAGCCGTGATAAAGCAATGTTTACAGTCGTAGTCGATCGACTCTTACTACTCTTTTGCTGTTAAGGAAATTGGTGTATCATGGTCAGTTAATCAGTACGAGAGTGCTCTAAAGCCCCCATATCATAAAAATATGGCATCGCTTGTCTGCTGTTAAGAAAAATTACTAGTACACGATAGTAATTACTAGCACACTATTAGAGAATAGATATACCTTAGGTGGTGTTAATAAGAGGGTCATTTTACAAAACAATATATTTAAACGGCTTAGTTATTTATTTGCCAACTTAGTTGGGAAAATAAAAGCACTTTAATTTTATACACTTCCACAATTTGACATGTTTAAATAAAGGTTATCATGTTATCAATGATAGATATAAGTATATTAAGAGTAGTACATACAATACCAAAACATCTATACTAATATCATAAACGCGTTACTCTTTCACGCAAAAACTACTGAATAGATTTGAATGAAACTTTACAGTAATGTAGCTTATACATCAAAATAACACGTAGGCTACTATTTGCCGCGATAACCGACATATACGCGGGCGGCGCCGCGGGCAACCCCTAGTCTGAAATACAAAAGAAATGTAGGTACTGTGTATTGAAGTTTGTTTACCGTTTTATTTGGAAATCACCACAGTAATATCTACAGACTAATCATCTGTATTCTCTCTACACACTCTTGGATTCTGCTTGTGTTTTTCATCAGGCAGAGTAGTGTCATTTTGGCAAGACCATACGTAAAAAGAAACAAGATAGGATTGAATATACATAAAACACAGTTTAATTCTCAGATTCTAAAGATTACACGGGAAGTTTTAGGTCTAGAGTACAAGGAATATAAAGTAAATATTCAATTGTAATATTAGCTAAGGCAATTGTTTACCAGCTGATTCTCCCAAATAATTATCATAAGGGAGGTTTAATTTATCTGTTAGGTATGAACAGAATTAACCATTTTATTTTTCAACACAATTATTTTAGAAATAAATGTACAAGTAGAGTAATATACACTTAATCCTGATTTATTCTAATTTCATACAAACCGGTAAAAAAAACGATATTAGGCGTAAACTTAATTCCTATCTGTAATTCTGTCTATTTTATTGGTCTATGATAAATATTTGTAACGAATGAAATGAACTGCAATGGAGTCTCAAATTAAAATGCTATTTTCGTGTGCAAATAAAATTCGCTAGCTGTTATTTTGAGCACCTGTCATTATGTTTAAATCGGCAGCTTCTACAGTTCAACAGTTCGGTTATCATTTATTGTAGGCTTAACTTGCGAAAACATTAATCAAAGTTAAATTTCTTACACTTGTACACAAATATTGGTTTGCACGAGGTCCGTAAGTTATCCATGACATGCTTACAAGTTACAAGGCGATTCCGCCATGCCTATTATAGTAATCAAATATCTCTAGCTCACTTAGGACCCATAATATTTTATCCGCGGTGCTTCCCCGTTTGAAAATAGTGTCTGCCTAAGGACTAAGGTATTATATTTCCAACTTCTCCAGTTTTTCTTTTGATTAATTTCGTTGCGGGTTCCAAGACAGTTCCCTTCCCGAATGTCATAAATCGGTGTGTTCGTGGGTCACTGCTGTTGATCTTGGTGTACAGGAGTTAAATCGGTGGGTGTCTTTGCGGGATTAGTCCCAAAAAATAAAATAGAAAAGTTACAAGAACAAACTGCAAAATATACAATCTATAAGTATACTAGTATTATAAAAATGATGATGGAATGATTGGTTCGAATCGAAAACTTCTTATAGAATTTATATCGAAGACGACTATAGGGACTATAGGCCATTTAACATCACGCTAGGAATAATAGGAGTGGAGAATCAATGAAAATTATTGCAAAACTTTGTTCCTTTTACAATACGCAATTTTGATAAAACAATTAATAGTTATTTGTTATACAAGAGTGCAAAGTTGCTTTTTAACGCGTGCTCAATTTCTTCTCAATTCTGAGTATTAGCGAGGGAATCAAAAGAGCACACGGTGAGAAATTTTTGCACTCGAGTGCAACACGTAACTTTTCATCCCACCTCAGCGAGAAAATAACTAAATGCAAAAGATTATAACAATATGATGTGAAAAGAAAATGGCGCGGGCAAAGCAAATTAAAAAAAGTACACCAAGAAGTCTGAGTTTTAACAAATTAAAAAAGGTTGTATGATAAATTCGGCACCATGGCGGTAGAAGTAAATAGGTTTAATGATGTTTTGAATTTACAAACTAAGTGCACACAATGTTCGAAATTAAATTTTACTTTATCCTCTAGCGAATAAAAACTCAGATATCGAATAATACAAAAATACACTTTCCGAGATGGTAGGATGAAAATGTAATTTAATAAGATACTGTTTTATAAATGTTTTCTAATTCTATTGCTAAGTTGAACTTAAACAGAAATGACAACTTAAAGTTTCCATTCACTTACATATTATCATTCCTGATGCCCCATTAACATGAAAGGAAGTCGGTAACGGATGCACCAACCGACAAAGCCTCCTGTCCTTGTCTTTATTTTAGACAACGCAAAATGTTTTCTTTGTGATGCCAGTTTTTTTACCTGACTAATTTAACAACTGACTACACAAATAGTGTAGTAGTTGAAACGGTTACATTGCGGCTTCCTACTGTGGTGTGGGTTCGAGCCCATATGAGACAACACTTTGTGATGTAAACAAGTTGTTGTTTTGAGTAGTGTTTTTGTAGTTAGTTACTTTGCGTGCGTTTTATGTACATATAAATATTTCGGAATATTTCGGATGAATATTTCGGACATTTTAACACACAACGCCATCTAGTCCCAAGCTAAGCAGAGCTTGTGTTATGGGTACTAGACAACTGATACAAATACAAAAAAAAATTTATTTTTTTTGTAAATACATACATATTATACATAGAAAACACCCAACGAGGCAGCCAATTAATAGTATATCAAGTATATTAAAGTTAATTTCTGAGCTAGTCTACCAAGCTCCGAAATCATTATAGGTACCTACCTATAATGATAGGGTATATCATAAATATTGACCTAGTTAGAGCCTCGAACAAAGTAAGGTATTTTTTTTCGGGGACCTACGACAAAGCGTAGAAATTTACTAGAAATCAAATTAAATTGTAGGCACGATCTTTTTGGTGCTCGAAATACGGCGTAACGTTTTTTTTTCTGCCAAGTAATTTACGTCGCTCGTGCCAGGACCACAAAATTTCCGTTCGTCACCGTCGAATGGGTCATCTTTAGAGTTCGGTTCTATTATTAAATAAACCATTGCTGAATCGTACTATTGAAAAGTCAAAGGCCTTTTTTTTAAAGAAATAACATTTCTAAAGCCACAGTAAATCTAGTAATCTATGATTTGCTTTTCTTATTTAAATTATTGAAATGAGAAGGTTAATAAATATGTTTCTGAATAGAGAATGACTGACTTGACCACAAAATTTAACTTTATTCTTTTTGATTTAAGTCAAATATTTCTGGAATCATGTATACCTGTGATTATTTAATTAAAAGAAAAATGTATGAATATGTTTCTTTTGAAAATGTATATACCTTTCATTATGTTTCGTCTAATCGATTTAAGTAAGAAAAAGGCGTGCAGAAAATACTGTATTACCGACCCCGTATACCACGCTAGCTAGACAAATTGGTATAGGGTTTATTTCAAGTTTCCCTCCTACTTTTTTATGGAATAGGGGGCAACCGAGCAGACGTATCACCTGATGGTAAGCGATTACCGCCGCCCACGGACACCGCCGTTGGGGGATGGAGAGGGGGATGTGGGGATGGGTTGAGGTATGGGCCTCCGGTATCCTCACTCACTCGGTGAAACACAGCACAAGCGCTATTTCACACTGATTTTCTGTGAGGCCGTGGTATCACTCCGGTCGAGCCGGCCTACTCATGCTGAAGCGTGGCTCTCCCACGGTTAGTGGGGAAACTTGCAATGTTTTTGTCCTTCTTGTTGTTCCCTCAGTCTGCAATTACGACACCTACAGGACAAATAGATGATGGTGACAAGGTATTCCTAATTCATTATGTTGTTGATGATGACATGATAATTAAATTCTAATTATACGAAAAACAATACCAGAATTCGAAAGAAGTACAAAATTCGAAACGAAGAAATTCGTCAGAGAACCAAGGTGACCGACATAGCTCTGAAAGTTAGTAGGTTGCAGTGGGAATTGTTCTGGTTACATGTGTCGCAGAACTGACAACCGTTGGAGTAAGCGTGTTCTGGAGTGGAGACCGCGTCTTGGCAAACGTAGTGTGGGACGCCCTCTGGCCAGATGGCGGGACGACTTACGTAAGAGGGCTGGCAGCGACTGGTTGCTTAAAGCAACAGACCGGTCTCTGTGGTGTTCCTTCGGAGAGGCCTATGTCCAGCAGTGGACTGCAACGGGCTGATTATGATGAAGATGAATACCAGAATCTAAGAGAACGGTTAAAACATAATATAATATATTTGCATCTTAGCTTCCATCTGTTGTCTACACATAGGACAGATGACCTCAGAATATATTCCCACACATAAACGTGTATCGTTTATGGGACTATAAAGTGCGGTAAAATGATTTTTGTACTATAAAAACATAATTATCTCTAATTAGTTTAGAGTTAGGTATCCTCTAGTTCAAAACGTCTATTTTAATTTTATTAATATTTTACACTAATATTTAGGTACGTCTCTATTGTAAAAAAGTTTTGTGACATGCTTTTTATGTTTTAGGTTGGATAGTTATTTGTGTGCACTGTTTTGATTACTTAAACGTAGAGATAGATAGTTTTTATATATCAGTCAGTTGAATTTTCTGTATCGTATATAGTTGATTGAGTGAGATTGAGAGAGAAGATTATCTGTTCTAAAATTTTACAAAAAAAAAACCGTCTTCAAGAACTGGACCAAATTAAATTGGACCACACGGGCAGCACCAGCTTTCAAATAAAAAAAGAATCATGAACATCGGTTCACCCAGTCAAAAGTTATGAGGTAACAAACATAAAAAAATACAGTCGAGTTGATAACCTCCTTTTTCTGAAGTCGGATAAAAATACTGCATGACTCATAAGTATCGCTTCTTCCAGCCTTTTTGATAATTAACAAAACGCCTGTCGATACAGAATAAAATTGTTGTCGCTCTTTTCGTATGTGGCCCAGTCCACTGATTTGACAGATTAATTTGTTATAAAATTAAATATATTGAATATTAAACCCTCCCATGATAACTTTATTATATTGTTAATGATATATCAGTAACTTTTACAGGACAATACTTTTATAACGATAAGCCCGTTGTAATGGCGACTACTAAATATTTTATGTCTCAAAAGTAGAATGTAAATGGAAGTTAATTTAGTATTTAAAATTTACAAATGTGTTATCTTAAAATAAAATACATACCGAACCCTTTAAATTCCGATAATATTACTTGTCGCATAAAAACTATAAATACAGCAAGGTACGGCGGATGGGCACGAGGCTCCGTGACGACGCGCATTGCGCCCCGGGTGCGCGCGTTCACCAGAAAAAACCAATCTCCAGTCGTTATGGGATTATTCTTAAGGTGTACTTATGGATCTAATTTTATAGTCCAGATATTCATGAAAAAATTGTCTACACTAAATTGCGTTTTTACGTTAAACACTTCAATAGGCAAAAGTTCTCAGTTACTAGACTGGACCAATTCGAGATATCGGCATAAACAATACCTATCTCTTTTTTGTCTACTTTCCTCTCAATATATTCCTAATCTTTTAATCTAATCTCTAAACTAACAGTGTGGTAATAAATTTACCAGCTATTATATAAGTCGTAATGGCGTAATGTGAGTGCTTAATATACCGCTATTTATCCCTTAGGTATAAAGACTGATTCATTGTATTTTTAAGTTATATCTCCAACATCGAAAAAAGAAATGCATGCAAGACAAGGCTATATAAAGATTTTTAACACTAATCCTACACCTGGAATTCAATGGATGGCTACGCGCGATTCTTCAGGAGCAGGTGTCCGTGGGTAGCGGTAATCACTTAACATCAGGTAGCCCGTCTTCACGTTTGCCTCTCTATACTATAAAAAAACTAAAACTTTTTAAATTTAATGATTTTATACGACTCTAATGGTAGTAAACAGTAGTTTAAAAGTCTTTTTAAAATATTTAATACTTATCACTACTATAAACTCAAACTCAACTCAAAAATATTTTATTCATATAGGCACTTATTTTACAGGCACTTATGAATAGTCAATATTTAATATTAAAAAATCGAGTGATTCTAGTCGCCAGTTCCAAGTGCAGCCTACCCTTCATGGAGAAGAATCTGGCAAGAAACTCCATTGTTGCTCCTTTTAAAAAATAATAATACGTTTTACAATATTTTTTTCACTAAGAGACTTGAATGAGAACGAAGTCGACCAAAGAAAACAAAATAAAAGGTTTGGAGTCATTGCTGCACAGCCATGAGCTAACCAATCATGCGCCGTTCTTACTGATAGCTGTAAGATTCTTACATTGTTATATTGTGACATTGTATTGTTATATTGTGAGTGTGCACAGTGTTATACATAATCATTATAATAACCATCAACAGCTTTTAACAGAAAGGCCTACTATATCACGATGATCAGACGGGTCAGTACATATATCCTACCATATCAACACTGTAAATGCGATATATTTTATAGATGTTTGTTTAAAATCGTAATGAATAATGATTTACGATAGACAAACACGTGGCAAATCAAATCTGGATGAAATTAACGTAGAGATAGATAACAGACTAGAAGTGCATAGGTTTGATAAAAGAGGGAAGATTTTATGTGAGAAACGTAGGCACAAGCGTATTTCAAGCCTTTTTAGCGTAGCTAGATTTTATCCCGCAAATGACACCAACGCTAGCAAAGCAGCAAACAAAAGCAATTAATTATTATTTTTACGGGAATTAACGCGATTACTTATTGAAAGGTATTACATACCTCTGATTTGCCTGACGTTTCAGTTGACTTGACGTAGAGGTATGTAATACCTTTAAATAAGTGATTGCGTTAATTTCTGTATAAATAATAATTATTATATCATGGAACGCGAAGGTTTAAAAGTTAGTAAAAGCAAGTCTATCTTAAATTGATAGAGAAGGTGTACTTATTGTTGCATTATAATTTCATCTAAATGAAATATATATGGTCAGTATGTCAGTACGTGTTTATGGTATATGGTTACACGTCATCTCCTTTTATACGGGTACTAATATATGATGCCCGAATGACATACGATTTTGTGTCCAAATCTTAAATGAAAGTTGTTTTTTTAATTAGTTAAGAAATTTTATAAATGATTTTTAATTGTGATCAAATGCGATTTTTTATATTGTGCACTCTCAATCCATTTCATTAACCCAATATACAGTGGGGTGTTTATGCAATCAAAGATATACTCATTTATTAATATGATTAAGCAAATTCTCGATTCTCATTATTTATGATTATCAATGTTAATATATTTTAATTAAAATAATCAAATTTACAGTAGTTTTTAATCAATTTGCTAAAAATATGGAAGCTATGGCTACTAGAATGTTGCTAGCATTTAAATATATCCACAAATGATGTGGCCACCTGGATTCCCCTAGAGTTTGGCAGTAATTGAGTAAAAACTTAGAGGTCCATCATATGATTTCGGTATTGCATTACGAGTATTTGAGTACTGTCAGATGCTTTTAGAATCATCTCAACTGTTGTGATTTACATCAGTGCCGCTACCTTTATTACGTCGAATACTAAAACTAAAAAAATGTTCAGACTCTCATTTCAATAGTATATATGAAATTACACTTTTGAATATGAAAAATTTACAATGCAATTATTAATTTAGGCAATAAAGGGAATTTGGTTACAGACCGCTATTTACCAGACTAAATAGAAGCCAAAAAAAAGTGTGATATTTTTTGCTGTTTACGTATGCTTCTTATGTTCCACCGTAATGTCTGATTGTCTTATCTCAGTCAATAGAGTTGTATTAATGGCCAGGATGACAAATGCTTTTTTTTTTTTTTTACGTAGTCGGGTTATAATTATTTAAACTTTTTCTTGTTTTGTTATTCTTGTAACTGACTCATGATAAAGATGGAAGAAAGAAGGAAAGTTAATTATTTACTTGCTAAATTTATGACTAAAGGAACAAAGTCTGTAATAAAACTAATATATCAACAATTCATTATTATCGACTCATTCTGCAATATCTAGAAACAACAAAAACACAAGAGTTACAGCTCACAAGTGCGTTGCCGAACTTTAAATATACTCTCCCACAGAGTTAGTAGAGACAGTAGTATACGATTAAGCATTCAGTAACCTAATTCATTCGTTTAAAACAATGTATGTATTGGAACAATGTAAGTATGTATATTTTTGTAAGCCCGTGCCATGAGTCCGGTCGAACCAACACAAGCCAAAACGTATCTCTAATACGGTAGTTGTTTAGAAATAATAATATATTGGGAGACATATTCACCTGTAACACATACTTAACAATAATAATTTCTCGCTTCATCACCATCATACACACCATTCATAAATACAGTTCAAAATACAAAAACGACGTAACTAATTTATCTTGGCCCACAATAGTTCTAATTGAACCACTGTGCTACCATTCTACAGCTAGAATAAAAGAGTGAAATAAAAAATCTAACAAAGGACTTTATAAAGAAAAAATTACACGATATGAATATGTATGTATTGGTTATTATCGTAACATGTGCGGAACACATGTTCAATGGACCATAAGGTGTCTTTAATGCATCGTCTACAGGTTGTTGTTTTTCTAAGAAACTGTTAAAAATTGGTGGTATTTCGTATATCGCAATTCATTGATATTTCAAAGTGTGTTTTGTATTAATGACTAATGTTTCGTTTGAAATCATATTTTAAAATGAGATGTGGTATTCAAGAAATTAGATAGGATTCTTTTAGCCAAATATGAATCGAATATGTCTTGAATAACGAAAATCTGTCTAGATTGAAATAAAACAAAAGTCACGAGTAGCGTCACCTTCCATCAGGAGACCGTTTGCTCCTTTGCATTTTCTGTCATAAAAAAAACATCACTTTCATGGTGCAAGTTTTTATTAGCACCAAAAAATAAATAAAAAGGAATCATTTATACTCTCGATTGTCGGCACTTGATGGAACTTGTTGCAATACATTCTAGAATCAAACTCACTTGTACTTATTCCACTATTTTAATTTCACTTTACACCTGACCGGTTTCGCCTTATGGTATTCTCAAAGGAATTCTCCTTTGAGAATGGTATTCCTTTGAGAATGGTTCCTTATGCCTTTCCTTTTCCTTCCGTTTCCTTAAACCGGTCAGGTGTAAAGTGAAATGAAAATAGTGGAATAAGTACAAGTGAGTTTGATTCTAGAATGAAAAAGGAATCAATTTTAAGAAGTATACACATATTTTGATTTATGTACTCTTTTATTTGTATTAGACTTACATACATAACCTACTTTTTATTAGATCTAATAAAACGTACATAATGATGGTAATTCTTTTTTTGACATGATGTGTTACTTGAGTATATTACATGTTTACTTATTATAACAATATTACTTATTACTCAAGAACTTAATACAGAAACACCCTGTTGTTTGATCGCATGATAAAAATCGTAGAAAAGTTTTTATAATTTATAAAATATTGAAATGTTATTTTTAACTGTTGAAGTATGTTCCCTACAACTGTTTGTTTAGGATTTATTCGTTAACTGCCGATCATAGATCACCGACGGAAGCGGATGCCTTTATTTTAATGACCGTATACTTAGATAAGTTTAAGAAATTGGACTTCGGTATCAACTAATTGTATTATTAACTTAATATTCAGTTAGCTTACATTAACACTAACTAAAGTTTAAAAGACTAACTTATTATGTACGCGACTTACGCGACGCGTTTATGTCTAATATACCGGTAAAAGTAGTCCATGTGTTTTTCTGACATGTGAGCAATATTACCGTGGGAGAGCCAAGCTTCGGCATGAATGGGCCGGCTCGACCGGAGTGATACCACGGCCTCAAAGAAAACCGGTGTGAAATAGTGCTTGCGCTGTGTTTCACCGAGTGAGTGAGGATACCGGAGGCCCATACCCCAACCCCTCCCCCTATCTCCCCCCCATCCCCCAAAGGCCGGTAACGCACTTGTGACGCCTCTGGTGTTGCGGGTGTCCATGGGCGGCGGTAATCGCTTACCATCAGGCGATACGTCTGCTCGTTTGCCCCCCTTTCATAAAAAATACTTTCTTTTTGTTTGTAACCGTGGAGTTGGAGTCCGTCTTCCCGGTTATTCATCAGTACACATTTAATTCGTAATTATCCAAATTACTTCACCAATAGCAAGTTCGATATACACTTAATACAGCTTTATGATTACAAAAATATACGGTATACCTATATTAAGAAATCGATATTGTACAAATGAATTATTTATGATTCTTTTCTTTTATTCCGACAGGAAATTGTTTCTTAGCAAAAAATAATAAGAGAACCATTTTTAAGCGCTACCAACTCAACACGACTCATAAAACCTTATGCTGCACGATCCAATCTGTTATCAAGTTGTCGTTGACTTTCATTGCTGGTTTTCTTTTTAGTTCTTTCAAAAAACACCTTAGTGAAACGTCGATGTATATAGAATGTTTGTTTAAACTTTTTGTAAGGGTCTGCAAGGATGGTTATTAGTAGCGGCAAAAGTGAAATAAATCGTACTTTCGTGTGAACTGACCACGCCTGCTGAATGATACACTCGAAGCAATCAGTAGGCAGATGATAATTATTTTATTAGTATACAACACCTTTTCGCCTATTTTCCCCGAATGATTTACTGTTTATTTGTAATTAATATCTTATAAACGGTTTAGATGTTGTTCTTGATTACTCTTTTTAAATCTAGATTCTTTATTATGCATTCCTAATGGGTGTTAGAGAAATTAGTGATGCGGAAGGTATGTAAATCATTTCGTAGCCAGTAATTAGACTCAATCAGTGATTTCAATTCATTGATTTATATATAGATTTATGATCGCTAAGATAATATTGATCGAATGTGCGATCACAACATATGTTTTAAACGTAATCAAAAATGATCTTATTTCAAGTGAAAGTGATATGTACTTACCATTCGTTTCAGGTTAATTTTTTTGATCATCTATTCTTGTTTGAGACTAAATACATTAGCAAAGTATTTGAATTATGAGATTAGCATTCCTCGGCCCTATTGTTGTGGACATATAACTTTTATAAACAATAAAATAAATATAAAAATTTTGGATGGTAAGAATAGGTTTTGGTTAAATCTTGTGAATAGTTTACTGGTTAGTATAAAGACTGAGAGCCACCGTTCGGTAGACTTACGGTATAGTAGCAAAGTTCATACTAATGCTAGGTATACTATTTGACCTGCTGTAGATGAAATGGGGATTCACTATTCCCATCAAGGGTTCCTTTGGGCGTGACCAGTAGTCGAAAACCATGAAATTTATGCAAATTTACGTTATTTTAGCATGTCTGCCGTTTTGATATGTTAAAATATATGTTTTTTTTATATGTAAAGACTAAATGGCAGACACCTATTCCGGTTCCTACTATAATTATAGCATATCGAAACTGCGAAAATTTCATGAAATTTACGTTATTTTAGCAAAGCTGAAAATTATATATGTTGTTTATATTATCATTAGATACACATATTTAAAAAGGCAGACACGTAGGCCGGTTCCGACATCCAGGCAGACAACATAATACTTTCTCAGTCGTGCTACTGAACGCGTACGATTTCGGCTCTCTCACTGGGAATTTGTGTTTCAGCAAAGCTACAATTTACTTATGTTATTTATATTATCATTACATATTTATAAAACAGACAGATAGATCGGTTCTAACTTGCAGGCAGACCACGTAATACTTTCTCAGTCGTGTTAATGAAAGCGTGCGATTTTAACTGCCTCCCTCTTACTTTGAATGAGAGCAAATCAGTATTAATACATGAGAATATTTTTCAATGTTACAATTTACCACCCTAGTTTTCAGTGATATATCTATATCACTGAAAACTAACTGAAAACTGAAAACTAATACGAAATTTCATCTGAAATTTCTTATTATATCTAATATTATAAAGCTAAAGAGTTTGTTTGCTGAACGCGCTAATCTCAGGAACCGTGTAGTGTTTTTTCTCAATAAAAATAGCCTCTTCTTTCCTTTGTTATAAAATGCAGGATTGTAATTGCACCCAGTGAAAGCATGAAAGCCAAGTAAGCTTCTACAGGTTAATTTGCCTCGACATTCGTGAATTCATGTGACATCTATCATTCATTCATTATTGCCTGTTCCTATCTACATCCAGATATGCGAAGCAGTGCTTTTTAACTTATGCATATTATCAAGCATTACCACGAGTATATCGGTATCAGAGCCTCTGATAACGATATTAGCTTCAGCGCTGATGCTACATGCGTGATAAATAAATTTACTATCAGCTTCTTCATACAACTCACAACACAAATCTTCTACAAGCTTAAATTCGACCCTATTCCCATTGCCAACATATGAATAAAACTGTCGGTAGTGAAGATGTACAGTTTTGTTGGTCAGAAATGGTGCATTATCATCGCATGCCCAATAAAGACAAAAGAAGTCTATTAGCGCTTCTTTGAATGTTATGTTCTTCATTTCTTTTGCAAAATCAACGGGTCGTATTTGATCTCGTCCAGAGATGTTAAAATGTGCGTGCTGTGATTCATGGCGTAGAGACCTCTCACTGTCTTTGATCGAAGGATGAAAATATTGATCAATTATAACATCGATTCTTCGTGCTGGAAGTTGCTTTACCATTTGTAAAATCTCCTTTGAAATATTTCCAAATGTTTTTGATATCTCTTTCATAGTGTAGTAGGTGAAATCGTAATCAAAATCGTACACCTTCTGACTACTTAGGATGTCTGAGAAAGTATTATGTGGTCTGCCTGCAAGTTAGGACCGATCTATCTATCTGTTTTTTTTAAATATATATATGTAATGATAATATAAATAACATGTGTAAATTGTAGCTTTGCTGAAACACAAACTCCCAGTGAGAGAGCCGAAATCGTACGCGTTCAGTAGCACGACTGAGAAAGTATTATGTTGTCTGCCTGGATGTCGGAACCGGCCTATGTGTCTGCCTTTTTAAATATGTGTATCTAATGATAATATAGACAACATATATTATTTTCAGCTTTGCTAAAATAACGTAAATTTCATGAAATTTTCGCAGTTTCGATATGCTATAATTATAGTAGGAACCGGAATAGGTGTCTGCCATTTAGTCTTTACATATAAAAAAACATATATTTAAAGATATCAAAACGGCAGACATGCTAAAATAACGTAAATTTGCATAAATTTCATGGTTTTAGACTACTGATCACGCCCAAAGGAACCCTTGATGGGAATAGTGAATCCCCATTTCACCTACAGCAGGTCAAATAGTATACCTAGCATTAATATGGACTTTGCTACTATACAGTAAGTCTGCCAAACGGTGGCTCTTAGTATGAATGTATGTATGTTAATATGTATGTATGTTATCTTATCTCTTGTTATGTATGTTAATAATAGTACAAAATTAAAAATACTACGACACTGATTAACAAAAGCGCATTTGTGTAACTTTAACCAGAAAAACTTCAAATGCATCGTGCTAATTTTATCAACCGACTTCAAAAAAGGAGCAGGTTCGATGTTCCACTGTATGTTTTCATTTTTTATTTTTTGTTTTTTGCTTTGAGATAATAAGTTTGATTGTTGTTGTTGCTTCTGTGGTAATTAAAGTTTCAGGATTTATGTTCCAAAATATTCCAATAGTAAACAACACATAACAGTTAGTTCACTTAAACGAATGTTTTTTTGGTTAATTTTGTAAAAATGAATCTTAGCTAGATCGATTTATCGCATACAAAATTTCATGTAAAACGTTGGAGCCGTTTTCGAGATTCAGATTATATACACAAGAATTGGTCGGTTAAAGGTATTATGCAATCATGTGCGATCAAATAATTAAACTATAAAGTAATAGTGTCAGTGAACTAATAAATCGCAAGTTTAAATCACCGTAGCACTTATTACGCCAATTTCCTTTTCTAATCATTCATACAAGCAGCAAAAGTTTATTTTGCAATTGATAATCACGTTTTTATTGTTTATCAATTGCGATAGTGAGATTGGTGCAAATTTAAGGTATAAAACTATTAATTATAATGATTTTCTTATAATTTGATGTCGTTAAATGTGTCTAGAATACGCTAATATAAATGGTTAGGTTAAAGGCTTTGCTTTGATACGAGTACTGTTAAAAGTTATATATTTTTAACTAGCCGAGCCCCGCGGGGTTACCCTCGGTTCAACAACAATTGCTAAAATTAAGCTATGGGTAAAGCTAGTTAAAAAAGTAGCCTAAGTTACTTCTTATATCATCAGCTATCTGCCAATAAAAATCTCGTCAAAACCTTCTGTCTAAGAAGAGGTCTGGCTATGTCCAACAGAGGACTGTTAAAAGCTGTTGATGATAAATAATGAAATCGATGATAATTTTTTTAAAGTTAAATAATTTTACTTTTTGCTAAATGCAAATGATTGTATGTGTAACTTTTAATTCCCAACAAAAATATCCCAAAAGTAAACAGAAAACAAGCTCAGCGTCGCTGTGATCGATTTCTTATAACGTTTTCTTTAATTACGTTGTGCGCCTACGCATATAACCGGAATGTGTACGCTCCGATTATCTTACCAGATGTATTGATTTATTACTTTGCATTAACTAGAGTATTAAAACGTTAGCGTCAATGTAATGGTTTATCTTTACGGTTGATTTCCTTTAGGGAATGGGTAAAAGTTCCAACTGAATATTTTTAAATTATATGGCACAGAATGGTGGACAGCAAAAAAGACGCATGAACAAAAAGTAAATATCAACGAAATGAAAATGCTTAGATGGGCAGCAGGTGTTACA
Organism: Diaphora mendica; assembly: GCA_949125395.1. Lineage (NCBI taxonomy): Eukaryota > Metazoa > Arthropoda > Insecta > Lepidoptera > Erebidae > Diaphora > Diaphora mendica. Next base: position 22,940,062 of record OX421319.1, read on the forward strand.
AGACTAGACAAAGTACGAAATAAATATATTCCTGGGCGCTTTAAAGTCGCACCAATCACCCAAAAAATCGCAGAAAGCCGTCTTCGTTGGTATGGAGGTATAAAAGAGGCAGAGGTCGCCCGCCACTGACTTGGTGGTCAAATATAGAAAGAGAGCTCAAGAAAGCCCAGTTGCCAGAACCGACAACCCAAGACAGAAGGACTTGGCGCAGACAAGTGAGGAGACCCGACCCCACATAACGGGACTAGGGAAGAGAGAAGAAGAAGGTTAAATCTACGTACACATTATTCCATTTTTAGTGTAGTTACGTCAGGGATACTATTTTGATGTTTCAGGTTTATCTTTTATCGTACCTTAGCAACCAAAGCTTCGGTTTAAGACCTTTAGTTTTCACTAAGAATTATATTAAATATACTCACATGAGACAAACATTTATGTAATAATAAAGCACAAAAACAACGGGTGTATACATCAGTTAAATTTTTACATAATATTTTTTCTAATAAAATTAAATAAACCAAAGCTGTCGTGAAGCTTAGGTTGGACGCCTTTGGACGGCTTAAAAACATCTAACGATAAGATTACGTAGCCACAACGTTGTCTTGCCCAACTCACACTTGGCCAGCGTGAGGACGTATGGCTTTAACCCTCTCCTGAGAGGAGACCCGAGCCTAGCAGTGGGACATAATGAGTTGTTGATGATAGGTATTGAAGATTATATTAAATATTAACGATTTGGCGTCCTTTGCTAATATTATAATATAATGCATATATTCATACTAATGCTATACTAATATTATAAATTCGGAAGAAACCCTGTCTGTCTGTTACATTTTCACGGCGAAACTGCTGCAATGATTTCAATGATATTTGATGTAATAAATAACTAGTTACGATTTAAAAGTTTATAATATAAAACAAAGGTCTCTGCTCTAAGGTACACAAAACTGAACTAGTTAAAACAAACTTTAAATATATAATGTAAAAGTTATCTTCTGTACTAGGTTTCTAACTAGGAGCACATAGCAGTCCAGTGCTCATATTTTTAAGAAAAAAATTATAGAATTCGGCAGTGATGCTAAGGCTAAATAGGTACCTAACTAAAATATACGTTATTTTCAGAAGGACTAGGGAAGACTTATATCTCACCACATATAAGTTACTAGTTGTTGCCCGCGGCTCCACCCGCGTATAATCGGTTATCGCAAAAATAGTAGCCTATGTATTATTCTGATGTATAAGCTATATTACTGTAAAGTTTCATCCAAATCCGTTCAGTTCTTTTTGCGTGTAGAAGTAACAAACGTACACACAAACTTTCGCCTTTATATATTAGTGTGATGTCACACTTATGTAATGAGGCCTGTCCTTTTGCAGTCAACCGGGTTCATTATGTTAGTATCGTAAGTTCATACATTCTTAATATACCATGTAAAGATAGCTCTTGTTAGCCTTAGCGTGTCGATATATAGCTTTGAGCCTTTCTCGATAAATGGGCTATCTAACACTGAAACAATTTTTCAAATCGGACTAGCGGTTCCTGAGATTAGCGCGTTCAAACAAACAAACTCTTCAGCTTTATAATATTAAGTATAGATATAAAGACTAGTGGTATATTTTTACAAATAAATGAAAGTAGTTCAAACCATTAATAATCTACGAATTCTCGTTCTGATTGAAATCACCAATTACATAAATTTTACGCAAATTCAATTTATAGATTTCTACCACAGTCTGATCAAAGATAACCCGCGCCAATAACCAATTAAATAAATTTTTATTTAATCACTTATTTGAATATTTGGTAATAAAATATTGGCGTTTTATAAATATTTTGAGCTTACAGTTCAATACTTTATTGTAATTTAGTTTATTCTTCACAATAATTGAGATTTGAAAAACGGTGAGTAATTTATAGTTATAACTTTTTTCTGATGAAGAATCGGTAAGCTTTCTTATGAGTGAATTTAAAGAAGGATAAGTGAGTTAATGTGATATTTTTATGACTCTACGATTATCACGATTTTGATTTGTCTAGTGGTCGCCCAGTGGTCAAAATTTTACTACAATACTTTTTTTTTTATTAACTTATGCACTTCTCCTCCAAACTTTAAGTATGCCATTTTTTATTTTTTTATTGTATAGGCGGGCGAACGAGCAGCCGTATCGCCTGATAGTAAACGATAACGTCGCCCATGGACACCTTCAACACCAGAGGCGTCACAAGTGCGTTGCCGGCTTTTGGGCGGAATGGGGAGGGGGGTTGGGGTATGGGCCTCCGGTATCCTCACTCACTCGGTGAAGCACTCTTTCGCACCGGTTTTCTGTGAAGCCGTGGTATCACTCCGGTCGAGCAGGCCCATTCATGCCGAAGCGTGGCTCTCCCACGGTGAAATGTTTCATACTCCTCCGTTTGCATAATTTTCGTAAAAATTTTACCTACCCCATGTATATAGTTTACCGTGACTAAAGAAATCAGTAAATAAATATAATAACTCTTTATTGTACACTTTATTGATATCTAAATAAATGACTTAAATCAAGGTCAGTACAATTGGCGGCCTTATCGCTCACACGCAATCTCTTCCAGGCAACCATATACATACTATGAGACTAAAAAATGAGACAAACGCCAAAATAAAACTAAACAGTTAAATAAACAGTGTTGTCTTCGTTGTAAATATTTAATCATCCTCATCATTAACAGCCTCTAGTAGTCCGCTGCCTGACTGAAGCTAGACGAACATTTCTTGCTGGTATGTAAAGGATACTCCATATAAAAAAGTACTTATCTAAAGTATAAAATACAAGATTATGTTAAAACGTATGTATTTGTAATCAAAACGAGAAATTGTATATTTAAAATACTAGATAAAGACAGCTCTTTCCATCCAAGCATCTTGCCCGTGGGAGAGCCACGCTTGGGCATGCATGGGCCGGCTCGATCGAAAAGATACCACTTCACATTCACACACGGGCTTCACAAAAAAACCGTTGTGCTTTGTGAATAGCGCTTGCGTTGTGCTTCACCACTCGGTGAAACAGTGTGTGAGTGAGTGAAGATACCGGAGGCCCAAACCCTAACCCCTCCCCACCCCCCCTCCCCATCCCCCAAAGGCCGGCCGGTGTTGTGGGTGTCCATGGGCGGCGGTAATCGCTTACCATCAGGTGATACGTCTGCTCGTTTGCCCCCTATTCCCTAAAAAAAACAAAGGTGTTTATTTTCAAATATATTGCTGAGATAAAACACTTTTCTGAGAAAGCATATTTGATTAATTGTTATATTGTTATTAATCATTATTATTATTTTTTTTTTTATTAATTTACTAATTATAAATTCAATTTCATTTGAGGTTATGTGTTGCCAAATCACAGTGTCAAAACCATTTAAATAAATAAATATGAATATAATAAATTAAATACTTAAACGGTCGTATAAACCAATCACTCGTAACCAAAAATAGCCAAAATCATTCTAGAGTTGAAGCGAATAGTTTGGCTGCCGGATACCGGTTATCGGATATCCGACAGACCTTGAAGTCGGATTTCCTGTCTTCGGAAATCTAGCAGAATACTGTCAATTGCTTATTCTGGTTATCGTAATTAATGTTCATTTTGCTGCCTTAAAATAGATAAAGATGAAACATTATCATGAATGCGGGTCTCGTTAATCCCACGATCAAGAAAATAATGTAATTTTATCTGATACTAGCTTTTACACGCGGCTTCGCTCAGGCAGACTTTCATCCCCTGATTTAGCCCCTTAGGAGTGGAATTTCAAAAATTCCTTTCTTAGTGCTCACTTACGTTATATAAAGAACCTACATGCAATATTTCAGGATTCTAGCTTCAGCGGTTTGGGCTGTGCGTTGATCTCTGGGTATGTCAGTCAGTCAGTCACCTTACTCTTTTATATATATAGATTTATTTAACTTAAAGTAAGTGGACAAAATGGTTATAACTGTTTAATCAAAGTAGTTCTCAAAATATTATTAGTTTCGGGAAACGCAATGTAGTACATTTCTTTGTTTTTAAACGGTTTTATTTAGCTTGCCCTGGTTCTTTATTAATAATTATTTCAAACAAACACGTTTATAATTATGAATTCATGTCTGAATAAAATTGAAGTGTCCGTTTGTAATATAAAATTAACAGCTTTTCTCTAAATGCATATGAAAATATGTATATTCAGTACTTACATAAAAAAACTTTTTTTTGTCTATCTGTCTATTTGTTCCAGTTAATCTTTGGAACGGCTGGACCGATTTTAATGGTACTTTCACTGCCAGACAAGTGCTGATATTAGGTACTCCTGGTATAAGTAACTACTTAGGTTACTTTTTTTAGACTAGCTTTGCCCTGGGCTTTACCTGCGCTTGTTGTTAGAAAGATACAACAATAACCGCGGGTAACACCGCGGAGCTCAGCTAGTTTAGTAATAAATCAGTTTTAATCAATTTCTTACGTCTCGCTGATACCCGTAATCTTTAAAACAGTTGTCCGAACTTCAACAATACTGCTACGAGCTGTGGATATAAGAAGTAACCTTTACTAGTTTCATTTGGAGAAAACAATCGGAATTTCGCTCATAAAATTATAAAAACGTACACGCGAATTAAAAAAGGCAGATATAGTTAGTATGATATGTTCTTCTAGATGTTACTGACCAATTATACTGCATGTGCAGTGACCTTAGAATAGGTGACCCTAACACATTCCTTTAAGACAATAAAAGGTAAGTCCAGTACATCTTAACAGCCGTGTGTAAGTTTGTCTCTACTTGTTGTAGTATTTACATTTCTTACTACTTTCTAGAAGTAATTAAAAGTTATATCTGAGAGAAAAAAGTAAAAAACTATTTATAATTTTATTTTATTGCGTAATGCAGGTTGCGGGTTTCAGCTGCGTATTCGGGCGTATCCGGGAAGGAATCATTCATAAATCCATATTAATCTATATTAATATTATAAATTCGAAAGTAACCCTATTTGTCTATCTGTCCGTCTGATAAACTTTATCGGCCAAATCGCTGAAACGAAACGAATATAAAAATCCAGATTCACCATACATTATAATATCATAATTCTCCTCAAGATTATTTTGGAGCGTAAATAATTGTATCCAAGAGTGCAAATATATTTACATTCATACACATAAATCCGTTGACAGTGTGGGTATGGTAAACCGTAACCGACAATATTTTAGTCGAGAACAACAAATTTATTCTTCCATATGGACGGGCGTGGTGGTCACTATAAGGTAGGATCTCACCTGCCATTCGGTTGAGGAAATGCCTAAGTTACAAGCGTCCAAGTATATCGCTTGTGTTGGTGCTAAGACACCGCCTGCTTTGATTTACATATCGGATGTGGTTACGATTTCCGATAAAAAAAACTGTTTTACCACTGTCTTGTATCATAATTTCATTCAACTGGGTTTAATTAAGCTCACAACAGGTGTATATCTTGTATACATATGAAAGAAATAGTCCGTTGATTGGATAATAAGCTGCCGCTGCGTAAACCCGGTCAGCTGGGTGATGTTTAGAAGAAATTTTATTCAGCTATTATAGGTCGATAAACTTTAGTTCCTGACTAAATTGTCTACTCAGGAAACACTCTGTGCAAAACTTCCCTATCGTTTAAATGTGTTATAAGAAGTTTAGTTATCGAACACACAACACTGAAAGAGCATTCATTCCCTATTTCCCAGGAACGAATTGAATTGACATTATGATGCAGCTACTTTGACTTATTTTAAACCAATGGAAACACTACAGGAACGTAGTTATATAAAGTTGCCTGTTGGTTATAAACAAGGTTTCCTTCGTAAACAATATATTTTTAAATTTAAATGTAAGCTCTCTTACAGCAAGTATCTACTTTAAAATACTTATACTCGTAATGTACTTCTTAATGGTCAGTTTATACGACGATAAACAAGTGGTAATTGAAATTTAACAACGTTTTTATAAGGTACTAATTTTTGAAATTATTATTAAAAATAATGATAATAATACCTAAAAACATCTCCCATATCGGTATTTAGACTGAAAACGTAAATCTTGTATATGTGAACAGTTTTCTTTTTTGGACGAGTCATTTGATTTTGAAAAACATATTCTACAATAAAAGGATCCAGTTTTTATTTAATAAAACTTACGTAAACTTCATTTAAGTTATTTATGTTTAAAGCTGTCTTGCACGCTCTCTCAGTTCATGTCTTACACCAATAGTAAAGCCCGCAGGCAGACAACACCTGAGCTGATCTATAGGCACAACGGTACTGCGGGCCAAATTGTTACTTGCAATAGTGTTTTAGTTTAAACTAGGCGTGCCGCGGGCTCTATTCGTTCAGTACTCTATGACAATATAGACACTGTATGCTACCTAATAGCGGTGTACGTATCGTCTAATTTTACAAACTGTAATTTGGTGTCTACCAAATTAAGAGGTATAAGTATCTCTTATTTCCAAGGAAGCACATAGAGAAGAAGATATCAGAAAATTGATAATATATTGAAAGTGGGAGTTAGAAAGAGGTGGAAATGTAATAGAAGAGGGGAGTGATAATAAAGCTAGCTAAAATCAGGGTTGTATATGAAGGTTTTAACCCACAACAATTGAGAGCAAGTCTGAGTCGTCTTGGCATTATTATTTTTAGTCAGATCATTTTTAATTAAAATATATAATTTTCATGTGCGTTTTTTTTTTTATTATTGCCAAAAATGTACTCCAGTATTAAAGAGAAGACATCTATTTTATAGTACGATTAAAAGAAGAGTTTTTAGGTGGCTTCAATGAAGATTCTATAACGTAAGTATTTTATTAGCGTGATTGTTTAAATACTAATTGTTATTGCTTAGCGTACAAATAAAATGTTTGTGTTTATAGAACAATAACATTCAAGTATGTCCCACATAACCTTATGGACAGTGACGATGAAATTAGTACGTCTTTCACTAAGAGAAACCTCCAGTCTTATACTGCCAGGATTATAAGTAGTATAAACAAAGGTGGTTTATATAAGATTTTGGAGACTAATTAAAAATTGCTAATTAAGGCATATTTGAAAGACGTATACGTAGAATACGTTTAATTTCTTATTATCTTACTAGCTGAACCCCGCGGTGTTATCCGTGGTTATTGTCGTACCGCAAGTAACGCCGCGGGACGAAGCTAGTCTAAAAAAAAGTAGCCTAAGATACTTCTTAGATCATCAGCTATCTGCCAGTGAAAGTCCCTTTAAAATCGGTCCAGCCGTTCCAGAGACTAACCGGAACAAACAGACAGATAGACAGGCAGACAGACCGACAGACCGACAGACAGACAAAAATTGTAAATAAATATATTTTGGTACATGTATCGTGTATGCAGTTATTAAAAAGCAGTTATTTTAATATTACAAATAGCCACTCCAATTTTATTCATTTGTATAAACCTCATTTTAGTTGCGAATATTAAACTGGGTTAGAAGTATTATACCCCTTTCTATATCTTCTTCCACGTTAGTAAATATATTTCATTGCGGTAAACACTTTGTGAAATTTACTTCATGTATGTATATCTATTCAATACCTCACCACTAACTACGGGATCTACATATTTGAATTCAGATGACAAGTTTACTTGCTTTCATTCAGGGACTGGTCTTCTACTTACATGTATGACACTCGCATATCAAATTTCTAAGGAGACTAACTAATACCTTGATAATAATTTTCTGTTTTTCGATGGCGATCATTTGTTTTAAATATATTTGTTAGAAAATCTATGCTTTTAAGAACTGAAATTTGTATTCTTTGTAAGCTTTTTTACAGTCATTTTTGTAATCTATTGTTAAATCTTTATAAAAACTGTTTTAAAATATGCAAAAGTAGACTTTCAACCGTAACGTCATTACTTTAAGGTACATTTTATATTATCTTCTAATATTCCATCCAGTTTCTACAACCACATTACATCACTATACACAAGTAAAGATACTCTATAAAAAGTTCGACATCTTACGCCTACATACGACCATATGGCCAAACCAATAGTTAACTCCAAAAAAAAAAGAAAACTAATAAATAGATACCGAAATCAGCTCCCAGCTATTACTGTAAACAAGTAATGTTGGAGATATGATATTTTTTTATTATCTTCAATGAATAGTTATTATGTGAGATGAAAGCCGATTCATGGGCACGTGCCATCCACAGTAAGAATTATTTAGGAATGTTAAGCCAGATGGTTATCTTGTTTTAATAGTATTTTGTTGTGGTGTTCCGTACTTGATTTTGTGTTTGGGAGGTCCGTATGATGAACTATAAACCATTCAATTTCAGCATGCGTATAGAGAACCAAAAGTATTGCGTGTAGTATGCCTAAGTCTGTGTGGTGACGAATTAAGATTTTTCTTATGTAATAGGCGGGCCAACGAGCAAACGTATCGCCTGATGATAGGCGATTACCGCCGCCCATGGACACCTGCAACACCAGAAGCGTCACAAGTGCGTTACCGGCCTTTTGGGGATGGGGGATAGGTTGAGGGAGATGGGGGGAGGTAGAGATAGGGGAATTGGGGCATGGGCCACCGGTATCCTCACTCACTCGGTGAAACACAGCGCAAGCACTATTTCACACCGGTTTTCTGTGAGGCCGTGGTATCACTCAGGTCGAGCCGACCCATTCATGCTGAAGCGTGACTCTCCCACGGTATATGGAGAGTCAGCAACTCTATTCATCCCGTAGGTGTCGTAAGAGCCGACTAAGAGTACAAACAATGCAGGACACCAACTCTGAAAAAAGAAGGAAAACTTCAAATAAACCTGAAACTAACTCATCTGACCAACGTCGTAGAGTAGCCTGAAACCGCCTATCTAAAGAGTTGCCTATGTTCAGCAGTCGACTGTAAAAGCCTGTTGATGATGATACTACCGTGGGAGAGCCACGTTTCGGCATGCATGGGCCTACTCGACCGGAGTGATACCACGGCCTCACAGAAAACCGGTGTGAAATAGTGCTTGCGCTGTGTTTCACCGAGTGAGTGAGGATACCGGAGGCCCATATCCAAATCCCCTACCCTACCTTCCCCCCATTCCAAAAGGCCGGCAACACACTTGTGACGCCTCTGGTGATGCGGGTGTTCATGGGCGGAGGTAATCGCTTACCATAAGGCGATACATCTGCTCGTTTGCCCGCCTATTCCATAAAAAAAAAATAACTCGTCTGACCAACGTGGTAGAGTAGCCCAAAACTTATCTAAAGAGATGTCTATGTTCAGCAATGGACTGTAAAGGGCTGTTGATGATGATACTCGGCCATAAAAATCACGCTTTGCAGACTCAACAGCAATAATAGCTCGGCCGCACAAAATTGTCGGTGTTACGCAATTCTTTTCACTGACTAAATTAAGTCTGTGTTCTACTGTTTTTAGGGAGAGAGCATATTGAAAACGCCAATTATGTGTCTTAAGTTGCAGGTATCTATGGGCGGCCAAGGACGTAGCCCTCTAATATCTCAAAGCAAGTGGTAGAGGGATCAGAATTTGTAGGACCTCGCAGCAACACAGAGTTTAAGTTACATGTCTGGGAACATGAGCTTGGGAAGTAAGAGCTTTACTTGTTTGCACTCCGAACCTATTCGTATAAACAACATCTCTTTGACTTTTACACAAAATGACTTAAAACTCATTGTAGAATTTATAACAATCACAATCATCTTTTGTATGTTGTGACAAAGAATTGTTAATAATAGGTCTTTACCTATGAAATTGCCGTTTTGTATGCAATAAGTGAAAGTACTTATTTTTTCAAACTTTTTTATTTCTGTTATTCGAAGTAATCACCCATGCAATCGACGCCTCTTTGCCAAGGCATTGGCAGTTTATTGATGCCCTTCATGTAAAAATCAGCTGGACTGGAGGCAACAAACTCTTCAAAGGCATTTTGTACTGCCTCTCGGGAATTAAATTTTTTAACCACTAAAAAGTTATTAGTTACCGACTATTACTTTTTCCGACAATTTTTTAGTGGGTAAAAAATTCAATTCCCGAGAGGCAGTACAAAATGCCTTTGATGAGTTTGTTGCCTCCCGTCCAGCTGATTTTTACAAGAAGGGCATCAATAAACTGCCAATGCGTTGGCAAAGATGCTTCGATTGCATGGGTAAATACTTCGAATAACAGAAATAAAAAAGTTTGAAAAAATAAGTACTTTCACTTATTGCATACAAAACGGCAATTTCATAGGTAAAGACCTATTATTTTGACCTAAAATGTTTTCTATTACAAGCTTTTTATTAACTTGCAATGTATGTATGTATGTTTTTATATTCGGGTGGAATCTTGCAACTCAATTTGAAGCAGATATCTTCAATCAATTTTGCTGAAATTTTGCAAGCATATGTATACAGCGTGACAATAAAATATTATAATGACATGGAGCTGATCTGCTGCTGGTGCTGGAAGGTGGTCATAGGAACTCTGTAAAGAAACGTCTCAACATCATCGAGTTTGGACTCGTTTCATTCGTCTCGAGGCATTCCAGTAAAAGTTTGTTTTTAAAAAGCTTTTAATTTTTTTTTTCTTATAATTGAAATGGATTTTATGTTTTTCATATTATTTACCTTGGAATTTTAAGCGTTGTTTACATTTTTACACCAAATCAGTTCATTCTACACAACCCTAACACACTTGCGTAGAATTTTTTTGGCATTGGGTTTAAAACTGTACATTTTTGTCCCTAAAGCATTTATTAAATTAGAAGATGAAGAAAATGAGCAGCTTAGTTACCTAGCCCTGCCTATTTTGAGATTGGACGTAACGATGAAAAAAAGAATTCCAACGTCAAAAAAATATAAAGAATTATTTTTATTTTAAATATTAAGGATACTTACTATTAAATAAACTCGATTTCATCAGTAGAGCACGTCTAAAACATCGTCTCTACATCGAAAAAGAATAACTCTGTAGTGAAATTTGTATCTTTGTCTAATTTGCGCCATTAAAACATGGCTTTACGAACATTAATAAATTACTGCCTCTAGCAAAACTTTGTGACCGGATAACGTACCTTAAAAAGTTTATCAAATAAAATTATACCTTATACTAAAGAAGAAAAAGTACCATTTCGATTGAGGGTTTCGACGATTTGCATTCACAAATTCATTGACCAAAATTAAGGCAGTTTCCGATTAATAAGAGCTATAACAACTTTGCCTCGGGCTTAGTGAGCTCGGGTCATTATTTGATACTTCCTCTATGTATTTTATTATATTTTTTTCTACTAGACTACAGTACAGTATAACTGCATTGGCTGTTAAATGTTTTGACATCGTTAGACGGTTATTTGAGTGCGGTGCGAATAAATTATTCGCGTCATTAACTGGACTTCATCTTACACATAATTTTTTGTGGAATAGATTTTGGCATTAGTAATATAGTGTCTTACGTTAGCTACTTAATTCAAGCAGTGATAGGATAAAATTGTTTTTTTAGCTTCTTCCTCTTGTAAACTGTTTTAATAGAGGTAGTGTTTAGGATTAAAACCTGTATGCGGTCGAAGTTCATGAAATTCCGAAATTCTCTTAGTCTATACTAATATAATATTATAAATGCTAAAGTTTGTAAGTATGGATGGATAGATGGATGTTTGTTACTCTTTCACGCAAAAACTACTAAACGGATTCGGACGAAACTTTTCAGTAATATAGCTTATACATAAGAATAACTCATAGGTTACTATTTGCCGCGATAACCGACATATACGCGGGCGGAGCCGCGTGCAACAACTAGTATAATATAAACGAGATTTTTATATGGAGATAGGAAATAGATAGTCATGCCTGTTTAGGTATCGTAATTGAAATGAACGCTAATATTTTTATTTGACACTGCTTATTACTGGAAAACTGTTGCGTACCTCCTGTAAAACTGTGAACAAAAATTTTAATACAAATTGAGATGAAAATCAAATACATAACATATGATAGCAAGCATTGTATATGCAAATATAGACAACAGCTAGAGATGAACAATACACATTTATAAATTTAAGTTATTGTTTTTTTTATGGAATGGGGGGCAAACGAGCATACGTATCGCCTGATAGTAAATGATTACCGCCGCCCATGGACACTCGCAACACCAGAGGCGTCGCAAGTGCGTTGCCGTCCTTTGGAGGATTGGGAGGCGGATGGAGGGGATGGTTTGGGGTATGTGCTTCCGGTATCCTCACTCACTCGGTGAAACACCGCGCAAGCGTTGTTTCACACCGGTTTCCTGTCAGGCCGTGGCATCACTCCGGTCATGCCGGCCCATTCATGCCGAAGCGTGGCTCGCCCACGGTTAAATTGTGGAAGTAACTTCATTATTTGAAACCTAATTATCTAAAAAGTTTTATTTTTTATCAAATTTGTCGTAGTTGGGTTTTAGTTTGTACTTTGTTTATATCTTTATCTACTTAAAGCAATGATGCTTTCGATACATGTTTTAAAGTTTTGCTTTCGGTGAAGCGCAGATTTTTTACACTACATGCTACACCCTGATCATATGCTCAGTTGACCCACACAACCCCGCCTGCGTCTCCTATTGCCCGTACTGTGATATTCTAACAGCATGAACAAGTTTATTTATCATAAAATGGTTATAGTGAGCCAACCTTAAAAGATAGACATCTCAGGCAATAGAAACTCTCAAAAGGAATAAAGAAATAATTTTCAACCGTTTTGTACTTGTTTATCATTAATGCTTTACCCCTATTGGTAACGTAATGGTATATATCCTAAAGCCTTCTTCAATAACTGGGCTATTTAACACTATTTTTTTTTTTTAAATCAAACTAATATTTTCTGAGATTAGCGCATTCAGCCAGACAAAGAAACTCTTCAGCTTTATAATCTTATATATAAAATTCTCGTGTCACAATGTTAGTTACCATACTCCTCTGAAACGACTGGACCGATTTTTATGAAATTTGGTGTGCATATCGGGTAGGTCTGAGATTCAACCGACATCTATTTTTTATACTCCATTTTTTATGGCAAAACAACGTTTGCCGGATCAGCTAGTATTATATTTATATATTATAGATGGTATGTTTGATAAAAGCAAATATGATTCAAACTTGAAATAATTCAAAAAATATCAATCGTAAATATCTTAATTCTCTATGATATTTACGATTGATATTTAAGAGAGAAACGAGGGTAATATGAAAACATAATTGAAATGTAGAAGACTTTTCTCACAAAGCTTGATAAGTTTAAGCACAACAATTCGTAGCAAAAATATATTTTTAAAATGCGACTAAGGGCCCCCACTATTACACGACGCAACAATAATAAAAAGTATCAGTCTGTATCATCCTATACAATTTGATAAATTATTTTTTTACTAAGATCGCATTATCCTTGGCATTACCATCTCGTACCCAATCATTGGCACAACAAATATTTTATTTCTATAGGACAACCAGAAGCTACTACATAATGACAGCATTGATCAAATTGACTATCAATATCGACTGTATTACCGCCGATCAGAGATCAGAGTCATATGGTCTTAGTTGTGACTATCTTGTAATTTAATGGTCCCAGTAAATTGCATATGATGATGAAATGAACCTCAGTGGCTGTCACGTAACGTCATAATGAATCCCTCCCAATAATTACCGATGGTAATATCCTGTACGGGGACGGAATTGGAAAGGGTGCCTTACGGGAACCTACGATTATTTAATTATAAATGTATTTTGGGATTGTATTGTATCCTATAACATACGTGTGCTATATTTGTTTCTATCGGTGTATATTTTTTTTTTGTGTGCATATTGATATGGTTCATTCTAACAGTTTTATAATTTTAATTATATGTATCGTTATTAATACGTTTACAATTAGAAACGAAGAATATATATCAAAATTATACACACATTTGTGATTATTTTTCTGTATCACATTGAATACTTATTACACATAACTATAAATTCAAAATTTAAAAAACCCCCTACTCAAGCACTTAATCGAGTAATCATACGCCAATGATATTTTTGCAGACATTTGGTTATTCTTCCCCACTTTCACCCCCATAACTTTTAAACGACTCAACCGATTTTCATAAAACTTGTCTAAGAACACTCGCACGTAACTCACTTTTCATGCAAAAAAAACTAAATTGAAATCGCTTCATCCGTTCGCGAGCTACGGTGCCACAGATAGACAGATAGACACGTCAAATTTATAACAGCCCTCTTTTTCCGTCGGGGGTTAAAAAGAAATGAACTGCTATTTCGATTATTGTTCAAACAATGTATTTTTACGTATAACTGTGTATTATTTTATAACTAGCTGTGGCCCGCGGCTCCACCCGCGTGATTGTCGGTTATCGCGGCAAATGTTATTCTATGTTATTATGTTATTCGCCTATGTGTTATTCTGATGTATAAGCTATATTACTGTAAAGTTCCATCCAAATCCGTTCAATAGTTTTTGCGTGAAGAACTAACAAACATACACACAAACTTTCGCATCTATATATTAGTGTGATGTGATGTGATTTCTTTTAGAAATGTCGTAAAAAGATTACAGAAAATTTGAGAAGTGAGACAAATTAAACCAATTTTTCTAGGGCAAAAGCAACGTTCAAGTAGCAAATTTTGTGTTAAACATAAAAAATAAAATTATCAAAAAAACAACTTCAAGAACTGAACCAAATTGAAATGGGACCGTACAGGAAGCATTTTCTTTCAATCAAAAAAAGAATCATCAAAATTGGTTGACCCAGTCAAAAGTTCTTAGGTAACAAACATAAAAAATACAGTCGAATTGAGTACCTCCTCCTTTTTTGAAAGGGGTTAAAAACCCGGCCAACACTAATTCCGACCCTGCCGCTTCACGAGAAACCTGTTCAGACATACTGCGTCTCTCATTCATGTAAGGTTGATAACGTTCTCGCTTATTGAATAGATAGGATCGATGAGATCTATTCATGATTGTCTGCATAGTGAATGTAATTGAAGATTCAGAGTTCATATATTGCTTCATTGCCAACACCTACGGTGTAGACGTGACTGAAGTACTAAAATAACATTCCAGAATGAATGAAGTGTAATTAAGTATATTATAAGACCCTATGCACATGGGCTTTGAATGGAGAAAAAGTTGATACAAACTGGCACTGATACTTCGTTATTTATTCGGATTTCGTAATTACATTTATAAGGTAGTAGAGCCACGCTGAGTTCAGCACGAATGACTCGACCAGGGTGGTACTATCCTCGCACTGAAAAACAACCTAAAATGACAGCGTTCGTGCCGTTGTGTTACATTGGTGAGTGCGAGACCGGCGGCCTAATGATGCAAAAGCATCACTAGGGTACCATAGAGTTGGCCATCATGCTGCTCGCAATGAGTATTGTGAACACCACTCTTGGATTCTGCTTATGCTTTCCATCAGGCAGAGTACCTAGAGTCATTTTGGCAGGGCCATACATAATTTTTGTTTTAAAAATACCATTTAATGAAGGTACAATTTAGGTATTCGACAGAGAACTTGAGTAACCGACAACGTACGCAGAATCAGTACGGTGAAGTGGAGGTGCAGACGAACATATGTTTGCTGGAGCTGAAATGTGCTGGAGTGGAGACCGCGATTTGATAAAAGTAGGGAGCCCTGTGGAAAGATGGGCTGACGATTTGAAGAAAGTGGCTGGCAGCGGATGGATGCGGACTGCCCAAGACCGGGATAGTTGGTGCTCCTTGGGGTAGACCTACGTTCAGCAGTGGAAGACAAAATATTGATTGATATTTAAACGAGGCTTTCATATTTAAAATACATTTTTTTTTTTATTATGGAGGTTTACATTAGAGTTTTGTCATATCATATTCTAAATCGGAACTCTGTAAGGTATTTTCGTGTTAATGGGAATATAACTCGTTCGTACTCATAGTCCTCGAAGAATCAAAGTTATTTATAGAACTTATAGGAAATAGCCGCCCCGTTTGCTATAAGTTTTATTTTTGGCAATCACGATTATATTAGTACTCATCCAATCTACTCTTAAAAAATACTTACCAATTTCGATCCTATAAGTTCAGTGTATCGAGTCCTTTATCATCTCTTAACATATTCATACATATAAATTGTCGTATTATTCATAACGTACACAAATTCAGGTGCATTATGGTAATGACGTAATAATGCGCTGACGATCCCATGTACCCTTGTCCAATGTAAAATTGGACCCTGTTGTGGATATTTTGTACGCAATATGCTTTAGGTTATGAAAAATTGTATTTTTAAACAAATTGATGCTGTTTGGTAGTTAGCAATATAATTTCTTGTACCGTCGGCGCGTATTTTTGATACGTGTAGTAATTTTACCTACCTTTAGAATCATAAAGGTTTAATGTTAGGACACGCCGGTCTTTTACGACATGGCTAATGGTTACTTATTTCGTATGTCATGTATAAAAATGTTAAGTTGACTTGCGTGCGCTTTAAAAACACCAAAAATCCTGCACTGATTGAGCTCAAATTTTAATGTAGAATGCCTACAACTCGCTTCAAAGATTTTTTCATCTATTTTCGTGTAAATTTAATTTCACATTTCCCAGCAATGCAACTGCAACATCCCACATCAAAGAGTGGAAAGATACAGCTAGTATTATATGTGTGTAGTTAGAATCTATACTAATATATAAAGCTTAAGAGTTTGTTTGCTTGAGTACTGGTCCTATTAAAAAAAAACAGTGTTTTTTTTGTGGAATAGGCGGGCAAACGAGCAGACGTATCCCCTGATGGTAAGCGATTACCGACACCCATGGACACCCGCAACACCAAAGGCGTCACAAGTGCCAAGTGCATTGCCGGCCTTTAGGGGAGGGGGGAGATAGGGGGACGGGTAGGGGTATGGGCTTCCGGTATCCTCACTCACTCGGTGAAACACAGCGCAAGCACTATTTCAGACCGGTTTTCTGTGAGGCCGTGGTATCACTCCGGTCGAACCGGCCCATTCACGCCAAAGAACCCATGTTAGATAGTCCATTTATCGAGGAAGGCTAAAGGCTATATATTATTGCGCTAAGACCAATAGGAGCGGAGCGCTAATGAAGAATGTTATAAAAACGGGGATTTTTTTCGCTACGGGCAATATGAGAAATAAACGAGGTTGCGTGGATCAGCTAGTCTACACATACAGCGAAATGAGAAGACGGCTATTATTTTCAATATGAAAAAAAAAAAAAAACCGATGAAATTGAGAACCTCCTCCTTTTGGAAGTCGGTTAAAAATGATTTAAAAGACAAATTACACTAAAATTAGTTTCATCATGGCGGTCACTTGAGTGTTGTGGGTTCAAACCCCATATGGGTTAACACTTTGTATGATCAAAAAATGATTGTCCTGAGTCTGAGTGTTCTTTGTGTCCATTACATGTTGGTATGTTTGCGACACAAGAATATGCTTAATGTGGGAGTTGTCTTCTTTCAAGAAGAATCGTAAAATATTTAACAAAATATACATTATATATCATAACACAGATCAGTATTATACTCGTACTTCATATATCATTTAAGTGTTCAATATATTATTATGACACAAATACGCATTTGCTAATAATATAAGACGTTGATGGTCAAAGGCGATCTCAGCAGGATGTCTGAGATAAAAACAAATTAATTTTATATTTTTTACATATTTGCCAATGTTATATCATTAAAGTGATATTGATTAAATTAATATGAAATTAGTAATTTGACTTTTATTTATTAATTATAATTATCAAATAATTACAAATGCATTTTCAATACCATTTTTTTAAAATTCATAAAATAAAATATATGAATTAGTAAGTTGGTAGCTACTGTAATTAAAAAACATATTTTGAATTTCTCTTATGAATGTTTAAATTTAATCTAATTACTACTGTTTATATTGAAAAATTATCATCGGCAATAGCAATAAAAAATAAAATTAAAATAAATAATCGTTATCAAGCGTACCATCAGACGATTTTTAACCATTTGAGCAGGAAGCTATCATCCGCTTGAGCAGCCGTTATCAGAACTTGCGTCGGTGAAATGGGGACTGATGGAAGTGTGAATGGAATTCACCCACACATGTAATTAATTTACAGATAAGTGTATATAAACGCGTATGTATTTATGTGTATCTGTTTTGATAAAGCTCGTATTAATCTAGATAAGTGTACATAAATTTTTATTGTAGACAAAATGAAGGAAGAGTTAGTAGCGACGGCTTTTATTCTGAAGTCAATATAACATTCAAAGGACATTGTATGAGAATATATTTAAAGAAAAAACTGAATTCTGATAAGTCCTGGCATCGATTCCTGCAGAGTTCACTTTAAATAGTTTCTCAATAGATAAATTAAATATGCGCAGTACCTATTTGCGTCATCTGTGTGGTTCATTTTTCTCATGTATTAATGAAAATATATAAATTTATACACATTTGTCTTTTTTATTTTATTATTTACTCTTTTGTTTAACGATTATATTTTATCCCTGATTTGTGACCTTAGTAAATAATAATGTCATTTTTCTGTGCTTTGTTCAGATTCAGAAACATTATTAAATATACAATATTTTATAAAACAGATCAAAACTTTTCTAATACTGAGTATAATCGACTTCGATGCATCTAAGTCATTGTAAAAATGTTTTGCATGTGGTCTTCCACACACACTAGACTTCTACTTACTTAATTTTCCACGTCTAAAGGTAAAATCCTTTCTTCAAGTTAAACTGGAGCAACATACCAGGCATCTGAATTAAAGAAACAAGCTTGCTTTACAGTAGTTGCATGCTTTAATATAATATCATGTGCCATCTGAGATATAAGGTGCCATCTGACGGTCAACTATTAACTATACACGCCCATTGGTCAAATCAAATAACGCGTGCTTCTACGGCACACACAGTGATACACACAATATTTTTCTGTGTATACACACAAGAATATAATATTTAGAAGTTCTTGTTTTCAGAAGTCGGCTAATTAGTTTCTATTACAAGCAGAAGAATGCATCCAATTATACACTATTCCATTCATAGCAATGTTTATAAGTTTGGGCTTGTACAAGCTACAATCCCAACTCATTTCAAAGCAATACAATCACGGTGTCCTTTACGATACAGAAACAAACTTCCATTCAACTAATTGGCGTTTAAATTAATAATGATTAAGACAAAAAATGGTCGGCGTACATTTGAATCCCCAATTAGACCATAAAGGCCTTATCATGAAGTCATTAACCGACTGTGGGACACGGGGAGGTTTATGAGTTTTACTATAGAAAATTGTTCGGCGCCATTTAGAACAATCCGACTGCTTTACAACCAATTAGCTAAGTAAATACAGCCTTATTGTGATGTGGGCGATATTGGGGCCAGTAAGTTTGGACTTAATACGTATTTATTGTAAGTAATTAGGTGTTTACGATGGAAAGTGTGTGGGACGGTTATAAATTTTAAATTTCAAGAATTAGAGGAAAATGTTTAAGCGAAAAATTGATTTAAAAGAAAACGTTAGATTTGAATATCACACCCACATGACATTCGCCATTTACATCTTTAAAGTAGGAGTATGTTTTTTACAAGCTTTTTATTAACTTTTAATGTATGTATGTTAGGGTGGAATTTATGCAACTCAATTTTGAAGATGATATCTTCATACGATTTTGCTGAAATTTTGAAAGCATATGTATACAGCGTGACAGTGCAATATTATGATGACATGGAGCTGATCTGATGCTGGAGTTGGAAGGTTTGGAACTCTGTAAAGAAGCGTCGCAACACCATCAAGTTTCGACTCCTTTGATTCGTCTGGACGAGTACTTTATGAGGGCATACCAATAAAAGCTTGTTTTAATTTATTATCATTAATTTTCTTTTATTGATTGACAGTTCTACACGGATAGCTTAGTGATTTAAGCGGTCTCCATATGCAGTGAGTACTGTGGATTAAATCTCCACATGATGCAGACCTTGTATGGTCATCGAATTATTGTTCTGAGTCTGGGTGCACTTTGTGTCTACTGCCATCCGTTTTAAAAGCGACACGGGATTTACTCCTATATACCTCACAATACCTTTCACAATTTCTTAGCCAATTGTGAAATGTCTACAAAAATCTGTTTGTTATACATAGTATTAGAGGAAGTGAAATACAAGAATTATTTTATTTAATATAACATAAGAAAGAAAGAGTGGAAAATACCTACATTTGCTCACCTGGAAGGATTTCGAGGTTTTGAGGTTTCATGTGGACATTGTCTGTTTAATATTTTAACCGACTTCAAAAAAGGAAAAAGATTTTTTTAAATGTTTGTTACCTCATAACTTTCGACTGGGTTGCGAAAGCTGGTGCTGGTGCTTCCCGGCCCATTTCAATTTGGTCGTTCTTGAAGTCGGTTTATTTTTTGTTAAAATTTTGTATTAATTTGGTAAATTTTCTAAAAATGAATCCTAGATCCATTTATCGCCCCCGAAACCATTTCATACTAAATTTCATGAAAATCATTGGAGCCGTTTTCGAGATTCATATATACAATATATATACATATATACATACATATATATATATATATATATACAAGAATTACTCGTTTAAAGGTATTAGATAGATAGATAGATAAATACTTGGTGAAATTAATGCGAGCTGCCAAAATTAAATAAACTAAAAAATCTTATTGTGGTGGGCGGACACAGTTATTGTATAACCTCAATGAGACAAAAATAATTTGCTATCAAATTGAACATAATCTTTAAACATGAAACTTAAACTTAATTAGATTTGATTTTTCGTATATTACCTACAGTAGACTGCTACCTGTCGACTGAGACACGTCAATTGTCAACCGTCAGTTTGATATTTACACGCATCAAATTTTAATTACAGCATCAACTCGTCTCTAAAAAGCATAAAAAATAACGGTGTTATTTTTGTTGTATAAAATTCTCCAAACTAAACTAAAAATCACCAAAAAAAGTTTTACTCTGTCAAACGAAGTTCTAAAAGTCAAATCATCATCATTTTCCTAGACTTTATTATTCCCAATTTTTAGGGTCGGCTACTAGTTCAACCGGTTTTAACTAAATATCAGTTTTTAGACGGTGCGACTGGCATCGAACCTCCGCAACCCTGAGGATGAACTGAATAAAACTCAAAAATTGATTGAAATTAGATATTTCACACTAAAATAGCAGTTATCCAAAAATTTACAGATACCATAGCAATTTGGAAATCGTTACACTAAGAAACCAGAATTTAAGAGAAATTTCAAATTAGTAACACAACAATAGAATTAGCACTTATATATCCAATCTCCTAAAGTGAAAATGAATGAAGACAGCGG
This sequence comes from Diaphora mendica, assembly GCA_949125395.1. Lineage (NCBI taxonomy): Eukaryota > Metazoa > Arthropoda > Insecta > Lepidoptera > Erebidae > Diaphora > Diaphora mendica. Next base: position 22,961,424 of record OX421319.1, read on the forward strand.
AAATTAAAATCTTCTTCTTAAACATCTTCGCAAAGTAAACTTGATACTATCTATACTCGGGCCATCGTACTTCAGCGCCCTATTCTGAAGAGAACTCAGGGCATGAGCTTTCAAGTGCAGTACAGGTTATACTTCCCTAGCGTAGATTAACATATAACAACATATTAATAATACCTACTAGTACTACTATCAAATCAATTACTCTAAAATTCAAAGACTACATGTACCTAATACATTTATTAACACTAAAATCCTCTTTCAGTATGTACCAATTACATGGACGTGACAATTGAATTCATGTTACACGTTCTGGGCATAAACTCATCACATTAACAGCATTTAATAGTGAACTGCTGGATATAGGTCAACGCTAAACAGACGGGTGGAACCTTCATCGGAAATCTCAAAACTTTTTATAAAAAAAAAAACCGACTTCCATAAATCATCTAACGAAAACTCTCCGCCAAAAAAACACTTAAAAGCGTAAAATAAACTGGTTCTTCATAAATGATTTTTCAGTTTTTAGTGCAAACAATCGTAGGTAAGTAGTAAGTTGAACTATTTCATCAAATTTCATCATCAAGAATACAAATTAAGGTCTATACGTACGTACTGTTGAAGAGTTTAACCTTATATCATCAGCTCACCTAAATAACTTGAAAGTATACGACTAAAGGTCTTTAGATACGTATGAAATTGAAAGAATTATCCTCCAACTCCTAACCGTTGATGAGTTGTACCTTCCACCTTCCATTATCAGCTTACCTAAATAATTTGAAAGAATACGACTAAAGGTAACATATGTACATATGATATTTAAAGATTTATTCTCCAACTCCTAACCGTTAAGGAGTTGTACCTTACATCATCAGCTCATCATCATAAAATGATGACTACCAGACGCAAATACCGGTGTAACTACAGAAAATATACGAAAAACATAGTAAGTGCCTATAAAAAATGAGGGTTTTCCTCGATTTCCCTGGGATCCCATCATCAGATCCTGATATGCTGGCAATGGGACCACCTCGGAAGCATACCCTTTAGAATACAAAAAAAAATTCAAAATCGGTCCACAACTGACGGAGTAATCGGTGAACATACATAAAAAAAAAATACATACAGTGGAACATAGAACCTCCTCCTTTTTGGAAGTCGGTTAAAAATAGATACGCATTTCTCCATCCCAACAATGTCACGAATAAAACAGTGAGATAAAAGCCCTAATGATTGATGCACGTCGAACAGTAGCATTTACCTGAACTATTAACAAGTAAAAGCTTTCCGGTTTTATGTACCAATAATTTTTAATTGCCACCATGATAATGCTGTCTTTATAGTTAGCGACTTGATGGTACACCGAGTTTATTTTTAATCATGAGGTCTAAATATACGTAGATACTGAACAGTAATTTTGTTACCATTGCTTTGATTTATGTATAACTATCTGACCCACGCAACCTTATCTGCGTCTCCTATTGCCCGTTGCATAATGTTATACAGCGTGAACAAAGTTGTTTGCCTAAATTTGTTTGGGCAAACAACTTTATGGTATGGTGAGTATGGTTATAGTGAATCTTAAAAGATAGAAATATTACCTACACGCGAATTTTGTTTTACTTTTAAAGGGAAACAATTCTTTCATACATTATCTTTGAACATCTTTAACCGTTTACGTAGCGCAAGCAGTTAAAGCCCTTAAATAATTAAAAAAAAATTAACTAATTAAAATTAATTTAAAAAAAACTAATGTTGTATCCTAACATTAGTTTTTTTTAAAGACAACTCCCAAAAAAATTCTGTGTCGCGGGGGACTTTACAAACATACATGAAACGGACACAAAGAACACCCAGACTCAGAACAACCATTTGTGGATCACACAAAGTGTTGTCCTACGTGGGATTTGAACCCACGACACTTGGCGAAGTAGGAAACGGCGTGGTGACCGTTAAACCACTAAGCCAAACGTGCGGTCAAGTTACGTAAATCAATCAAAAAAAGTTACGTAAATCCATTATTGTTTTCATTGACATTGGTGTTGGTGGTTCGTAATTTGCTCTAATAAGCCATACTATAGATTTGATTCAGCCATGTATCGATTATTGTGGAATGACATAGTCTTTTTGCTACTTGTTTTATATCTGTGTGTAAAAAATCTGTACTAGTTAGAAAATTAATTTGCTAGGTATATTAACTTTTCTACAGTAAAACAAATATACAAACGCGTTACAAAATTGCAGTGCTTGCTTAGAAGATTCATTTGTGTAACTAAACTGGGACCAAAAAAACACTTTGTTGAAATCACGGGACGTAGTTTAGCTGTAGATGAGACAAAATGCAATTAATAAATATTCATTTATTTTAAATCTCTTTTGTAAGCAATTAAAGTTACTAAATTTGCTTGGACAATGAAGCATCATACTTGAACCGAAAATTTTGTTTTTTTTTTGCTTTTCCTTCAAGTGTGATTAGACTATATGAAAAGTAAGTCAACAGTCTAAAAGTGGCTTATTAAAAACAGTTACTAAACGTCGCAGACAAGTCATTACCGAAATGGCTTTTATAATAAAACAAAATAATGTAAAATACTGTGAGTTTTTCCCATCTTTGTGTCGCATAATGTATAATTCTCGAAGCCATTTCGTTTGAAGTTAAAACACGAATAGAACACATTTCTTTCTTTAATTATATGAGTGTGTGACGAGCGCGCGATTTTGTATTGGTCATTTTGTTAGGGTTAGGACACTGATGTTGGTAGTAGCGATTTATATATTTCGGCTGGCACGAGAATAAACGAGAACATGAATCACAGATACGGCCTATCTGGACTAAAGCCAATCACTAATTAATGTAAATAAACTACTAAACGGATACGAATTAACTTAAACACCATCAGCAACCCCCACGAGGAGGTTGGGGCAACGCTCACTCCTCCGTGCTGCCCTGTGGAATTGGTCACCAGACTTGTAATTCCCCCACAGGTAAATATCGCCTCACGCGTATCAAAGGGAGAGATCAAGGACAAATTAGTCGGTACTAGTACACACGATATAAAACACATAAATACAATAAATCACAAATCAAATAATAGAAAACTACTACGACTCAGGAGTGACCCATGTCACAATCAAGAGATACGGACGTTGCGAGATCTAAAGAGAAACTGTCCCTGTTTTCGATCAAACCGCTTTATATTTATTTCATCCCCACCTCGCCTGACTCATGGAACCGTCCGATAGTGGCACGTGAATGATGTGCAGGAGGTATCGGGTTCGATTCCCGGGTCGGACCAAATGTTTGTATGATATGCAAATATTTGCTACAGAGTTTGGGTGTTTTCTATGTGTCAGAGGGCACGAGAATATAACGAGCACATGATTCACGGATATAGCCAGTCTGGACTATAGCCAAACACTAATCACTACTAAACGGATACGAATTAACTTAAACACCATCAGCAACCCCCACGAGGGGGTTGGGGCAACGCTCACTCCTCCGCGGTGCCCTGTGGAATTCGTCACCAGACTTGTAATTCCCCCACAGGTAAATATCGCTTCACGCGGATCAAAGGGAGAGATTAAGGACCAATCATCCGGTACTCACACACACGATGTAAAACACAGAGATACAATAAATCACAAATCAAATATTAGAAAACTACTACTACTCCATGTCACATTTAAGAGATATGGTCTTCGCGAGATCTGAAGAGAAACTGTCCTGTTTCCAATCGCGCCGCTTTATATACTAACTCGCCCGACTCACGGAACCACACTTTTATTATTCGGATACCCTCATTCTGACACGGCCGATGGCCGCCCGCACTACAATCGACAATGGCGCTTCGCTAGGTTGACATTTACGGTTTTGCCAACCTGATGTTTTACGGATACGCCGTCACGGCCGGACTGACTTGCGACCGTCCTCGGGCGATTTGTTTGAAACAAATTAAGATAACTGCATAATCCGTTCGCTCATCCTGACTTAATGATTTTCATCAGTATCCAACCACTAATTTCAATTAAAGACTTGGACTAATCAGACAAGTGTATGGCGCAGCTAACCGTAGGGCGTGACTCGGATTTCACTGCAGTAAGACCAGTCGATAATCAGGCTAGAATTTAACGCAGTCAATACATTTTCGTCTTGGTAAATATCTGGACAAGCCAATCCTATCAAAGGATTTGACCTGGACGGCACATTTTCGTCTTGATAAACATCTGAACAAGCCAACCCTAACAAAGGAATGGCCCGGACGACACATTTTCGTCTCACAGATTGCAGGCGATCATCCAGAACGAGTCAGCCCTCTCGAGAGACTTGACTCGGACGACATAATTCGTCAGATGACGCTAAATAAATCACTGACAAGTCACCCTGACAGTGACTCGGACGACAAATTTCGTCAAATGGCTCTAAACAAACCACTGTGACAAGTCACCCAGACAATGACTGGGACGACACAATTCGTCTCACAAATAGCAGGCGATCATCCAGGACAAGTCAGCCCACTAGGGACCTGATTGGACGACGAATTTCTTCAGATGACGCTAAATAAATCACCGTGACAAGTCACCCAGACAATGACTCGGACGACACATTTCCTCTACCTTCTGTGACTGGTGAAGTGTGCCCTCTAACTACTCACCCTGGAATAGTAAGGACGACACTTCTTCGCCCAGGATCAACCATTTGTATAATTTATCATAATTATACGAATGTTACAGTACAGTAACTTACCTGCCTATGACAGTGAATTGTCCTGCTCCTTGTGCACTTCAACTTCACGAAGGACCTCCCATGTTTCAGGGTCTGGGTGTGAGCTCGGGGTGTCCGAGCTTGCAGTGACAGTGTGCGAGTCAGCCGAAGCAGCGACCGAGCATACAGTGAAGGTGTCAAAACGCTCTAATGACTAGTTATCATTATTTGACTCGACTTGCAAAAGGGAGAATAGCTTTTATGTTTGATGCGTATAAAAGTTCTGTGGTTTTATGCTGTGCTTTTGTCTTAGACTTAATCTATAGGCTCTATGTTGAACCGTGAGATGAGGATCAATTAGTTTAATTACCGGCTGACTAGTGCTAACCGTACCAGATGGTATATATACCCACTACGAAAGATTTATAATGAATTTTCTTTACTGAAATCTGACATTCTATCACAAAATAAAATAAAACGGTAACCACAATCCGAGCCACAACTATCACAAATTGATAAAAGTAATAATAGTGTCAACACCAGCCACAATAAAAGACGACGAACCCGCTTTAAACTAAAAATCCCATCAACAGCACTTGCAGAACGGGCAGCTCAATCTCAGGCAGCTCCCATCACCGAGATATTCAGCTATGATATAATAATACACTATACTTCCGAAATCGTCCAACTTTGTACCGATGTCACCAATAGAAACGACCTTATTGTTTATTTTAAGAACAAGAATCTTTCGAAAATTGCAACTGAAAACCGTAACGCAAGCCGATCTGTTCCAATAATTGTGTTGTTTGAAATACAGTAATCGTATACTACATGAAATAATAACAGCACTGAATAAAGCTGGATTAAAACTGTAGATAGAATGTCGATGCTACAAAAAGGGCGGGCGTTGCCAACCCCCAATAATGTTACTGCAGTACATACCACATATACAACAATATCGATAGAGGCGTCCCTTTGATCAGCCATCATCAGTTATGATGACATGAACCGGACAACCTCCCAGCGTTCACTAACGCAATCACACACACAAGGCGTCTCCTCGATCAGTCATGACAACCACTCACAGCTGCTGCAATCAACTGGCTCGGAACGTAGACCCGTATAGGCCAGTCCCAAACCAATCTCCTGCCACCCAGCTCACACCAGAAAAGTCGCAGTCTGACCGTGGGCATCGACCCGGTTCAGGCCAGCCCAGTCGATCAACCACACTACACACCACGTAGTTTGATCAGAGGCATCGACCCGGTCCAGGCCAGCCCCCTTGATCAACCACGCCACTCCCAACCGCCCATCCAGTGCCGTAGGCTCTAGATCGATTCTCAATAAAAGTACAGGGCTCACACAACTGCTATAAACTAACCATTTACCATCACGTTCGGAGGCAGAGAGGCTGTCAGAGCTCGCCGTCAAATCAGTTGTTGTGCTGTATCACTATCAGCATCAATCATCATCTACATCAATCAGTCCATCGTAGCCCCTGGGTACTGCACTATATTGTCGTTTGCCTAGTAATTCATCTGACAGAACTTGTCTTATTAAAGAGTACTCGGCACAAAATAAAAATAGTACGACTCACCAGATTGTTGGAGTTGTCCGTACATACCGGCTACTTCGCAATTATCGATGCGTTGCTTTACTACCGCACGCTGCCACTGTTGTAGGCCGCACGTTTCACAAACCGTTCGTACGCGAATGGCTATACCGACACTATGACACTTATGTGCGCGCTCTCGCTTAGAAAAATTTAACAAATGGCACCTCGTACGATTTTCAAGCGGAGGGTAGTTCGATCAATCGCCGCGACCGACGATTCGTTGCACTCAAACATTGTGGGCAAATGAGATTCAGATCCCACTTCTGATGTCAGAGGGCACGAGAATATAACGAGCACATGATTCACGGATATAGCCAGTCTGGACTATAGCCAAACACTAATCACTACGAAACGGATACGAATTAACTTAAACACCATCAGCAACCTCCACGAGGGGGTTGGGGCAACGCTCACTCCTCCGCGGTGCCCTGTGGAATTCGTCACCAGACTTGTAATTCCCCCACAGGTAAATATCGCTTCACGCGGATCAAAGGGAGAGATTAAGGACCAATCATCCGGTACTCACACACACGATATAAAACACAGAGATACAATAAATCACAAATCAAATAATAGAAAACTACTACTACTCCATGTCACATTTAAGAGATATGGTCTTCGCGAGATCTGAAGAGAAACTGTGTCCTGTTTCCAATCGCGCCGCTTTATATACTAACTCGCCCGACTCACGGAACCACACTTTTATTATTCAGATACCCTCATTCTGACACGGCCGATGGCCGCCCGCACTACCATCGACAATGGCGCTTCGCTAGGTTGACATTTACGGTTTTGCCAACCTGATGTTTTACGGATACGCCGTCATATGTATAATATGTGTGGGTTTACAAAAAATGTATATATATGTAGTATCCATAATACAAACTCTGTTTAGTTTGGGACTAGATTGCGTTGTGTGTAAGATGTCTAAATATATTTATTATCTGACGTTACGATCAGGTTATTCAGTCGTAAAAAAATATAATTCAGGGAAATGGATATAGATTTATTGTAACACGGTAACACTATATTTTCTATAAAAATTACCCTCTGTGTAATACGGGGTAACTATTATCTTCATTACAAAGTTTCACTTTAATAATATTAGTGTGATATTCGTAACTTTAACATATGAGACCCTAAATCGCTATGTCAGCACACTAAAACCATACCTTTAGCACATTTCACGTGCGGTGATACAGAAACGCGTGCGTGATGCTGATGGTCCAAATAGAACAGATGTTGATGAATGTGGACGACGATTATTGTTTAAAAAAAACTGTTATTACCTTCAGCCACTGTTTCATTCATTGTTGAGGGTTCCGTCAGGGTGTAGAAATGAAAACATCTTAATATAGAATAAACTTTACCAAACTATAAATAAATTTTAACTGCAGGTATGGCCTAGTGGCTTAAGCGGTCGCCACGCCGCCAATTATTTCACCAATTGTTGTGGGTTCAAATCTCACATAGGACAACATTTTTTGCGATCCACAAATTGCTATTCTGAGTCTGAGTTTTTTGTGTCCGTTTCATGTATGTATGTGAAGTCCACCGCGACACAGGACGTTCATATATTTCTAAAGTAGTAGAAGCCTTTCTTTAAAAAAAAAATGACAGGCAGAAAACAGATGAAGATGAAATCATCAAGGTAGTAGAGCCACGCTGATTTCAGCACGAACGTGCCGACTCGACCGGTATGGTACTTCCTTCGCACAGAAGATCAACGTAAAATGACAGCATGCGTGCTGTCGTGTTTCGTTGCTGAGTGTGAGAACGGAGGCCCAATGATGCAGAAGCATCTCACTAGGCCGCCATGGTGTGGATCATCATGCACTGTTGCATTGTCTGCATTCGCAATGAGTATGGTGACTACCACTTTTGAATTCTGCTTATGCTTTCCATCAGGCAGAGTACAGTTACTTTGACAGGCCCCATACATTAAAAAAATAAAACATACCAATTGATCATGTTCATTACACTATATTTGTCCTGGATGGGAATCAAACCCTCGACCTCTCGCTTTTGCAGTCAGGATCACTAATCACTAGGAAAACATGCCCATAGTTTTTTTTTATTTCAGATAAATATACAAATATTTGAATGATCGAGCTTCGCTAGCTATTTTTTTTTAGGTTTTTTTGAAATGTAAAATTTATCAAAAAAAAAACTAGCTGGACCGATTTATTGCCCCCTGAAACCTGCATACTAAATTTCATGAAATTCGTTGAAGCTGTTTCTGAGATTCAAATATACACGAATTAATCATTTAAAGATATAAGATATAGCTGAAATATCAATCAGCTATAATATTATGTACTAGATGTTGCCCGCGGCTCTGCCGGCGTGAATGTTGGGTATCGCGGCAAATAGTAGTCTATGTGTTATTCTGATGTATAAGCTATATCACTGTAAAGTTTCATCCAAATCCGTTCAGAAGTTTTTGCGTGAAAGAGTAACAAACATCCATCCATACTTACAAACTTTCGCGTTTATAATATTAGTCTCTTGTTTCTTAAATTCTCTGCATAAACGCTTGTATAGGTAGGGATCAACCTCATCGCTTCCAACCCTTTTTTTTTTATTAAAAATAAAATAAATCTAAAATGGTTTAGAACCCTAAAAACCGGTGGCTGCATTGATACAAACTGTGATTACCATAATTTCATCGCCCCACGTGTCCGAGCAGCACACAAAAACTGGTAATAATCACAGTACAATGCGGTACTGTTTCATGCACAAGTGTTAATACGATTTGTATTAGTATGAAAACAAGCAAAAATAAAAAATATTTCATTTACTGTTTAGTGGATATTGTTTTTATTTTGTTTAGTACTTATTGGTGCTAATTCTGTTGTTGACCTCGCTAGACTAAAATTCACTAAAATTTGTTGTTATATTATATACTTTATTTTTAATAATTTACAGCCCATTTTGATATCTCAAATCTTAGCTGTCACTATGTTTATTTCAGTACCAAATAAACGTTAATCAGAGACACACGCTTGTTCAATACTTGAAAAAGTAAAATTTACTTTGGCATAACAAAAAATATTTAAATTACTCAACATCGGTCATAATCTTTCTTTTGCTGTTCTTGTGTTGAACGTTTAAAATGTGTAAAGTCAAACTTGACATGTCGCACTAAAATAAGACATCGTCTAAACGATGTCTTATTTTAGTGCGACATGTCAAATATTCTTTCATGATCAAATATTAATCAATCAGATAATGTTTTTCAACTACATAATTTTGACATTGAAAAAAATAATTTATTGTTGCACTGGTTTTGTGCGTTTTGACAACCTAATATAGTTTTTTTTTAATGTAAGGTATACTTGAGTACAAAATAATTTGATTAAAATTAAACTGAAAAACACTCGGATCTGCTAAAATTTATTTCTGCTAGAGTGTGCTATTGAGTAAATAAATAAGAAAGTCCAAAAAAGCCCTTTAGGAATATTCGTCTTGATTGAAATGTTAATTTTATGTTGGTGTTTAACCATAAAAGTCAATAAATATAATAAAATACATATTCTACTTACGTATCTAATCTACAAAGTCTTTCATCAAAAAGTAATACTCAATTCTGAGCAAGAAACTCATACGCAAAGGCATTAAACTTATAATGAAGATTATAACGATTAAATGACTCATCAATTACAAATTAATTAAGTCGGAATTAAGTGCACGCGCATTTACTGACCATATTACTATTTAATGGCGATCAGAAAAGGCATAAAATGTCTCACTGCTTTAAAAATATATGACTGGGAACTTTCAACAATCTTTTATCCCTGATAAAATTTTCATTTTAAATAACATTTTTTTTTTTTTTTTTTTTTAGTTTATTTTTCAAAACATGCAATTACAATATAAAGTCTTAACCTAAACACAAAAACTATCTTAGTGTTTTATAGTAGTTTTATATCTATAAAGGTCTTGATAACGCACGCAATTTCGTCTATGTATCTCCAAAGGATTTCTTCTCCTGTTTTTACAGTTTTCGGTGTGACATCACGTTTTGTAGAATAAAACATTTCTTGATAAATGGGCTTTTCAAGACTCAAATACTTGTTAAATAGAACAACGGTATTACTCACGTGTGTATTTCGGAAATGCCCGACTAATTACAGACCCGATGGGGAACTCTATACTTGAGTTAATCGACCTGAAATGATATCTCTTCAGCCGCGGATTTATTCTTGGCCAGTCGCGGTCATACAACAACTGTATAGAAAACAAATGTTAAATATTTTTACGTTGACTTTCAACGAGTTAATGACTTTACTGGAATTCAAAAATTCCCTTTCATTTCTACTAATTCTGGAGGGAGGGGAGACTCAAGGGACGGCAACGCACTTGTGACTCGTTACTTGATAATCATTTACCATCAGGTCACTCAGTAATTTGTTCACTTGCCTTAATATATCAAAAAAATAATCGAACAATAGGTTTCATTGAAACATTTATCTGCGCGTCTGTACAGTACTGCAGTATTCAACCTCCTTAGGGCGAACGCGAGGGCTACTGTATGAAATAATAGGTTTTTTACTCTTTAACATTGCTTTCAAATCGTCTGTCATATTTTGTTATGACGTAAACACAATGCCTTAGGATATCCTCCAACTTTTAGGATAGTTACGCGAATTTGAAGAAACATTTTCGGAACCATCTTGCGTGCACGATAAAATGACATGAAAATTTATGTAATTGTGTAACTCGCTATTCATATTGACACACTTCCAATTTGTTCTTAAACTTAAGGAATTTGCTTTTAGGAAGCTTTGTAAAACGTTGAGAGGATAGTACATGATTATTGTCGCAACATTCCAATCTCTTTTGAGGTGTGCTGAAATTAATTTATACCTGAAAATCAATTTTTTTCGTAGTCAGACCTACAATTTTTATATCTTAGACATGACAGTGTAGTATAAATACTATTAACTTAGCAGCTTAGTTAAAAACTGAAATCTATCGAAACACTTATTTTCTTGGCAGAAATAACATAATGCAATGTAATTTAGCTTACGTATTTAAATATAAGTGTAAAAAATTGTTTTGGGGGACAGATTGGTATATTATATCTTAAACTTTTCGGTGGATTAAATAATAATGTATACTTATATATTTATCCAGATAAAGATACATTTTTCATTTTATGAATAGAGATCCTATTTTTAGTTTTACATATTTGAAAACCGAAAACTTCAATAAGAATTTTAAGACCTTTTCGGTTTTTAAATATTAACTAAGACTTTCGGTTATCTTCATTTAGTGGTATTTAAGCACATACCTATTACATGAAATGGATTGAAGACGTAACTACAACGGTGTTCACATGTCATAAAACCGTAATTTCGAAATGAAAATGTATTGTGAGTAGGTAACTATATTTATTACGTTTTATTAAGTACTTATCGCTAAATATTTGACAAAATGTTGAAAATTCATTGCAATGATTGTTTCCTACTCGTACATGGATGTACTATTATTACTAATGCTATTGACTTACTAATACTAATTAAATTACTTGCCTTAGCATCTTATAGGCATCTGGGTGCGATTTACATATGCGACTTTTAATCGCAAGTCAGACACTTTCCTCATTAAGTTAGAGACTTACAGTCGTATTTCTCATATAACCTGTTTCGTCTCTTTCATACCATTCACTTTGACGAATGTTCCCTCTATTTAGTTATTCTTAAAACGAGACAGCTTAATCCAAATTCTCCTTTGAAAGAGTCATTCCAAAGTTGACCTCTGTCCAGATCACATCTAGTCGTTCATCTTAAGATACAGACCGTTCTTAGCTACCGTTTTTCATCTATAGTAGATACATCAAAACCTTAAGATACATACCACATAATGGGACGTCCCTCGAAGCGCCATACAGATGGCTACTGATAGCGAGCAAGCCCGGGGCGCGTCATTAGCGCACGTCCCGACTGCCAGTTATTACTGCTAGGGTAACCATCATTGTACAACTTCATATACTTTGATTTATGAATAGTAATTGAGGCTGGATTGGGAAAATAATTATATCAAGATAATATACTTTATAATCGACACAGAAGCGCTTTCATAAACTCCAACATTTGTCGTACGTCTGAAAGTACTGTAATAACAGTGTCACATATTGATACTAATTTACTCGGCTTAAATTGAAATAAAAATGTCGCTACTACACTACTAATAATATGTAGTCAATATTCAATGATAAAGAAATTATACAAACTGTTATTTTATGGTTTAAGCTAAAGAGAAGTTCGAGTGACCATAACATATTAACTTTTACCGGGAAAAGAAAATATTTTGGGTTAATCATAGGCTATTGCTTTCGATGTGACAATACAGGTATTTTTTGATATTCTACGTGAAACCGAAAGGGTTTTTCTATGACAGACATTGTATGACAGCCTACTAAGAAGTGTGGTTTGATGGTACTAGCAGTGATCCGAAAAGGTAATTCTCTTTTTATTACGAGCGTCTGATACACTATACCATGACTTAGATTAAGAAGATACTCTCCATCAAAAAATTTGAAGGAGCCTATGCGTATTTTGCTAACGTTTTGTAATGCAAAAAGATACGCCTAAAACTTGATCAGCGTACATTAGAGCTTTCTATATCCAATAGCTTTTCAAGGCTATTATGGATGCTATTGTGTGATGTTCTTCAGGCTTGTGCTATGCTATGATAATATGCAGTAAATGCAAAATACAGTAGACCTATTAATCCTATTAATTTGTTAATGAGGGGCCTAAGAGGCTGAAAGGACTACTAACGGCTACAGTGAAAACATTATAATTTTTCGTAAAAAAGAGTGATTTTGTCTAGATATGGTATTCTTATTTATCCATACGTAAACAATAATCTTGGTTAACCCACGTACATTATGATTGTACCAGGAACGAGACATAAAAAATGCACCTTGTTCTTCTGATTACTTCACAATTCTTGCGGATGATATTGCTAATTTCATTCGATGTGTTCGTTATTTCACATTCTTTATTGTTTAAGGAAAAAGTTAAACAATCGTAACAGTAAGTTTCGCATAAACGTGTCATGTCATCACTTAATACGTTATAGAAATATAATAGAGAAACCCATTAGTAACCAAACCAGTAAGTCACTGTAAATTTAAGGGCAAAATTCTTAATTTTGACTAAAAAACTATGCTCAAATTTTTACGCTTTCATAATAATAATATAATTTTTATAATATCCCTGCTATTTGGAGTAGGGCTAAGTTGGTTCAGATATGCTTACAGCTTCTTACACAGAAAAATACATGTCTATTGAAATGTGTATTGTAATATTGACGGGAATTGTGATGAACATTTTATTTCTTAATATACATAAATACCTATATTTTTTATTAGAAATATTTCGCATTAGGAACATATCCTGTGTCGCGGGGGACTTTACACATATACATGAAACGGAAACAAAAAGACGCGCAGAATCAGAATAATAATTTGTGGATCGCACAAAGTGTTGTTCCATGTGGGGTTTGAACCAACAACACTCAAAGTAGTAGAAAACGACGTGGCGAGAGCATAAACCGCCATCCGCGCAGTCTTATTTTTAAAAAAAGGATGTAACTGTAACTTTTGTAAACAAAATTTTAGTCAATTGCAAATTTTTGTATGCAGCAACAACTAAAACTTGATTCATTTGAAAATTTCAGTATTACTACACTAAAATGAACACTAACCGTTTATCATATTAAATAATTTTATATTAGTAATCAATATTGTAAGGTCCTGGTTTCAAATAATAATTTTGGATGAGTATAATATTGGACAAAGTACGTTTAGCAGTTAACAGGAATAGTTTCTGATTTTAAGTTCCTTATTCAATTAAAAGAACAAGTCTGTTCCGCGCTAGTACAGATCTGAAATTATTTGCCCTACAGAGAGAACGAATGAGATTTGCATCCTACAAGTACCTGAATTGCGAATGTAGATGTGGATGTACAGTATGTTCGCTGTGACTACAATACACAATCATATAATATGGAGAGATAACTTAAGTGTGGTGAAGAGATATTACTGAAGAACATGTTGTGATGATCTTAAATCATACAGCCTCCGTTGAATAACGGACAAGAAGAAACTGTTTCCTTAATCTGAAACCCTATATTTTGACCCTGTTTATAGATATTTCTGTTTCTCCTTAGGAGGGCTCATAAGGCAGTACCGCACCTTTGACTCTTGAGTTCCAACCATAGACCAACACGGTAGGGATTAGGTAGCCCTAAGCAGCCATTCCCATCTGTCAAAGTATAAGCCCAAATGCGCCAGACTCAGAATGTGTTTATGTGTGTTCTGAATTCTGTATGTTTTGTTTTAATTGGTATGTATGAGTTCGTAGTGACAGGCGATTGTTTTCGTATGTTAGTCTGTAATGTTTATATGTGAAGTTTTCGACTTGTTTTGCTCTATAGTTGCAAGTCTATGGATGGCGTTATTCGCGTATCATCAGATGACGTTTGGCCTCTATGTCATAGTAAAATTTTGGAACTCAATTTAGTTCTAATACTCGTTAAATATTAATAATTCTGCTCTCAGCTGTAAGCCACTTATAAACTGTTTATGCATTAAAATTATCTCAGTACCGAGCAATTACTTGCTATAACATTTAAATAATATATAAAGCGTTCATGGCTCCGAAATAAGCTGTTCAAGCTACTGCCGGTTGAAATATAGGTACTTTTATGGTACTAATGGAGATAGTGCAATTATTTCCCAAGTTTGCAAAGAAAATCTGATTTTGTCCACATTTTCTCTTGCCCAGTACTTTTTATACTATAAATTATCTCTTTTTCTATAATCCAGATGCGTTCAACAGTCATTAAAAATCGAAAATCCATGGGTACATAAACTCTGACTTTGTCACACCTTAGAAAGAAATAACATTTCTTAGCGACTCATTTAAGAAAAAAATTCAATACAGTAAAGTAACAGGTATTTTTAAACATTTTTCTTTCATCTTATTTTTATAATCATCAAAAGACTTCAATCTGGACCAAATGATTTAAATGGGACCATACGGGTATATTGAGTTATTCGTTAATTTGTCGTGTACATACATAATGCAAATTGAAGACTTATATGGTTTTCTAATGGATAACATGTCAGAACTGGACCAAATTTAAAAGGGACCATTCGGGAAGCACCAGCTTTCAAATAAAAAAAGAATCATCAAAATCGGTTCACCTAGTCCAAAGTTATGAGGTAACAAACATAAAAAAAAATACAGTCGAATTGAGAACCTCCTCCTTTTTTGAAGTCGGTTGAAAACGACTTTAATGTGTAATAGGTAAGGTTTCTATACATAATATGTAAAGTTGTTTGTCTCATAATCTACTACAAAACCTTACAGAAATTGAATTACAGCAAATTTCTCAAATTTATATATATAAAAGAGTAAGGTGACTGACTGACATACCCAGAGATCAACGCAAAGCCCAAACCGCTGAACTTAGAATCCTGAAATTTTGCATGTAGGTTCTTTATATAACGTAAGTGAGCACTAAGAAAGGAATTTTTGAAATTCCACCACTAAGCGGGTAAATCAGTAAAGTAAAAAATTAATATTATTATAAATGTGAAAGTTTGTGTTGATGTTTGTTATTATTTCATACAAAATATACTAAACGGATTTTTATGAAACTACAGTAATATAGCTCATACATCAGAATAACACAATGATTAATTTTTAACGCATTATGCTTTACACAGGGCTGAGCCGAGCAAAAGTTAGTATTACATATTCGAATTATCGTGTATAAAGTTCATTTTAACCGCTTTTTTCATGGCTACGCGTTAATCTCACCCAGTTGGGTACAAAGTAATCAGGCGTCAGGTCTTCGGATGTTGCTCGGCACGTATGATACGAGCATATCTTCAATTATCGTGCCATACTTAAATACACCGCAAGCGAGCTTACTGGTTTTACAAAGAGTAGACAGTGAGTGGATCAGACAGTCTATTGAAAGTGAAAAAAAATATTAGAAGCCATTAACAAACATAACTAAATAAAACTGCACGTTTGGCCTAGTGGTTTGACGGTCACCACGCCGTTTCCTACTTCGCCAAGCGTCGTGGGTTCAAATCCCACGTAGGACAACACTTTGTGTGATTCACAAATTGTTGTTCTGAGTCTGGGTGTTCTTTGTGTCCGTTTCATGTATGTTTGTAAAGTCCCCCGCGACACAGGATTTATTCCTAGTGCGGGAGTTGTCCTTTTAAAAAAAAAAAAAAAAATTGCATTATTAAGGTCAAAGTATTAGGTCTTTAATAAAATCACGAAAATATTTAGCTGTTTAAGAACTTATTTTATTGATTTTTTTAGCACGTTATTTTACTCGCAGTACCCAACATTAGTATTAACTTAGCAGTTTATGTTACTTGCAGTATGATTAGTATGAATTGAAGTTACAGAATAGATAATTAAGAATACAGGTTGTTACAATTTCTCATGATTTAGTCATATTGATGTCTTTCATACTTTTCTTTTCAACTAATAAAACTAATTTATTGAAAACAAAAACATGTCTGTTTTTATTTCTGTAGCTTTATCTTTGACCTGACTTTTTACTTACACTCAGCCGTCAGTGATCAACGTACACTAGATGTGATGGCTGATTGGTGATCGGCGTTCGCTAATCACCGCTTCACTGACGGCCTAAGAAGTCATTTCCTGTGTAAGCATCTAATTTAAAGATCACTTCCACTTTGTACGCACGGCTTATTTTTATCAATTCGTCAATGGACCAATTGAAATTTTGGCTACTTGTAAATGTTATTTGGGGTTATTACAAGGTAAGTGGCAATTTAGTGATGTTATATTCTATAATTTTATGTAAGTTTTTTAAAAATAAATATGCAATATTTATTATTAAAAATCTGAATGATGCTTCTATAAAGGATCTGATATAAAATCTGGGTCTCCTGGCACAAGCAAATTTAGCTTAAAAGGAGACTACCAACACTAAATTGTTATTTGCTAAATTATATGTAATTATATATTATTAGGTCTTTACCTATGAAATTGCCGTTTTGTATGCAATAAGTGAAAGTACTTATTTTTTCAAACTTTTTTATTTCTGTTATTCGAAGTAATCACCCATGCAATCGACGCATCTTTGCCAACGCATTGGCAGTTTATTGATGCCCTTCTTGTAAAAATTAGCTGGACGGGAGGCAACAAACTCTTTAAAGGCAACCCCAGCTCTTGCAGGCTGCTTCACGACAACGCGCGACCCCATACTGCGCAACAGACAGTCTCCAAGCTGCAAGAGCTGGGGTTAGAAGCTCTCCCTCATCCGCCATACTCACCAGACCTTGCACCTACCGACTATTACTTTTTCCAAAATTTAGACAACTTTTTAGTGGGTAAAAAATTCAATTCCCGAGAGGCAGTACAAAATGCCTTTGAAGAGTTTGTTGCCTCCCGTCCAGCTGATTTTTAAAAGAAGGGCATCAATAAACTACCAATGCGTTGGCAAAGATGCGTCGATTGCATGGGTGATTACTTCGAATAACAGAAATAAAAAAGTTTGAAAAAATAAGTACTTTCACTTATTGCATACAAAACGACAATTTCATAGGTAAAGACCTAATATATAAATAAATTAAAAAAATTAAGACACATGTGGTGGTGTTTTACGGTTTTTTAAACGTCCCCGAGACCGGATAAATTAAGTGTTATATTCACTTAGTATAGCTAATATAATACACTTGCGCTTACATATCTAAAGGGGGTGAACAGCGACAAATGAAACATCCTCATTTTGCTCACTATCATTACAATCTCACTTTACGTAAGTGAGACTGTGATGATAGTGAGCAAACAGGGTACTATAGGGATTAGATACTTACTGCTTACTACTTTTCTAGCCATATTTTCATCTACACAATTCATACAGCCTTTGGTTGTACTCTGCCTTGATTTCAGTCTTTTTTTTTTTTTTTTTTTATGTTTGGCCCGCCAAAATGACTCTGCCTGATGGAAAGCATAAGCAGAATCTAAGAGTGGTGGTCACGATGCTCACTGCGAATGCAGACAATGCAGCATGGTGACCCACACCATGGCGGCCTAGTGATGCTGCTGCATCTTTTAGTCTAGTCAACAAGTATGTAACTTGTTGACTAGACTAATTGGGCCTCCGGTCTCGCACTCACCAACGAAACACGACAGCACGAACGCTGTCATTTTACGTTGATTTTCTGTGCGAGGATAGTACCGCCCCGGTCGAGCCGGCCCGTTCGTGCTGAAATCAGCGTGGCTCTACCACCCATAGTCTTATATTGAATACTCATTACTTTATTGATTCCATGAAGTAAATTGTAGAATTGGTAAAAACAAATACAAGGTAACAATTGCAGACTCTTTTGGGCACAGAAGAGAGAGAGAGTTAGAGTTGTTTTTTTTTATAAGTCCTTTACTGGACATAAGTCTCTTCTTCGAATGAAGGCTTTGGCTTACTATGGTACGCTAGCCAGACGGGTTTGTATAGGGTTCATTTCTAGTATTTCTTCTGTTTGCACTTATGATATTGTTTGTTGCCTTATCGGTTCTTACGACACCCATGAGATGCATAGGGGTGGTAACACTTTCTATTCTTAATTAGTCACCATACGATTTTCTATTTACACTTTTTTTATGTAATAGCTGGCAAACGAGCAGACGTATCGCCTGATGGTATGCGATTACCACCGCCCATGGACAGCTGCCACACCAGAAGCGTCACAAGTGTGTTGCCGGCCTTTTGGGAATGGAGGAGGGACATAGGGGTGGGGGGTTGGTGTATGGGTCTCCGGTATCCTCACTCACTCGGTGAAACACAGCGCAAGCACTATTTCACACCGGTTTTCTGTGAGGCCGTGGTATCACTCCGGTCGAGCCGGCCCATTCATGCCGAAGCGTGGCTCTCCCACGGTATATTATGATATTGTCCTACGTCGTTTGTTGTCTTATCGACTCTTACGACACTCATGGGATGAATAGAGATGGCACTTTCTATTCTAAATCCGTTTTCTACTTACACTGTTTACTTAATTTAAGTGGTTTAAAAGGGTAACTAAAGACAGGACAGACAGGAGGAAAGGTACAGAAACAAAGTTTGTATTACTACTTACACAGTATAGTATAGTAACATTTAACTGCCTCGGGGTGGCGCAGTGGTAGCGTATGCGACTGCTGTGCTTGAGGTCTCGGGTTCGATTCCCGGTTCGAACCAAATTTTTTTATGATCTGTAAACATTTATTTCGGAGTTTCTATGTTTTCTATATATAATACTAGCAACCTGCCCCGGCTTCGCACGGTCTCTTTACGGAAAATATCCAATGTACTCAAAAATTTAACAAATTATATATGAAAACCTTCCTCAAGAATCACTTTATCTATTGGTAAAAACCGCATTGAAATCCGTGCTGTAGTTTTTGAGTTTATCGCGAACAGACAGACAGACGCGGTAGAGGACTTTGTTTTATAATATGTAATGATGATGTATGTCTTTACAAAAAAATTGTATACTATAAATGTATTTATATCAGTTGTCTAGTACCCATAACACATGCTCTGCTTAGGTTGGACTAGATGACGTTGTGTGTTACAGGTCCAAAAAAAGAATTAGTTCCTGGCAATAACTTGATAAACTAGAAAACACGTACGCAAGTGTAAACAGTACTTGAGAGTCATATTATGTAAATTTTATAATATAATGTCAGAATGTCACCCCTTATGTCTCCAGTGTGCAACATTGTATCACACTTAACATTCCTAAGTAAACACACTAGACTCTGAATACAAGTTCAGTAACTTTGTAGAAGTTACGTTATTTTGATCTTAGAAATATTGTATTTTAAGGGTTATTTTACATCGACTAAAAGTTTCAAAGGTTATTCAAATTCAAAAACCATTTATTCAATTAAGACATTAAGTGACATTTATGAACGTTAAATTGAAGCTACAGTTGAAAAATCATAGATCGACACTAAACAGACGCCACAGCATGTGCTGTTTTAACACACCGAAATCTACGGCCTGCTTGTGTCGATCCATAACTTACAGTTTACAAAATGCGTAGAGCCGAGAGAAGAATACTGGCAAAGAAACTCATTCAAACGCATTCTTACTTTTACTTTGGAGAACTGCATTTTAATATTTTTATATGTGTGTATAAATAGATAAATACTTGTGGTTCTAGGAAAAATATGGCTTGATGCTATGCTTCAAAATCACATCACATTAATATCCTCTATTACTCCAATAGTGGATACAGCCCTCTCCTTAAAAAAGAGGTTTCGACGTGTAGAGTCGTGTCGTGTTTTTAAATGTTATTTATTAATTTTTCTACCGATTTTTGGTTAGGAGTCGGCTCATTTTTTCTTCGTTATAACTAAATGAAATAGTTTCGAGTACCTACGTGTTTCACTAAACTTTAATTTCACTTTAATAGTGATTTTTAAATATATCATCAATTCAACACTACAAACAGCTTTACAATAAAATCATGCATGCGCACAGCATAGGAAAAACATCTCGATTCTCGAGCCAAGAAAACGATTAACTGATTACTTTTTCTCTATTGTGTTTAAGCAGATCTCACGGGAGAAATAAAGCCAAGATAATAATGACATTGCTTTTGATCTTCTCCAGATAAACAAGCTTTCATGCCATCTGTTTGCTAATAATGCCATTAGATCCCAACCGATTAGGAATGAGATTATCGCGAATGTATAATTAAAATTTTATAGAGCGATTGCATTTGAATACTAATACACTTATCAAAACCATAATTTTGCTTTTATTTCTTATTTACGGAATACACAATTTATATTATATTAATATAATGGATTTGAGTTTATGTGTCTGGCTGCATCTGTAAATTCGTTAATGCAGATCGAATGAAACTTATTAACTGGTTTCGTTGAATAATTCAACAGCTGTGAAATTAATGTCTTAAATATATTGAATTCAATGATGAATGAATTATTTCAATGGTCAGTCATAACGTAAAATTAAGGCATACTAATGTCCTGAAATAAAAATAGACATATAATAGTGTTAGACTGCTCTTGTTTTATTTACTTTTAATCATTTGCTAATGACGCAATTGACTATACGAGAAAGTACAACATTAAGAATTAATTCGTGCAAGAAAGGTTGTTGCACCAATACTTTGTATGTATTGCTTATGTTAGATGAGAAATAATGTGAGCAAAAACAATAGAAAAAAATATATTCAAGTAGTACTAGTTCAGAGTAAAGTAGTCTTCCTGAAAACTGTTTCTATATTATCGAAAATGTAAACTCTAAAGTTATTGGACATATCACAGCATTTCAAAATTGTATTTTTTACAGTTAAAGCAAGTTTTTAGATAGAACAGTGTTTCCTAGTTAGAATTAGTTTTTAATGTATGCCTTTGTTAATACTAGAATTAACTAGTGCTCAAATGGAATACCAGTTAAAATTAGTTCTTACAAGACAAAACGCGTTAGGTTAGGTTAGGTTTATTTATTTGTTTTCTTTTTACTTATTTTTTACCTATATAATATATATATATGTATATATATAAAAACCTAACCTAACGCGTTTTGTCTAGTAAAAACTAGTTTTAACTGGTATTCCATTTGAGCATTAGTTAATTCTAGTATTAACAAAGGCATACATTAAAAACTAATTCTAACTAGGAAAAACGTGTTCTTTTTAAAACCTATTTCAACTCTGACATATTAATCTAAACTTAATTTGGATATG
Source organism: Diaphora mendica (assembly GCA_949125395.1). Lineage (NCBI taxonomy): Eukaryota > Metazoa > Arthropoda > Insecta > Lepidoptera > Erebidae > Diaphora > Diaphora mendica. Next base: position 22,983,513 of record OX421319.1, read on the forward strand.
GTAAACCGTTTGGTGGGGATTAAAAATATTGTAATCACCCCTATTAATCTTGTGTGGTTATACTCATAGTAAGTAATGATGAAAGGAGCAAAATACACAGGATAACAGCACTACAAAGAGACACAACTTGACACAAACAACCCAAGCTCGTCTGACCTGACTGGTTTGACCTGAACCTCCTTTTTAAGGTTTTTTTTAATGAATAGTGGGCAAACGAGCAGACGTATCATCTGATGGTAAGCGATTACCGCCGCCCATGGACACCCGTAACACCCGAGGCGTCACAAGTGCGTTGAGGGCCTTTGGGGGATGGGGATGGGGGAGGGGTTGGGGTATGGGCCCGCGGTATCCTCACTCACTCGGTGAAACACAGAGCGAGCGCTATTTCACTCCGGTTTTCTGTGAGGCCGTGGTATCATTCCGGTCGAGCCAGCCCATTCATGCCGAAGTGTGGCTCTCCTAGAAAAGAGGTCTTGGCCTACCTACATGCCTTATTATGTTTTTTTTTGGATCAACATTATATTATATACCTTGTCTCCCAAAATTCAACGATAAGCGGGCGCCAAAAGGTAGACCTGCTCATGAGTACATAAGGAAAAATAATAATAAAAAAAAATATACCTAGTTTTTTTTTTAGTTACAAGAAAAATTTAGAATTTCTTTGAAAATTTACACCCTTCATTTTTTTTATTTATTTATTACGTAGTGGTGTCCATACTTTTTTTTTACAAGACCATGAGTCAAAGTACGCTAAGAGTAAAAATATTTCAAAATTGTAGGGAAAAAAATTATTTTGAACGTTTTTTGTGTAAAAACTGCGGGCAATTTGGTGTTTTTAAGAGTTGTGGTGAATAGTAGCAATATCATGAAAGGTATAAATTTTCAAAGAAATTCTAAATTTTTCTTGTAACTAAAACAAAAACTAGGTATATTTTTTTTTTTTTTTTCCTTATGTACTCATTAGCAGGTCTACCTTTAGGCGCCCGCTTATCGTTGAATTTTGGGACACCCTGTATAATTATTATCTCGACTTGAAACATAACTATGTTACGTTTATTCTATTTTTAAATTGACTGTTACCGATCCTCACACTCAAGGTTGACTTGCAAATAAAGCATTGTGTTGAAAATTCTATAAGGCTAAAAGTTAAGTATTAAATTAATGTTGCAATTCAATTTTTTTCTGATATTCAATAAAGTAGTAACTATTCTACTGTAAAAGTAAATACCTCATATTTTTTACCGGTGAAATTCAAAACATCGTTCTAAATTTGATCACCTCACACCAGCTAATAAAATTAATCTAAGATATGTATGTAGTGGCAGTACCATATAATTTACCGTCTAGTAAACTTGAATTTCGACGTATCACATACGGTAGCCGGAGCGAGTCCCGTGCGTGATTATAGTGATTCCTCACAAGCCGAACTAGTTATTTGCTGCATATTGCGTTAGTATCGATTTCATTAGATAGGCCGAGATTTTATAATAAAACGTAGGTACCGGATAGGTGCATGTAAACTTTTTATGGTAACTAGAATAGTAATTACTTTGAGTACGTGGTAGTGTACGTTTTAGTGTGGCCATAGAGTCCACGAAAATGGTAACTCAATGAAAATAATGTATAATATTCATATTCGGTTTCTCCCCCTTTCAACAACTCAACAGCGACCATGACAAGTAAAACCTGAAGCACACTCCTAGAAAACAGTATATTATACAGTAGAACTTTGACTAAATCTGTTTTTAACCCCCGACGCAAAAAGAGGGGTGTTATAAGTTTGACGTCGATATCTGTCTGTCTCTCTGTCTGTGTGTCTGTCTGTGGCATCGTTCAAACAGATGGACCAATTTCGGTGCGGTTTTGTTCATTTGAATGCCAGTTTCCTGGCGGTGGTTCTTAGCTATGTTTGGTTAATATCGGTCTAGCAGTGAACGAGTATCAGCTCTTTTCCTAAATGATGAAAGGCATTTTTGGCGTATTACTCGATTAAGTGCTTCACGCGTGCCAGTGTAATCGTTAAATGACAATTACTTGATAACTTCGACCTGATGCTGCGTAGGAAGTTTTTTAAATTTTAATGTAATATAGCTATTTAGTGAATATTCAGTAATGAATTAATGTATATTTCGGACATTTAACACACAATGCCAACTATTTTCAAACTAAGCAGAGGTTGTACTATGAAAGCTAGATTGACTGATAAAATACGGATACTTGTTTTGTAAATATATTCCTATGTAGTATACATCGTAAACACCCAAACTTCGATGCAAATGTTCGTAGATCATACAAACATTTGAACCTAGGATTAGAACTTGAGACCTCAAGCACAACAGTCACATACACTCAAAGAATCATAGTCGCATAAATTTCAAAGAATCATACATGCTTTAAAAAAAATATTATTACTATTATTCTACTTGAGGTAATTTATCATTACTCCCAACATTTATGTTTCTATTAAAGTCAGCCACTAGTATAGGCTACAGAAAGTATAAACGTAGTATTAGTGGCTCTCACGAAAACACAAAATACGCGCAACAAATGATCGCATGCGCAGACAGCGGATTGATTGATTGACCGTTTTATTGGCGTTCGATCAGATCCATCGCTATGAGATTACCGAAGTCTACTTTATTGGGAATCTGTGTTCAGTTCATACACAAAGATCGATTTATAATCGTTTTGATCTATGCCAATATGAAAGTCATAAATATTTAAGGCATTTTATTTTAAAGCATATAACTTTCATTTGAGGTTATTTAAGGTAACCTTAAGTTAAACGAATTATGTCTCTTGTTTGTATTCCTATAGCCAAGAAAATTGTAAAATTACATGTATATGTAGTTACAAAATGACTGCCTCGTTGCTCTAATGGTTAGCGTAAACGACTGTAGATCAAGAGGTCTCGGGTTTGATTCCCGGGTCGGACTGCTGTTGGGTTTTTCTTACAAGAAATTCTTAATAGCAGCCCGAAGATTGGTAGATGGCGGTGTTTCCCGCCCCTGCCTCAGAGATACGTTAAGCCGTCGGTCCCGATTGTCATGAACATCTATGGCAATCGTTATTCGGAAGTCAGTGAAGATGATGAAATGTAGTTACAAATTATTAATATATAAAGCTGAAGAGTTTTTTTTTTTCATTAAGCGTGCTAATCTCATTACTTACAAGAAAAACTTAAAAAAAAAACTTCGTTTAAAAAAACCGACTTCAAAAACTAAAAAGTATAAAATAACTTAATTTGTATGTGCTACCTATTCATAGGTTTGAAGTCAGTGCCAAGCCAATGGAATAGTAGGTACCACACTCGCTATATTTTGAGACGAACGTCAACGACGCTTCGGTTGTTTTGTTCAACGCGAAGAGCAGCTATCCCGCTCAAGGTCACGCGCGGCGAGTGCGGTACCTACTATTACATTTTGGCTTGGCACCGACTTCAAACCTATGAATAGGTAGCACATACAAATTAAGTTATTTTATACTTTTTAGTTTTTGAAGTCGGTTTTTTTCAAACGAAGTTTTTTTTTATTCGCTTTTTAGTCTTTCTCAAGTATCTCATCATCATTTCATTTAAAAATTTAGTGATGTCTACAGAATATGAAGGCATGCAGACAATTGCTCGTAACTTCATTGCAGGCGCTCACGTAAATTTGAGGGTTTCCTTCGATTTCCTTAGGATCCCATCATCACATCCTGGTATGGTGGCCATGGGACCACATGGGGAGCATACCCTTTCGAATATAAAAAGAATTTTCAAAATCGGTCCACAATTGACGGAGTAATCGATGTACATACATAAAAATATATATATACCGATGAAATTGAGAACCTCTTCCTTTTGGAAGTCGGTTAAAAATGATTTGAGTTTTGGATGTCTATTTATCTAAGAAGGCTAAGTCTGTAATATCACTCTACAAAGTGTGAAAAAATTACTTCTTTTGAGAGACGCATATAATAATTAAAGGTATGCGTCTCTCAAAAGGTATATATCTCTATCTATAGGTAGAGAGATAAAATACTCTCTATTTATCTCTGTATAGGTAGTTAGAGAGGTAAATTATTAATTACTAGCTTTGCACGCGGCTTCACTCACGCAGACTTTAATCCCCTGATTTACCCCCTTAGGGGTGGAAATCAAAAGTTCATTTCTTAGTGCTCACTTACGTTATATAAAGAACCTGTTCGAAACCGATCGTTATTAAATGTATTTGTAATGGCAGCACTGTGTGACTGTCTTTGGCAAATGTAAAAGTGTCACAATTCTAAAAATCTAACCTCACTAAGTGCAGGGAATTTGGTCGGTAACGGGCGTCGTGGTTCAGAACCGGCCCAATTAATTGTTTAAAGTCCTCCCAAAGCTTGATCGGTAATGCAATAAGCAGCTTTGGAGTCGTTGTTTGTGTCTTTTTTAAGTAGTGTGCCTACAGGGGGCCTATGAAGATATAATTGTAAATGTCACGGGACATAGGACCTACGAGAAACTGTCGAATAATGGCTGGTGCCGTAATGATTGTACTATAGCTTCAAGTGTGATATCGTTGTGGCCACTGTGTCGGTTAAGCTATAACTTAAAACGAGTTCGCAGCCGTTCGGAACGGTTCCCGTAAAATTATGAGTGTAATAAGGAGCCGGGACTCCGCACTCGAACTTAAGTGTTTGGAATAGTAACTCATAATCCACTGTGTGGTTCAAGAGAAAAGAAGTACTTCTCTCTACAGCGAACCCACCTGAAAGAAGAGGCACTAAGCAAATTGTGAGTTACTTTAGTATTATTATAGAAAAGGATGGTATCGCCCTAGTTTGAATTCTTTTACCAGGAGGATAGTTCTTCGATTGACTAGCTTTTATTTGACGGGCCCGTACAGGCTGGTATCAAGGGTTCCTTACTTCAAGGGCCTGCAAGCCCTGGTGAAATTAATTTATGCATTGCATGCAATGCAAAATTTCAGGATTCAGGTTTCTAAGTTCAGCGGTATGGGCTGTGCGTATAACTCTGATATCTGAAGGTGACTGACATACCCAGAGGGGTATGTCGGTCACCTTTCTCTTTTTTATATATAGATACCTTCATTCATCAATTACACTTAAAAATAGGAGGGGTTCAATGAAGTGGGACATTGAGTCAGCGCCGACTGACGGAGTGACGGCGAAGAGACTAATGTAGTGACAATTTAAATTCAACCTGAAGTCTTCAGAATACAACTGTAATTGATGCAACGAAATAAAACCAACCGTCGCTTTTCTTGTCTTCATTTAATTTCGTTGCATTAAAACAACATAACTTTAGGTTCGATTTAAATTGTTACTAAATTAGTCTCTTCACCGTCACTTCGTTAGTCGGCGCTGACCCTAAGAAGAAGTAAATAGATAATTATAATCTAAAAACTAAAAAATATTTTGCCTAAGTGTGAGATGTCCAAGTCTAACTTTACAAAGTTTCATTTTATAATTTGCTGCCAATTATAAAGCGACTTACAGAATCACCATTTATCCCCATCCAGTAACTATAAAGTCTGAAGCTCTAACCATAAACAATATGAACATATAAACATATTGCTAAGAGGTAATTGAAGAAGCATCGAAACAGTATAGTACCGTTAAAGCAATTTTAGATTTAGATCAAAAAGGATGAGTTGTAGCAAGAAGCGACATTATGATATAGTTCCTGATGTGAGTAACAACTTGTAGTAGGAAGAAATAGTTGGCAGAAATGTTCTGAATTGCTATTATAGGCTTTAGGCTGTAATAGTGATACAGCAATAGCTAAGTCTTTATGTCAGAGTGTATTTATAGTGTTTTATAGAAAGTATAGATAAAGGATACGGCACTGTTTTATGCTTCATTAGTTTACCTACTTGGTGCTTAGTTAGCTCATAAGTTTTAGGGTTATTATGAGTAATCTAATGTAATCTATAAAATTCTTTTGTCGCGGTGTTTGTTACCAAACTCCTCCGAAACGGCTAGACCGTTTTCATGTAAATTTGTGTGTGCCTATCGGGTAGGTCTGAGAATCGGGCTAAATCTTTTTTTTATGTTCAACCCTGCCAAAATGACTCTACTCTGCCTGATGGAAAGCATAAGCAGAATCCAAGAGTGGTGGTTACCATACTCACTGCGAATGCAGACAATGCAGCATGGTGACCCACACCATGGCGTTCAAGTGATGCTTCTGCATCATTAGGCCTCCGTTCTCGCACTCACCAACGAAACACGACAGCACGAACGCTGTCATTTTACGTTGATTTTCTGTGCAAGGGTAGTACTGCACCGGTGGAGCCGGCCCGTTCGAGCTGAAATCATGAATCGTGGCTCTACTACCTAGAAAAAAAAAGTATGGCAAAACAGCGTTTGCCGGGTCCGTTAGTTGAGGTATTAAATTTAGCAAAGGCTTTAAGGTTAATATACCTAAATATGTATTAACTTTGAACCTAGTTTTTTTCCTTAGAAAATGGTATATAGTCATGAGAAAATGTATTTGGACTTTTGTTTTATCTATCAAATATCGAAGAGTTTTTAACTGAAATAAATTTGTGATGAACTGAAGTGATCCTGTGACCGCGTGCTCTCCGCCCTCCGTCTCGAAAACGGTTCACCGTATTAAAAAAAAATTTAAACAAAATTCGTAGAGAATTTTGTATTCTAAAATATTAATAATAAAAACAAATAGCAAAAAACCCACAGGAAATGAGATATTTACAAAAAAAAGCGCAAAAAACCGACCTTTGACCTTGAAATTTAATAGTTGCGTACACCCTACCATATGTAGGTTTTGAGACAACTTTTAGGGTGTCAATATACAAGTATTTACAGACTTACAGCTGGGTATCTCGAATTCCGAGATTCTTACCTAATTAAAGCTTAAATGACTGGACTATTAATCGTTATTATAGTTAGTATTTTTCCCTCTAATTATTTTTAATGTTTTCAGTCAGTACTTAGGGTTTTTTTGTAGAATCTGAAGCAATCAAGCAGATTGGTCCTGACGGTATGTGACCGCCGCTAGCTATACATACCAATAACACAAGATAAATGTTTTTAATCCACACCCGAGGAGGGTGTCCAGGATTAAGGAAAGAGGGCAGGCCAGGGTATCACTCTAGTTGAGCCTGTCATGCTGCAAAAATAAAATTTAAAACGAATGTAACACTAATTTACACGATAATATTAATGCATAAACCATACTTCTAAGCATTACATTATAAAATTACAAATTCGCGTGCGCCCACATCGACTATATAAACCGTTATTTATTACTGAAATAACTAACACGGTACGTTACCTACCTTATAATTAATAACAGTGGAAAAAATAACAGCTCTTTCGTAAACTTTCGAGATTCAATTACGATATCCACGGTCTTATTTAGCCCCAGACGGGAGCCAATCATTACTATAATAATTGTATCACGATCGATTAATTTATTAAACTAAGCCCAACCCTATTCATATGTCACGTTAGATTTATAGTCTGTGCTTGAAGGATAGGTGACCAAATTTGGTTAAATTTAATTAACAACTTTGAATCGATTTGAAATTGTTTTTTTTTACGCTCTTCTTGAATAATATAAGTGCGTTGGTCTGTTAAGAAATGATGTGATATGCAAATTATTGTAGTTAATAAGGACCAAAGTGAGGAAAGATTGTGTAAAGTTTTTATCCGAGTTTATCCCCAGACTAGGATAGAAATCTTCATTCTAAGAAAAATCATGAATTTGTAGAAAACCAATCTTTGAAACATCTTCATCATCTTAGAACTTTATTCTAGAGTTTATCATCTTATCAACCGCTCTAGAGCTAAACTCAGTTATGTGTTTCAAGAACCCAGAATTTAGAAAGTCGACCAAGTATTCAGGGAAAAATCATTTCCCTAATTGATTCAAAGTATTCTGTGCTCTACCTTCTTTTGAACATTAATTAAATACTAAACGCACTTATAAATATAAATAGAATTTGAAAGAAGAGCCTATTCTACATTTGTTACATACCTACTCTGAGCAATATCTGACATTTGATTAAACATTTAATGATCATCTCTTCTGTTTTCATTAGTTAAGTCAAACAACACACCTTCGAATTCCAATTTTTCCCCCACTTCTGTCCTTTTTTCCTGTCCTTCCGTCAATATTACATGTCAAGAAAGTTGTAATAAAATTCATAACTTACTTTGTGTCTATACATTTATAACATGAGTTACGTACATCATCATCTTAATCTTCCAAGCCTTTATTATTCCAAAGATTAATTGGGGTTTACCTAGTTCAACCGGTTTTACTTGAATATCCATATTAGCCGCAGAACTGATTAACGTTGGGGTAAACGGGTTCTTGGTAGGGTAGGCTGATGATTGATTGATGATTGATACCTGAATATCAGTTTTTACCACGGAGCGTCTAACATCGCACCTCCGCAACCCTGAGGGTGAACTGAATTGAAGGTTGAACTAGTTGTCAGTATATTCACTGACTTCCCAATCACAAATGCCATGGGTGTTCATGACAACCGGGACCGACGGCTTAACGTGCTCTCAGAGGCATGGGCGGAAGACACAGCTATCTTTTATACTCCAGGCTGCTATTATGAATTTGGTGTAAGAAAAACCCAACAGCAGTCCGACCCGGGAATCGAACCCGAGACCTCTTGATAAGCAGTTGCTTACGCTAACCGCTCGACCAACGACTAATTTAAATAAAGGACTATACTTATTTCTCACTTACTAAATACAACTGTCGCAATTATTTGCTCATATTCTAAAGTAATAGAGTCATTATGATGCGTGTCTACAAAAGATAGGAGGACTCATCTTACGGCAAAGCATTACCTACCGAATGAAATGTTGCTAAAAAAGAAAGCAAAACCTTAATGTTATACTGTATGTTTGCGAACGTTGTAAGTTTTGTATTGCGTGTTAAGATGTCAGCTAATTCAACGTTGATGATAGTGATGCAATTAAAATAACAATCAACTGTGACTAATGATATGATTTTTTGGTTGATATTTACTCAGGCATTGTTGCCAATAGGCCATGTGATGCATATATACTTGAAGTGATAACTTTTTATGGGAGGGTAAGCCGCTTCGTTTCGTAACGCGTTACGGCGCCAGTCTGTCTGGCTTCCCTTTCTCTCACGCATACGGCAGCGGTAGGCGGGCTCCTTCTCTCTCACTCTAACCCACAGCGCTAGACGTAAATAGTTCAACTTAGATTAGTTTAAGTTATTACTTCTGTCACTGTGTCACGCAAAATAGGCGATGATCATATCACTTTTGTCGGACGACCCGAATTTTAATGTGGGTATAAATATTTTTACTACTAAAACCAACCCTAACCTACCTAAAATCAGTTGACCAGACAGAAAGCTTAAAAATATCGTTGACTGCCTCAATGGTACAGTGGTAGCGTATGCGACTGCTGTGCTTGAGGTCTCGGGTTCGATTCCCCAGTCAGACCAAATTTTTGTATGATCTGCAAATATTTTTTAGGAGTTTGGGTGTTTTCTATGTCAGTATTTACAAAATTGTTACCAAATGGCGGGCAATTGGAGAGGTCTATGTCCAGCAGTGGACTGCGATAGGCTGATGATGATGATTTACAAAATAATATTATATTAATATCAGTCTAGTACCCATTGTACAAGCTCTGCTAAGTTGGAGATTAGATGGCGTTATGTGTTAAAAGTTTCATTCATTTATTTATCTAAACAGCAAGTACGCCACGTACAAAAGCTGTATCTAGAACTATTTTTATAGAAACAATCTATGGTACTTAATGCTTATCACTGGAGGCGCCATGAACATTGTCAGAATAAGCTGACAGGCCGTGTAGGTGGACAAGCCTGACAAATACATGTGAAGTTTATATAACTATGTATAAGTAAGTAGGTACCTATATTAAATACATCGCATGGTAGAAATTGATTGATCGTATGTTCACTCTGTTGTGAAATTATGAAATATAAATAGCTGCGACCCGCAGTGTTGTGAATATACAACAATAACCACGGATAAGACCGCGAGGCGAAGCAAGTCTAAAGTAAAAGTAGCCTAGGCTATTCCTAATATCATCAGCTATCTGCTAATGAAAGTCCTGTCGAAATCGATACAGCCATTCTAGAGCTTAGCCGGAATTAAATTATTTTTTTATGTAAGTAAGTAGGTACCTTATGTACTTTCATATAAACTTAGAGAAAAGCTGTTAATTTAAAATTAGAAACAGACATTTAAATTCCCTTTTTTTGGATAATCTGATTTTGTTTCTTACTAATAATTATGATCATTAAAACAAAAACAGTTTATGTTTATTTGTAACCTTTGTTAAATATTATATATTTTATAAAAGTAGTTTGTTGACATTAGACTATATGCTACAACTTCTTTAAGATCGAATTAAAAAGAAGATCATTAAAAAAGGAAAAGTAAATAAGAAAGGAACGCAGTTGAAGGAAAAGGATGTTGCTTAGAGAGATGAATTGAGGATCAGGATTTCGATCAGAATCGCAGTCCTATAACTCTAGACGTCCTAATAACTCAACCTATTCATAAAAGTTAGCCAATAACAAAACTCTTACTTCACAAAAATTCAAAATGATATCTATTATAGAAATTAGAAAAGGCAAGATGGTAGGCCACCTAATACGTCACGATAACTTTATGAGTAACGATAGAGAGGGAAAAATAGAAGGAAAGACAGGAAAAAGAAAACCGAGACATAGTTATATCGATCAGGTTAATAAAAATTCACGATCGCAACGTTAAGGAGGTCAAGGAAACGGCTCTTGATAAGGAGAGCTGGTTAAAGCTGCATGGACAAGAGCATAGCTCTTAAACAAATGAAGATATTGATCACGCCAACACGACGCTACCATAATGCTGACTGACTGCACGTTTGGCTTTGTGGTTTAACGGTCACCACGCCGTTTCTTACTTCGCCAAGTGTCGTGAGTTCAAATCCCACGTAGGACAACACTTTGTGTGATCCACAAATTGTTGTTCTGAGTCTGGGTGTTCTTTGTGTCCATTTTATGTATGTCTGTAAAGTCCCCTGCGACACAGGATTTATTCCTAGTGCGGGAGTTGTCTTATTTTAAAGAAAAAAAAAACAATGTACGTCTAGTCAAAACAATGCCTATCAAAAGAATACGTATGATTTTTAAAAGATTACCATCAATTGGAAGTTCTTGTGATTACGTAATCAACGACACTGAATAGTACTAATAAATAAGTAACTAACCACCCAACCATAGTTTATAATTTTAGTAGTTATTTTTAATAGTTTTATATAGACACATTAATACATGTAACCTCGAAGAATTGAGCCGAGGCTTATTAAACCTTACATCTCGATTTTACTCTATAACTTTAGAAAAATACAAAAATAAAGCAAAAATGCACAAAGTGAATTTGATAAAAAATATTTTAACAAAACTCTGTAAGCAAGAATAGGCTACCTAAAATAGAAGCATACTTTAGCCAGTAAAAGAAAATAATACTAGTCAACAAAATAACAAAAACATTATCATTACCAATTGCCAGGCAAAACCTACACAACTTTAAAAACAGTTCGACTATAAATGCGAACGGAACCGGCTCTTAGGCCTAGTTATGGTAAAAAGATTCCAAATTCTTTTGTGGTTTGCCGCCCGAACAGTAGCTACATTGAATACAATACAACACTTATTTATAGTCAAAACTGTCTTCGCCATAGCGTCCCGGCGAAACCTGTTAGGAGGGTTATACACTGGAGATGCGTTCATATTATGCTGTCACTATAGAGTCAGATCTGAGAGTAAATAAAATATAAAAAACGTAGTTCGCAATATGAAACAGATATTTATGATTTGATTTTGTCACAGTATACATTACTTTGTATGCCATAGGTGTTTTTACGTTATGGTATTCCTATATATTTTTCTATTCTATTTTAAAAGAGTTTTAATAAAGAGTATTAAATTACTATCATGAACATTTTTATTAGAGAACCGCTAATAGTTAAAGACTTAAAGACAAATAAATACACAAGTGTAATAGGTCCTCAAAAACCTATATCATTCGCTCCTTTTGCGATTCAAAGATCAGAGGAATAGCTGCGCCCGGTGTTTTTGTTATAAAAAGGGTCTCGGATAACGGTCCCACAGACCGCAAGGTCAGAACTAACGATTTTTGCATTTTTATTTTGTGCTTTCACCACCGCGGCGGTATGATGGTTTCATTTTGTTTTGTTAGTACCTAGTAGTAAAGTTCGTTTGAAGGCATTAAACTCACGTTGATATTGGATGTCAATGTTGTAACAGCAAATAATATTTGTATTAATCTTTTAATTAGTTAATTGTAATTAAATATCCGCTTAGACCATACAATGTTGTTTTTGTTTCTATGACCTGAGCTTCCCAGCGACACAAGTAGGTATATCCGTAGAGTAGAGTTCTTTAAAAATAAAGAGGCAAACAAGCATACTGGTAATGTTTTTAGGTGATCTGGATTTATCGTTCTCGAGTGTATATACGAGTATTCTGATTATCGAAACACTTTCATTCACCCCTCAAATGCGTTGCGTACGATCAATGCTCTTACGCTTCGATACACTAACTCACGAAATTATAACGAACGTCAATCATTGATAATATATCGGCAGACACATATTCTATCATAGGTATATTTGTTTTTTTTTCATAGTTTTACTTTTATTAAAATAGACGAACTGACCGCGATGTCGCCAGTTACAATCTACTGCTATACAGTGGTAGATATAACTTAATTATGTAATGGGTTTAATCTTTAGGAGGATGTTTGATAACTTGACGGAATACCTTTGCGAGATATACAGCTAAAGTGAAAAATACGAGACCAAATTGTTAGGTCAATTGTTTTTGAAGTAATTTTGTAGACTTCCGGTAGACTTTCATATATTACGCGGTTAAGGTTATGATCTTTAATAAATTAAATTATAAAGCTTTTTAAAAACAAACTTTTACTGGAATGCCTCGAGACAAATCAAACGAGTCCAAACTCGATGATGTTGCGACGTTTCTTTACAGGGTTCCTATGGCCACCTTCCAGCTCCGGCATCAGATCAGCTCCATGTCATTATAATATTGTATTGTCACGCTATACGCACGTATACATATGCTTGCAAAATTTCAGCAAAAGCGGTTGAAGATATCTGCTTCAAAATTGAGTTGCAAGATTCCACCCAAACATACAAGCATACATACATTGCAATTTAATACAAAAGCTTGTAAAAATGAAGAAAATGTGATCAGACACTAGACTTCCTTGTTATAGTTAGTTAAGAATTTTCTCAATTCAGCGATCTAGTCAGCATTGAAACTAGTAAAATTAGGATTCAAAATCAGTTCATTTGGCAGAAGCTATGGTGTCTTAGATACGAATTTATTCTAAAATATGTAACACCTTTGTAATATCATTTGTGATCATTATCAATAGTCTTTAATAGTCCATTGCTCGATGTAGTCCTATCCTTTGCAAGCTCTAGCCCTCCTTTCTCCTTCCCTCACTTACCCGTTTCCTTTGATTTCAGTTACAAGCACAGAAAACGATGTGGAGTATGTTTCATTTGAAAAAAAAACTCTTTTCTTTTTCTTTCTTTTTTTTAAAAAGACAACTCCCGCATTAGGAATAAACATCCTGTGTCGCGGGGGACTTTACAGACATACATGAAACGGACACAATTAACACCCAAACTCAGAACAACAATTTGTGGATCACACAAAGTGTTGTCCCGTGTAGGATTTGAACCCACAACACTTGGCGAATTGGCAACCGTGCAGTTTTAATGTATAACTTTTTATGTATTACATTCATTGTTTGGATATAAATGTTAACGAGTTATTAGATGGCCGAAGGATCCGATAAATAATGTTCCAAAGAGTGCCAGTACCTTCAAAATCCATTAACACTATGAAATTTATACTTGCACCGTAAACCGTATGAGTACTAAGTATTGTCAGTTCTTTTCAACTGTGGATTTCTGTAGAACCGAGAAACATAATTTAAACATAAGGCGGCTCCATGCCGAATTTATCTTTGTAAGTTAAAAAACAAGTTAAAAATATCATAACAAGATTAACATAACTGCATCCATGATAAAATTAACGCTACATATTTTTTGCCATATCGCCCGACCAAATTATAGTTCCCAAATCCTTCAAACAAGATTGGGCGACACAAGTCAATGATCCTGCGCATTACGCTAATGACAGCAATAAGGTACCTGACCAACGTTACCTTCGTTTATTGCCCTTAATAAAGGTAACGAGTTTTTTACAAGCCTCATTTCGTGTGTAAAAAATTGTGGCCTAAAATTATATGTCTAGGAGCCATGGCTAGATACTCAATGATCTTTAATCGATTGACAATTGGGCAGACGGTAAGATTAAAGAGGATAACGATATGTGTATCTCGATGTCTATGATTTAATAATTAATAATAGATAAAAAGACAAAGGAACTTATGGTTTACGAGTATCTTGACGGATTTATACTTTAACTTCGAAATAAAATATTCAAAATATGTTAACACATACATATTTTGAATATTTTTATAGTTTATAAGATATACAAATCATGGATTATCTTAAAAGAAGTATGATTTTGTGAATGTATAAACCATTTTTCTTCTTATAAGAATTTCTTTATTACTGCTAAGTAGGTTAAATGTACTGTGTAAAGCAACTCTACTTAGTAATTTTACTCGTGATGTGGCAATCTGACCCAGTACAGGAATGTGTCGGTAAAATCTTTAATAAAATATTTTTTTACATATTTAACAAACTTGTTAACTGCTCGGTTACTCCCGAAAAGGCTGTATCTAATAGTGCTTGAAAATGACTTCAAAACGCTAGTTTTCACACATAAGTAACTCAAACAAAAATACTATCAACTTAATTTATATTATTCTATATCCCCGATAAGCAAACTCAAGCAAACTAGAGATCCTTGAAATGCATCTGCCCATATTTCCTTAAGCCCTGTATATATATGTACTGTTATATGTATATATCCTCATAATAGTACAAATGTATCTTTATATTAACTACATAATCATAATAAGAACCCTTTTTGATGAAGACTCCACGGCAGATTTAAAATCAATAATAGATTCAAATAGATCACTTTTCTGATCACAGTGAGAGATCGATCAATGATCTATAGATCTTTTGTTGAATGGAATCGATCAAGATTTTTGATTACGTCGCGAATAGCGGTCACATTGGGTGTAAATTTGTTTTTTTATCGGTCCAGGGGTCACTCGGTGTGATTGGATTTTTTCTTTATTCGTTATTCAAAGAATTTTTGTTATGATGAAATTTTAGTATAGCATCAAGTTGGGACTTCTTAGAAAATGTGACCTCTGAAATGCTTTTATTGAAAGTCTATTGATGCATTTAACGGAAAGGATTTTTTTCATGTTTGTTGCTCAAAAAAAGATGACACTAGTCTATTCTACAAATCTGCATTTACATTAAGATGTAATGAACTAATATGACAATCATTGCATTCTTTGATAGTCACGACGAATGCTATGTTCAAAGTTGGGTTACGGTAAAATGCAACTTAAACATTTAACAGTAATAAGTTTTAGGAGTAATATAGTACTGGAACTTTATTGACAGTCTTTTCTTTTTCTCAGCCAACAAATAGTTTTACAATATTTTAAATTAAAAACTATTTTTTATTTGCTTTTACATTATGCTATAGTACTGCTATAAACATCTGCATAAATAGAACTCGACCGCATAAAAAAAAAACTAATAACTTAAAACTGAGGAGATAAAACCAAGTTCAGTTCAGAAGTGTAAAAAGTATTTTATTTACTATAACATTAAAAACATTTTCATAAAATAAAATACGAATAATAAATAGCACAGTTGCACTCGGTGATAAGAAACAATCACCGAGGACAAGCAACGACGTCGCGGTCAGTACCTGGATGGGTTGCCGCTGGTGGCATGATACCATGAGCGTTTCCGTGATTCGAAGGTCACGTTAAGCAGTCGGTCCCGGTTGTTATCTTAGAATAACAGTCGTGAAGCTTAGTTGGAGGTTTCCGGGCGGCTTAAAAACATCCAACGGCCAGATTACGTAGCCACAACGTTGTCTTGCCAGTCCCCAACCCGCAATTGGCCAGTGTGGTGACGTATGGCCTTAACCCTCTCCTGAGAGGAGACCCGAGCCCAGCAGTGGTACATTATGGGTTGTTGATGATGAATCTTTCTAATACCTTTAATCGAGCGATGGTTAGTTAACTAACTAACCATCGCTCGTTTATCTACCTCAACATTTTTAAAGACTGTAATGTCAGCGTAGAACAACTATTCAGCTATCTGACTAGTTAGCTAGCATTCTAAAAAGATTACACATCGATTTGAGACGAAGACCGCATCCAATTAGTCCTCTTGAAGACTTTAAAGCCTATTTCTAGCATGAGACATTCTGTGGCCGAGACGACGATTATTATGATATCAAAATACTCGTTCCATACCATATATAGTACCATAAAATATGAATTCCACATTTTGCACTTCGAGATTATCTAAAGGCATTTATCAACTTCTATAACGGGTATTTACAAATCAAAGAGAAACTGAAATCGAAATCAACCATAAAAATAAATAAAATTCAAGTATTTGTTTGTAATTAACAGCTTTTCACTAAACGCATATGAAAGTATAAGTGTACATCGCATTACATACATAGATTTACAAGTAGTACTTATATGAATAAACATTTTTATTAATTTTTGTGTCTCTGTCCGTTTGTTCTGGTTTGGAACGGCTGAATGGGTTTTGACAGGATTTTCACTAGTAGATATCTGATGATAAGACTAATTACACCTCGTGGCGCTACCTACCGGTAACACCGCGAGGCTTAACTGTAATAACATAAAAAAATAAAAACACAGTAGCGGTTACATTCCACAAAGATGTAAGTTAAAGTTGTTCGATAAACTCTTACAACAGATAACAGACGACAATTAATATAAAGCAACAATTAAACTTGTCGTTTAATATTTAGTTTACAAAGAAACTTGAATAATGATCGACTTTGCTTTTATCAAGATTTTTCAAGTCATTCGTTGTTAGGGTTGTCTAAATGTTTAAGCGCGCAACGGGTTATTTTATTTAAAGACTAGCTGACCCAAGCAACCTCGTTTGCGTCCAAACTACCATCCCCCATTTTAACCCCAAGAGGGGGTTGATTTCTAAAGATACATTATTAGTTCACCTCCACACCGTCTATAGAGCATACGTTTTAAATTTCAAGTCTCTTACTTCAAAAACATACCTAGGACTTTCATACATACGTCCAACCCCCGTTTTACCCCCTTAGGGGTGTTGTTTCGTAAAATCCGTTCTTAGCGGATGTGTTCTATAAAGTAGTTCTGAGATTTCGTGATTAATAAGTGAGTGGTATTTCGCTTTTATATATATAGATGAAGAAGTAATTTCATTTTTTTTAAAGATTGTTTTATTGTTTTTTAAAAGACAACTCCTGCACTAGGAATAAATCCTGTGTTGCGGGAGACTTTGACAACAAACAAACACACAACAACAAACGGACACAAAGAACACCCAGACTCAGAACAACAATTTGTGGATCACACAATGTGTTGTCCTACGTGGGATTTGATCCCACGACACTTGGCGAAGAAGGAAACAGCGTGGTGACCGTTTTGTTTGTTTAATGACTTTTCGAAACTATATATACCTATACCAGAATATGAAAAAAAACAAGAGAAATGGTTTATCACAGTATATGGAGAATTTAGATCAATATATTTATTTATTTTAAGGACCCTCTAGTAGAGTTATTTTTTAAGTTACGATGCTAATCAGTTATGCGGTCAGCCGCAGCTGGCTGCATTCACAATAAACTTAAGCCAATTACAGAGTTCCACGACAAGTTGTAGCAATATTACAACTATTAAGTATTTAAACTAATATAAAACAAAAAAAGGAAAAAATTGAAAAAAGGAATTTAATTTCGTACGCTGGTTTTGAATATTATACCAGGTCATTAATGGTAAGAGGCAGAAATTAGAACAAGTTTGACATCGTTTTTGAAACAGTTTGTAATCAAGAAATATATATATGTATTGCTAAACCTATTGTTATACATAATTGACTATTGCAGATGCAGAAGCATCACTAGGCCGCCATAGTGTGGGTCACCATGCTGCATTGTTTGCATTCACAATGAGTATGGTGACCACCACTCTTGGATTCTGCTTATGCTTTCCATCAGGCAGAGTAGAGTCATTTTGGCAAGCTCAAATATATAAAAAAGAAACTGGACATTATTGAATTTCTTTCAAAATTTGTGCGGTGGGATGGTATCGGAAATAAGGAGCATGCCTAGTACGCCTTTTAGAAATATTGAATTGAATACAAGACTCTAGGCAGAACATCAAAAAGAAAACACAACTCCAGCATTACTCTTCTATCGACTAGAGGTAGTAAGTTATAGTGTTGAACTGTTGACAGTCCTCGATATATGTACTAGACAATTAAAAAGCTGTGTTTTCTTTGCAATTACAATTACCATTTTTCAATTTTTTGGTTTTGGGCTTTGGGTCTGATATTCATTAACTTTATTTTGACTTTGAGACATCTTTACCCACCCACTCATTTTTATAAAAGCAATAAGCCAGATTGCTAAATTGTACGTTGACATCCCTATTTCTCGGAGAAGCATGCGCACGCGCCTTGATCGATGATAGAAGTGATAGATTAGTATGTTACAATGTGATAATATTAATTTAGACTTAAAATAGAGACAAAGAAATCCGATTTAAGTCATCAGTGAGTCAATCATTAGTCATTGAACAAACAAGTTTTCAAATATTCTTGCGTAATGGACAGTACAGTACTTATTGTTTTTTTTTTTTTTAAAGACAACTCCCACACTAGGAATAAATCCTGTGTCGCGGGGGACTTTACAAACATACATGAAACGGACACAAAGGACACCCAGACTCAGAACAACAATTTGTGGATCACACAAAGTGTTGTCCTACGTGGGATTTGAACCCACGACACTTGGCGAAGTAGGAAACGGCATGGTGACCATTAAACCACTAGGCCAAACGTGCAATTTTGTGAGTGGTGTTAATCCTCTTGTTCAAAACTCTCCAAGCTAAAGTCAATAAAAACTTTTTATAAAAAAAAAAACCGACTTCCAAAAAACATCCAACGAAAACTCTCTGCCAAAAAACACTAGCATAAAATAAACTGGTTCTTCATAAATTGCCTATACCTAATTCTTTATTCATTTAAATAGTAGTATTATAATGTGTGCTAGGTACCTAGAATCTGTTTGAAGTCAATTATATGTATAAAAAATGTCAAGTATAGGCAATTTATGAAGAACCAGTTTATTTTACGCTTTTAAGTGTTTTTTTGGCAGAGAGTTTTCGTTGGATGTTTTTTGGAAGTCGGTTTTTTTTTTTTATAAAAAGTTTTTATTTTTCAGTTTTTAGTGCAAACAATCGTAGGTAAGTAGTAAGTTGAACTATTTCATCAAATTTCATCATCAAGAATACAAATTAAGGTCTATACGTACGTGTAATATTAAAATCATCCTCTAATCCCTAACTGTTGAAGAGTTTAACCTTCTATCATCAGCTCACCTAAATAACTTGAAAGTATACGACTGAAGGTCTTTAAATACGTATGAAATTGAAAGAATTATCCTCCAACTCTTAACCGTTGAGGAGTTGTACCTTCCACCTTCCATCATCAGCTTACCTAAATAATTTAAAAGAATACGACTAAAGGTAACATATTATTATGTACATATGATATTCAAAGATTTATCCTCCAACTCCTAACCGTTAAGGATTTGTACCTTACATCATCTGCTCATCATCATAAAATGATGACTACCAGACGCAAATACCGGTGTAACTTCAGAAAATATACGAAAAACATAGTATGTGCCTATAAAAAATGAGGATTTCTCTCGATTTCCCTGGGATCCCATCATCAGAACCTGATATGCTGGCAATGGGACCACCTCGGAAGCATACCCTTTCAAATACAAAAAAAATATTCAAAATCGGTTCACAACTGACGGAGTAATCGGTGAACATACATAAAAAAAAAAAAAAAACATACAGTGGAACATAGAATTTTGGAAGTCGGTTAATAAAATGAGTTTTGTCCTGTCAAAGGACGTTTTGAATATCAAAGATTGATCAAAATTAATATGTCTTTTAAAATCGCTGCACTAAAATAAAAAAGGAGAAGATGATTTGAAAGAAATTTTATTGTAATGGTGCAACAACAGAATTAGTTTTATAGTGTGGTTTAAAAGAAGAGTAAAATTAACGGAGAAAGTGAAAATCGGCAGGATATTTCGTCTCCAGTAAGACTTACCGGGAAAGACTCATGCCTTAGCACTCATAGGCAGGCTCGACTTTAGTGAAAATACTGCCTTATGGTAATCACGGTAAAGCTATATTAAGAAATTACTTCTGTCCTTTTCTGTTTCTTCCCTTCTGTCAAACTTAACGTTACGGATTAAGAATATCGTGGATGTCCAGGACCACATCACTGCAAAGAGAAGAGAAACTTGAAACAAATACCAACCCGTCTGGCCGGTCAAAGCAAACTTTCTAAGGATAGGCTTATGTCCAGCTGTGAACTCTCAACTCTCAAAGGCTGTTGATTGGGTGAGGCATGAGGTCACCGAATAAAAAATCCCTGGCTCTAAAGGCATGGACTTTAAAGTTCAAATTCGAACAATTCACTTGCGATTCTTGAGTTGTGTGTCTTCCTTGTGATGGTAGTTAATAAGGTGACCCTTCTACAGCTCGTAGGCCCTCTTGTACCTACATACCTTCAGAAACTTAGGTCTTGTTTATGCAAGATGCATGTTTGGTGTCCAAACGGCCTGATATAGAATTTGTTTATATACGTACTTATTATATACTGTTTGCAATAGCAGAATATAAATTTGTAAGTCTAATTGAATTGATTATGAATTAATAGAATTATTATACATCTTATATTTTTCTTAAAATAAATGTTTATAATGGGAAAAAATGTATAGTAATGCCCTCTATTGCATATTGTGGGAACTAATACAATTGAAACGGTAAAACCACATTCGTTTTGTACCGATAGGACACCGACAATCAAATCTTAGTAGTTCATATAAAATTTGATAGATGACGCTATTTCATGAAACGGGTTATTTACAAGTTACCTTTAAAAGTTCTACATAATTCTCGTAGATGGCAGAAAATAAAGGAAATATTTATTTGTAAATTGTAAACATCTGTACAATCTGATAAGGAAAATAAACTTAGACACGTTGTGGAAAAAAACTTGAAATATTTTTCTATAATTACGAGAGTTACGTTACGTTATTAAATTGTCATTATTTTTAATTGTTAATGTCATAGTGCAAGCCTTGGCTAGGAAAATGCAAAATAACTGTTTATTATTATTATTATTATCAACACGCTTTTATTGGCTTGACCTGTATGTGTGTATGTAACGGAATCTTTTAACTTTATTTTCACCTACTTCTAGGAGTCTGATTAACTTGATTTGCACAGGAGTCAAGGGCCGATGACTATATAATATATAATAATTTGAAAAAAATAACTAAAAAACAATGTATTTTTTAATAGTTTTGAAAAACTAACAAACATGCTTTTATAAATATACCAAACTAAAAGGTAGAAAATAAATTATAGTTTAAATAAACTAAAAAATCACGCTTTAATAGCAATCAAACTAAAAAGTAGAAAATAATTTTAATGTAAAAAGCGTGGGGCGACATTGTTACAACTTAGTACGGGTCCTCCCACTTCCCAGAGTAGGGCGCCGCATCGGGGATGTTTTTAGAGGAAACAAAACATACTCCTGGCTGCTGTGTTCCCGAGGAGCTGGAGATCCCAAGCGACATTTCACCCCGTCAACGAAAAAAAAGGTGACGCATAATAATATTTTTGTTTCATTTTAAATCGCGACACTCCTCTCGCGAAAACGGCACTAAAATGTTATTTATCTAACCTCTGCAGTGTGGACGCGGCGCATGTGTGACGTGATTTTGGGAATACTCCCGTTACATTTCCGACTCTCATTTAAATGACGATTTTCAAAAAAAAATGTATTGGGGCTATATAAGATTTTCGAATCGTTAGAATGTTCATTAAATAAGCTATCAGATAATATATAATTGATTATGATTGTAGGTGTTTTACACCTATGCCCCTTTTTGGGATATAGGCGTGATGTGAGGCACTGACGGCATAGTGGTATATGCGGTTATCTTGCCGGTTTCTACTAAGATGAGTGTTGTGGGTTTTAACTCCACATGAGACAACACTTTGTATGATCTTCTAATTCTTGTTCTAATTATCATTTATCTATCATCTTCTATCCTAATTCGTCTAATTCATTGTAACATGACTGCGCGTTTGACCTAGTGGTATAAGTGGCCGTCATGCCGCTTCCTACGACGCTAAGTGTTGTGGGTTCAAATCCTACATGGGACAACACTTTGTGTGATCCACCAATTTGGTGTTCTGAGTCTGGATGTTTTTTTTGTCGGAGCTGGATGGAGCTAGGATGGATGTATGTTTGTAAAGTCCCCGCGACACAGATTGTATATTCCAAATGCGGGAGTTGTCTTTTAAAACAAAGAAAAATGCATGTACATAATATTACAAGTATTATTGTCTTACTAATATCTACTGACCATGACAATAATATTTCAGGTGCTTATTATACTTTCTGCCTAAAGAAGGGGTAATAAATACAGTATGGACTTAATCTATTTACACTTTTATTATTAAACGGTTTTAAATATATTATTATTTATCATTATTATTATTTTTTTAGCTTGCCCTGGTTTTTATTTATTTGTTTGTTTGGGTCAAATCTAGTAATTGAAATTTGACCCCCTTCCTGTTCACAGATTGATCTGAAATTTGGTACACACTTTTGGTTCTGATGACAATACAATTATATAAATTCTGTTTCATAGTAAATCCAAGATGGCCGCCGCTACAAAATGGATTTACAAATTTTGTCACGACTACCTCAATATGGATATCAAATGAAAGGGCTTGACTAGTAGACCACAGTTCACTTTGAAAACAAATTAAAATCTAAGATGGAAGACGCTACAAAATGGTGATTTACACATTTTGTCCCGACTACCACTATTTGGGTATCAGATGAAAGGGGTTGACAAGAAGAATATAGATGAGAAGTTCTATGTAATAAAATTAAAAAAGAAAAACTTAAAAGAAAAATTTATTGAAAATAATGTACCTACTAAAAGCTAAAAAAATATTTGGTAAAAAATATTCGATATAAAATCGTTGGGCCCGTGTTTCCATCCAGTCATCTCAGTTTACGCTGCGGCCAACGATTTTATACCAAATAATTTTAAGCAAATTATTTTCATTTTTATTAAATCTTTGTTGTATTCCTATTTTATGTTTGTGTAAACTTTCTTGTGCATAGTGTGAAAGCACATAACTTGTGATTCTGTTAATTCTTTTTTGTTTTTTTTTTTTGCGTAAATAAATAAATAAAGTTATAATATAATATAATAATAAATCGCAGT
Organism: Diaphora mendica; assembly: GCA_949125395.1. Classification (NCBI taxonomy): domain Eukaryota; kingdom Metazoa; phylum Arthropoda; class Insecta; order Lepidoptera; family Erebidae; genus Diaphora; species Diaphora mendica. The sequence continues at coordinate 23,007,118 of OX421319.1, forward strand.
TATAAATATAACTTGTTTGTTTAGTGGTACGTACAATAAATAGTGAAAGCAAGAGCAGGTTAGTTATTAATGAAGGTGTGTTTCTTAAAATTCGGGTTGTCATGTCTTTTCAACTTACTTTCATTACGACGATTACCATGAATGAGATAAAATACTTATGATTTTAAATATAAACTCGTACAGTATTACCCAACACTTTTAATTTATTTTGTATTTAGTATTTAGTTAAGTAATTTAGTTTATAGTAGTAGTAATTAGCTAGGAACCTGTCATTTAAAATACTTCATTAAAACTATTTACTACAGATTAATACAAATAAATAAATTGAAGTGTCTTTTTATTATTTAAAATTAACACCTTTTTATTAATTTTTTAGTTTGAATTCACATGGCAAGGAGATAGCCAATTTACCTAAGGCACTCTGCCTAGCATCTAAAAGTTCAGGTACATTAACGAATTTTGCTTTGTTTTGAATTTAGTATGCAATATGAAATTAACAAAAACATGTCTTGGTCAGTCATGAACCTTCAGGACCTACCGGTAGCTTATTGTAGTATTTAAAAACAGTTTAATAATATATAAAATGATAAAATAAAACTAATCAGTTAACTCTAAAGTTCTTAACGTAATTTTTAATAAAGAACTTGCTATTACAATGTTTGTAGTAAGCGCCGGGAAGTTGATGAAATAATGTTTCACTGACACCGCTTGTCAGCAGTTAAAGGTTAAATGGTAATAAGAATTACTTCTACAAATCATTTGATGCGTTGTTTAGATAATCCAAGAGAACTTTTTAATTTTATGGAAAGGCGTGTCTAACGAAGACACAACATGTTTTCTTAGCCGTCCCGTTGCTATACCGCAATTAATACACTTTATTGTAAACAGTTCACAATATCAAAAACGTAAGCACAATTGGGTCCGTATTGATAAGCACACATAATAAATACTACATAATAGTTGGGCAATGCCTGATATAAAGGGCAATGGAATCAGTTCGTGTGGAATAGCAGTCGATATGGAGAAAATATTATCGCACAGCTTACAAACAAGAAACAACGCAATGACTTCAAAATGTCAAACGAAAAAAAACCTGTCCTTTTCGCTTCGATCAATAATAGTACATAGTGGTAATCAATAATAGTAATAATAGTACATAATGATATCAATAATAGTATCATCAATAATAGTACATTAATGATCGAACCCTTGTCGTTGAACCTGTCACGTCGTTTCATTTGGTTGTATATACAAGAAAAAAGTTTAGTAAAAATAAATATTTAATCATAATAAATACTACATAATAGTTGGGCAATGCCTGATAATATATAAAGGGCAATGGAATCAGTTCGTGTGGAATAACAGTCGATATGGAGAAAATATTATCGCACAGCTTACAAACAAGAAACAACGCAATGACTTCAAAATGTCAAACGAAAAAAAACCTGTCCTTGTCGCTTAGATCAATAATAGTACATAGTAGTAATCAATAATAGTAATAATAGTACATAGTAATATCAATAATAGTATCATCAATAATAGTACATTATTGATCGAAGCCTTGTCGTTGAACCTGTCATGTCGTTTCATTTGGTACAACCATACAAGAATGTACAAGAAAAACGTTTAGTAAAAATAAGTATTTAATCATAATAATATGAAATATTTAGTCATATTTTGTTGATTACTCAGTCAACACAATATGAATATTATTATGATTACGTATGAGGAATAATCATTTAACAGTCAGGATGATCTTTTTTAACCGACTTCCAAAAGGAGGAGGTTCTCAAGTTCATCGGTATTATTTTTTTTGTTTTTTTTTTATGTATGTACATCGATTACTCCGTCAATTGTGGACCGATTTTGAAAATTCTTTTTGTATTCGAAAAAGTATGCACCCCATGTGGTCCCATGGCCACCTTATCAGGATCTGATGAAACCCTCAAATTTACGTGAGCGCCTGCAATGAAGTTACGAGCAATTGTATGCATACCTTCATATTCTGTAGACATCATTAAATTTTAAATGAAATGATGATGAGAGACTTGAGAAAGACTAAAAAGCGAAAAATAAAAAAAAACTTGGTTTAAAAAAACCGACTTCAAAAACTAAAAAGTATAAAATAACTTAATTTGTATGTGCTACCTATTCATTGGTTTGAAGTCGGTGCCAAGCCAAAATATAATAGTAGGTACTTGACCTTGAGCGGGATAGCTGCTCTTCGCGTTGAACAAAACAACCGAAGCGTCGACGTTCGTCTCGAAATATAGCGTGTGGTACCTACTATTCCATTGGCTTGGCACTGACTTCAAACCAATGAATAGGTAGCACATACAAATTAAGTTATTTTATACTTTTTAGTTTTTGAAGTCGGTTTTTTAAACGAAGTTTTTTTTTATTTTTCGCTTTTTAGTCTTTCTCAAGTCTCTCATCATCATTCCTTTAAAAAAATTTTTAAACGAAGTTTTTTTTTTATTACTCTGATGGAACATTAATATTTTAGCTTTATAGGTAAAGGAACGTTTATCCAAAATGGCACGTTATCTCGATACGCCAGAAACGAAAACCAACTATTTAAGTTTTTTTAAATACTTTTTCAAAAGTTGTACGAAAATGTAAATAGTTTTGTAATTTTTATTTATGTTTTTATTTATTCATAAATAGGCGTATATTAATGTATATGCTACTGAGTAGCTAGGCTGAAACTGTCCATGTCATTTAATTCAAGCTGTCAATTTTAAAATTTATTGTCTGTCTTATTGTTCCGGCTCATCTCGGGAACTTTGTATTTTGACGGGGATTTCACTGGCAGATAGCTGATGTTATAAGGAGTACCTAATGCTACTTTTATTTTAGAAGAAAATAGAACTAAACTAAATTGAGACTTGGGCATCATTCTGTGTCGAAGGCGTTTACGATGGGGTGTCCTCAAGGGTCAGTGCTAGGACCATACTTGTGGAACATAGGCTTCGACGATTTTCTGGCAATGCCTGTGCAGTCCGGATGTACCCTGAATGCGTACGCGGACGACGGTTTGTTATTGATAGAGTCGGATACTAGAACGGGGCTTGAGAGGCTGGCCAGTGAATGTTTGGACTTAATATCTCGGTGGGGTGGGCGTAATCGGTTGACGTTTGCACCAAACAAAACCTTCCAGCTACTTCTGAAAGGTAACCTCAAATCACCGCCGTGTATTAAATTTGAAAATGTTACTATTAAAAATAAAACCTCGGTTTGTTATTTAGGATTGGTTTTAGAAAGAAATTTTTCATTTATTGAACATATTAGAACAGTTAATGAAAAGTCTAAAAAGAGTTTCTTTGCACTGATGAGGATATCAACTGCGACATGGGGTCTGTCATATAATACACTAAAGATCATATATGGAGCTACTTATTTGGGTTCTATTTGCTATGGTGCTCCTGTATGGGCAGATAGGGCGACTGTAGGTGCTGTCCGTCGCAAACTGTTACAAGGCCAACGACCTGCATTGATTTTCTTGTGCAAGGCATATAGGACGGTTAGCACTGAGGCTTTACCGGTGTTGGCAGGTGTTCTTCCGGTCGATCTGGAGGTGCAAAGACGTGCAGCCATGTACTATTCCACACTACAAAACATGGAATGCGATTTTTTGGGCATACGAGACCGCGGTAAAATCATAAGATTGTTTCAACAAAAAACCAATGTCTATAACGACCTCTTGGATGAATGGCAGAAACGATGGGACGAATCATCTAAGGGGCGCCACCTCTACCAGTTCTTTCCATCTGTTCGCGAAAGGTTGTCAAGGACATGGCTCGAGGTAGATCACTGTGTCGCTCAATTTCTTACAGGCCACGGTAACTTTAAGAGCAAACTATACTCATTTAAATTAGTCGATTCACCATTGTGTCAATGCTCAACACCTGATTCTACCTGTGAACAGTCGGCTCATCATATCCTCTGGGAATGTAGTCTTTGGTACAATGAACGTAACATGATGCTAAATAGCTTACAAATGACGTCTGGGGTAGTATATTATGGGGATCTTGTGTCAACTGCGGTGAATTTCCGTGCGTTTAAGCGATTCTGCCATACATACTATAGAAATCAAATATAGCTCACTTAGGACCCATAATATTTTTATCCGTGGTGCTTCCCGATTTGAAAAAGGCGTCTGCCTATTTTGACTCCATTTTGTCTCCCGCTTTGCTAAGGAGGGAAGTGGACTTATTATATTTCCAACTCCTCCAGTTTTCTTCTGATTAATTTCGTTGCGGGTTCCAAGACAGTTAAATTTTTCCTGGGACTTCCCGAGTGTCATAACTCGGTGTTTTCGTGGGTCACCGCTGTTGATCCTGGTGTACAGGAGTTACAGTGGTGGGCGTGTGGGCGGGATTAGTCCCATAAGAACTAAATTAAAACCAATGAAATAGTGAACACTATCCAATAAAAAAAACAATAAAACTCGTGGGTATTACCTCGGGGCCCAGTTTTACAAATATCTAAAAGTGTTAATTTAGTTTGTCTACGCTTCAAAAACTCACAAAACTCTGTACCGACCGATTGAGCTCAAATTGCTTAGTACGCAATCCGCTTCTAACATAGTTCTTTATCTATATAACTATGTATTATTCTTCATTTCTCATATCGCAAACGGGCCACAAATAACCATGACGCAGGACAACTAGATTAATATACAGTTCTCAAGCGATAAATTTAATTCTAATATCGTTTCCCAATTGTCGGGGATTTTCCTAACCTCGGTTCTCTTTCTGAGAATTTCCAAACTGCTGTGAATTGAAAGCCAGTAATAACTAAAGACTTCTTTATCACAAACAAACACGCTAAGATATACCAAGAAGTTAACAACGCACTATTAATAATATGAGTACAGATAGGTATAAGCCATTTTCTAGGAAACCAAGAGATACGAAGTTGGAATTACTATGAAATATCAATATTAGTAACAGTAACGTTGTATGTATACGCAAAAATACTATATATGTAGTTATATCAGTTGTCTAGTACCCATAATACAAGCTATGCTTAGTTTACGACTAGATGGCGTTGTGTTAGATGTCCGAAATATTTATTTATTAAGTGGTAAATATTATATGTTACTACGTTATGTTATACGCAGAGCCAATTATACGCGTGTGTTTAAGTTTTATGCACAGGAACTTTGTTCTTAAAAAACTGTACAAACTAGCCTAATTCTTTATACCTATAACATTCAACGAATGTTTCAGCGAAAAAAAAACCGACTTCCAAGAACATCCAACGAAAACTCTCTGTCAAAAAACACTTAAAAGCGTAAAATAAACTGGTTCTTCATAAATTGCCTATACCTAATTCTTTATTCATTTAAATAGTAGTATTATAATGGGTGCTAGGCTAGGTACCTAAAATCTGTTTGAAGTCGGTGCCAAGTGACTATCGCTTAGACTTTTGTAATTGTTCGTTTGTATTCTTTTTGGCTTAGCACCGACTTCAAACAGATTTTAGGTACCTAGCCTAGCACCTATTATAATACTACTATTTAAATGAATAAAGAATTAGGTATAGGCAATTTATGAAGAACCAGTTTATTTTACGCTTTTAAGTGTGTTTTGACAGAGAGTTTTCGTTGGATGTTTTTGGAAGTCGGTTTTTTTTTATAAAAAGTTTTTATTTCACAGTTTTTAGTGCAAACAATCGTAGGTAAGTAGTAAGTTGAACTATTTCATCAAATTTCATCATCAAGAATAAAAATTAAGGTACGTGTAATATTAAAATCATCCTCTAATCCCTAACTGTTGAAGAGTTTAATCTTCTATCATTAGCTCACCTAAATAGCTTGAAAGTATACGACTGAAGGTCTTTAGATACGTATGAAATTGAAAGAATTATTCTCCAACTCCTAACCGTTGAGGAGTTGTACCTTCCACCTTCCATCATCAGCTTACCTAAATAATTTGTAAGAATACGACTAAAGGTAACTTATATACATATCATATTTAAAGATTTATCCTCCAACTCCTAACCGTTAAGGAGTGGTACCTTACATCATCAGCTCATCATCATAAAATGATGACTACCAGACGCAAATACCGGTGTAACTTCAGAAAATATACGAAAAACATAGTATGTGCCTATAAAAAAATGAGGGTTTCCCTCGATTTCCCTGGGATCCCATCATCAGATCCTGATATGCTGGCAATGGGACCACCACGGAAGCATACCCTGTCGAATACAAAAAAAAATTTAAAATCGGTCCACAACTGACGGAGTAATCGGGTAACATACATAAAAAAAAAAAAAATACATACAGTGGAACATAGAACCTCCTCCTTTTTGGAAGTCGGTTAAAAAAGGGTCCACTTGGAACGGAGATAAACCTCTTATATTCATAGAGACAGACAAAAAAATATTCTTAATTGATGTTGTAGTATAAACATAAAAACAAAAAGCGGCCAAGTGCGAGTCGGACTCGCCCATGAAGGATTCCAGCAGCAGCAAGTAACTTTTTTTTGTTTTTTAATAATTTTGTTAATTGAATGAAAGGTAAATTGCAGTTTACGATTTATGACGTATTAAAAAAAACTACTTACCAACTTACTCAAACCAATTTTCGGTGGAAGTTTGCATGGTAATGTACAACATATATTTTTTTTTAGATTTATCATGCTCTTATTTTAGAAGTTACGGGGTCTGTCCTCTCTCTCCTCAAAGATACAGTCTTACATACTTAATACTAATGCTTACTTACTACGTCACAGGGGGGGGGACACATTTTACCACTTTGGAAGTGTCTCTCGCGCAAACTATTCAGTTTAGGAAAAAATGATATTAGAAACCTCAATATCATTTTTAGACCTATCATTAGATACCATAGATATGTACTTACGGGTTTGATGAAAAAAAAATTTTTGAGTTTCAGTTCTAAGTATGGGGACCCCCAAAATTTATTGTTTTTTTTTTATTTTTGTATGAAAATCTTAATGCGGTTCACAGAATACATCTACTTACCAAGTTTCAACATTATAGGTCTTATGGTTTCGGAAAAAAGTGGCTGTGACATACGGACGGACAGGCAGACGGACAGACAGACAGACAGACATGACGAATCTATAAGGGTTCCGTTTTTTGCCTTTGGCACGGAACCCTAACAAGTAAAATTATTAAAAAAAACCAAATGCGTCAATATCTACCATATTTATTAAATCCAGGTTTTTTTATTTATTTTTATTTTGATGTATCCAGTGTCACTGTCACGACTAAGACGAATCTATTGACACCAGTTACATAAAAATACGACAAGCCGTTTAGGCTCTAGGGCGTCCCAAAGAAATATACGTACATACATACACTCGAAAAGCATAACGCTCATTCTTTTGCACTCGGATAACATGATATATACATAGACAACAAGTCATGACTTAATAACCTTACAAAAGAAGTCAGACATGATTAATTAAGACGATTTCAGTGTGCCCATTTTTTTTTAACTTACCTTGTAATCAGTAGTACCAAACCAGGTTGGCCTTAAATAATTATAAGTAGACTGATAGACATATAAATATAGTTGTGTATAGTATACTGTAGTTAAGTTACAATCAGACAGCAAAAATCTTGTGACCGTGCTTATGACTTATTATTTCTCCTGAGAGGGAATCGTATCCACAACCTGTAAATTAATAATCTGAATGTCTAACCACTAGACTAAACAGCTTAGCTAGATGATGACCTTTTTGACATTTTTAAAATTATAGCTTTAAACTTATTAAGGGCCCGAGACTCTAGTGTCATATTCAAAATTCATAGGAACAGATAACAAATAGCTTATTTCCCAATTTTAAAACATTTTCAGAGAAGGAAAATTAACCCCATACCAACGCGTCTTACCAGCATGGTATGGTAGGCGCCTCTTCTATGTCCAGCAGTGGATTGTTAAAACATTTTCAGTTATAGGTAGATTATAAAATTAAACTCTGCAAAAAATTAATTTGTTTAACTCGTTCATTTTAAATTAACGATATTAAAATATGCATAAAATTTATTCGTAGATCTTCTTAGAAACTGATAAATACATTAGTATCTAATTATAGTTCTTAATGTTAAGTTCATTGCCACGGAGCCCAGCCTCATGGACCGTAGATCATGGTACCGTAGGCGACCTAGTTCGCGCTTCTTGCATCAAACAGTATCAAACGAAACGTCATCGCGGACGAACGCAATATGTTTTTCGAAAGTTTCCTGTTAAACATCGCGGTATTAGGAATTCTAATACTCGCTCTAATATTCGATTATATTACAAAATTCTTCAGCTACTGGTACGTCCGGCATGTGCCCTACAAAACATCGGTTCCATTATTCGGAAGTGATTATCATCGTGTTTTAGGAATTAGGAGCACCACTGAAGAAGTGAATACTTTATATACAAAATATCCTGAAAGTAAGTATGTTGGCAGCATCAAAAGCAGAATTCCAGACCTCATAGTGAAAGACCCTGATACGGTAAAGAGGATCTTGTCGACGGATTTTGCCAATTTCCATAGTAGAGGTGTATGCTTGGACAAATCTCAGGATGTTTGTTTACGAGACAATTTGTTCTATGCTGATGGTGAAAAGTGGACCTTACTGCGAGAGGGTTACGATTCGTTATTGAATAACACGCACTGGGAATTGGAAAATTTGAGTGACTGTTTGCCGGGAACAAGCGGCGATGTTAACGTTCAAGAGATATTGTCGAAGGTATTGGATAAAGTCTTTGAGGATTTGCTCCTTGGTACCGACAGTGGGTCAGTAGTGAAAGATTTAAGATCAATGGCCCAAAGACGTACTTTCATACAGAGATTTAAGACTTATTTGAAGAACATTTTCCCGTCCTTGTATGTTATGTTGGGATTCGCAACCTTTTTTGGTGAGCCCTCTTTAAAAACACAAAGCGTTCTTGAGAAATCTATTTTGATGTCTAAAATGAAGAACCTCGGTAACGTTTATCAACTTAGTATAAAAGAAAAAAACAAGAAATGTACTGAAGTAGAGTTCGCCTTTTCTATATTAGCTTCGTTTATCACTGAAGGGTACTTACCATGTATAAATGCTTTGACCACATTTCTGTACGAGTTGGCATTAAATCCTGAAGTGCAAGAGAAATCTCGGAACTCTGTCTCAAAGAATAATCGGGAAGAGTATTTGGATTTTGCAATAAAAGAAGCCTTAAGATTGTATCCACCTTACTCAATTATTTCTCGAGTTTGCACTAAGACGTACCACCCAGAAGGTGGTTTACTTATTGATAAAAAAGTAACAATCAATGTACCAGTAGAAGCACTGCATAGAGATGAAGCAAATTATGTTAAAGCTAATGTCTTTAATCCGGATCGGTTCTTGCAAGAAGAAGGAGCATCGAAGCATTGTTATTCTTACCTTCCATTTGGAGCTGGTCCTAGAAAGTGTATAGGTAAGATCTAATTTTCATAGTCTTACTAGTACTTACTTTCATAGTCTACTTCTATGTATAATATGTATGTATTGACAAAAAAAAGTATAAAATGTATTTATATCAGTTGTCTAATACCCATAATACAAGCTCTGCTTCACTTGGGAATAGATGGTGTTAGATGTCCGAAATATATTTGTTTATTTATCTTATAAATAGTATATATTGCCTTGCAAAATGTCATGCACATGGTAATTGATTAAGAAAAGAATGCGACTCTGTCCTTTTAGTACCCTACACACCTATATTTACAGTTCATATTATAGTCAGATAGAGTTTTCGAGAGGTAAGAACAAGTAAAATTCAATAACTGCAAGTTAAACTTTGCTAACATAACATCATTACATAGCAAAATTCCCGAGACTATTACACAAATATCCTTTCCTAATCACTTATGTTAACGCATTTTTACTGTAATATTTACATTATATTTAAATATCATACCTAAACTTATTTCCAAAAATGTTTGTATAGTCTTTCAATTCAACCAACTTTACTTCAATCAAGCGAAAATTTATGCAAACTTCAAACCACAAAATGCGAAGATGGCATCTGAACCTTTTAGACTCAGATGCTGGCTGGCTATCAAATTATAATTTCCGTACGAGTTCAAACCATACACTACACACCAGTCACTTAACTCACTCATACCATACACAGGCGCTTATACACTTAGTATGCTAGTAACGTACTAGTATACTACATAAATGACTAAAGTAGTAATATTTTATCTTATATTTAATATTTTTTCCACAACAGTAAACAATATTTCTCACTAACTCAAAACGTTTGCGTGTATATATAACGTGTTTGCATTGCCTTGGGTGAATCTAATTATAAATATGTATGCATTGCAAAAGGCAGTATTGTAATGGTGAAGGCGCTGGACTTGTGATCGAATTATGAATCGAATCGAACTTATAAGCGAAGTGAAGCCATTCCTGATAAGTACTGAACTTAATTAGAAGGAATTTAAAATATTGTTAGAACCATATGTCCTAAGTTTCTAATAGATCATTTTATACCCTTGACCCGGATTAGTATTTTGCGGTAAGATTTTAACAGGCGTGAAATCAGTAGTCAGTTGTTGTAAGATTAAGTTAGATAGCTAGCATTTACAAGCGTTTTATGGTCAATAGAACAAAACACTATTAAATTGCAGATCCCCGCTTGCTTGCAAAGATGCAAGCAGGCATCAAGCAAGCGGCAACATTGTGAATTTGTGAAATCACAAGGTTTGCAAATATGAAAAATTATTCAAAAACAACTCTTTTCCTCAGTACTAAGACGAATATTAAAGATCGTCGTGATCTTAAACTAGCCGTACAGAAACGTGAATACTTTCTTAATGGTGGTATACTTTTAATATTATATATATATATATAATGAGTTGTATTCAGATAAATCGTTTGTAATGTTGCAGAAGGCTTCTTTCTATTAACACAGCTCACCTCAGGCTGTCTATTACGAGGAATCCTTCACAACCCGAGCAAAATGTAGAGAAGAGCACAAATTAAATTCTAAGGCCGTCGCTCCATTTATATTTAAACATTCTGTTAAATACATACAATAATTATCTAACTTCACGCAGTGTGGAAGTCTGCATTTAATAATATGATTTCAAGCATCGTAGTAACAAGCAGTGCATTACAATTAAGATTTAAATCACTCCTATATGCTTTGCTATTCAACAAGTTAATTTTATTTATTTTTAATAGAACAGGGGGCAAACGAGTAGACGTATCGCCTGATGGTAAGCGATTACCGCCAGCCATGGACAATCGCCGGCAACGCACTTGTGTCGCCTCTGGTTGGGGGGGGGGGGAGGCCGTGGTATCACTCCGGTCGAGCCGGCCCGTTCGTACAATAAAGTACGACATTACTGTAGTACCCTATCCCGAAAAAAAATACGGTAATTTATAGACGTGAACTGTCAAAAAGAAAATAAACAAATGGACAGAGTAGAGGGATTTTTGTAGTTGTAGTTTTTTTACAGTTTTTGAATAGATTGAGTTGTAGAAGTCTGCTTTTGAGAAGTTAAATAAAAATAAATAAATAAATATTTCGGACATCTAACACACAACGCCGTCTAGTCCCAAGCTAAGCAGAGCTTGTGTTATGGGTTCTAGACAACTTATGTTAGTTGTACATAATATACTAATCAGCGCAATAACTTCCACATTGCGATACAGGATTAGTAGTCAATAGTGTCTGCGTAAGTTTCCGCTTATATGTTTTCATGTACTCTATGTGGAATTCGTCACAGAGTATTCAATGAAATATAATATAAGCTTTAAAACCAAACGTATGTGAAACGAAAGAGCTGTTTTTAACCCCCGACGCAAAAGAGGGGTGTTATAAGTTTGACGTCGATGTCTGTCTGTGTGTGTGTCTGTCTGTCTGTAGCACCGTAGCTCTCAAACGGACGGATCGATTTCAATGTAGTTTTTTTTCATTTGAAAGCCAGTTTTGGTGGTTCTTAGCTACGTTTTCTTAATATCGGTCCAATAGTGTAAGAGTATCAGCTCTTTTCGAAAATGATGTAATGCATTTTTGGCGTATTATTACTCGATTAAGTGCTAGGAGCAGGAGCTTTTTTAAATTTTTAATTTAAGCTTTTGATAATGGTTTGTATAACATAGATGTCAAATGGTTGAGTTGGTTATATCTAGAATTATTATCTCTTTTTAAATTAGGTTAGTAGTGGTATATTTTATTTATTCGTATTTAAATACCTTCATGATAATGCCCTACTAATAAAAGATCTTTTGCATTTATGGCTTCTTTATCGAACCTGCGTGTAGTAAACCTTGATGCAAGAAAAGAAATTAAAGATTCGAACTACGGTGCGAACCGAAACTAAACACTTATTTTTTTATTATATTTTTAATAACAATTAAATTTCTATTACAATTAAAACTTAACTACAATCAATACAAATATTTCATGTCATTATAATAACCCACTCTGGATTGTTACCGGCGCAAAAGTGCCCACGATACTAGCAGCATTGCCCCGCTGAATAGCAACGGACTTCCTCTACACCAGGAACGAGCCAGAGCGGGAATCACCACATTTGTGAGTTATTATTTAAGATGACCAAAACATTTACTTCTTCTTTTCGTAAAATTGTAATAATACACCCAAATAAACCTAGTTAAATTGTATAAATCACTTTAAAGAAAATCATTGTACATTAATAGGTAACTATTAAGTTAATTTTTATAAAATAATAAGTTAATAATTGGTTAAGATTCTTACTGACGGTTATTTCAAGAAACTGTAAGATTTCAAACTGTTTCATTGAACGAGCTTTATTCAAATTTAAAATATATTACTCAATTTTCTAACATTGAATGCAAGCGAACTTTCTCTAAAGTTCATTGTATAATAAGACGGACAGACATGTAATGAATGATTCCTCATTTCTCGTAGTGCGGTCACAAGTAATGGTTTAGACACGGTGACCTTAATATTTGTGCTTAGTGGTGATGATACCCGCAAAGACTTTCGAAATCTTTATTCGTCGAATTATAATAAACCTTCATCGGAATATGAATAATTACCTACAAATTTTAACAAAAAAAAAACCGACTTCAATCTGGACCAAATTTAAATGGGATCATTCTGGAAGCACCAGCTTTAAAAAAGAATTATCAAAATCAAAAAAGAATCCAATCAAATAAAAAAAAGAATTATCGAAATCGGTTCACCCCGTCAAAAGTTATGAGGTAACAAACATAAATAAAAAATACAGTTGAATTGAGAACCTCCTCCTTTTTTTGAAGTCGGTAAAAAAAACACTGGACAGAATATTAAAACTTTTTTTTAATGATTTGAAATTTCAATAAGCATTGGGTAAAGGTTTAACACCTTATTTTTTGAGACAGTCTCGTTATTATTTTAATGTTCATGCTTTCCATCGGGTAGAGTAGAGTCACTTTGGACACTTTTGGCTCATACATAAAAGAAATGAATAAAAAAAATACAGTGACATTAAATCAGTGTAATATAGGCAGTGCTACCCTCGCACAGAAGATAACGTAAAATGACAGCGTTCGTGCTGTCGTGTTTCGTTGGTGAGTGCGAGACCGGAGACCCAATGATGCAGAAGCATCACTAGACCGCAATGATATGAGTCACCATGCTGCATTGTTGCATTGTCTGCATTCGCAATGATTATGGTGACCACCACTCTTGTATTTTGCTTATGCTTTCCATCAGGCAGAGTAGAGTCATTTTAGCGGGGCCATACATAAAATGTACCGTGGGAGAGCCTCGCTTTGGCATGAATGGGCCGGCTCGACCGGAGTGATACCACGGCCTCACAGAAAACCGGTGAGAAATAGGGCTTGCGCTGTGTTGCACCGAGTGAATGAGGATACCGGAGGCCCATACCCCATCCCCCTCCCCGTCCCCCTCCCCATCCCCCTCCCCATCCCCCTCCCCATCCCCCTCCCCCTCCACATCCCCCTCCACATCCCCCTCCCAATCCCCCTCATTTCGTTCCGGTAGAAGAATACAGTTATACATATTTAAGTATGTGTAAATAATAATGTGCAATTTTGAACAAAATACAGTTTATGGAAGATCTAAATACGTAATATTATGTTCTTTGAGCATAGAAGTCGTTTTACTGTTACTAGAGATTGTCTGACGGTGCGGCGCGCTCTCCAGTCGAATTTCTACCGTTTCGAATGTCTTAATTTACAGACTTTTATAGCATGATAAATCAAAATATATTTTAGACTACTAAAGAGTAGCCGTTTTTGCACAACTTTTAATATTGTGTCTATTGTTTAATAGATTGTAGAGCCACGCTGGCATACAACATTCGTGCTGTCGTATTTCTTTATATTTTATAAAAGACAACATTAGAAATATCCTGTATCACGATGGACTTTATAAACATACAGGAAACTGATACAATTAACATCTGAACTCAGAACAACAATTTGTGGATCACACAAAGTGTTGTCCTATGTGGGGGTGTAAATGAAATGAAATGAAATCATTTCATTTCATTTCAGAAACCACAACACTTAGCGCAGTAGAAAATGTCGTGGCGATCGCTTAAACCACTATAGTCCAAGATCCCAGAGCCGTGAGACACAACTTATTTTTTAAAGCATATAACTTTCGGTTCTCAGTAGTCTCTTGTGTTCTTTTTAATACCTGTATGTTTGTGGAGCTTGCCCGGTGACACCTACGCAGGTACCAGGTGAGAAAGGTAACTAAAAATCAGAGTTACTTTACTTAAATTTTTATGACTGATTTTTATGTATATTTAGTAGAATATTACTCTGAAGTCATATTAAAAAAATCAGACGCTTTCAATGGGCCAAAACTTTTACTAAACTAAAAAACTTATTATAATTAATTAATTAACTTAATTAAACTTAATTTACTAGGTCAACCGTGCAGCTTATATACGTATAGATAGGTCGTCGTTGGTAAGTGCGAGGAGGTTCAATGATACAGGGCATCTGGTAGGCCGCCATATTGTGGGTCACTGTGCTGCATTGTGCTTTCCATCAGAAAAAAAACCGCATTCAAATCAGTTAAGCCACTTCTGAGATTAACTCGTACAAACACACAGACAATAATTCTAGAAACTGTGATATTGAGTTCTGTTACTTTGATAAAGACCCTATTCATTAATTTTTCTTCAATATACACACATCAAAAGTGTCTAGGGATCAACATATATTTTTGCAATAACTTTTCTCCTGATTGATATTAATTAAAATTTTCTTTAAGGATTCATCAAATAAAGTGTTTTCGTTTGTCACAGTAACGATAAACCAAGTCACCTTTGCATTAATAAAGAAATTTGCCATTTTCCTAATAAAGGGATTTTTGACATTTGAAGCACTAACATTAAAGTTCGAAAAAAAGACTGAAATAACAGTTTTCTTTAAAATTTTATTAGGTAACTTAAACAATTAATAATCCGTGTTTCTACCGCGAACACTAACAACACAAGAATCGGTTTTGCATACTCAAAATGAGTTCATCCAAATCACGCTGTGGAATGGCCGCCCATGTTCGTTGCAACAACAAAAAAAGGTCTTCTTGCGACTGGATACCCTCCATATTCGGCAGAGCTCTTCTCTGTAGCATATCCCATGCATGCTCAATCGGGTTCAAGTCTGGCGACTGAGCAGGCCAGGGCCAAAGCCACATCTCAATCTCAAGAAATCCGCATAAAAATGCTTGATCCCTAGACACTTTTGATGTGTGTATTTAAAGTACAGATATCGACCCTTTTACAATTTTGTTATATATGTATAGGTACACATAAAGTAATAAATGTGATTATCTCAATGTCAGTCAGTTCATAAATTTTTCCAAATAAATTTCGTAACTCATGTAAGTGTTATTTTGCACACTTCGCGAAACAACGAGAAGTTTGAAATCATCGTAAGCTCACACTAAGCAGGCTTTCTCTGTGTATACAGCTATTGAGGCCAGCAATGTCATTATGGTGTTAAAAGGTACACCGTTAGTATTTGCAGATGCTTGAAGTTGACATATTCGGTTAGAAAGGTATTTCAAATCTACGAGTATATATTAATACGTGAAGCAAAACTTTGTACCCATTTTTCACAAAAAAAATGGGAATGAAGTAGTATGAAATTTAGTACAGAGTTCAAATGAAGGAGAAGTGCAAAAAGCGAAGAAAATAATATACAAATTTAAACAAAAAAAAAAACGACTTCAATCTGGACCAAATTTAAATAGGACCACACGGGAAGCACCAGCCTTCAAACAAAAAAAGAATCATCAAAATCGGTATACCCAAAGTTAACCCGGTCGAAAGTTATGAGGTAACAAACATAAAATAAAATACAGACGAATTGAGAACCTCCTCCTTTTTTTGAAGTCGGTTAAAAAAGAATTATGATCAAATTTCAAACACTAGTGTAACTTATAATTTGTTTTACGAATCTGGTAGTGGTTGAAATGCTCCCTCGCCGCTTTCTGTTGCGTTAAATGTTATGAATTCGATCTTCAGATTGGGCAAAACTTTGAGTGATGAACAAATTGTTATTTTGAATCTGAATGTTCTATGTATCCGTTTTCTGTATATTTGTGAAGTGACACACGATATATTCCTAGTGGGGGAGTACCTTTTTAAAAAAATTAAACAGATTTACGTCCTATACACTTATTACTATTAATTCAGGGTCATCATCACTAATAACTATTAATTTATATATTTTACAAATGATTCTTGGAATAATATAAAGTACTACAAATGATTCTTGAAAAACTGGCGTAGTGGGCAAAATCCTTAATAATTCCCAAACTTCAAATAAATTCAGATACCGTGAATGAGTTCTCATAAAAGGAGATTTCGTGGTAATTATACAGTTGACTGCGTACTACCTAAAGTTATTTATGACACATTTTATTTGTTTAATTATTTCATGATGTTTATAATTCTGGGAAAATTCAAACATTCGATTAACGTCACTTACTCGTGTATTTTATACGTCATAAGTATAAAAATACTCACCCGTGAATTTATTCTACACCGAATAATTCGTTGCCCATACATTTTTAAAATAAGTCGATCAAAGTATTGTGCGTTGTTGGGATTGAAACCATCACTTATTTGATTATATTATGAATGTAATAAATATCTATGTTGGACCCAGATTTTAGTGATCACCGATGAATCATCATATAATCTTGTTTATAGTTTTATGTGTAACGGTAAATATTTCTACCGTTACACTCGATGATAATCTAATCTGACACCTAAAGAAAATCGCTGTAATCTTCGACTAAATTTACACGCCAGCTATGATGTAAATTAAATTGTGTTTATTTCTAATTTCACGTTTATAATGATATAGAAAACAAACGAACAGAAAATGAGAATTCAATTTTGTTTTGCCTTTGTACATTCAACTTATCGATATACTTATAATAAAAATGTAACATGTCCAATTCTGTACATTAAAGATATTTTGAAAAATGTTTTTGAGGTCTCTCTATAAATCGATACTGAATCCAAAACTGTATTTTTTTTTTTTTTTGATTGTCTGTCTGTTTGTCTGTCTGTATCTTGGCCGCGCATCACGCTGAAACTACTGAATGGATTCAAATGAAACTTGGCATGATTTGAGTTCATACTACGAGGATATATACTACATAGGATACTTTTTATTCCGAAATTCAGCACGGTTTCCTATAGAGAGGGGATGAAAGTCAAAATATGTACTTAGTTGTAATTCAATAACACATTTTAACACGATTTCTTTTATTCTTTTTTCTTTTATTCTTTTTTGCTAAAAAGAAAAAATAAAAGATAACGGGAAAATACTTTTTTTTTGTTCGCGACTGTACACTACCTGTGGGAAGCTGAGACAGATGTGTAAATATGGCGGTACGAAGTTCGCCGGGTCAGCTAGTGTATTTACTAGGACGTCTGCGAGTATGTTTGTTTCACGGTAAATAGAAGCAGATGATGCTGCTGATATATGCTGTATTACTGTAAAGTTTCATGTAAATCCATTCAGTAGTGTTTGCGTAAATAAGTAACAAACATTCATACACCCTAACAAACTTTGCATTATTAACATAACTTTATGTTAATAATGCAGAGGAAGGAATTTAAGGCCATTTTATTATTTTACTGTAATACATGTTTTCTTTTGTTACAGGGGAACAATTGGCTCTCAATATAATAAAAAAGGTGACAAAATGTATTTTGAACAAGTATAATCTTCACCCTTGTGTCAAAACGCCGTCAAAACTGACGATGGTCGACCACAACTTCGGGAGAGTCGTCGATAGAGATATTTGGCTGCGATTTGAAACTAGAGTTTAAAATAAGTAGTTTTAATTTTATGATATTTATTAAATATCCTCCAGAAAAAATAGATTCATCGAGCAGCCACTTATTTAATATTTCGATTAAATTAAATTTTAGTGTTAATCATAACATCATATCTGCCTACAAAAGTTTCACGGAAATTGATCTACGAGTTTCGGTGATTAACTGGAACAAATAGACACATTAACATACTTTTTATATAAGTACCGTAGAAAACTACATTGAAAGAAAGCCGGTTATTATGATGTTAGAAACTAACTTCATTTTTTTTTTATTATATCGATGTGTGTCTATGGTGTGTAGGCGCTTTCACTATTAATCGTAAAGTAATTTATAAGAAAGTTGATATGTTATTCTATGTAGACTGTAAAAAAAAAAACCTTAATTGTGCAAAAACATCAATTATAAAAATGTATTTATCTTATCTTTAACACGAGAAACCTTGGAGTACTTGTTAATATAATTATTCTTATAATGTTTGCTAGGGCTTGAGAACTCAGGAAATAATTATTTCTAGTGTTCTTAATTGCAAAAATAGTATTTAAATCTAAGTATAGTCTAGAATCATATAAGTAGGTAGGAGGGTGGCATGGTGTCACTAAACTAAAATGTATCTAAATTTATCTTCCATTCTCTTAATTTGTTAAAGCTTTCATGGTACTAATTTCCAAAATGGTATTTTTGTATGTCTTTATGGAGGTTTATTTTTATTGTGATTTTTTTAATTTTACTTAATTTCTGACATTTAGTACGTCGTGACATAACAAAACTCACTTTTAATGATTTCTAATTTAGTATAGACATTTTTTCAACAATCGAATTAGTAGCATTTTAGGTTTTTAATGATTTTAATAAATGATTTATCGAAAACCTATAAACAAGTAAACCTCTAGAGCACGATAACGTAGGTAGTAGAACGGGCCGGCTCGACCGGGGCGGTACTACCCTCGCACAGAAAATCAACGTAAAATGACAGCGTTCGTGCTGTCGTGTTTCGTTGGTGAGTGCGAGACCGGAGGCCCAATGATGCAGAAGCATCACTAGGCCGCCATAGTGTGGGTCACCATGCTGCATTATTGCATTCGCAATGAGTATTGCTTTCCATTAGGCAGAGTAGAGTCATTTTGGCAGGCCCATACACAAGAAAAAAACGATAATACAATGTATAATTGGTATTTACTGTGAAATTTTGCTCCCTAAATGCTTTGTTTTCTGCTTCTTCGTAAGTAGTGGATAGATTATGAATTTAGTGTCAGAAACTATTTGAGTATTCCAATAATTGATCTAAGTTTTTCAGGCTGTTTTACGATGAATTTTTACGTGTCCAATAACATAACTTGACATATGAATGTTTTTTTCTGTACTTAATCGATTTTATAAGAAGTACCTAAGTATAAGTAAAATTTTAACAAAAACAAAAACCGACATCAAGGTTCGACTCGATTTCTCTTTGATGCCATCATCAGATCTTAGTGTCCCTATCATGGTACCACCGTTGGGATATCTCCTTTCCATTAAAAAAAGAATCATCAAAATCGGTTTATAAACGACGAAGTTATACGCGAACACACATAAAAATAAATATAATAATATTAAAAAAATATATAAAAATATAATATAACAATAAAAAAAATATACGGTTGAATTGAGAACCTCTTCCTTTTTGAAGTCGGTTAAAAAAGGTATTTATAATGATATGGTAAAAAATATTCCTTTCTTTTGGTGAATAAAGCAACTTTCCTTGTGATTTATTGTACTATGTATAGGTGTAATATTGTGCTCAAAAATGTGATTTGATTTTTAAAAAAAAATACTGTCTTACATTATAATGTTAGTTATAGGGTAAAATAAATATTTAATATAAGTAATACGAGTGTTTGGTTAATTTTCTTCACCTTAGTAAATACTACAATCTATAAACTAGTATTAAGGCAGTCAATCTACTTTCTAATGAAATATTTGTTTTGAAGAAACTTATATTTCTAGCTTAAACAGGTTTGTATAGAAACTGTTTTATTTTGTTACTAGCAGACCCACGCAACCTCGTTTACGGCTTCTATTGCCCGTAGCGTAATAATTTTCCTCAGTTTTTCTGACATTCTTCATTGGTGCTCCGCTCCTATTGGTCTTAGCGTGATGACATATAGCCTATAGCCTTCCTCGATAAACGGGCTATCTAACACTGCAATAATTTTTCAAATCGGACCAGCGGTTCCTGAGATTAGCGCGTTCAAACAAACAAACTCTTCAGCTTTATATATTATATACTCTGTCCATTTCTTTATTTTCTTTTTGACAGTTCAAGACATTTTGAAATTAGTGACGCCCTCACCCATTACCGATTTGATTTGAAACGAATAGCGATTTCATTTATGAAGAACTTTCAATCGATTTAATTAAATATTTTTTGTTGAAATATTAATTTTATTAGTTTTTTATATTATGTAAGAAATAAACAAAAATATTAATAATAAATCAGTAAATTAGATGAATTAACAGAGTTATTGTTTTTTACTCTTGGTTTGATCCTAAATTCCAAGATTTTGACTTAATTCCTTGCAAAAATTCAATCTTGGAGCCATATATACTACTTTTATTTCCTTTTTTTATTAAATTTACAGAAAAAAATACTTACATGACGTCAAAAATGTTGTTATCATATGATTGATTTATCGTATTTCAAGTACTGTTTTATAGTCTGTGGTTGTTTGTAATGCACAGACCACTTCACTAAAGTACCGTCACCGTCAATAAAGTACGACATTACTGTAGTACATAATTCCGAAAAAAAATATGGTAATTTATAGGCGAAAGCTGTCAAAAAGAAAATAAACCAATGGACAAAGTATAAGTATAGAAGTATAGATTTAGCTTTCAACAGCCGAAACGTATTATTAATAAACGTATAATTATTATTAGATGTCAATCATCAAAAAAATTGTATGCATAAATTTAATTAAGAAACTGTGTTACTTTTATAGTTCAATCTTATTTAAATAATATACCAGATGGTCTAAAAAGTTTCAAAACTCAACGTGAAGATAACAGCACTCGTTAATAAAAACTAGTGAATGCAGTTATGCATCTTTGCATTTTTATTAGTTGCTGGGAGAAGGGTGTAGATTTTAAGGACACTATGTAGAAAAAGGAAAGGAAAGACAAGAAAAGAAAAGAAAAATAACTTGTATCATCGTTAGGTCGGAAACTTATCAGACTGTGGAGGACAGGTATGTCATGTCCCACCAACACAAAGGGAGGATCCTCCGACCAGGCGAGGTGATCATGCCTGGCGAGCCAACTGCCCCACGCTCGATGTTGGGATGTTGCATATATGATTATTGGCGCGAGAACTTCTATTGCGCGATTCAGGATTGGTAGTTACTCCGTGTTGTGCGTTACTTCGTAGTTCAGTGTATCTTCGATAGATGGCGCTGTCATATGTTTTTGTTGCCGCTGTATGTGGAAGTCGCCACAAGACCTCCGACGTAGTTGTAAAATCAGGCCTACCTTGTAATATATTCCTACAAGAGTGTTGGCTTTAAATGTTCTTTTACACTATAAGGGACAAACGAGCAGACAAATTACCTGACGGTAAGTGACCAGCACCACTTATTTACAGCTACTACTCAAGAGTCACAGTAGTGATGCCGAACTTAGAGTGCCTTCCCTCAGAATTAAGAGTATCAATAATGCCTAAATGTTATTTCAATCACTTGTTAAAATGCTAAAAATTAATTGTCTAACTCTGTTTTATATGTGACCGTCATTCTTACATAATGTGTTCATACAAAAAAATAAAATTGTATGTAATATAGTCTGTACCTTAAGGCCATGTTCACGAGCGCTCAACGCGCGTTTTTCTAACGCGCGTTAACAACTCATGTAAATACGCGCGTCAGCATGTGTACTCGTAGAATGAAATTACATGTAGTTGTAAACGCGCGTTAGCAAAACGCGCGTTGAGCGCTCGTCATCTGAACATGGGCTAAAACTAGGACACAACCGTGAGAATGCCCAGTCATAGTAATGTTAGAATACCCTTAATTCATTCATCTACAAGAAAATTTTAACAAAATAAAAACCGACTTCAAGGTTCGACTCGATTTATCTTGGATTCCATCATCAGATTTTAGTGTCTTTATCATGGTACCACCGTTGGGGGGTATCTCCTTTCTATTAAAAGAAGAATCATCAAAATCGGTTCATAAACGACGAAGTTATACGCGAACACACATAATAAAAAAAACATATATACGGTCGAATTGAGAAACCTCCTCCTTTTTTTGAAGTCGGTTAAAAATCATAAGTAGTTGTGGTTTAGCTTTAGTCGATTCAGTAAGCAATATTATATGTTACTAAAATAAGAGCGGGTAACTTGAATAGTTGGTAACTAGTTGGTGGTAAATAGTTGGCGGGTAACTTGGTAGATGACACCACTAGTAATGGCGGCTGGCAATATTCTACTGAAAGCTATGGAGGTACAAGCTCTATGTTAAAAATGTCCGCCAAAATACACTAACTAGGTGACGCCACTGTACAACGAGTGTAAATTTTAAAGAATTAGAAAAGATAATTAAATGAGAAAAAGGCTTCCGTTTTGTAATGGCGTGCTTAATAAAGATGTTACTATGTAAAGTTTTTAATTTTTAAGCCACAATTTAATAAAAATAATTAAAACGATATCACACTCCTAGCGCCACTGTGGTCGGTTCTCGAACTATTATTTGATTATGTTTGTTGGACAGGATACTACGCAAAGTTTTTAATTTTTAAACCACAATTTAATTATTTGATTATGCTTGTCGGACACTTACTACGCAAAGTTTTTAATTTTTAAACCACAATTTAAAAAAAAGAATTAAAACGATATCACACTCTCTTCTCACTCTAGCGCCTCTGTGGTCGGTTCTCGAACTATTATTTAGTCATGTTTCACGGACAATTTTCCCCATAAGAGCCCATCAGAGATTGTACTCCTTACCTCTGTACTCCATGACTGAAAGCTACCGCACGAGGTGCAGACGTGCTAACCTGCTGACTCTTAACAGTCTTAATCTAACTTTATCTTACCAATCGTATGTGATTATAAGTGAACTTGTAATATAATTAATTCTAGTAAGACATTGGACTACACCAGTATGCTCATATTTTGAAATACCTATCATTTCTACTTCTTCCTTTTTAGGGTTCCGTGCCAAAGGAAGGAACCCTTATAGATTCGTCATGTCTGTCTGTCCGTCTGTCCGTCCGTATGTCATAGCCACTTTTTTCCGAAACTAAAAGACCTATAATGTTAAAACTTGGTAAGTAGATGTATTCTGTAACCCGCATTAAGATTTTCACACAAAAATAAGAAAAAAACAATAAATTTTGGGGGTCCCCATACATAGAACTGAAACTCAAACATTTTTTTTTCATCAAACTCGTGCGTGTGGGAACTCATCTATGGATAGGTCTTCAAAAATGATATTGAGGTTTCTAATATCATTTTTTTCTAAACTGAATAGATTGCGCGAGAGACACTTCCAAAGTGGTAAAATGTGTGTGTCCCCCCCCTCCCTGTAACTCCTAAAATAAGAGCATGATAAATCAAAAACAAATATATGATGTACATTACCATGCAAACTTCCACTTAAAATTGGTTTGAACGAAATCTAGTAAGTAGTTTTTTTTAATACGTCTAAATCGTAAACTGCAATTTACCTTTGATTCAATCAAAACAAATATTTAAAAAAAAGTTACTTGCTGCTGCGGAACCCTTCATGGGCGAGTCCGACTCGCACTTGGCCGCTTTTTACAATAGTAACAGTGTGTTTGATCCGACCCATTACAAAGCTCCCCTAGCGTTGAAGTATGTGATTCATATTCTACTAATCCTACTAATATAATAGTATATGTTTCAATTTTAAAACTATAAACCAAGTCTGTGAGGATGGATGTTTGTTACTCCGTCACGTTAAAACTCCTTAACGGATTTAGATGAAACTCTAGATTAATATAGTTGATGTTTTAGAATAACACATAGTCTACTGGGTTGGTGTTTTCTATGTATAATATTGTTACGTATTAGGGTTCGATTTATTTGAGAGAGAAACCTTTTGACGTGTTAAACAGACTTTATTAAAACCACTATTAAAATCACAATACTACTCTGAATTACAATCCTTAAAGGTCGCCGAGGTCGCTAGGTTGATCGCTGATATCACTTCGATGTTTGTCTCACTATAGCTCAAACTGTACTGAACTCTGCTGTCCGCGAGACGCTCTATTTATACTCATATAATTATTATTCCTACATTTCTAGAACCTACGATAAAACACGATAGTCGTCTCGTAAAGACGCTAATAAAAATAATCGAAGTTAATAATAATCAAAGGCAACAACCAATCGATATCCGACATAGTGTCGGATATCGATTGGTTGTTATATAGAAATAAGGTCCATTATTCCTTGCCTCAGGAGATCGATAAGAAGCCTGTGTGCGCAGATAAGACTTGAAGATTATTATTATTCGTAACAATATGTATTTACAAAAAAAAAGTATATATTTATTTTTACCAGTTGTCTAGTACCCATAACACAAGCTCTGCTTAGCTTGGGACTAGATGGCGTTGTGTGTTAAATGTCCGAAATGTTTATATTTATTTATTTACTATTTACCGCAATAACCGATATACACTAAAGCGGAGCCAAAATAAAAACAAAATACTTTGTAATAAAATAAATATTTGCGTAGTTTCAAATAGAAAACGTTTATAAATATATTGTATTTGCTTACATTTTTCGTAACAGTATTTCGAGCTTGCACTATCTCCTGTATACACACACACAACACTCAACAAAAATACCGATTCAATTCCCAACTTTTTTTAACACTCAAGAGCGGACCGTGAAAATCAATACGATTGACAATGACAAAGGGGATCCTAAAATGGACATAGTCCAAAGGGTTTTGAAAGGGAAATATTTTCTGCGTGCCATCGACGTTCACTGATAATGGAGCCTGTCATGGAGGTAATAGAGTGACCACCATTTGAGTTCCTTTAGGATCAAAAGGACGTACATTTAATTATTCTGTTTTAATGTACAATACTTTTTAAGATAGTTAATAATAAAAACAGTAGTGTGGTGTCGTGGGACACCAGATAGGAACGAAGTTCCTTATCAAAATTCAGATGGCGGTATACTAAATTTGTCATTCACGCTCTTTAAAAAACACAAAATTGTCTTAACACCTTTATTTTATTTAAAATGATTTATAAAAAAATATAAAAGTTCTATGCGAGGTATAAAGAAAATAACTATTCAGGTATACTTTTATTAGTATGATTTTTATCGATAAAAATAAAAAATAAAACTTACCTGGTCACTTGTAAATATTTTTTAATAAATATTTCGGACATCTAACACACAACGCCATCTAGTCCCAAGCTAAGCAGAGCTTGTGTTATGGGTACTAAACAACTGATACAAATACATATATTACTTTTTTTATTGTAAAACATACATATAATACATAGAAAACACCCAAACTCCGAAACAAATATTTGTAGATCATACAAACATTTGGTCCGACCCGGGAATCGAACCCGAGACCTCATGACCAGCAGTCGCACACGTCAACCGCGAGACCAACGAGGCAGTCAAATTACCTCCGTAATCTATTTTTAAGTGATTTGAAAGCCAGCTTTTAGTCCATATTTTAGAGATTAGAGAGTGGCCAGCGGACATAATCATAAACATACATTAAAGGATAAAAAACGCAGACGAGATTATCCTCAGTAATCGGTTATTTTATGGGCATCGCATGCAAACATGTTCTGATTTATAGCGCGCTCTATGGTGTGTCCCAATTCATACATAATGTTAGGGATCAATGACTGATGTGTTTACTGAAAAGACCGATTTTTTGTATTTTTTATAATATATTGGAAATAAATATATATTTGAAAAGTCTCTAATATAGTGTACTCACATATATGTCAAAGGCTTTGCTGTTTTAGAAACTATCGTAGGAGTACAAAGGATTTTCTATCGAACCACACACACCTCATGGCAAATAACTTTTACCATATTTCACTGATACAATTAAAATACATATAAATCTATGGGAGATTTGTAGTTTTTAAATATACATACAAAAAATTATAAATTTTAAATTCTTAGAGATCTTAAAAGTCTTTAAAAATGACGCAAGAGTCAAAAAATTTGGTTTTTAACGTTCCAGGTGTGTTACGTAGGCTAGTGACCGTGGGGCTGCCACTTACTCAAGAAGAAGCAGGTTTGAAATAGTGGCATGATGGTATCCTCGTGCCTCTCGACACGAGACGAGGACAAGGCCATGCAATGTCATCAATGGCCGTCTATTAGCTATATGTCTCATGTCTGTCTCACCTACATTCATAGTGTCAGATCCATAAACATCATTCCTATGTTCGGCTAAGAACATTCTCAAGATCTTATAATTTTTATTAAAATTTCAAGTTATATCGCTACACACCTAATTAATAAGTTTAGTGTCAAAAAGCGTAAAATACTTAAAAAACACATAAAAACTTTTTAGTACTGCAATTCTTAAAATACTTGTACCTATAACAGTTATACTTGAGAAATGACGTTGGGGTGGAAAACTAATATTTGTTTTGCACGTTTATGAATGTGAATTTAAATTTGATTACCAAGCTTTCAAGTTGAAACCACTCAATTCATTGCTAACATATAATGGGTAATAAAAAAACACCTTATTCTGAAAGAAAAGGTTTTCTATTTATTTAATAACTTTATACACAAAAGTACAATGGCGTACTTAATGCTTCAGACATTTTCAACCAGTTCACTGTAGGGTGGTGTGGACATAAACGAAGCGGTGCACTAAACTTGGGTAAGAGTTTACTCCTGGGAAAGAAAAACCAATTTTATACAAAACAAAAATAAAACATAAACGGTTTGTTTCTACGGCTTGTTGTGTGTGTTTATGTGTGTGCGTGCTTGCGTGCGTGCGCGTAAGTGAGTGTGTGAGAGAAGTTATTATTTTATTATTCGCGGTTTTTGTAGCGTTTGAATCGAATGTTGTTCACTATTCCATTAATTGTTTTAGTTTTCTCTCGTATTACAATTTTATTTAATAAAAATTGTCTAACTTACTCCTTATGTCATCAGCTATCTGCTAGTGAAAGTTCTGTCAAAATCGATCCACGCGTTCCAGAAAGTGATTAGTCGACACAAACCGAGAGACAGTCAAAAATATTAAACATTGATTTTTGCTGTAACTACTGTATATATGTTATCTATGTATATTGTTTTCTAAAATATAAATGTATATTATTTTCTAAGATTTCATTACTTTCAAAACAACATTAGGCTGCTCACGCATGAAGAGAGCACGATAAGAAGAGCAAATGCCAGCGTCTCTGGCTCTTTACAACCGTCAATATTTGTAAACCTTTCAAAAACCGCTATGTGGTGTCAATAATTCTGAGAAATTGCTTGCTTCTTACACATCACTTAAACGTGAATATCGTCATCGAAAGGTAAGAAATCACTGAGTGTAGGTAAGTTGATTAAAACTGAGTAGACCCCTTAAGGTAGAATTCAATTGAACGGTCGGTTCTCATGCTTGATATTTACATTAAAATAATTTGTTTTTCTTTTACAATTAGTTTATTGATTTATAAATGTGTATAATTGACCCTAAGATTGTCAGTTTAGTATAAACTTATTTAGTCTTCAACACGGTTTTACCTAAAAATTAATGTTTATAAAAATACGTTACTAATTCAAGATAGAATTCATTTATTTTGTAACCAAACACAGTTCTATCTTCTATTTAAAATTGAGGGATACGTAAAATTCTAACTCTTTAGAATAAAAAAATTACTAGTTTTAATATAAAAGACAACTCTCGCATTAGGAATATATCCTGTGTCGCGGGGTACTTTACAAACATACATGAAACGGGCACAAAAAACACCCAATAATAATAATTATTATTATTATTTATTGTAACAAAAAAATATTACAAAACTCTGTATAGCCCTGACTCCCAAAATAGCGTTAGGTGTGTGTTGGGAGTCAGTTACTTTCCAAAGACAAGAAAATTAATTGTTACAGTGCAATGGTGGACACAATAAGTTTGTAAAGTTAGATATGTCTGTGTATGGGTGTGGGTGTATGTGTGTGAGGTGTGTGTCTGCTGTGTATTTGAAGCTGTTAGTCAGAATGTCCAACCCAGACTCAAAACAACAATTTGTGGATCACACAAAATGATTTCCCATGTGGTATTTGAACCCATAACACTTGGCAAAATAGGAAGCGGCGCGGGTGTAGCGAACGTTTAAGCCACTGGGCCAAACGTGCATTTATTCAAACTGACACTGCAATACATATATTCCCTTTAAGCCTTTATGGATTTCTTCAGGTAAAAACACCGTGTTCACTTGAAGCTCCACTTTATAAATTACGTTTGCATTAAACTAAATAATGCAGTGCAGAAGCGTGAGCTTTATAAATGTTTTAGTACTATGAGTTGCGCGTGTAGGGTGAGCCTAATCAAATATTTTTATGATCGACGCCACTTTATGGCCAAATACACGTAGGTAGCTGCTTGGTCCAAGTATTGAGAAGAAGCGAAGATAGTTTCTGTTTATATTACTCGACATACTTTTTAAGTAAAGCAAGTTGTAAAAATACTGGATAACCTTAATTAAATCAAAATATACTCATATCTTTACCATCCATATTCATCCCATAGCCATTGGTGTCGTAAAAGGTGACTAAGAGAAACAAACTACACAAGACAACACCACTGCAAAGAGAAGGAAAACTTGAAACAAGCCCTATATCAACCCGTCTGTCCATTGGTAAAGTAGGCCCAAAACCTTTTTGCTAAGGGGAGGCCTATGTCCAGCAGTGGACTGTTAAAAGTTATTGATACTCGTATCTTTGTTTTTCATACAAACTAGATATAGATTCGATTAATACGCGGGCCTATAAAAACTTAGATTCGAGTTGTCAACCCAGTTGGCTGGTCCAGATAACTAACAAGATAGACAAGACGACCTAGTATGTGTAGTTGTATTTAGCGTTTGCCAAAGTTATTGAATGACATCTTTTTTATTATAACATTACATAATACCGTGAGAGAGCTACGCTTCAGCATGAATGGGCCGGACCGACTGGAGTGATACCACGGCCTCACAGAAAACCGGTGTGAAATAGTGCTTGCGCTGTGTTTCATCGAGTGAGTGAGGATACCGGAGGCCCATACCCCAACCCCTTCCCCTATCTCCCCCATCCCCCACCTCCACCCCCCACCCCATCCCCCAAAGGCCGGCAACGCACTTGTGACGCCTCTGGTGTTGCAGGTGTCCATGGGCGGCGGTATTCGCTTACCATCAGGCGATACGTCTGCTCGTTTGCCCGCTTCCCATAAAAAAATACATTCTGTACAATGGTAAAAATTTACAATTACACAGAAAATCATATCTGCACTATGTGGAATAAAATTTGTAATTATCGTGAATTTCATAGCACATACATCAAAAATTATTCTGAAAAAACAGGAAATAAGCAAAAATACAAATATTATATAAACCAACGTTGTTACTTCATAGCTTATGCCTTGGACTACAGACTAGTACGCTTGTACAATGTATACTAGCGTTTTTCACAGTGATTGCTCATTTGTGTACATAATTTAGATACGGAAATAAAATATAATAAATTAATGATGAGTATCCTTTGATCATATGTACTTGTTGACATATTTTAAAATCAGTTTGTTTGAATTCACAAATCATCTTGGACGAGTTTCGTAATGAAATTAAACAAAATGTGTCTTTAAATCTTGACTAAACTAGGATTTTAATGGTAATTTATAGTAATAGAAGAGTAAGAGTAAGTAAGTAAGTAAGTAAGTAATATAAGAAGAGAAAATCTTCTTGAAGTGCAATTTATTTTGTATAATGTAATAGATAACTCTTATATGTCGTAAAAAAGATGTCCTCGTTTCACAATCTCACTCCTGAAACATATATTTGCTTATTATTTTTAATGTATCGAATAGTCAGATTATTTTTAACCGACTTCAAAAAAAGGGGGAGTTTTTTTTTTTTTATGTGTGTTTGGGGATAACTTCGTCGTTTATGAACCGATTTTGATGATTCTTTTTTTAATGGAAAGTAGATGTCCCGACGGTGGTACCATGATAAGGAAACTAGGATCTGATGATGGCATCCCAGAGAAATCGAGGGTAACCCTCAATTTTTTCAGGCACGTACTATGTTTTTCGTATATTTTCTGAAGCTACGCCGGTATTTGCGTCTGGTAGTCATTGTTTAATGATGATGAGCTGATGATGAAAGGTGAAACTCACGGTTAGGAGTTGGAGGATAAATCTTTAAATGTCATATGTATGTATGTTACCTTAAGTCGTATTCTTTCAAGTTATTTAGGTAAGCTGATGATGGAAGGTACAACTCCTCAACGGTTAGGAGTTGGAGGATAATTCTTTCAATTTCATACGTATCTATAGACCTTTAGTTGTATACTTTTAAGTTATTTAGGTGAGCTGATGATACAGGCGCTATGATGACTAACCCCTTAATGTATTTTGCTTTAAGTAACTCGCCTGCTTCTATTTCATCACGACATTTAAGCTTGGACACGATTCCTATTGCCCCGTAGACCACGTTCTCAGTAACAGAAATCTTGCATCTCAGCATAATTTTGGAAACTGATCATACTCAGTTTTAATACGTGTTCAAACCACTAAAGTTATTCGCATCAGCAGAAATTATATGAAATAGTTCAACTTACTGATAACCTATGATTGTTTGCACTAAAAATGGAAAAATAAAAACTTTTTATAAAAAAAAAACCGACTTCCAAAAAACCATCCGATGAAAACTCCCTGCCAAAAAACACTAAAAAGCGTAAAATAAACTGGCTCTTCATAAATTGCTATGTGCCAATTCTTGCTCGCTGACGCGACGTCGTTGATGGTCGTCTCGAAATAAAGCGAGTGTGGTAACTACTATTACATTTGGCTTGGTGCCGACTTCAAACAGATTTTAGGTACCTAGCATACACAATAATACTACTATTTAAATGAATAAAGAATTAGGTATAGACAAGAATTGGCACATAGCAATTTATAAAGAGCCAGTTTATTTTACGCTTTTTAGTGTTTTTTGGCAGGGAGTTTTCGTCGGATGGTTTTTTGGAGGTCGGTTTTTTTTTATAAAAAGTTTTTAAGATCAATACTATTTTCTGACTTTTTCAATGTGGTAGTTCCATTTAAGCACGAACAGGCCGGCTCGACCGAGGCGGTAATACCGTCCCACAGACGACCAACCGAAAATAACAGCATTCGTGCTGTCGTGTTTCGTTGGTGAGAGCGATATCGGAGGTCAGCATCATAATAAGTCGCCTTATTGTGAGTCATAATAATGCTTCATTTTTGCATTGTTTGCATTCGCAATGAGTATGGTGACCATTACTCTTGGATTCTGCTCATACTTTCCATCAGGCAGAGTAGAGTCAATTTGTCGGGCTCATATTTATTGTATAAAAAACATAAAATTTTAACAAAAACCGACTTCAAGGTTCGACTCGATTTCTCTTGAATGCCATCATCAGATCTGGATGTCCTTATCATGGTACCACCGTTGGGATGTCTCCCTTTTATTAAAAAAGAATCATCAAAATCGGTTCATAAACCTTTGAGAACCTCCTCCTTTTTTGAAGTCGGTTAATAAAGAATCTCGAC
Source organism: Diaphora mendica (assembly GCA_949125395.1). NCBI lineage: Eukaryota > Metazoa > Arthropoda > Insecta > Lepidoptera > Erebidae > Diaphora > Diaphora mendica. Next base: position 23,039,204 of record OX421319.1, read on the forward strand.
TAAACATGAAGCACGATCACCGCCCTAACACATAATATTTGGCAATCATTAATAAAAATGTAGCTAATAGTTAGATCATTTTTACATACCTACTACCTAATAAGTGGAAAACATTTCAAATAAACTTTTCCATTGATGTCACGAAATTTGAGAAAACAAATATCGATCAAATTAAAAGTAAATATCTTTGAAGACAGACGCTTTATTGGCGAATCCAAGATGAATGTTAAATATCAATGTATATCTAAATATTCTAGTACGATGAGACTATATTTATAACTGTAACGGATTTATAATTAATTTGATAAAAACTTCAGAACAAATAGTACAATCTAGATATGACATTTTAAATTGTATATTTATTTATTTATTTATTCTTTATTGTACACAAATGGAAAAAAACATTAAGCTACAAGGAAATAACATGTACAAGGGCGAGCTTAACTCAAACATGAGTTATCTTCCAGCTAAAATAAAAAAGTATTATATTATTAATTAATTATTAATTATATTTGTATAGTACTTTAAGTATATAAAAATGATTAATATCCTATCTATCGTCCCATTTCTTGCCTTTGAACATTGAACTAATATTAAATCGGAAACTTTTCACTAATTTTTAATTGGTGATTTTAATTTTGTTTTCGCGTAATCAGATTTTTTTCTAAAACAAAAGTAGCATAAGTTACTCCTTATAATACTAGCTACTATAATAAAGTCAGTGAAAGTATCGTCAAAATCAGTCCAGCCGTTTTAGAGATTAGCCAGAATAAACAGACAAGAATTATAAAATTATTAACACACACTTCAATATTATTTCTTTGTATAGAAAAATGTTACTAACCCAATATCTATGGAGAATCATCTCCGATGCTTGTTTTAGAGTCCTCATAATATGAACTGGCCTGTTGGTTTAGCGGTTAGTGACCCTGACTGCTAAGCCAGAGGTCGTGGCTTCGAATCCCATGCAAAACAAATAATTGTATGAGGATATATATTAGGTCTTTACCTATGAAATTGCCTTTCTTCAGTACTGGTCATTTCAAATAAAAAAAAGTTTGTAATGGCTCTGTATTCTAAATTCAAATTAATTTTGTTTTAAAACCATGAGATTATATTTACAAACTCATTCTTTTGTTTTTTGTATTTTCATTACATTTGAACATTTTTCGTCATAATGGATACTTTAAAAATTCGTGTAATTATGGAATATGTGTTCCGTCGTGGCACCAACGCGACACAAACGGCACGTAACATCAAAAACGTTTACGGAGAGAACTGTACAAACGCACGCACAACCCGTTATTGGTTTTCCCGGTTCCGTTCTGGAAATTTTGACTTGAAAAATGAAGCTCGTGGTCGTCCGGAGACTTTGGTTAACAATAATGAATTAAAGGCGATTGTGGAAGCTGACGAAACTCAATCTACAGCTGAGCTAGCAGCAGCTTTTAATGTAAGCATCAAACAATATTGATCCATTTGCGACAAATTGGCAAGGTAAAAAAGCTTGATAGATGGTTGCCCCACGACCTTAACGATCGCCAGCGCAACGTACGCGTCGAGACCTGCCTTGCGCTGCTCAACAGGCAAAGAAATGAAGGAATTTTGAAACGAATTATTACGTGCGACGAGAAATGGATTCAGTTCGACAATCGAAAGCGCTCAGCAAGTTGGTTAGACCCTGGTTCAGCACCAAAGCAATGCCCTAAACCAAAAATGACCCCTAAAAAAGTGATGGTCACTGTTTGGTGGTCTAGTGCGGGTGTGTTTTACAAAACGGCATGAGCATTAATGCAGATGTGTACTGTGAAGAACTGGAGAAAATGATGGAGAAGCTTGCACATCTGCAACCAGCTTTGGTCAATCGGTCGTCCCCACTGCTCCTTCACGACAACGCGCGACCCCATACTGCGCCACAGACAGTCTCCAAGCTGCAAGAGCTGAGGTTGGATGCTCTCCCTCATCCGCCATACTCACCAGACCTTGCACCTACCGACTATTACTTTTTCCAAAATTTAGACAAGTTTTTAGTGGGTAAAAAATTCAATTCCCGAGAGGCAGTACAAAATGCCTTTGAAGAGTTTGTTGCCTCCCGTCCAGCTGATTTTTACAAGAAGGGCATCAATAAACTGCCAATGCGTTGGCAAAGATGTGTCGATTGCATGGGTGATTACTTCGAATTGTTATTCGAAGTAATCACCTTTTTTATTTCTGTTGAAATAAAAAAGTTTGAAAAAATAAGTACTTTCACTTATTACATACGAAATGGCAATTTCATAGGTAAAGACCTATTAAATATAAACGATCTTTTTTTTCATGGCTGGGTGAAATTTATCTCTAATCTATATACTTAAAATAAAAATGTAACAGGTCCAATTCTGTACATTAAAGATATTTTGAATTTTACTTCTCTCTATAATCGGTCCTGAAGCAAAAACTGTATTTTTTCATTTTTGTCTGTGTGTCTGTCCGTATCCTGACCGCGCATCACGTCGAAACTACTGAATGGATTCAAATGAAACTTTATCATAATTTGAGTTCATACTACGAGGTAGGACATAGGATACTTTTTATCGCGAAATTCAGCATGGTTTCCTGGGGAGAGGGGATGAAAGTCAAAATATGTACTTAGTTGTAATTCAATAACGCATAGTCCGATTTCATTCATTCTTTTTTTGCTAGAAAGCAAGTACTTTAAATATTGTTCCGTGATCTATTTATTTGTTTATTATACGACTTTAGTGTGTATTTATCGGTTAGTTCTACAAAATCCTAATAGATGGCGGTTTGGCATCTAAGTTGCACAGATATCCGGTAGGTGGCGCTGTATTTCTATTTCTAGATTATCCGGTAGATGACGCCGTATTTCTATTTCTAGAATTTTTAGAAATGTAGAAAATATTTACAAAAAAAATCATGCCAAGTTTCATTTGAATCCATTCAGTAACTACTGAATGGATTCGCGTGATGCGCGGCCGAGATACAGACAGGCAGACAAAAATGATAATAATTACAGTTTTGGCTTCAGTATCGACTATAGAGAGGCCACCAAAAATTTTTTTTTAAATATCTTTAATGTACAGAATTGAACCTGTTACATTTTTATTATAAGTATAGATTACATATATTTTCTAGAGAATAGTTAAGCATTTTCAACTATTTGTTTACATTTACATAATATATCTCATTTATACTTTCGATTGTCGACACTTGATGGAACTTGTTGAAATACATTCTAGAATTAAACTCACTTGTAACTTTTTTAATTAGGTTTAGGCTTGACCGGTTTCGTCCAATGGCATTATGAGCATTTAACCAGTAGTCTTTTTGAAAATGCCACGGAGCGAAACCTTAAAGTTAAAGAAAAATAGTGGAGTAGAAGTACAAGTGAGTTTAATTTTAGAATGTATTTACATATCTGTTTTTCGATTGCAAAACGCATGTCACCAATGAAACAAAATGCACTCTACAAAATACGTGACACCTGTGGGAACTCGGGGATATCAGCCAGAGTGTATTCAGAGCGCCGCATTTATTCCACTGTGTGTTCTAAGCTTTATTTAAACTTTTTCGTTTCATTCCACAATGCAACGAGTTGCGTTTTTCAATAGTTCGTTTTTTAAAGTGTGACCTTGTTGACATAGTTTTATTGAATGTTTTAGATTAGTACCATATTCGAAAGCGGTTTTACAATATTGGTCCATATCAGAGTGCTGACTAGTTTGACTACACTGTAATATTGGTTCGGTGCCTAACACAATCGGATCCATAATTCCACACTTATATTACAAATGCTAAAGTAACTCTGTCTGTCCTTCTTTCACAAATTGAGGAAGGACATAGGCTACTCTTTGCTGCAATAACCGACAAAAACGCGGGCGGAGCCGCGCGAAAAAGCTAGTATAATATATATCATAGTATACTCATCCCAATGAAACAAATTTAAATAAAACTTCTAACGTTCTTACTTTGACGAACATTTAATTTATATGTTACGCGATATCGTTACACGTTGTGAAATAATTTAAAGTACTTGAATGACAGAGCGTTGTTCGGTATTTTTTTTGGTAAACTTTAGATCAGTGTACCTATCGTTCCCGGAACCTCCGCATAACAAATTTAATGAAAATCGTTAGAGCCATTTCCGAAATTCAGATTAGACTACTTATATTTTCTAGAGAATAGTTAATCATTTTCAACTATTTGTTTACATTTACATAATATATCTCATTTATACTTTCGATTGTCGACACTTTTTTTTTTATTTGACACTGCCAAAATGACTCTACTCTTCCTGATGGAAAGCATAAGCACAATCCAAGAGTGGTGGTCACCGGTACAAGAAAGTACCGGGAAAAGATCAATAATACACAAAATGTTATTTACATCAAAATTTAATTTATCACCTTCAAAGTATGCTTCTTCAGAAACGATACACTTACGCCAACGAATATTCCCATCATCAAAACATTTTTTAAACGCTGTTTCCGGAGTTGAGTTTAGTTCTCGCTACGAATTCTCCTTTATGTCTTCTACCGATTGAAAACGGGTGCCAGGTGGCAATTTGGTGTTAAAACTTAGGCCAACGTCAGAGCTGGCCAATGAAACGAAATGGTAATTTGAGTTTAGGAAAAAGAAAAAGTTGGCTGGAGCCATATCTGGTGAATATGGTGGTTGGTCGATGCTATTTGTTGAGTGTTTGATCAAATATTCGTTCACAATTATGGCCTTGTGCGAAGGCGCATTATCGTGGAGCAAAATCCAAGAATTTTCTTTCCACAAATCTGTCCTTTTTCGTAGAATTTGCCGAACGCCGCATAACGCTTAAATAATATTCTTTACTTACCGTTTGACCTTCCGGCAAGAATTCCGAGAGCACAACACCGGGAGAGTCAAAGAAAACAGTCAACATGACTTTGACTTTTGCGTGGTTTTTTCGGTTTCGGTTAAGTTGGGAGGCGCCACTCCGATGCTTGTTGACTAGTTTGCATGTCAAACTGTAAAACAATTAAAACCTGGACTTCGCAACTAGCGCGTGTGTTTCCCTCCCACTACGATCTCGGGTATTTTAAGCAGGGCGTGAAAAAGCACCTCACTAGGCGGCCATATTTGTGGGTCACCATGCTGCATTCTCTGGATGGTAACTTCTTCGATTAAAAAGGGTACAACAACAAAAGCGGATAATACCGCGGGGCTCAGCTAGTATATTAGTGTCCATATATGATTACGAACTTAGAAGTCACGTTACCACTTTACGACACCCTACAGGCATAAAAGAAGGTACAAAGAGACACATTATAAGAACTGCAACACAATACAAAACTCCCATGAAAATAAAATAAATATTCAGTCTAAAGAATAACAAGGAACACATATTATATTGAAACAAGTATCGAGTCGGTTGGTTAAACAGTACATTGGAGACTACAAAATGTATATAAGGCCCACAGTTTTATAACTTTACCGATTTGTATTCGAAATCCCCGGGCTTTCTATACTATAACTATCTCGAAAATCTAGTTTGTTCCCGTTACTGATATCGGATTCGATACTATGTGCTGTTTCTCAAATTTGAAAAAATGGCTCTCATAAGATCACTTCGCTGGCTATTTATCTATCTGGGTTTCTTCAACTTTTTTCTCAGATTTTATTCTCAGAAACGCTTATTCGGTTCTCTGAATCGACAAAAAAACGAACCCCAGAGTTAAAGCAATCACAAGATACGGTAATTTTCAGCCGTATTGATTTTACTAGACTTGTTCAAATATTCAAAGTGGAAATAAAAATGTAGCGAGTATATTTCAGATAAATTAATAAGTCTCTAATTCTTTCTTCTTGGAGTGTGTGGCGACTTCCACATACAGCAAGATGAAATGTACTACAGCGCTGTCTACTAAAGAAATACCGAACTACAAAGTAATAGCCAATCCTGTATTGCGATATTGAAATCCACGCGCTGATTACCATCTATACTAATATTATAATGGCGAAAGTTTGTAAGTATGGATGGATGGATGAATGTATGGATGGATGTTTGTTACTCTTTCACGCAAAAACTACTGAACAGATTTGGATGAAACTTTACAGTAATATAGCTTATACATCAGAATAACACATAGGCTACTATTTGCCGCGATAACCGACATATACGCGGGCGGAGCCGCGGGCAACCACTAGTAATTATATAAAACTTCAAAAGATCAACATATAGGCCGTGGCCCGCCAGAAGTGTATAAGTGAAGTGTCTACCAGTGTAAACGTGTTTGTTGTCTTTAGAGTTTGTTTTTCAAGATAAATGAGTTTTCCAATGGTGGTTACACAAAATACGATAAATATTTTATAGTATTCAAATCATTGTCCATAATACAAAGTGCCTCGACTAATACACGTAGAACACCAATAGGAACAAATATCGGTAAAGTACTTAACTAGTGATGCAGTTCTGGCCACTTAGCGCTATTGGTTCCGTACAGCAACTTAAACAAGCGATTAAATTAATGTTCTTGTGTATTCATACATATGTGTAGAGCAGCGAAGCCTGCTGTAGTTACGGTATACTCGTATTATATAGTTAAAGTTGCCGTTGTTTTGCTTTTTAATTAAATCTTTAGACACGTTAAAATTTAAGGTAATTTATCTTTAATGAGATCATATAGCGCGATAGTAATAGTTATAACTGTGAATATGATAAATAAAAAGGTAGTGTGGTGTCGTGGGGCACCAGATAGGAACGAAGTTCCTTATCATAAAATATAATGATACATACAACTCACAGATGGCGCTTTACTAATTTTTTCGTTCACGCTCTTTTAAAACCACAGAATTGCCTTATCACCTTTATTTTATTTAAAATGATTTATAAAAATGTATGATAACAGCAAAATGCAATAATATATTATAAAAATATTAATTTCAAGTTCTATGAAAGAAAATGGTCACTTGTGCTGCCACCTAGTTATCTCTACTGAAACAAGTTCTGTCTAGAGTTACTCAGTACTTGTTACATACAACTTACAGATATATGTCGCTTGACAAGACATGTCCTACTTTCTTGAAAGAGAAGAAAATACGTTTAATCATGTCTGAAGAAAATGTAAATTATAAAAATGCTTTGGATATATTACTAAAAACTAATGGGACATCAAAACATACGAAAATAAAGGAAACATTTAATCTAAATAATAATATGGAGAATTCATTCCCCCCGCTTAGGCAAAACAGATTTAGTAACTTAGAACATTCAGTACAAAATTGACAAGAAGATCTGATAGAAGATTTTTGTGAAAGAGAAGAAGACGAAGGGAATATGAGCTTTAGATCGAAATTTACTAATAAAAAGAGTAAGAAAAATCAAAATACAGAACCTTGTCCCATCCATATGCGGCTAGAAAATATGAGTAATGAACCTCTACAAAGATGTGAAACTGGAAATAATGAAGAGAAATTGAAAAAACGGTTTCAATTAAGATTTATATTTGTTAAAATGAAGGAGATATTTTTTTCACAACATTAATTTGAAGATAAGATTGTATCAATATTTGAAATGGTAGTCCATGATTTAAAATCATATATTTGTAATTTCTTTAACTGTGAGCAATTACTCAAAAAAATTGTCAACTTATTCGATGGATAGATAATTTAAAGAGTTTGTAGTAAATACATTTTAATGGAACTCGCAAAGTCTAAACCCTAAATTAGCTGATTTTGCACTGCTTCTTAATAGGGGGAAAAAATACACATCGCTGCAATATGTGAGACTTGGCTGGACAGTCTAGCATATAATATTTAAATTGATACTTGTTTAAGTTAAGGCCTTATGGGACTGGCATACCCTAATAGGGTAAAAGTCCCTTAAATAAAATAAAGAGAAAAAAAAAAAAAAAAAAACTTACAGATGGCGCTATGCTAAATTTGTCGTTCATGAAATAAATAAATAAATATGTTGGACATCTAACACACAACGCCATCCAGTCCCAAGCAGAGCTTGTGTTATGGGTACTAGACAACTGATAGACCTATTTCTTAGCGTTCCATGGATTCACCGTGCGGGTGCCGGGTCCATCGCGTGATAGATGGGGGCAACACATGCGACTTCGACAGTGCCTGGGAATTGCGACCCAGGTTTAGGTTTAAGGAGCACTCCTTACGACGCGTCAACGCTCACCTCCACTGTCCGCCGTGTTACCCCCTCTACCTAACCATATTTGAAGTGAGCCTAGCAATGCCGCTTTGGATATTCGTTCAAGAAAAGAGCTTACTGAAGCTCTTGGCAATCCAAGGTCTTTAAGCAGGTTATAGAGGGATTTAGCTGGTATACCCCTCGCACCCACTTCCACGGCATACAGCGCAACGACATAACCATTTTTAGTTATTTCGTTGGTTAAGTCAAAGTACTTGTTTCTTTTTAAAGCGTGGTCTTTAGGGATATTCGTTTCCCACGGCACCGTGAGTTCTACTAGTACTACACGCTTAATTGACATTGCATAAAGAAATATGTCCGGTCTGGACGCCGAGGCACAGATATCCTCCGGTATTCTGTAGTGATTTTCATACGTGTCCACTAATAATGTCCAGTCACTGGCGGTATTTATAATTGAGTACGGCTTTTGTGTGAGTGAAATCTTTTTTGTTGAGCCTTCCTTTACAAACGCGATGTTAGTTTTTATGTTTGTTGTTATTCCTTTTTTCGCTCTCGCCAGTGATAAACTCATAGCTTCGCGTATGATGCCCTATCATGTCGACGTGAATAATGACCCCGGTCTAATAGCGCCTTACAACTTGTCAGTAAGTGCCTGGCTGTACCTATTGCCGCATTGCACATCGTACAAGCCTTTTCTGTAGCTTTTCCCCACCTTACTAGGTTGCTTTGATCGGGGAGAGTTAATTGAAAGGCGTTGAGGTAGAATTTTAACAGGGCGGGTGACCAATCATATAAAAGTGTGCGCCATTTCAAAGCTGGTGGGATACAAAATTCTCCTAGAGTTAACCATTCATTCTGCATTTCTAGGTTCATTGCGTGCACCTTGTAGGTCTCGTTTTCATCTTGTTGTATGAAAGATTTTGTTATCTCTTTGTCGGTCTGTCTTCTAGCATTTCCCAATCCAACTCTACTGGACTGCGTACCCACCATGAATTTTTTGTGGAATTGGAGCCGTGACTCTAGCTCTGATGATTTTTTGTCTTTTGGAAGGGATCTAACGATTTCGTCTTGGGATTTTGACAAGACATGCATTTTGGTAACTCTTAGGTGTTTGTAGAGTTCCGAAGGTTTTTTTAATTTCATTCCAAAATTATTCGAGCCCCTGTACAACGTTGACGGGTCTGCAGATGGTGCTAGCCCGAGCCACAACTTCATTGTCTTAGTGACTTTCGCGTCCAGTGTTCTTATGTGGATCTGGTTTATATCATATACTAGAAACGGCCAGTTGAGACGTGATGTTAAGTAGTTGTCGTAAATCCAAGCTTTTTTTACGTTACTAATTGGCTGTTGGTCTACCTTGTCAATGTCTTTTACGAAGTCATCGACTATTACGTTTATAGATGGAGTACGACCTTTGTAGTCTATCTTTCTTCCAAGGAATTTAAAGGGCACGGTTTCTGATATTATTGAAACACTTTCCCCACCAATAGTAATCCCGGGGTCATATGAGGTATACCTGGTGCCTCGCCGGCCCAGACAAAGGCAATAGCATTTGCTAGGTTTTGTCCTCATTCCCCCCGTCCATGTACAGAAGTCATCTACCTTACGCAGTAGTTCTTGGCACTGCTTTGGATTACGTGTAATGATCGCAAGGTCGTCTGCGAACGCTAAGATGGATTCCGTATATTTTCAATTGACCTTAAACCGATAGCCCCACCTCTTTTCGCATGTTGCGATATTATCTATTAATATATTTATAACTGTATTAAATACTACTGGCGATAAGCAGCAACCTTGGAACAACCCTACTCTGTATTCGAGGGGTTTCGTATGTCCCTCTTTTGCTGTGATTACAAATTTTAATTTACTGTAGTATGATGCAATTATTTCACAAACTGTTGGCGGGAAGTTATACCATTTCAAGGCAAATAACATAAGCACGTGCTGTACTGAGCCAAAGGAATTTTCTAAATCTGTCCAACAGACTGTAATTTGCCTTTCATTTTTTCTAGCATCTTTGAGACTTTCCGCAAGTAATGAGTTATGTTCCAGACATCCAGAGATTCCGGGCATGAACCCTTTCTGGTAATTTGGTCTGAAGTAATTATTGTTGGACATATACTGTATTATTTTTAATTGAAGACAGGAGAAAAATATTTTAGAAATTGTATTGGTTAGGGCTATGGGTCTAGTGTCCCTGGGATCTACTACTTCACTTCTCTTAGGAATGAGGACAAAATTAGCTTTGCCAAAGGTTGCTGGTATTTCCTTGTTCGACCAGATCTTGCTGAATATACTTAGAAGATGTTTACGCACTGATGGACATTTTTTATATACTATATATGGTATACCATCAGGCCCTGGAGCTGATTTTGAACTTTTCCTCCTAATTTGGATTTATATGTCTTCTAAGGTTGGCGGATTACAATCAAATTTAAAACGAGGGCTTGCTGGGTTTTGTGCACTTGGTTCATGATAGGTCTTCTTGTGTGTTTGCACCTCGTACGTGGTTTTATAATGTTCGTAGATCTGGTCGGCCGTTAGAAGCAGTTGTCCGCGCTTCTCTTTGAAAATATTTCTGGAATATTGGTAAGGGTTTCTATCGAACTCTACTTCATGCTTTGCTCTGTTTAAGTTATCAGTTTCGTAAGCAATTTGTACTGATACTCCTTGAATTAGTTTTAGTATTGATCTTAAAGCCCTGGCCAGTTGGTGGCTCAGATGGATATCGCCCATGGCTTTAGCATTCCGTAGTCGTTTGACAAGGTCCCTCTTTCTCTTTCTCAGTTTAGTCTTAAATCTGTTTTCATTTCCTTTATGAGCATAGTGTGTTGAGGGTGGGTAGTGCTCATGGAAATATGTATATATTACTTTTTGGAAAGTTTCGACTTGACTATTTAGGTCTTGTTTTGCTCCAGGATGTTCTAGGAGAACTGCCAAGTTCTGGTTGTGTGCTTTCCAAGTGGTCTCTTTTTGGGAGGGAATGCTAAGACAGGCCCAGATGTGGATGGGCTCCTGGTTTGGGTCACTCTCTGGCCTGCCTTGAGATATATGAGGGTCAACTCTATCCGTAGCAGCAATTGACGAACTTACAGACGTCTGTCTTGCATCAATGCCATCGTGTGTTTTCAAATGTTTTAGGAACCAGGCTCTTTTCTTATACTGTTTCCCGCACGTGGGGCATCTCAAATCCATTATCTCGCCAGGGTTGTCGGTGTAATTTTTCGGTGGACAGTTCTTCCGCCCCCCCTCTCGGACTGTCCCAGGGGTATTTTTCTTTACCGGACTTTTAGCGATATTTATCCCGAGCATGGCTTGCTAGGTCATTGCTCTCGGCTGTCTTTCCAGCAGTCCACAGTCTTTCCTGTTGTCATCTGTCTTTCCAGCGTCATCCCGTCTATCCGGGCTGTAGGGTTTGAAAAGACCTATTTCTTAGCGTTCCATGGAGTGGAACGCTAAGAAATACATACATATATATATTTTTTTTTGTAAAAACATACATCATATTGTTGAATCCGATCACCAGGGTTGCGTTCTTACCCTGGAACCCTTGCTAGCCTATACGGCCCATAGATATAGCCAGCAAGTCGCAAAACAATCCACCTGGTGACCGGAATATCAACTGAGGACATGCGCCTCGTTACAATATAAGTTATTACTAACCTTGTGTAGGCAGCTTCAATATCCGATGCGGTGAGGGGCGCCCCTCAGACTCCAAAAGATTCCGTTTTACAATTATTAAATTAGCTTAACCACGAAGCAAATACAAAGAGGAGATGCCCTAATGAAATTTTTGTATGAAACAATGCGTGACAAAATGCGGGGGTGAGGGGGGGTTACTTTGCCCTTTGCCATCTACCAATCAATAGCAAAACTACTTGCATCGTTACATGTTGATGTTGCTATGTAGTTTAGCTATTTGACACTAAGCATACGATGTAAGGGACATACAGGGACGTACTCAGAATTTTCTTATCAGGTAGTTATTTTTTTAAAGTCAATTTTGTAAATCATTTTGATGCATGTATCGCAAAAATATTATTTGTAAGAAACATCGTACATAACATCTATACTAATATATTCTATACTAATATATGAAGCTGAAGAGTTTGTTTGTTTGAACGCGCTAATCTCAGGAACTACTGGTCCGATTTGAAAAAAAAAAATGTGAAACATTTTTTTTTTGTTTCCAAAAAAAAAAAGTTTCAGTGTTAGATAGCCCATTTATCGAGGAAGGCTATATATCATCACGCTTAGACCAATAGGAGTGGAGCACCAATGAAGAATGTTGCGAAAACGGGGGAAAATTATTACGCTACGGGAAATAGGAGACGTAAACGAATTTGCGTGGGTCAGCTAGTATAGTATAAAAGTGAAAGTTTGTGTGTTCTTTATATCTTCCCCGTAACCTTGGTGATGTATTTGATTTATTACTTATTTAAATATGTCACCGTAAGATTATAAAAACCGTTAGATTATAATCTACCTAGCGAGATTGCCAACTATCGATAGATTGTCAACTGTGATATACTACTTACGCGCGTCAAATTGTCAACTTTCCCTGATCGTTCGGTTTTATAGTAGGCCGATCAATGCCCATAGAGATAGTTTAGGTTATTACTTCTTTGATTAATCACAAATTATTTTTTCTGCCACAGCAACTTTATATAACTAATCCTAAAGCTGTGAGGTATTTTCAACATGAAATCAATTTACAATCACAGAAATACTTTACATTTGGCATCAAAGACAAATTAACAAACAAATATGGCGGCGCAGGGACATATGCTGTTCAACCAATCAGCGCGCGACTTGCAATCTCATTTTACAATCTCGCGAGATAGATTACAATCTAACGGTTTTGACAATCTGACGGTAACATTTATATTAAAGAGAGAGAACAAAAACAAAGAAATATAGTACAACAACAAACACATACAATAAAGAGAACAATAATATACAAGTAAGAGTATAATACAAAAAAAATAAATGTTTCTACAAATTAGTTTTTCATTTATTATATTTTCAAATTCTTCAGTTTTCGTTTGATTAATTTCGTTGTGGGTTCCGAGAAAGTTTAATTTTCCTGGGATTCCTGGGATAGAATTTTAGTTAATTAGAAAACCTATCAAATAATCAGTATAAGTAAAATTTGTTTCATTTTCAAGTACTTTAAATTCTAGATTAATATATAATCTGAATATAGATAAAAAAAATTATTCTAATTACGACCCTGTCTCTTTGTTCTGTTGATGTTTGTTTTCCTAGTTGACGATAGACGTCAGTGTTCACAAAATGATTACAAAAAATACAAAAAATAATACTTTTTCGATTAAAAATTCTTTAGGCAAGAATGCAGAACATATTTTAATATTTTTTTATGATTTACTTTATAAATACTCCGCTCTACGAACCTTTGTATTTTTATTTCCCATCACACAAAGTTTTTCCATCTAGTGGCGAATAGATTTAACTATATTTCAACAACACACTGAGAGATTTTTCTAGAACTATTTTAAGAAATTAAGTATAAAATTACTTACAAATGAAATATTATGCCATTCATGGCACCAGAACGTCTATCCAAGTTATTTGTACAAGATAAAACACAACACTTCATCTTTTATAAGGAATAATCCGAGAATATTCAAGGATTGCGATTTTTCGATAAAGTTCTAGAACATTGACGTTGACAGTCTAATTTGTAAGTCGCGATAACTGCGATGACGTCGGGACCTGTATTTTGTCACGGGACCTATGCGCTTATGCCATCTCCTCTTTGTATTTGCTTCGTGAGCTTAACAAACCCACGCGGTCCGATTAATCTCTTGCGGAAGCACAATCAATTACGGCCCGGCGCCATAATTCTACTATTTCCAACTACACAAGGAACCGACACTACTTCGACGTAGCGTACCAATCCGGTTACAAACACTCGTTAATTATAATAGCTCAACAATACTCGGTGGCCAAAACAAATCACCGGAAACCTTCTCTCCATTCTAGTGAGTTCTATTATCCGAGTCAATGACATTTTAAAGCTGTCAAACCAAATGTGACAAACCCTAGTGTTGCCATTGCAAGCTACATATTATTACTGCACTACATATCGGTATCGAAAAAATTTTATACATAGAAAACATCCAAACTCCGAAAAAACAAATATTTGCAAATCATACAAACATTTGATCCGTCTCAGGATTTGAACCCGAGACCTCAAGCACAGCATTCGCATGCGCTACCATTGTGACACTGAGGCAGTCAATCTTACGTTACGGACGCTATTTGCCGGCTAGGTTATCTCTCCGCAACGCCCCATAAAGAACTTCGTTCCAATATTATATTTCAGACATTTTAAACACAACGCCATCTAGTCCCAAACTAAGTAGGACTTGTACTGATATAAATATGCACGTACTTATTTTTGTAAATACATACATATTATACATAGAAAATACCCAAACTCTGAAAAAAATATTTGCAGATCACACAAACACTTATTTCCAACCCGGAAATCGCAAACACAACCCTCAAACACAGCAGTCGCATATCGCTCTGCCACCGACACAGTCACAAGCTTTTACTTTAATATTTTAAACAATTTAAAAAAAGAAGAAGGATGACTAAACCCAAAAAATCAGCTTGTATTAAAAAAAAAATATCAGGCGTTCTAGTATTCGCTTGTAGTGGTGCCACTATGCTTTACTTATCAATCAAAAATTGAAAATCAGTGTGTAGTTTATTATTTCAGATCACACTGCCCAATATTCTAATTATTTATTACTAGCTGACCCACGCAACTTCGTTTACGTCTCCTATTGCCCGTAGCGTAATATTTTCCCCCGTTTTTGTAACATTCTTAATTGGTGCTCCGTTCCTATTGGTCTTAGCGTGATGATATAAAGCCTTCCTCGATAAATCTACTATCCAACACTGAAAGAATTTTTCAAATCGGACCAGCGGTTCCTGAGATTAGCGCGTTCAAACAAATAAACTCTTCAGCTTTATAATATTAGTATAGATAAGCACTCTTAAAATACGTGCACAAATGCAATAATACATACATTACTTACATCATTTGTTAGCATAGTTTTCCCAAATTATGTATTTCGGGAAATGTTATTTCCATTTGGGGTCTTTGGTCAAAAGATAGTTGACTGTCTCCAGAAGCTGACAAATAAATGTTAACAAAACCAATAAAAACATATAATTTTCAAACATAATATCAATCATTTTAATACTAGCTCTTGCCACTCGGTTATCATAATAAAGTGTACCCTATGTCCTTGCTGAAGAATAAATAAATAAATATTTCGGACATCTAACACACAACGCCATCTAGTCCCAAGCTAAGCAGAGCTTGTGTTATGGGTACTAAACAACTGATGTAAATACATATATACTTTTTTTTGTAAATACGTACATATTATACATAGAAAACACCCAAGCTCCGAAACAAATATTTGTAGGTCATACAAATATTTGGTCCGACCCGGGAATCGAACCCGAGACCTCGAGCACAGCAGTCGCATACGCTACCACTGCGCCACCGAGGCAGTAAGAATCAAAGTATCTCCATGCCACATTGTTGCATTAATTTCATTGAAATTAATGCAACGGTTTAGAATAGAATAGAAAACTCTTTATTTGCACATCATATTACAGAGTTAAATAAGTACACAATAAATAATATGTCCGAAGTGTAGTGTACAAAGGGCGGCCTTATTGCCAAAAGCAATCTCTTCCAGGCAACCTTAGGATGGATCTAATGTTTCGGAGAGACAGTAGTAGTTGACGTGTATTGAGTTTGAAGAAATTATTTATATCCATACACATATATATTTATATATATATTAGGTCTTTACCTATGAAATTGCCGTTCTTCAGTACTGGTCATTTCAAATAAAAAAAGTTTGTAATGGCTGTGTATTCTAAATTCAAATTAATTTTGTTTTAAAACCATGACATTCTTTTTACAAACTCAGTCTTTTGTTTTCTGATTAGCGTTGTATTTTCATTACATTTGAACATTTTTCGTCATAATGGACACCTTAAAAATTCGTGTAATTATGGAACATGAGTTCCGTTGTGGCACCAACGCGACACAAACGGCACGTAACATCAAAAACGTTTACGGAGAGAACTGTACAAACGAACGCACAATCCGTTATTGGTTTTCCTGGTTCCGTTCTGGAAATTTTGACTTGAAAAATGAAGCTCGTGGTTGTCCGGAGACTTTGGTTAACAATAATGAATTAAAGGCCATTCTGGAAGCTGACGAAACTCAATCTACAGCCGAGCTAGCAGCAGCTTTTAATGTAAGCATCAAAACAATATTGATCCATTTGCGACAAATTGGCAAGGTAAAAAAGCTTGATAGATGGGTGCCCCACGACCTTAACGATCGCCAGCGCAACGTACGCGTCGAGGCCTGCCTTGCGCTGCTCAACAGGCAAAGAAATGAAGGGATTTTGAAACGAATTGTTACGTGCAACGAAAAATGGATTCTGTTCGACAATCGAAAGCGCTCAGCAAATTGGTTAGACCCTGGTTCAGCACCAAAACTAAAAATGACCCCTAAAAAGGTGATGGTCACTGTTTGGTGATCTAGTGCGGGTGTGATTCACCACAGCTTTTTACAAAACGGCATGAGCATTAATGCAGATGTGTACTGTGAAGAACTGGAGAGAATGATGGAGAAGCTTGCACATCTGCAACCAGCTTTGGTCAATCGGTCGTCCCCACTGCTCCTTCACGACAACGCGCGACTACATACTGCGCAACAGACAGTCTCCATACTGCAAGAGCTGGGGTTGGAAGCTCTCCCTCATCCGCCATACTCACCAGACCTTGCACCTACCGACTATTACTTTTTCCAAAATTTAGACAACTTTTTAGTGGGTAAAAAATTCAATTCCCGAGAGGCAGTACAAAATGCCTTTGAAGAGTTTGTTGCCTCCCGTCCAGCATCAATAAACTGCCAATGCGTTGGCAAAGATGCGTCGATTACATGGGTGATTACTTCGAATAACAGAAATAAAAAAGTTTGAAAAAGTAAGTACTTTCACTTATTGCATACAAAACGGCAATTTCATAGGTAAAGACCTATTATAAACATACACACATAGTTATAAAATATATACTTTTACATATTAATAGATAAACATACATACATATATTATAAGCATAACTATAATTTAAGAGAAAGAAAAGACTCAAATTATACCCTAATACGTGACTGACTCAATTATGATGCGTAATATTCGTGAACCATCTTCTTGAATCCACTTATTGTTTGCGCTTGCCTAATGTTTATGGGCAAGAGAGCTTGAACAGTGAAAGACTGACCATAAAAGCAAACAAACAGACATACAAATAGACATACAGACCGATAGAGTTACTTTCGAATTTATAATATTAGTAGGTAGAAATATGGATTGGTAATCTTTCAATTCTGTTCAGTAACTAGGCGGGAAGGTATCGCGAGTGCCAAAGTATCAGAAGAGTGATCAATTATTGACGTACAGAAACCGTTTAAAAGTTATTAGATGGAAAGAGCCTCGCCTCAAGTTCTTAACACATTTAGAACGTAAATTTTCTTTATGTACTAGGATTTTGTAATTATGAAAATAGCTTTTGAAAAGTCTATTGAGAATTCACTTTGTCAATTTGGCTTAGTTTGCATGTTTAATTTGGAACAGAATAAGTTTTAGTTATTGTTAGTTACTTATTTATATGTTTGTAAAATTCTGAATTATTGCAGTATTGTGTCATTGGTATAAGTAATACACTCATACCTACTGGATGATCCATACTGATATTGTAAAGACGAAAGTGCGTGTGTGTGTTTGTCCGTTACGATTTCGCAGCTAACTCACTGACAGATTTGGATAAATTTCGGTATAGAGATAGATCGGACCTTGAAGAAGGACATACGACTACATATTGTCATGATAGCTTGACATACCTACTCGTGTACTTTAAAGGCTCCTCCACATAGGCGCGTTATTTTTGTTTGAAACCAGTAAGTGTTGCTAGAAACTTGATGAGAACCGAAAGACCTCCACTCCTGGACATGGCCTCCCCCTAGGTTCTTAACAACAGCCGGTACTTTGCTATCTGCATTCAACATGTCTTTTGGCTGAGATGATGAAGAATATGTTAACTTCAATATTGCAGTTATCAGTAAAGATTCCAACAGATCTGTGTCATGTTTATGAAACAGTGCCAAAATCGCTGCACTCGTAAATGTACTAAGTAGTATGAAGTATGTACTAAGTCATCGTGTTAGGGTCAAACATTAGCAGTTACTGCCGGCAAATGGCCAAACTTGCTGCCGACCCCCTGCTATTATTACTTTTATAGTGGAGTGTCACTGACAAGGAAATTATTTTCTTTAGTAATTGCTTAATTTGCATTATATTTAGGTTTCTTTGATAAATAAAACTAAGGTGCGGTGGTGTTATAAGAAGAATCGATTTGATCCTCTGTCCTGTAAGTATGGATGGATGGATGTTTGTTACTCTTTCACACAAAAACTTCTGAACGGATTTGGATGAAACTTTACAGTAATATAGCTAATACATCAGAATAACACATAGGTTACTATTTGCCGCGATAACCGATATACACTCGGGCGGAGCCGCGGGCAACAACTAGTGATTTTATATGTGTGTGAAATTCTGAATGTTTTTGCTTTAATTGTTATGTATGAGTTCGTAGTGACAGACGATTACTGCCTCGTTGGTCTTGCGGTTGGCGTGTGCGACTGCTGATCATGAGGTCTCGGGTTCGATTCCCGGGTCGAACCAAGTGTTTGTATGATCTACAAATATTTGTTTCGGTGTTTCGGTGTTTTATATGTATAATATGTATGTATTTACAAAAAAAAAAGTATATATGTATCAGTTGTCTAGTACCCATAACACAAGCTCTGTTTAGCTTGGGACTAGATGGCGTTGTGTTAGATGTCCGAAATATTTATAAAAAAAAAAAAAAATGTTTTTGTGTGTGAGTCTAAAATGTGTGTGTGTGAAGATTCCCCCCACAAAATTCTTTAGATCGTATTGTCCTATGAGCTATGTCCTAAACTGTTAACACTGTTTTGATATTTCCGCTTTTTGTCAGTGTAACCACACTCTGCTGTACACTGGCGGAGATCTTGTACCATCTGAAATAATACATTACAACGTATGTTACTGTTATCTATAGATTTTCTGCAATGTCAGTTTATATGAAACATAAATTACTCAGGTCGATTACATTATATTTTTAAAAACTTTGAATGGCAGGTTTGGGTCAGGTTTACTTCTTAAAAGGTACTAAACAGGGTTGGTTTTGAGATTATTTAGTAAAGAAACAATGTATGTAAAATCATTACATTAAAATTAAATAGCTATTAGCTTACATAAGAAGTAATATATCTTGTGTTTATATTAAATGAAATTAAAAAAAAAAACCGGCCAACTGCGTTTAATAAGCGAATAGGGTTTCGATCCCTATGAAATCGATGGACGATTTCGATTCATCCATGATAGCACGCGGATTTATTATTTAGAGTTATTACCTTAGAACTCCATCTTTATCATTAAGCCCCATTTAAATTATAAAAAAAAATATCACCCCAAGTTGAAAATTAAGGAAGGGAGAATATTCTTTACTACATTTTACCAAGAGTCATATTCATACATAATAATGTGCTTTCCGTGTGACTCCTCGAATTTCATACAGTTTCCAATGATCAATTTTATTATACAGGAGTCATAGAAATGACAGCAAAAACACTAGAATTCAGTGACACTATAGTGGCACTAAATTATTCTGATGCAACAAATCTTTTTTGGAACCTACTACACTTGTAGTAACTTATTTAAGAATTAGGTTACTGTTGATTCTCGATTATAATAAAATTATAATTCAATTTTATAAAAACATAAAATTTTATTCAACATTTTTATTTTAACATTTCTGTAACAGAGCTTAAAATATAATTTTTTAAAAACTAATAAAAACCCGTAACAAAAGTTAACAATAATATCACAGCTTTATTTGGCGAGTACTTAGTGTTTTCCGTGGTGATAACCCCAGTCTTTGTGGTCCTTGTGACCTCCTTTCTTGCCATGATCATGATGGTGATGATGGTGTTCCTCATGACCGTGATGACCCTTGTGTCCATGATGATCCTCATCGTGATGATGCTTGTCATGATGGCCATGCTTGCCATGATGATGCTCATGATGACCGTGTTCATGATGACCTCCCTTCTTATGGTCTCCTCCTTTATGTTCGTGATGTCCATGATGTTTGCCATGCTTATGGTGTTTACCTTCCTTGTGATGGTCATCGTAGAAGTGATGATCTTTGTGGAACTCGTCCTTGTGATATTTCTTGTGGTAGCCGTCAGTCTTTTCTCCTTTGTCGTGGTGCTTGTGACCACCGTGTTTACCGCCTTTGTGGTGATGACCATGCTCGTGATGATGACCATGGTGTTCGTGTTCGTCATGATGTTTCTTGTGATGACCACCATGTTCGTGGTGATGGCCTTCATGATGGTGTTTACCATGATCGCCATGCTCACCCTTGTGATGGTGATGATGTCCTTTGTGACCTTTGTGTCCTTTTTCACCATGTTCATGGTGATGATGAGCATGATGTTCCTTACCGCCACCTTCCTCATGGTGACTGCTCTTACTACTGGCCGCAGCCACGAGATCCTTTTCTTCTTCGCCTAACTCCCTAGCATAAGCTGCCGCTAGGCAGAGAACTGCTACCGCTAACAATATCTTCATGTTGTTAGATTGTCTGTGCTGATCAGATTGTTATTCGCTCTATTTATAGTTTGTTTAGTGCTGAGGAAATTGTTGGGTAACGCAAACGGAGCAACGGCTTCAGGGACAAGAATGCAGCAATCGTTGAACCGTTAAACCGATTATTAAGAATACAAATTAAATTTCATTGTGATTTACACAGACGGCGTGACGGTAGTGCAATTGACAGCAATTAAACATTTTATAGATGTATGATACATTGAATAATATACTGTTCAATTTGTACTAGAAATAAATTAGTTGGTAAGCTTAGTTTACTGAATAGTTTGGTACTGTGTTGGTGGCTTAATTTGGCCTTGACTCGGTAGTTCCTCAAGCGCAAAGATGTTTTATTTTTGTTTTGTTTTGTATGTTTGTTGTCGTTGAACTTTTTAGTGCATTTACTAAGTCATATTTATATTACGTTATACTTAAACGTAATATATAATCTACTATAGCAATTTTATCAATTCGAAAGTAACTCCGTCTGTCTGTATATCTGCTTATGTGTCTGTTACGCTTTCACGGCTGAACCGATTTAGATCAAATTTACAATGGAGATCCTTTGTTTCTTGATAAAGGACATACACGCAGGCGGAGCCGTGGGCTTTAACTAGTGTTTTTTATTTCTATAAATAAAACTTATGTTACATAAAGATCATAGAGCTCTGGCTAGCTGACAATAGCCAGTTCAAGTAACAGATTTATGACCTTGTTAAAATGAAGGTAATGCTTACATTTTCCTATCTACTATCAATAGATTGAAGAATGTATTCAGTAGTTTCTATTCTAATCTCTTTTTTATGATTAAGAAAAACTTTATTTGTCTTTACATTACATATGTACCTAAAATTAATAACGGTACTTGAACAGTATAACTGAAAAAACAAAATGGCCTTGGATGACAATGCAAGGCATGCCAGCTGCTGTCATTCTGTGTAAGCCAATCATGATTAACAAAACCTTAGAAACCATCTAAAACCATGGACATAATAATCACTCCATATAGGAAACGGTGCAGTGTTAGCTGCTAAAAATATTGTACTACTACTTTCCTACTATTGCCTTCTCTCTTACCTACCATTCCTTTCAATGATCGCTCAATTTTGCAATTTGATTCCGTGAGTACCTGATTGAAAGCAAAGGCTATGTATGTGTCTAAATATGGTCATTAATTTGTTAATTTAATTTGCCTCAGTCTACCTATTCAGAAAATATGGCGTGAATGTATGCGTATATGTGAAATTAGTTCTTGTAGCTGAGGAAATGGAGTTTAAATTCCTTTGAAATATGATGTGGAAACATGGCTACCTCTTTACGGTGGCTGTGTTGCCGTTCCACAGCCTACTATAACTCATTCATTATCACTTGGCCATAGTTCACTAGATGCGGGCTTGATCTGAAAGCGAGTGGATACCGAATTCCTTTGGTACCACAGCGGTTTATTTATGTATCCATTTTTATGTGAGCACAATAGCACATTGTAGTTATTGCAATAATTAAATTATTTATTATACAACACAATAATTAAATGGTATTTTCGGGAAATTATTTTAACTCTATCTCGGTTTGATGCCTAATTACTTATACATTGCTTTAATTTCCATATTTTCAAGTGAATCTTTCTTTAAGTAGTAGATTTTATAATTGTAAACAGTTACTATACATTTTAATAGTTTAATAAGAAAAAAAGCAATAAAAATTAAAATCCGTTAGGCAAAACAGTAAGTTTTTATATAATAAGCATAAATGGAATCACTGACGAAATTTAGTATATTGTGTCATTGATGGAATAAAATGCGATTTTAAATATTTTTTCATCTCATCAGCTCGTAAAGAGTATTTTTGCCTTTCGATAGCTGAGTGCAAAAGCCGTTTTTATTCGCTAGAGGATAAAGTAAAATTGAATTTAGAACATCATGTGCACTAAGCTTGTGAAGTCAAAACATCATTAAACCTATTTACTTCTACATTCATGGTGTCGAATTTATCATACAATTTTTTTTTATTTGTTTAAACTCAGACTTTGCAATTTCTTTTTACCTAGTGCTCTTTTGATTCCCTCGCTAACGCTCAAGATTCTAATTTTTAGAATCCTTCACTTCGTCGGTCATCAAAATTGAGCACGCGGTCAAAAGGCAACTTTGGACTCTTGTATAACAAATACCTATTGTTTATCCTATTTGTATGAAATTAAATGAAATCTTATATACTGCAATTAGGTTACATGAACACTTTTGCAAGTTAAACTTTTTTGAGCAGATGAGTTCGGCCTTTCCTAACTGGACTAGCCCTGAGAAGAAAGGACAAAACAATCTCAGGGATCACCGTCTCTTGTCAGTGGTGGCATTGTGCCGTCTCTTCCCGTCCGATCTAATCAGATACTCACCGAAGCAACCGTGCCCGGTGAGTATCTGCATCAGTCGGTAGGTGACGCGACCTTCCTCCCTTCCTACCCAATCTTCGAGGTTAGGTAGAAGGGCACATACAGCGCGTTGGCGCGCATTCTGCGGCTGTTCCTGTCGGTGAGCGTTCCGACCCATTTCGAGCTCGTCCTGGTCTTCCCCGCTTTCACCCCGGCCGATGGCGTCCATTCGCGTCCATATCCGCCAGGATGTCAAAAAGATATCAAAGGCCGCTACTTGGTCCTAAGGTTATTTTTAACTGGTTTCCCTTGGGTGCAATAATATCACCAGCTTATTCACAAATAGTCTTAATTATTTTTTCAACGGGTTTGGGAATTTTCGTTTTGAATTTAAACTTCACACGTTTACTTTAGTGCAAAATATGCAATCTTAACAAAAAATAATAATATTTTTTTCGTTTCACACGAAATGGAAGACTAGTTCAGCTCTAAGAAACCCAAATATTACTAGAAGCATTTGGAGAAAACAAATAAAACTAAAAGCACGATGCTACATCCATTACTTTAAAATGTCTGAAATGAAGTCAAATAGGGTCATCCATAAAAATACAGTCACTGAGTCCAGCCCAATATCTCCCCGCGGTTCATAAAAGAAACAATCTGCATTTCCCTGTCGAAATTTAATCAAAACAGATATATACGGATTGTCCGCGGTCTGTCCTCCTATAAACCTTTGAGAGGGCTTATTCTGGTCGATATTATTATAAATCTACGTAATGCTATAATACAAACTTGCATAGTAGTATTGCTTTCTAGTTTGTTTGACAGTTTTCTTTTCCATTACTGTCTAACATATAAGTAAATCTTAAGAAATGAACTAGTCATTTGAAATTTTGAAATTTTATTCAGGTCCTATAAGAGAATATTAATGATTTCAAGGTAAGTTAACATAAAGGACAACAAATAAACAAATAGCACTAAGAGTGAAGGGTACCCTATTATATGGATAGTTGCTTAATGCATGTCATCTTGGAAATAGCAATCGAAAATTGTTTTTGGAAAATTTATTAGTTTTAATAAAACTGTACTGTAATTATACGAGTATCCAATTACTTTGTTACTTCTGCTGTAAGATTTTAATGGCTTTCGATTTATCCCGATAATCAACATTCAATATATAACAGAAATATAAATTAATAAAATTGTAAACATAGGCATGCTAGACGTGTAACCATTTACCATGAATTTTAAATACTCCTGAAATTATTTAATACTTCACGATATATAAGAAAACAAGTGTTTGAACTAGGCTCAGTAAAGATTCCCTAAGATGGGAATTGGTTGGTTTAAGAAAACAGAATAGGGCTCTTCGTATAGCGAGACTCACGAAACGACCCTTGTGGGACTAGAAGCAGATATAAGCATTGCAAATATTTCCCAACTCTTACACTGTTTGTATTCTTAGGTAACTAACGTTGCAAGCTACGTCTTTCTTCCGAAGAATGAGCATTCCATTTAAAAAAAAAACAAAGCATAGAGCTCATTTATTAAAACATTTGAATACAAATATTTTGGTTGGGAAGGTATACCTTGGAGTAAGATATATCTTATTCATATTTGGTAACATTTAAATGTTAACTACAATACTACCACTAAGGGTTTAAATTAATGGTTGAAAAATACAGTTATGAAGTGATATTTTTAAAACATAATTAGAAGAAAGTACTATATGATAGTTAACATAAAATTAATTAGTTTATAGGCAGACTGAATCTACTTTCAATTATTTAATAACTTGAAACAGTTTAAGTAATAAGTACTCAGATCGATATCACACATACACTGGCAGAAAAGAGCGTAGCAGGACTAGCTCCTTGCGTCTTTGCACTGTCTGTTGTTCTATGAAGAGATAGCCAAGGTATGCTATGATTCCTTGTGAGTTTACTTTCTTCATATATCTTACCTTTTATATGGTTACCGTGTGGTTGTGTTTTAAAGGTTGTTTGAAAACATGTAACAAATCGAAATATTTATTTCGTCACATTTTTATGTTCTAAGAAAAAAGAATTTCGCTTTAGTTAAGTTTCATTGGCAATAAAATATCCATAAAAATGTCTGTTTCGATATATTGAAATAATAAAAGCGTTAGTGTACTATAAAGGTATACTATTCAACCTTTTTGTCAACTGTTTACAGCTGAAATATGAAACATGGAAAAAAATGTGGTATCATTGAACTTTCCGCAGTGACACTATTGCAGCAAATTCTAACTTCAAAAAAAATATTTCGATTTACAATAACGAATGAAAGAAATTACTTCTTTTAAGAAACAATAAAAGTTTATATTTCCTGTAATAACTGTATTTTTAATCCAAATTTCCTCTTAAAATTATATAAAAATATCAAACTCAATATCAATATCCCAATCAAAACGATTACAACATATTACCTATTTATTAATTGTATGACTATTTTCAAACTGATTAAAAAAGGAGGAAAATTATTTTTATAGAGATTAATTATTAATATATGGAATAAATAGAAATACATTTAAGTAAACATAATAGAAAATGAGTGAAAAATACAGATTATTAAGAATATGTAGCTGCCTACATATTCTTCCACTGCTGAAGATATGCCTCTCCTATAGACTGATAGAGCTGCAATAGAGCATTAAGTAACTCTATTTATCTAGATAGGCTCTATTCATTCAGGTAGCAATACCATCAGACGATGATACGTAGGCATATTCTAAAGTCGGTTATCTATACAAATAAATAAAATTGGGGTGTCTGTTTGTAATATCAAAATAACCGCTTTTTACTAAATTCATATCATGTATGTATTCACGGTACATATAATAAAATAACTTTTTTCCATTTTTAGTCTGTCTGTCTATTTGTTCCGGCTAATCAGTGGAACGGCTGGACCGATTTTGACGGGAATTTCACTGGCAGATAGCTGATGTAGTAAGAAGTAACTTAGGCTACTTTTTTACACTAGCTTTGCCCCGCGATGTTACTCGCGGTTGAAAAGGTACAACAATAATACATATTTATTATTTTTTATTCCACGCCAATAAGCAACATCACACAGAACAAATCTTGTAAATATGTAGTTATGTGCCGAACCTTCACACATAAGATAAGATTCTCGAGTTATAAGGACCTCATTTGAAGACTTTGTATAAGTGTAATTACCGTAATAACGTACTACGGGACAACCATCGTACGGCACTAGACTTATTCGAAGGTCCCCAGATTGCTTCAGATAAGAATATAGTGACCAAGCTTAACAATTTCTATGTTTTGTGAAGCTCAATAAATGTATATCTAAACTTGAGACACAGTAATATTACTAAATATGACATAATCTTCACATAGTCTATCTATACTTACAATAAAAATGTAGCAGCTCCAATTCTGTACATTAAAGATCTATAATCCATAATCGATACTGAAGCCAAAACTGTATTTTTTTTTCATTTTTGTCTGTCTGTCTGTCTGTCTGTGTCTTGGCCGCGCATCACGCTGAAACTACTGAATGGCTTGAAATGAAACTTGGCATGATTTGAGTTCATACTCTCGTAGTATACGTAGTATATACGTAGGACATGGGATACTTTTTATCCCGAAATTCAGCACGGTTTCTTGGAGAGAGGGGATGAAAGTCAAAATATGTACTTTGTAATTCAATAACATATAGTCCGATTTCTTTCTTTCTTTTTTTGCTAGAAAAAAAAAAGATAACGGGAAAAGTCTTTTTTTTTGTCCGCGACTGTACACTGCCTGTGGGAAACTGAGACAGATATGTAAATATGGCGGTACGAAATTCGCCGGGTCAGCTAGTATATAATAAAATAGCTTTTGTTGTCTGTTCACTTAAGCAATATTATAGTATGTGTAAATATATATATGTGTGTGTGTGCAGGTATGGAGATATATATGTGTTTCTAGTTACACTCTTTAGAAAAATGTAATACTTTAAAACTCATTGCACAGTCGGGTGCTGTCTCTCCGATACATTTTAATCCATCCTAAGGTTGCCTGGAAAAGATTGCTTTCGGCAAAATGCCGCCCTTTGTATATTAAACATTCGTCATTTTCTGTACTCTCTTTTAAATCTGTAATACGGTGTGATTCTATAACATTAAAATCTATTTATATAGAGTGATTCAAGAGGAAAGTTTATTTGTGTAATATATGCATATTATATACAGGAAATCCGACAATTTCAAAAACTTTCGTGCTAAACCGGGCCGGGTGGCTAGTACACACTATTTTTAACCGACTTCCAAAAGGAGAAGGTTCTCAACTTAGTAGATATTTAAAATTACTAAATACAGTGAAACACAGCGCAAGCACTATTTCACACCGGTTTTCTGTGCGGCAGTGGTATCACTCCGGTCGAGCCGACCCATTCATGACGAAGCGTGGCTCTCCCACGGTATATGGAGTGTCATCACCCCTATTCATCCCCATCCATGGGCGGCGGCTTACCATCAGGCGATACGTTTGCTCGTTTGCCATCCCATTCCATTAAAAAAAAATTACTAATTACTTACCTTAAATAAATACTAAGCTGACTACGATGAAGCAGAGCAGTAAATTCAAAACAGCTAAGCTGATAATAAAATTTAAATGTTTTTATCAATTGATAATCATTTTCATCATTAACTACAGTGGCGATCAGCACAACAAGGATATACTACACTGCCATCTACCGAAGGCACACTAACATACGGAGAAACTAATCCTGTATCGCGATATAGAAATTCTCACAACGATTAGCATATTTACAACTTTACAATATCGACTGTTAGGCAGACTGGCAGGCATGATCACCTCACCTGATCGGAGGTCAGTCAATCTTAACATCCGTTCTTTCACACCACCAATGTACCAATGTAATATTTATATATTATTATGCCTAGAGAAGGCATTCATACACACACCACAAACACGTAGGTACACTCAACGTCATCTGATCTTGAATTAGACTGAGCTAAGGAGCTATCTCACATAGCTCCAACACTGCAGACTGCATTGACTGCAGATAAATATACCTACTTTTTACTAAATACGAGTGTTGTATAATATATTGTTTACTGACACCTAAACAGAAATAAATTTAATTTAAAAATCTTTTTAAAAACAAGCTTTTACTGGAATGCCTCGAGACAAATCAAACGAGTCCAAACTCGATGATGTTGCGACGTTTCTTTATAGATTTCCTATGACTACCTTCCAGCTGCAGCTGATGCTGAATTTATACTATAATATATTATCTTAAAATTAAGTTAAATACTAGGAAATAATAATAAATAAGAAAATTTATTTAAAAAACTTTTTAAAAACAAGCTTTTACTGGAATGCCTAGAGACGAATCAAACGAGTCCAAACTCGATGATGTTGCGACGTTTCTTCACAGAGTTCCTATGACCACCTTCCAGCTCCAGCATCAGATCAGCTCCATGTCATTATAATATTGTATTGTCAGGCTGTATACATATACTTGCAATATTTCAGCAAAATCGGTTGAAGATATCTGCTTCAAAATTGAGTTGCAAGATTCCACCCGTACATACTAGCATACATAAATACATACATTGCAAGTTAATAAAAAGCTTGTAAAAAGGATTTTCGTCATGTTACAATTGATTTGTCTTGATTAATAATTAGTACCTGGATGACCAAGAGTGGCTCGGTATTTTTTTTATAAATGGGTTTTTTTGGCAACATTGGGACTATCCAAACGCCACCTTTTTGTTATTTTTCTTCCAATAAAAAAAAAAGTTAAGTGGCGCCCTCTCTTGGTACGCCCTGATACTGTTTATTCTGCACCTTATTCCAGTATAGTTTAATGTAGTTCGCTTGAGTTGCGATAGATGGCGCTAGATGTACATTGATTTGATGTATTTGATTGTTAAAAACACGAATAAAACGACATTTTCTAAAAATGAATCCTAGCTAGATCGATTTATCGCCCCCGAAACCCCGTGCATTTAAAATTTTATGAAAATTGTTGGAGCCGTTTCCGAGATTCAGATTATAATATATATATTTACAAGAATTGCTCGTTTAAAGGTATTAGATAGATTAAACCCACCACTTACCAGTTCAGCAATCCATATCATTCACTCATTACATCCAAACTAGAAATATGTAGATGTAGTTAGTCAATAATTGTGCTAGTTTATTATTCCTTTATTCATACAGAAAAACCTCTCCTAAAATAAACCTCAAATATCTTTATCACTTAAATCAGATTAAATATAACCTTAAAAAATAAAAGAAGAAAACTCCAGTGACAAATAGAGACACTTGTAAGTATCGATTTATCACGTCCTACTGCCTTCTGGCTCTAGAGATCGATCGAGATCGTCTTTGATATATTATATTGACGATTGCCGGCGAATCGGAATACATGATTCCCCCTTCTGAGATATAAGTTTCTTGTCACACCGCTTATTAGTAAGGAGGGGGACACATTCGACGTGTTCTTTTATTGACAGCTATTCATTATAGTTAATAGCAAAAACCAGTCAAGTGTGTGTCGGTCACGTATAATGTTGAATTCCGCAGAACAAGACGTGAAAAACAACGTCACATATCACCATTTAATAGCTTTAATACGCAGTTATGACTGTGATACTTAGTTTTTTGGGTATTTGTTTATTTTATTATTTTTTCGAACGTTGGAGAGTCTTCAGAGAGAGAGAGTGAGAGGTATTAAAATCTCTATATTCAGGTATATTTATCATCATCATCAGCCTAGCGCAGTCCATTGCTGGACAAAAGTCTCTCCAATTGTACGCCACTTGGTTTGACCGTCGGCTTCTCGCATCAAGCTTCTTCCAGACATCTTGCCTAAATTATAACTCCAGCTGGACTTTTTTTTATGTATGACCCGCCAAAATGACTCTACTCTGCCTGATGGAAAGCATAAGCAGAATCCAAGAGTGGCGGTCACCATACTCACTGCGAATGCAGATAATGCAGTATGGCAACCCACACCATGGCGGCCTAGTGATGCTGCTGCATCTTTTAGTCTAGTCAACAAGTATGAAACTTGTTGACTAGACTATTTGGGCCTCCGGTCTCGCACTCACCAACGAAACACGACCAGTGTCATTTTACGTTAATTTTCTGTGCGAGGGTAGTACCGCCCCGGTCGAGCCGGCCCATTAAAGCCCATTAAAGCCTTTGAACGTCCTAGCCGGTATCTTAAACCCATACACATTACTACACATTTACAAATTCAAAAGGTAATGAAAAGAAAACAAAAGGAAATGTAGAATAAATACGTAACTTACATCTTGTCTCTTTATTAAATAGTTGTTAAATATCATAGCCCAAATACGATTGCTTGCGGCCAACTGACAACGCAAATGTGATGTTAGTAAGTTGTCATTGTGTGTGTTAAAACGACAGCCAAGAATTAAAATTTTTAACAAAATCAAAAACCGTCTTCAATGTTCGACTCGATTTCTCTTGGATGCCATCATCAGATCTTAGTGTCTTTATCGTGGTACCACCGTTGGGATATCTATTTTCCATCAAAAAAAAGAATCATCAAAATCGGTTTTTAAACGACGAAGTTATACGCGAACATTAAAAAAACATACATACGGTCGAATTGAGAACCTCCTCCTTTTTTGAAGTCGGTTAAAAAAGAAATTATAAAAAACACAACCACATTTAAATAATCTGTTGTCGCGAGCGGGATGCACTAGGCGTAACCACAGACAGACTCAGTGCAACCTATCAGTGTGTTAGCTTGTTACGCGAAATTAATAATAGGTCTTTACCTATGAAATTGCCGTTTTGTATGCAATAAGTGAAAGTACTTATTTTTTTAAACTTTTTATTTCTGTTATTTGAAGTAATCACCCATGCAATCGACGCATCTTTGCCAACGCATTGGCATTTTTTTTATGCCCTTCTTGTAAAAATCAGCTGGACGGGAGGCAACAAACTCTTTAAAGGCATTTTGTACTGCCTCTCGGGAATTGAATTTTTTACCCACTAAAAGTTGTCTAAATTTTGGAAAAAGTAATAGTCGGTAGGTGCAAGGTCTGGTGAGTATGGCGGATGAGGGAGAGCTTCCAACCCCAGCTGTTGCAGCTTGGAGACTGTCTGTTGCGCAGTATGCGTGAAGGAGCAGTGGGGACGACCGATTGACCAAAGCTGGTTGCAGATGTGCAAGCTTCTGCATCATTCTCTCCAGTTCTTCACAGTACACATCTGCATTAATGCTCATGCCGTTTTGTAAAAAGCTGTGGTGAATCACACCCGCACTAGACCACCAAACAGTGACCATAACCTTTTTAGGGGTCATTTTTGGTTTAGGGCATTGCTTTGGTGCTGAACCAGGATCTAACCAACTTGCTGAGCGCTTTCGATTGTCGAACAGAATCCATATTTCGTCGCACGTAAGAATTCGTTTCAAAATTCCTTCATTTCTTTGCCCGTTGAGCAGCGCAAGGCAAGTCTCGACGCGTACGTTGCGCTGGCGATCGTTAAGGTCGTGGGGCACCCATCTATCAAGCTTTTTTACCTTGCCAATTTGTCGCAAATGGATCAATATTCTTTTAATGCTTACCTTAAAAGCTGCTGCTAACTCAGCTGTAGATTGAGTTTCGTCAGCTTCCACAATCGCCTTTAATTCATTATTGTTAACCAAAGTCTCCGGACGACCACGAGCTTCATTATTCAAGTCAAAATTTCCAGAACGAAACCGGGAAAACCAATAACGGGTGGTGCGTTCGTTTGTACAGTTCTCTCCGTAAACGTTTTTCATGTTACGTGCCGCTTGTGTCACGTTGGTGCCGCGACGGAACTCATATTCCATAATTACACGAATTTTTAAAGTATCCATTATGACGAAAAATGTTCAAATGTAATGAAAATACAACGCTAATCAGAAAACAAAAGACTGAGTTTGTAAATAGAATGTCATGGTTTTAAAACAAAATTAATTAGAATTTAGAATTCAGAGCCATTACAAACTTTTTTTAATTTGAAGAACGGCAATTTCATAGGTATAGACCTAATATTAATGGAACGCGAAACCTTAAAAAATAGAATGCTTCATAATAGTGCGGTATTTAAAATATTTGTTTAAAGTTTAATATAATATGTTAATGTGTGCACTACCCTTAATAACGGAACTATTCTCTCAGTTTTCCTCGTTTTTATCGAGGCTAACAATGACAAGTGGGTAGATTCCTCAAAAGTACTTAGGGCGAGAATAGGGACTTCTATTTATTAGGTGATTACCATTTAGATTTCATTTATTGCAGACTGGGGTTCCTTTATGATGTAATCTGCATACTACAGCAGTTCACATGGTTAGTTAAACTATCTCTGCTGTAATAAATCTTAAGCTTCTTAGTTTAAACTTGGTTTTAAGCATAAAGCAACATGGTAGGGAGTAGGCGTTCCCCTCTGTCAAATTATAAGTTTTTGTATATGAGTCTAAAATGTGTATGTGTGAAGATTTCCTCCGGCAATTAATGCATGCTGTTTTGTATTATAGTACCATGGGTTTTAGGTTAAAACGCTTTAAAAGATAAGCTGAAACTTGCTTTCGACTCTTTAGTGATTGAAATATGTTTCAATTATGATTACAAAAGTTTGAAAATATGATATTGCATACCCAAATATTGTATAATAATGACGAAAAATTTACACAAACACACACACCCTAACACATATCGCAGTTTGAGTCTAAACTAGGTAGTGTCTGTACCTATTGTAACCAGACTGCTGTTGGAGATACTTTTCTATTAATATTTCAAACTAGTTGTTGCCCGCGGCTCCGCCCGCGTGTATGTCGCGGCAAATAGTAGCCTATGTGTTATTCTGATGTATAAGCTATATTACTGTAAAGTTTCATCCAAATCCGTTCAGTAGTTTTTGCGTGAAAGAGTAACAAACATCCATCCATCCATCCATCGGCGTTACCCGCAGTACAACAACAACCGCGAATGACTCCGCGGGGTAAAGCTAGTCTAAAAAAAATAGCCAAAGTTACCAGCTATCTGCCACTGTAAGTCCCGTCAAAATCGGTCAAGCCGTCCAAAGATTGGCCGGAACAAACAAAATGATATTTTGATATATGTACCGTGTATATATACAAATGCATTTAGTAAGAAGCGGTTATTTTAATATTACAAACAGGCACTCCAATTTTATTTATTTGTATGTATTTATAGATGTATAGATTGGTCATCATCATTAGTCTAAACCAGTTCGTTCCTGGATATAGGCAATCGATACCTCTCCCATAAATAAAAAAAACAATCATCACTCAATTCAAAATATTCAATTTATTTAAGAAATATATTGTGTCCCGTCTGCTAAAACATTTAACACTGCTGTGTCAGAACAAACAAATATGTATTATTATACAAATATATATTTGCAGTAGTAGGTACGTACAACGTTCGTTTATTTGCAATACAAACCACAGAAACTGTCAACAATGAGGTACAAGAAATACCTTCAATAAATACTGTTTTAGTACGTAAGTGTATTCAGTGTACATTTTGTGATTATAACATGAAATTACGATGGGAATGTTTGAGAGTTATAAATTACAATCATGTACTAACTTTTAAACTTTCGCGTTCCATGATATAATAATTACCTATTATTTTTACGGTGATTAACGCGATCACTTATTTAAAGGTATTACATATATGATACATCCTGACGTATTGACCAGGTTGCACTGGCCGTGGTCATAGGCTGACTCGCTGACCACTGACCACGGCCAGTGCAACCTGGTCGAAACGTCAGGCAAATCAGAGGTATGTAATATCTTTAAATAAGTGATAGCGTTAATCCCCGTAAAAATATGTTTTTTTTTGTATGGCCCGCCAAAATGACTCTACTCTGCCTGATGGAAAGCATAAGCAGAATCCAAGAGTGGTGGTCACCATACTCATTGCGAATCCAGACAATGCAGTATAGCGACCGATACCATGGCGGCCTAGTGATGCTACTGCATCTTTTAGTCTGGTCAACAAGTATGGAACTTGTTGACTAGACTATTTGGGCCTCCGGTCTCGCACTCACCAACGAAACACGACAGCACGAACACTCTCATTTTACGTTGATTTTCTGTGCGAGGGTAGTACCACCCCGCTCGAGCTGGCCCGTTCGTGCTGAAATCAGCGTGGCTCTACTACCTATAAAAATTATTATAATACTATTATGTACTCGTACATAATGTGTTATGATTTTATGAATAACGATAATCCTACTTCCTTTTTCCTTTATGTTATAAATACAAAAAAATCTGTATGGGTTGCTCTAATTTTTCTCGCAAAAACTACTGAACGGATTTCTATTGAACTTTAGATGTGGGAGAGCCACGCTTCGGATTAAATGGGCCGGCTCGACCGGAGTGATACCACGGCCTCACAGAAAACCGGTGTGAAATAGTGCTTGCTCTGTGTTTCACCGAGTGAGTGAGGATACCGGAGGCCCATATCCCAACCCCCTCCCCCTATCTCCCCTTTCCCATCCCCCAAAGGCCGGCAACGCACTTGTGACGCTTCTGGTGTTGCAGGTGTCCATGGGCGGCGGTAATCACTTACCATCAGGCGATACGTCTGCTCGTTTGCCCGCCTATTCCATAAAAAAAAAGATTAATAATATAGCTCATAGATCAGAATAACACACCAAAATAACACTACTTTTTACCGCGAAATGCGACATACACGCAGGAATAGACTCGGTCAAAAGCTGGTAGTATATACTTACCAATATATAATTTTAAACTAATGTTAATATAAACTTGCAATGTAAAATAATTTAAAGTTAGTGATGACCGTTGCCCTTAGAAGTCTGCAATTGAAGAAACACAAAGTGCCTTGCCATGTTTTGAGTACCTAGTCGCCCCCTCAATTTTGAATCTTCAGTAATATTATGTAATAAACAATAATAATATGATAGAGTTCCTAATATTTAGAAGGACTTTTTATAACTCTTATCAACTAAGAATTACTTACCATGCCTACATACATATATTATGTGGCCAAGAATCGCTTTTTCACAGATATTGCTTCCATTTGCCTTATCAAAACATTTGAAATCAGAAAAAGAGCATTTATCATACTCCATTTGTAATCCTTTAAGTCTAATGTAAAACTTTCGTATCCAAGAATTTCCAAGTAACGCACGTACCGAATGTTAGATGATTTCATTCAAGTTGTTCCTTGAAAAAATCAGACATGCTGTTAGTCTTGTCAAACTCATGTAACATGTTACAAATAAAGATAGATTGAACAGAATAATATAATTAAAATCGAAATCTACGGGATTGCTACCATGTACCTTTTTGTTTGTGAGTATCCGATATTTCGGCGCTGTTGCAAGCGCCATGATCACGGAGTAACTGTCAGTTACTCCGTGATCATGGCGCTCACTCGCGTGAGCACTCCACACACATGGCGCGTTACTCACAAACAAAAAGGTACATGGTAGCAATCCCGTAGATTTCTATTTTAATGTTTCTGACCATGAAAGTTTAAAACAGAATAATATAATTTACTTGTGTTGAAAATTTATAACTTAACATCACTAATGGTTTCATTGGGTATCTTACCTAGACTTGTGCACTTGGTCACTCAGATCAAACTAAAAATTAATATTTTCCTTTTGATATAATCTTACAATTTTAACAACAAAATGAAAAACAAATAGCAATTACTTGAGTCCTTGTCAATTTCATGGATTTAAAATGGCTTCACAGATTATATATGCCAACAACTGGACCAAAAATTTGTCGTGACGATTATGATTGTCTAAGGCTATAACAAAGTTTTTATATTTTTAAAATAGAAGAATTAGTACTTCAAATATTATCTGCTTTGCGAAAGTTTATTATGAAAAAGGTAAGCAACTTTCATATACATTGATTAAAGTTCCTCAATTTGTGGATCGAGTGATCGATTTCGCAGCATTTTGCCGAACACGCTGTCGAGTTCTGAAATAAATTTAAAAGCGTACACTAACTTCAAGCCACGTTTGTTTGGAGAA
Source organism: Diaphora mendica (assembly GCA_949125395.1). Classification (NCBI taxonomy): domain Eukaryota; kingdom Metazoa; phylum Arthropoda; class Insecta; order Lepidoptera; family Erebidae; genus Diaphora; species Diaphora mendica. The sequence goes on from OX421319.1 coordinate 23,075,567, forward strand.
ACTCTGCTAGTGTATGGAAGAAACGTGCTTACCGTAGAAAACAGTAGAAGTGAATTTGTTTCACTTTTATAAAAAATGGTGTCTAAAGTATTACAATGAGTTTAAGCTTTCACTCGGTAGATAGCGTAGTCTCGATATTCTGAATCACGCTATAGTTTGGTTCCCAAATCACGCGTAATACTGGTTATTTTCGTTAGCACCTTGAGTAACGTTTGACTTTAATGCGTGTGTGCTAATAAATGAAATTCAATTCTATTAGGTTATCCGTTGGAATTACAAATTCGTGTTTATAGAACCACCGTTTCGTTATAACGAGTAGCCAAAACATTGAAGCCTTGACTCATTAGAATATTACTCGTAGTCGAAAGTCCAAAATACTTGAATGGGCTGTGGCGTCTTCCACATACAGCGCAACAAGAAAACATATGACAGCGCCATCTACCAAAGATACATCGAACTACGGAGTAACGAAGGGAACTAAGAAACTACCAATCGTGAATCGCGCAGTGGCAGTTCTCGTGCCAATTAAAATATACACAACATCCCAACATCAACCATTGGGCAGTGGCCCACCGTTTGTGTTGGAGGGACATGACACCCGTTCCTCCACAGGGCAAACCTTAATATATTTTCTTCACTCTTCTCACACATAGCCGTCTGATTCCAAACTAGAAAGATCCTGTGGTATGGCAACCAGACTGGTGTCTAATCATTATATTAAGTACCTAGATGACCGAGCTTTGCTCGTATTTTTGTTTGGTAAATTTTCTAAGAATCCTAAAAATGAAGTGGAGGCCCAATGATGCAGAAGCATCACTAGGCCGCCATGATGTGGGTTACCATGCTGCATTGTATGCATTAGCAATGAGTATGATGACCACCACTCTTGGATTCTACTTATGATTTCCATCAGGCAGAGTAGAGTCTATTTAACAGGGCCGGTTAAAAATATTTTATTCATTATATTTATACCTTATTCGTCCTTACCTAACTTCTTTAAACATTGTTGATAAAAAAATAAAAACTCAATACGAAAGCTTTGGGTCTGTGTATTCTTGATAGCTGAACCCCTTTCTTCCACGCCATAAAACTTTTATATAGAAGGTGACGTCCCAGTTGTGTAGTTTGTAAGGAAACGATAAGAAAATATTTAAGTTTTGTTTTTAAATTCGTTCCTACGAGGAAAACCAATTCTGAATATATTTACAAGGGAAATATCTTGTGAACTGTAAGCGTATGTACGCGTGAAGAGATTTAATTCATAGGTAGCTGTAAAAAACACGTTTCACTCGTAGTTTTATGTATTTTCTGATGTGATTCTATGTTGTTATTAACCAATTTCGTTTGTTAAATGTTTAATTTTTAAATAAATAATTATTTGACATATCCAAAGGGAGGATCCTCCGACCAGGCGAGGTGATCATACCTGGCGGGCCACGGCCCAACGGTTGATGTTGGAATGTTGTATATAATATTATGCTAATCGGCGCGAGAACTTCTATTGCGCAATTCAGGATTGGAAGTTTCTTTGTTTCCTTCGTTACTCCTTAGTTCGACGTATCTTCGGTAGATGGCGCTGTAGTATGTGTCTGTTACGCTGTATGTGGAAGTCGCCACAAAAGTAACTCTGTCTGTTTGTCTATCTGTTAAGTTTACGCGGCTAAGCACCGATTGTCATTGAATTTGGTACTTTCATTCTTGAATAAGAACATAGGCTACTCTTTACCGCTCTATCCGACATAAACGCGAGTGGAGCCCCGAGCAAAAGTTAGTCATTTCAGAAATAAACAGTTACAATTAGTTGAAGTCCAACATTGTTTGATTTGTTGTTCTTAATATTACCAAACTGATTAGGATAATAAAATTTAATATTTACATACGTTATTCGATCACATATACTTTTAAATACTAGTGAACTAATTAGGCATAAGAACTAAGAAGTCTCAATCTAATGTGATTAGATTATGACTTCTGTCTGTGAAGATTAATAAAAAAATTAAGGTCAGTTTCACCACTTGCTGATAAAGTACAGAATTCCATTCCACAAATATTAGAGAGCGAGACATATTTGTCAGATATCTATCTATATATATAAAAGCAAAATACCACTCACTTATTAATCACGAAATCTCAGAAACTATAACACCTACAAACTTGAAATTTAGCAGGTAGGTTCCTTATGGTGTGTAGACATCCGCTAAAAACGGATTTTACGAAACTCCACCCCTGAGGGGTTAAAACGGGGGGTGGAAGTTTGTATGAAAGTCCTATGTTTTTCAAGTAAGAGACTTGAAATTTAAAATGTATGCTCTGTAGATGGTGTAGAGGTGTACTAATAAAGTATCTTTAGAAATCAACCCCCTTTTGGGGTTAAAACGGGGTTGGGTAGGTCAGCTAGTATGTACACAAATATATCACCTTTAAATGTGCAATTCTTGTACATATATCAATAAGCAATCTTTTCAGTAGTTTAGAAGCTACAATGGAACATACATTGAATGCCAAAAATATTACCCTAACAAAAAAAAATCTTATATATAAAATTCTCGTGTCACAATTTTAGTTACCATACTCCTCTGAAACGGCTGGACCGATTTTTATGAAATTTGGTGTGCATATCGGGTAGGTCTGAGAATCGACCAACATCTATTTTTTATACCCCATTTTTTATTTCAACACAACGTTTGCCGGATCAGCTAGTATATATTATAATATACTAGCTGACCCGTGCCCACTTCGTTGGACGGTGAACATTTTTTTCTCCGACTTTGCAAATTCAGCTACCACGAATAAATTAAAATTGCGACTATAATTTGAGATTTAAACTATCCTATCTCTCAAGTTGGATCGAACTGCACATGGTGTGCAAATTTTATTATAATCGGTTAAGTGGTTTAGGAGTCCATTGAGGACAAACATTGTGACACGAGATTTATATATATTAAGATAAATCTGAATCTCACAAATTTTTATGACGACAAATTTTTATGAAATTTAGTATGCAGTGGTTTTAGGGGGCGATAAATAGATTTAGATAAGATTTATTTTTAGAAAATTTACCAAAAAAAAGTAGCAAGAAAAGTCCCTTAACATTTTAAATAAACACCTTATCGTACTATTTTAGAAAGTAAATCTCTGTTGACTATTCACTCAAACTGATCATAAAATATCTCAATGTTTGAGACGACCTTTCCTCGTCTTTTGTAGGTAAAAGTTTACGATCAAATGGTACTATGATTAAACATTTATTTTAAAAGGATTTACTTTTCATTACATTCCTTAACATCAAATATTAAAATGAACCAGAAATAGCTAACTCAATATAATACAATGACTGAGAAACCTTAAATAATTTTACTTATTTATAGGTTTGTCTACACTTGCAAAAATTCATGACATATTTTTGGACGTGGGAGTAAAGAAGCAAAACTCGTTATTCTGTATCATCATGTAAGTGTATCAGTGCGTTGCCAACTTGTGAGCTCTGTACTAGAACCACGAAGAGAGGTGTGGGCTAATGTATCAAAACAAAAACCAACCAACGAAGGAGTTACCACCAAGTTTCTGTGAAGCTGTGTTGGCTGTGTGCCTATCGAGTCTACTCATTTGTGCCAAACCATGGCTATCCTATTTAGATAAATAGTTACATTTTCTTTTAATATAAATTCTAAAGATTATGATTTATTGACATTGTTACAATAGTGGTTAGTTTCGTGTCGAAAAAAAATGCGTGTAGTCCCTCCGCGCGGAAGAAGTGAAACTTCGTAATGGACAACAGTGCTTTCATACCCCCTCCATGGTAGCGTTATACGTTTAACGCAACCTTGTTGGAAGTCGCATTAGAAGTTTCACTTCAATAAAATTCTTTAAGATACCATAATTCAAGTCTGTGCAAACCATTAAAGGTTGTATTGATTATATTTTACCTTGAAACAAATACTCTGTTATGAACAGTCTATTAAAAAATGTTTTATATACGTATATATTAGTTCATCATGTATTTTTGAGTACCTAATTCATTTTGTCAACACTGTTGGTCATGTTTGCTATGTTAATTTCCGTAGGCGCCTAATTTTTATACAAAAGTATTAAAATACTTGTAAGGAGTTATAAAGCCTAAAATTATATATTGTTTTGTTATTTATGCTTACCAAAACAATGTTTTTTTTACAATAAAGAAAAAATAATGAGGCCAAGTTGTAAAAATAAAACAAAAGGTTTTCAAACAAATATGATTTTTTAATGAAAAGCTCACAACTCTTTGTGGGCAGAAATACTCGTACAACTTTATTAAGTTAGCTTGGGTAAATGAAAATAAAAGCAACAGGCTTGGGTTACAGGATACCGACGACCGTCTGAGAAACAAGCCAAGGATTTTATTAGTTTAAATAAGGTCTGCAGCGGTATTATGGTGTGCCGAGATTTGTAACTTCTTTTCACTATGTGGAACGAGAACGAAAACCATATATAAAACCTACGCAAGATTTATTTCTAAAAGTGTAATATAGTTACATGTGTATTTATATTATTACTTATGCACACCTCAACAAAGTCTAGGGATATCATCATAATCCTATACTATTGACGACTTTATAGTTAGAAATCTTTTTAGTTTCCATAAAAAGTGTATATATACTAAATGAAACCTCATTTATTCTATTTTTAAAATTTAAAAATATAAAAAGAATAACAATGCTAAAAACAAAACACGGCGGCAAAATTGTTGGTGATTCATTACGACAAGAAAGATTCAAATTGTTTTTATGCTGTTAATGAATTAAAATTGACTACATTGTCTTTTTTTTTTTTAATTGAACTTGCTGTGCTAGCTTCAAAAGTGATGTCACGTCGCCACTTGAGTCGAGATGAAATGTTACGAGCCGTGGGCATGTTAGAAAATGGTGCTATTCAACGCGTCGTTGCCGAGACCTTACATACCAGCCAAAACGTGATATCAAGATTTTGGTCACGTTATCGCAGTACTGGGGATGTGGCTGAACTGCACAGTGGTAGACAGTGGCAATCGCGGTCGGCGGCTTTCGTGGGCTCGGGAGCATTTGTCTTGGAGTGATCAACAATGGTCATCGGTGCTGTTCACTGATGAGTCACGGTTTGGATTTCATCCGGATTCAAGAAGAACTCGTGTTTGGAGAACTCCAGGCAGAGTTAGCCGTCTGCGGCACCCTGATCAGGTCCACTCTTACCGAAGCGGGACAATCATGGTGTGGGCAGGAATTCGTCTTGGTGGGCGAACCCAGCTCGTTTGGATTCAAGGCAGCATGACTGCACGAAAATATCTCGAAGAGGTAGTAGAGCCTGTAATTATCCCACACAGAATCCAAATGGGCCTGGAGTTTCTATTCATGCACGATAATGCTCCTTCTAATACAGCGCGACTGGTATCGACAGCTCTTCAAGATCATGACATTCAAGTTTTGGTTTTGCCTGCGCAGTCGCCCGACTTAAATCCCATCAAGCATGCCTGGGACATGTTACAACGAAAAGCATTGCGAGATTTCCCGCCAAATTTGACGACGGAACAAGAACTATACAGACACGTGCAAAGAACTTGGGACCTCATACCGCAGCAAGACATTAACAATTAAATTTTAAGTATGAACAATCGATGTCGATGTGTAATTAATGTAAGAGGTGGCAACACTGATTATTAATAATTAGTTTTTATTACATTTTTAATTATTTTATTAAAATTAATTATGTTACAAAAATTCTATGACATTTGTTTTCGTACCAATTTATACAACAATAAGAAAAGTTAACTGTTTAATTAAAAACAAAAGAATCACTAATCGCTTTCTTCTTTTATTTAAGTCCCTAAAATAAGCTCCTTTTCTTCCATTTACTATCTATGAAACTTCTTGTTTTAATATTTTTTTTTATTTTAAAATTTATTGTTCACAATATCCCTAGACTTTGTTGAGGTGTGTATGTAGGCATGTATGTAACGACAACTATATGCGTTTATAAAGAAAATAGCAGGACATCAATTTGTTTCAACTTATGGCATTAAGTTGAGCCTTAAAATTAAATTTCAGTAGAATTTTCATAAGATTTTGTGTTGACATTTTTATTTTCTAGTTTTTTCATAATTAAGTCGTTCAGAAATTATTTTATTAGTAGTATAAATATAGCAAACTCAGATGGAAAACTATCGTGGTTAAGATAACTCTTTTGGTTTATTTAGAGTAAAAAATTGTCGAAAAAAAATGTACCTATTTGATCTTTTTAAAACGTAACTTTTATGAAGTTGTAATTTCTTGAAAACGAGTAATAATAAATTACGAGATCCTAAAGTACGAGTGGCTCAGCACTGACTTGGTGTCATACAGTTTAGCTACAAATATGACTCTACTCGGCCTCGTGGAAAGCATTAAAATTTTAATTTAGTTATACATATTAGTTCTTTTGATTGCCTTGGTCGTATTTCTAATCTATACTTCTATACTAATATTATAAACGCGAAAGTTTGTAAGTATGGATGGATTGATGGATGGATGGATGGATGGATGTTTGTTACTCTTTCACGCAAAAACTACTGAACAGATTTGGATGAAACTTTACAGTAATATAGCTTATACATCAGAATAACACATAGGCTACTATTTGCCGCGATAACCAATATATAGGCGGGTGGAGCCGCGGGCAACAACTGTCAAATAATAAATAAAATGTCTTTTTGAAAAATTGTACGTAGTAAAGACATGCATATGTTTTATCTAATTAAGACCCTTTTAAGTTAGCAAGTGTACACATTTTATTATCTTATAACACTATTACATACATACCAAGAAATTAAGAGTTTATTTCTCTGTTTCATATATCTAAGTATGTTTTTTTATGTGTGTTCGCGGATAGCTTCGTCATTTATGAACTGATTTTAATGATTCTTTTTTTAATGGAAAGGAGATATCCCAACGGTAGTACCATCATTAGGACACTAAGATCTGATGATGGCATCCAAGAGAAATCGAGTCGAACCTTGAAGTCGGTTTTTATTTTGTTAACAACACTCGTATTAGCAATGTACATCCTGTGTCGCGGGGGACTTTTCAAACATACATGAAACTGAGAATACCCACACTCAGAACAACAATATGTGGATCACACAAAGTGTAGTAAGCGTAGTAGAAAGCGGCGTGGCTTAAACCACTAGACCAATCGTGCAGTTCAATTTAATAATCTTCTTTACATATTATAAAATAATCCTACACAATAATTCACAAGTCATCAAAATGAATATGACGACTTTAGATTAGCCGGGATACACGGACCTTTCAAACAATAGTAGGTAGGTTTTACGTTCATCCGTCAGACATAATCGCCGAGTATATCCACACTTGATGTAATAGCCCATTTGGCAGTAAAAGTGCCCCTGGATTTGACGTGGAGCGATAACAAAGCATCGTTTGTTTTTCACCTGTCGTACCGGCAGTTATAGAATGTTTATGTTCTGTAAATGGCACACTTCGTACTTACGGTCGAGGTTTTTGGAAGTTAAGAGGATATTGAAAGTGAATATACGTCAAATATTAAATTGATAAATTATGACACAATTTAGTTCATCTAGGTTTTAGTTTGGACATTTTTTTTTAATTTACTAAAAGTACCTAAGTTTAAAATACGTTTAAATGCCTTTAGTATATAACTAACTATGATGATGGTGAAGCGATTTAAGCGGTTACCTCTTCGCTTCCTACATAGTTGAGCACTGTTGGTTCGATCGCCGTCATGACAAAACTGTGTATTTTTGTTCCTGAACTGGGTGTTCCTTATGTTTATTTCATGAATTTTTATAATGTCTACCGTGTCATAGGATATATTTTAATGCTTGACTGCCTCGGTGTCGCAGTGGTAGCGTATGCTACTGCTGTGCTTGAGGTCTTGTAGTACAAACTTAGCTTAGTTGGAGACTAGATGGCGTTGTGTGTTAGATGACTCAAATGTCCAAAATTTAACAATAACCAAAAATTCTTAGAGCGAGCATCGTCTCATACACAAAAAATAAGATTTAATTCAACTCTAGCAGGTTCCATAAAACTTTGTTTTCAAATTTTCCCTTTTCCCTTCGTTTCCCTTTTTTGATTTACGAATAGGTATTTTGAAAAAGAAAATCAGCAGTCACATCAAAATATTTCATTACTTTTTGAATGTGAAAAAACGCGATTCGATAACGAAAAAAATTAGAAAGAAATACTTGCTCTTTTACTTGATGATAATCTGACCCATAAAAGTGAAACAGGTGAAGAGAGGTCCTGTTATGCTTCTTAATAAGACATCAATTTATTGAGAGTAAGGTATAAATAATGCACGAATATTTCTATGCGTAGGTAAGAATAAAATTTGACTCAGTTCAACGTAGTCGCTGAGGAAATGTATTGAAAGCGTTTTCATATTCTGGTAAACTTGCCGATAAATTTACTTAAACACATGTTGAACAAATGTTACTCGTGTATTTGTATAGCGTATAATTTTTATTTTGTTTGTTAAATAGAATTGTAGTTTTACGATAGGACAACTATATTAAAATCAACTACAGCCTATAGTTGTTAATAAATCAATGATTTGTCGTTAGTTTGAACATACTTAACTACAGTTACATTTGGATTAGTTCGGATTTGAGCTATTACAGAAATTAATTCGAAATACGACTCAATGGAAGCTGTTCGCTAATTTATAAGTACGTACGTAGCGTGTGAAGAGAACCCTATGGGACATGTTATTATTATTTTGACTTTATGACTCAGTGTAGTCTAGCAAAATAATTCTTTTTCATAATTTTTAATGCTAAGTACTCACATACGGTTTTACTCAATCGAGCAAACATGTCGAGTAAAACCACGGCATGGGCTTACGTCCACCTTCAGCATTCATCGATCGAGTGACGCTTCTTTTGGCTCGCCGTTCAGTATTCACAGAATCGTTCGAGCTAAAAGATGTCTGTTTAACAAGGGAGACGGTGGCTACATTTAGCAAGTCTAGGAATTCTTAATTATAAAAGAATTAAAAAAAATGAAAAGGAGAAACGTAAAAGGCAGTACCGGGTTAAATATTGGTTAGATCGCCGCTCTGATTACCATTACTTTACTAATTTGAAGAACGAGTAAAAATAGCATCCCTACTAGTGTTGTAATTCGAAAGTAACTCTGTCTATAACGCTTTCACGGCCTAATCGTTGAACCGATTTGGATGAATTTTCGTATAGAGATACAATGGACCTTGGAGAAGGACATGGGCTTTTTGTCGCCATAATAACCGACACACACGCGGGCGCAGTCTACGGCAAAAACAATTACATATCATTCAGAGAACCTATTGATTTTACTTATTAATAAAATCAAAAATTTGAAGTTCAAAGGATCATCAAAAGGATCGAAGTTTCTGGTAGGTATTGAAAGTATTATAAGAAAATATTTTAAAAGTTATTTTTGATGTTATACCCAGGGACACCGTCTTACTTAAAAGACGTGGTTTGGTTGTATTTTTGTAAGAATTTAGTCGTGACATGATGTATTTAAAATATCATACTTAGCTTACATTTCGTTTGTTTACTTCAAAACTGATTTATTAAAAAAGTGTTTCACTTTGAAATATTTAAAAGAAAATAATTGGATATGGTGAATGTTCTTTTTATTATCCATTAAAGTTTTTATTACATTCATGTCATGTACATACAAACCGTCCCATAAAATGTTGTGAGTGTTGAGAATTTATTTATGAGAAAGGAAAATTCTTCGTGAATTTGTGAGTGGTATACTATACATATATATAGTATACCACACACATCTATACTATATATAATATTATAAAGCTGAAGAGTTTGTTTGTTTGTTTGAACGCGCTAATCTCAGGAACCGCTGGTCCGATTTGAAAAATTATTTGAGTTTTGGATAGTAAATTTATCGAGGAAGGCTATATATCAATAGTAGCGGAGCACCAATGAAAAATGTTTCAAAAACGGGGGAAAATTATCACGCTACGGGCAATAGGAGACGCAAACGAGGTTGTGCGGGTCCGCTAGTCTACAATATTAGTGTCTCAAATATCCAGGTATAGTATACCATATATAATTTATATATGGTATACTATACCTGGATATTTGAGACAATGGTATTATTAATTGAAAGTTAGAAACAAATTCGGTGGTATCTTAATGTTAAAATTATCCAGGTTTCACTGTACATGCACACAAGGGCTATTACTGTATCAGTGTGTGTCAGTTACGATCATTTTGATGAGTTTCTGTTGTTGCTATTATCATTGAAGACAGTGTCTTCAATATATACTATACAGTGGTATAGTATATATTGTGTCTCCATCTATTCAAATGTTAACATTTCAATTTTCCAACACATACACACATCAAAAGTGTCTAGGGATCAACATATGTGTCTAGGGATCAACATATATTTTTGCAATAACTTTTCTCCTGATTGATATTAATTAAAATTTTCTTTAAGGATTCATCAAATAAAGTGTTTTCGTTTGTCACAGTAACGATAAACCAAGTCACCTTTGCATTAATAAAGAAATTTGCCATTTTCCTAATAAAAGGATTTTTGACATTTGAACCACTAACATTAAAGTTCGAAAAAAAGACTGAAATAACAGTTTTCTTTAAAATTTTATTAGGTAACTTAAACAATTAATAATCCGTGTTTCTACCGCGAACACTAACACAAGAACATCGGTTTGGCATACTCAAAATGAGTTCATCCAAATCACGCTGTGGAATGGCCGCCCATGTTCGTTGCAACAGCAAAAAAAGGTCTTCTTGCGACTGGATACCCTCCATATTCGGCAGAGCTCTTCTCTGTAGCATATCCCATGCATGCTCAATCGGGTTCAAGTCTGGCGACTGAGCAGGCCAGGGCCAAAGCCACATCTCAATCTCAAGAAATCCGCATAAAAATGCTTGATCCCTAGACACTTTTGATGTGTGTATATGTGGTGAAAGTTTTAGTACAGTGGTAGACACAGCATATTTATCTGTATACTTAGTTTGAGTTTATACATTCACAAACACAAGGATAAAATGAATAATATCAACTTATAACACGTCTCTTTTTGCGTCAGGAGTTAAAAAAGAAAAAGATTACAAAGTGAAACATTTCAATTTGAAGTCCATATAAAATGTTAACTCATTTTAGATTTTAATAACGATTTTAATTTTAATAGCCTTAATACTAACAATTTCGACCCTAAATTATCTAGCCTTTATAATAACAAACGCAATACTTTTACTTTTGTAGAGACGAAACTAAGGAAAGGTGATATAAGGGGAGCAGCTAGATTACTTTTTAGCAGCGATGTGGTAGCGCCTTACTCGTCTGATACGGTTGAAGGCCTGAAGAATAAGCAACCCACACCTCGGGATAATCTCTCTTTTCCCGACCCACCTACTAGTGACAATGAACACCTTAATGTTACTCCTAAGGATGTTTTTTCTGCCATTTGCTCCTTTCGGAGTGGATCTGCTGGCGGTCTTGACGGCTTGACACCACAGCATTTGAAAGATCTTATTTGTTCAAGCGCTGGAGAGGCTGGCGATGCTCTCTTGAAGGAGTTGACGGCTTTAGTAAACCTCATGCTCTCCGGCAATGTGGACGAAGGCATCATCGACATTTTATATGGAGCCAACTTATGTGCTCTACGTAAAAATGATGGTGGTATTCGTCCGATTGCCGTAGGGTGTACGTTGCGGCGTATGGTAGCCAAAATTTGCTGCAAATATTACAGTACGGAACTTGCAACAGAATTCCAACCAGTGCAACTTGGTTTTGGCTCGAAAGGTGGTTGTGAGGCTGCCATGCACGCTCTATCCACATATCTTAGCAGCGGGAAAGGGGAGGTTATCTTGAAGGTTGACCTAAGGAATGCTTTCAATTCTGTAAATAGGGACACTTTGTTGACACAAGCCCAAATTAAAACCCCTAAAATTTTTAATTTTCTTTGGCAATGTTATAGATATCCAACAAAATTAATGTATAAGGACAATCTTTTAGACTCTGCCGTCGGATGTCAACAATCTGATCTACTGGGACCAGTTATCTTCAGTTTAGCAATACATTATAGAACAGATAAAATCTAAATTTAACATATAGTACCTTGACGATGGAACCTTAGGAGGGGAAGTAGATACAGTTTTGGAAGATTTATCTTTTATTAAAAATAAATTGAAATCTATTGGCTTGGAACTCAACTCTGACAAATGCGAAATTTTTATTTGTGATAACACAGACAGACTATACAGAAATTTAATTCTTTGGCACCTGACATTAAAGTTTTAGAAAAAATGTCTCTTCGCCTTCTGGGGTCTCCGGTCTTGGAAGATGGTTTTCAGCCTTTCATAGAGGACAAAATTAAAAATTTTGGTGAAATTTCAGATCGTTTACTTAAAATTAATATCCATTCGGCTTTTGCTATTATTCGTCATTGTCTTTTTGTACCTAATTTCACACATGCGCTTCGGTCATCGCCCTTTTGGAAATATTCATCACTTTTAGAAAAAGTTGACAAAATTATACAAAACACGCTCAGCAAAGTTTTGAATGTGGGTTTAAACGATCGAGCCTGGCTCCAAGCATCCCTACCAGTTCGTTTGGGTGGTCTTGGAGTACGCAAAATTGTAGATGTCAGCCTTCCAGCTTTTCTGTCTTCAGTTCATCGCACAGAAGAATTAACCAGGAAAATTTTTATCAACACACTGGTTGATTCTGAAGTGTCATGCAAGGCCATTGCTATAGATGCTTGGCAGATAGCTTGTCCCAGTACTATTTTACCTGCTAACCCATTTTCTCAGCGCCAATGGGACGCGCCGTTATGTATTTTAAAGCAAAGAAGACTTCTGGATACATCAACCAGTCTTGCTGAGCGCGCTCGTTTGTTGGCTGTGGGAGAGTGGGAATCAGGTTTATGGATTCAGGCACTTCCATCGCCCAACATAGGTACCTTGTTGGACGATACTACATTTCGCCTTGCCACTTGCCTCCGTTTAGGAGCGCCTTGTGTTTCTCCGCATTCTTGTCACTGTGGAGAAGCTGTTGACAGTCTCGGACATCATGGCCTTTCTTGTAGCAGAAGCGCTGGCCGAATATCTCGACATGCCAATATTAATGACATTATCCGTCGTGCTCTTGTTGCCGCCGGCGTTCCAGCTGTACGTGAACCAAATGGTCTGGTACGGGACGATGGCAAGAGACCGGATGGTATGTCGTTACTGCCATGGAAGATGGGTAAGCCTTTGGTGTGGGACGCAATTTGCGTCGACACCCTGGCGCCATCTCATCTTCCAAGTACAGCTGGTTATGCTGGCGCTGCTGCTGCTTCTGCGGAAAGCCTCAAACGACGTAAATACCAAAACCTAATAGGTAATTATATTTTTGAACCGTTTGGGGTCGAGACGCTTGGTTCATGGGGTCCGAGTGCTCGCGCTATGTTTAAACAACTAGCTAAGCAACTGATCGACGCTTCTCGTGACGAGAAGGCTGGCCTTTTTCTAGCACAGAGAATTAGCATTGCTATTCAACGTGGCAATGCTGCCAGCCTTTTGGGAACGCTTCCAGTAGGCGATGAGCGGAGGAATTTTTTGACGCTTGTATGTAAATATTGTTGTTTCCTTTTTTTATTATTATTTCCTAGTATTTTAATTTAATTTTAAGATAATTTATTATGTTGTTTTTTAAATTTCATGAATAAAACTATAAATGCTTAGATTTTTAGAACTACGCAACGGAAAAAAAAATGTTTAATATTATTTAAGTCAAATAGTCAGAAGACTATTCTGTTTAATATTTCCCGTTGAAAGCCACAGAAGCACTTCTGAGGCTTTCAACGTGCAACCAACAGAAGAGAACAGAAACCTCAGCCCTCAGCCCACAATAAACTCAGTCAAGAATTTTTAATAATTAATATTTTTACGCCATTTATGCAATTCTCTTTACAAGTTAAGAACTTGTGTCAATTTTATGCATTGTTCTCATTTAAGTAATATTTTCGGGCGCAACTATACACAACCAAAAGCACATGAAATTCACAGTACACTTAAAACTTTCAAGCTCAAAGCTTTCGACACTCGAGTAGCGAGGTACCTCCTTGAGTGCACGCCTGAGTCTAATATAATATGTATCACGTGTCTTGTGTTATGGCCTCTAGCGGGGCGAGGCCAAGGCCTGGTGGAAAGCGACAACCCTAACTACGATGATTCCTTCACAAAATTAAAAGAACAATTATCTGAGCGATAGGAAGCAATGTAAAAAGGTTAGCCATTTCCTGAATGGAGAATAATTAGTAGAAAACTTATTTTGTACCTAAGTAGAGCTTTGCTTGTAGAGTCCTATAAGTTTAAGTCCATCACGGATCTATTAACACTTTATTGATTAAAATCGGTTCAGAAATTTAGGCGGTGGAACATATAGTAGACAGACTCACAAAACTATTACTCTTCCTTTTTTCTTCACGCACGTCAGATAAAAATAACAACTGTAATATCGGGAATTAGTAAAATATTTTACATTTTTCTGCTTCTTCTTGGGTGCCAGCCGAATCTCTCGGATCAGCTATTTCTGCTAATGTCAAGTGTTTAAAGTCTTCGTCGTGATGAAATTAATGATATAATTAGAAAAAAATGTGAATTTTACATTTACTTTTTTTATTTTATTTTAAATTTTTAACTGAAAGTTAACTATAACTACGTTTTTGACATAAATGTACAGATATTACATAATCCGAAAGCAGAGAGTATATATAAATGGGTCTATGACAATAGAGAAATATTTTATGCTCTGTAAAACTAAAAATTGTATTGTCTTTGCATAGTCTATGGTAAGAAAGGCATCAAGTGTAGTATTTAATCTGAAGGCTGTAGAAAGTAAACGCTTTAAGTAATTTAAATTAGACTTAAGTTATGAAAGGAGTGAAACATTTGGATAAAAGTTGCCAATTCTTCTAAAAGTCAATGATTCCAAACTTGTCTAGTTATATTATTTACGTGTTCGCTTTTCTAAAGGCCGTACTCATAACGTCTCCCTACCTTCGGTTTCGAGTTTCAGAATAATGTCAAAGTAAATTGCCATGAATTCATAATATGCAATACGGTATTAACACAACAAATGCATTAGAGGGAACGTTATATAGTCAATGCCATTTAATTGTTGACTGGAAGACTATCAATGTAAGCGTATATTTTCACATTACTATATTACAACTTTCAACATACATCTTCCTAGCTTTTATTATTCCCAAGATTAATTGGGGTGGGCTACTAGTTTAACCGGTTTCACCTAAATATTAGTTTTTCCACGGATCGACTGGCATCGGACCTCCACAACCTTGAGGGTAAACTGAACTTGAATTACAACAAATAAACAAGTAAAGTAAAAAAATACTAATGTTCTTGATACTTCTTTTCAGAAGAAGCCCTAGTAATTATTTCAAATTTATTACTAATACAGTTCTGAGAAAAGTGATCGTGAAAGATAGAGAGATCCAAAGATGACCATGAGATTATCTTATAAGAGTGTTTTTACCCGACTAATAAAGTCATGTAAACCGTTCCAGAGCTTAGCCGTAACAAACAGACAGACAGAAAAAAAAAAAAAAATTTGATGTAAGTACTACTGTACTACTGTACACTTTCAAATGCATTGAGTGAAAACTTTGTCAATTTGAAATTATCTACAAAGAGACACTTTAATTTTATTTATTTCTATTGATATCATTGGCTGAACCTAAGAAAACCATAATAATATAATTTTCTTTTGAAACTTTCCAATATAAAATATTTGACTTGTAAACTCCGGCAAAACATTAGTTCCTCTTAAATAGAACCTTTCGAATAACTTTTGATTTAATTTATCTCAGTCCACTAGTCTCGCATAGTTTAGAAACAAATTCTAAACATAGCCAATGGTTGCGAATACTTCATTTTCGCTTAATTAACTTGGTTTTACCTTGTTGATACTTTATTTCCACTTAATCTAGTTGTATTTTAATAGGAATGCTTTTGAAAGCTATTTCCTATTTTCACCTGTACATAAACTTTTTATTTCTGAGTGATTTAATATATTTTTATTTTTGAATGTTTAAGTAAAACAGGACTCGCAAATAATAGCTGTTTAAGCTATAAATTAGGCTGTAGTTTATGTAGGAATAGACATACTCCCATGATAATTTGAAAGCAAAAGAGACAAAAGCATCCTTTAACTACCTCGGTAACCTTTTATATGACTGATATATTTTTACGCGACTGCGAAAGGAGGGTTCTGTTTTTCGAGTGTATGAATGTATGTATGTACATTTCTTTGTATTTCTAAACGGCTTGTCGTATTTTTATGCGAGTGGTGTCAATAGATTCGTCTTAGTCGTGAGAGTGACACTGGGTACATCAAAATAAAAAATAAGGATTTTTGGCGCCAATATAAAAAAATTAATGTTTTCAAAATACATCGAGTGTGGTATCAAAATAAAGATTTTTTACGGTGATTACGAATATATATAAAACTTATATGTTTTTATTGTTAAATATTAACGCAGTCGGGTTTTTTATTTTTAATAATTTGTATTTGTTTAAAGACAAAGTAGAAGTAGGACGTCCAGTAGTAAATGTACATGAAAGTAGTGGAAATTAGCACACAAGATCTAATGGTAGCTGTAACACTTATCTTATCTAATACCTTTATTACCTGAATCACGTATCACAATGGAATTAGTGTGTTTCCTGCATAAAAAAAAATTGTTTCGGGGGCGATAAATAAATCTAGCTAGGATTCATTTTTAGAAAAACCAAACAAAAATACCGAGCAAAGCTCGGTCATCCAGGTACCGATACTTTACCTGTGTAGATTAAGATCGGAACTAGATGACGGCCAGTCTTCAGCTCTGATGAAGTCCGGAACGTTCATTTCTAACCAAGATTGGGTGGATCGAGCTTTATGACCCGGCGCCGAGTCTCACTGAAAGGACCATTCGTAGTTATTCAACATGGTGTTGTTAAAGGGCTTAACTACCTTCTCAAGAATAGTATCTTGATACGCTTGTGTCGATGTTTTGTATCTGTATACTTATTTATACTAAGTAGATATAGGTATTTAGATTTCTAAACCAAATTGCCAAATCAAATAAATTCCTTTTTAACTGACTTGTACATATTTTCCTCAATAAAATTTTATAGTAAACTACTATCACCTGAATGTTATAACAAAACGATACTTAAAAAGGTGTAACAACACCACAGAAAAATAAGGAAAAGTCTTCACCCTCGTATGTGAATGTAAACTTGTATTTTTAAGGTTTCTTTATAGTTTATCCTACTAAAGTTTTCACTTAAGGTTTCAAAGTTTGTTTGCAAAGTATTCAGTAGAAAATCTAAAGTTTTGCTCTAAAATCTAAACATTCAAGAAACTGTGTTGAAACATTTTCAAAGGATAATTGACTTTAATCTTATAGTGAATCCACAAATGTGAACCTATCGATATTAATCGATTTTCTCCCTATTTACAAGATTTTATAAAAGGTGCAGGTTCGGCCTCATATGGAATACAGTCCTCATGTTTGGGCGAGGGCACCCCAGTACCGTACAGTCCTCTCTCTGGACTGCATTCAACGGAGAGCGATTCTAATCGTCGACTGCCAAGAAGTTTCAATTCGGACTCTTTGGCACTGCGTAGAGATGTGGACATCATCCTACGCGACAGCATCCCCATCTTTTCTGCCTCGCACAACAAAACTGTGGAATGAAGTGCCTGCTGTCTCCTCGGACCAATACGACCTTCAAGAAAAGAACGTACTCCTTCTTAAAAGTATCGGCAACCCACTTGTGACGCCTCTGGTGTTGCGGGTGGGCAGCGGTAATCGCTTATAATCAGGCGATACGTCTGCTCGTTTGCCCTCTATTCAATAATAATAAAAAAATGCAATATTCCAACAAATCTGCAACTTTTAAAAGGGTTTGGATTGCAAACGTATTAGATCATTTTGACATCTTGTTAATAGTTTATATATTTCTGATGGTATCGGCTGAGTGCCAACCACCTGGACACGAATCAACGTGACCTAGACGTCCTTAAATAGATTCGAACTCAGGTCGGCAGGAGCAAGGAAAATATGTCCAAATGGGGTTTTGAGGGCGTTGACCACCTAGGTTGTTTTTGCGGTGCAATTCAAATAATTGTAAATGTCCCATCATCTTGCATCATTTTCTGCTTGCCCGGAGACCTGCACCAGGGAGGACCTAATAGCTACCACTAACAGTGCAATATTTGCCGTCGAAACGCTAAGATAAAGATCTTTTTGTGATAAAATCTAGGGAGATTTAAAATGTAGTATAATATATTATTAAATTAATTTAATGAAAACTTTTAAACATGTTTGAATTGTTTCATCACCATCAGCCTGTCACAGTCCACTGCTGGACATAGGCCTCTTGCACTAGATTGTATTACTGGATCTAAACATAAGATGAACGGGTTTAAATCTAGGACCTGAAACATTTTACTAGTAAGCATGAAACCAACCTCATTATTTGACATAATGACTCAAGAAAAACTTAAAAATATATTTTGCCCAATATATGAGCTGTTATTTCACTCAAAATTAAAGAAAAATGTTTTTCAATCTACCCTTCAAATTATTTAATTGAGGGACCCAAGAAAACCTAACTATTAACACCACCTCTACCAATAATTCCTGTATTTACTGACTAACGAGCAATCAAATCAACGGCATTCGGTGTTCAAAAGTCTTCAAAATAATATTTACTTCTACCCACCAAAACAATTGATCCTAGGCTTCCTTGGTCACGTTTATTCCGCCCAGTTGCACCGTTTGTTCCGCATTGTTCCGCCGTTCGAGTCTAATTAACTAGCAGTCAATTGCAGGACGCCTTCAGACATTACCCAGTCAGGCGGGGCCAATTATACGCCAATTAATTTTGCAATAACAACAGGGATGGTAACGGTGGAACTTATGTGTGAGCCTATAGGCGGTAAAGTGCTTTGATTTCGGCTCAAAATACGTAAAAGTAAACAATATTTAAGATGTTTTACAAGGATCTAAGACGGAGTTTTTTGTGAAGTATAATAAAAATTACTCGAAACCCGTTTTCTCATGTTGCTCAACTTTTTACTCAAGGGGTGACAACGCACTTGTGTTTTTTGCTATAGGCGACGGTAGTAAGTTACCACCATGACCGATCTGTTGGTATGCTCCTGAAACATAGAAATAAATGTTCTGACGGGTGGAATCGAAAATGATAGGATAATCTATCTTATACCTTTCAAAGAGTAACCCTTGTATATACCTATATAATCTGAATCTCTGAATGATTTACATGAAATTTAGTATACAGTAGGTCTCAGAGGCGATAAATCGAATGAGCTAGGGTTCATTAAAAAAAAAAATACTGAAACAAAAATACGGAGCAAAGCTGTCATTCAGATACTAATCTTAAAGAACCATTATCAAAAGTAACATTTATTAAACAGTATCATTATATTTTCCCAGTTTTATTGATTTTAGTTGCAATACATTTTGAAACACTGGAAAAGCTAAAAAAAATTGTATGGAATAGGCACGCGTTGAAATTGTATAGGGTGTCACGCGTCATCGGCGCTCGCCTCCCACCGCTGAGCCGCTGTCCCTACCACCGACACATAAAAGGACGAGCACACTACAGCTCGACCTCTTTCGCCCGGCGTCTACCACGCCGGACGGCTGCGCTGCCCTCTACGGGGGGTCGGCCTCTAAAGCCGACCCCAGCACTGCACTCTTTCGCCCGGCGTCTACCACGCCGGACGGCTGCGCTGCCCTCTACGGGGGGTAGGCCTCTAAAGCCGACCCCAGCACTGCACTCTTTCGCCCGGCGTCTACCACGCCTGGTGGCTGGGCCGCCCGGCCTACGCCGGAGCCCCAGCACTGCACCTCTTTCGGCCGGCGTCTACCACGCCAGTCGCCGCTGCCGCCAGCGTCCCTTCTCTCATCGCAGCAAACCAAGTTAAGTGCCTTTAACTTGGAGGACGACCGCTTGATCGAACCTCTCAGGGTCCACATCCTAAAGCCACTACGTGACACATGGCGCCCGACTGAACTGAGAGATTCGATCACGGTTTACCTCATATTCTTTTTATTGTGTATATTTTGTGTGTATTACTTGTTTTATGTTGAATCCCATCCAGGAAAGTGTTTTTTTCTATTATTTCGCTGTGAACACGTGCCAATCAGAACCGCGTGTACAACCCGGTCACATTATCTCGAGACCTGGCGTCGATGACGTCACGTCGCGTCGGCGCTCTGATATGGTGCGCAAAACAAGTATCCTCTAGTAGGATATTATTATAAACAATAAGATTTCCAACAAAACAAATATTGTGTTAATTAATTTAATGTAGGTAATATTATTATAATAATATTATCATAATCACATTAATTTTAATTTATCTATTTCTAATCTATTTTACATGCACACTGTAAATGAAATTGTACTATGAAATGCAAGAAATAAAAGGCTTTTTATTTATTTATTAATTAATATAATTATAATGATATGATTAAAATGATGGAAAATAAATGAAACAATATTGGTTAAGTGGGTACAAGAAGTGTTTATTACACAAAATTAGACTAAAAATCTTCTTCAGAATATATGATTGGCTCAATGCCAGTCATTGTCTCATTATCGCTATCGCTGATCTCACTGTCCGAACTCTCTTCGCCTAGGGATATAATTATTTCACGAACATTTTCTTCTTCAAGGTGGTCTTTCTCCCAATACTCCTGTTGTAATCTTTCAACGTGATTTACTTCTTTTTTCCAGTCGGAAGGAGTGATGGAATTAATCGCATCTCTTGTTAATTTTTCTATTTCTTTTTCCGACTGGGTAACATTTTTGTCTGCCACCCTTTGCTTCACTAGATTCCAGATATATTCAATCGGATTTAAGTCACAGTGATAGGGTGGCAGACGTACTATTTCCTGACCATTCTCTTTCATTAATTCGTCGACGACGTATTTTTTTGGAGGCTTTGTCCTTAAAATTATCGGGTACAATTCTTTTTTCGTCATATTCTCGTCAAACGGAACGTTATTGTCACGCAACCAGTTTTGCATAACAGATTTGAGTGATGCACTCGTGGGTGCCTTTATTGATTGCGTTGAATGGTAAGGTGCATTGTCAATGACGACTATACCGTTCGGCGGTAAGTTAGGTAGCAACTTTTCTTTGAGCCATTTCAAGAAATTATCCGTGTCCATCTCATGATGATAGTCGCCTGTTGTCTGTTTACATTTATATAGTAATTCTGCGCCTAGTATGAAACCGTTTTCTCCCCCAGCATGCACAAGAATCCATCTCTGGCCGGGGTTAAAATTTTTTTTTACGCTGCTGTCGGTACTATTTTGCCAACATTTATTAACGGTGTAGTGTGAGTGAATCCATGTTTCGTCTAGAAACGTAACCGGTTTTTTATGTGCGCCAAGGTCATTGTTTTCTTTCATCCGGCGCAGGTAGCGAGCCCTCCACGCGGCAATATCTGGCTTTTGTATTAAAATTGTACGGGCGTTTTTACATTTTTTGAATTTATATCCCAAATGGTCAATTAAAATTTTTCTAAGGTAACTTCTTTCACCTTTAAAATTTATATCCCTTTTAGCGACTGCCAAGATTTTCTTTAAGGTTGGGATTTCTTTTCTTACAGTATAAAAACTGTTAATAATATTACGTATGGCACAGATGTCAAAATCATCAATTTCGATTTTTTTTTTGTACTTCTTGCGCTTTTTACCTGGTGTTGACAATTTTTCTTCACGTGTATCGTTGCTAGAACCTTGACTAGTACTCGTACTCGGTGTAGCATGTTGCAGTGACGCATGCCGCAATTCTTTGGCCTCCTTTTTTATTCTCATCAAAGTACATTTTGATATTCCTGTTGCAGCACAGGTTCGTTTAACAACTTGATCTACAGGTATTACGAATTGCTTGTTAGCTTTCTCTGATTCAAAGAAAGCGAGAACTTTCAGGATTAAATTTCTTGCTTCACTGTGAATAGGTTTTCCCATATTTGAAAATAATTTCACTGTCCCACTTCAAAGCAACGAAATAGTAACAAAAATGTCCAAACTAAACCAAAATGTCCAAACTTAACAAAAATGTCCAACGTTGCAACAAAAACAATATTTTAACGTAACAGCAATAACAAAATAACAATAAAAGTCCAAACGTAACAATAACAATGAAATGTTTAAAAATATACCACGAAAACAAGTCAACGCGTATCGGCAACGAAAGTGCTAACCGTACTGACACGCCGTGGCGAGCGCGGGGAGGTGAAAGGAGAACGGGGCGGGAGGTTCGCATTCCAGCGAGGTCTCTAGATAATGTGACCGGGTTGTACATTCATGTGCTTCTAATTGCTTTTCTATATATTCTTTTTCATTAAAACACGTGCCAGTCGAAACCGCGTGTATATTCACGCACTTTTATTTGCTTTTTCATATTTTTTCGCTAGAACCGCGTGTGCAAAAAATACTTTTAATTACTTTCGCTTAAATTTTGTTCGCTTGTGGCTTATATAAACCGCAATTTAAATGCAAGTCGTTGGAATGCGTTGAGTCGCAAACGAAAACCGGTTTCGCACGCGCAGAACCACGCCACGCCACGCCCTACGGCTCGCTTAATCTTAATGTAACAACCTGGATGAAATTCAATAAATTTTATTTTTCTTTCAAACACACCTTAATGGGTTCGATAGCTATATCTAACTTAATTAATTCTGTTCAAATATCTAACTAGACCAAACTTGGCTTCATTACTAAAAACTTAATTATTACTTTGAGTCATTATTAAACTTATCTAAACTTAAACTACATACTCGTATTATTCATCTAACGCGTAATTTTTTTCTTTCAACTTCTATATACATCTGCGGCTATGGTCATTTCATTTACTATCTAAAACTCAAAAATGGTACATGTTGATACCTCTCTAAAACTAATTCCTATAACTTGTTTTTCTGGTAGGTACAATGGATGCGATTTGTTTTCTAAATGAGGTTACTAACATTAAACTATACTTTTCTAAACTATATTAAATATGTGTTAAATAATATCTAACACAGTGGTTCTTAGTCTTGTCGTTTCTCGTTCATTTGTTGCTTGATATTTTCTTAAAAATTAGCTATAAATGATGTCGATCGGTGTAGCATCGATTACATATTACATATATATATTTGACAAAACACCTTGAGTCTTGTCGTTTCTTGCCCGTCTATTGTTTACGTATTCTCTTAAAAATGCATTCTAACAATGATAGAAGCGTAAACCTATAAAATAAAATCTTCAAATATTTCTAACCACTAAATTTAATTTTTTTGTAAGGAGTGGGCAAAAATCAAATTAAACTAAAACAATTAATTTGATGACTAAGTAGCTGTTAATAGTATCGTCGTCGATCGTTCACTCTAAATTGTTCTGGGCTAATTTAAAGCCTCGTGGCGACATAACCTCAAAAGGTACTTAACCATATGGCTACTATTTAAACAAAATAGCTACCATAGTTTTTTTGCACAATGTGATCGTCTCGGATCCTTGTTCTAAAATTTGTATTCTAAAATACTACTTTTTGATTTCTTCGTGTACATTTAGTACCTACTTTTCTACTTTGTTTCGTTCGATAAATTTCGAAATGCATTCTAAATGTCTACTAATAAATAATATAATACTATTGACCGCTGCAACGTACTACAGTACTATATACTAAAGCTACAATCTACTATATCATATTCTATCGACCTTTGGAATTCACTATACAGATGTTCCACTATAGCTACATATAAAATATACCTATAAACATGTTGTTCTTACAACATTCTTTCACTATTCTCAACTTGAGACAATTTTATCTAGTGATGCTTGAGATGTAGGTGGATTTATATAAAGTTGCAATACGACTACATAAAAATAATCACATAATGTGGGTATCGTATTGGCATGAATGTTTCTAGTCTGTATGTTCGTTGGTGTATATTTTGGTCTAAACCAATATACCTACTTATTTAATCTCTTTATTCTCGTTGCTAGAATCCTATAACTTTTTAAATTTACTCTCAAAATGAGTATATCTATGTCTAACCGGCTATACTGCCACTTTAACTAATTAACTCTTAAAGGTTTACTGACAATTTTGATTGGAATTTAAGCTTTGACTGTTCGCCTCTATCGGTGGCAGGTATCGCTCTGTGCTAAGCACTTGATCATCCACCAAAATGTCGTGAACTCTGTTCCTCTAACCCTAATGACGCCCGACATCATGTCTTCTGAAAGACACTCAAGGCCCTACCCCTTGATAGTTACTACTTGTAACCTTTATGATGTTGTGACATCATGTCTTCTGAAAGACACTCAAGGCCCTAACCCTTGATAGTTACTACTTGTAACCTTTATGATGTTGTGACATCATGTCTTCTGAAAGACTCAAGGCCCTACCCCTTGATAGATTACTACTTGTAACTCTTATGATGTTGCGTCATCATGTCTTCTAAAAGACCTTCAAGGTTCTAACCCTTGAAATATTTATACTTTTAACCTGTCGTTTCGATTTTGATTGAAAATGACCAAATATTACTACATGAAAACTTATTATTTTTGGGGATTTATTTATTTATAACAGAGCGGTCGGTAACTCTTTAAACAAGCCTTAAAGCCAAACTTATTATTATTATTGGGGATTTATTTATTTATAACAGAGCGGTCGGTAACTCTCTAAACAAGCCTTAAAGCCACATATATATATATATAATTAATTAACTACAAACAATTATTTTGTTCCCTTATTCTCCTAAACAGTCGTTTCAATTTCATTGAAAATGACCACATAAACTTATCTAAATACCCTAATCGACACACCGCTGTATACACCCTAAACTATACTCGGTGAAACGATACATCTAAACTACAATTACCTACTTATATCTACTAAAAACTACTAAAAGCTACTAAAAACTACCAAAAACTACTAAACAACTTTTTCTACTTGATAATTCGCGACCAGAGAATCTATCATCAATTTAAATACTAAAATCATTCATTTCTCTAAACTACTAAATCTAATACTACAATTTATATTGAAATTTAAGTCGTCACTGTGGTCGCATCTATATTGCTACGGATTTTGATCCCAATATAGTTGATGAACCACGAGATGTATGTATACACCAAGACTTTAGACTATCAACCTTCTATCTTTGAGAAGGTACTGGCAGCTCGATAATTTTATTTTCTCAGTGACGAACACAAATATTTTATAAAAATTGGCCCCTAAATAAGTCAAATCTAATATCATTTCTAAAAGGTCTCGTTTGATTGGCAAATATTAGCCAATGTTAGTTAAATCAATTAATAAACAGTGATTTTGTTTACTCATTCCATAACTAACACTTTTTACAGATGGGTTTCTGTTTTATTTATCTGTAATATTTACTTCCTGCGTCGTGAATCAACTTTATCTTTTTGTTCTTAAATAATAATTCATTCTTGCTTACTACAAAAAAATAAAAACAAAATAAATATCGCACTATAAAATCATAATCTACAAAAACTTTTAACCTTTGGCTCAGTAGTTAAAAAGTCGAGTCAAACTCGACTTACAGGTTCGATTCTCGGTTGTTGTTGTCGATCTGGTTGTTTATTTTTCTCTTTCGCACATATGTCTTAGCTAGCATACCTACTTATAACTACAATTTTCTACTACTGCATCTACCTAAACAGTTAAACAAGTTTGCAACTATTATACTAAATTCTTTAAACATTTCTAACGGAGCATCAGAATGTATGACTCACTTTGTTTATGTTCTCGCTTGAACTTTTTATTTGAAATTTTATTTCAAACCTTTAAACTTTTATCTTCACTATATTTTTGCTATTGAACTAAGCTGATATGACCTTAGCCTGTTAGTTTGTCTTTTCCCTCTTATCTCTTTAAACTTTTTTTGTCTCTAAAAAAATCTGATCCTGCTTTAATCTTGTTCCCAGGGTACCAGCGAGGAGCTGCCGACAGTGGCGACCCCGAGGTCAGCGAATTTCCCCTAGGAAAAATTCTCGCCTAATGAGGGGGGTGTCACGCGTCATCGGCGCTCGCCTCCCACCGCTGAGCCGCTGTCCCTACCACCGACACATAAAAGGACGAGCACACTACAGCTCGACCTCTTTCGCCCGGCGTCTACCACGCCGGACGGCTGCGCTGCCCTCTACGGGGGGTCGGCCTCTAAAGCCGACCCCAGCACTGCACTCTTTCGCCCGGCGTCTACCACGCCGGACGGCTGCGCTGCCCTCTACGGGGGGTAGGCCTCTAAAGCCGACCCCAGCACTGCACTCTTTCGCCCGGCGTCTACCACGCCTGGTGGCTGGGCCGCCCGGCCTACGCCGGAGCCCCAGCACTGCACCTCTTTCGGCCGGCGTCTACCACGCCAGTCGCCTGCGACGCCTCTACGGGGATCGGCCTCTAAAGCCGACCCAGGACTACACCTCTTCCTTTTCTCATCGCTGCGAACCTACAGTTAAGTGCTTCTTGTCTGGAGGCACTGACTGGTCGAATCTCTCAAACCCACACCCTGACTGTACATCTATCTGTTTGTGTTATACTTCAGTAAATAAATTCTTTAAATTGTTGTTGTGAAGCGTCTAATTTAATCATCATCAGAACCTCGTGGCTTCACCACAACCTTCTAGGCTCCTAAAGCCACTACGTGACAAGGGCGTAGTTGTTTAGGCGGTCGCCTCGCTGCTCTCTACCACACTGAGTGTTGTTGGTTCAAATCCCACATGGGACAAAACTTTGTGTGATTTACAAATTTTTATCCTGAGTCTGGGTGTTATTTGTGTTCGTTTCATGGATGTTTGTAAAGTCCCCCGCGACATAGGATATACTCATACTGCGGGGGTGGTCTTTATAAAAATCACCATATTACTGCTCATGTTTCATAGGTCTAACCACAATAAATAATCTGGTTGCTTCGGTAAGTAACTGAATCAATTAGGACTGGAGGCCACAGCACAATGCCACCACTGCGGGTCCGAACAGGACTCCGTCCAGCATACACTGGAGGACTACCCCGCGTGGGAGTCCAAGCGTCGAGTCCTGGTCGGACAGATAAGACGAAACCTGTCACCGACAGCATTGATCGCGGCAATGTTGGCGGTCTTACATCTTCGCATTTATACAGATGAAACCAATTTAATTATAATTAATTGTAAATTGTAAAAATAAATATTCGGCTATTTTAAGTATTGATTTTACTGGCTTATTAGTTTTCCACTAGCCGTGTTTCTTGAAATCTGAATCTCCAATCTGACTCTAAAATAGTCTAGTTATTCTTATTTGCCTGTCAAACCTTGTTGGTGAATTCAAATCACACGGCGTACCTGTACCTAAAATAACATCTTTAATTAAGAAATCCGGTCCCCTCTTAGCACCTGCTTGCTAAAAGGTAACCCCCCTTTCGCATAAGCTAAATTATATCTGATTACCTTATTTTGTGCATACAAAATTAAAAGCAATAGGCACGAGCTTTATTTAAAGGTATTTTTATATCAAGTAGTCCTTTTCAGGTACTTTCGAAACGTTAACTTAATGATTCTAGTTCCGCGTTACTAAAATGTCATTCCTGTAGATAAAAACCGGCAAGAAACTCCATGATACTTTAAAAAAGCAGATGTACTATTTTTGTGTACAATATTATTTATTATGCAGCAACAACGCAAATTACTGACTTCCAAAATAAAAACTAAACAGGATCACTATCAGTAATAATATACAAGCTAGGCACATGAATTCTCTTTGGCCTTATCTTGATGTTTTCTATTCTTTATATACCTCTCTGGCCAATAATCATATAACAATGACTTAATCAAGCTAATAGCAATTACAGCCAGTCTGAATTACTTACGAACCGGTTGAGATGAGCATGCGTCTGATATTACTGTTTCTATTCTCATGAGATATGTATTTATTGTACATACGAGTATATATTACGATATGTTATTTGTTTCATGTGTTGTTTTTTGTCAATAAAAATCAATTCACAAAGTCGATATCAACCCGAGCGAATACGTGAGTAAAATCTATTGGGATTTACATGAAAATAAAGATGGTGGCGTTTTACACTGAATCTCGAGTTTTAATGCAAAAGGATTCATCATCAACAACCCATAATGTCCCACTGCTGGGTGCAGGTCTCCTTTCAGGAGAGGTTAAGGCCATAAGTCCCCATGCTAGTCTCCCCCCGAATGCGGGTTGGAGACTGGCAAGACTACGTTATGGCTACGTAATCTTGCCGTTGGATGTTTTTAAGCCGCCCAAAGGCCTCCAACCAAGCTTCCCGACTGTTATCCTATGATAACAACCGGGACCGTCTGCTTAACGTGATTTTCGAATCACGGAGACGCTCATGGTATCGTGCCACCAGCGGTGACCCATCACCTTTCAAAACAACACCTTCCCAAAAGGATTAAATTTTAACAATAGCAAAATACTAGCTTTTGGCCTTTGAAAATAGTAGCTTATGCGCAATTCTGATACTATAAGCTATATTACTCTCTGTTCAATAGTTTTTGTATTAAAAGTAACACCATCCATACATCCTCACAAAACTTACACATTTATAATTTTAAGCTAGGATAAGACACGTGATAAATTTTATCTAGTGTATCAATAAATGTTTTATCTACGATTCCTACGAGGTATATACCTCGTTTGAAAAATAAATAAATTAAAATAAATAATACAAGACGATGAAAGCATTTAACCATTATCTTTCCTCTGTGGTGTGATCAGACTGATCAGTCATCTGTTATACTTTATTTTTGAAGTGATAACTTCTTTTGGGAGGGTAAAAAGGGTAAAGGGTAAACAACAATGGTTGACTGGTAGAGAATGCCTGAGGCATTAAGTCCGCCAATGCACCACAAGTGCATAATGTATTAAATAAATAAACCGCTTTACAGCGCCAGTCTGTCTGGCTTCCCTTTCTTTCACTCAGAAAGGAAAACACTTTCTCAGAAAAGGAAGCCAGATAGACCGGTGAGATAGGCCAATTTCAATATTAAATAGTTCAACTTAGATTAGTTTAAATTATCACATCTGTCGGGCGTCCCGAGACGCACACGATTTTATTTTTTACTTCAAAGAAAATATTGAATTAAATTTAGATAGACAGTTAAAGGACGTATTACATCTCCCATTATGGGTAGTGAGGGTTTTCATTCCCTCGGAAGGTATCGATAAATGCTTAACATTTTATATGTTTATTTGCAACTTAGTAAACAGTATTACAATAAAATAGATTGCTTTATAGTTAAATATATACGTAAATGTCATTTTATCCTTTGTCGATTTTTCTATCTTTACCCTCGTGAAATCCAAGTGCAAAAACTCCCCGAAAACTTATAGCTAGATATTACTACTTACCGAATCCCGAGAAAAAAGGGTCTTGTTAGTAAGCGCGGTTAACTGCCGAACCGGATCAGGTAAACGTATAGTATTAATCACAAGAATACCAGTGTGATCGAACTAGTCAGCGTTTCGCTTTGTTGGGCTATGAAGAGGGCGAGATTGAAATGTAACATTTTTTTTTCTTCACGTCTTCACGATAACTGAGTACAGATTAAGTAGATCTGAAATTTTCAAATCTTCGTTGCAGTATGATTATCTAATCTGCTCATATTTTATTACATAGATAAAGGTATACAGATAATTAAAAACTCAAATGTTAAAAATCAAAATACAAAGTGGCTTAAAAATCTAAACAGAAAACCGATCAATTATGATTTAATCAAAATATTAATACATTAAATACTAGGTTCTAAACTGTTGCGATAAATTTCTAATAGTAACAAGACAAAAGAAAATATTATTTTCTTTATTTTAAATGTTTAATTTTTACTGCTATTCAATACTATGGTTACAATAATAAACACCATTATTTTAGGTATAATTGTACCTAGATACACATAAATTACCTACACTACACACACAATGTCGTTTACATTATCTATATAAACAAAATATTAACAAAACCAAAAACCGACTTCAAGGTTCGGCTTGTTTTCTCTTAGATGCCATCATCAGATTTTAGTGTCCTTATCATGATACCACCGTTGGGATATCTCCTTTCCATTAAAAAAAGAATCATCAAAATCGGTTCATAAACAACGAAGTTATCCGCGAATACACAAAAAAAAGATATACGGTTGAATTGAGAACCTTCTCCTTTTTTGAAGTCGGTTAAAAATGAATGTTGCTAAGCGTATAACTCGAGAATGGCTGGGCCAATTCGGATAATTCATGAGGCTTTAAAAAAATAGACAGATATGCGTGTCCACGGGAGGTTCACAGAACGTAGTCTGAACGGACAGCTAGTCTATAAATAAAACCCTTTTAGGTTACACAAGTGAAATCAAGGAACAATTCCAAATTTCTGTATAAAGATACCGCTGTTTTTCTAGCTCCATCTTCACTCACTCGCGTCGAACCTTTTCTCAGTCAGAATAGATTCTCATTCAATTATCTAAATGAAATCCGGATAAAGCTTGTGATCTCACAACGTTAACACAATTTGCGCTGGTCCAACGCTGAAGGAATTAAGAATCAAAGTTTTAGGACCTTGTAATCTAATAAATGGATGGCCAGCGTGACTTGTAGTTCTTTCATTAGGCAATTGTTCTAAGAGTTGTTTTTGTGCTCAGACGGTTATCTAGGAAATTATATTAGAAGTTAGTTAGTTATTTGTTTATTGGCGAAATACAATCAAGTCGTTTCATTTGCTTAATACATAAGTGTAATAAAATGATGTATTTTTATTAATCCAATCGAAAAAAAATATTATAATCTAAAAAAATATTTTTATTAAAAGTAAATGATTTATAGAGTGATCTTTCTCGGTGTCAATAAATTCTTGTTTTTGTTTAAGTTGCAATTGTATATCATAATGTTATTGAAATAATAAAATGCTTGAATATTCGAATGTTTTAGAGTATTTATTATTAATGATATTTAAGAAAAGGAAGACGATTGAAATTTAAAATCAATATTTAATTAATTTCGTTCACTTAACAAAACAGTTGATGCTTAAATCTAGTGAATAAATAAAGCACAATATTTAATTCAAGGAAAAGGTTGTTGTAAAAATGAATACTCTCGGCTGACGTCAGCGCCTCGCACCTTAACGCTTTACGCCGGATGTTGAGCACACATCGCCGGAAGCTGCCGGTACATACCGGATATGATGTACAAATTCCTGATATCCGCTCCTAGATGGTTTGTGCTTGTACACAGTTCTTTATGTAAGTTTTTAAAAGATGTAAAGTTACAGATTTTTTGAGATTCTAGAGTGTATTACAGATTTTTATTATGGCGTTGTTTAAATTATTAAGTTATAAATTGCCTTAGCCGTGCACTAAATAAGTTTACACCCATTTGGAATGTCATTTGCATTCGAAGTTCCATTTAGAGGATATAAATAAAGTTTAAATAATAAATATTTTGTATGTAATAATAGGACGTACGAGAATAATCCGGTCCGCTCCGAATAATTAATAACTCGAGTGCCAACTGGAAAGCGAGAACAACATATTATTATGCTCAATCCATTTCTTAAGGATTTTTTTTATATTTATTTCCTAAATTATAACTTTTTTACCGCACTTAAAATACGTTTGACTTGAAAAACAGTAATAAACTCGTATTCAGCCATTTGATATGTCATAGTACTAAATATTATGTATGTAATAATATATGTGTGAAATTTCTAAAGGATAAATTGTATATACGGTATGGTATGGAATATATTTGATACTGCATGCCGTCCTTTACTAGGCCCGAATACATGCTAGTATTAACATTCAACCCTTTTTAAAGCTTCAGTTGTGTTTGGAACTAGTCGATATTCTCTAAAATACACAAATACTGTAAATCCATTAGAAATATGAATATGTGTTATGATAAACAATCATTCTGGGTACTAATCCTTCCCACCACTATGACTCCTGTGTACCAGGATAAACATCAGTGTGACTCACGAACACACTAAGTTATGACACTCGCGAAGTTCCACGAAAAATATTATATCTTGAAACCTACAACGAAATTTATCAGAAGAAAACTGAAGTACCTAGTTGGAAATATAAAAAGTCCACATTAGTAAAGCAGCATACAAAATAAATAAAAATAGGCATACACCTTGTAACCCCTGAACTTGTCAGGTGGAAACTCACCGGTTTCGACTCAGGATAAATATGAGACCTCAGGGCGCCGTAAGAATTTTGATAAAATTTAAAGTGAGGGTGCAGAGGGTCCACGGGAGGCTTCAGTGAAACAACTTACGACACATACAAACTTTTATTTTGTTCAAGTTACTTTACAATTGATAAATAAAAAACTATAAAGTTATAAAGAAACTTACAAGGTAGTTTTAAAATAAAAAATAAAAATTATACAGTCTTTTTCTTTTACACAATAAGCCTGTAGACTGGACAGCACAGGATAGCCACCCTCTGGTCACCTTTCTGACTCGAGGTAGTCAGCCGTAGACTCTCTCCAGCTCAAGGTAGCTTGAGGAGACGTCCACCAGTGATCCACTTGTAGGTGCTAAGTAAAAGTATTAATTAATTTCAATTTAAAGATTATGTGAACTTCCCTCAAGGTAGGGCAGATGGGTCTTGAGGAGTGAGCTGTGAGCTGCCAATAGTCAATCCTCCTCAGCAACAAATCACGTACCACAAGACGGGTACAATGTAGGTAGACTTTCAGCGGTAATCTATCGACCCACAGACAGTGGGACTTGAACACTCACAAACACTACCAACAAAGATATCAATATTCACAGTAAGCAAAGCTTCCTCAGAGTTCATGAGAGAAGATTTAAGAAAAAAAAATATCTGCCACACACCCATCTATATAGACTTCTAATCGAATATTCTCGATGAAACCCCTTCCCCATTTCTGGATGTGCGAACAAGACGTACAACTTCCATTCTCCTTGCTTATTTGCGATCAATTTAAGATGTAATGAGAATCGTATGATACACATATGATAATGTCTCACTATTTCTAAGTGTCCGAATGTCAACAAAAAAATATCCTTCAAAACATACGCCACCTAGTGCCACCTAGGTGTACCAACAGCCCGGTATTTCGATCGCGCTCAACATCCAATTGTAGTTCGAACTACAGTGAACGAGAGGGCGCTGAAACAAAAATTGTTAAACATTGAAAGCAAAAAAACGATGCTACAACCTCTTAATTATTAAGTGAAACTATGCTTGATTTCTATAGTATGTGTGGCAGAATTGCCCGAACGCACGGAAACTTCATCCTAGTTGACCCAAGGTCCCCATTGTATACCACCCCAATATCATTTGTAAGCTATTCATCATAAAAGTTATTGTTGTAATGTAATCCGCAGCTTACGTTTTTGAGTCGATTCAAACATTCAAATCTAGTCGAAACCATTTTTTAATATGTTTAAGAAACTAAGTATATAATATAGTGCAAAGAGTACAAAGCGAACCCATTACAATTTAAAGCCACGCAATAGAAAAGAAGAGTATTAATTAAACCTTTGAGCGTTTCTAAGCGGATAAATGCATAAAAAGTTGCACTTAACTGAGCAGCATTAGGAGTCTACTAATTACTACGGAAGTGTCTTTCCCAGGATTAGTGCAAGAATCGAGCTTGATCAAAGTTAGATTATTGCTACACTGATCAAGAAAATATAGACGGTATTTAGGGAACAAGTTTAAGAGTTATCCATATACAAAACTGATTTAAGATTTCCTTAAGTATACGAGTTAACTTTAGTTAACTTAAGTTATTTTGTTTTACTAAAATTTGCTTTTGAACGTTGTAAAAAATTGTATTTCTATTTATTAGTTTAAATTACGAGTAATGTAATTTCAGCACATTTTATTGGTTTCTGATATTGGTACATGTTAGCGTAAGAAAGATACAAAATATTTTAGGTTTAAGTCAAAAGACTATGGAAAGAAAAACTTTGGAATACGAAGAAAATATGTAGAATTTTAATCTAGTCTTCAATTGAAAGAATAAATTCAAATGATTTTTTTATTGTTTTTTCTTATGTATGAATCGGGACTGAATTAATTATTCTCGTATAGGCACGTACGAGAATAATCCGGTCTTCTTCAAATAATTTATTACTCAAGGGACAAGTTGAAAGTCATAAGCTCAATAGATAGATTTTTTGAAGATTTTTTCATTTTTTATTGCTTCCAATTCGTAAGTTCTTTTACGGCCGTTGATATTTTTACTTTTTTTGCGTTGCTTTTGTCAAAGTAATAAACTTTAAAAGCTTTTGTTACAGTAATAAACACATTACATTATCCAGCAATTTCCTTTTAAACGTAACGGAATGTGCCAATAATACAAGTAAATATTCCCCAACAATTTCTCTCCAAATAGAACTACAAATCAAATCAAATACAGCTACATTAAAGTTCAGCGATACGTTGTACAATGATCCGTGAAATATATCTGTCTGGGTATGATTTACTCGCGAACAATTCATCATAGGTAACCGTCATAGCCAAACTACTCCAAATGATATACGATATGATATCTAGTTTCATGAAATATATTTTGTTTTTGTTTATATTGTGCAGTAAAATGAAGTTTGATATGGACGCTTAGTTGTCGTTAGGATTATAATATGAGCAACATAAAAGTTGATCAAACATATGAAGGCTCTCTTCTTATAAAAAGGAAGTAATTAATGGAATCATAAAGATTAAAATAAATAAAGTGGTGTTGGAAGTTGTTCTTAGTGTAAAAAATATTAATCTTTACAATAGTAACGGATACTATTACTTTTTATAGTAAATGTTCGATCCTAACTCGACTATTTTGTAGACGTAGTATTAGGTCTTTACCTATGAAATTGCCGTTTTGTATGCAATAAGTGAAAGTAATTATTTTTTCAAACTTTTTTATTTCTGTTACTCGAAGTATTCACCCATGCAATTGACGCATCTTTGCCAACGCATTGGCAGTTTATTGATGCCCTTCTTGTAAAAATCAGCTGGACGGGAGGCAACAAACTCTTCAAAGGCATTTTGTACTGCCTCTCGGGAATTGAATTTTTTACCCACTAAAAAGTTGTCTATATTTTGGAAAAAGTAATAGTCGGTAGGTGCAAGGTCTGGTGAGTATGGCGGATGAGGGAGAGCTTCCAACCCCAGCTCTTGCAGCTGCTTCACGACAACGCGCGACCCCATACTGCGCAACAGACAGTCTCCAAGCTGCAAGAGCTGGGGTTGGAAGCTCTCCCTCATCCGCCATACTCACCAGACCTTGCACCTACCGACTATTACTTTTTCCAAAATTTAGACAATTTTTTAGTGGGTAAAAATTTCAATTCTCGAGAGGCAGTACAAAATGCCTTTGAAGAGTTTGTTACCTTCCGTCCAGCTGATTTTTACAAGAAGAGCATCAATAAACTGCCAATGCGTTGGCAAAGATGCGTCGATTGCATGGGTGATTACTTCGAATAACAGAAATAAAAAAGTTTGAAAAAATAAGTACTTTCACTTATTGCATACAAAACGGCAATTTCATAGGTAAAGACCTATTATTAACTTTGATGTTGCAGTGACAGCACTGTGTGATTGTCTTTTGGCAAATGTCAAAGTGACACTTTTGTTAATAATGTCTTGTCACTGTTGCTTAGATTTCGGGCTAGGACAGTCGAATATATTTGGAAATATTGTTATTATAAATGAAATGGCGCGGATCGCCTCGTAAATAGACTGTCGGAGCTGTTTTTGTAGAAAAGTCGATTAGTGTCGTGGTTTAATTTGTTGTATTTAGCTCGATGAAGATATAGGACCATCGTGATTTGACCGGCTAAATAAATTGTTAAAAGCCGTCTGGCGGCAGGTGTATAATTCGGTTAGGGCCGTCTTATTTGCAAATTGTGAATTCCTCACTTCGCAAGCGGGTGAAAACCGTTCGAACAATGTTTGATTGTATAACTTTAATGTAAGAAATTAGGATTGAGACTTCTCGCGATACTCGAAGTGATTCAGTTGTGTGGTGTGTGACGGGATCTGCGTGGCTTCAAAAGAGGTACATCTCGTCACTGAGCAGCAAAAAAACCACCAGAACACAATCCATAAGTAGTTTCTTCATATAACTGTCAGTTAGGAAAAGGGGTGGAACGGCCTGCGAGGTGTAATTAGTCTTACTGATGGGCCCTAAGGCGATTTCACCAGGTTCTTGACCCTTGAGAAGGAAGCAGCACTGCTGGACGGATTAAACAGTAAAGGTATTCATATCTGAATCTAGCTATTTAGCTCACGGTATCGCCCGTGTGAATATTTCTTTTTTCTTTTTATAATAACTAACTTTAAAAATTACGAACAACCATACAATCGTTAACCCTAATAAAGGTGAAACTAAAACTCTAAGTAGGTGCTAACAATAAAAAAAATAAGTTTATAGCCAATAATGGCAAGTCATTTTACAAGTACCTATAATATCCTATAATGATCGCTGAGATCATATTGAACTCCCCTTATTACCCATCTACGGAAATGTTAGCGCCACATAAATCGACATATCCGGAGTTGTTCGTAGTTTTTACACCACAGTGACCGCTCCGAACGGAATCATGAACTAAGTACCGAACACTCATATAACAAAGTTAACGAACCACGAATGGGTGCAGGGGAATAACTCGAAATGGTAGATTGCAACAATCGCACAAAATGCAGTAAATTTTGCCAAATTGAACAAGCTGGAGATGTGAGCGGGACGAATATTATTTTCCAGATTAAAATATTCGTGGAAAATATACGTGTGGCTTTTGAGGTCACTTGGTTCTGAATTTATAATGTAGCTGTAGGTTAGAGATGTCATGATGGTCAAGGAATGATAAAATACACTATGTTATTTAAAACGGATTTGAAATTGAATATGTTTGCACCTAGTGAAATAGTTTTTCACTATTAGCCCAAAATCGATCAGAGTAGCGTGCAATGGGGTGCCTATTTGGATGGAGTGGACTGCAATAAGCTGATTATGAATAGCCACACTACAAATACAGTTCAGAAAGAATATAAATAAACTTACAAATAAGTCTAAAGGCTTGTAAGTATTTAAAACAAAATGCATTTATTTACTTAGAATATTTACAGACATTTACAAAAATAATGTATGCAGGGCTATGAGGATTGAGGCAGGCAGGAGCAACAGTAAGACAGGCATTGAATCTCATGTAATCTTAGAACTTGCTAAATCTATAAGAAAGAAAGAATTGAAAGAAAGTGAATTTTCTTAGGCTTTTACTAAATTATAAATTAATAAGATTTTCCCCTAGGTCCTCAATGTTTTGCAAGTTAATGGATAATACATTTTGATAAATCAATTAATCATTTTCATTTGCAGTTAATCTTATGACTTGATCCGTTCATAATACGGTAGTGAACTCGCATTTGTATAAAGTTGTGCGGTGTAACTTTGAACGAATTATTCATCTCCGTGCCGGATAAAACGACCGTGACGTCACCGCATTTAGACTATTGTAATGAATCTACAAGTGAAATGGACGACTTATTAATTCTTAAGAAAAGAATAGAAAGAAAATAAAGGTATTCTTAACATTTGACCCAAAAATAAATCTTCGATAGAGGTCGCTACAGAGTAAGTCTGATTGTCAGATTAAATTTTTGTATGTTTTAGTAAAGTTTAAATGTAATAAATTAAAGCATATTTTTATGTGAGATACCTACGTATGATGTCATACCGTCCTGTTTCAAACTACAAATTTAGTTTTAACATTTATTGACGATTATAAAATAAAATTATTCAAGCATGTTTTGCGACAATTTTCATGACAATATGTTTTATTGCCGACTTAGATCGCAAAATATTATTTTGTGAGCATGACCATCTACCTTATTTTAGTCTAGTTTTAACATATTTTTGCCTTAATCTTTGATTTTCTTCTATATAAACCTTGTCCTAATAATAACGAACATATAGAAAAAAGAATTACTCAATTTGGTGCAGGCGATCGGATGTTATGCGCGTACATACATTTCGGCGATTCATTTTTATATATATAAATGTTGATTGTGCACTAAAATATGTTACAAATTAGTTCTTTAGCGGTATAATGAAGGTCCCACATTTAGATAAATGTAAGCTTCTGAATCGAACATACTAGATTTACGTAAATTAATAAAAAAATCACTTATTTATGGTTGCTATATGTGAGGTATTCAGAACTTGTCGCCAGCGGAATTCATATTTCCATATGTATATCTTTTCTTCACGTAGTATAAAATTAAGTCACTTTCGCTCTTATAACTACTTTACGGATTTTAATGCAGTTTTCAGCAATGCATAGAGCGATTCAAGAAGAAGGTTTATATCTATACTAGGTACATGCATATCATAGTCGAGGAAATCCGAGAACTTTAGAGACTTACATGCAAAGCCAGGTCGTGTTGCTAGTAGATTATAAATTTGTAAGTAACTGTCTGTCCGTATTTTACGCTTTCACATCTAAGCCGCAATAACCGACATAAACGAGGGCGGAGCCGGGGGCAAAAGCAAGTGTACAATAAAAGTTTTCTTCCTGTAAAGTTATAAGCCTCATAACTGTTTGCGTTTAGTATCAGCACTGTTACCAAGTTACGCAGAGTCCCCGGAGTAGCCTCAAGCAACATTCTACATACGGGCACATTATGCAAGTTAGGTTGTACAAGTTGCTGGGACTAAGTTTACTATAAGTAGCTAGTTGTATACTTAGGTGATTGTGGTACGATACGTTGGCGTTCTGGGATTTGAAATCAACAGATTAAGCTGTAAGAGAAAACATAAATATATTTTTTATTGT
Organism: Diaphora mendica; assembly: GCA_949125395.1. Taxonomy (NCBI): domain Eukaryota; kingdom Metazoa; phylum Arthropoda; class Insecta; order Lepidoptera; family Erebidae; genus Diaphora; species Diaphora mendica. The sequence goes on from OX421319.1 coordinate 23,114,485, forward strand.
GTTAAATTTTGGCATGTTTATATTTTTTAGAGTACATTTTTTTTAGGGTTTGTATATTTTTATTGTTTTCTTATTTTACAAACTTTTTATTAACTTGCAATGTATGTATGCATGTTTAGATGGAATCTTGCAACTCAATTTTGAAGCAGACATCTTCAACCGATTTTTCTGCAATTTTGCAAGCATATATATACAGCGTGACAATAGAATATTATAATGACATGGAGCTGATCTGATGCTGGAGCTGGAAGGTGGCCATAGGAACTCTGTAAAGAAACGTCGCAACATCATCGACTTAGGACTCGTTTGCATTCTAGTAAAAGCTTGTGTTTAAAAAGCTTTTTAAATTAATTTTTTTTGTTTAATAATTTACGAGTTTAAAATTGAAATATTCAGTGCAAAGCAACACGACTTAAATATAAATATTTAATTTGATTTAATGGAAAATAAAGAATAGCAGTCAATGTGTCTATTTTTTCTTTCATGTATTAATCGTAGTGTGTCTAAATAAAAAACCATATATTTCAGACTCCAGAGTTCGGACACATAACGCCATCTAGCTTTAAACTAAGCAGAGCTTGTACTATGACAGCTGGATTGACTGTTAGGACTTGGATTTTTTTGTAATTAAACACTTATACAATAAATATTTTCAGATCATACAAACATTTGGTCCGCTCTGGGTCGAACCCGAGACCTGAAGCACTACAGCCACATATGGTACCACTGCTCTACTGAGGCAGTCATTCAATATACATCTCTTAGTTGCAGTTACTTTAATGTCAACGCTCCGATGATAGTCAATTCCTATGAACTGTTCTACACTTTCCTAACCAGCAAACGATCTCATAAGTTTAACATAAACGACGACAGTAAACAGAATCCAATTACGTTCATAACGCAAGTCGCTACTTCATACTTGTATAAATTACACTCCCAGTACTGGACCAAGTTTAATAAGAAGCCACCTGTCGGCCCCGCTCGGATTTACTCTTAATTGCTGTTCAACGTTTTACTTGCAATATACTAAGTTTGTGCATAAGTTAAGTGTTCCAAAACAAAGATATAAAGTCGATTAAATGAAATAATTTAGTTGAGCTTTTATAGTCAACCAAAGGAAAAATGTTTTAGAGCTTCTTTTTCGTTTAATATAAAAATTATTGATCAACACATAATACTACAATATAGCTATCATAGTAAATAAATTTACAACCAAAAGAGTATATGCATATTTTAATGCAATTAGGTTATAGTTACCACAGCTTATTTCTTAAGTTGGTCTGTAGTAACTCTTTTATGATTTCACCAGATCAACTCAGTCACAGTCAGTGGCCCGGATGGAATCCCTCCTATTGTGTTGAAGATGTGCGCTCCAGAGTTGGCACCGGTCTTAACGCGTCTTTTTCAGCTCTCCTACTCTTCTGGCGTAGTCCCGACATCATGGAAGGCAGCATTGGTCCACCCGATCCCTAAAAAAGGTGACCGCTCAAATCCATCTAACTACAGGCCGATAGCCATAATTTCCCTCTTCTCGAAAATAATGGAGTCCATCATCAATCATCAACTCCTGCGGTACCTAGAGGATCATCATCTGCTTAGCGACCAGCAATACGGTTTCCGTAAGGGTCGATCAGCTGGTGATCTTCTGGCGTACATGACACATCGCTGGGCACAGGCGATTGAGACTAAGGGGAAAGCCTTGGCAGTAAGTTTGGACATTGCGAAGGCCTTTGATCGGGTCTGGCACAAAGCGCTTCTTTCGAAGCTCCCTTCTTATGGGCTTCCCGAGAAACTATGTGAATGGGTCACCAGATTTTTAGCAGGTAGAAGCATAAAGGTCGTAGTCGACGGTGAATGCTCTGACTCTATATCTGTGAATGCTGGTGTCCCGCAAGGCTGTGTGCTATCGTCTGCTCTGTTACTGTTCTTCCTACATACACCACAAAGACACAAATTTGCGCGTTCACCGCTAAAAAGAGCTAAGAGAGCGATTCGAATCGTCGACTGCCAGGAATCTTCAATTCGGCTGGACTCTTTCGCGCTGCGTAAAGATGTGGCTTCGCATTGCATCTTCTACCGCATTTACTATGGGGAGTGCTCCGAGGAATTGTTCTGGCTGATTCCTGCCGCCTCTTTCCGCCATCGTCCTACGCGACAGCAGTTTCATCCCCATCACTTAGATGGCTGTCAGTCCACAACTGTGTGGTTCTCTAGGAACTTTCTGCCTCGCACAACGAAACTATGAAATGAACTGTCGCCTGCGATATGCCTGGACCAATACGACCTTCAAACTTTTGTCAGTAACACTTTTGGATCGACCAGAGAATCGAACCTGTGACCTCTTGATTAGCTGTCGCATACGGTGACTTAAATGTAAAATGTGTTTTCCAACATTTATTCCATGCCCTGGAGACGAATTTTTCCTTTACATACTTATGTATCTATAGAATAATTTGTTCCATGTAACGTTATTCATTATTATGGTCATATAGTATGACTATTTGTGCCTCGACATCTGGTTTCACAAAAAGTAACTCAAGTCCTTTGTGACAAAAAATAAGTGGCACAAAGAGGTTGTAGAGAATTAATAGCGACTAATAATGACTTCATATTACATGGGCATAAATTGGCGCATGAGGATTAGAAAAGGTGTATATTTTCGTTCTGTTTACCTGTTATGTACGTAGACATATGTCATTTCTTTCAGATAAAACTTGAATTTTCTTTGACACTCTGTTTCTCAAGATACTTAATTATAAATATGTCCTAGAATCAACACAACCATGTAAAAGGACGGGGTTAAATTAGACACTTACCCAAGGGATTATAATATATGTCCATCTGGAAATATTCAATATACTTTGTGATCAAGAAAATAAACCAAACTCGTTATGTAGATAATTATAATTTAGTATGGATGAAGAAATATTTATAGTAAACTTGTTAATTCGTCCAACTTCATCTGCGTCTTTCAAAAGGAATAAATTTTCCTATTCGGGAATGGCAAAAAACTGGGATTTTTGCAGTATAAATTTGTCGACTCTTGTTAGTAATGTTTCTTTTGGTAGTATAAATGGGCTATACAGTTCTAAAAGAATTGCGAAATTGGTCGAGCCGTTCACGCGTGATGTTGTCAACAGGGGAAATAGAGATTCATTTCTATAAATAAAAGCGAACTTAAATATAAAAAAATATATAATAACCCAGTAATATTATTTGAAAGTGTTCATGAATTTATCTTATTATAATTTTTCTTAATATTAAAATGTTAGTGGAAATTAAGACTATGACAAAATTCTTACATCAATATCAGTAGAATGTTTTGGCTTGCAGAAGACATTTTATTCAAAGAACTATTCTATTTAGGAGCAACATAAATTTAAACGTAACCGACTGAAAGCTCTTGCCAGAAGTATAATTCATGTTAACTGAAATATATGGATACAGTAATGTATCTGTTGGAATAGATACGATGAATATATTGTACCGAATGCATTTTCCGGTAATGAATATGTTTGAAATGTTTACTTTTTAAATTTTATGGAAGGCGTATTTTGAGGCAAACGAACAGATATGGTAAGTGACCATAGCCGCAATCTTAGACTACACTCAGGGTGCAGTGGTTAAAGCGGTCACTTCGCTGATTTCTACAGAGTGTTGTGGGTTCGAGCCTCACAAAATCAAGACTTTTCCTGGTCCACAAATTGTTGTTCTTAGTCTGGGTATTCTCCATTATGGTTAATTTACACGAAGAGCGGTAATTATTAAAAAAAAAACTCGTCGAGTTTTAGAGGCAAGGGGGATTTTCTAATTTTTTAACTTCACTTGGTTAAAAATAACAAAAAAACCTTGAAGACATTTTTCTGTGAGGCCATATTTCTTTTAAAGATAAATCTTCTTCACGATAGGTGATATAATAAAAACAGTTTCATAAAAAAGTTCTGTTTTAGTGACCCTGTTTAGAAAGCCTGGAAGATAAAACTGTAAAGGATATTTAATAAGATGTGTCATTTTAGCGCCTTCACAATTAGATTGGTTTGGTCACATGGCAGCGACAAATACGGCTGTAACTCACATTGCAGGCCTCCCGAGATTTCTCACACCTCGCTTATTACGAACATTACCTTTCTTCTAAACAATATACACCAAGAACTGGCTTCTGATTTTGATATTTTCGTCTGGAATATTATATCAAATACATGATATTGTTTCAAAAAATTGTGTATCTATAATGTTGTTATCTTTAATTAGGTAGATAAGAAATCGAACATCATACGAATTTTGCTTACTCGAGATTATACGATACCTCAAAAGATTTAACCCATTAAGTGTTTACCCTATTATTTATCTGTAATTCCATACTAATATCATAAATCGAAAGTAACTCTGTCTGTTAAGTTATCACGATAATATCCCTAAACCGATTTGAATGTATTTATAATAAATAATGGAACCGGTATGGAGATAGATTGGACCTTGGAGAAGGACATGGGCTTATTTTTGTCGCGATAACCAAAATACACACGAGCGTGCCGTGCCGCGGTCAAAAGCTAGTAATATACAAAAGATATGTTTATTGCAGATGTCGGCATAAGCACGGTAATAGTTTAGTAAATAAGTTATGATTAAAGTACTGTCAAGTCCTTTAAAGAGAGAGAAAAGAGTAGTGTCATAGTTTACCCGACTACACATTTCACATAATATACTTTTCACTATATTTTTCAATCAAAATAAGCATCCAAAACGTCTTACCCGAAAATATCTAAAACCAAATCTCATTAGAATACTCAAACGCCACACAACGATTGCGGAAATCGATATTTCCAATTGAAAAGCTCGACGTAAGGAATAGCCAAGTCGTTATCTTGAGGCATCTATCTTGTTCCGAACGTTGGGAAGCAATTTTTCCCTATGCCCCCGACATGGAACAAATTATCATTCAATTTATATCAGTCCGTCTTTTACCGTGTCCCATTCTCGACGTTAATAAGAAATTGCCGGTAAATATTTGATAGGTCTTTGGTTCTTATATTTGGGGTATAGTAATACTCGAAATTGAAAAGAAGATTATAGATATTGTACGCTCTATGTATTGTTATGGTACTTGGAACTGATAGACTCATATATATTGGAAATATAAGACTTCTGGAACTTGATATAATGGTTTGTTCATTTAAAAAAAAATATTGTGGGATACTCATATATTCATTAATGTTACGTTCTTTTAGATCAGCTGATTTATTTTCTCAATAAGGTAAAGAACCTAGAATGTGCGTCGATTTTCTTACAACATCTTTTCATTACTTTTCGATAGCAATATTTTTATAAATATAATTTATTTTTAAAGATTGAGAGTAGAAGATAGATTTATGTAGAAATGAAATATAATTCCATTTTTTTTTAAATGCAGTAGACGTGCAAACGAGCATACGTATCGCCTGATGGTAAGCGATTACCGCCGCCCATGGACACCTGCAACACCAGAGGCGTTACAAGTGCGTTGCCGGCCTTTAGGAGGATGGGGGGGGAGATAGGGGAGATAGGGGAAGGGGTTGGGCCTCCGGTATCCTCACTCACTCGGTGAAACACAGCGCAAGCAGTATTTCACACCGGTTTTCTGTGAGGCCGTGGTATCACTCCGGTCGAGCCGGCCCATTCATGCCGAAGCGTGGCTCTCCCACGGTATCAATATATAATCATGAGTTCACAATACAAAGTCTTTTTAAGTATATTATGCTATACGACTTAAAACGTTGATGATTAAGATGTGAGACTGAAAATTAAATACCTGATGGTTTGAATAACATTCAAGACAGTTTATAATATTACAGTGCTAAGTGAGCCGCCCTTTTAGTCTAGTGGTTACTGAATCTGACTATTAGTTCAGAGGTCGTGGGTTCGACACCAGGACCCAGGACAAATCTTTTTATAATGAACATAATCATTTGTTCCATGTCTATGTGTAATTTATCTAAAACTAGCTGACCCGGCGAACTTTGTATCGCTATATTTAAGTATTTGTCTCAGCCTCCCTTCGCGGACAAAAACAAAGATTTTTCTTGTTACCTTTTAATTTTTCTTGTACACAAACCTTGTCCTAACAATAACGAACACATAAAAAAAAAATTATTTAATTTGTTGCAGGCGATCGGAAGTTATGCGCGTACTTAAATTTCGGCGATTCATCTTAATATATATAAATCTCGTGTCACAATGTTTGTCCTCAATGGACTCCTAAACCACTTAACCGATTATAATAAAATTTGCACACCATGTGCAGTTCGATCCAACTTGAGAGATAGGATAGTTTAAATCTCAAATTATATCACAATTTTTGTTATTTCACTTTATACGTAGCGAAGCACGTACTGGGCCGCTAGTTGTTATATATATATAGATATAAAAAAATGGCTTGTCAGCAGTCGGATAACCTTAGTATCTACTTGGCTTTGTCTGCTTTGGGATTAGACCGCCGTGTGTGAGATGTGTGAGGATATTAATAGTAATGTAAGCGCTGGATAAAATACATTTTCTCAGGCACATTACTTACTTTTCATTTTACCGTGGGAGAGCCACGCTTCGGCATGAATGGGCCGGCTCGACCGGAGTGATACCACGGACTCACAGAAAACCGGTGTAAAATAGTGCTTGCGCTGTGTTTCACCGAGTGAGTGAGGATACCGGAGGCCCAACCCCTTCCCCTATCTCCCCTATCCCCCGCCTCCATCCCCCCCATCCCTCAAAGGCCGGCAACGCTCTTGTGACGCCTCTGGTGTTGCAAGTGTCCATGGGCGGCGGTAATCGGTTACCATCAGGCGATACGTCAGCTCGTTTGCCCGCCTATTACATTAAAAAAAAAACATCGTATATTTTCTTTTTCTAAATCTCCGATTGCAATTAGCTCGTCTCGTTTCGTTTTGGTCTAAGAACACTGACTGGTGCGAAGTTTTCATTTCAATTTTTACCCGTTCAAATTGGTTGAGTTTGAAAGTAGCTAAGTGTGAGCTTTCAGCTTGAACTTAATGTTGCAAAACAGCACGGTCGTTTTCTCCCTTATACAGTTTTTAACCGACTTCCGAAAGGAGGAGGTTCTCAATTTCATCGGTTTTTTTTTTTTTATGAATGTACATTGATTACACCGTCAATTGTGGACCGATTTTGAAAATTATTTTTGTATTCGAAAGGGTATGCTCCCCATGTGGTCCCATGGCCACCATATCAGGATTTGATGGTGGGATCCCAAGGAAATTGAAGGAAACCCTCAAATTTACGTGAGCGCCTGCAATAAAGTTAAGGCAATTGTCTGCATGCTTTCATATTCTGTAAACATCATGTCCGAAATATTTATTTATTATTCTAAACAGTATGTTGTATGTTACCTTTAGTCGTATTCTTTCAAGTTATTTAGGTGAAATGATGATGAGAGACTTGAGAAGGACTAAAAAGCGAAAAATAAAAAAAAAACTTCGTTTAAAAAAACCGACTTCAAAAACTAAAAAGTATCAAATAACTTAATTTGTATGTGTTACCTATTCATAGGTTTGAAGTCTATGCCGAGCCAAAATGTAATAGTAGGACTCGCCGCGCGTGACCTTGAGCGGGATAGCTGCTCTTCGCGTAGGACAAAACAACCGAAGCGTCGGTGACGTCGTTGACGTTCGTCTCGAAATATAGCGAGTGTGGTACCTACTATTACATTTGGCTTGGCGCCGACTTCAAATCTATGAATAGGTAGAACATACAAATTAAGTTATTTGATACTTTTTAGTTTTTGAAGTCGGTTTTTTAAACGATGTTTTTTTCTATTGTGTATAAGGGAGTAGGTACACGACCAGACGAATCACCTGATAGTGGAAGGAAAGTGACTAACACACCTATAACTGTAAAGAAACCAGTGCATTGCTGCCCTTTGAGGTCCAGCTCTTTCTGGATTCAGGGAGAGTGGAGAGTTTTTGGCTGCGTGCATTAATTTTTTATTTTAAACAGAACTCCCTCATTAGGAATTTATCCTGTATCGCGGGGACTTCACAAACATAATTCATAATTATGCGACACAAAGTACAGATATAAAATTTATATATTAGTTTATGTATTTTTTTATGGGACTAATCCCGCCGACTAATAGACCGCACTCGCCGCGCTACCGACTAATAGGTTTGAAGTCGGTGCCGAGCCAAATTGTAATAGTAGGTACCGCACTCGCCGCGCGTGACCTTGAGCGGGATAGCTGCTCTTCGCGTAGGACAAAACAACCGAAGCGTCGCGGTGACCACGTTGACGTTCGTCTCGAAATATAGCGAGTGTTAAAGTTATTTTATACTTTTCATTTTTTAAGTCGGTTTTTTTAAACGAAGTTTTTTATTATTTTAGCCTTCTGCACTCCTCCATGTAAACTTTTAACTGTGCTAAGTTTTAAAATAAATAAATAAAATGTTGATATTACCTTGTTTAGAGTATTGTTTATCGATTCTCTTTACTTAAAGTATGAACTTTCCGTACTCAATCTTACTTACAGTTTTCTACACTGCAATAATTAGATTTCCTATTAAATTATGCCCCCAAAAATTATGGAGGACTGTGATTAAGTAATCATTATTCGTCACCAGCTGTGGTCGAGTGCGGTTATCAAATAAATCTTAATTTACTGCGAGCAAGATATTGAAAAATTCTGGCATCTGGTAGCGAGGTCCTTAATTTTATATTTTCTACTTAGAGGTGTTTTCTATGAAACAGTAATGGGAAAATGTTATTAAGGGCTACTTTCAATTAAACTATTGTTTTTATTAAAAAAGAAAGCCAAAAAGAAAAGACAGGAATCAAAAGAACGGTTTAAGAGGAAAAAGTCATGAAATAAGTAAGTATTGAATAGAAGATACGTAATAAAAAAATACCATTGAATTTAATTCGACAGCCTCGGTGGCGCAGTAGTAGCGTAAGCGACTGTTGTTCTTGAAGTCTCGGGTTCAACTTCCGGGTCGGACCAAATAAATGTTGTATGAACTGCAAATATTTGTTTAGGAGGTTGGGTATTTTCCTTGTCTAATATGTATGTATTTACAAAATAAAAGTATAAATCAGTTGTCTAGTAACCATAATACAAGCTCTGCTTAGTTTAGGACTAGATGGCGTTGTGCGTCAGATATCCGAAATATATATTTATAGACACATGGTCACCATTATTCGGTTCCGGGTTCATTACTGCCGCTGAGCTATCGTGGGTAAACGGGCGAGGAGAAGTAAAATCACGTATTGTAAATAATTAACGATGCAACAATTATTATTATAACAAAATGTGGATAGAATTACAATCAGCAATAATAATTAGAATACGACGCTCCACCGAACACGTCTTATTTCTTCTGCTAAGAGAGCCCGGAGTTGCGTCAGTGTCAAGAAACGTTCACCAGTGCTTGTCAAAATATTAGCTGCAAGTCTTCACGTTTCTTGCCACTCTTAAAATATCGAAGCGCCGTCATATTTATTATTTATTTCATTACTAAATGCAAATGAATACAACTGTGTGTGTCTGTTTGTTACTTCAAATTAACAGTTTTTACTTACTTCAAAACATCACTTCTTATAATTTCTCTTCCTTCTGCTTGTTCCTGAAACGTCTGGACCAAACGGGACTTTCACTGACAGATAGATGACATTATAAGGAATAACTTAGGTTATTTTATTTTAGAAAATAAATTTGAAAATAAGTAAAACCAATGAAATCAACCGATTCAAAAGCAACAAAAACCGCGGGCCGCAACTAGTCAATTAATAAAGACCATAACACTGATGACTTTTGAATAAAAATGTACCTATTTTTAACCGACTTCAAGAAAGGAAGAGGTTAACAATTCGACTGTTTTTTTTTGTTAGTTACCTCATAACTTTCGACTGGGTGAACCGATTTTGATGATTCTCTTTTATTTGAAAGCTGGTGCTTTCCATGTGGTCCCATTTTAATGAAGTCCAGTTCTAGACGTCGGTTTTTTTTGTTAAAATTTGTGATTATCGGATGAGTACTTTTAATTGTTGGGGGTTTTAGAGCTTTCTTTGATAATTCTAGCGCAAGCAATAACAATTTCTATAACAATATTACAGACTTCTGACTCATATCGCTTTTTAGTCTCAAAACTAAACAGAGCTTGTACTATGAGTCCTAGACAACTGATTTAAATACACATATACTTTTTTTGTAAATATATACACACATAGAAAACACACAAACTCCTAACCAGATATGATTTGCTTAGGAGTTTAGTATAATTTTCTCTGATCTGGGAATTGAACCCAAGACCTCTAAGATAGCAGTCGTAAACGCTACCATTGCACTACTGAGGCAATCTTAAATTAATCTTGAATTATTGAATGCCATTGTGTAAAGTCCGTCAAAAGTAATCTATACTAATATATAAATCTGAAGAGTTTGTTTGCTTGAACGCGCCAAACTCAGAAACTACTGGTCCGATATTAAAAAATCTCTCACTTTTAGATAGCCCATTTATCAAAGAAGGCTATAGACTATATATCATCATGCTAAGAGCAACAAGAGCTGAGCACCAATGAGGAATGTTTCCGCTACGTGCACTGCGTAAACGGTTAAAGATTCGCAAAAATTATATATGACGGAATTGTTCCCCTTTAAAAGTTCTAAAAAAAAGTCCGCAACAGCATAATATACATGTGTATATTTTAAGGTTGGCTCACTATGGGCTCCCACAAACTGCGAATTCGCAACGCATCGCAAATGTCTGTGATCTCACACGAATGCACCGCAAGAACTTCCGATTTGATTCGCATCGTGTGACGCCGCATCGCATCGCAGTTATATGTGAAAGCCCTATAACCCTTTTCATGCTAACCAAATTTGTTCACGCTTTATAACATCACGCTATGGATAATCAAGGACGTAGACAAGGTACAGGGGTCAGCTAGTCTACAATATGATAACTAATAATTAGATGCTACCTAAACATTACTGTTTCTATTACAATAATGTCCTGATAGACACACAATCTCAATGTTTTATTCTATTGATTTGCTACTGTTATCTCAAAATTAATCTTTTAAAATTTTCATTTATCGTTTTGTGTTACTAAGAGGATCCTATTTTTTTAAATATTCTAAGTTAAGGAGAAACACATAACCATTTTCCCAAGGTTAGACCTTTGTCCAGCAATGGACTGTTAAAAGCTGTTGATGAATGTCAATCGGCAAAACAGTCAGAAATATAATAGATATAGAGCGAAACAATAACATATTTTTAACCCCCGACGTAAAAAGAGGAGTGTTAAAAGTTTGACGTCGATGTCTGTCTATCTGTCTCTCTCTGTGTGTATATGTGTGTGGGTGTGTCTGTCGGTGAAATTGTAGCACTCAAATGGATCGATCAATTTCGATGCGGTTTTTTTCATTTCAAAGCCAGATTCTTTGCAGTGGTTCTTAGCTTTGTTTGGTTAATATCGGTCCAGCGGTGTATCAGCTCCTTTCCAAAATTATGTATGGCAATTTTGGCGTATGATTACTCGATTAAGTGCTTGTGTAGGGTTTTTTTAAATTTTTAATTACATGATTAAATTCGTTGAACGAAAAACTTAATGGATCTTCCCTTTATAATCTTGTGTTATTAGGTTTTGCCAAACCAACCACTTTTTTATAGAAGGTTATTATTTTTTAAATTAATATTGACAAAAGTCCTTTATTACTCTCATATGCTCTTCTACGTAACCACTCTTAAAACCTTGCCATCATGCTATAAATCGTTAATCATAAAAATGAAAATATACAGACATAAAAGATTTAACCGACTTTCGCAAACTACGTTATGAGATACCTTAACTCGTAGGTAAACAAATAAAATTTATACGTACTTCAAATAACTTAGTACACTTAAACCGAGGGATTCTCACAAGTAATACTTTTCATACTTTTTTGTCCGAGATTTATGTTAAAAAGTTCGTCCATTTCTCATTTTCCCCCATGCCCGTTCTTACTGTGTGAACGATTATCATTTCTTTTTCTTGGCCCAAAAAAAAGTTTCTTTTGTCAGTTACACCCGCCTGGTCCTTTTCAAAATAGGAACAATGAAACGTTATTTAACATTTAGACGCTATGTTTATTTAAATTCATGTTCTTATTTCAAACGTGATTTAATATTTTTCTTTTGTCCCTACCTTGTAATACTGTCATCGTGTCTTAAAAATAGCATTCTTCATTCAAATTTTAAGAATAATATCCGACAAATGAAAGAGGACTTGCCTTACAATTTTAGTCAAAATATAGTATGTCCATTATAGTTTGACGGAGAAAAGCGCGCGAAAGAAAACCAAAACAACAAGGCTTCAAACTTTTAATATTGCGTCATCCAAGTATTACTCATAGGGTATTGCGGTTGACGTTCAGTTTACCCATATAAAATATTTGTTCAAGTGTACACATAGTATAATAAATAATTCGACTAGCTTACTTCGTTGTACGTATCTATAGACTGGTTGATACCACACTGTTTCTCAAATTTGGAACGTTTAAAGTAAAGTGCCTGTTACACTTACACTCAACAGGACCTCCTAACCTACCTTTAGCTATACAAATATTTGGTGATCTATATTTATCCTCTATGGTTTTAGTTGTACCTCTAGGTATTGTGTGAGTAGCAAATACGGATTCCATATCTCCATAAGAGCTATATCTACTACTATTAATTATATTTCTATTATAAATATTATAAGTGCTTTGGTACTCTGGCTTAAACAACTCGTTTTTAACTTTTTTGTCCATGTTTTGTTTATTAAATATAATTGCGGGGTAATTATTTTGTTCAGAAACTGTTTCGTTGTCTGTGCTTAAAGTTTCGTTGACATATCGTTGTGACATCCACACATACCGCGCCATGGGTTCTTCTGGACCCCACTGCCGGGACGGACGGAAGGCGGCCGATATTTTCTGTAAACATAATAGTATAAGAACATTATTTTTGTGCCTATAATGACGTAATAATTTAAAAGTTATAACAAAATTGCATAGCGTCAATATTTTTTGTGATGCGTTGTATCGTTTTCCACACTCGGTTTATTTCTTAAAACGATTAATGTATATTATATAACTTAAAAACTACAGTAAGACTAAGTAGATAATTAGAAGTATAAAGATTTACAGTGATTGCTTAACGTGCAATATTTCGTACGCTTGTTTGCCATCTTATTAGTATAAAAACCAGGGTTGATATGATATAAATCAGTGATTTAAATCGTAATTTAAATCAAATGATTTTTTTATAAAAATCAATGATTTAAATCATTAAATTTTTACTGCAACCAAAGCGGCCAAAAATTGTCTAGGGACTTCCGCCGACATAGACTACACACACGTGCACAATGCCATGCTAATTAGCTGACCATTAAAGTAATAAAAAAGACAAGAAAGTAAAAAAGTCCAAAAATCTGAATTAAATCAAAAAAATCCGGTTCAAATCAAATTAATCCGATTATTATGTTTTTTTTTAAATCATGATTTTTATCAACCCTGATAAAAACTTGCTTTTAACTATGTATACTAACCTACAAAGCTCGATGTTGTTTTTGTCATCGACATGGTCTTTTCTGAGTTTTTTATTTATTTCACGATCGCTATAATTTACGAACCATACGTTCCTCAAGTAATAAGAGCTATAGACATCGCTCTTTACCTTTATATGTCCTAATCTAGGAGTAGAATAAGAAGATTAATTAGGAAGTTAGTACTTACAGAAATTAAATTAAACTGCTCTTCTTTTGCTACAGCGACTGCTGCCATCACTACCATTATCACCAAAATGGCCACAAATACTCCAAGCAGAGGCCAGAGCGTCTGACCCAAGCTCCAGGAAGCCCGGAGTAAGGACCGCAGCCACCAGCCTGACACCCCCACCAGTAGAAATGGAATCGCCCACCATGTGGCTATCCAGAAGTATGGCAACTTCACTCCTGTCAGAAATTCTAGGTCCACTGTCAGGTAACTAGATCCTTAAAGAAATATTTTAAAATCAGTAATAGAATTGACAACAAATATTACATGCATATCGACTCTTTTCGTGACCAGGAGGCCGGCTTATTTCTAGCACAGAGATTTAGCGTTACTATTCGACATAGTAATACCGCCAGTCTTCTGGAAACATTAGTAGTAGACGACGATGGGGAGAATTTTTTGTGACGCCTTATATGTAACCTCTGTTTACCCCTGTATTTAAATAAACCTTTAGGTACTAGTAACGTACCAATAACAATATCACGCAATAAGACACGCATTATCAGTAGGAGCATTACAACGTTCTAAAATGTTTTTTAGTCAACAAAACTACGGTACAACAGTGCGGCTACAAGATTTTGTTGTCTTGTTTAGAATACTTTTATAAAAATCAGGAGTTTATCAACGCGATCTCAATTAATGAGATAGTACGTCTCGGACTTCTAATCACCTCAACTACAATCAACACACGACGTCAGTATACCTCGAACCACCTTTTCCCGTGATTATATATTTCTAATTTAGAGTTTAATGACTGAATTTTTATAGACATAAAATTTCCTACTTGGCGTGCCAACGTTGTAAATAATTATAGTACTGAAACTTAACACTAACCATAAATAAAGATAAACCCAACGATCTCAACAGCACATGTAAACACAGCAAGTACTGGTATTATTAAATCATCTAATATGGTAGCTACTTCTTGTCCTCGAGATAACACAGCCACCGTGAGGGCAGTGCCTATCGCTGACGTGGCACACGCGAATAACCGCCAGTTATCTCCAGTACGACGGTGAAGCTTGTCGTACACTGGGTATAGGAGTAACACCTGTAAAAGTAATTAAAATGATAATACTAATTTAAAAATATTTAAGGTCGTTTTTCATCTGCGCACGCTTCGTACACGCATTTGGCGTCTTATGATAACTATGTTAACACAACATCAAAATATCAGTAACCGTATTTTCAACAGTGTAATGTACCGATATTAAATAGCGTTGATACTTATTATTATTTTAAAAGAAATATTCGAAAAGTTATTGTGGTTCCACAGGCCAGGTGAAGTGATGATTTGCGCAAGATAACTGGAAGAAACTTGATACGAGAAACCGAGGATCTAAGCATGTGGCGTGCAATTGGAGAAGCTTATGTCCAGCAATAGTCTGATGATGATTTGAAAAGTTCCCAGAATTTTCCAGAGAGTTTACTATACTCGGCCAAAAGTTCTAGTTAAAACAGTGATACGAACTATCAGCTTTCATTTTGTTAATTACTTAAGGATGTTTTGGTCTGTGATTGCAGTCATATAATAAAATTTATGATTTTAACATTTTTAAATGAATTTAAATATTGTGTTCATTATAATAGGTATTTCAAATTAATTTCATTTAAGGTTTCAAAACATAATTAAATTATAATGTAACGAAAATTTGCGTTTATTATCAACATCAATAATATTATATTATGCCAAGTTTTGCAAGATTTTTCGGACGATGTACTCAGAAACGATTAGTTATGCACTATAACACAACTTTCAGACAACATATTTAAATATTACCTCAATTCCTTTTAACCTACAAAAGTTTCAAGCAGAGCCAAAATATGGTAATCAGTATGTGAATTACACGGCGATACACCGCAGACGCATTATAACTTCTTCTATTAGTTCGTGAACAGCACATATTTGGTGTGGCTAGTTAGTTGGTTGACCAGAGTTTCGGAAACGAAAATGACTTGAGAGTCTGTTAACAACACGAATGACGTCATTGATATTGGAATTTTCGTCTGTAAATGGCTATCGTTTGCTTCTATATTACACTGACCAAATATACAAAAGGGTAACTCGGAGAGCGCGTTAAGCCGTCGGTCCCGGTTATCATGCGAGTATGTCCGAGAATCATTACAAGTAGTTCTTACATTCTATCTAAATAAATTCAAAATCGCCTATTTGAGTTGTGGAGGTCTGATAGCAGCCGCTCCATGTTAAAAATCTAAGTTAAACCATATTATGGAAAACTAAAAGCCGATCCCAACTTAGTTTGGGAAAAGGACGTGAGGTTGATAATACTACACTGGTAGTTTAGATATTATCAACCAATCACCATCCACTGCTGAACGAAGGTGTCCCTCTAAGAGCGTCAACTATCCCGATCTTGGGCAGAGAAAATCTGTAAGCTGAAGTGGAAATAGGCCGGCCGTGTCTCCAGACAAACCGATGATCGGTGGAGCCGATATGTGTTTGAGTGGAGACCGCAATTAGGTAAATATAGTATAGCGCGCCCTGCAGCACGATGGACTGACGATCTGAAGAAAGTGTCTGGCAGTGGAAGTATGCGGTAATTTAGATATTAAAATTAAACTTACCATAGTGATAACACCGGAAACGAAGACCATACTGAAGGCAAGCAAAGGCCACAGCTTGTCTCGCCTTTCAATAACAGACGATTGATATATTAAGACTAGAATTGATATGAAGCTCTTGTCCTTCTGGCCGCTGCCTCCAATAGACTCCCACATTAAAATCCAAAGCCATCCAGCAAATATGTTTGCCATAGTCACTAGTGCTGAAGTCCTGAAAAAAAGTGTAAAATTTTACTTGAAAGGCTAGCACTTTTATGAAATATAACTGCTGCTGTATTCAGTAAAAACTGTTCCAACAAGCAACCCTTAGAATAATATAAAAATATGTTAAGTCTATCCTTACTATGAACAAGATTTTTTCGTCTATTTATTAATATTCAAACATCATAAGGGTATATTAAATCTAGGACTAATATTAAGAACGCAAAAAAGTGAAGTGAGGACAGTATTACAAAAGAAAATGATACCCCCTTGCGTTTGGATATTTTTAAAATATCTACTACGAGTAATAAATGAGTTGTTTCAATTTCATTTGGTAGTTCTAATGAATAATTAACCCCATTTAAAGCAATTAATTCATTAGTATATACTGTGTTTATTTCAATTACTTTAACTATAAACTCTACCATACGTGGTCGTGACAAAATTAACAAACAGCAAACCTACAAATAATAACATAATAATCAATTAACCTAAATAAGTCGTTTATTTGTTACTAGCGACCCGCCCCGGCTTCGCACGGGTGCATTTCAGATGGCCCCGCCGACGACACGATTCGTGCATTTTAAATCTGTAATATCTTCGAATATATTCATTTAAATTAGATACTGTAAAGGGCCATTTTGATCTAAGTAAAACGCACAATGTATTTAATTTACTTAATTGTATAAGGATTCATTCTGTATTGCTTAAAATCACTTCGTAAATAAGCCATTATTTCTCGTAAAAAGAAAGGAATAAAAAATGGTTGTTGTGGGTTATCCCTGAGAGACCTATACCATTGCGGACTTTTTTGTAGTACTTTTTAAGGTGTACAATACTGTAGTACATAATTTTGATCTATCTCGTAGGGTGCAACCAGCGCTTGCAATGTAAGCGCAAAAAAATGTGTTTATTTGCTACATCACATTAGAAACCTCGAAAATTAATAGTGTTTCCATACTATATTATGCATTTATTATACCTAAAAACCTTCCTCTTGAACTACTCTATCTATTAAAGAAATCCGCATCAAAATCCGTTGCGTAGTTTTAAAGATTTAAGCAAACAAAGGGACATAGGGACAGAGAAAGCGACTTTGTTTTATACTATGTAGTGATTAAGCAAACAAAGGGACATAGGGACAGAGAAAGCGACTTTGTTTTATACTATGTAGTGATAGTGAAGTATCAGTGACTGAGTTTAAACTACAATGATTTTTACTTTTTAAATATTCTTATTTACTCAAATGTTCTATGGACGGTAAATCGTGTTGGTATCGTACTCTACAAGCAGATGTCTATTAAATAGCAGGAATATCAATGATATTATAATCATTGAGGAGTGTGTGCGTTAATTTAAACTATTTAAAGTTTGTTTCCAATTGATTCTAATGAAATGTATTTTTACCTAATGTTGAAGAAAATATTTCTTATCTAAATATAAAAAATAAAGGAATGTAAAAATGCTGCTTGTGTGGGTATAGGTGACTGCATCGAATAAAGACGAATAAAGACTGGAAACTTGAAAGTTTACTTTGTTTACAAGTATTTTAAATGCAATATTTATTTACGTAATACTTGAATACATTTTTTGAAAAGTTTAATAAGATAAATATGTTACATAACCCAGAATGTATGTTATGTATAATGTACATAACAAATGTAAAATAAAGCAGTTTATTGGAGCGAAAAGATGTTCTACAATCACTAAAATATTCAACTACGAAACAAAAAGAGGGCGGCAATGATAGGAAAGAGATAACATTAACAGCAAAAACAATCCAGCAATTCAGGGTTAATTGACTATTGTCAGAATTATAAGTTACCAGCTTTTATACGCGGCTTCGCTCACGCAAACTTTCATCCCCTGATTTACCCCCTTAGGGGTAGTATTTCCAAAATTCCTTTCTTAGTGCTCACATACGTTATATAAAGAACCTACATGCAAATTTTCAGGAATCTAGCTTCAGCGATTTGGGCTGTGCGTTGATCTCTGGGTATGTCAGTCAGTCAGTCACCTTACTCTTTTATATATATAGACTAGCTTTTACACGCGGCTTCGCTCACGCAAACTTTCATCCTCTGATTTACTGCCTTAGGGGTGGAATTTCAAAAAATACTTTCTTAGTGCTCACTTACGTTATATAAAGAACCTACATGCAAAATTTCAGGATTCTAGCTTCAGCGGTTTGGGCTGTGCGTTGATCTCTGGGTATGTCAGTCAGTCAGTCAGTCACCTTCCTCTTTTATATATATAGATAGATAGATAGATTTATCAAGTACTGTACTAGAGCTGAAGTAAAAACATCTTATACAAATTGAATAACTACTTGACTATCAAGATGAGTTTAAAATAACATTAGCATAATAATTTTAAACGTTTCCGAAATTCATTTCCGATGTGTTACATAGCGTTGTAGAACAAAAAATAATGTCTGGGAATTTCATAAAATTTAAGGAAATATTTAAGTTAAGTAAACATAGTTTAATTATTCTTACTTTCATAAAATAATTATGATAAGTGTGACAGTGTGTAATATATTACAATTGAACAAAATATTGTATTTATTACAGCAATTATACGGACCTTGCGTCTATAACCTTAATATGTTAGGCAAACAAATTGTTACGAATAGTTTTATTAGGATTCGTATGGTTGCTAGACATGAAAATCAATTAATAACATTTTGAATTCAAAATAAATTAGAAGAAAAATTTGAAAGAGTATTTTAAAATAATGTATCAAAATTAAAAAAGATGGCGGTGTTTCCCGGCTCCCGCCCGTGCCTCGGAGAGCACGTTAAGCCGTGGGTCCCGGTTGTCATGAATACTTATTCATCATATTCAGATAAAACCGGTTTTACTAGAAGCCGAACCCTATACATTTTGGGAATAATGAAGGCTAGGAAGATGATGATGATGTATTAAAATTAACGAGTTATTTCTAAATGGCCGTGTTAAGGACCATAAAGCTAAGAATATTTTTATAATTTATTTTAGAACATGAATTAACATATTTAGATACAAATACAGATTTCAGCTAAATGATTGAAATTGATAAAGGTTAGTATTGTAACTAACCTTTCAGTACAAAATCGATATAATCTAAATTATTATTGATGCAAATCTCACATGCCTGTTTCGAAAATCTAAATTGTTTTTAACTCAAAATATTAATTACTGTAGATATATATTCAATATATTATTAAAAGAACTTACCACCGAACATCAGAATTCTGATAGACGGAACCACCAGCACTTATTAAATATCCACTCATTATTTGCGAGGACAGAAGCGCCTGGACCAAGGCACTGTACCAAATATAAGGCTGCGACAACGGTGACCATTGCTCGCAAGATAGAAACATCGTTGTCAGTACCTCGATGTTCGACAGAAATGTACATAGTATAATAGCGATAGTAACGATTACAGCGGCTAGAATTCCAATAGCCGTTTTCAAGGTTTTGTGTAGACGGTATAGGCTGAAAAAATAATAATATGTATGTTTTAGATAATCCTTTATCCAAAACCCTGAGTGAACCCTAACCTCTGTCTTTTTGTAATATCATTCATTGCGTTATTTAGTTATAATCGACTTCACAAACACTGTTCATGATATATTTGTTAATTGTTTTCTCCTGATTTTTATAATAACAGTGTAGTTATTTGGTACCACTGTTTATATTTTTAATGGGCTTTTTATTTTGTTTCTATAAGTTATGCACCAAGTAACTCATAGAAGAATATTTCAAAAACAGTTTTCTTTATATTTTAGCTTGTTATTCTTCATATGATTTAAAAATGAAACGTCTACTTAAAAACTTTTGATAAAATTTAAATAGCCTATGTCACTCGAGTTATTATCACAAATGACCACACCTCACCCATTAAAATAGATTTAGTAGTTTAGAGGTTACGGTAGAACATAAAAACATAGATATACTGCCAAAAATATTACCCTCCCTATTGACTTAGACGTAGTCGGGTGAAAAAATTTAATCAATGTAATAAAAGATGCACTAATCTGACTAAAAGTCGGCCAGGGCCCCTTCAAATCAGCAGTAGATCGGTTTGAGGCATTACAACAATTTAACATTAACCTTGTTTAAAAACAAAAGTAATTTATTTGTATCTGCTCTGATAGTTGAATAGCACTTTATTGAAATCTTGACTTTCTCTTCAATATCCCTAGTGAAAAATACCTTTTGTGAATGAAATGTTTATGGTATCCTATATAACGTTTTGTGCAAGAAAATGTGTTTGCTAAGCAATATTTTCAAACTATGACCAGCAAAGTAGTGAAGGCGTGAAAAGGTAATTAATAAAGTACCGTTCCGTTCTTAATAAGTAAACATTAGGATTTATATGGGCCTAATCTCGGTTTGAATGGTGTTTAGTACAGTTAAGTTGCCTGAAAATATGCCATATTATTTTATATTTGGCATACGGAATTTGATAGATATAGAAAAGACAATTATGAGATTTTGACATTGTTGTAACAAATGTTGGTTTTGTTGTGTAGTTATAAAAATGCTGTCATATTCACACACACATTAAATTTTGTCGCAAGTCTTCTCGGTTATAAATCATTTACAATCACGATTATTACTCCAGTCATTTTTACTCTCAATTAATCATCTCTTTTTTCCCATTAAATTACTATATTTATATAATTCATTACTATTGTTATTTTCTAAAAAACAATTTCAAAAATAAATAGAAATTTAATTTGACCCAGCTTTTTTAAATAACGAGGAAGTATAAATGTAATAAATAAAACCAATTGTGTTAAATGTCTCTGCTCTTATGGTCATAATTCTAGTAATTACTTACTGAAATGTAAGCCTAATTATTTTGACAAAACGAGTCAACGTTCGTTAAACGTTTAGTTCCTACGGCGAAGCCAAAAGGAAGTAATATTATTGGCTGCCTATATATTTTTGTATGTTCTACCGTTCGGCCTAATTTACTGAACCTATCTTAAAGAATGAGATGTCAATAGATTCGTAATAATGGCCCGAGTGACATAGGCCATATCATGGTATAACAATATACTACGCCAGGTATGCATTCCGACGAACGACATGACGTCATCATCGCTATCGCTGGTTCTGGTTGGTTCATTTCGTTTTATGTTGCTATCATGGTAAATGGATAGTGACGTCACATTGAGCCGCACTCGAAATGCGAGACCTTGTTTTCTTAGACCATGGACCATATCAATTTTATAAAAACTTTTTTTCTTAGTCGGGTTATAGTCACATAGTTACAAAACAAAGTTTTAAAAACTTCGTATTTCTATACGTATACAAAAACGCATAGCAATATTCAGTGATAATTATGTTTTTGTTACCTTTATAATCACTGTAGCAAAAAAACGACGATTAACTAAATTTATAAAAAACTAAACTTAATGTCGTGTTATAGTAATCTCTCACATTATACTACTAAGTAAGTGCATCATAATACTATGAAATTATGTATGTTTTGTTAAATTTTGTTTTTATTGTGAGAAAAATTCTAATACTAGTGAAAGTAATGTAACAATGATGAAATTCATTTAATATTATTGCAGTGTTTTGGTAGTATTCCTGACAAGTTAAGCTATAAAGAAGAATGAAGACACAGTTTTATGATCCTTATTTCGAAGATATTTAAGATAAAAATTTAGAAAAAAATACAGAAAACAAATGTTTACTTATAAACTTTTGCTACTTATAAACTGCACGTTTGGCCTAGTGGTTTAACGGTCACCACGCCGTTTCCTACTTCACCAAGTGTCGTGGGTTCAAATCCCGCGTAGGACAACACTTTGTGTGATGCATAAATTATTGTTCTGAGTCTGGGTGTTCTTTGTGTCCGTTTCATGTATGTTTGTAAAGTCCCCCGCGACAAAAATAAAAAAAAATACAGAAATCTGTAGATATATTTTTTTTCAAAATAGACAACTCCCGCACCAGGAATAAATCCTGTGTCGCAGGGGAATTTACAAACATACATGAAACGGACACTAAGAACACCCAGACTCAGAACAACAATTTGTGGATGACACCAAGTGTTCTCCTACGTGAGATTTAAATCCACGACACTTGGCGAAGTCGGAAACGGCGTGGTGACCGTTAAGCCACTAGGTCAAACGTGCAGTCAAAAACGTTGTTAAAAACAAAGTTCTCAACAGAACATAAATAATTAGAAGCTGAAGAATTTCTTTATCTTCTAAATGGACTTAGCATTTTCAACAAAATATTATTTAATTTCCGGAAACTGCTAGGTCACATTAATAAATTGTGCAATACTGACATTAGAGAGATCTTACCCCAAATCCGGTTTTAACGATATTCTTAATAAACGTGTAATAGCCGACAATGTACGAAATATTACATCTAATAAGAGTATTATTACTTACATAATGGGCACGAAGAACCACAGAAGAAAAATTAAAATTGCCATTATGCCGAGATACTGCGGGTATTCCGTGAATGGCGCCAGGAATGTGGAACTGAAAGTTTGTAATCAGTTTTTTTTTTCAAGACAACATTTTTAGGACCGAATTTGGAATATTGGTATCTGATGGTGATTTTGGAGAAAATAAGGTTTTACTTTTATTTAAAATTATAAATTAAGTATAATATGCTGTGAGATCGGACTTTATATATTTCTATAAAATAATTTTTGTATTTGGATGGTTTCATTTATTGCCTATATGAGTCTGGGACTTCGGCAATTATGGATCCTAGTAATATAATATGTATCGCCATGACTTTATGAGTAGAATAAAATACGGAATATCCTGGTCACAAAATATAGTATGTGCTAAGTCGTGTACCCCGTCGTGTACCTCGTAGTCATTGAATAAATGCAAATTTTTTGTATGGTTTAGATATTTTAAAGCTGTAAACTTTACAGTTAGAATTAATAGAGGTAATAAAAAAAAAACAACTGACTTGCATTATAGAAAATAAACAAAAATAGATAAAAAGTTACATGAAGTATTTAACCAATATTCCAATTTTTATACTAGTACACTTTTATAATTTGAACTAATAAAACAAAGTAACAAAACTCACTTGAAACACTCAGTTGCATTCATTTTATTTTCGTACCCATTCTGAAATAGAAATGATTATACATCAATAAAAATACCAGTTATGTAGACTGTTGAATGTAAGTCACATTTTGAATATTATTACGTACACGTAGTCTGCAACTATTTTATATGAATACTTTTGTATACATAATGAAGGGAACTAATATGTTAGATGCACTGATTGTGGTCACACGTTGACTGGAACTTTCCAGTCAAACTATGAACACATTCACACAATCACATCTGTGACTAGATTAGACCTGTTTAGATCTAGACAGTGGATCTAAACGTAATTGAAAGACATATAATAACCAATACGTGATTCCGATTGTTACCACCTGCATCGCACAATTAAAGTTATTTTAAAGTGTGTAAAGTGTTTGTAAATTACATAGAATGTTTTAATTTTTTTATTAATCTCTACATTACTACCGCTAATGCCAAATAATAAATAATTTAATGATTAGTGTTTAGTTGTGTTAAAATACTTACGGGTGTCATATACACCTTAGTGCAGTCTTTCAAAGGAAAGGAACCCTTTGTTATCCATATGAGGGAGGCCGTAGACAAAGCTACGTACATCACGTAGTACACGCAGGATAGATATGACGTCAGTACTTTCAAATGACCGACACCTGAAACAATAATATGATAAAATAACTTTGTCTTTTTTAATCATTTCTGTTATAGTTTCTGCAAGTAATTGGCAAAATTCGGAACTAATGATGCATGTAAAGACCATGAGAGTTCATAAAATTTAGGCAAATACAAGTTCTCCCTATTTATTATAATTTGATATAATAGGAGCAGCAAAAGTACTAATTTCAAATCCTATTCATTATTCTACATCTTCACATAAGGACATACGTGGATAAATACCTACAAAGATAAATGTATATAAATAGATATTGAATTCTAAAAAACATGTGTGTGTATAATGCATCAATAGAATTCTTTTCTTTGGTAATATATTTTAAATATAGACCTGCCACATAGTTTCGCAACATCTAAAGGTTTGACTTGAAGAAAATGTCTGAGGCATTAAGTCCATATAATGCAAAACGTAAGTTCGCTTTATAAATAAATTAACTATAATATAATAGTGTTCTATTTACAAGTCAAGTGGCTTCTTAGAAATCGCTGTAAAGCTCATGTAACTTTGTATTTGAAAATAGACCGGTCATCGAACGTCCTGTATTTGCAATGCTAATCGTGTCAATCCTGTGTGACAGTCTGAAGCCCTATAAATTCCCATGGAGCTCTAGTTACCTCATTCACCAGTAGAATTTGCAGCAGGTATGTAAACTGTTGTGATTGATTTATGAAAATTTTCTGTGCTTGTAATTCATAAGCTTAGCAAATGGAGAATAATTTCGATAAAACAGTAAATGCTAAAATAATATATTCAAACATATACAGAAGTAGGTACTCATATAAACAGTAAAAGGAATGCTTTAGTAGTTTTCCGTCCACATTATAATCGGATTTGGTTCTTAAGTCCTTCTGTAGCTCGCAGTAAGAAAAGGGACCGTATTTATTAATCCCCTTGTAGGCTTTTTACTAGTAGGTAAGTGAATATGTTAGCTTTGTGTGTGGTTTACTTATTACATACCTAGAAAGTACAAAACTCTTAAGAAGTTGATATATGAACAGCTCGCTTTTATAAAAATAATATGTTATATTTTTTATATCTATATACTTAGTATCTACTTTCCTTTTAGTAAAAGTTTTTATTCGTCACTCGGCAGTACCGTCTTGTAAATATAGTCCCAATAGATGAAAGGTTGTCTTCATGAAAGAACTTTAAGTATTTTAAGCATACCTATGTCTTAATATGTCCTATCAATGTAAATTATTTGAGTACCTTCATAAAATAACTTGTCTAATGTTCTAACACAGTGAATTACCGTTGTCATTTAACGTGTTAAAGATGCTAGCCTTCTGGGAACGCTAACAGTAGGCGGTGATGCGGAAAAACGTTTTGACGAATGCATGTCAATAGTTCATAATTCATAGGTATTAGGTTAGCTAATGCATCAAATTTTTCATCGATATGTTGTAAATGAAAAGTGTAAATAGAAATTAAATTTTGTAACGTTATAAAACTGAAGTTTACCTACTAATAAAAGCGCTAATCTTTGTAACTACTGCAAGTCGGATTCCCCTTTTGTATTTGATACTCCTCTACTTAGCAAAGGCATTGAGCTCCTTCAGAAAGTAAGGAAACGTAGCAACGAAAAAGTAATCAAAAACGCTACTTAAAACTGCTTATACAAAACTAGCTTTTGCACGCGGCTTCGCTCACGCAGACTTTCATCCCTTGATTTACCCCCTTAGGGGTGCAATTTCAAAAATTCTTTTCTTAGTGCTCACTTACGTTATATAAAGAATCTACATGCAAAATTTCAGGATTCTAGCTTCAGCGGTTTTGGCTGTGCGTTGATCTCTGGGTATGTCAGTCAGTCAGTCAGTCACATTACTCTTTTATATATATAGATTAACAAGTTACTTTACCTCTTAATATTGGCACAGCTCTCCAGACGCCAACTGGATCCTGTTGGCTCAGCTGACCCATAGCCAGCTGCAGTAACGTTGTCGGGAGGCCTACCACCAACAGCCAGAATGTGTATATCACCAAGTATGGTACAGCACCATAACGGTACGCCTCTTTCGGGAGTCGAACCGAGTTGAATAGGGTCAGGGATATGGCTATAGTGCATAGCTGTGTTTTTAATAAATCGCATAATGATTTTAGTGTCTGAAACAAAAAGAAAAAAACATTTTAATATTTAATTTTTATAGTAATTGCGTTAGTTTGTTGTTGAAATAATTACATCGAAAACTTAGAATTGTAGTCGGCAATTGTTATTTTAATAACTTAAATGTTTAGATACTTCTTAAACTTTGAATTTTAAGACATTTGCTTAAAACAGATCTTTTTTTTAAATACTTATCTATAAAGACTTCTCAATAAAAAAATGATATTGGCATATTCTATGGATACATGAAGGAAATCTTGGAGATAATACGTTATTTTTACCCGAAAAAGGCGAAGCCAAAAGGAAGGGTAGTAACTTTGGCAGTTTTTGTATGTTTTTTTTTTTTTTTTTTTTTTTTTTTTTTTTTTTTTTTTATGTTTGGCCCGCCAAAATGACTCTACTCTGCCTGATGGAAAGCATAAGTAGAATCCAAGAGTGGTGGTCACCATGCTCACTGCAAATGCAGACAATGCAGCATGGCGACCCACACCATGGCGGCCTAGTGATGCTGCTGCATCTTTTAGTCTAGTCAACAAGTATGGAACTTATTGACTAGACTAATTGGGCCTCCGGTCTCGCACTCACCAACGAAACACGACAGCACGCTGTCATTTTACGTTGATTTTCTGTGCGAGGGTAGTACCGCCCCGGTCGAGCCGGCCCGTTCGTGCTGAAATCAGCGTGGCTCTACTACCTTCAGATGTATGTTTGTATATTCCACCGTGTCGCCTAAATTATTGAACCGATTTTAATAAATAAGGTGTCCATAGATTTGTAACATGACTCGCGTGACATAGGCTGTATAAATTTAATCAAAAGATTTTACGTAATCGGGTTATAGTTTTAAACTTTTTTTTTCGAAATAATATAAATTTACCGCATGGTAATATATGTATGTATAATAATATATGTCTAAAGCGGGGGAAAAATATTTTCTTTACGTATTAATATTCAGGTGCACGTGAAATATCAAAGAAAATATAAAGGTAAGTACTTATAATAGTACTTCAGATCAGAGTCTAAGTCAACATAGATTACGTAATTGCGGCAAGAACTGTTATGTGAAGACATTGACGGTCTCGCACATGTGGCTAGATGCACAGCGATTACATAATATAAGTAGCTACATACATAACATTATGTATTGTTAACAATGTCCGTAACAATATGATTTCTGCTATTTTGGCTATAAATATGGTTTTATTACGTTTATTGTCCGTAGTGTCATCCACGCCTACTATCTTTAAGATTTTTACTTTTACTTTTTAAATGATAGACCGCTAAGCCAGAGGTCCTGGGTTTGATTCCCAACCAGGAGGTCCAGTGATTCAAATACGGGTCAGAAATTATCATTAGATAGTTTCCTATCTTAAGACGTGATTGTTAGGGTCACCGCACACGGGCCACATGCGACAGCCACAAACGCCGCCACGAGAAGCTAGAGGCGGCTGCAAAGGTAGCTGAAGCACGCGACAGCCACTTGTGGCCGGTGGTCGACACTTGCGGTCGCTGGCTGCTACTTTTTGTAACCCATGCGTGCAGTCTCATAATGGACTCTGATAAAGGTTTAATTGCGCTCTCTGATTAAAAAACCGTAGTTATTGGATACATCCAATTTTAACAAATATAACTAGCATTTTGACTGCCTCGTTGGTCTCGCGGTTGGCGTGTGCGACTGCTGATCGTGAGGTCTCGGGTTCGATTCCCGAGTCGGACCAAATATTTGTATGATCTACAAATATTTGTTTCGAAGTTTGGGTGTTTTCTATGTATAATATGTATGTATTTACAAAAAAAGCATATAAGTATTTGTATCAGTTGTCTAGTACCCATAACACAAGCTCTGCTTAGCTTGGGACTAGATGGCGTTGTGTGTTAGACGCCCAAAATATTTATTTATATTTATTTATTTATATTGATATTTATTTCGATAATCTTTTAAACCATCCAGAAATGTTTGTATGGTCTGCTAATATTTGTTTCGGATTTTGGGTGTTTTCTATGTATAATAATCTCTGATAAAAATAATTCTATATCCAAATTTATTTTAATCAACAACATCTACATACGTGCGTGCGTGCCTTTGACTTGAACAGGGTAACTGAGGCAAGGGAGAGAGGGATGGGGAATCGGGCGAGTCACGAGTGGCGTATGGTGGCGTTTTGTATCTTCGTTTAGTAGCCGATGCGGGCCACAAGAAGCGAGCAACGACGATTTGTAGCATGTGGCGGCCATCGGCGTCAACCGTGTGCGGCGAGTCCATATAAAATGTATGAAAATTACAGAAAATATGCCGGTGGCGGCGTTTTGTGGTTGTGGCCGGTGGCCACACGCGACAGCCACAAACGCCGCCACGAGAAGCTAGAGGCGGCTACAAAGGTAGCTGAAGCACGCGACAGCCACTTGTGGCCGGTGGTCGACACTTGCGGTCGGTGGCTGCTACTTTTTGTAACCCTTGCGTGCAGTATCATAATGACGAAGGTTTAATTGCGCTCCTTCTGATTAAAAAACCGTAGTTATTAGATAAATCCAATTTTAAGAAATGTAACGAGCATTTCAATAATCCTTTAAACCATCCAGAAAATATTTTCAAACATTTTCGTTTAAGTATGGACACGTTTTGGGAACTACTGGCTTTATTATATGATGGATTAAAGCACCACGAGACCAACATACGAAGTGATGCAAAAGCATCGCCCCTGCGGAAAGACTAGCTATCATATTAAGGTAAGTAGAAACAATCGACTGACTCGACTGCCTCGGTTGCGTAGTGGTAGCGTATGCAACTGCTGTGCTTAAGGTCTCGGGTTCGATTCCCGGGTCGGACCAAATGTTTGTATGATCTGCAAATATTTGTTTCGGATTTTTGGTGTTTTCTATATTTAGTAATTTCTGATATAAATAATTCTATATCCAAATTTACTTCAATCAACAATAGACTACGTGCGTGCGTTGCCTTCGACTTAAACAGGTTAACTGAGGTTAGGGAGAGAGGGGTTGCGCGAGTGGCGTGTGGCGGCGTTTACTATCTGCGTTAAGTGGCCGGTGGCGGCGTTTTGTGGTAGTGGCCGGCGGCCCGTGTGCGGCGACCCTTAATCAATAAATTAAAAGCTTTGTGGAAGGTAATCTTACCTTAATATAATATTTACTCAGGAGTGACAGATGTCACTCCTGAGTAAATATATTATTATTGCGCGATGCAGTATCAGAAGCAAGTATGTACTTATTTATACGGGAATTAACGCGATCACTTTTTTAAAGGTTGCACTGGCCGTGGACACAAGCTGACTCAGCAGGTACCTAGGTCGAAACATCAGGCAAATCAGAGGTATGTTATACCTTTAAATAAGTGATCGCGTTAATTTCCGTAGAAATATTAATTATTTTATCATGGAATGTGAAAGTTTAAAAGTTAGTAAGTAGTGTTCTCCTCGTATTTGTAGGTTTTCTGATAAAAATGTATGAATATATTATGGTCATTCCTGTTTCTGTCTACCTTTTTACTCACTCACTACGGCGAAGCCAATAGAAAGGGTTAGGGCAATCTATGTGTGTTTGTATGTTTCATGGAACCAAAAGTGTGAACTGATTTTAATAAATGAGGTGTCAATAGATTCGTAATAGTGGCCCGGGTGACAAACGGAACCCTTATAGGACTCACTTTGTTGTCCGTCTGTCTGTCTGTCTTAATAGACCCTTTTTCTCAGGAACGCGTGGAGGTATCAAGCTGAAATTCATATCAAATACTCAGGTCTACTGTCTCTTGGAGATGTGAAAAATCTAACTTCTAAGCCAACGCAATCTAAAGATACACAAGTTTATGCAGCAAATTTTCGACACTCGCAAGGGAATCAAAACTTACAGGGTACTTCCCGTGAACTCAGAATCTTGAAATATGGTACGAAGCAACGTCTTATAGCACAGATAAAAGAAAAATTGTGAAAAGCATAAATTTTTAGTGACATCATATAATATACCTACAGGTTTGTACGGAAACCTCGGTGCGCGTGTCCGACTCGCACTAGGCCGGTTTTTTAACTTTTTCTTGCTGTTTTTATTATTCTTGCTCTTTTTGCACCTTTTTTAATTATTATTATAAACTATCGAATAAACCAATGCCAAGTATTTAAACACCAGAATATACAATAAGTTAAGTACCTATTCAGTGGAAAAATATTTTAATTAGACTGGAACAAATTTCTTTGACATATCTAGCGCCCATGTCTTTTTAATGAGATAAGTAAATTAAAATGTAAGACTCATTGTTTAAAACAAGAGTTAATCGCTTTGTTTGTTTGATGTTTCAACTAGAGTGCACTTGTTTTTTATGTAAATGCTTTTTTGTAGTAACGAGAGTCATTTTGTTATACACTTTTGTGATGGGCTATTTACTATTTATTTGTGTTGTGTACGCTATATTACTTTAAGACTTTTACTAGGTTAGTATTAATTAGGTCGTAAATACTATTAGTGACATATTTTTAACTGGACCTTGGAAAATTGCAGTTCCGAAAATCATAAGAAAATGCGTTTTTAAAATTATAAACACCAATAATATTTAGGTATGGTTATGTAGTTTGTCAAACATTTATTTTGACCGTTGGAGAGCCACGCTTCGGCATGAATGGACCGGAGTGATACCACGACCTCACAGAAAACCGGTGTGAAATAGTGCTTGCGCTGTGTTTCACCGAGTGAGTGAGTATAACGGAGGCCCTTACAACCCCCCCCCACCCTCCCCTATATCCACCCCCATCCGCCAAAGGCCGGCAACACACTTGTGACCCCTCTGGTGTTGCAGGTGTCCAAGGGCGGCGTTAATCGCTTACCGTCAGGCGATACGTCTGCTCGTTTGCCCGCTCTTTAGATAGAAAAAAATATGAACTACATATTATTTTTACATTTGTATTCAGAATAAACCAACTTGCATACTAAAGAGTATTGAATATATACTTTTATAATCAATTTTATTTATGTATTCGACTGTTGGTCTGAAGTCTCAGGTTTTCCGGGGTTGGATCAAATGTTTGTCTGATCTGCAAATATGTGTTCCAGAGTTTGAGTGTTTTCTATGTATAACATGTATATCTTAACAAAAATGTAAACAAGTATTCTATCGCTCAATCTAGCATTCATAGTACTAGCTTGATACAATTTGAAATAGAATGGCGTTGTTTGTCAGATGTCCGAAATATTTATTATTATTTTTACTTCGCAATATTATATGCATGAATAAATTCGTGAGCGTATCCTGTTATTACAAATGCCTTTAGGAAAACGTCATAAACTGGCTATAAGTACATACAAACACTATGACAATCAAACGCTACCCTTTACTTCGAGCCAACATTCTAAATGGTGAGAATCACAATTTGTTCATTGTGTTTGGTGTGTGTAAAGGAATTGACATAAGTACGGACACCTTTCATTCATAACATTAAACAACGTCGTGCTACTTAGGTACACTCATATCTATTGTTGGATGTACTACCTAGCAGCTAACTAATAGGTAGAATACTTGTACCATACGGCTTCACTTTGTCACTGTACGAGTAAACAGAGTCATATACTTATCTCCTCTCTATGCACTAAATTATAAGCAGTGATATATAATTTTTATGAAGGCTTTGTTGATATTGGATGTAAAGTTGGCTGGTAGAGAATGCCCTGGGCATTAAGTCCGCCAATGTACATAAGTGCATGAAGTTGTTAATAAATAAATCCTACTTTCTACTATATTATAAAGGTGAAAGTTTGTGAGTGTGTATGTTTGTTACTTCTTCACGCAAAAACTACTGAACGGATTTGTATGAAACTTTACAGTAATATAGCTTATACATCAGAATATATACACGCGGGCGGAGCTGCGGGCAACAGCTAGTGATTGAATAAATATTGTATGGCGTTTAATAGACTGAATTATATTTTAACTTTTGCTTCCACTAATGAGATGGATTCACCGTATATACGACGATAACAGTAAGGTTATAAAGTTTAATATCACAAAATACAAATATACAAGGAATTATCTTTATTGTCACCATCGTCTTATTACCCGGTATTTTTTTTTTACATTCTCCTCTGTAACTCATCGTCTTTATTTAAATTGTAATCATTGCAAAGTTGGTTTTCATATTGGTAATTTTCCTTTAGAAATACAATCGGTCTTCCTACATAGTATGAAACAAAATTCTGTTTTGACCACGAGCTCACACCAAATTTGAAATAATTTTCTTAACAATTGTATTATGGGATCTTACTGTATTATATTCAATTTGAATCAATATAAGTCCTTGTAAGAAACAAAGACTACAAGCAACTTTAAAGTAAAGATACGGCCATATTGTGTGCCACAAAGTTTTAGCTCTTGTAAACGCACTCATAAATATCCATAAGTTATCTGCTTTCCATTGACCTAAAACAAAATTTGAAGAAGCAAGGTTTATGTAAATACGCTATAAATGTCGGATAACAAACCTGTCTTTATACTTGAAGAATAGCAGCGTCGAAGTAAATAATGTTATTAGTATAGATAAATCTTGTCAGTGGGCCTTAAATGTTCAGTAGATTGAATGTGGTCGATATAATAATAATAATAAATTCTTTATTGCAACAAAAGAGAATTACAATACACAGTATACCCCTGACTCCCAAAATAGCGTAAGCTGTGTGTTGGGAGTCAGTTACCTTACAAAACCAAGAGAAACAATTGTTACAATATGCAATTAAATAGTGGACACAATAAATTTGTATATTTAGATATGTATGTGTATGAGTGTGAGTGTATGTGTGTGAGGTGTGTGTGTGAGGTGTGTGTTTGCTGTGTATTTGAGACAATGAGTCAGAATGTGTATGCGGTAAGGGTGTGTGTGACACTAATCAAGCTTCCATTACTTCACATATAGTATCATTTATTTAAAGATTGTTATTGCGTTAGAGTTTTTTATTATTATTTATTATATTATTGAGTTAGAAAGTGTAACTAAGTTTAACTGATTATAAAAATGCTTAATAACAGCCAGGAGTTCAGAAGTTGGGGTCTTGACCCCCGTGCCCCGGAGAGGACGTAAAACCGTTGCTCCGGTTGTAAACTCTCCCCGGTCGTGGAGGATTGGTCTCTTCGGATTAATAAAGAAATTAATAAGACTTTATTACATAATATAGAAACCTATGTACATAACCATAATTAAAAAAAAAAAAAATACATACAAGCGTCAAAAAACTCCACATCTTCGCCTACTGGTAGCGTTCCCAAGAGACTAGCAGCATTACCACGTTGAATGGCAATGCTGATTCTATTCTATTATAGAAATGGAACAAAGTGTGCACCTGTCTTTGCACACACACTTGTGCACTACAATATCTTCTACGTAGTTGGCTGGTCTACGTTCAGACTGGCCGCTTTAGCCGAAATCGGCACAGAGTACATTATCGTAATTATTTATTTAGCCATGTGAGAGCTACGTTTCAGGACACACGGGCCAAATTTTAGGCAACACTTTTAGGCAATTTAACTGTACGGTTGGCCTAGTGGTTTAGGCGGTCGCCACGCCGCTTGCCAATTCGCAAAGTGTTGTGGGTTCAAATCCTACACGGGAAAACACTTTGTGTGAGCCAGAAATTGTTGTTCTGAGTTTGGGTGTTAATTGTGTCCGTTTCATGTATGTCTGTAAAGTCCCCCGTGACACAGGATGTTTATTCCTAATGCGGGCGTTGTCTTTTTTAATAACAAAAAAAAACTTAAGAATACGGCATCACAGAAAACCGGGGTTAAGCATTTTTTTAATACTTTCCACCGAAAGAGTAAAGATAACGACCCAACCTGTGTCGGGGGAGGAATGGATTCGTATGGTGAACTCATGGATCTTGAGTTACAAGAGATTATGTGGTGATACGTACACTCATTGACTATATTTCCATAGAAATACATTGTTATTTACTGAGATTTTTATTTGTATCTAAGTAAGATATTGAAATTGTTATTTCATTCAATATTCTATAGAACTTTTCTATTGCATTTTGGTAAATAGTAATTAATTTATACATATATATGATGGCCACAGAATTTCCTTTTTTTTTATTTTTTTTTATTTTTATGGAATAGGCGGGCAAACGAGCAGACGTATCGCCTGATGGTAAGCGATTACCGTCGCCCATGGACAGATGCAACACCAGAAGCATCACAAGTGCGTTGTCGGCCTTTTGGGGATTGGGGGGGGAGGTAGGGGTAGGGGATTGGGGTATGGGCCTCCGGTATCCTCACTCACTCGGTGAAACACAGCGCAAGCACTATTTCACACCGGTTTTCTGTGAGGCCGTGGTATCACTCCGGTCGAGCCGGCCCATTCATGCCGAAGCGTGGCTCTCCCACGGTAAAACTCTGTCTTTGAGTTTCCTTTGTTAAACTCTGTCTTCAAATGTTTTTTTATTTTTTTTATGTTTGGCCCGCCAAAATGACTCTACTCTGCCTGATGGAAAGCATAAGCAGAATCCAAGAGTGGTGGTCACCATGCTCACTGCGAAGCAGACAATGCAGCATGGCGACCCACACCATGGCGGCCTAGTGATGCTTCTGCATCTTTTAGTCTAGTCAACCAGTATGGAACTTGTTGACTAGACTAATTGGGCTGTATGCGCTGTATTACCTAACTGTGCAACATAAACAGATGCTGCTACTTATAGCAAAGGTTCTCCTCTTTAACCGACTTCAAAAAAGGAGGAGGTTCTCAATTCGACCGTATATGTTTTTTTTTAATTTAAGTTCGCGGATAACTTCGTCGTTTATGAACCGATTTTGATGATTCTTTTTTTAATGGAAAGGAGATATTTCAACGGTAATACCATGATAAGGACACTAGGATCTGATGATGGCATCTAAGAGAAATCGAGTCGAACCTTGAAGTCGGTTTTTGTTACAATTTTACTTCTTAAGTATCAGCAGTGAAATATTTGTGATTATGTGTGATACGAGAACTGAGAATTATTATTGTAAATTTGTACTCCAAATCCAAAATCCATTATTATTATATTATTATGGACTATAGTCCAATTTTCTGTAAGGTCAGAGGTAGGAGATTCAGTGCCAGTTGTATTCAAATATCAAAATTAATCTCAGTACGTTTATTCGTTCGCGTAGAGTATGTAATACAAGTCATGCTAAGATTGTAAGGAATAAGATAGTGTTGTGTAATATATATAATATGTATATTTATAAATTAAATGTAAATACATTTATTACTTCTTCAAACAATAAAACTACTAATTAACAATTTAAGAATTTTTTTTTCATAGGCTGAAATAATTTCCTGACAAATTTTACGATTCTAGGTCAGCGGGAAGTACATTGGTGATGAGCAAATTTCTAAGTTATAAACATACTACGGAAGTAGTTCTCTATTTTTTACTCTGCGAACCAACCTTTTATGTTTTAAAATTTGAAGTAAAAGGCAGTTAGCGCGTGATGCAGGACACTGGTACATTTTAATTGTTCACGATTCTTCCTCATCCTGGTTACTTCATAAAAAAAAAAATTAAAAAAAAGCTCACAGAAATAACAAGTAAGCAGACGTATCACCTGATGGTAAGCGATTACCGCCGCCCATGGAGAGGCGTCACAAGTGCGTTGCCGGCCTTTGGGGGATGAGGAGGGGTGGGCCTCCGGTATCCTCACTCACTCGATGAAACACAGCGCAAGCACTGATTCACACTGGTTTTCTGTAAGGCCGTGGTATCACTCCGGTCAAGCCGAAGCCGGTTTAGTTATTGAACTAAACTATACGAATATTGCGTGAAATGCATACTTTAGCTTTAGAGAGGTATTATTTTTGATCATGCTTTGTAAGCAATTATTATGTAATATTATTATTATTGATGCTGCAGAAACTGCTTGCATTCAGATCATGGAGAAGGTGTCAATTCATTGTGATTTTCCATATGAAACATAATTTCCTAATCATTCAAAGATTCGATATCTAGTTGATCATTCGAAGGAACAAGAGTCGTCATGTCGTCATGTCTAGCCTTCAATAGGTTTTACCTGAATATCAGTTTCTCCACGGAGCGAGTGGCATCGCACCTTCACAACAATAGGGGTGAATTGAATTCGAAGGTTGAACTAGTTGCCAGTATATTTAAGAGGCGGAGTGCCTGGCCACCAGGGTGCAGGTGGTCGGGCGCATCGAGGCGCTGGGCTTACGGGTGGCCCTGGACAATACGGAGGCCCTATTGTTCCATGGGCCCCGTCGTGGTCCACCCGCCGGCGCCTCCATAGAGGTCAACTCGGTCCTCGTACCGGTTCGGGCCCAGATGAGGTATCTGGGCCTGATCCTCGACGGTAGGTGGCTCTTCGACGAGCACTTCCAACAGCTTGGTCCCAAGCTGGTCGATGCTGCCTCCGCCCTTGGGCGTCGCAGCGCCGGGCCCTCACTGCAGTCATCGGAGGAGATCTCTCGCTACCGGCCGTCATACGCTCCATGGCCGGTAGCGACAGCAGTTTTACCGCGGTCGCAACCTTCTGCGAAAACGTAATCTGGCAGAAGGAGGTGGCGGAGAAGACCCGGGAGGATGATATCCACTCGGACCCAATCCGCCGCCGGCGAACCGGGTGGCGGAGGCGCGCCTATCAGCGCATCATGCCGCCCTGAGTGTGACCGCGGATGGTCGGGACGGGCTTTTTCCTTCCATCCGCTCTAGTGGCCGCCCGCGAGGAGGCGACGTTACGCGTGTGCCGCACGTCGTCTAAATTGAGATTTTAACAGCTGACGGTGCCCGCTTTTGTGCGGGCAAGCGCTGGGAGGGGTCCGGACGTGTTAATAACTGCAGTTCCCGGATTCCTCCCTTCACAGGCGCAGAGTGGCACACCGTGTGGTTTTATCCGGTCGCCCCGCCGCAAGCCCTGGTGGGGTGACGGTCCGAGGGGATTTCCACACGTTAAAAAAAAAAAAAAGTTGCCAGTATATTTGAGGGCACTGGGTGACTTCTCAATAGCGATTATCATTGATGTTTATATGACAACCGTGACCAGCGACGGCTTAAAATAAATAAATTAATAGAAAAAAAGAAACATGTATTTTTTCGTAAATTTATTTATAATTTAAAGAATAGTGGTGAGAAATATATTTAAAAACGAAAAAAAAAGAGGAAGGATTTCTAAAACTTTTAATTAAAACGGTACCAATTTACAAACAAATCTAGTAGGTATTTAAGAAAATATTCACGTAATCTACAACCTGTTGTTTCGGGGATTGGTGAGGAAATAATAATTATTACTGATCTGCGCCACTGGACTGGAGAAACGGGTGACGTAATTAGGAAGTGAGGTTCAAAGCATTTCAATGATAGATTGAATAAGATTGATAGCTTCACAAAGATACGGTTTTTTCACTTACTCCCAGTAAGTGAAAAAACCGTATCTTTTTGTTGGGACTTACTGATTACGTATCTGCTTAACGTAAGACTGTTTGAGAATTTGTGGTATCTATATAATATACTAGCTGTTACCCGCGGCCGTGTTGCTGTAAATAGTAGCCTATGTGTTATTCTGATGTATAAGCTATATTACTGTAAAGTCCAAAAGTAGTGTAAAGTAAAAAATCCAAATCCGTTCAGTAGTTTTTGCGTAAAAGAGTAACAAACATCCATCCATACTTTCGTTTATAATATTAGTATAGATTCATTCATTAGACATTAAAAGGGAATTATTCATAAATGATAAACTAAATGTTATGTAAACAAACACCACGCACTATCTACAATAGCATAAACATAAACATTCCTTGGAACTGTTCAGCATTTTCAAAACAAACAAAGGAAAAATGATTTCCAAACTACGGAGCAACTATTGTCAATACTTGCCATTTGTTGTTCTCGTCATTTCGCAGAAGAATTCTAAAATTCCATGCTGGGTGTCTCAAAATTTTCGATTGTTAATAATTTATTGGTGTGACTCACAATACATATACATTCATACATTCTTAAGCCAAAAGTTGTCATTTTTGTGTTGTCAATACATGTTGGTTTGAAAAGTTTCTGTAATTTCCTTGTGTTGGCAACAAAAGTTGAGAACAGTGTTTCCGTTTTTGGCGGTAAACGTCAAAAGAATACGCTTTTTGCAAATAATTATTGGCTCTGTGGTGACGCTTAGTTCGAATGTTTTTCAAATTGTTGGCGACTCGGTGTAGACCCAATGGAAACAAAAGTTGGCGATTTTCTGAAGAGTTGCAAACATTTGGAAACACTGAAATTGCCAACAATTTTGGTGGAGACGCGCCTTTATACACGACAGTCTTATCCGTGCCATAGTAACACTGGCACGGATCAGACTGGACTGACTGCTGATAAACATACATACCCACTATTTTTTTTCTAAACACATACTAAAGACAATAATCACAAATTTTAACAAAATAAAACAACTTCAATCTGGACCAAATTTAAATGGGACCACACGGGAAGCACGAGCTTTCAAATAAAAAAATACACACAACAAACAAATAAATCATCAAAATCGGTTCACACAGTCGAAAGTTATGAGGTAATAAACATAAAAAAAAACAGTCGAATTGAGAACCTCCTCCTGTTTTTGAAGTCGGTTAAAAAGATGACACCTAGTCACAAACAAAATGTTCGTGCTCATCAATACAAATAATTAAAATTGAATTGCCTGTTTTAAATTTCAAGTTAATAGCTTTTTTAATGCATATGAAAGTACAGATATACGATACTTACATCAGGAATAATAATTTTAA
The DNA here is from genome assembly GCA_949125395.1 of Diaphora mendica. NCBI lineage: Eukaryota > Metazoa > Arthropoda > Insecta > Lepidoptera > Erebidae > Diaphora > Diaphora mendica. Next base: position 23,153,637 of record OX421319.1, read on the forward strand.
AAATTTTTGACTGCAGGAAGTACCGTGTAATCGGCTAATCTCTGGAACGGTTGGACTGATTTTGATGAATAAAGACGGGTAAGGAGTAACTTAGGCAACGTTTTTAGACTATTTTTGCACCGCGGCGATACCCGTGGTTGTTGTGGCAAAATAACAACAACAGCCGTGGGTATCAACAACCCATAATGTCCCACTGCTGGGCTCGGGTCTCCTCTCAGGAGAGGGTTAAGGCCATACGTCCCCACGCTGGCCAAGTGTGGGTTGGGGACTGGCAAGACAACGTTGTGGCTACGTAATCTTGCCGTTGGATGTTTTTAATCCGCACAAAGGCCTCCAACTAAGCTTCACGACTCTTATCCTAAGATAACAACCGGGACCGACTGCTTAACGTGACCTCACATAGACGCTCTTGGTATTATGCCACCAACGGTCACCCATCCATGTACTGACCGCGCCGTCGTTGCTTACCCTCGGTGATTGTTCCTAATCACCGAGCGCAACTGGGCTATGAGCCGTGGGTAACATACATTTATTTGCCCCATTTGTCCACTCAGTAAATCCGACTTAGCAGTCAGTGCCACAAATTAAGATACTAACGCAAATCCATACATCCAGGAGGTATCCAGGAGACACAGGATATTAAATTCAACACAAGGTAAGGAGATATTTCGCCATCAGCCACGGCCCAATCATTCGGTACGCTGAATGATTGTCGAAAGATCGCGTGTGCTGTCATTTCACTTTCTAGTGATTAGAGCATTACTGTGTGTTTCCTAGTCATTTTAAATGACAAGGCAATATGGATAATAATGTGTTGAATAATATTATTATGTTTTATCACGTAATAATATATTTGTTATGTATGGATAATTTAATGAAACATGAGAAGTCAATAATTTATGACATGTAAAAATGAGTAACTTTCAATGTGTTATAGCATTCTCTTCTAAACCGATTGAAAAGAAAGGAGGACCTGGATTCGGTTGAATATCTTCTCTTAATCTACAACTCCCTCCTTTAAGAAGCTTTTTTTTTATTTTAGTGTATTCTTCCCGCCTGGTTTCATTTAAATTTGAAGAAAAAATACTTAATTTTTTTTTTTTGATTATCTCTTTTGATCTTAGATGAAAAGCTACATTTGGTATAACAATAGGCGATATAACTATATTGATACTTTTTAATAGTTTATTATAAGACATCTTGTTATTATTTACATTGATAACACTCACTGCTATGATTTCTTAAAAATATATTAATGCAAATAACTTTTAATGAATACTGTGAAAGCTGATAATATGCGTAATTGTAAATTTATTCCGTCGACTTTATAACTGCGTACTTGTACAAAACCTTTTACATGTTCTTTAATAATTTCCTCATAATTTTGAAGAATTTGAGCCGTTTTATAACAGATGAGTCATAATAAAATAGTGAGACCATGACAGTCTCTTATAAGAATTAAAATATTATTTAATTGAATTTCATTTATTATCATTTATCATTTAATCACTTGTGTCAATGGTAAAAAAAAAATCGGCCAAGTGCGAATCGCATTCGCACAGAAGGGGTTCCGTACCATTATTTATATATTTCGAGCGTCTACCTGTGGGCGTTTTTTTTATGGAATAGCGTGCAAACGAGTGAACGTATCGCCTGATGGTAAATGAATACCGCCGCCCATGGACACCCGCAACACCAGAGGCGTCACAAGTGCGTTGCCGGTCTTTTAAGAAGGAGTACGCTCTTTTCTTAAACGTTTGAAGGTCGTATTGGTCCGGGAATACCGCAGGCGACAGTTCATTCCACAGTTTTGTTGTGCGAGGCAGAAAGTTTCTTGAGAAGCGCACAGTTGTGAACTGCAAGCCATCTAGATGATGGGGATGAAAGTTCTGTCGTGTAGGACGATGGCGGAAAGAGGCGGCAGGGATCATTCCGAACAATTCCTTGGAGCACTCCACATAGTTAATGTGGTAGAAGATGCATAGCGAAGCCAAATCTCTACGCAGCGCCAGAGAGTCTAGCCTAATTGAAAGTTCCTGGCAATTGACGATTCGAGTCGCTCACTGTTGAATGCGGTCCAGAGGGAGGAGCTGGCATTGGGGTGCCCCCGCCCAAAGATGAGGACATTATTTCATGTGAGGCCGAACCTGCTTCTTATAATGCGAAAGGCGGTGGGCCGGAGTGAAATACTGTCTCGATCCGTTGAGAACGCCAAGCTTCAATAAAAATCACGTTTGTTGTATGGGAGCCCCTTAAATATTTATTTTATTCTGTTTTTTAGTATTTGTTGTTATAGCGGCAACAGAAATACATCATCTCTGAAAATTTCAACTGTCTATCTATCACGGTGCATGAGATACATATACTAGTACTGTTATTTATATATTTAAATATATATATATATATATATATAGTAGATAAGTACTATTATTTACTCTGTGATACAGCCTGGTGACAGACGGATGGACAGCGAAGTCTTAGTAATAGGGTCCCGTTTTACCCTTTGGGTAAGAAACCCTAAAAATATTATATATTATATATAAGCATATTAAATTACTTCTGTATTCTTATTTTTGTTCTTGATTAAGTATATGTAGTGTCGCCACCCCGTCAACCAATCGCCCCGGGTAAGGTCGTAAGAACCGACTAAAGGAGCAAACTGTGCATGACAACAGCACTAGAAAGAGAAGGAAACCTTGAAATAAACCCTATACCTACTATAAGTTATGGAATCAGGCGTTACTTTGCGGAAATCCATGACATTAAATGCTATGAAATATATTTAGCTTTAATTCCGCGAGACAAATATCCAGGTCTGAAAGCAGGGCACAAATCCCACCGTCATGCATATGTACACATACAAAACAAGTGAGAAATAATTAGCATGCCATGCAACCAAACCTATACTCGACACGTGTTTCGCCCCTCCACGGGGCATCCTCAGGAGATGTTGACTCGTCGAGCGTTTGAGCTCGAATGCGCGCTAGCGCACCGCTGTCGGCCCTTTATATACCGTTTCGATGACGCTATAATCACGATCGATACAATGTCACAACGACATCTGTACCGAACTACCCGCAATCATACTTAGAAGTGGTGATGGAATTAAGTTTGTTTGGTCATTCAACAGTGTATGTGCATTATTATTGTTATATTTTGATATTTCTAACTGTTCCAACACACTCATCCGGAAACCCTTATCGCAAACATGCAGAATGTTATAGGTATTGTTGCCGCTCAAGGAGTGGCCGGTGTCGATTAAATGTTTTGCGAAATGTGATTTATCTGGATGGCCATTCCTGTGAGCGGCAACATGTTCCCTGTACCTAATTTCGAAACTACGGCCTGTCTGACCCACATAGACCCCGGTGCAATCATTGCATACTAATTTGTAAACTCCGGATTTTTTTGAATTCTCTAATTTATCTTTACCGTTACATAGTTTACGCAAGTTATGATCCGATCGAAAAGCTACGTAAACATTGTGTTTTCTTAGAATATTCGCGATTCTATCTGAAATTGGGCCTATGTAAGTGAGACTCCCGACATTCTTGTTAATTCTTTCGGGGGTACATGCATAAAGTGCTGAGCGAGCCCGGTCATTCTGCTTTTTCTTAATTATTTTATCAATAACTTGTTTGGTGTAACCGTTTGAAGTCGCGATTTGATACAATACTTTGAGTCCTTTTGCGTAATTATCCGTGGACAGTGGGAGTGACATTAAACGGTGGACATAGCTGCGGAAGGCTGCTAGTTTATGCTGTAGTGGGTGACAGGATGAAGCGGGAATCGTTGTGTCAGTGTGTGTGGGCTTTCGATAAATTTGGAAATCGAGTTTGTTATTGACTCTTGTGATTGTTAGATCCAAAAAATTAAGGGACTGATTTGATTCTAATTCTAATTTGAATTTAATTTTGGGGTGGTGAGTGTTGAGCCTATTTACGAAAATATCCAATTGACGATTAGTACCTGTCCAACAGATAATTACGTCATCCACATATCTATAATAAAACAGAATGTTGGGCTCGCCCACCACATATTTACATTCGAAGTAGTCCATAAATATTTCCGCCATTAATGGACTTAAAGGTGATCCCATTGCTAGACCATCTTTTTGGCGGTAGTATTCGTTATTGAATCGAAAGTAATTTTGTTCCATGCAAATACGTGTGAGGTTAAGTAGGTCATTTATTTCTCCTGGATGTAAACGTTGCCTCTCCAAAAGGTACCCCAAAATACGTAGGCACTCTTCAAATGGAATATTTGTAAATAAACTATCTACATCTAGTGATAATAATTTCGAATTGTGGGGTGTGTTAATATTTTGTATTTTTTTAGTTAAATCTAAACTATTTTTTAAACTGTACTGTGGTTTAAAAGATGCCTTTGCCTTTAGTAAATTGTTTAGATATTTGGCTAAATCGTATGTCGGGGCACCAATGTAAGAGACAACGGGGCGAATTGGGATGTTGTCTTTATGAGTTTTTGGTAAACCATACAAAAAAGGAGATCGTGGGTTCATTGGAATTTTATATTTTAACTGGCCTGGAGAAATGTACGACGTGTTATTAATTGCATTCTTTATTTCTAGAGTGAATTTTTTAGTAGGGTCGGTAGTAAGACGTTCAAAATCTTCCCCCTGGATAACGTCGTTAACCCTCTGGTGGTATGCAGTTTTATCCAAAATGACTACTGTATTGCCTTTGTCGGCTTTAGTAATTATTAAATCATTTTGAGTAATTGTGTTTTGTAATGACCTATGTACTTGTATTTCGGAATAATTTTGGGTAATGGTGGTTGTGGACGCTGTCTTTATCTGAAATGCCACCTGATGTTTAACGGCGCTATCCATTTTACTTCTAACACAAGCCATTTCTGAATCTACCATTAAAGTTTCGAGCGATTTCTGGGATAACCGTGGCCTGATGTTATAAGAGTAGAGAAAGGCCTCAAATATAACATCAGGCCACGGTTATCCCAGAAATCGCTCGAAACTTTAATGGTAGATTCAGAAATGGCTTGTGTTAGAAGTAAAATGGATAGCGCCGTTAAACATCAGGTGGCATTTCAGATAAAGACAGCGTCCACAACCACCATTACCCAAAATTATTCAGAAATACAAGTAAATAGGTCATTACAAAACACAATTGCTCGACGAGTCAACATCTCCTGAGGATGCCCCGTGGAGGGGCGAAACACGTGTCGAGTATAGGTTTGGTTGCATGGCATGCTAATTATTTCTCACTTGTTTTGTATGTGTACATATGCATGATACCCATATGTGCACGTGAGTATGCATGACGGTGGGATTTGTGCCCTGCTTTCAGACCTGGATATTTGTCTCGCGGAATTAAAGCTAAATATATTTCATAGCATTTAACCTATACCTACTCTTAAATTACTTTTCCATGAAAAAAGTATAATATTAACGTACAATGTGTTTCCTTTAACACAAACATCATACAGTCACGACGACTCAGACAACAGTAAAAAAAAACTCTTTTATGATAAAACTATTAGGTACTTGTAGCATTTATTTCCACGCTGCCGATAAACTTACTTACATAATAATTACCTTTTCATACTTGAAAGGACAAAAAAAGAGGAGTTTAAGTGAGAGTAAGAATTGATGGTTGATGAGACTTGCCCAACTATGTATTTCCGTGGGTATAAGTACTTTTTAAAATATTTTTAAATTTATACATTTTATAGACTACTAGCTGATCCGGCGAACGTTGTTTTGCCATAAAAAATGGGTTATAAAAAATAGATGTTGGTCGATTCTCAGACCTACCAGATATGCACACCAAATTTCATAAAAATCGGCCCAACCGTTTCAGAGGAGTATGGCAACTAACATTGTGACACGAGAATTTTATATATAAGATGATAATTCTTTAATACATAATTAGTTCTTTATTGTCATTTCACAATTTGAAAACTATGTTTTATGTAGTATATAATATTAGAATATCAACATTATGGTTAAACAATCGGAGGTGTTTATCGCTTTGAGTGTTGATAAGCCCAACTAGTCCCAATTAGGGAGGCCCAATTAGTCTAGTCAACAAGTACCATACTTGTTGACTAGACTAAAAGATGCAGCAGCATCACTAGGCCGCCATAGTGTGGGTCTCCATACTGCATTGTCTGCATTTGCAATGAGTATGGTGACCACCACTCTTGGATTCTGCTTATGCTTTCCATCAGGCAGAGTAGAGTCATTTTGGCGGGCCATTCATAAAAAAAAAAAAAAAAAAAAAAATAAACAAGGCATTGTTGGTTTACTTCATGTTTTTCCAGAATAGATCGCATGTCTGTTCTAAGTACTCGTATATTTGCTATAGATATTAATAGATAGTAAGGAAGCAATGAAGTAAGTATATTGTTATTAACCGTGACCACAGAAGTCAATGTCAGTTAACGAAAAGAATGCGCAAACGCTTTGTGAAGCATCACTAAATATACCGTTGCGAATTCATTTGACATTGTAAAGCATTCAGAAGAATAAATGAATATTGTATAATAATCCTCTTTAGATGTATTTAATTTGTGTAAGACCTCTTTCCAGAAGGAAGTTGGGGAGAGGCCCATGTCCAGAAGTGTACTACACACATCAAAAGTGTCTAGGGATCAAGCATTTTTATGCGGATTTCTTGAGATTGAGATGTGGCTTTGGCCCTGGCCTGCTCAGTCGCCAGACTTGAACCCGATTGAGCATGCATGGGATATGCTACAGAGAAGAGCTCTGCCGAATATGGAGGGTATCCAGTCGCAAGAAGACCTTTTTTTGTTGTTGCAACGAACATGGGCGGCCATTCCACAGCGTGATTTGGATGAACTCATTTTGAGTATGCCAAACCGATTCTTGTGTTGTTAGTATTCGCGGTAGAAACACGGATTATTAATTGTTTAAGTTACCTAATAAAATTTTAAAGAAAACTGTTATTTCAGTATTTTTTTCGAACTTTAATGTTAGTGGTTCAAATGTCAAAAATCCCTTTATTAGGAAAATGGCAAATTTCTTTATTAATGCAAAGGTGACTTGGTTTATCGTTACTGTGACAAACAAAAACACTTTATTTGATGAATCCTTAAAGAAAATTTTAGTTAATATCAATCAGGAGAAAAGTTATTGCAAAAATATATGTTGATCCCCAGACACATATGTTGATCCCTAGACACTTTTGATGTGTGTAGTAAAGTCTCAGGCTGTTTATGATGATGATGAAACCACAAAGCAAGGAAATAAAATGTGGTCCCCTAGACAGGCGGCGCACCCGATTCGGGTTTTTAAAAAATATGTGTGTGTTACAAAATACAATCGTCACTTTGACGATTGCATTTTGTTTTCGATAGTTTTTTTTTCGTAAGATTAATTTTTTCTTAACAATAATTGTAGGCTCAGTAGTGTTACAAAACGTAGTACAATAGTACGTCTTATATAACGTCGAAAAGAATAATGAGAGACGTTTTAATTTCTTAAAAGTACCTTTATAAGATTATGTGTTTGATACACTACGTAATTTTATTTTTTTAATTTTAATTTCAACTTTATCTTTTTTTTTTATTTATTTTTTTATGTTTGGCCCGCCAAAATGACTCTACTCTGCCTGATGGAAAGCATAAGCAGAATCCAAGAGTGGTGGTCACCATGCTCACTGCGAATGCAGACAATGCAGCATGGCGACCCACACCATGGCGGCCTAGTGATGCGACTGCCTCGTTGGTCTAGCGGTTGACGTGTGCGACTGCTGATCATGAGGTCTTGGGTTCGATTCCTGGGTCGGAACAAATGTTTGTATGATCTACAAATATTTGTTTCGGAGTTTGGGTGTTTTCTATGTATAATATGTATGTATTTACAAAAAAAAAGTATATATGTATTTGTATCAGTTGTCTAGTACCCATAACACAAGCTCTGCTTAGCATGGGACTAGATGGCGATGTGTGTTAGATGTCCGAAATATTTATTTATTTATATCTTTTAGTCTAGTCAACAAGTATGGAACTTGTTGACTAGACTAATTGGGCCTCCGGTCTCGCACTCACCAACGAAACACGACAGCACGCTGTCATTTTACGTTGATTTTCTGTGCGAGGGTAGTACCACCCCGATCGAGCCGGCCCATTCGTGCTGAAATCAGCGTGGCTCTACTACCTATCTCCTATATTCCTCCTCCTACCTATATCTCTTGAGAGGAATGATTTTGCACCGTTTACACTAAATTGTTCTTTGATGCTTGGTTCCTTTTGGTTGTAGCGTGATCATATAGCAACAAGCAATCAAGCTCTTCTCCTTAAGAATATAAGTATAGATAAAACATCTAAGTTTCTTACATACAGAAAAATATATCTCAAAAACTAAGCTAAAAATAACTCTACTATGATTCAACATTATGTCTATACAGGAAAAAGAAATCGTGTTGCTGTAATGACTATTTGATAGCAGCAAAACGACGTTGTGAAGCGACAAACCTTGAGAGAGCCTTGAGGGATCCGGAATTACGAATGACACTCGTCCTATACAAATACAGGCTGAGTATATAGCAAGTTATTGTCTTTCAGAAACAATTATATTTGTTCACTAGATCATTCTAAACTTTGACATTACAAATATATACTATTTTTACTCGACTGCGAAAGAAGGAGGGTTAAACCGGTTATACGGCCAATAACAATATATTTTTCGAGTGTATGTATGTATGTATATTTCTTTGGCACGCTCTAGAGCCTAAACGACTTGTCGTATTTTTATGTGAGTGGTGTCAATAGATTCGTCTTAGTCGTGAGAGCGACACTGGGTACATCAAAATTAAAAAAATAAAAACAAAAAAAAAAAAAAAACAATCCTGCATCGCGCAATAGTTCTCGCGCCGATAATGTACAACATCCCAACATCTACCGTTGGGCAGTTGGCCCGCCAGGCATGATCACCTCGCCTGGTCGGAGGATCCTCCCTTTGTGTTGGTGGGACATGACACACCTGTCCCCCACAATGGTGACCCCAGGTGAGTCGGAGGTCGATATATTGTTGAGTCAGCTGCGGTTCATGTAAGCAGAGTATATCTCTCCCGTCTATGCAGCAGCCAGCCACTTCGCAACAACCGCCCCGACTCACTGGGGACCTCACCGCAGCACCGCGCAAGGCTGCCATCCCGACTCACTGGGATCAGCGGACTTCAGCCCCGACTCACTGGGACTAGCGGCATTCAGTTTCGACTCACTGGAACTTGCGGCACTCAGTTCCGACTCACTGGAACTACTCACTAATGGCACTGGCAAGCTCCGCAATAGAGCACAGACAGCTGACTCAACAATATATCGATCTCCGGTCTTGGAGGGGAGTGATGTGGCGACTTCCACATACAGCGCATCAAGAAAACATATGACAGCGCCATCTACCGAAGATACACTGAACTACAGAGTAACATACAATACGAAGAAACTACTAATCCTGCATCGCTCAATAGTTCTCGCGCCGATAATGTACAACATCCCAACATCTACCGTTGGGCAGTTGGCCCGCCAGGCATGATCACCTCGCCTGGTCGGAGGATCCTCCCTTTGTGTTGGTGGGACATGACACACCTGTCCCCCACACCTTTTATTCATTGCTTAGTTCAATTATATTTGCTACCCGAGGAACTACAATTATAATAAGTTCACAGGTCTCACGTAGGGTAGTCTGAACCCAAATTAGGCAAAGTCAGTGCTATGGCAACCCGACTGATAAACATACTTATATATTTATAGATATATCCATATTATAGATAATCTACACCTAGATGCAGAACAAATGATAGTGATCATTATACAAAACTCGTCCTGGGGGATGATCCTATGACCTTCAGCTAAGTAGTCAGGGTTAGTAACCCGCATTAGACCGTGAAATTAGACCTAACAATCACAAAATTAATATATTGACAGTATAATAATATAAGGGATTCATAAGTCTCAAATTATCATTGCCTAATACAGCATATTCACTGAACATCAATTGAAGGAACCGTATAATTTGTCTTGCGTAGGAGGCATTTATGTGTGGCTCGTAATTGTAAGGTCGCGAGGTCATTTCTCGGATCAGGTAAAGCAAGTAGAGATCTTTAAGATACTCTCATGAGCTTTCTGTTTGAAACACCGTCGATTTTTACCCGACTGCGAAAGGAGGGTTATGTTTTTCGAGTGTATGCATGTATGTATATTTCTTTGGCACGCCCTAGAGCCTAAACGGCTTGTCGTATTTTTATGTGAGTGGTGTCAATAGATTCGTCTTAGTCGTGAGAGTAACATTGGGTACCTACATCAAAATAAAAAATAAAAAAAAGGATTTTTGGTGCCAAAAAGTAATATAAAAAAAATAATGTTTTCAAAATACATCGAGTGTGGTATCAGAATAAAGATATGTTCATGGTGATTACGAATATATATAAAACTTATATGTTTTTATTGTTAAATATTGACGCAGTCGGGTTTTTTATTTGTAATAATTTGTACTTGCTGTTCAAGTAAAATTTACTTTATAAAATATAAAGTACATTTTAAATCAATGAATCCGTGTTTAAAGACATCTGAAAGTCTTGGAATCTAAGAGTTTAATATTTTTATAAGAGCCTCTCTGCAGAGCATGCATGGAGAAGGATGAAACAGCCACCCATGTCATCATGGCATATCCTGGGGTGGCAGAATACCGGTCGAGACACTTATAGTGCTGACCCACTACGCAAAATAGGCGCAACAAAGTCGTCGAGTTGTTCCACAACTCGACGACTTTGATTCGACCCAGCCCGCGAGTTCAAGTATAAAGTATTTTTATAATAAAATTTTTCAAATCAAAAAATCTCCAATTATTTATCTATATTATTTCCACGATATTACTATTGTACTAATTCGGTATATTTTGCACAATGTAGATATATTTGTGTATGTGTTTGATAAATGTGTAACGTAATATTTTAAACGGTTCGAAAACATTCTCTAATTTCTCTTTTATACCTCTCGAAATTTGGGGAAGGGTACCGTGGTCTCACGTATCGATAGAGCTCGTCGTGCTCTATCGGTTTAAGGTCTGTTCTGTGTGCTGGCCACTCTATATTTTAATTATTCCAAATTCAACCCGTATTCATTGCTCTCAAGTGTACGTGTGACATATGTATAATGTAAGAAAGCAGAAAGATGTTATTCATATTCGGAACAATTAACGCCCGCCATTAACCAAGGTGACGATACAGCTAATAACTATGATTTACTCTGTTTACGATTCATTACTATATAACTTACTTTAATCTAAGAGCTGGCGTAATATACTTCCATATAAAAGATTTCCAGTGCTATTCTATAATAAGCTACCAAATATCGAAAGCCTCTGATTTATATAGATCTTAATAGGATAGGATATTATTGTTATATTTATAATTTCCTTCAGATTAGTAACATTTGGCTACAAAAGTGCCACACAAGACGGATCACGCAATTCAAGTTTAAAAAAATCCTTATTAAGTAATTGTCACAAATATAAGCAATAGAATATATAATTTAGTATGTCTATTCTTTTTTACACCATCACAAATTTGACATTAAAAATTTCACTTCAAAGTAATATCTAAAATTATCTATCTATACTTATCTATACTTATAATAAAAATGTAACAGGTCAAATTCTGTACATTGAAGATATTTTGAAAATTTTTTTGGAGGGCACTCTGTTATCGATACTGAAACGAAAACTATTTTTTTTTTCATTTTTGTCTGTCTATCTGTCTGTCTGTCTGTCTGTCTGTCTGTCTGTCTGTCTGTCTGTCTGTCTGTATCTTGGCCGCGCATCACGCCGAAACTACTGAATGGATTCAAATGAAACTTGGCATGATTTGAGTTCATACTCCGAGGTAGGACATAGGATACTTTTTATTCCGAAATTCCGGACGGTTTCCTTGGGAGGGGAGATGAAAGTCAAAATGTGTAATTAATTGTAATTCATTAACGAGTAGTCCGATTGCAATAATTCTTTTTTTGTTAGAAAGGAGATACTCTGAAGATTGTAGCATAAAGTATTTAATTTATCACAATCTCTCTATCTATTGGAAAAAAAATTATAAAGAATTTATCATTACGTAAAACGACATGTAGTGACATCTATTGCCAGCCATGCGTAATTAATAACACTTTGATTAATATATCGTGGAATAATCGTAAAACGTATTACGTATAATTCGGTGTAGCATTAAGTATTTGATTAATCGAAATCTCTCTAACCATAAATTCAGCACGGTTTCCTGGAGAGAAGGGATGAAAGTCAAAATATGTACTTGGTTGTAATTCAATAACACGTGATTTCATTCATTCTTTTTTTGCTAGACAGCAAGTACTTTAAATATTGTTCCGTGATCTATTTATACATATATCACGTATAATAAATCTGTAGACGTTGAGTTTGTCGGTTTCTTTGCTTAAAACAGCGACATCTCTTGGAATCAAGTAACTAACTTTACAATAGGTACGTAATATGATTTTCTTTTGAACGTATAATAAAAATGTGATGTAACAGATCAATTCTGTACATTAAAGAAATTTAGATGTTTTATCGGGAGGGCTCTCTAATCGTTAATCTAAACTTAACAGCGACATCTATTGGAATTAAGTAACACTAACTTCACAGTAGGATGTACCTATCCTATATACGAGTAATCTATATATGATTATTTTTTAAAGTAGGTATAATAAAAAAAAAACATTAATTCGGTACATTAGAGAAATTTAGATTTTTTTTGGGAGGACGCTCTAATCGATTCTGAACCAAAAACTAAAATACCATAATAACGTTAAATGGTCATTGTAAAGGAGCAAGGTCCAAATGTATGAAGGAAGACGACTATTCAGTAGACTGTATTTAATTTGCTGGTTTTACAGTAATAGATTACTAGAAAAAACTTGCAAAGTTGACAAAACAATTTGTAAATCTTCTTCTTCTCTTATATCCTATAAAAAGCGGCAGCAGCAAGTAGCATAATACAATTTTTATTATATTTTTATATTTGTGTTGATTGAATGAAAGGTAAATTGCAGTTTACGATTTATGACGTATTAAAAAAAAACTAATTACTAGATTTCGTTCAAACCAATTTTCGTTGGAAGTTTGCATGGTAATGTACATCATATATTTTTTTTAGATTTATCATTCTCTTATTTTAGAAGTTACAGGGGGGGGGACACACATTTTACCACTTTGGAAGTGTCTCTCGCGCAAACTAATCAGTTTAGAAAAGTATGATGTTAGAAACCTCAATATCATTTTCGAAGACCTACCCACACCCACACGTATGGGTTTGATGAAAAAAAAATTTTTGAGTTTCAGTTCTAAGTATGGGGACCCCCATAATTTATTGTTTTTTTTCTATTTTTGTGTGAAAATCTTAATGCGGTTCACAGAATACATCTACTTACCAAGTTTCAACATTATAGGTTTTATAGTTTCGGAAAAAAGTGGCTGTGACATACGGACGGACAGACAGACAGAGATGACGAATCTATAAGGGTTCCGTTTTTTGCCTTTCGCACAGAACCCTAAAAATGAATTGCTGTTCGTTTGTCTCGCTAAAACTCGAGAACCGCCAGGCCGATTTAGCTGATTTAGGTTTTGAAATGTTTGCCGTGGTTCAGGGAGGGTTTAAACGGTGAGAAAATATGGAAAAATTGCGGGGAAGATAATAAAAACAACAATTTCCTTTTGCCCTTAAAAACTGTTCTACCAACTTTCCTGTCAAACTTTTGACTGTCAAATTGAAGCACTTATTAAATTAAGGGTTTTAAATAGGCATCATATATTATTACACGAATGAACTTAAGGGTTTTAAATAGACACCACATATTATTAATATATTATTATCGCGTATTTTAATATTATTATTTTGATGGTTGTTATTGTTGGTTCATTCAGAAATTGTCATTGTATTGACATATTTTGTTAGTTGTCACTATTAATAATCTAGGGTTGTCACTGTTTAGAATGCAAATAAAAATGGTAAAGATATTAGATAATATTTTTAAAATTCAGTATTAACATATCTATTTATATAAAAATGTATCGCCGCAATGTATGTACGCGCATAACTTCCGATCGGCTGCACCAAATTAAATGATTCTTTTTTTATGTGTAGGACCTTATTGTTAGGACAAGGTTTGTGTATAAGAAAAATTAAAAGATAGCGGGCAAAGTCTTTTTTTTTTGTCCGCGACGTCTGTCTGTATCTTGGCCGCGCATCACACTGAAACTACTGAATGGATTAAAATGAAACTTGGCACGATTTGAGTTCATACTACGAGGTAGGACATAGATTATTATTTTTATTTTTTTATTTAATTTTTTTTTAATAACGGGAAAAGTCTTTTTCTTTGTCCGCGACTGTACACTGCCTGTAGGAAGCTGAGACCAGCTGAGACAGATATGTAAATATGGCGGTACGAAGTTTATTTTTATTCTACCCTTCCTGAATATTTTCGCCCCATTTCTATTCTTCTCTTCCTGAACATTTTCACCGTATTACTATTATTCCCTTCCTGAACATTTTCGCCCTAATTCTATTCTACCCTTTCCTGAATATTTTCGCTTTATTTCTATTCTTTCCTTCCTGAACATTTTCGCCCTATTCTTATTCTTCCTTTCCTGAAAAATTTCGCCCTATTTCTATTCTTCCCTTCCTATTCAAAGTGCTGCAGCTTTCAGAATTTACTTATAGACAAGTCTGTTCTGATTTCTGAGGACTTTTTATTTTTTATTCTGTAATTTCTGAGATCTTTTTATTTTGTCTAAATCTGCCTAACCATAAAACTAGATAAGAAAATTTTAAAGTTATGTGGATTAGGATTTTTAACTCTTACCACAGTAAAAAACAAAAAAGGGAACGCCTCAAGACGATCGACGAGAGATGAGACCGCCGAGATATGCTCAATTAAAGTGTAAAATAAAAATATAGTTTTGTGACTAATAAGAAACATTGTTTTATATTACTTAAAAATATTTTTTAGCCCCCTAGTCCATTAAAAAAAAGCGGCCAAGTGCGAGTCGGACTCGCCCATGAAGGGTTCCGCAGCAGCAAGTAACATATATATATATTTTTTATATTTGTGTTGATTGAATGAAAGGTAAATTGCAGTTTACGATTTATGACGTATTAAAAAAAAAGTACTTACTAGATTTCGTTCAAACCAATTTTCGGTGGAAGTTTGCATGGTAATGTATATCATATATTTTTTTAGATTTATCATGCTCTTATTGTAGAAGTTACAGGGGGGGGGACACACATTTTACTACTTTGGAAGTGTCTCTCGCGCAATCTATTCAGTTTAGAAAAAAAAAATATTAGAAACCTCAATATCATTTCTGAAGACCTATCCATAGATACCCCACACGCATGGGTTTGATGAAAAAATTTTTTGAGTTTCAGTTCTATGTATGGGGACCCCCAAAATTTATTGTTTTTTCTTATTTTTCTGTGAAAATCTTAATGCGGTTCACAGAATACATCTACTTACCAAGTTTCAACATTATAGGTCTTATAGTATCGGAAAAAAGTGGCTGTGACATACGGACGGACAGACAGACAGATAGACAGACAGACAGACAGACATGACGAATCTATAAGGGTTCCGTTTTTTGCCTTTGGCACGGAACCCTAATTATGGTGTACCTCCAAAATTTTTAATCTTCCTAGATGTACCTTGAACCCAAAAAGTTTGCGGAACACTGAATGTACTATGGTGATGTGTGTTACTTCGACCTGAATGCAGACCTCCTTAACAAGCTTGACCGTCTTCTTAATAACTGCATTCGATTTATTTTCAATATTCGAAAGTATGACCATGTGTCTGCTTTGCGTTCCCAGTTAAAATGGTTACCTATTCACCTACAGTGCAATCATCGAGCACTTACCTTCCTATTTTCATTTCTCAACTCGCCATCCTTACCTACCTACCTTGCTCCGTATTTCCGATACCTGTGCTCTAATCACGATAGAAATCCTAGCTCAGTTAATAATCTGCTTCTCTCATGTCCGTCTCATTACTCCGACTTCGTGAACTGTTCCTTCTTTGTTCGAGCAGTAATACTCTGGAATCCGCTCCCGCTCGAAATCAGGATGTCCACTAACCGATATACATTCAAAAATAAAGTACATGAGCTCTTTCTCTATGAACTGGCAGAATTTTCTAATCTATAGCTTACCGTCCTTTTTAAACGACTTCCAAAAGGAGGAGGTTCTCAATTTAATCGATTTTTTTTCTTAATGTATGAATGTACACGGATTACTCCTCCGTCAATTTGTGGACCGATTTTGAAAATTATTTTTGTATTCGAAAGGGTATGCTCCTCATGTGGTCCCATGACCACCATATCTCCTGATATGGCGTGACCTTGAGCGGGATAGCTGCTCTTCGCGTAGAACAAAACAACCGAAGCGTCGGTGACGTCGTTGACGTTCGTCTCGAAATATAGCGAGTGTGGTACCTACTATTACATTTGGCTTGGCACCGACTTCAAACCTATGAATAGGTAGCATATACAAGTTATTTGATACTTTTTAGTTTTTAAGTCGGTTTTTTTAAACGAAGTTTTTTTTTCCATTATTTAGTGTATAAATGTTGTATTTATGTATACGTAATCTGTATATGTATATCTACTTATATATGTATGTTTGTATGTATAACGTTGAATATGATGTGATTATTGTAAATTTGAACGGACTTCTTATGTATATAAGATTTCACACACCTGCCTTATAAGATTTCTCCACCACCCGAAGGTCGACTGGAAGAGAATGCTCTGGGCATTAAGTCCGCCGATGTACATTCTTAGTGCATAAAGTTAATAAATAATATATAAATAATCTACATTGTATTTATATTTCCAAAAAAGTGTGTGTGACCAGTTCCTAAAATTATCATCTCAATGTAACTAACACAACATCCACATCTGGTAGTTCTTAAACAGTTTCTAAAAGATACTTTACAATAGGTACGTTATATAATTACTTTTTTATCGTATAATAAAAATGTAAAAGATCAATTTTAAGTTTAAAATACTTGAATTAGGAGTTATAATTTTTAATATAAACAAACATATAACTTAATAGTTATGATAATTTACCAGAAACAAAACACAAAATGTGTGTGAGTGTGTGTGTTTGTTACTCTTTCACGCTAAAACTTCTAAACGGATTTGGATGAAACTTTACAGTAATATAGCTTATACAGGTTACTATTTGCCGCGAAAATCGACATTCACGCGGGCGGAGCCGCGGGCAACAGCTAGTACTTATAATAAAAATGTAACAGGTCCAATTCTGTACAGTAAAGATATTTTGAAATTTTTTTTTGGAGGGCTCTCTATAATCGATACTGAAGCCAAAACTGTATTTTTTTTCATTTTTGTCTGTCTGTCTGTCTGTATCTTGGCCGCGCATCACGCCGAAACTACTGAACGGATTCAAATGAAACTTGGCATGATTTGAGTTCATACTACGAGGTAGGACATAGGATACTTTTTATCCCGAAATTCAGCACGGTTTCCTGGAGAGAGGGGATGAAAGTCAAAATATGTACTTAGTTGTAATTCAATAACACATAGTCCGATTTCATTCATTCTTTTTTTGCTGGAAAGAAAAAAATAAAAGATAACGGAAAAAGGCTTTTTTTGTCCGCGACTGTACACTGCCTGTGGGAAGCTGAGAAAGATATGTAAATATGGCGGTACGAAGTTCGCCGGGTCAGCTAGTACGTATAATGAAAATGAAACAGGTCCAATTCTATACATTAAAGATAATTTGTAAATTTTTTTTTGGAGGGCTCTCTATAATCGATACTGAAGCCAAAACTGTAATTTTTTTCATTTTTGTCTGTCTGTCTGTATCTTGGCCGCGCATCACGCCGAAACTACTGAATGGATTCAAATGAAACTTGGCATGATTTGAGTTCATACTACGAGGCAGGACATAGGATAATTTTTATCCCGAAATTCAGCACGGTTTTCTGGAGAGAGGGGGTGAAAGTCAAAATATGTACTTAGTTGTAATTCAATAACACAGTCCGATTTCATTCATTCTTTTTTTGTTATAAAGATAAAGAATAGATAGATAGATAGATATAGAGATAGAAGATAGATAATAGAAGAAAAAGATAGCGGGAAAAGTCTTTTTTATTGTCCGCGACTGTACACTGCCTGTGGGAAGCTGAGACAGATATGTAAATATGGCGGTACGAAGTTCGCCGGGTCAGCTAGTATCTTACTAATATTATAAATGCAACTGTTTGGAAGGATCGATGTATGGATGTTTGTTTTTCTTTGACGCTAAAACTATTGAACAGATTTACATAAAACTTAACAATAATATGACTCATAATTTAAAAAAAACACATGGACTACTCTTTATCGCGATATCCGACATTCACTCGGGTTGAGCCGTGGGCAAATGATAAATACTACATTATTTCTTTTGTGGTGACTTACACATACAATGGGACGAAAGGATACTTCAGCACTAGGCAATGAAGACAAACCAAAATAGGTACGTGGTAACTATTAATCCTTTCCACTACGCTATGAAAATTCCCGCGAAAATTTGAAGTATAACCTCAGTGAGAAAGATTTATTATCAATAAGGATTGAAAGAACTTAAATATTACATTCATAACGTTAAAAAGAGATTTAAGATGTTGATTAGAAATGTCATTTTAGCAAGATGACTGATATTACATTTCTTTAGGGATTTTTCCAAGATTAAAAAGAAATACTCAAAACAAGAGATAGAATCTTATATTTTGTAAGATCTCCAAGGAAGAACATCTCTTTTACACGATATTAAAGCTTGTTTCTTCGAATAAATACGTAATCGTGATTGCTTTATACTGTTATTTCTATGGAATTGGTAAAAGTAACGGGGGTTTATATACTAGTATGTTTGTAAACCTTTGAAATTATGGTTTAAATTGATGATAAAAATTAGTTCACATCAGTAGTAGTAAAAAGCGTTCAAATCAAACTCAGGTAGTAAGTCACTCTTCTTATTCATAATAATTCTGATTAGTATATAGTTGATATTTAATTATAATTGTTATAATTAAATACCAACTATATCTTAAATATAAAAATCAATTATTGTTCGTTTGTCCGCTAAAACTCGAGAACGGCTTTGCCGATTGAGCTGATTTTGGTTTTGAAATGTTTGTCGTAGTTCAGGAAAGGTTTAAACGGTGAAAAATTAAAAATAACCCGAAAATGCAAATGTCACGTGAACGAAGTAGCGGGCACAGCTAGTCGACTTACTCGACACTTTGTCTCAGTTTTTCATCCTAATTCCCGTTCTGAAACCTTCAAGACGAGAAGGTTCGGATTCGCATGTATGTATTGCTGCCTATTTTTGTAGTACTTATATGAATGTTTATGTCTGTACCTAGATTATTTATGTATCTATGTATACTTATAGCTAGCACGCCTGTTGCTCCTATCTGTATTGGGATTATTTTTAATTGTGTGTTTCAAATCGATCTACTAATTTCTATTTTTAACCCCCGACGCAAAAAGAGAGGTGTTATAAGTTTGACGTGTCTGTCTGTCTGTTTGTCTGTCTGTCTGTCTGTGGCACCGTAGCTCGCAAACGGAGGAAGCGATTTCAATTTAGTTTTTTTTGTATGAAAGGTGAGTTACGTGCGAGTATTCTTAGACATGTTTCATGAAAATTGTTTGAGTCGTTTAAAAGTTATGGGGGTGAAAGTGGGGAAGAATTACCGAATGTCTGCAAAACGTGCCAGTATAATCGTTAAATGACAATTATCTAATGGATAACTTCGACCTGATGCTGCATTGGGGGTTTTTTAAATTTTAAATTTATAGTTATATTTATGGTATTATACCTATATTCATTGTGTGAATGGTATATATAATAATATACTGCACTGAGTTTTGTGGGTTCAATTCCCAGATGTGATTACTTTGTATGATCTACAAATTGTTGTTATAAAGCTGAGTGTTCTTTGTTTCCCTCTTTATTGAATGTTTTAAATTCTTCGCGACTAAGTATAGGCATCAAATTTCATATTAACTTTTTAAACGTGTGGTTTATCATTAATATATGTATACTTCTAGTGTCTTTTGATTTATTTTAAGCTACGAAAGTAAATAGCAATTTGAATAATTAGACTACGTAACATTTGGTGAAAATTCTCTTTGTCACTTATTCTGTCCGACTGCTTTTAAATTGGCTTCCAATAAACCACTAGCATCTGATATCTCTTTTTCCTAGCCTTCCCAAGATTTAGGGTCGGCTACTAGTTCAACCTGTTTTACCTGAATATCAGTTTTACACGGAGCGACTGGCATCAGAACCCTGAGGGTGAACTGCATTCGAAGGTTGAACTAGTTGTCAGTATATTTGACGGCTTAACGTGCTCTCCGAGGCACGGGCGGGAAACACCGCCAACTTCCATACTCCGGGCTGCTATTAAGAGTTTCTTGTAAGAAAAACCCAACAGCAGTCCGACCCGGGAATCAAACCCGAGACTTCTTGATTCGCAGTCGCTTACGCTAACCACTAGACCAACGAGGCAGTAAGCATCTCATATCTATTATGGATAAAATTAATACATGGTGCCACATTTAATGTTGTAATTAATCTATACGAATAAATAAAATTGGAGTGTCTGTTTGTAATATTAAAATAACCGCTTTTTAATAAATACATATGTATGTATACACAGTACATATATAAAATATATTTTTTTTACAATTTTTGTCTGTCTGTCTGTATGTTCCGGGTAATCTCAGGAACGGCTGGACAGATTTTGACGTGACTTTCACTGGCAGATAGCTAATGATCTGCCAGTGAAAGTAACTTAGGCTACTTTTTTATACTAGCTTTGTCCCGCGGCGCTACCCGCGGTACGACAATAACCGCGGGTAACACCGCGGGATCATCTAGTTATAAATAAAAATATCCAAAATGAAACAATATAATTATTGCACATTAAAAGTTTGCGTTCATATAAAATCTTGGATTTCAAAGTCCGGTTGATATTGAGAGCGTATTGTGATGGGGTTTTATTCAATATGAAATTACTATATTACTGTTGCACTTGTTCCAAATTTTTCCATATATATCGAAACATATGTTTTCATTTTAATTTCACTCTTATCAATATTTACATAGGTACTCATGGATATTTATAAAGTACGCTTGAACATCTTGCAAATACTTATAGTTGTTGCTACCTATCAAGTTTCAAAATAAGGATATAATTATATGTACGTCACTCATTAATGTACAAATCCTACTAATATTATAAACGCGAAAGTTCGTAAGTATGAATGGATGGATGTTTGTTACTCTTTCACGCATAAACTACTGAACGGATTTGGATTAAACTTTACAGTAATATAACTTATACATCAGAATAACACTTAGGTTACTATTTGCCGCGATAACCGACATACACGCGAGCGGAGCCGCGAGCAAAACTAGTACAAAATAAATTTAAAATAATCATATGTACAACTGGATAATCCCCAACCAAAGTAACAAGAAAGTTCTCGTCTGAGATAGTTAAAAACTATCTAAAAAATAAATAATAAAATTTGTGTGTGGAAAAAATTATATATTATTTAATATATAATTTTTTCCACACACAAATTTTATAATCATCAACAACCAACTATTAGCGATCTCGTGCTTTTCAATTACAGATTCACGCTGCTAATACTTAAGAAGGTCATTACAATTTATACAATAAGTACTAAGTATTACCCAGCCATGCTTAGAAGTCCTTCCTCTGCATGATTTGTTTATCACACAATGGAAATCACTACACGGTCGTGTCACCACTGCCATATAAAATCTAATTTTACTATTTGTTACACGAGACTGAAAAACACGATCGCGCGCATGCGCTTTACTCGTAACACTAAACTGTAGGAAGGTGCTCAAGAGTGGTGCGCGTTGATAATGTCGATGTTTTGTATTTTTAGGGATGTGGTATTGCTTGTAGTTTTTTTTGTGTAGCTGTGAATGTGAATAATGTAACAATATTAACATTTCACAAGTGCCAAACGTTTAAGGAAACCTGAACAATGACATAATGGATACCAACTGCGTGAAGTATCCATGATGTGTTTGGTTTGATTTCAGATTCAATGAGTATTTTGAGACTTGCTAAAAAATATTATTAGTGTCTTTATGGAATAAAATTAATAACTTAACTGATTAATAGTTTTAGGTTTTATTTATTTTCTTAAGTTTAATATGAAAAACATTAAAGTTACAAGTATCAAACTTGAATCAAGTTGCTAATACAATTTGTTTAGAATTATTTTATTTACGATGTTTTACTACGACATGCTAATATTTACAATGACGACAAGAAAGAAAAATAAATACAACTTACAGAAATAAACTTATGTTTTTTCGTAGATTCATAACAATCAACTGATTAGTGTCTGCGTATTACTACAACAAAACCAAAATGAAATTACAGGTATTCAAACTTTTACTGCAATGTAATATTAAAAAAAACGTTTTGTCTTTATTTAATCTATTAAGACAGCGGAAGTAAATTTCATCGACTAATTCCATCACTAGAGCGGCAGAATACGCCACGGTACACCGCGTAGCACTACTCAGTTATGGAAATTAACTTCGGACAGGTAAAAATAAAAACACAAGGTAATTACCATCGATATGGTCACTGACCATCACTATATCTTGAAAGGGTCTTTACATTGTTAAATTAGCAATGTTTAAAAACTTTCTGACTACTTCCTACTCAAAAAACAAAACAGATTATGAATACAGTTCGATTATTATTAATACTATTATTTAATGTTCCACTTCAAGATTTTGTTGTGAAAATAAATTAATTATTCTTTTGACGAAAGAAATTTCATTGCAAAAGAAACTAAGTGAATTCTTTATCATATTTAAACTAATTGCGTTATCTCGAAGAATATTTTTGCGAATTTGCTTTAAGAATTAGCAACTATACAGAAATATCAGCAATTTGAATTGGCAGCAAGAAGATTTGATAGAGACAAAGGAATACTGTTGGCCGGAGGAATGGAGGAGCAGAAGTCAAGGTGGAAAGAAGATCCCGTAAAAAGCACATTATTATCATTTTATCTCCTCAAAAACATTAAGGGATACTATGCCTAACTGTGGATAAATAATGAAGAATAATGGAAAAGTAAACAAAAAGTGGTATAAACTAACGTCATTGCAATATTTGCATCACCAAACTACTAAACGTAAAATATTTTATTTTTTTAGAATGTCTACTAAAACGGTAGTAGAGCCACGCTGATTTCAGAACGGTTGGGCCTGCTCGACCGGGGTGTTACTACCCTCGCACAGAAAATCAACGTAAAATGACATCGTTCGTGTTGTCGTGTTTCGTTGGCGCGACCGGAGGCCCAATGATGCAGAAGCATCACTAGCCCGCCATAGTGTGGATCACCATGCTGCATTGTCTGCACGAGCAGTGAGTATGGTGACCACCACTCTTGGATTCTGCTTATGCTTTCCATCAGGCAGAGTAGAGTCATTTTGGCAGGGACAAACAAAAATAAAGAGTTTTTTATACCTATTAAATCGTTAGTTTGATAAAGCAATTTTATTTTAAGATTGTTTGCATCATATAGTTAAAATAAAATTTATTCAATTCTATAAATAATTTTTTGATGATCCTCAGTTTTTTTTTATTCCGTTCGTCTAACACATAACGCCATCTAGTCTCAAACTAAGCAGAACTTGTGTTATGGGTACTAGACAACTGTTATTAATACATATTATATATTGGAAATTAAAAGATTAAAAAGAAATTACTCTCCTAGAATACAGAAATATCAGCAATTTGAATTGGCAGCAAAAAGATTTGATAGAGACAAAGGAATACTGTTGGCCGGAGGAATGGAGGAGCAGAAGTTAACGTGGAAAGAAGATCCCGTAAAAAGCGCATTATTATCATTTTATCTCCTGCACCAGGTAGTAGAGCCACGCTGATTTCAGCATGAATGGGCCGGCTCGACCGGGGCGGTACTACCCTCGCACAGAAAATCAACGTAAAATGACATCGTTCGTGTTGTCGTGTTTCGTTGGTGAGTGCGAGACCGGAGGCCCAAATAGTCTAGTCAACAAGTTCCATACTTGTTGACTAGACTAAAAGCCATACTGCATTGTCTGCATTCGCAATGAGTATGGTGACCGCCACTCTTGGAATCTGCTTATGCTTTCCATCGGGCAGAGTAGAGTCATTTTGGCGGGCCATACATGAAAAAAAAATACAAAATAACGTTCATAATGTAGATATATGTAGTAATAAGACATCTAATATAATAATGTTACCAGATACAAGTAATCGTTGTAACTGTGTTCAGATAGTGTAACCGATATTGTAGTATGTTGGACATTAAGAGGTTTCATTTTCATTTAGTTCACGGTACATTAAGTTTCGTCGATATCTCATTTAATAGGCCTGTGCGGAGCTAAATGTAGATTTATCGTTGTACTTATACGATCTAGGAGGAATATTTGCCAACGAAGAAAAACTGTAATAGGACACACAGCCTATCTGATATCACACACACACACACACACACACACACCTATCACAGTTTACGTTTCCTCACAGCTATACGTCCACAACGCTAACGATGTAGACGTATAGCGCTGAACAATTTCACAATTATCACATGTCACGTCGATAGGTTAGACTTTTTCATTTTCTTGATACATGTATACAATTTTGACGATATACTTTTTACTAATAATATGTTATAGTAATCCTACGTCCTACTAATATTATAAACGAGAAAGTTTGTAAGTATGGATGGATGGATGTTTGTTACTCTTTCACGCAAAAACTACTAAACGGATTTGCATGAAACTTTACAGTAATAATAATATAGCTTATACATCAGAATAACACATAGGCTGCTACTATTTGCAGCGATAACCGACATATACACAGGCGGAGCCGCGAGCAACAGCTAGTGTATCAATAATTACACAACAACAAGATTGATTGTTTGTTTATTTCATATTTAATGAAACGACCTAACAGCATAAAATATGTACAATATCCACTCCTTAACTAAGTTACATTTTTAAAACGTAAAAGTAAATAGAAAACTGTAAAATTTATGGTAATGTCACGTGGTCAAAACAAAATATTAGCTTATAATAGAATAGCATAGGGGCGTTAGCGATTGTAGAAAGAGAATTGTTGTGAAACACTTGTATCTTGGCAAGGGGGCAGAGCAGAAACCTATTTACTGAATTGAAAATTAGGTAAAATTAGGTTCGATTTAAAGCTTTAACCGTATATTGCAACATTCTTTAGATGTGAATATGAATTTCTAGAAAAACGCAGAGGTATATTCACCAATTCCAATTTAATTTTCACTAGAAACTTTTTATAAACCTTTAGTGAAGTTTTTGTACTTCTTCTTTACAGCGGTTGACGTAAACAGTTTAATTTGTGAGATTATTGACCGCTGACAAAAAATCAAGGCTGTTAATTAATGCTTTTCTTATGAAGAACACGTTCAAAATGTATAAATGTATTGGAAGGCACGTGGTTGGTATACAAAATAATGTTATAAAGAAAATAGTCGAAGCTTTATGATGTTATGTATGTTTATCACCTGTCTGGTTGCTATAGTATTTGGGGACATATGGTCGTCTCTTCATCCTCAACAATTTTAAATAGTCCACTTCTTGGCATAGACCTGAGACATGTCAACTAATTTGGTGCGACATCTACAAGGGACACTGGTGAGCATCAGCGCTGCGGCGCGGCGTTTGCCGCAACTATCCTGAGGAGTGCGTCATGCCGGACCGTTGCGACCTCACATCGAACGGCCAGCACTCTCTTCTTTGAGTTTTCACCGTGGAGGGTTCGGCTTTCATTAGTTTAATTACTTGTACTTGATACGCCTGGAAGGTACCTAGCGAGTTAATACCAGTAATACAGTCCACTGCATTTTTCTTTACGTCGCTAACCCTGTCGCTCTTCCTCTTCTCTCCTACTTCGAACTCCTTCTCATACTTCGAGCTGTTACAATAACTCCTTTAGTGTTGCAGCTGTTCGGCTATGGAATTCCTTACCACGTGCGATACGCGCCAGTCCTTTTCTGAGTGTGCACAGGGAGAAAACCAGGGATTATTATCAGTCCCTACAATAGCCAGACATTATCTGTAGGTATCTACGCATAAATATCGTATATGTGTAATATGTATGTATAATGTATACATTCTACTGTATAAATTAGTATCACTATTTCTCTGATTCCTAAGTACGCATGACTATGCCCTTACATTTCTCTGCTATCCTCTATTCACTCAGGGTTTGCTGGCAGAAAACTCAATTTTAGGTTAAGCACGCCTTTGTACATGAAACTTTCTTGTATTTTTTTCCTATTTATGTGTTTATTGTGAACAATAAAGAAAAAATACAATACAAAATACCTGGATAACTTACCACCCAATTTGTAGGGCAATGTGTCTCTTAAATTACACACATCAAAAGTGTCTAGGGATCAACATATGTGTCTAGGGATCAACATATATTTTTGCAATAACTTTTCTCCTGATTGATATTAATTAAAATTTTCTTTAAGGATTCATCAAATAAAGTGTTTTCGTTTGTCACAGTAACGATAAACCAAGTCACCTTTGCATTAATAAAGAAATTTGCCATTTTCCTAATAAAGGGAGTTTTGACATTTGAACCACTAACATTAAAGTTCGAAAAAAAGACTGAAATAACAGTTTTCTTTAAAATTTTATTAGGTAACTTAAACAATTAATAATCCGTGTTTCTACCGCGAACACTAACAACACAAGAATCGGTTTGGCATACTCAAAATGAGTTCATCCAAATCACGCTGTGGAATGGCCACCCATGTTCGTTGCAACAACAAAAAAAGGTCTTCTTGCGACTGGATACCCTCCATATTCGGCAGAGCTCTTCTCTGTAGCATATCCCATGCATGCTCAATCGGGTTCAAGTCTGGCGACTGAGCAGGCCAGGGCCAAAGCCACATCTCAATCTCAAGAAATCCGCATAAAAATACTTGATCCCTAGACACTTTTGATGTGTGTATATCAATATTAACGCTGTCCCGGCCCTACGCTCAAAATTTTTTTTCCCTTCCAGCCCTGTTAGCTACCACAATCGATTTTTTTTAAGGTGAAAGTTGGGCCCTCATCAAAATGAGGCCACTCACGAAAAATTAACTTGATAGTAATAACTCGTAAAATTGGTTCCGGGGATGCCGGACTATAATCATAAATAAGAAATAATATTTACATTTTTAATTTCCGAAGTTCGACCATTAAACTTAGATGGGTGTTCTTTGTGTACGTTTCATGTATGTTTGTAAAGTCCCCCGCGACACAGGATTTATTCCTAGTGCGGGAGTTGTCTTTTTTAAAAACAAAAAAAAAAACAAAATTTATTACATTGATCACCTGTAGTTAGTTCAGTATTAGTAAGTGCACGAACGCATCTCAAATATGAATAAATTACATAGAAATGACAAAAAAAACAAACTCTCTACCTATGTGCCGAGTGATTTTAATGTAAAGCTTGATTTAAGTAACCGTATCAATTGGCTTCAACATACTGAATCTAAAGTTGCTGATATTGTGTGATAAGATGCGTGTGTTTTTGTAAAGGTTTTCTCTAGCCATTCGATACTGATAAAATACAATGAAAAGGATTTTATAATTTGATCACATTTTTTTCAGTTAAATTTTGTTTTAGAATATTCTACACCGTATTGCCATCCACAGCCGAGGCAAGGCCTTCCCTAAAGAGCATTCGCTGCCAGCCATTTTCCTCAAGACGCCGCGGCGCCGCTCAGTCATGCCATAGGGATTCGTTCATAATGTTTGGCTAGCCTCGGTCTTCACTCTAGCAAATGTCGTCTCTCAAAGTGGAAATAACCTGCCTGAAGAAATGATCGGGCTATTTCCACTTTAACATACTGATTCTCCCTATTATTATTTGGTTTAAATCGCTCTGAATTTGAAGATTTGGTCTATCCATGTCCTGTTTCCTTATAGTACGGCCACACACTCGACGAGTGGCGAGAGAAATGGGCAGAGACGTAGTGTGGCTGCGTTACTCGTCATGCTGCTCGTCCTGCCACTCGTCATGCCCGGCGATCCATATTTTGTCGGTTTTTTGGCGCGAGTCAAAGGAGCGCAATACGAGCGCGAGTGACCAGCCACACACGCGCGATGCCACTCCCTTTGCGTCGAGCGCTCGCGTGGTTTGCACGTATTGTTGCAGTAATTTTGACATGATGTCGCCGCCGCCACTTTTTAATGAATGTTCTAATGAAACAACTTTAAAATTTATCGAATTATTTAACAAACTGTTTTGTTTTAAGACATTTAAAGTATTTGCTATGCTGTAAAAACATAATGCGTACGCTGCTATAACGTTGTCGACCCTTGCAAGGCGAATACTGGAATGAGGAACAACGCGATGAACATCGCGAGTACAGGAGTGTGTGGCTGCTAGGGCAATATTCGTGGCAGCGCGAGCAGCAGCGCGAGGAGCAGCGCGAGTGGCATAGTCTGGCTGTAGGGTTAGATAACAAGGATATAATCCTCAGGCTAATAATTTACGAGTTGTTACACACAACATTGTTTTATAGTGGAATAACAGAAATTACAATATAATAGATGATGCGTTATTATCTTATGTAACATAATAGTAGCATTATCGTGTTTATTATGTTGGTAAATAATATGGTTTAGTAGCACGATGCCTACTATCGCACATAGTCGACTTCAGACTAATTTTAAACTACCAGTAGCATCATGCCGACTTCATTAAGTCTTCATACATTAGATAACACTATGCCTACTTTTTTCCTTTTATCGTAAATTCCTTATTGGTACACTGGGTTTGGTAGATTCAATATTTGTATTAGTACATCAATTTTTTACAATTATACACCTCAATAACTAGTATACTAATGCTACTATAAATCTGAGAACCGTTGTGTTTAATATCTTCTAAACGCTGTGACTTTAAAACATATACAAATAACAGAATGACCCATACTTACCCTTTTTTAACTTCTTACGTAAAACAGGAATACCTATAGAAAATATTCTTACAGACATCGATGTAAGAGAGAGCAAACGAACAGATG
Source organism: Diaphora mendica (assembly GCA_949125395.1). Lineage (NCBI taxonomy): Eukaryota > Metazoa > Arthropoda > Insecta > Lepidoptera > Erebidae > Diaphora > Diaphora mendica. The sequence goes on from OX421319.1 coordinate 23,182,840, forward strand.
TAAACAGGCCACCCGTTAATGACTTCTACTACCTTTGGACACCTGTTTTGCAAAAGTCAGTGCATTGGCGTCATTCAAGGCGCTCTATTTCTGACCTGCAAAGAAATAATTTTTAGTTTCAGCAACGAGGAAGTTGTCTTTTTTTATAAATCTCAGTCAAATAAGTACAGGTTTTGGTTCCACAAGTCTTGAATAGAGACATGTATACGTCAGATATCAGCAACTTTTATCTGAAACTTGTAAAACTGGCCCTTAGGGTCAACTTCACCAGTTCCTGATAAAGTTTCCAATAGTTATCTGCCATATAATATTATTAAACAGATAAAGCTTGCATTTATCATATATGGCTATCTGAGACTTATAAAACTAAAGCCTGTAGTTATCTAGCAAATATGTTCTAAATAGTCTATTGGGGATTTTATCAGCAACTGGTGAAATCCGCTCTAAATCATTATTTAGCATAAATGTACTGGTTTTTGTTCCAGTCGTGTTTTATATACAAAGATAATAAAATAGAATCTAAGTACGTACGAGTGGGCAGGTGAGTCAGAAATACAACAGTTCAGTCTGTGTATAATAACGTTAATCATCTGTGCAAATATTTATAGAGCAAGTCATTGTTTAACTGATTTAAAAGGTTTTGTTAGAACTCTACTGGCTTGTGTTAACTGGAACAATATTTTAACTTAAATTAGGAAGCTACACGACTTAAACAATTTAGAATAATGTAATATTTTGAAGCACTTTTGTAGTTAAACTTATTATAACTATTAAACTTGCTTGTAATCTATACTTATATTATAAAGCTAAAGAGTTTGTTTGTTTGAACGCGCTAATCTCAGGAACCGCTAGTCCGATTTGAAAAAATTCTTTCAGTGTTAGATAGCCCATTTATCGAGGAAGGCAACAGACTATATATCATCACGCTAAGACTAATAGGAGCGGAGCACCAATGAAGACTGTTTCAAAAACGGGGGAAAATTATCACGCTACGGGCAATAGGAGACGCAAACGAGGTTGTGTGGGTCAGCTATTCTGCATAAAGATTATTAATTGATCTAAGTATTAATAATTAGGGACATTTTCACCACTTGCTGATAACATTTCTGATAGATTAATGTTAATCTATTTTTGAGATAACTACAGATTTCACATTCATAAGTCTTAGATAGAGACTTTATCGGCAAGAACTTGGATATATGTCAGATATACATATATTTATCAGTAGATAACTTTTATCTGTTAAATAGTATTGTATAGTAGATAACTATCGGAAACTTTATCAAGAACTTGTGATACTAACTAATCTTTTAAAAAAAATAACGTAAATTTTTAATTTAATGTGATTCCAGATTCTCTCCATCCTAATATTTCTCGGAGTATTTGAGCTGAGGGATAAAGCTCTTTGTAAATTAGTATCTATATGTCTATTTACAAAGAGCGGTCTAAGTATTATCGGTCTATCAATACTAACATCGAAAATACACACATCAAAAGTGTCTAAGGATCAACATATGTGTCTAGGGATCAACATATATTTTTGCAATAACTTTTCTCCTGATTGATATTAATTAAAATTTTCTTTAAGGATTCATCAAATAAAGTGTTTTCGTTTGTCACAGTAACGATAAACCAAGTCACCTTTGCATTAATAAAGAAATTTGCCATTTTCCTAATAAAGGGATTTTTGACATTTGAACCACTAACATTAAAGTTCAAAAAAAAGACTGAAATAACAGTTTTCTTTAAAATTTTATTAGGTAACTTAAACAATTAATAATCCGTGTTTCTACCGCGAACACTAACAACACAAGAACATCGGTTTGGCATACTCAAAATGAGTTCATCCAAACACGCTGTGGAATGGCCGCCCATGTTCGTTGCAACAACAAAAAAAGGTCTTCTTGCGACTGGATACCCTCCATATTCGGCAGAGCTCTTCTCTGTAGCATATCCCATGCATGCTCAATCGGGTTCAAGTCTGGCGACTGAGCAGGCCAGGGCCAAAGCCACATCTCAATCTCAAGAAATCCGCATAAAAATGCTTGATCCCTAGACACTTTTGATGTGTGTATATTAAAACACTTTTTTTATGTTATAGCTGCGCCAAAATAACTGCTCTGCCTGATGGAAAGCATGAGCAGATTCCAAAAGTGGTGATCACCATCCTCAATGCGGATAAGGACTTTGCAGCATGGTGACCCACACTATGGCGGCCTAGTGAGATGCTTTTTTACGCCCCGCTTATAGGACCCGGGATCATAGTGGGAGGGAAACACGTGCGTTGGAAGTGAGTCTCATGTTTTGACCGCTCGGCACAGAAAGGACGAACAGAAGCGGTGAGTACGAGATCGTATGTCTACCACTCTGAAGCGGTGACTTCCAAGGCGTGTTGTCCTGTAGAGGAAAAGGAGAAGGGGGACCAGTTGGAAGAACTCTTCAGAACACTCTCCGTGATACAAGCGATAGAGTACTGCCATAGAGGCGACATCTCTACGCAACTGCAGGGGCTCAAGGGACTCGGTGGCTTCGGGACTGTTGACGATTCGGATTGTTCGCCACTGCAACCGGCCGAGAGCGTCAAACAGGTACTGTGCGGCACCATCGCAAAGATGGTGGCAAACACTTTCAGTATTTGACAACAAAAACGACTTTCAAAAAAGAGTCTCTCAGTCATGTGTGGTCATCATGATCATTGACTACAGATTATACAAACACTAAGCTAATTTTCATGATAGCCATTCTAAAATATGAATCATATGATATATCTACAACATCTAGTTAAACATTACATAATAACATGAGAACATACTAACACGATATATATAAAAGGCCTTCAATGTCATGATCACGGTCACACGCATAATTTTTAAAGTAAATATCAATTGTTAGACAAAAAGTAGCCGATATGCGAAACGGACAGTCACATTTACAACTACGTTACTTAAAATGTAACTACTACAATATATTCTATATCTGTCTATTAATGGGTATATTATATCAGCTAGTTTGAAAAAGAGGCCGGTAACCCCACGGTCTATGGTCAAGAATAAAAGTTGTTTTTGTTTAGTGTCTGTGAGGTGACTCCCCAGGAAACCAAATTCGTCGGCGGTGCTGACTTTGAGCTGCAGAGCGATGAGACGCACTTTATATCCTTTTCTAGAAGGAAAACCTTCCTCAGAAAGGTGTGATGACTGAGTGAAAGTTCTTTTACATGGTCTGAATCAGCCTGTGTATGCTTGTATACTACAATACATCATTCTGATCATCAGTTTTGCTTAGACTTCTCTCATTTCACGTTAATCGTTTCAAAATTATGACGTTTATGTATTGTGTGCAATTTTGTCTAGTATTTTAAAAACTTCTTAGACACCGTGTCTGATTACTCAATAAGGCAGTGAATAATTGTAACATATTTTCAGTCTTCTCTGGTCTTTAATGATTAAAGTTTAAATTCTGTTATAATTTTAAAAAGTGCGTTTTAGTTTCATGTATGATGTATAATCTGCTCTGAGATCTTGGTAACGAGAACAGCGATATTTTTGTTACTCGCTGTCGAGAGTAAGGTATACTTACAACCCTGCTTGGGTATTTTGTTTGAAACCGAATGCTAACTAATGCACCAATAAGCTATAGAGTGACACACAACGCAACATATACCTCTTTATCTTACTTTTAGTGTCATTATATAATGCATCGCTTGAGTCATCATGAATAGCTGTCCTGTACAAAGTAGGTGTCCTGTACAAAATACTTTTTGAAATAAATTTATTATTATTATTATTATAACATAAACATCAAACAATCATATTTTCAAGCAGATATTATTGCATGACTTAGTTTGTTTCAATGAACGAATTTAATTTATTCTATACCACTAATGATACTCTAAATACTTATCTTCAGGGTAGAGTAAGTCTCATATTAAATATTTTAATTAATCATTGATGGTATCGACATCAATATGTAGTTAAAGCAAACGATAGAAAATACCAGTTATTTTTTGGTGAAGATATGGAAAATTCTTTTGGATCTCCGAGACCTTGTCAGTCTTAGGCTTCCTTTTCTGAGGCGACTTAAAATCAGTTGTTCTTGCATGTGGTTTCAGCTCTCCCCCGATTAGATGCTGCACTATACCAGGCTCTATCCCGGGAAATATAAAAGTGTGCCAAACAAGAGAAGCCGCAGAAATCTGTAATTGGAGACTCTGTTAAATATGTTGCATTAAGAAATTAAATACCACGCACTGTTTTCATTTTAAAGTATCCTCTATAAAATACTGATCTCAATCTTTGTAGGTATCATGCATAATTTTTCTTTTACATCTATTAGCATCACAGGTCAAGCTATACTTATAACGTGTTCCTCTATAATAAATACTCTTCATTATTATCCCCTTTCATCATTATCATCATCATCATTATCATATGCTATCCCCTTTAAATCGCGTTGTTTCTTTCTTCAACCGAATCTTTTATTTCTTTATTTATCCGGACATAAATCTTACAAATTATAGTACTGTCAAATTATTCCCAACGTTTAAGTAATGAAATTGTGGTAACATGCAATTTTCATTTCGAAAACAAACATAACAGTGTCGAATAGAAATGGTCACAGAAAATGCAGTCGTACATTATAGATATGAACTTAATTGAGTTGCATGGCTGTTTGTAGTAAAGTTAAAAGCCAACCATTGTTCGTAGTGCCTTAAGAAATAAGAAAACATTACTTTTTTCCTTTCAAAGACACTGTTGCAAACATTGCTGTTATATTTTATAATTATGTGATAGAAGTAAAAGTAACACACGTTAGGAACATAAAATAACGTAATTTATGCTTAAGTCATTGTGTGAACTAAACGAATGAAGTAATTAACAAAGTATACAAATATACAACAATCTAGTATACAAAATTACATGTAAGCCATTTCGGTATTCAAGCCTTTTATAATAGGGATGTTATTTACAATAACAAAGGATAATTTAAAATTCGTATTACCACTTTTTTTTAAAGACAACTCCCGCGCTTGGAAGATACACCCTGTGTCGCGGGGGACTTTACAAACATACATGATATGAAAACAAAGTACATCCAGACTTAGAACAACAATTTGTGAATCACACAAAGCGTTGCCCATGTAGGATTTGAACCCACAACACTTAGCGCAGTAGGAAGCGGCGTGGCGAATGCATAAAACACTGGGCCAACTGTGCAGTCGTGCAGTCCAATTTGGTGAGACTTTTACTAAACAGATGCAACCCTAAGGCTAAGCGCGCACTACAATTTTTATTGTGATTTTTGAAGTGCGAAATAATATTGCAAACGACAATAGTTCCTACGCGCACTATGATTTATTTACACATAAAATTTACATACCATTTAGCATCTGTAATTTTAAATCGCTAACAATTGTTTTTGTAGTGCGCGGATCGTAGAGTTTTTCTATTGTTCACAGATTTGCGATATTTTTGCGCACCGATTTTTAATCGTAGTGCGCGCTTAGCCTAAAGACGAGGCTAGTAGGTAACTAATTGGCTGCCTTCCTGCAATCCTGCCAAAATCTTTAGAGACCATAAAGACTAACTACTTCACCCCAGATAAAATGTAACCATAGATTACATTTCGTAAATAAATCTTCAATCTTGATGATCTTAGTGTGTCAAATTGACCTCCAACGACCTCGTCACGGGTGCGCACACAGATTGACCTCGTCCGAACCTCTTCGTCATCCACCGTGACCATTAAAAGGACTTCCTTTCCTATGTCCGAAACACCAATGTTAACAACCTATCTGATTCAGACCTTGAAGATGTCAAGTTTGATTCAGATATCGTATCATACAAAATGAGTAGTATGCCCATTCATCTCTTGATTTCTGAGAAAATATCAATACGGGAGCACTGACAACAATTAATTTATAAAGACACCTGTTAGCTTTTTTGTCAGAATGTAATAAAAATATATCTGTACAAATTTATTACCAGTTACAGAATTTATTTCTTTGCGCACTGTAACAGCAAACGTATTTTTGATACTTTACCCAACATGAAGCTGTGTGTAGTGAAAAAAAAAACTCATACTATTTTGTATACTTTACAAATAAGATAGGCAGACATATTTTTTTGAAAAAGTGTGTCTCTTGTAATGCAAAATATATTCTTAATTCGGGAGGAATTCTTTTAAAAAGTAAAAAATAAGTTGAATTTGAAAATTCGTTGCTAGTTAGCAAGTGTCGTAATGTAATTTATTTTTATTTGATAGCTAAGAGATAGCTTTATATATAAATATATAGGTAGGTACATGCCATTAGATTGTAACAACTTTAGTGGGTACACAACTACTAAGGATTAACTCAGTAACGATTCGACTATAAGGTCTGGATCTTCTTATATGAACCTAAATTGTTTTTGTCATCCATTGCGCTGGACTCATTCGTTGCAATGAAGGATTGAGTAATGTTTCAACGTAGGTATTTAGACATGAATAAATGGAAATTAGAACTAATTGTTCATATAAACTTATCACCATCGAATGACACGCCAATTTGAGTATTATTTATTTATTTCAAACTTTTTGAACATCGGCGGAGTTAATGCCCGGGATGTTCTATACCAGTCAACCTTGCTGGTGCTATGTAGAAATTTGTTGTCAAATAAGTCCACCGCCATTGGTATTTCAACAACTTAGACATTTTGGTTTCTACATAATATGCAAAAAAGAGACCGCATTTCAGTGAACATTACACATAATAATATAATGACATTTGAAAGTGATATTGCATGTTTATTAATTATGTTCGTAATAGCAATCATAATAACACGATATACCGTCATAATAAGTCACGAAATTATGTTAGGAATTAGAAAAGAGTTAATTGACTTAAATTATTTAAAACACGACAAAATAAATATTCTATGAATGTTGGAAAAAAGTCAATGAGTAATTTTACATTATTAGAATTTCTAAAGCTAAGTAATAATGAAAATATTCTTCTTTTTCCTAAAACTGCTATTGAATTTTTCAACGTATGTTTTCAATATGATATCTAATAAATCTGCGTGCATACGATACGTTATAAGTCAATAAACAAATAAATATTTCCAACAATAAAACCATTAATACATAGTCTTGATAGATACCAAACGTGTTACTGCTAACGTGTTACCTGTAATTTTTAGGTTTTTCAAATTTCGGGTTTAGGAATTCCGAACATTTTATTTCTCGTGTGAACTCCTGTGTATTTCTATACAGTTGATAAATACTTTCAATAACCACGATACTGTAACGACGCATAATAAAAACAAAACAAAGGAAAACAGTTATTTCATATTCTTAACACATCCAATAAATCCTTCATACATTGAAACCGGAAAACTTGGAACGATTTAAAAAATTTCCCCCCAACTAGTTGTCCAGAGAAAGCATAAGGTACATTGCTACCTGAATACAAATTTTATGACGCTGATTCACGACAAGCGTTGCTCCCAATCCAATTGGAAACTTTTCTTAGGGGGATAACCCTTGGATTTAATCCATTGGTAATACGAAAATTGATGTAAAAGCCTTCGCCGCACCGTGTACGGAACCGTTCGATCCATACAAAGTGTACAAGTACAGAAAGATTTTCTGATTTTCTAAGAGAATCACTGCGTCGACACGGCCTGTGCCAAAATGTGGCGTGTTACAAACCCAAAAAGGTTTCAATTCAATTGGTTTACGAGATTATTGGAAGCAATTCCGTTCAGAAAGAAGTATGGTACGTGAGGAGAATTTTGAGACACAGGGAGCAACGTGGACGTGGGGAGGTCCTAGACACTTTATGTACTACTTTTAGAACATCGTGGACAAATTTAATTATGCACGTTCAGGATTCAGCTATCCTACCTGATGTTTCTTTCAAATAAGTTTGAGCCAACCCCAGATTTACCATAGAAGGTAAAAATATTTTTTCGGTTTGCCGTCGAATAATCACGATATTTTTCGATGAAATGTCATTCCTGATGCAAAAACTATTATCAATGCCTGATTTTGAAAAAGCTCATTTCATTTCATTCAGTGATGATTATATATATGATGATGATTATATAATACACATTTTATTTAAACATCTTTATAGATTTGGTTAAAGTTAAAAAGTTGTTACTTGAGAAAAATGTGGTAAAAATTAAAAACTCAAGCTTTTCCTCAGTTTTGTGGTTTCTAAACATATTTATTTCTCGCTGCATTGACATTTTGAAATGTCATTATTGTTTAGAAATTTTAATAATTACCTACTCAAGAATATAAATATCTTCAATAATAAAGGGTGTTTATAATTTAAGGATTTAAAGATCTCAAAACTCTTAAAGGAGGAGGGAAGTTTTTAGCAAAGAGAATTCTCGTTACTTAAAATATACTTCATAAAGTTTTTACACATACCTACTATAAACAATGCTTACATTATATTACTTCCTCTATAATGTACAATTATTAATTTGTCTATTTATAATCACAAATTTTAACAAAAAAAAACCGACATCAATCTGGACCAAATTTAAATGGGACCATTTGGCAAGCACCAGCTTTCAAATAAAAAAATAATCATCAAAATCAATTCACCCAGTCGAAAGTTATGAGGTAAAATACATTTTAAAAAAACAGTCCAATTGAGAACCTCCTCCTTTTTTAAAGTCGGTTAAAAATATACGCAACCACGGACACATTAAAAGTCATATGAATCATTTTATTAAGATAAACCAAAACTTCTTATTATCAACAAAACGATACAACACCGAGTTCAACATGACCATAATCGATTTAATCCAAAAGACAAAACTTATGCTACCTAAACACCCAAACAGCTAAAGGTACCAAAGAACGTCGGGGCAATTTCGATTTGATTTATCATTGTTCTTCGTCGATAAATCAGGGCACAATAGGGCTCGAGGCGTACGTAGAAACTTCTATTAATTCTCTAAGAACAATCCGGAGTTACCGCACAATGGTACGGGACAATACGTCTGAGACGTGAGATTTTATCACCCGATAACACGTTCTGTTTAGGGATCGATAACGAACGGTTTACTAAGTAAATCTGTTATTTACTCTTAAGGTAAACTATTTTGAAGTGCATTGAAAAATCAAAATCAAATTAATTTATTGATTACCTACCAGACGAGCCTGTCTAGTGTTTTTTTACTTCTCAATTCAAAAAGGTCTATAGTGGCTTTTTCGGGTGCGTTGTTGTGGGTGGGTGTGTGTGTGTGTGTGTATGATTGTTATGTTCTCTTTATACACATCATATGTATAGAATTTGATTCAGATACAGATACCTAATTAATTATAAAACCTATCTTCTCTCTATTATTTTTACACGAGTTTTTAGTTAATTTGTTCCGGAATTTGTTATTCAGAATATATGCTTTAACATTGTTCAAAAGAAAGGCATGAACAACGTTAAGAAAGTGCTGTTTTTTGGTAGGTATGGGGTGCTTTACCGCTAGGTATAGTACGTTCACCTGAGAGGAGAAAATGCTGTATGGTCTTTTTACAGACGTACGTGATAGATATATTACCCAGAACAGTGCAGGTGACTCCAATGCTTGTAACAATTAGATTAATCTAAATGCTATGAAATATATTTAGCTTTAATTCCGCGAGACATTTTGTATAATTTTTAACGCGTGGGTAGAAAGAATGAACCGCATCTGAATCATTATTTTCTAAGTTGGTGATATTATTAGTATTTTGGTTATCCCGAGTTAATCGCTCCAACTTCCTACGCTGTGTTAAATATTTTTCATGCGCTACTTGGGAGGCGAAGTCCCGGGCTTTGTTATCTAAAATATCAAACTCCACACTATGCAGTTTGTAACTTAACTCTGAGTACAGAACTTTGAGGGGGAGCTTGATATTGTCCCTAACTGAAAACCAATGCCTGCATTCCTCATTCAACCACATTTGTTTTGCCTTCACCAAAGCTAAACCACTTGACCGGCTGTGTGTGTTAGTATGTATATTAATATAATGGGAAAATATGTCTCGCGGAATTAAAGCTAAATATATTTCATAGCATTTAATGTCATGGATTTCCGCAAAGTAACGCCTGATTCCATAACTTAGATTAATCTATTAAAGATACTGTTATATTCATTAAAATAGATCTATAAATAACGAGGTTTTCAGTTCCTTTGACTGTCTGTAAATTACTCGTAAGAGGTCATCTACGGTTCGCAAATAATTTGAAAACGGTCGAACCTTCAACCACAACAAAGATTCAATTCTCTGTAAAAAGGTTATACCTATTTCTGGTTGATTTGGTCATATTTTGCTGTGGTGGGAACAAGTTTTCTTGACAGTTGATAGAACCATTTAAGTACTAAACATATTTTTCTTGCTTAAAAATGCAATTGCGGTAGAAATGATTAATAAGTTTGTGGTTTCAATTATGAGCGATAAATAATAGATACGAACGACAAGCAAACTGTGATATATTTGGATTTTAACCCGAAATAGACCGGAGGAGACCACTAAATAGGTATATAACTATCACTACATATTATAAAACAAAGTCCTTCACTGCGTCTGTCTGTCTGTTCGCGATAAACTCAAAAGCTACTGCACGAATATTTATGCGGTTTTTACCAATAGACATAGCGATTCTTGAGGAAGGTTTCCGTTTATAATTTGTAAATTTTTTGTGTAATTTTGCTAAAATATAACGATATTTGTTGAAGACATCGGAAAAAATTAAGTTGCTAGTATAATATTATAATAAACAAATCAATTATTATTATTTTCTTTTTGAAATATTTGAATTTCGTATATGAGAAGCGAAAACGAATTTCCTTGTATAGGTACGAGTAGGTACATAAACTAAACTCGTATAGACGTAATACGAGTTTAGTTTTCGTCGTCAGGTGATTTCTTAAGAATCAACTCAACAGTTGGGAAACTAAAGCCTACTTTGACTCGATTGAAGTACCAACCCTACTCATGTATTTTTTTCTATGCATTTTCATTGACTAAGTGAGGAATCGGTTGCCCAACCAACGCCACGCAGTTGCGATTTTTTATTTATACACGCCGTCGCCTATATACATGTAACCAATGTCTTTTCCTTACATTATTTACAAAAAAAGTATAAAGGTATTCAATCAGTCATTCTAGCAATAATAGCACCAGTTCTGTTTAGTTCTTACCATCAGGCGATACGTCTGTTCGTTTGCCCGCCTATTCCAAAACAAAAAAAAGAAAAAAAATACTACAAAAATTAAAACTGGAATGCATAGGAAGAAACTTTAAAAGTTTTAAATTAAACATTTTAAGCAAACATAAATACAGATAAAATACGCACGAAAAACTTCATTTTTTCAGTTGTGTTAAAACAACAGTATTTTTTATTTATAGAATTATTACAATTAAGACTATAAATATATTATATTACACATTGAAATATTAATTAGAGATGCAACATTACAGACATTTAAACCAATGCCCGGAAACCGGATGTCCGGTTGAAACTAAAATCCGGAGGGCTTTATTAATTTTACATAAGCAGTGTTTCCTGTACAGTGGCTTGTAAAACTGATAACTCATTCTGTTTACATACATTTCATTATGTCAGTTTTTCAAATCCATTATTAATCAAATTCTGCTATCATGCGACTGCCTCGTTGGTCTCGCGGTTGGCGTGTGCGACTGGTGATCATGAGGTCTCGGGTTCGATTCCCGGGTCGGACCAAATGTTTGTATGATCTACAAATATTAGTTTCGGAGTTTGGGTGTTTTCTATGTATAATATATATGTATTTACAAAAAAAAAGTATATATGTATTTGTATCAGTTGTCTAGTACCCATAACACAAGCTCTGCTTACCTTACTTGTTGACTAGACTAAAAGATGCAGCAGCATCACTAGGCTGCAATGGTGTGGGTCGCCATGCTGCACTGTCTGCATTCGCAATGAGTATGGTGACAACCACTCTTGGGTTTTGCTTATGCTTTCCATCAGGCAGAGTAGAGTCATTTTGGCTGGCCACACATATAAAAAAAATGTGACATTCACATTTAATTTATCTTTGACAATACAAGAATGTAAATTAGAGTTAAGAAAACATATAAACAAGAGAATCATATTATGACCACTGAAACACAGGGAAATGGACAGGACAAAATCGTAGTATCTTGTAGAGACTGATATCACGTACCTATAATGTCCGACCTGTGAGAGGACAGGCCACTAGGATATTCAGTAAACAGAAATCTAATTAACTTTGGCGTTAAATTTATGTTTTGATTAAGGCCAGTGTCGGTTACAATATTTTCTTCACGAATATAGTCGGTTCCATAAAAATACGAAATGGGTTACTCAGTCGACGAGCCTACGTGTCAGCTCAGTTGTCTTTGGTGCCGCAACAAATTTAATCAGAAGCAAATTGGAGGAATTTGAACTTTGGCGATAATATAATATATAAATTTATAGAAATTGCGGCATTGCGTCAGGCCTTATAATATCTATACTTTGGCCTAGATATTCGTGTATTTATAAGAATTAATTTGAAATTCTTTTTTTAAATCGGTAAAATAGAAAGGAATATGCGTAATGTAATTACAATCTATTGTTACAGCTAATAACTATTAATCGTATTTCCTTGTTTACCTAACTGAAATGTATAAAATGTCAATTTAATTCGGCAATCGTCAGACTTTATTACATACATATTTTGAATGCCATATAAAGGCAAACGGGAGAACACAGCGACTGCCGTGCTTGAGGTTAAAGAGTTCGATCCCGATCGGATCAATTTTTATTTTTTGGAGATTTTAAAAAAGAATACACAAGTCTTTTAACAGTCAATCCAGCTGTCACAGTACAAGCTCTGCTCAGTTTGGCGTTGTGTTACCTATTCAAAATATTTAAAAGTTCAATGCTGAGCTTCTGATAGGTCTTTTCTTAAAAAGGAAATCGTGTTAGTATTTATTATTACTCACTCATGGACACTTACAAGTCAAGGTATACAACTTTAATGCCAGGCTTTTGTACTCAGAATTATTGGGGTTGGGCCGCCAGTTAACTCACTCACGGTTTGAAAAACAACTAAAAAACGTTAAACACCCGTTTACTATGAGACCATGGTATGACTTCGATCAAGCTAGTTCAGGATAAATATGTCAAAGTATGGCTTTGATCATTTAATTATTAAGACATTGTAATTTACCTAGAAGGCTTATTAACAAGCTAGACAGTTATTTTCCACTTAATTCTTAAGAAAGATACTCCACGGACTTCAACAAACACATATATTAAGGTAAGTAAACCTTAAATATTTAAATTACATTCAGAGGGTTAACAATAAAAGAATGCGCCTCTTCTTGAGTTGATCGGGGTCAGAGCTATTAGCAGATTGGGTACGGAGTACATCAATCAATGTTTAGTACTGACCGCACATTGTGATTTATTGACTGAAATGCATTGTTTCAGGAACAAATAAAGGATAAAGAAAGAAATAACAGCGCCTAATGAGTTTTAATTATATGTTACTTTTTCATGAACATAATAAATGAACCTGAAAAAAAAACAAAAGTTAAACATAAATGTTTAAAATGTCCTTATTTTTTTAAGATTTTAACTTTTAGTATTTTAGCGACCGACCCCGACTTCGTACGGAAATCTTTGAAATTCTCGGTTTTTCTCTCTTACAATGTACATATAAACCTCTTTTTGAATCACTTCCTCCGTTGGTGAAAACCACATTAAATTCCGTTGTCTACTTTAAAGAAAGACAGAAGTATCACAGAAAAGAGAATAAGTATATGGGCCAAAATAATTTTTAATGCCTAATCCGGGCAAAAATTTTAGAACTTTTTTTCAAATTAAAATAATCATAATCAATTTTTTTCATGCAAATATAGATTCGTTATAGTTCTGTTTATAATGTACTTGTCTTTGCATTGACTGTTTTAATGAATTAACTATATTTGAGGCAAATAATATACCAAGGTGTCGAAAAATTAAACAACTGCGTTACTTTTTTAGAAATTTAATTTTTTTATTAGAATTGTACAGTGAGATTCATTCATAATTATGTAAGTTTTTAACTGTAACGCTTATACTAACATCTTATATAAATAAATCACCGAAATAATCACTTTTATAGATTACTTTTTATAAATTTAGATTGCTGCGTTACCAAAATCTAATTTTCAAACATAAACTTTTCTATTAAGAATTAAAAAAAACTTAAAATTATCAGCAACTGATGACATAATCTTCCAATTTTGATACATATTACTTACGTATGAAGATAAGGCACTTTAGATAATTAAAAGCCTACGTATTGCTGAAAATACTATAATAATATCAGAGGGACAAAAAGGTAACGCAGTTGTAATCTTAGTAACACAGTAGTATTTCCTTACTTAAATAACTTTATACTTTCCATAGAGATTTACTATGATGATCAAAATAAAATTTAACTTTTTATGATTTGTGTTACGTTTCAGGATGTCTTTTGGCTTCAGCATTATTACAGGGTCTCAATTTAACTTAAGCCTATAGCGACGTAATTTTTCTGCGTTCATCGATGCTATTCAGTGCAAAAGCTTCTTTCTGAGAAAAATAGAGATAATATATGGGTATTTTGGTTTCAATGTCGTATTACTAGCATTAAAAATACAATAAGAACAACTGCGTTACCGATGCAACAACTGCGTTACTGTTCCTAGTAACGCAGTGTAGCAGTAACGCAGTTGTAACTATTTTGTAAATGATCACTAAATAGAATAACAAAATGCAGATATGCTAACACTGACTGAACCAGTACATGAGTGACTGCGTATAAAAATAATAGTAATGTAAATATCATCAGTACTTACCTTTCGACAGTGGTAACTCAGCGGTCACGCAATAGATACACGCACCTCTCTCAACGATTGTGATGCGACTGGATGCGACTGATCCTGCAAGTGTACTCTTCTCACGTAGTTTCTATAATCCGTTATAAGAGTTACAACAAGTCAACCGATAGTGCAAGAAAATGTAATAAACTCACTTTTAGGTGTATTTTCATATAGTAACGCAAGATAGTTAAGGTTTTAGTGTTTCTTGGGGACACAGACAAATATTTTTTTTATTTCATTAATGTTAAATATAAAAAAATATCTATTGACAATGTAATAAGGTTAGAAACTTCTATTTTTAAACTGGTATTCAAGACAAACGCTGTCTAGGTAATATTTTAAGAAAATGCTCAATATCGTTTGAGGTACGTGCTCAAGGACAGCAGTATTTTATACGAAAAACCACTGCGTTACTGAGAATGACAACATTGTTACCTTAATTTTCGAAAAGAAAAAAGATTTTTAGGGTCAATTCTTCGTTTCTGTAATAGATAGTTATGTTATATTTCGAAACTAGTGTAGTTTTTTCACAAATTTGTACTGATTACCAATAAAATTTAATATTAATTCGAAGGGACCAGTTTTTAGGCATCAAAAATTATTTTGGCCAATATTCCTTTGTTCTGGGAACAGTATTCAATAGTCTACATACATTTCTAATAGCATTAAAAAAAACAATTATGTAATATAAAGAAACATGAAATTATTTCTACAAAATAGTAGTAGTAGTATAAATCAGGAATTAGTGGTTACACTGTCATACAAATTAATATCGGTAGGTATTTGAGATTAGACTAATTACTTGTTATGCATAAATGTATCTATAGTTTGGCCTGTCAACAGACAGTACATTACATTGTGACGTCACACTAGGTACAATTAATACAGATTGATGGTTAGTTTCTCGAGACTGATGACGTAGGTAGTGACGTAATATGTCAATGTGTTTATAGCGTAGTTATAGGTAGTCCTATTCTAATTAGATGTTATATACATACGTATATTATATAGGTTCATACCATATTAAGTCTACGGCAGACTCAAATCATAAACATAAGGAATGATATATTTCAAAATCGAAATTTGAATTTACTAACAGATACTAAAATTTTATTTATTTGTATAGATACGCACATTGTTAAAGTAATTTAAATAAAATAAAAGTACATAAACTCAACAAAATTAAGTAAACTATACAGCCTTTTAATTTTGAAATTTTTAAAAAGCGATGTTTGTTTATGACTGACTATACGGTTGGTCCAATGGTTTAAGCGGTCACCATGCCAATTTCTACTGCGATAAGTGTCGTGGATTCAAATCTTACATGGGATAACACTTTGTGTGATCCACAAATTATTGTTCCAAGTCTGTGTATTTTTTGTGCCCGTTTCATGTATGGTTGTAAAATTCCCGCGACACAGGATGTATGCTCCTAACGCGAGAGATGTCTTTAAAAATAATAAAAAAATATATATATAAATATTGAATACTAGCTGAGTCCCGCGGTGTTACCCGTGGTTATTGTCGTACCGCGACAGAGGCCGCGGGGCGTAGCTAGTCTAAAAGGTAGCCTAAGTTACTCCTGATATCATCAGCTACCTATCAGTGAAATTCTCGGCAAAATCGGTCCAGCCGTTCCAGAGATTACTTGGAACAAACAGACAGGCAGACAGACAGACAGATGAAAATTGTAAAAATGATATTTTGGTATATGTACCATGTATACATACATATGCATTTAGTAAAAAGCGGTTATTTTAATATTACAAACAGATACTCCAATTTTATTTATTTGTATAGATGGTGATGAAAGCAGAAAGAATATCTACAGCAAGCAATATAATATTATAAAAAGGTAAAGTTTGAAAGTTGGTAGGGATTAATCTCTGGATCTACTGAGCCCTAATATGATTACGGTGATATCCGACATACACAAAAGCTAGTATTAAAGAAAAGGATTATCGCAAAATAACAAAAAGCCTAAAAATTTTGACATGCAAAATCTTTGTTAAAAGTTTTATAACTATATTTTTTTAGCATAACAAGCAAACCATCTACAACACCCAAGTAAAGTGAACTAATTAAGCACATATCTCGAAAACTACGAACTCCAAAGTGAACGTTAAGCAAACTCATTATTTCAACATAGATCAATGCTGGTCTGATCCCTCATGAAGCTAACGATTTAATACAAAGGTTCACACGTTAAGACGTGAGCATTATGCGACAAAAAGCAGTCGCGTGTGAGGCTTATCTTACGAAAACATTCGTACTTTAACATATACAAAGATATAGTGTGCAGTGGAAGTACTACACTACCTTAACACTAATTATTGAACGCGGCTCTGCATGCGTGTATGTTGGTTATCGTAGTAAAAAGTAGCCGATGTCCTTCTTCAAGAATTAAAGTATGTCCACCCTACATTTTATTGAAATTGGTGCAGCGGTTTAGCTGTAAAAGCGTAACAAATAGACAGACTAACTGAGCAACTTTCGAATTTATAAATTTAGTATGGATATTATTTACATGAAATTTTACATATTTACGAATTAAATTATCGTCAACTGTAAAAAAAAGGTGTGTTTTAATAGTTTTGTCGATAAACTAGAGGTTAGGTTAGCTTAAGATAAGCTGCCAATAAAAATTGACTTATCTTTGTAATATACAAAGATGAAATAAATACAAGTATTAGACAAAATAATTACAAATTTTAACAAAAAAACCGACTTCAATCTGGACCAAATTTAAATAGGACCATTCGGGAAGCACCAGCTTTCAAATAAAACCAGTCGAAATATGAGGTAACAAACATAAAAAAAAAACATTCGAATTGAGAACCTCCTCCTTTTTTTGAAGTCGGATAAAAAACATCTACTACGTGAAAATGAATAGGTATCCAAAGTTACAGACTAAAAACGTTCTGTAATAGGTGAACAGGACTCTCTGCAAACGAAAGCGGCGTAGAATGTGCCTAGGCAAAAGACTTGATGGTTTCTGTATTTTTTTCTGTGTATTTCTGGATCAGAATCTTATAACAAATCAACCAACTTATTTTCTGTTATAATTTAATTCTACAGCTTGTCAAACTTCAAAGCGACATTGAGTAATTGCATCTGTTAACTGTGTCTCTTCCATCGTCGAAACATCATTGTGTATGTTTTTAGTTGAAGGGGTAAATTTCGCCTAATTAATCTAAGCTTAAATACGGCACTTTATAACGCATGAACTTGGGAGTGAGGCGCAAACTTTATAATTGCTCTGAATGTACATAAATATTGCGTTGAAAAGTTCTATTTGAACGTTTGGGGTTACACGTGGAATTGATTGTTTTGAAGTTTGAGAAATAAGGTATACGTATGTTCGCCTATCAGTTCCGTACTTTGTAAGTGTAATTATTTTAATTAATAATTTTGTAGCTGTTATTAAATTGCCGGAGTTTCTAATGTTGCTTTGTAAATTACGAGTATTTTGAACGTAGAAAATATCTGTAATAAAATTTTATTCAAATATTAATAGGTATGGTTATATTTTAGGTTAGTAGTTGAATCGCATAGTAGGTTAAAAGCTTTTTTTAAAGACAAGCCAATGTCCAGCAGTGGACTGTTAAATATTAATGTTAATGATGATAATATGTAAGGTTCGCTAACTACCTGAACCCTTGAGTCTCAAGGTATTAAACAGCAAGCTTAGTATCAATAGTTCTCTTGTTTTTTGCGGGGTTTGACTACTGAGACCACGAAGCAAATTGCTTCGTGACTGAGACTATCTTTGTCTCGTTAGTTCGGTTGTGACGTCACACCTATATTTGGTAATTATTATTTTAGTATGGTTTTTGTATGTGACGAAAGAAAAGTCTTCAAAGTTTAGGTATGCATGTCTAAATATGTATTTCAATTTTTTTCTGGAATATATTTAAATCTATTATAACAGATTCATGTATTTTAACATTTGTATAATTATAATTTCTCTGAGTTTACAGACTAACTGTACAACGTGGTATGTGATCAGTACAACCCTTAATATAAACACAAATGACTTTCCCAGTTTCTCGTTAACATATTACCGAAGCAAATAGAATATTTCAATAGTGCACCCCTTGATTGAAACTGCTTCGATGTAAGCCGCTCATTTATTGATTCCAAATACCTACCCTTCTAAAAGGGGTGATGTAATGATGAGCAAGGGGAGTCATTCAGGGATTCGAGAGCTCTCTTATTTTTGGAAGCCTCTATAATTAATGGGAGTCCTTATAACTTGTAGGAGTTTGTTATTGACTGGTGTATAGTATGTAGTAAATAAAGAGTTAGTTAAATTCACTAGGTATTTTATATCTATACTATTTTGTTTATCAGAGAACATTGTATGTATTATCTCTCGAGATACAGGTAACCATCTAGTTCTCGAGAGTGCACCAGTATCTTGAATACATACATTACCGTGGTAGAGCCATGCTTCGGTATGAATGGGCCGGCTCGACCGGAGTGATACCACGGCCACACAGAAAACCGGTGTGAAATGTGAGGATACCGGAGGCCCATAGATGTCCATGGGCGGCGGAATTCGCTTACCATCAGGCGATACGTCTTCTGTTCGTTTGCCCCCTAAAATTCCATAAAAAAACATTAATATTACTTTTGTTTATATTATATGCTGTCGTGCTTCGTTGGTGATTGCGAAACCGGAGGCCCAAAGATGGCTCTCATCTCAATAGGCCGCCATAGTGTGAGTCACCGGTTCGCAATAAGCGTGGTGACCACTACTCTTAGATTCTGCTTATGCTATCCATCAGGCAAAGAACAGTTAATTTGGCAGGCTCATACATATAAAAATAATCACAAATGTTAACAAAAAAAACAGACTTCAATCTAGACCAAATTTAAATTGGAGGCACGGACAGCACCAGCTCTCAAATAAAAAAAGAATCAGCAAAATCGGTTCACACAGTCGAAAGTTATGAGGTAACAAACATAAAATAAAGTCGAATTGGGAACCTCCTCCTTTTTTTAAGTTGGTTAAAAATAGAGGTTTATGTTAAAATATTGAAGGAAACTTTTCATAATCATTTTTTCCTAAATAAAATTTTTGATTTAATTTAAATATAAGTTAACTAGGTGGTCACGCCAAATATGTTTTGAAGGCTTCGATAATTAAGTAGACTGTTAATGGTTCATTAAAACAAATGGAACACTATTTGGTAAGGATAAGAAAGGAATCACACATACCCTTCAGCTGCGCAGCGGCTCCTCTGTGTCTCTCCAGTAGCGGGCCCGCCACTGACTCTGATCCAGGGTATCTCCAGGTGTTCCACTTGCAGTAATTCGCGGCAAGGCGTGACTCATAAGAAATAATTACAAAGGCGCAATGCCGTAGATTTATATGTACAACGCAAGTTGTAAGCTCGCGTGGCGGATTATTTAATTTGTACTAAATTGTGTAATTGCACTAATTAACACATACGACGTGAAGATATTTTAAGTCTTCAGCGCGGCGGATCGATTTGAGTACTAGTTTAACGTAAATTTCGATAATTTACATAAATCAATGCGGAGCTGTAAACTCGCACGGCGGGAACTTTAATAGCACTAGAAAATTCTTCTAATCTGTCTTCATATCCGCTAGGGGCGCTGTCCTAGCGCAGGGTGTGTGTATAAAGGTATATAGGTAGGTATGTGGAAAGGAACGTTCCATTAAATAATTTGTATAACTAACAATGTGGCGTAACCATTTCCACCCGCCCTTAAAGGGTCACCTTTAAAAACAAACATAAGGTAAAGATAAATTAAGAATTATAAATATCTTTAGATAGAGAGAGAGATCTATAATAGAGCTGGCTCTATAGTAACGAAATATAAAATAACGAAAATAAAGAAGAAATGTATGTATAAATAAATTTGAGTATTGTGGAGTGGGTCAACTATTGCGTGGGAAGAGGACACAAACGAACGACTGGTCGAAGGTAAGTTCCCTTGGCAGTCCTCACGGTTGCCACGCGAATAATGCCGTCCTTAGAAGGGTGTATCATCTCCACGATTGCCAGTGGCCAGGCTAGGGGCGGTATGTTATCATTAATAACAACAACAACAGTACCTATTGTAATAGGTACAGAAGGAGAATTCCATTTCTGCCTAACCTGTAAAGTGTGAAGATATTCCATCCTCCAGCGGTTCCAGAATGACTGGACTAATTTATCGAGAAGCGAATGTCTATGAACTATACTTTCAGCATTGCTGTTAACATCAAGAGCGGGTAACGACAATAATGGTGCGGTATTTAAAAAATGACTTGGTGTTAAAGCTGAAGGCTCTGCGGGGTCCGAACTCAGTACTGTCAGCGGGCGCGAGTTAAGTAAACATTCAACTTGAATGAGGACAGTACTAAGCTCCTCGTATGAAAGAAGTTGTTGTCCGATTACTCGAAACAAATGTGTTTTAACGACCTTTACCATACTCTCCCAAGCGCCTCCAAAATGTGGAGAGCTGGGACATATAAATTTCCATATTATACGACTCTCAGCATACTCTTGCTCTAGCTTAGGACGGTATTCTTCATTGAGAAATTGATAAAGATCGCGTAAATATGAATTGGCACCCTTGAAATTAGTTCCATTATCGGAATACATAAACTGTACGGGGCCTCGTCTAGAGAGAAAACGTTTCATCGCAGCTAGGAAACTTGGAGTACTGAGGTCGGTGGCGACTTCGAGGTGTACGGCACGAGTAGTGAGGCATGTGAACAAACATATATAAGCCTTCTCGCTGCGAACACCCCGGCGGCGTACAGGAGTATAGGCGATGGGACCGGCGTAATCGCATCCCGTATGCGTAAATGCTTTCACTACCTGACGCGTACGACTATCGGGTAAGTCAGCCATTAGCGGGTAATTAGGACGTGGTTTAAGTC
The DNA here is from genome assembly GCA_949125395.1 of Diaphora mendica. Lineage (NCBI taxonomy): Eukaryota > Metazoa > Arthropoda > Insecta > Lepidoptera > Erebidae > Diaphora > Diaphora mendica. Next base: position 23,204,621 of record OX421319.1, read on the forward strand.
GGAAACAAGTATTACATAAATGCACTCTCCGTCTGACGACGCGACGTGCAGACAGGATCCAGAATCTCTGACGCAGTAGAGACATTAAAACTTCTGGTCCGGCGTGTAAATTCTTTACATGAAAATAATTAATGATCAAGTTCACAACATGATCATTGTGCGGTAGAATAACTGGATACATATGCGCATAGTCCAGTTCAGAGTTGACAAGACGACCACCTACTCGAATAAGATCGTTGTCAATAAAAGGCCTCAAGCGATTAAAAACTGATGAGCAATTCTCATTGTTAGATATGTGTGAATATTCCGCTGCGAAGTGTTTTCTTTGTACAGAGATAACTATTTTATTCTCTGCGAAATCCATATCATCTGCAGTCACTGCAATAGTGCTGCGGCGAGGCAATAGCTTTGCGAACCTATAAATATATGTTATTATTCGAAGAAGCTTACTCCAAGAGGAGATTCGAAGCGCAAGATTGTACAGAAGGCAATGCTTTACAGGCGTACAAACAATGTGCGCTAAAACCTTCTGCTCAGGTACGTTTTCAATACATTGATCATCAAGTGTCCGAAGAGGCCACTGTGATGGATCCAATGAAGCCCACTGAGGCCCATGGAGCCACAGGGGGTGAGACAATAACTTTTGTGGTGTAATACCACGTGAAAGTATGTCTGCGGGGTTCTCTATGCCTGCTACGTGGTAGAAGTTATTAGAAGAAATGTTGTCAGTGATTTGAACAACACGATTTGCGACAAACGTTTGCCATTTTTGTGGTGAACTCTTTATCCAGTATAAAGCCACTTTAGAGTCAACAAATGCGTATACACTAACTGCAATATTCGGAGAGTAATTATCGATAATTGTGCGAAGCAATTTCGATAATAAAACAGCTCCACAAAGCTCGAGGCGCGCTATGGTAAGCGGCTTAGTGGGTGCGACTTTAGTTTTAGCGCAAACTAATTGGACAGTGTTACCACCGATAGTTTTAACGTGTAGATACACTACTGCACCGTAAGCCTGCTCGCTAGCATCAGAAAAACCTAATAAGGTAACAACGCAGTTCTCAGTTACACCTACGTGTCGTGGGATGCGTAAGTCATTTAAAGCTGGCAACTCAACGCAAAACTGCTTCCATCTCTTAACAATAGAGAGCGGTGGTGTATCGTCCCAATCGAGGTGCAATTGCCAAAGTTGTTTTATTAGTAACTTAGCATACACGATTGCGGGCGCAACAAAGCCCATTATGTCCCACAAGCGGGCGACGGTGGACAAAATAGAGCGTTTAGTACACATTATATCAGCGGGAGCGGATGATTTAAAATAAAACGCGTCATCTTCTATAGACCAATGCAACCCCAATATTTTATGTTGCACGGACCTATCAAATTCTACCTCGGCAGGCAGTTTGTGTGAGGCGGGAAGACTATTTAAGACGACTGGACAGTTGCTATTCCACTTTACGAGATCCCACTGCGCGCCCTTAAACATGTCAATAAGCTGACGAGACGCAGCAATGGCTTCCGATTGGCTGGCAACCGAATAGGCTATGTCATCCATGTAAAGGGAATTAGATGCTATCACACTCGCTAGGGGGTACTTTGAGCCATCATCTTCAATTAGCTGTCTCACCGTACGAAGCGCATGGTATGGACTTGACGATAGGCCAAAGCACACGCGATTAAAATGATACAGCGTGAGCGTATCTTGCGGGTTAAAGCGATATAAAAAACACTGATACCTACGATCAGCTTCGCGCATAACAATTTGAAGGAACTGCGTGCGACAGTCTGCGGTCATTGCTACTGCATGTAGGCGAAACATTAATATAATTTTAAACAAGTCACCCTGAAGGTTAGGTCCTGAATGTAAAATATCATTCAATGATCGCCCGGTGCTAGTCTTACTGCTAGCGTCCAGAACGACGCGGAGGCGGGTTGACGTGTGGTCCTCGCGTACGACTCCATGATGCGGTATGACGTAAATCGGATTGGGGTCATGAGGGTCGTACTGAGGTGCGGGTGAGACATATTGTCTTTTGAGATAGTCTTTTATGACGTCATCATAAGCCAACCTAAGCTTAGGTGAAGCTTCTAATCTTTTTTCAAGCCACAAAAATCTTTTGCGAGCGGACTCGTATGAATTACCTAGAGTATAAACATCGTCGTTAAATGGCAGGCCGACAACGTATCTGCCACTAACGGTATCGCGGGTCGTTGTTAAGTTATAAAAGAATTCACATTCAACATCAGCGGGGTGCTGAATGGGCGGAGAGGAGGGAGGTTCTTCCAGCTCCCAAAATCGTCTGACTAAATTGTCAATAACGACAGGCTCTTGTGCTAAACAGCACGTCAAGACCTGGTGTGAGTATAGTGCGGGTATAGTGGGTACGGAACCCATAATAACATACCCCAACGCAGTATGCAACGCTGGGGGCGCCGACGAGTCGCAAGGAGGACGAACTACGTCAGGGAAAAATATATGCGGGAAGAGAGAGGCGCCTATTAATGCATCTATTTTATTAGGCGTCCCAAAACTCTCATCTGCTAGCGGTAAGCCCGATAAATGAGCTAGACATGATTTGTCTACCACTGCGGTAGGTAACAAGTCTGTGATTTGATCGACAACGAGCGGTGATATTTTAAAATTAACGTTATTGTCAAATCGCGAATAAAATCTAAAGTTAATTTTATTATTTTTAATTATTTTCTCAGCTCCACCGAACCCCTTAATAATCGTACGGTCAGTAGCGTATAGCGGAATACCCAATAAATCACAACAATCCTTTGTTATAAAATGGCTCTGTGATGCGGAATCAAGTAATACGCGTACTATATGTCGAGCGCCCTTTGTGTCATAGGCGACGACTTGAGCAGTCGACAACAAAACAGTAGTGTTATTATAACTCGCGGTCTGAACGTGTGATGGCTGTCCGGAGGGCTCGATGGATGTGTGAGTAGACTGAGTAGCGCATAGGGTGACGTCACCACAAGCGCGTGACGCAGTTACAACGGGCTGCGCGGGAGTGGGGGCCGGCGAAGATGTTGCCGGCGAAGTAGGCGATACGCACTCCGGTGTATAGGCGCGGGTTCGATTAAAATGCAATAATGTATGGTGTCTTTGTTTACAAACGCGACAACCAACATTTGAGGAGCAGTTAGTTACTCTGTGGTTTAAACTGAGGCAGTTCACACAGGCACTGTTACCCTTTACAGCATTAAAACGTTCCTGAGGGGACATTTTATTAAAATCAGCACATTTAAATAAATGCGAGTGTGTGAAATTAATACAAAGACATTTGCGCGCGGAGTCTGTTGTATTAACATACGTTTGATACTTCGGAGGCGGAGCATTCGATCGTCGATAATTATTTTTATTAGAGGCACCGCTCACCGATAAAACAGTATGAGTGCGCTCCAAAACCTTTGTGCGTGTTTTTATAAATTCGACTAAGTCGTCAAAGGTTGGCATTTTAGAACTAGAACAACTTAATTCGAACGCGCGAACAGTATCAATGTCTATTTTCTTAAGCGCGATATGTAGAATAATAAACTCATTGAGATTATCTAATTTTAAATTTTTTAAAGCGCGTACTGCACTAGTGAATTTATCTGTAAATAAATCAAAGTTACTTGCGGAAGCGGATTGTAAAGGTTTTAATTCAAACATTTGATTTAAATATGTAGAAGCAAGGAGACGCTTGTCTTCATATTTATCAATTAATGATTCTAAGAATAAATTATAATTCTCAGCGCATGGTGATATACCTGAGCACACAGACTGAGCCCTATCTGACAGTTTACCCAATAAATAATATAACTTTTCTGCATCCGTGAGCGATGGATTATCATGAACAGTCGATTTAAAACTGGCATAAAATAATGGCCACGAACGAATATCACCAGAAAAAGTCATTAATTCGATAGGCGGTAATCTAGGTCTAGATTTGTGCGGTACGTAAACATTATGTGTAGATAAACTCTGTTGTGCATACTGAGACCGAACTCTTTTAATCCTGCCACATAAAGACTCGAAAGCGACAAGACTTTTATATTCCGGTTTAGCGGTAGGATTTGTTTTCAATAAATGACTGTTACAACTATCTAATACTTCTAGAAACTCCCTACGTAATTCATCAATGTTAGAACTCTCGTCAAGGAAACTTTCCCTCCTCGAGGCGTCCGATTCAAGGTCAGAAGAGAGGTCATAAATACGCTGAATTATTTCGAAAAAGGCTTCGCGTTTAGCGATCAACATAAGCATTTTCGAATCGTGTGTATCCTCATAATCTGAGCCTTCACTATGACCCGACTGCTTCTTAGGTGGCATTATGAAATACTCGTATTAATTTGGTCGAGTTATATATAATGCAAAGAAACAATAATGACTTCTACGAACGAAGGTGAATGTATATAAAAGTATTGAGGGTGTAATGCGGTAGATAATGCAACAATAATTTCCATGCAAAGAAACAATAATTACCTTTACGAATGGAGGTGGGTGCATAAAAAATTATTGAAGGTATAATGCGGTGGAAAAAATGTAACAATAATGTTCTATTTTGGTAATAGATTGCGGTTAATGTAATAAATAAGATGTAGTTATACATACAATACTTATACTACAATACTTATAACACGTAAATATATATATTACGGCGATAAATCTGTGTTTTAGCGGTACAATATGGATGACGCAATGTCACTATATACGATATTTTTTACAAAAATATTGCAAAATCACATATTAGGGGCCTACAACGGCAATTCTAATAAGGGTGGCTGTATAATACAGGTACAAAGGACCAATTATGGTCTGTAAATCACTTATTAAGGCCTAAGAAAGAATCCTAATAAGGGCGGCTAAGTAATACGTTTACTAGGGACCACTTTGCTCTTCTAGCGATATAGTAAATCACTTATTAGGCCTGAGAAATAATCCTAATAAGGGCGGCTGGAGTATCCGGTTTCGAAGGACCACTTTATGGTCACGCCAAATATGTTTTGAAGGCTTCGATAATTAAGTAGACTGTTAATGGTTCATTAAAACAAATGGAACACTATTTGGTAAGGATAAGAAAGGAATCACACATACCCTTCAGCTGCGCAGCGGCTCCTCTGTGTCTCTCCAGTAGCGGGCCCGCCACTGACTCTGATCCAGGGTATCTCCAGGTGTTCCACTTGCAGTAATTCGCGGCAAGGCGTGACTCATAAGAAATAATTACAAAGGCGCAATGCCGTAGATTTATATGTACAACGCAAGTTGTAAGCTCGCGTGGCGGATTATTTAATTTGTACTAAATTGTGTAATTGCACTAATTAACACATACGACGTGAAGATATTTTAAGTCTTCAGCGCGGCGGATCGATTTGAGTACTAGTTTAACGTAAATTTCGATAATTTACATAAATCAATGCGGAGCTGTAAACTCGCACGGCGGGAACTTTAATAGCACTAGAAAATTCTTCTAATCTGTCTTCATATCCGCTAGGGGCGCTGTCCTAGCGCAGGGTGTGTGTATAAAGGTATATAGGTAGGTATGTGGAAAGGAACGTTCCATTAAATAATTTGTATAACTAACAATGTGGCGTAACCACTAGGTTTGACTTTCACGACTATTATCACAACAATCTACTGATATGATGACTGACATGATAATAAGTAGAAAATTCACGTGTACATCGAGACGTTGAAGAAAATTCTCTAAAGAATTTTTAACATAATTATATCAACAGACGAGCGTGGAATGAATTTGGTAATTTTACATTTATAAAAGAGCAGAAAGATGTTTGTTACCTCAGAACTTTGGACTGGGTGAACCGATTTTGATGATTATTTTTTATTTGAAAGCTGGTGCTTCCCGAATGGTCCCATTTAAATTTAGTCCAGATTGAAGTCGGTTTTTTTTTTTTGTTAAAACTTGTAATTATTATATTATATGATGAATTAGTTAACACCAGTTCTATCATGTTTTCCAATGATAGGTCAAAATCAAAATTAAATGCATTTTTTTCATGTAGGCTTTTTCAGGCACTTTCGAAACGTTATATTAATGACTCTAGTTACTCGATTCCAAAATGTCATTCCTATGGATAAGAACTGGAATAAAAACTCCATAAGTTACTATTTTAATAGGCATACCCTCTACTACACAATAATAGTGAAAGTTATTATGACAAATGAAATAAACAAATCGAAAATACAATAGTACGTACGTTGATGTTCTCCTAGCCGATTATGGCCACGGCGGCAAGTCGCAACAGATATTGCCCAAGTGTGCGCAAACAAAATAAAGCTGTTATAAAGCATTTCTATAATCAAAACGACTCAATAACAGTTTTGGCCCGACACGGGATTCGAAAACGAAACCTCTTGATCTGCAGTCGCATACGTCAACCGCTGGACCCACGAGGCACTTATTAAACATACATAATTATAAATAGTAGGTACATTATTTATCCGCCGTATCATATGAGGATAATTCTATATATTGCATTATGGCAAAATGTCTAAGTAATCACAAAGCACAAAAATCAGAAACTATTCTAAGTCTTCTTGAATTTACTGCACGTTAAATAATATTTCATAGCATTGTAAGTTATTTATCAAAAAGATTACGTACGAATCATTCGCTAAGATCATTACGATCGTTCATTTCATTTTAAGAGGGCGGAAGCCCCTTTAACTAGTATTAATAACTAGACGTGGTGAATTCATATAATTTCTACTCAGTGTTTGTTAGAAACCTTGTTAAGAGAGCGCGCCACAAGGTAGATGGTGTAAATTTCACCAACTACCCGGTATTGTGGGGCCACTAAGTATGAATTTCTGTAATTAAATCAATATATATAAAAATCAATCCCACTTTTCGTTGTAATTTTACAACTCAAGAACGGGCTCACCTATCCAAACCAAATGTATAGGCTATGACTATTTAATAGATGGTTTATCTGAAGTTTGCACAAAATCGGTCGAGGGGCTCTTCATTTATCACATTTTTTGTAACAAATGAACGGGCAATAGGAGACGTAAAGGACGTTGCGTGGGTCAGCTAGTATTTCATAAAGTTGCCTCACGGTTAAAGCAGGACATTCACTATCTCTTAAATAGTGAATGTCCTGCTTTAACCGTGAGGCAACTTTTTATTAAATCAGTCATACTGCGCAAGCATAAAGATACTGTATACAAACCACGCGCAAGCATAAAGATACAAACCACTTTTACACGGAAAAGAGCTAAGGTACATCATTTGACAACACATAGAACAACACTTGCACACTGCCAGTATTATGTCATTAGTAGCAAACTTTATAATCTTAGTGACCGCATCAATGACATTTACTCCCTTCCCTTACACAAATGCAGGTTGACAATAGACAATTGGCTTAAAACCTTGAACTATGTAAATACTGAAATAATACTTACCGGTTCCATGTGATGAATGTGACCTTCAAGCAGAAATCACCACATGCGCATGCACGCACGCACACACACACACGCAAACACACATAAATAAATTAAATACACACTCCACACCAATTATACATTCACTGCACTTTATACGCACATTCAATGACCTTATATTTTTCTTATTTTATTATTTTTGTACTTATTTGTTAAAAAATGTTTAACGGTATCGCACCGAAATTAGGTAATGAGTGTAATACAGGGTGGAAGACGCTGGCTGCTGTAACACAATTAACACTAGTATAGCAGTCAACGACAACCTCTTATTGCATATTTAATTATCATTTTTCGGTTGTATAAATTCTATGTCTGTGATTAAGAGAAATTGTAAATTTTGAGTATAAACATTTTTTTTTGTTTATCTTAGCTGTGACGCTAGTAAATGCGAACCTATCACGGGCTTACGCCAAGTGGGTTGGTTCATTAGTAACTGTTGTTGGTGTTTGTGTAGTGCATGTGAATTATTATTAAAGGCACGTAAAATATTTTGTTATTGTGAGACTATGGAAATTTAACCATGGACTATGGAAGTGTAAGAAAATGAGACATTATGTCTCTTAACGATATTAAGCTCTTTCTGAAAATGTTATCCCAGGTCACTTTACTATAAACTATATGGAGGTAACTTGCTGGCTATGGGTCGGAAGACCTTTCGAAGTTCAAGATATTATAGAAGTCGAAGATGCACGCCTTGTATTACATGAGTATATTTTTGGGATAGAAAAGTGAACGTAGCATTGTGAAAGTTTATCGCAACGTTCTATAAGTACCAACAAATCTCAAATTATTGTCGACATTAGCCATTTAACGATAAATCCTAAAAAAAACTCTAATGATTTAATCAGAACCCGCTGCATGAGTCGCAGTTTTCATATCCCCACCTCCTTTAAGCGCTGTCTAATAAATTAGCCGTACGCTATTGTGTGGGTTCACTTACTGGCAGACTTATTTACCTGACTGTTGTGGGCTCGCCAGAATTCAGACGACATCATTCCGCTCGGCATCAGTCCAAAAGCCCGCCTTCCGTTATACCTAAATTTTCTTAGCTCAGATTGTGTTTGCGCATAACAATAAATTTTGTGGTTTCTACAAGAAACATCCTCAAGTACTTACTGAAAACAATGTGGGAAGTCAAATCGTATAGAGGTATATTTTATACCTAAGTAAGTTGGTAAACGCTAACTACTTACTACCCTACAATAATATGTGTTAAAGATACTTTCATGATATACATAGACCCCTAGACAATAAGTCAAAGATTGTTTCCGATAGATTGCGTTTCATTCAAGGTCTACATCGCACTATAGTTTGTTAATCATAAGCAGATATAAAAGCTGTAACCTTCTTAAAAAATACAGTTTTAAAATCAGAGCCTATGCTTTGATTTTGAAACTATATAATCACATCTATATGTGATTATATAGTTCAATCCTTTTTCTTAAAGCAATTAATTTTAACAAGTTTAAATTATGATAGAAAATAAATTAAATTAAAAAGCATTTTAAAAACAAGCTTTTACTGGAATGCCTCGAGATGAATCAAACGAGTCCAAACTCGATGATGTTGCGACGTTTCTTTACAGAGTTCCTATGGCCACCTTCCAGCTGCAGCATCAGATCAGCTCCATGTCATTATAACAGTGTATTGTCACGCTGTCTACATATGCTTGCAAAATTTCAGCAAAATCGGTTGAAGATATCTACTTCAAAATTGAGTTGCAAGATTCCACCCGAAGATACAAGCATACATACATACATTGCAAGTTAATAAAAAGCTTGTAATTAGAACTAAAGCATACTTGATAGGTTTGTAAATTAGTGTAACCGCTTAGAGAACTGTACAAAAAACCACCATATCATTTATGCGTGAATTTTGATCCTTCATTGATATTATGTAGAACCCATACTACTCGCATTTACGTTAACATTAAGAATCTCAATATGGTACCTTGGTTTTAGTATGGAATTTGAAGAGAGGAATAAAGGAAAGATGGAAAGACTGCTTAAAGAAGTGGATTAATCTACAAAGAAAACAAGACAATGAAACGGTTGAAACTCGAATTTGAAAGCCAGTCTATCTAATCAAAATAATTGTATTTTATTGTTCGTATCTGCTATCACAGATGGTGTTGTATATTGCCATTTCCGCGGCAAAGCATACGCTCAATTTTATGATTGTAATAAAAATTTTATGGATGGCAGGTACAGTTACCTTACAACGTAGTCTTGGTTTCGAATAAATAATTCCATTATTTCCTGGAAATATCATAAATAATTCGTAGCCTGGAGACGGTGTCAGGAGGACAAGAACTCATAAAATTTAATTGGTTTAAAATATTACGGCAGAGATACCATTTGAGGTTGTTATTATTGAAATAAATACAGTACTGGATGTACAAAAATGTATATTAGAATATTGCGTGTGAAATGTGGTTTATTGACGTATAGTGTCAAGAAAACAATAGTTTCAATTTTAACGAATTTGATAAAAGTTTCATAATCAAAATTCCGTTGCATAATAGGAATTACCGTGGGAGAGCCACGCTTCGGCATGAATGTGCCGGCTCGACCGGAGTGATACCAAGGCCAGAAAACCGTTGTGAAACAGTGCTTGCGCTGTGTTTCACCGAGTGAGTGAGGATACCGGAGATCTATACCCCAATCCCCTACCCCTACCTCCCCCCCTATCCCCAAAAGGCCGTCAACGCACTTGTGACGCTTCTGGTGTTGCAAGTGTCCATGGGCGGCGGTAATCGCTTGCCATCAGGCGATACGTCTGCTCGTTTGCCCACCTATTCCATAAAAAAATCCGTCCTTTAATGTAAGGAAATTCTCTTTTAAACTAGTGTGTACTAATAATATGATAAGAAAGAACTTGAAAGAAGATGTTCAAGAATAATAATAATTTAATATTTTGAGAAGAACAATGTATTTATTTAAAATGTAGTTTTAATCATAATATGTGTACCTAGCTCCTGAGTGTCGACTAGTTTGAGCATCGATGGAACATTTAAATAAGAATGATAATGATACCTTCTATGTCCCGATGTTTCGAACGGTTAATACCGCTCGTGTTCACGGGTAGACTCGGTTGAAAGTCCTGCTATACAACAAAAACTATGTGAAAAAGGTGCTAAAGTCTAAAAACAGTTATTTGAAGAAGATAGTTTTGTCACCCTACGGCAGGCTTCACAATGTAGCAAACACGGTACCAAAAACTTTAATATATTCGATTCTTTTAGTAGATAAAATAGGCTATAGAATCTTAATAGCCAAAATAGAAAATATAAAACGAGTCTAACTCACATAAACCCAATCGTTAGCTGTATGATATGAAATACTGTGTAGGTTACGTTCACAGAAAATTTACCGTGCACATCACGTTAGTACCTAAGTAAAACAATATCTTAAGTTTGCAGTGAAGGAAGCCAAACTTACATCATATTAACCAGAATTGTAGTTAGTAATTTTAAACTAGCGCCTCTTTATTAGACGTTCAATTGATAAACTATTTTGAAGTTTTCTACACTAAGATTTCCTATTTATCGTGTATCTACTTGTGATATTCTAAATTCGTCTGTATCTAGTTATTTTCATTACGTCACAACTTTTCGTATTACAATATACTAATGAGAAAAGTTGGGATCATAGAGGCAGATATGGATACCTTTGTGTACTTTAAGGCCCTTATTTTGGTATTTTAATAACCCCAATGTGTATTATTAGATATTATTATTATAACTGTTGTGTCCATTCAACCTCATAACCGATAAAGTGAATATATTATACAGCACTCTGGGTGAATTTACAATTAAAGCTTTGTGTAAATTTTGTAAGTAATAGTTTTAATTATAGTTCTTATAATATTTTATCTCTGTGACTGTTGACACTAGTTATCATTTCAGTGTTATAATGTATACTCGTATTACGCTTCATTTGTGATAAAACGTATGTAAATAATGAAAATATAGGTACAAAATAAAATCACTTGTTCAAAGCGTTAAAATAAGACTTTTATTTATTTTTTCAGCAGCGAATTTATGCACTACCGAACTTAATGCCGAAGGCATTAAATTCGGTAGTGCAACTCTCCCCCCTTCCTCCTCCCCATCCCCCAAAGGCCGGCAACGCACTTGTGACGCCTCTGGTGTTGCGGGTGTCCATGGGCGGCGGTAATGGCTTACCATCAGGTGATACGTCAGCTCGTTTGCCCACTATTCCATAAAAATAAATTGTGTACTTGAAAGCTTATGTTTCGTTTATATGGTATCAAATCATTATTTCAAAATGAAAAATTTATTCTCGCGATGTAAAACAATAAATTCAATAATGTGTTTACATTTGATTTTATTATTACTCTTCGTTTTAATGATTAGTAATATATTTCATTTTGAAATTAAAATAGCCTTGAAATAAATAATAACAAATACTCGTCTACTTCTTAGAATCAGTATTTTTTTCTTTTTTCTAATAGAATTAGACACATAAAAAGAATTATGTGTCTAATTCTATTTTTTTCCTGTAATTAATGTTTGTATCAGTGTCTGCTAAAAGCTTTGAACTTTCCAAATTTAATAAATGAATAAAATTTTGAGAATGTCAGTATATGATGTAACATCGTTTTTTTAGTTTTCAATGTTTAACAATTTTTGTTTCAGCGCCCTCTCGTTCACTGTAGTTCGAACTACAATTGGATTTTGTGCGCGATCGAAGTACCGGGCTGTTGTTACACCTAGGTGGCACTAGGTGGCGTTTTTTTGAAGGATATTTTTTTGTTAACATTATGACACTTAGAAATAGTGAGACATTATCATATGTGTATCATACGATTCTCATTACATCTTAAATTGATCTCAAATAAGCAAGGAGTATGGAAGTTGTACGTCCTGTTCGCACATCCAGAAATGGAGTAGGGGAATCATCGAGAATATTCGATAGGATGTCTATATAGAGGAGTGTGTGGCATATTCTTTTTTATTTCTTAATCCTTCTCTCATTAACTCTGAGGAAGCTTTGCTTACTGTGTATATTAATATCCTTGTTGGTAGTGTTTGTGAGTGTTCAAGTCCCACTGTCTGTGGTAAGTTAACCTCAAAAAGGTTTTTCCTTATTATCTTAATGTATGTAGAATATGTCCTCAGGCTATTTAATTTTGTTTATAGGGTCGATAGATTACCGCTGAAAGACAACCTACATTTTACCTGTCTTGTGGTTCGAGATTTGTGCTGAGGACGGTTGACTATTGGCAGCTCACAGCTCACTCCTCAAGACCCATCTGCCCTACCTTGAGGGAAGTTCACATAATCTGTATATGAAAATTAATTAATATTTTTACCTAGCACCCACAAGTTGGATCACTGGTGGACGTCTCCTCAAGCTACCTTGAGCTGGAGAGAGTCTACGGCTGACTACCTTGAGTCAGAGAGGTGACCAGAGGGTGGCTATCCTGTGCTGACCAGTCTACAGGCTTAAAGTGTTAAAGAAAAGACTGTATAATTTTATTTTTTATTTTAAGACTACCTCATAAGTTTATTTATAAATTTATATTTTATTTCACATTTGTAAAACAACAGGAACAAGAATAAAAGTTTGTATGACTCGTAAGTTGTCTCATTGAAGTCTTCCTTGGACCCTCCGCACCCTCACTATAAAATTTTATCAAAATTCTTACGGCGCCCTGAGGTATCATATTCTATCCTGAGTCGAAACCGGTGAGTTTCCACCTGACAAGTACAGGGGTTACAAATTGGCGACCAACGTTTGGCTAACTTTTCGAACCCTGAGGGTGTGCTGAGTGTAGTTCCCGGGAGAACTTTGGATGAGACGCTTACTATCCGTCCGAGACTACCCAGGACGTTAATTGGTTTTGTGAAGTGCAGTTCACATGTAATAATTATCTCATTGCATTTTTCAGCACATTATTACCATCTCTGCGGTGTTGGAAAAGCATTGAACAAAATTCAAAATTAAATCAAAATTTTAACTGCACAAATTTTGGTAAGTCTTTTTGAATTATTTTGGCGAGAACATTTTTTTTCTTTTTTTTCTTTTTTTCTTTTCCTGTGTTTTATTAAGTTCTTGTGTGTGTTCCCTAAGGGATGAGCACATACATATAGCTTTTATTTTGTTCAGGTTTTCCTTGAATAACTTTATTTTTTTAACTTTTTATATTCCTACCTACTTACAACTTAAGTAGATAAATGTGGGATTAACTTCATTTTAATTCTATAAGAGGGTTTGCATGATATAATCAAAAGGATATTGTGCTTCCCTTTATCTTGTTTGTAATTTTAACATAATAATTTAACCTTTTAGTGTATCAATTTAAATTTCAATCAAGGACACTTTACACAAATAAAAGTAGGGTATACTTTTATCTATAGTAAAGAAAACTTGAACCTATTGTTCATTGAATATAGATTGTTAGTAACTACTTTATAGTTGTGGAAACATGAAGCAAACATCATTAATGTATTAGAATCGAATTTATAATTAACTTAGAGTTAGAAAGGGGATCAAAAAAAGTTTTCTTTTGTTACCCCACATATTAGGTAAAACTGCTTGGAATAATTATAAACTTGTAATTAAAAGTCACATTTGAGAATATTTTTTTAGGTTATTGTGTTAATATAATAACAAATTATTTTTATACCATTCAGTTAGATCTTATTGTAAGACTGAATCTTTTATTTTTTTTTCACTAAGAAGAACTTAGTGCTTTATTTTAACTTTGTTAACTTGACATTAATTTTATCTTGAATTTTAAAACATCATGTAATATAGTAACACATTATTTTTATAACATTCAGCCTAATCTTTCTGTAGGACTGAATCTTTTATTTTCTCACTAATAAGAACTTAGTGCTTTATATATAATTTTTTTAAATTGTCAACAAATTTATTTTTGAATTTTAAAACATCATGGCCCAGCTGATTAAATGTATTAATTATCTAAAGAAGGATGAACTTATTAACGAGTTGTCTGCCATGGGTGTTTCAGCGAATCCCGATGACACGGTGGTCAGTTTGAGGAGTGAGCTGCGCACTGCGTTGCGGCTTATCCGGCGTGGCAGCATTAAAGCCAGCACTTTCGTCCCTGCTTCTGAGCTGTCTTTCTGCGACCCGAAGGTCCTTGAACTGGAAGGAGTCCTTTCTTCAGGTGATTTTTTCTATTAAGGCTAGTCGCCGAAGAGTTACCTTGAGGACTAATTGTCTTCTAACTAGGTTAGCAAGGAGTAGTTTTGTCTGTCCAGAACTAGTAGGTATCCGTGACATGTTAGTCAATATTTTGTCTGTGTCAGAAGCGGATACCGACTCTGTCTCTGATGATTAGGAAAGGGAGATACTTCCTACACATAGTGAACAAATAAATTACACCTCACTTGTGTAGAGGACGGACTGTACGATGCTACCCAAAGCAAAAACTATTGCTGGTTTGCCGACGAGTGACACGCCTGATCAGGATTCTGGGGACTGCAAGGTTTGAATCCTCCTTTCTTGTAGGACTATGGGTTACAACTTGTTCCCCCCTGACAGGTCTAGTTGTTACAAATTGGTACCTAAGCGTAGTGGCTGCTAAACGCTCGCTTTTGGTTTGTGATCTGTCCGATATCTAAGTGTAGTGAGCAGGAACAACCTTGTGTTCCTTCTCCTCAGTGTATCGGACCACTCTCCAAATTGAACGTCAGATAGGGAGATAACAATTTCGCATCGAACAGTTCCTCTTCGACACACACCTTACACTCGGGTGCCCATATATGTGTGCATTATTCCTTGTAATAGGGTGTGATGTCAATAAAGTAGTTTCATTAGGAGTTGAGTTTTTCTTTCTTATACTACCTATATTTAATTTTAAATTTTCTTCTTATAAACTCTGTGTGTCCTAACATTTGAGGGCATCACATCTTTTTCTTAGTTTGTTGCTGTTTTGGTTATTCCCTTCGTCCTCTACTCAGGGAACACTGTGGGGAGGGGGTGGTGTAACATCGTTTTTTTAGTTTTCAATGTTTAACAATTTTTGTTTCAGCGCCCTCTCGTTCACTGTAGTTCGAACTACAATTGGATTTTGTGCGCGATCGAAGTACCGGGCTGTTGTTACACCTAGGTGGCACTAGGTGGCGTTTTTTGAAGGATATTTTTTTGTTAACATTATGACACTTAGAAATAGTGAGACATTATCATATGTGTATCATACGATTCTCATTACATCTTAAATTGATCTCAAATAAGCAAGGAGTATGGAAGTTGTACGTCCTGTTCGCACATCCAGAAATGGAGTAGGGGAATCATCGAGAATATTCGATAGGATGTCTATATAGAGGAGTGTGTGGCATATTCTTTTTTATTTCTTAATCCTTCTCTCATTAACTCTGAGGAAGCTTTGCTTACTGTGTATATTAATATCCTTGTTGGTAGTGTTTGTGAGTGTTCAAGTCCCACTGTCTGTGGTAAGTTAACCTCAAAAAGGTTTTTCCTTATTATCTTAATGTATGTAGAATATGTCCTCAGGCTATTTAATTTTGTTTATAGGGTCGATAGATTACCGCTGAAAGACAACCTACATTTTACCTGTCTTGTGGTTCGAGATTTGTGCTGAGGACGGTTGACTATTGGCAGCTCACAGCTCACTCCTCAAGACCCATCTGCCCTACCTTGAGGGAAGTTCACATAATCTGTATATGAAAATTAATTAATATTTTTACCTAGCACCCACAAGTTGGATCACTGGTGGACGTCTCCTCAAGCTACCTTGAGCTGGAGAGAGTCTACGGCTGACTACCTTGAGTCAGAGAGGTGACCAGAGGGTGGCTATCCTGTGCTGACCAGTCTACAGGCTTAAAGTGTTAAAGAAAAGACTGTATAATTTTATTTTTTATTTTAAGACTACCTCATAAGTTTATTTATAAATTTATATTTTATTTCACATTTGTAAAACAACAGGAACAAGAATAAAAGTTTGTATGACTCGTAAGTTGTCTCATTGAAGTCTTCCTTGGACCCTCCGCACCCTCACTATAAAATTTTATCAAAATTCTTACGGCGCCCTGAGGTATCATATTCTATCCTGAGTCGAAACCGGTGAGTTTCCACCTGACAAGTACAGGGGTTACAATGAGTTATAGATATATAAGATAATATCTACAAACAGATATACTAAGCACTTTTTGATACCATTTCATAATTGTTTACAAAGAACACAAAACTTGGACTCATTACGGCCGTATTCGGCTTTACTAGGAAAATTTAAGCCATTTGCTATTTCTTATACAAAGTTCTGTTAGAAGTTTCCACTGAACAAATAGAAGATGTTCGGTGATATAATTTTAATCGCAATAAAGGGATAAAGTTTACTCAATTCAAATTTTCGTTCAGAGAGGAATTTTAATTACTTTTGATAAGTAATAATATGTACACTTAATATCTATACTAATATTATAAACGCGAAAGTTTGTAAGTATGGATGGATAGATGGATGGATGGATGGATGTTTGTTACTCTTTCACGCGAAAACTACTTAACGGATTTGGATGAAACTTTACAGTAATATAGCTTATACATCAGAATAACACATAGGCTACAATTTGCCGCGATAACCGATATACACGCGGGCGGAGCCGCGGGCAACAATAATTTCTTCATATTCTCTATGTAGTTACTAATATATTTAAATATAATGTTTAAAGATAACTCCTGCACTAGGAACGAATCCTGTGTTACGAGGAACTTGACAATCATACATGAAACGGACATTAAGAACACCCAGACTCAGAACAACAATTTGTAGATTACACAAACTGTTGTCCCATGTAGGTTTTGAACCCACAACACACAGCGCAGTGGAAGTCATCGAGGTGATCACTCTAACCACTGCGATATCTGTGCAGTCAAGTTACCCAACTTATTGTTTTAATAGTGAGAGAATCATGCTTCAGGACGGCTCAACCGGAGTCAAGGAGTTACCATAAACTCAGAAAAACAGCGTTAATCATCGTCATAAACAGCTTTTAATAGTCAATCTTTATTAATCGGTTTCTTCAAATTCAAATAGCATTTATGACGTCTAAACTTCATAAAGAGCTTAGAAAACGTCATATTTACTGCCTCGATGGCGCAGTGGTAGTATATGCGACTGATGCGCTTGAGGTATCGTGTTCAAATCCTGGACCAGACCAAATGTTTATATAATCTACAAATATTTTCAATGTTTAATATCTATGTATTTAAAAAAAGTATATAACTGCACTTTGACTGCACGTTTGGCCTAGTGGTTTGGTGGTCACCACGCCGTTTCCTACTTCGCCAAGTGTCGTGGGTTCAAATCCCACATAGGACAACACTTTATGTGATCCACAAATTGTTGTTCAGAGTCTGGGTGTTCTTTGTGTTCGTTTCATGTATGTTTGTAAAGTCCACCGCGACACAGAATTTATTCCTAGTGCGGGAGTTGTCCTTTTTAAAGAAAGAAAAGAAGAACTATTCTATCATTGAATCTAGCTTTCATAGTAAAAGCTTTGCTTAGTTTAAAAACTAGCTGGCGTTGTGTGTTAGAAAAAATAAATAAAATCCCGTATCAGTTCAGTTACGTGCAGAAGAACTGGCAAGAAACTTGGTAGGAATTGTTGTATGGTAACCTGTTCTCAATATGTCCCCTCCGTAAAAGATAAATGTAGGTGTAAGGTCCAAAGAGCAAAATGTTCATCTTTGACATCGCTAAATACCAACCATTACAAGTCAGGGTACTAGGATGTTTAAGTAAGATGAATAACAAAATAATAATGAAAAACTCAAAACTACAAACACCTCAAATACATAAAATAATATGTACAAAACTGTATTACACTGCAAATAAAACCACTCAAAAATCCCTAGCTGCACAAATATGTAGGATAAGCTTACTGCGACAGAATAAAAACAGCAATTGTGAAAAGAAAAATTTCAAGAGGGGGTTGGGAAACAAATCCCCCATGTGACCACTCGGCGGGATATAGCCCAGGATATACCCAAAAATATACCAGGGAATACTGGCTAGCGATACTCTTTATCCCCGGATTAAATTTTGCAGAGGACCGGGTTCGTCGCGTAGCCTCGCCCGAACAGATAAAAACGGCTCGGGAGGGCTCTACGAATCTACTATGAACATTTTTTTTCTTACTGAAGATTATGTGACTTTACACATACGGATTTAAATTGATTTTTATATTATTTGATTAGGAACCGATGTTCTTTTATCAATACTAATGTGATATAGTTCTTATTTTCGTTATGTATCCTGACCCAAAAAAAAACTTGGAAAAATGGTTTAAGAAAATCTCTTAATAATAGTTATTTATCTTTGGAAAATAGTTACTTCAAATAGATTAACAAGAAATATTAAAATTTACGAAATATTAATATTATTTTTATAATAATTTAATTTTAATTTATGAAAATAATAAGCTTAGAAATTATATTATTTTCCTTAGTTTTTATCTTTTTATAAAATATTAAGTTTAGCTATTCATTTTAATAAGTTACTACACATACGTAAGTACATTAAACAATCAAATTAAGTTCTTCTAAATCGGTTGGCTTTGTATGTAAAACTAAACTACGAAAATATTAAAATATAAGATCGCACACAACGCCATCTAACTTCGAATTAAACAGAGTTTGTACTATGAAAGCTAGATTCACTGATAGAATACTTATATACTTTAATTGTAAATCCATACATATTACATATAGAAAACGCCCAAACTCCGTAACAGATATTTGCAGATCATACAAACATTTGATACGATCCGGGAATCGTACCCGAGACCTCATGCACAGAAATTGCGTTGCCACTGCGCCACTGAGGCAGTCTACCTTATGTATAGATAAAATAATTTATAAATAAATCCTTTCAAAACACTTTTTGGAAAGTATCTTGGCATCAGGCGACCGCAATCTACGACCCTCACATTAAAGTGGGGATCTAAATTTCTAAACTCTAGAGAATAACGGGACCAAATAACATTACCTAGCCACAAAATTTAACAAACATTTTATCAGGTGCGTTATACGTAACTAGTTGTTGCCCGCTGCTCCGCCCGCGTTTATGTCGGTAATCGCCGCAAAAAGTAGCCTATGTGTTATTCTGATGTTTAAGCTATACTACTGTAAAGTTTCATCCAAATCCGTTTAGTAGTTTTTGCGTGAAAGAGTAACAAACATCCATCCATTCATCCATCCATTCAGCCATCCATCCATCCATACTTACGAACTTTCGCGTTTATAATATTAGTATAGATATGTCACTGGATAAATTTGAAAAAAGATATTTTTGTAGGTATTTCAATTCATATTTATTTTGTATGTGATCGCGTTATTTAAAAACATAAGTTTCTTTACCAACTAGCTATAGCAGGCAGTTAGACTTGGGTGCAATATGACTGGATTAGACAGTGGACACTGCTGAAGATAGTTAATTCATCTCAGTGAGTCGGTGCCCACACAATTCACCACCTTTTTCAACCAGTCTATCACACCTACTTTTTCATGTAGTTAGTCCAACTGGCAGGTTGTTCTCAGTTTTTATGGACGGAATGAACTGGATGAGGAGAAAGAACTTTAATTTATTAATATTTATACACCTAACAAAGTTTATTTGTTGTTTTCCTTCTAAATCCTAATATATATTTTGTATAAATTCCCAGAGCGTAAATGACCACGCAAGTTGGACTGATTTTGTATTTTTTTTATGGTTTCCTAATAAGTAATTATTTTGTAAAATCAAGATAAGCTTTATACACGTACAGTACGTACAATATTTCTGTAATAATCACAAATTTTAACAAAAAAAAACCCGACTTCAATCTGGACCAAATTTAAATGGGACCATACGGGAATATTGAGTTATTCGTTAATTTGTCGCGTACATACATAATGCAAATTGAAGACTTATATGGTTTTCTCATGGATGTCATGTCAGAACAGGACCAAATTTAAATAGGACCATTCGGGAAGCACCAGCTTGCAAATAAATAAAGAATCATCAAAATCGGTTCACCCAGTCCAAAGTTATGAGGTAACAAACATAAAAAAATAAATAAAAAAAACAGTCGAATTGAGAACCTCCTCCTTTTTTGAAGTCGGTTGAAAATGTAGTTTGATGTCAAAATATCAATTTGGGTCAGTTTCAATCTAAGTTCATATCCTTAAACAATTACATACATAAACAATTATATTATACATAGACTGCCTCGTTGGCGCATTGGCATCGTACTCGGCTGCTGTGCATGAAGTCTCGGGTTCGATGCCAGGGTCGGACCAAATTTTTTTATGATCTGCAAATATTTGTTTTAGAGTTTAGGTGTTTTCTATGTATAATATGTATATATTTACAAAAAAGGATATATTTATTTATATCAGTTGTCTAGTAGCCATGGTACAAGCTCTGCTTAGTTTGGGACTAGATGGCGTTATGTGTTAGATGTCTGAAAATATTTATGAATTCATATTTATTTATAAACTTTGAATACTCATAAGCAGAGCAGTACTAGCGTTTACTAAACTCCATGATATTTTACTAAAATACATGTTTTACATTCAGTATGCGACATTTATAATTATATGTAAGTGAAGCCCTGATATTGACATCAAAATACGCCCAAAAAGAGGGTTGACGATGATTAGGGCCTGATAACATCTATAATAAACCCGACCCTGCTTTAATAAGGTTTATTATCTCAATTATCTACGAATATGTTACGTACCATCCTAGGGATGTGACACAACAGCTTGGAGAATAATTTGTGTGAATGAGGAAATCTAGCATAAAAGGAAAATGAAAAAAAAACACCACGAAAATATTTATAGAATCTGACATGAAATGACCAGTGAAACCAATTAATAAAAAAATCACTGCAAAATGATACAAAAGCGCGAAAATTTTTTTGTTTGTTGTGAAAAAAGTTGGCTTTCCCGTAACAGCATTATTATGGGAGTGAGTGTTCGCATGTCTGTATTTATAAAGACGATTATGTAAACTTATTTAGCTTACAATAATAAAGTTTTTTTCATTACATTCACTTTTAATCTAAACTAATGTTATACATTCAAATGTAATTCTGTCTGTCTGTCTGTTACCTTTTAACGGCTGAACTGCTGCACTTATTTCAATGTTAAACAATCATTTCGATTGCCGATCGATCGATTCGACTGCCTCGTTGGTCTAGCGGTTGGCCTGTGCGACTGCAGATCATGAGGTCTCGGGTTCGATTCCCGGGTCGGACCAAATGTTTGTATGATCTACAAATGTTTGTTTCGGAGTTTGGGTGTTTTCTATGTATAATATGTATGTATTTACAAAAAAAACTATATATGTATTAGTATCAGTTGCCTAGTACCCATAACATAAGCTCTGCTTAGCTTGGGACTAGATGGCGTTGTGTGTTAGATGTCCGAAATATTTATTTATTATTTCAAAAAAATAAAAACTTAGGCATGGAGTTATTTTGATTCTTGAGAAAATATATAGGCTATCTTTACCGCAATAACCGACATACACGAACAAACCAACATACAAAATCAGTTTCCTTATAATTTTTTTTGACGTGACAACGTCTTATAATTCTATGGAGCCAGCAGCACACACGAAAAAAAATTAGTCATGCGGCGTTCCACTTAAGGCTTGAAGTGCAATCTATATCTCATCATTTCATCAATGTTTCGATATGACGTTGTCACATTAAACTGTCGTGCGTAAACAGACTTTAAAGACAACCATTTTTTTAATGGAATAGGCGGGCAAACGAGCAGACGTGTCGCCTGATGGTAAGCGATTACCGCTGCCCATGGACACCTGCAACACCAGAAGCGTCACATGTGCGTTGCGGGCCTTTTGGGGATGGGGAAGGGAGGCAGGGGTAGGGGATTGGGGTATGGGCCTCCGGTATCCTCACTCACTTGGTGAAACACAGCGCAAGCACTATTTCACACCGGTTTTCTGTGAGGCCGTGGTATCACTCCGGTCGAGCCGGCCCATTCTTTTCATTAGTCTTGTGGCGACCTCCACATACAGCGCAACAACATAACATACTACAGCGCCATCTACCGAAGATACATCGAACTACGGAGTAACGAAGGAAACTAAGAAACTACCAATTACCAATCCTGAATCGCGCAGTGAAAGTTCGCGCGCCAATTAAGATACATACAACATCCCAACATCAACCGTTGGGCAGTTGGTCCACCAGGCATGATCACCTCGCCTGGTCGGAGGATCCTCCCTTTGTGTTGGTGGGACATGACACACCTGTCCCCCACAGTGGTGACCCCGACGTATAGGTAGACTTGTAATATTCATAGATGAAGTACATGAAACTGATAGTGAGGTGACCCTCAACTTAGTATAGTTCACTTTCATTTCGTTACGAACAGGTAACTCTTTGTTATTTTCAGGTACAAGATTACATCTACGACTAGTGACCCGCATGACAAATAAAATATAATTTTATTACATTGTCCTCTACTACGTTTTAAGATCTGATCCGCATTCAAATTAACATATACGAGTATAACCTTTGTTCTTGTAATCTACACACATCAAAAGTGTCTAGGGATCAACATATGTGTCTAGGGATCAACATATGTGTCTAGGGATCAACATATATTTTTGCAATAACTTTTCTCCTGATTGATATTAATTAAAATTTTCTTTAAGGATTCATCAAATAAAGTGTTTTCGTTTGTCACAGTAACGATAAACCAAGTCACCTTTGCATTAATAAAGAAATTTGCCATTTTCCTAATAAAAGGATTTTTGACATTTGAACCACTAACATTAAAGTTCGAAAAAAAGACTGAAATAACAGTTTTCTTTAAAATTTTATTAGGTAACTTAAACAATTAATAATCCGTGTTTCTACCGCTAACATTAACACAAGAACATCGGTTTGTCATACTCAAAATGAGTTCATCCAAATCACGCTGTGGAATGGCCGCCCATGTTCGTTGCAACAACAAAAAAAGGTCTTCTTGCGACTATATACCCTCCATATTCGGCAGAGCTCTTCTCTGTAGCATATCCCATGCATGCTCAATCGGGTTCAAGTCTGGCGACTGAGCAGGCCAGGGCCAAAGCCACATCTCAATCTCAAGAAATCCGCATAAAAATGCTTGATCCCTAGACACTTTTGATGTGTGTAGTTTCAATAGTGATGGTTTGATTTTATAAATGTTACTAACATTTGCCCGCGGCTCTGCCAGCGTGTATGTCGGTTATCGCGGTAAAGAGTAGTCTTTTTTTTATTGAATACGTTGCAAACGAGCAGACGTATCACTTGATGGTAAGCGATTACCGCCGCCCATGGACACCCGCAACACCAGAGGCGTCTCAAGTGCGTTGCCGGCCTTTGGGGGATGGGGAGGGGAATAGGGGGAGGGGTTGTGGTATGGGCCTCCGGTATCCTCACTCACATATTGAAACACAGCGCAAGCACTATTTCACACCGGTTTTCTGCTAGACCATGGTATCACTCCGGTCGAGCAGGCCCGTTAATGCCGAAGCGTGGCTCTCCCACGGTATGTTCTAAGTTCTTTCTAAAAAATTTAAGTATCTCCATGACAAATTTCATTGAAATCGGTTTAGCGGTTTAGCCGTGAAAGCATAACAGCCAGAGATAACAAGAAGACAGACAAATAGAGTCACATTCGAATTTATAATATCAAAATATAATTGATGTATCACTTTCGTATAATTAAAACTACTTTGCACTAACAGTACTAAGGTGAACTTAATACCTGCGAATCAACCTTCAGGTGATGCAGGAAAGACAGGTTGCATTACAGAAATAGGAAAATTAGAATGTGCCAATTTGTACTATCAACTAAACAATACACATATAATATATATATCCATACTTATATTACACACATCAAAAGTGTCTAGGGATCAACATATATTTTTGCAATAACTTTTCTCCTGATTGATATTAATTAAATTTTTCTTTAAGGATTCATCAAATAAAGTGTTTTCGTTTGTCACAGTAACGATAAACCAAGTCACCTTTGCAGTAATAAAGAAATTTGCCATTTTCCTAATAAAGGGATTTTTGACATTTGAACCACTAACATTAAAGTTCGAAAAAAAGACTGAAATAACAGTTTTCTTTAAAATTTTATTAGGTAACTTAAACAATTAATAATCCGTGTTTCTACCGCGAACACTAACAACACAAGCACATCGGTTTGGCATACTCAAAATGAGTTCATCCAAATCACGCTGTGGAATGGCCGCCCATGTTCGTTGCAACAACAAAAAAAGGTCTTCTTGCGACTGGATACCCTCCATATTCGGCAGAGCTCTTCTCTGTAGCATATCCCATGCATGCTCAATCGGGTTCAAGTCTGGCGACTGAGCAGGCCAGGGCAGGACATCGATGTTAGCTGCGGCGAGAGTCTGTCTTACAACTCTTGCGGTGTGCGGTCGTGCATTATCATGCATTAACTGAAATAAGGGACCGATTTGCACTTGTAGAGGAACGATGACGTCTGATACAATCGTCTCAGCATAAATTTGAGCGTTGAGGTTGCCTCTGATCCAAATCAACTCAGTTCTTCCGCCGATCCAAATACCCGCCAATACCATGATGGTTCCACCACTATAAGGATGGACTTCCTGGCAGGATTTTAATCGCTGTTGGCGTCCAGGGGTTCTCCAGTGTCGTATACGTCTTGTATCCGGTCTCATACCAAAACGAGACTCATCAGAAAAGCACACGAAACGCCATTGTTCTTCTGCCCAATTTCTGTGTTCAAGAGCCCATTGATATCGAATCCTACGATTGTGCATTGCTATAGGTGGTACCCGTAGCGGTCTTCGGGAATGAAGGTTCACTTTATGCAAGCGGTTTCTGACAGTTTGGTCGCTAATTAAGTTCCCTGAAGAGTGATGAAGCCTCACGGCTAACATCATGGCAGTTATTGTTGGAGCTTTTCGAGTTAAGATTTGAATGTATCGTTCTTGTCTCCGTCTGGTGCAGCGATACCGTCCTCCATGACGCTCAGCCACGGTACCAGTGCTTCGGTAACGTGTCCAAAGTCGACTGATAACACTCTGACTTGTATTCAGAGCTAAAGCCACAGTACGTTGCCGGGAACCAGCTTCTATCATTCCCACGGCTCTGAGCATTTCTTCCCTGCTTAAATGACGTCGCCGCTCCATAATAACGTTGGTTATAATCAGTAGTAGGGAAACAGTAGCACTAATAATGTCTTCAATGCGTTGTATGTTTTTATAGGGAAAATATTGACAGCTGATTTTCATCTTTTACTCGAATTTGATTGACAGTTCCTGATTCAAATTATGAAATGCACCAAAAAGGATCCATATAAATTTACAAAATCATAAATTTATTACAAAGCCACATCTCAATCTCAAGAAATTCGCATAAAAATGCTTGATCCCTAGACACTTTTGATGTGTGCATAAATGCGAAAGTAACTCTGTCTGTCTGTCGGTATGGCCTGCTTTCACTAAACCACTGCACCGATTTTAATGAAATTTGGCATGGAGATACTTTGATTCTTGAGGAAGGACATAGGCTACTCTTTGCTGCGATAACCGATAAACCCATGGGTGGAGCCACGCGCAAAAGCTAGAAATTTATTTTATTTTATTTATTTACACTTTAAAACAAAAATCATTACAGGCGCAGCCCAATGCGACAGTGTTATACAATCTATTCATTTATTTTACAATCTTCTTACTATGATAACAAATGATGTTTAATGCTGTTGTGGAGGAACGGGTGTCATGTCCCTCCAACACAAAGGGAGGATCCTCCGACCAGGCGAGGTGATCATGCCTGGCGGGCCAACTGCCCAACGGTTGATGTTGGGATGTTGTATGTATCTTAATTGGCGCGCGAACTTTCACTGCGTGATTCAGGATTGGTAGTTTCTTATTTTACCTTCGTTACTCAGTAGTTCGACGTATCTTCGGTAAATGGCGCTGTAGTATGTTATGTTATTGTTGCGCTGTATGTGGAGGCCGCCACATCACTCCCCTCCAAGACCGGATGTCGATACATTGTTGAGTCAGCTGTCTGTGCTCTGTTGTGGAGCTTGTCAGTGCCAGGAGTGAGTTCCAGTGAGTCGGAACTGAGTGCCGCAAGTTCCAGTGAGTCAGAACTGAATGCCGCTAGTCCCAGTGAGTCGGGGCTGAAGTCCGCTGATCCCAGTGAGTCGGGATTGAGTGCGGTGCGCGGTGCTGCGGTGAGGTCCCCAGTGAGTCGGGGCGGTTGCTGCGTAGTGGCTGTGAGATTTGCTGTGGGAGTGAACATGATGGTGGCGTGCTGATGCTGCATCGAAGGCTGCTTCCAATCACGTCGGGGTTACCACTGTGGAGGGACGGGTGTCATGTCCCTCCAACACAAAGGGAAGATCCTCCGACCAGGCGAGGTGATCATGCCTGGCGGGCCAACTGCCCAACGGTTAATGTTGAGATGTTGTATGTATCTTAATTGGCGCGCGAACTTTCACTGCGTGATTCAGGATTGGTAGTTTATTATTTGTCCTTCGTTACTCAGTAGTTCGACATATCTTCGGTAGATGGCGCTGTAGTATGTTATGTTATTGTTGCGCTGTATGTGGAGGCCGCCACACTGTCATTATGAATTCACTCAGTGAGCAATAAAATAAATCTATTGAATCCGCAATTACATTAAGAGTGCATATTTTTTACGTATATAAAGGGTAGGCATGAAGTTTTTACGCCTTTCTAAAAAGAGACCTATGTACTTAACGCTTGTAGCTTGACCTGTCGACCTTCCATATTACATAATATGGACTGATTCGAGCATGGAGTCGTAAGCGATACTATATAGTGACGAGGAAATTGGCCTTATTTGGCCACACACAAAGGGCTGAGACTTCTTTTAGAAGGAAAACTACCTGGCAGCAAGACAGCAAGTCAAGCACGAAGGAAGTGGATAGATAACATCAGTGCCTGACCTGGGCTAAAATATCACCAATTAAAAGTGGCCGCTTATGATCCCGAGGGATACCATCTGCTAACTTCCAAACTTCATTTTAAAGATGGCACTCTATGGTTATGATGAAGTGATACTACGACATCGTACCTATAGCAGGCGTAGATTTACACTACAGTTTTCTTACCAGTTACATACAAAAACCATCGTGCTAATTACTTTAATGAAATCCATAAATCACGTTAAAGCAATACAACCTATTATTGTTCTAAAACACTAACGAGTGAGCATTTTAAACATAACAATACGAGCAACGAAATCGAAGCATTCCTTCGTTTCAAACTCAGGCCGTTACGGTCTACCTTAAGCATAAATTCATTGTAACACAAATCGTTTTCGCTCGGTGCTCCTTCGAAAATGGTCTTTAACGTCTCTTGGGCTTTGTGTAAATAATGTTCTTTAAAATTTATAGCCGCAATAAATGCTTGGTACCCCTTTTTCTATGAAAATAAGTTTAAATTTAAAGGAAAACTACCTGGTTACGTAGGTAGGTGTAGAAAAAGTTAACATATAGCTCCAACTCATAAAATGAATAAAAATAGTAAAACTTAAATACTTACAATTTTCTAAGGTTTATTAAGTGTGTTATACAGTAACTTAAGTGCATTAGTGTTTGTGATACATTTGATGCATCCTGACATCCAGTAACCGGTTAAACATCTGCCAGCTTGTCACTACATACCTACTTTATTTGCTGTTTGTTTAAAACTATTTTATTTTGTCATTAAACTAAAAACTAATACATAACAAAATGTCCCAATTGACCGATATTGCTACGGCACAGAAGAATCTTGAGGAGTGTTTCACTAAACGAATGAACGAGCTTGAGGCACAGATCCAGGGCAGCGCACCCAGTAAGGACACTGTTGCAAAGGTTGCTGAAGAGTTCCGCACGTTTAGGGAACTCATATTCTCAATGCTGGGATTGCTGCGGAGACAAATAGCGGAATGTTCTTCAATGCTAGACAACATTGAAACTAGGCATCGCCGTAAGGCTTTATTAATCTCAGGAGTCTCCGAGGCTTCCAGTGAAGACTGTGCGAAGCTTGTTCTTGGGATTATAAACAACAGGCTGGGCAATGTAGATATCACTGCACAGTCAATCACAGCCTGTCACAGACTGGGCAGTCCCAGTAACGAGCGTCACCGCCCCATTCTTGTACGTTTCACCAGTGAGAATATAAAGGCAGCTGTCTGGAAAGTGAAGACCAAATTAAAGGGCTCCCCTATTACAGTTAGAGAATTTCTTACCAAGGGGAGACAGGCAACATTTACTCAGGCGCGCCTGCACTTTGGTATGAGAGCGTGTTGGACGCAGGATGGGGTCATTTGTGTGTTGGCACCAGATGGAACCAGACATAAAGTGGTAGCTGCCGACCAGCTCAATAATCTAATGACGAAGTACCCGAAGAGCGTATCAGCGGCTGAGTCTATCAGTGCTGGCACCAAGGCATCTTCTCGGTCAAAGTAATTTTAATACCAATCGAATTATACAGCATATCCGGGTTTTTAGTTTTATATATATTTCATACCAATATTTTCAAGTTTTATGTGTTATTAATTTATCATGGTCACAATCATCTTTTGGTATTGTTTACAACGTAACCTATTTTAGTGCAACATATTATGTATTTCATATACCCGCCAGTTAACATGCAACAAATCAACAATGTTTGTTAATTTGATTGACATCAATGTTCAATGTTGATGTTGACAGACTTGACAGTTTTCTAAATGACAACTAAATTTTCTATTTCATTCACTTACGATTCGTTCAGAAATGTCAGAGATGTTAAGTGACGTTTTAAGATTTAATTTATTTTATTTGAACATTTTCTTTGTCTCACTGTATATACTGTTTTTATCTCCCTATAGTAAGTGACAAGGTTGTAATTATTTGTAATTTATTTTTTGTTCTGTTTTTTTTTAGTGCCAGTGACGGCTGGCGGATGGTTCAGAAATGAACGGTTGCACTTTGAGATATCGATAGTGGTGTAATTTTGATATTTTTATCGTATAAATTTGTATTTTTATTATTGTAGTATATTTATCGTATATTAATTTATTACAGTATATATTTAGTTAAAGTGAATGTCCGACGACGATGTTTCTTATCACTCGGCTAACGACAACAACATATTGTCTGACGATGAAAGTTTCGGTTCAGTCCCAGGCACACTGGGGGACTTTATTCATAACACCTTTAGCCTGCAATCTGCCCGGCTTTTCAATGTGTGCCACTTGAACGCACAAAGTGTGCCATGTCACCACGGTGAACTATTAGAAGCTTTCTGTAACGTTAATGTTCATGCAATCCTGATCTCCGAGAGCTGGCTCAAACCTCAACTTTCATCTACTTCTTACTCTTTACCTGGCTTCATTCTCGTCCGAAACGACCGGATTGCTCGAAGAGGTGGCGGAGTAGCTATCTACTTACGCAGCGACTTTCCTTATAAAGTTGTCACAGCTTCTTGTGGTGCCAGCGACTCCGCTGAGTACCTCTTTCTCGAGATCTGCTTTAAGGGTGCGAAAGCGCTCTTGGGTGTAATTTACTGCCCCCCTACCGTTGATTACTTCACTGATTTAGAATCGGTTTTTGAATCTTTAGGGTCTGAATATGCGCATCACATAATCATGGGGGATTTCAATACTGATCTCCTTGATTCTTTTAACCCTCGTACTCGTAAGCTCCTTAACCTCATAGAGTCTGCCAATTTTCATGTTTCTCCTCTTCAACCCACACACCACAACAACTCCGGACATGATACTTGGTTAGACTTAATCCTTACCTCATCTCCTTCCTTTGTATCCTCTCACGGTCAATACCCTGCCCCAGGACTTTCTCATCATGACCTTATTTTCCTAACCTATATCCTAAAAGCCCCTAAGCCCAAGGCGAAAGTGCTGTTTAAGCGTTGTTTCACCCGAATGGATGTCTCCGAATTGCGGGTAGATGCTAGTGCGATTAACTGGGCGTCAGTGGAACAGGCTGTTACTATTGATGGCAAGGTTCAGGTGTTCAACGAAATTGTTCATAATTTGTATGATAAGCATGCACCTGTGAAGAGAATCAAGTTGAAACACGCGCCTGCACCCTGGTTGACCGAAGATATACGAATGGCTATGCGCCGCAGAGACCGAACCTTTCGTAAATTTAAAAAGGATAGGTGCGAGAGTAACTGGACAAACTACAAAACTGCAAGAAATAGATGCAATCAAATGATACGCAACGCTAAACGCCACCATATTCTTCAAAACATATGTTCTTCCACGCCTGCCTTTATCTGGAAGTTCCTCAGGACTTTGGGTGTGGGTAAGGCTCAGCATACCAGTACATCTATGACTATTGACTTAGACGACATGAATCGTCACTTCATTACAACTCCTTTAATGCCGTCTCAAACTAAAAGTCAAACTCTGTATCATATTACTGGGCTTCCACGGCGGAATATTGAAGTTTTCTCATTTTCTCCGGTTGCTTCGGATGAGATTAAAACGACCATCCTAAAAATAACTTCCAAAGCCGTGGGTTGTGACGAAATCAGTCGCTTTATGATTATCACTATATTGGACCATATTCTTCCTGCGATTTCCCATATAATCAACTTTTCCCTTTACTCCGGTCATTTCCCAACCGCATGGCGTAGAGCATACGTTCGCCCTCTTCCAAAGATAGCTGATCCTTGTCTCCCGAGCCATTACCGACCCATATCCATTCTCCCTTTCCTATCCAAAGTACTAGAGGCGTGTGTACATAAACAACTCTCTAAGTTTATCCATCAACACAATATCCTTAGTCCCTTTCAATCAGGATTCAGACCTGGACATAGCACAGTCACGGCTATGCTTAAAATGACCAGTGATATTAGGAATGGTGTTGAGGACGCTAAAGTTACTGTCCTGGTCCTGATTGACTTTTCCAATGCCTTTAACATGGTTGACCATGATATCCTTTCATCTATCCTTACTCACTATATGGTCTCCTCCGAAGCTCTGGAATGGTTTTCATCTTATCTTCGTGGACGCCAGCAGTCGGTCCGTATTGATGAATCATCATCAAGCTGGCGTGACCTTGATGCCGGTGTTCCACAGGGTGGCATTTTATCTCCTCTCTTATTTTCGATGTTTATCAATCTCATCACTGTCGACCTTCGGTGTGCGTATCATTTATATGCAGATGACCTTCAAATTTATTCCCAGACAAGTCTTGATCATTTGGCAGAAACTATAGATAATATTAACAGGGATTTGGAGGCAATCAAAAACTGGTCTGAGCGGTTCGGCGTAAGTGTCAACCCCACGAAGTGTCAGTCTATTATCGTGGGTAGCCCTAGACTGATAATCAGAGTAGATACGTCAAAACTGCCGCCAATTGTCTATAACGGATCTATTATACCGTTCAGTTCATCTGTCAAAGATCTGGGCTTATGGATTGATTCAAGCCTCACTTGGAAACCACAAATTGGGAACGTAAGCCGGAAAGTAACTGGAACCTTACGTTCACTGTATCGGCTCAAGAACTTCCTTCCTCCTACCACCAAGTTAATGCTTGTACAGGCCTTGATCTTCCCAATTATTGATTACTGTGATGTATGCTACCTCGACCTGAATGCAGATCTACTCAATAAACTTGACCGACTTCTCAACAATTGCATTCGGTTTATCTTCAATCTGCGTAAATACGACCATGTCTCTGCCTATCGAACTCAGCTGTCATGGTTACCTATACGTCAGCGACGTAGCTTGCGGGCCCTGACTACCCTTCACTCCATTTTTAATAATGCTACAGCTCCCACTTATCTTACTTCACAGCTTAAATTGCTATGTTCCAACCATGACAGAGACCTCCGCTCCACTAATAATCATTTACTCTTATGTCCAACACACACTTCTTCTCTTGTCCATTCCTCTTTTGCTGTCCAGTCCATTCTATTATGGAATGCGCTTCCACTTGAGATCAGGAAATTAAGTAACCGTTACACATTTAAAGCCAAAGTCAGAGAACTTTACAAGAAACAACTAGCAGAAATATCTTCATAATCTCATTACCTCGTATATATAACTTTATATATTTCATTCTGTATGTATATTGTATAAATATTTATTTATATAATTTATCTATGTATTTTTAAAGGTTAATTGTTACCATATATTTATTATTCATAACTTCCCTTCATAAGACAAGTGCACCTGCCACGTCCTTTACTAAACCATCCAAAGGTTGACTGGTAGAAAATGCCATCTGGCATTAAGTCCGCCTCATGCAAATGTAATGCAGGAAGTATTAATAAATAAATAAATAAAAATAAATAAATAAATAAATTTACCGGCCCACACCGGCGGTCAGGATATGGTTGTTTTCATTTTGTTAGATATTTATATGATTAATAATATTTTGAACAATTAAATCTTGAAGTACGTCATAGAAGCTTATTTTCCTTGGCAAGTATAAGTAAGTAAGGGTTAATAGAGAGATAATCAACTCTATATAATGTTATGTAATTTTGTAAGTATTTTTATGCAGTTTAGACATGATTTACAAAATACTTTTTTAAAAAAACATATTCTGTTACGATTTTTGTATATATCTATATTTAACGTGCCTATTTATAATAATTTGTGGGCGCCAAGCTGTCTAAAATCGACCATAATTATTTTTTATTATTTTTATTTTATTGTGTTAAATGTTAAATGTTAAAAGTTTATGTTTCTCGAATTTATACATACTTAGTTAAAAAAATATTTCTTCAAATCCACTGACATATACAGTAGTACTATTCACCTGCAATTTGTTTGTAAATACTGAGATATTTTATTTTACACTAAACATTCAATTCTTAGCATTTCCCGGCACGATTATCCTCTTTAGACGTCTGAATAAAACGCTACGGCTCCACTACCCTCCACTCAATGGTTATTTACGGCAATTTTCATCTTCAAGAAAAATGAAAAACATCGTTCACTTACTCTATTGCGGAAAACTTTTTATAATTACTTTAGGACATTGAAGAGGATTTAACGAATAATTTTGTAAAGCTTATAATAATTACATTCTATATTAAATTACTTGCCGTTTTGACGGAATATTTTAATAATAATAATACGGAACATTAAACGTTGAAAGTGTCCTAATGGTTTTATATTTTTAAGGCATTCTTCCTTTTCCAAAGTCAGTAAAACAAAAAATTTAGTATTTCGTGACAGAAATGTTGACATTTATTTTTATTATTTTTACCAAATAATGATAGTTGTAACTTAAATTCTAACTTTTTTTTATGTAGTAGGCGGGCAAACAATCAGACGTATCGCCTGACGGTAAGCGATTACCGCCGCCCATGGACACCTGCAACACCAGAGGCGATACAAGTGCGTTGCCGGTCTTTGGGGGTTGGGGGGGGGGGGAGATAAGGCAGGGGTATGGGTTTCCGGTATCCTCACTCACTCGGTGAAACACAGCGCAAGCACTATTTCACACCGGTTTTCTGTGAGGCCGTGATATCACTCCGGTCGAGCCGGCCCATTCATGCCGAAGCGTGGCTCTCCTACGGTATCTATCGCTTTTTTAGTTTACTGATGGAATGCCCTTTGCATTTTAAGAAGATTATATACTTAAGAAGAGATTTTAAAAGAGACGGTGATCCCTGAGTTTTCTTCGTCCTTTCTTCTTCTTCTAATTCAGTCAGAAAAAGCCGAACTTATCAGCTCAAAAGAAGTTTAACTTGAAATAGGGTTCATGTAACCCAATTGTAGAACAAATGATTTCATTTCAGAGAGTAAAAGAACACTACGTTTCTGTGCTGTACACACAGAAGTATGTCTCATTGAAGAAGGAAAAAAATCGTGATGAAATAGAAATATTGCTGATATCCTTAGCACATCAGTAACAAAACACATTGTTTGTGCATACTTTGCCTATGGTAATACAGGAAATGTTATATCTAAACACGCGTGAATTTTTCATTTCTACAGACAGGAGAAACAAAAAGATACAGCAAATATAGCCCCTTGTTTAAAGTCGTGCTACGATTAAGGTCCGACTTTTACAATTCTTGGTCTCCACTCTAGAATTTGGTTTCAACTAAAGCGAAAAAAAATTTGAATTCATACTCAATACTATTATCATAAAATCAAAAGTAACTCTACCTGCGTATCTGTTTCTTACGCTTTCACGGCAAATTGGTTTCGTTTTTTTTTTTATGCATGGCCCGCCAAAATGACTCTACTCTGCCTGATGGAAACCATAAGCAAAATCGAAGAGTGGTGGTCACCATACTCATTGCGAATCCAGCCGATGCAGCATGGCAACCCACACCATGGCGGCCTAGTGATGCTTCTGCATCTTTTAGTCTAGTCAACAAGTATGGAACTTGTTGACTAGACTATTCGGGCCTCCGGTCTCGCACTCACTAACGAAACACGACAGCCGGAACGCTGTCATTTTACGTTGATTTTCTGTGCGAGGCTAGTACCGCCCCGGTCGAGCCAGCCCGTTCGTACTGAAATCAGCGTGGCTCTACTACCTTTGAAATGATTTCAATGAAATTTGCTATGGATATACTTCGATTCTTGAGGAAGGTCATAGGCTACTTATTACCGCAATAACCGAGACACACGCGGAGCCACGGGTAAAAGCTAGTATCACAATAAAAAGCACACATTAAAAAACTAACCCACAAAAACCGAAAAGAACAAACGAAATCCAACAGGAAAGCCCTTGGAGATAACATCATTGTCTGGAACAGAGAATAAAAATGGTTGAAGATAGTGAAAACAGTGTGCCACTTAATAATGTTTCATGATTATCATCTAACATTCTAACCCAATAGAGTGTGTACTTACGTCACTCGTTTGGTACAGAGTGTCACTATTTGGCCTTCAGCCAAGCCATGCCTACTGTTACAGTTACAAATGATTATATTCGCGAACAAAAATGTATTATGTATATCATTATAATATAAGATTTGGTTTCTTTTGGTTTAGTTGAACAAGTGTTTCTGAATATACATATTTCTTGATGTTCTTAATTCTTTTTATTTTAGAAATACCGTTTACCGTACTGGAATTTCTATTAGAAAAGCGTGCGGTAAAAAGGCATAAACAAAAAGATTTTTTTGCACTTTCAATGACGCTATACTTTGTCCATTCGTTTATTTTCTTTTTGACAGCTCACGCCTATAAATTACCATTTTTTTTTTTCGGAATTATGTACTACAGTAATGTCGTACTTTATTAACGGTGACGGTACTTTAGTGAAGTGGTCTGTGCATAACAAACAACCACAGACTATAAAACAGTACTTGAAATACGATAAATCGATCATATGATAAAAATAATTTGACTTTATGTAAGTATTTTTTCTGTAAATTTAATAAAAAAAGGAAATAAAAATAGTATCTATGACTCCAAGATTGAATTTTTGCAAGGAATTAAGTCGAATTCTTGGAATTTAGGATCAAACCAAGAGTAAAGAACAATAACTCTGTTCATTCATCTAATTTACTAATGTATAATTTATATTTTTGTTTATTTCTTGTATAAAATAAAAACTAATAAAGGAATAATTAATATTTCAACAAAAAATATTTAATTAAATCGATTGCAAGTTCTTCATAAATAAAATCGCTATTCGTTTCAAATCGAATCGGTAATGGGTGAGGGCGTCACTAATTTCAAAATTTCTTGAACTGTCAAAAAGAAAATAAAGAAATGGATAGAGTATAATTCTTGTGAAATTATTCATTTCAGGTCACAGTAACATATGAATTATAATTATTAAACAGACACTCGTTTAAAATATTTAATCTAGTGTGACCTCTATTTTAACTAGATATCTTTATTTACGTGTTGTCCTGTAGAGGAAAGGAGAGGAAAGGACCAGTTAGAAGAGCTCTTCAGAACACTCTCCATGATAAAAGCGATAGAGGACTGCCATGGAGGCGATATCTCTACGCAACTGCAAAGGCTCAAGGGACTCGGTGGCTTCGGGACTGTTGACTATGCGGATCTCGCCGCTGCAACCGGTCGAGAGCGTCAAACAAGTACTTTGCGACACCATCGCAAAGATGAGAACAGTACTCCACGTACGAGCGAACCTGGGTCTTGTAAAGAAGGCATAGATGCCCGGGCGAGAAGAACCGTCTCACCTTGTTTAAAAAAAAGCTTTGTTTTTTTGTGATTTTTATTCCATATAACTCATTCTACAAAAAATTAAACAGCTATTTATGTCACAGTCAACTAGCTTTATTACGCGTTTAATCAACAGCCTAGCTTCTTTGCGTGTTATGTATGAAGGAACTAGGAAAGGTTAGGTTAGGTTCTTTTTTGTTTTAAACATAATTTTAAAAGAAAAAAAAGCTAACCTAACCGCTAGTTGAACTGCACTGTTTAGTAATGAGCTAGTTGGCTGCGAGATGTACATAATCAAATACGCAAATCTTCGATGACCGTTAAAAAAAACAGTCAATGTCAAAAATGGAACCTTTTGAACCAAATGTCATTTCTCTGCCTAACCCGTATTTATTTATTGGAAGCTGGCCATTTGCCAACAGGATGTTGTTGCCTTCTGATCACTATGCCCCGTCAACGATCGTTTCTCATATACTTGGTTGTTTCCTCAATAAGAGGCGTGATAGAAAAAATATAAGGCGGAATATATATTTTCTGTGTCGAGATCATGATGCGGGAAGTGATTACTTAATATACTGCCTTTATTTTTCTTTTTGAGAATATCTATTCTTTAAATGAGATATTATATCAAGTGTGTCTGTGCACACGCAGGCGTAAGCAAGTTATTTAGTTTTTTGTAAGCTATATTTATTTTATCTTTGTTATGGTAATCCAAAACATCCTTTTGAAAAAAAAAAGCTCATATCAAGCAGTGGATTGGCTATTGATGATTATTTCTTAACATACAGTAGGTATAGTATCTGGGTGATGAATATTTGGAATACTACGAGAAAGTTTTTTTTTAAAAGACATCTCCATATTTGGAATATAATAATAATAAATGTCTCTTTATTGTACACCAGCTTATGCTATTACAAGGTTAACTTAAAACTATTATAAAGTATGTACAAGTGGCGGCCTTATCGCTCCAAAGCAATATCTTACAGGCAACTATATATGTTCAGTGTCGTAATGAAACATACTCGAAGACCACCCAGAATAAGAATTTGAACCCACAACATTTGGTGAAATAGAAAGCAATGTGGCAACGGCTTAAACCACTAGGCCAACCGTGCAGTCGAAATTCTGCAGATTATAAAATCAAGTTTTTTATGGTATAAGGGGGTAACTAACTGTTGATGGTAAGTGACTATCACTGCTTATGGACAATAGCAGCTCAAATGTCATAAGTCAGTATCTCCCACCAGAATCAAGATAAGGGGTCTCGACTCAGGCGATCTGAAGTGCAAAATAATTAAAAATATACTACCTCGCTGATGCAGCGGTAGCGTGTGCGGTAGCTGTGCTTGAAGTTTCGGGTACGATTCCTGGGTCGGACCAAATGTTTATATGATCTGCTATTATTTGTTTCGGAGTTTGGGTGTTTTCTACGTTTAATGTGTAGGTATTAAAAAAAAGTTTATATTTATTTATATATTAATATCAGTTGTCTAGTATCTTGTATTATACAAGCTTTGCTTAGTTTGGGACTAGATGGCGATGTGTGTTAATTGACCGTTAAATTTATATTTATTTATTATTAATAATCAATGTTTTAATAACTCAGCACATAAGTAGTTATAGCTTGCATATAATCAAATCATGTTTTGTAGAAAAATACAAATCAGTAACGGTTAGACCGTTTTAATCTAATATGCACTAGACAAACACATAAGATATAAACAAAAGATATATTTTTTTTTATTTTTTTTTACCTACATATTTACATATAGGATTTAAGACCTTTTTCTTCCCACCGAATACAAAAAACAGAATGAATTTAAATAAACCCCCGTTATTGGTTCTTACTTTCACGTCAAATGGAGTGCTAGTAATTTTCCAATACAGCCAATGTCACTTTCAACTCTAATGTCTACTAAATTTTCTCTTTCGGGTTATGCATAAGAATTTACGAGCAATAAGGTTCATGTTCACTTAACAAGCTTTTACGGGTACTTAAAGAGGTTTTAAAGGTGACGACTAGCTTTTATGGATTTAAAATATTGCCTCGTTCACTCACTGTATAAGTTTACGTCTATTAGGAATAGAGTCCATTCCTTACTGAGATTTAATTTCTATGTTTTTTTTTCTATGTTTAAAAAAGACAACTCCCGCACTAGGAATAAATCCTGTGTCGCGGGGGACTTTACAAACATACATGAAACGGACACAAAGAACACCCAGACTCAGAACAACAATTTGTGGATCACACAAAGTGTTGTCCTACGTAGGATTTGAACCCACGACACTTGGCGAAGTAGGAAACGGCGTGGTGACCGTTAAACCACTAGGCCAAACGTGCAGTCATTAGAAGTGAGTATTTGTTATATGTTTTGTTTAAGACATGATCTTTTTTTGAGCTAATATAGTATTAAATTCAAGTCAGTTTAGTTCTTCTTAGTTTCTTCTATTTAGTTCAGTTTCTCACGACACACCTCAATGACCTGACAAGTAAATTTTTCTTCGACTACAGTGAAGCTAAAAGAAAAGGTAGTAGAGCCACGCTGATTTCAGCACGATTGGGCCGGCTCGACCGGGGCGGTACTACCCTCGCACAGAAAATCAACGTAAAATGACAGCGTTCGTGCTGTCGTGTTTCGCTGGTGAGTGCGAGACCGGAGGCCCAAATAGTCTGCGTCGTCACACAATCATAAACTCCTAAAGTGCTGTACAACTTCCAAGGTATTCGAATTACAACTCACTCGCTTCGGCTATCGCGGAACGCGCCTACAAAACTCGCGAGTCCACGACCTAACACAAAACGGTAAATCACTAAAGAGACCGGATCGATGGACAATACAATTAGCTTAATATCAATTAATTACGGTTTTCAAACAACAATCGTTGACCGTTTTCAACACGCGTCTTTTTTTGTACTTTTTTAAACTCCAACGTCAAAACGTCAAACAAAGAAAAGTGACAATCAAAATGTTGCCATTATAATGACGTTCTAATCCAACACCCAGAGGATATGATGAGCCGACTGTTCACAGCTAGAATCAGGTGTTGAGCATTGACACAATGGTGAATCGACTAATTTAAATGAGTATAGTTTGCTCTTAAAGTTACCGTGGCCTGTAAGAAATTGGGCGACACAGTGATCTACCTCGAGCCATGTCCTTGACAACAATTCGCGAACAGATGGAAAGAACTGGTAGAGGTGGCGCCCCTTAGATGTCGTCCCATCGTTGCTGCCATTCATTCAAGAGGTCGTTATAGACATTGGATTGCTGTTGAAACAATCTTATGATTTTTCCGCGGTCTCGTATGCCCAAAAAATCGCATTCCATGTTTTGTAGTGTGGAATAGTGCATGGCTGCACGTCTTTGCACCTCGAGATCGACCGGAACAACACCTGCCAACACCGGTAAAGCCTCAGTGCTAACCATCCTATATACCTTGCACAAGAAAATCAATGCAGGTCGTTGGCCTTGTAATAGTTTGCGACGGACAGCACCTACAGTCGCCCTATCTGCCCATACAGGAGAACCATTGCAAATAGAACCCAAATAAGTAGTTCCATATATGATCTTTAGTGTATTAAATGACAGATCCCATGTTGCAGTTGATATTCTCGTCAGTGCAAAGAAACTCTTTTTAGACTTTTCATTAACTGTTCTAATATGTTCAATAAATGAAAAATTTCTTTCTAAAACCAATCCTAAATAACAAACCGAGGTTTTATTTTTAATAGTAACATTTTCAACTTTAATACACGGCGGTGATTTGAGGTTACCTTTCAGAAGTAGCAGGAAGGTTTTGTTTGGTGCAAAAGTCAACCGATTACGCCCACCCCACCGAGATATTAAGTCCAAACATTCACCGGCCAGCCTCTCAAGCCCCGTTCTAGTATCCGACTCTATCAATAACAAACCGTCGTCCGCGTACGCATTCAGGGTACATCCGGACGGCACAGGCATTGCCAGAAAATCGTCGAAGCCTATGTTCCACAAGTATGGACCCAGCACTGACCCTTGAGGACACCCCATCGTAAGCGCCTTCGACAGAGAATGATGCCCAAGTCTCAATTTAGTAGTACCTTGTAAGAAGTACGAGGAGATAAGGGAATAAATATTTTTAAAGCAACCTCTTAATTTTAATTTTAGCAATAGCATGGGCCACCACGCATTGTCAAAGGCGCCGGATATATCTAAGAAGATGCCTAAAACGCATTGAAAACTTGACTCGGTGACAGTTTTCCTTACAGATATAACCGCATCAGTTGTCGACTTTCCCAACGTAAATCCGAATTGTCTTTCATGAAATTTGGTAGTCTATGTATGTTTGTATGTTTCACCGTAGCGCTTAAAATACTTAACCAATTTTAATGAATGAGGCGTCAGTAGAATTGTAATAATGGCCCAGGTGACATAGGCTATATATTTTTTCAAAAAAATATGTAGTTGGGGTTTTAGAATTTTAAACTTTTCTTGTGATGAGTTTAATTTAAAGGACACAATGATCATAAGAGCTTTTTTATCCTAAAACGATGTGCTTTAAAAAATATCCTAAACTGTTTAATTTAATATCCTGTAGAAACAAATCCTGCTAGATCCACGCTGCTCTGTTCTAAGACCAGAATTCCACCAAAATGTGTATGCAACAAGATGTACAGTCAGCAGGTCATTTCCACTAGAGTTATGTAGCCGTACCTGCAAAGTGGAGAGGAGACTAGATATGCAGTACCTTCTACGCTCCGCTCAACCATACCCATGGAAGCTGAGCGGAGTCGAGTCGTGTAAACAACAAAATTATCGATTAACACATCTCCTCCGGTATTATCGATTTGATTAAAACATTATTTTAATATGTAGTACATCAAATTGATATTGAAGTTGAATCAGCTCTGTCGCAAACAAAATAACGATAAGTGGAACATGCACCCAATCGCTCAAAATTATCATATCAAAAATTGATTCGACTGCACGTTTGGCCTAGTGGTTTAACGGTCACCACGAAGTTTCCTACTTCGCCAAGTGTCGTGGGTTCAAATCCCACATAGGACAAAACTTTGTGTGATCCACAAATTGTTGTTCTGAGTCTGGGTGTTCTTTGTGTCCGTTACATGTATGTTTGTAAAGTCCCCCGCGATACATGATTTATTCCTAGTGCGGGCGTTGTCTTTTTAAACAAAAAAAAAATCAAGGTTATCTCTTTATTTCCAGTCATATGATAGTTTCGAGATGCCAGTTATAAAATGACCATGCACCAACACCGAGCTGGCAGGTTGCCAGAGCGATGCAGAACAAAATATTCAAGCGATATTGGCAAAATATTAATAAATTATTTTGAGATTTTGAGTGTAATGGCGCGCAATGATATTAAAAAGCCGACCCGTTTTTGAGTTATATTTAATTGAGTATTTGTTAATTTACTAGATAGTATTAGATAAGTAATTTCCATTACAATTTAAGGTCATAGTCATTAATTGAATATGTTAGACTGAAAATGTATTACTTAAGCCGGGTCTCCTGCGACACTGTTTAATGTTTATAAACACCAAACATCACATTTTTATCAAAATATGGGCGTGGCTTAACTGTTTTGTTAATTTTAACAAGCAAACATGTTATACAAAGCGGACTGAAAACATCCCAGCGTATACTTCTCGTATAATGAAACTGAACTGAACTAACATTAATACATAAACTATTCATATTTATACTATAAAAGTAAGTAAGTGCTATAAGTCATTTTGTCGAGTAGATAAAAGATTTTTCTTTTCGTGTAATCGTGTTTGATGTTCGTTTAAAAGTCCGTCTCCTGCGACTTTTCGCTAACATGTTTAGTTAACAAGTTTTGTTAATTTGTTTTGTTAATTTTAGCCGCAGGAGACACGCCTTTAGTTTATTACCGGGAGTAAACCCCATTTAATGTAATTATTTTTAACTCTCCCGAGCGCGAAAGAGGTAGGGTTATGTTTTTAGAGTCTATGTATATTTGTATGTATATTACTTCTGTACGCCCTAGAACCTAAACGGCTTGTCGTATTTTTATGTGAGTGGTGTCAATAGATTCGTCTTAGTCGTGAAAGTGCCAGTGTCACTCTCACGACACATAACATCAAAATAAAACAAAATAATCTTTTATTTTCAGTTTTTTCTATCTTTTCAGTTCTTCAATGAATTTAATAAAGATGGAAGTAACAGTAGCAGTAGCTTTTGAACGAAACTCTTGGTAATTTTTTTTTGGGTAGAGTTGGGAAATAATACTTGATACGAAAAAATCCGCCAAATGCGAGTCGGACTCACTCACGAAGGGTTCCCTACCATTATCCATACATTTCTAACGAGCAAAAAATATTGTTTGTTTTATGGGTACCCTCTTAAATATTTATTTTATTCCGTTTTTTAGTATTTATTGTTACAGCGGCAACAGAAATACATCATCTGTGAAAAATTCAACTGTCTAACTGTCACGGTTCATGAAATAATGTCAAAAAGGCGGACGGATAGCGGAATCTTAGTAATAGGGTCCCGTTTTACTCTTTGGGTATGGAACCCTAAAAATGAGATTTCTTCATGGTCTCGACATGGATGTGATAAACGAGACAATTAAACTAACTGCCCAATTCTCGATATAACCAGGTCTCGATATAGTCAATATTCAAGATATCTGAGAATATAATTAATATTGACTATCTATAAATTCATATCTATATCAATAAAACAACTTTAATGTTAAGCGGACATTTATTGCACATAGTTTAGTGCTCATGAAACCAGTACCAATATTTACAAAATTAGTCTCTAAAAATTGAGCATGTGGTCAGTTTTTGTTTTAACAATTAGCGGCAAAAGTAGTTCTACTTGTACTGATGTAAATGTATTTTACAAGCTTTTTATTAGCTTGCAATGTATGTATGTATTTATGCTTGTATGTTCGGGTGGAATCTTGCAACTCAATTTTGAAGTAGATATATTGAACCGATTTTGCTAAAATTTTGCAAGCATATGTATACAGCGTGACAATACAATGTTAAAATGACATGGAGCTGATTTGATGCTGGAGCTGGAAGGTGGCCATAGGAACTCTGTAAAGAAATGTCGCAACATCTTCGAGTTTGGACTCGTTTGATTCGTCTCTAGGCATTCCAGTAAAGGCTTGCTTTTAAACAGGTTTTTAATTTAATTATCTAAAAACTGAAGAGTACATAAACTTTACACAACATAATAATTTTATGAATACATACATACCTTTCTAGATCAATTACATCAGCAGTCACTGTACCAGAGGTAAAATTTAATATTTTTTGACTGCACGGTTGACCTAGTGGTTTAAGCGGTTACCACGATGCTTTCTTCTACGCCAAGTGTTGTGAGTTCAAATCCCGCATGGGACATGACTTTGTGTGATCTGCAAATTGTTGTTCTGAGTCTAGGTGTTCTCTGTGTCCATTTCTGTCGTTTTGTATGTTTGTAAAGTTCCCCGCGACACAGTATGTATATTCCTAATGTGGAAGATATCTTTCTTAAAAAAAAAACATGTCTCATCCAGTTATTTTTCAACCTTTCATTTATTTTAAATTACATAAGATAATATAACTAGAAAGTAAATAAAAGTTTACTAGAAGAAGAAAAAACAACTAAAAGGTAGAAAATATTTTTAATTAATTATTAATATTTTAATAATTAAATATATTAATAATTAAATTATTTTTTAAACTTTTATTTCTTTTATTTTATTTTTTAAATTATGTATTGTCATCAGCACTTATACCCTGTGCAAATTTTCAAGTTAATCAGACTCCTAAAACTAGGTGAAAATTAAAAGATTCCATTACATACATACAAGCTAATAAAAGCGTGTTAAAAATATCTCTAAATCAGAACGTCTCATAATATCTGTCTGTAGTTTGTGACACTGGAACACAAAAAGGGTTTCTTATTCATTTTCTCTGTCAACAAATGCCCTAGAAACACACCCAGTCTTGGTTCTCTAGCAACTCATTGTTAGAAGCCCAGAGAATGCAACTGGCATTCCTATTTATAGAATTATCGACATGCCTCGAGCAACCCTTTGTTTTGCTGCAGTGCCAGTGGTTCTGCATGACTATTGTATTCGATGTATACCATTTAGAATTCAGTAAGAAATAGTTCACTGAGAATGGAATATTTATTAACACCAAGTCTATTAGTATATTCTCTAAATATCCTTTTGTTTCACTTACTTTTCTTTATTGGAAATTAGATTTGGAT
Source organism: Diaphora mendica (assembly GCA_949125395.1). Taxonomy (NCBI): domain Eukaryota; kingdom Metazoa; phylum Arthropoda; class Insecta; order Lepidoptera; family Erebidae; genus Diaphora; species Diaphora mendica. The sequence continues at coordinate 23,249,463 of OX421319.1, forward strand.
TTTCTGAGCTAATTTTGGAACCAATATCTATATCTAGATCTAGTATTTGCTTACTAAAACTGTTTTAACACTCACTCATTTCATAAAATCATCAAGTTGGTGCGACCTCTACACTGGCGTCCCACAAGGCGGAATTTTATCTCCTTTCTTATTTTCATTATTTATTAATCTCATAACTCAACATCTTCAGTGTGCGTATCACCTGTATGCTGATGATCTGCAGCTGTATTCACAGGCAAGGGTGGAGGATGTCACTCAGGCTATTAACGAGGTGAACAGGGACCTAGAACTTATAAAATCCTGGTCGATGAAATTTGGGCTCTCAGTCAATCCAACAAAATGTCAGGCAATAATTATAGGCAGCAAACGTATAATGAGCAGATTGGATTCCACATCTATCTCACCTATTATTTTTAATGGTTTAGTTATTCCACTCAGCTCTGCAGTCAAAGATCTGGGTTTACTTATCGACTCAACCCTCGATTGGCGAGCTCAGGTTACCAGCGTGAGCCAGAAAGTAACCGGTAACATGCGATTGTTGTATCGTCTTAAGAAATTCTTGCCTCCAAAAACTAAAATTACACTTATGCAGACCTTAATAATACCTATAATCGACTATGGTGATGTATGTTACTTTGACCTGAATGCAGACCTCCTTAATAAACTAGACCGCCTTCTCAATAACTGCATTCGATTTATTTTCAATCTTCGGAAGTATGACCATGTGTCTGCTTTGCGTTCCCAGTTAAAATGGTTGCCTGTTCGCCTACGGCGCAATCAGCGAGCGCTGACCTCACTATTTTCATTTCTTAATTCACAATTTTTACCTACTTACCTTACTCCGTACCTTCGGTACCTATGTTCTAACCACGATAGAAATCTTCGCTCAGTTAATAATCTGCTTCTCTCTTGTCCCTCCCACAACTCCGACTTTATGAACAGCTCGTTCTTTGTTCAAGCGGTACTGCTCTGAAATGCGCTCCCACTCGAGATCAGGAAATCCACAACCCGTCTTACATTCAAAAAGAAAGTACACGAACCCTTTCTAAACGACCTGGCAGCACTATCTCATCCATAGCACACCTCATAGTATTCATGGTGTATAGATGTGAAATATATGTGTATGTATATATGTATGTTTATATTTGTATTTGTGATGTGTACTATTGTGTTTATATAGGTATATGTCTAAGTTTAAATATATTGTTGTATTATATATGTGTAATATGGAACCTGTGCACCTACCTCACAACATTTCTACACCACCCGAAGGTTGACTGGAAGAGAATGCCCTGGGCATTAAGTCTGCCGATGTACAAATTTAGTGCATAAAGTTTATAAATAAATAAATAAATAAAATCTACATTTAAATAGAACTTCCTAAATGAAATAAATATAGTGAAACTATTGTACCCGAAGGCATATTTTGTATTAAACTATCATTTCCTCTGTAGTGCTTTCCTGTACTTATAATGCATCATGTACTCTTACACATTTATTACTTTTCTGCATGTTTCTGTGTTAATTACAATAAAACATTACATAAAACATCCCTCTGGCGCAGTCGCGTAAACACAAATATTTTTCTTCCACACCCTCCTAAATGCCTTAGCAACGAAATACCGTATGTTGTGATAAGGTGTCAAAGTCTACCCGAATTCATACAATTATTTATTAACCCCTACCTATAATTATACCTTCTTTCCCTTCACAAGCACGGTAATGTCTGTAATAGCTACCTTCTGGATCGATAAGACATGTAAAAGTAAATGTGGTACACCGTCCACGGCAGAATCAATTATTAAAGCTGTATCGATTGGTCATTTGGTTTTAGCTGGCTTTACCGTTATAAAGTTCGAGGTACATTGGGTGCTAGCATTGTGGAAAAATGAAATAAGATAAATTAGAAAATAGAAGAAACCAGTCAATCTCGTACAGCATTTGTTTTGGAACATCTAAACTAGAAATGGTTAGTTGAAACTGCTTGACAACCAATAGGCAATTTTTGTTCATACTGCAATTACATTCTATCATTACCTCGATTGGTATATATGATGGCATCATTTAAATTATGTACTTCCAATTTTTTTAGTTCGGTCTGTCCAATTTAACCAACCTAAGTTTCTCGACAGATAAAGAAAATGTTCTAATTAGGTCCATAGTTAAACTTTTATTCTGGTTATTTAGGAGGTAATGTTTATGCTTTTGCCACATTTCAATAGAGAGTAGGTAGCTGCCACAGGTCTTTTCTGTGTTGTTTATAATAGGTATTAGGATAACAAAGCTTAGTCTTGTTAATTAATAACATGATAATATTTTTAATTAATAGGCTTTGAAAATCTTAATAATTCTCAAAATTTTAAAAAGCCCCCGATATAATAACCTGAATTCCCTTTAAAAAAAAAAAATCTAAATAGGTCAACAACTGACGGAGTGATCAGGTAACATACATAAAAAAAAAGAAAATACATACAGTGGAACATAGAACCTCCTCCTTTTTGGAAGTCGGTTAAAAAGTCAAAAACACGTTATGCGCTTTCACTTGAGACCCCACTCGATGATATTTTTGCAGACATTCGGTTACTCTTCCCCACTTTCACCCCCATACTCAACCGCTCAACCGATTTTCATGAAACATGTCTACGAACACTCGCACGTAACTCACCTTTCGTACAAAAAAAAAACTAAATTAAAATCGCTTCATACGTTCGGGAGCTACGGTGCCACAGACAGACAAACAGACACGTAAACCTTATAAAAGCCCTCTTTATGGTCGGGGGTTAAAAAAACAGGATAAACTCTAATAATCAAAATACATTTCGTATAGTTCTTTACTGAACATAAGATCTAATACCGTGTCAATTTAATAAAAACGATGAAATATGTATTAATAAAGTAATTGAACTTCCATAGTGCACCATGTCAATCTATTGTTTAGCTTGCGTTCTGAACTATTTATAAGTTATTTTTAGGGTGGAAACCACTCGGGGGTTCCTTCATCTATTAGTTATCAAACGAGGTATCGATCTCATAATTTAGTTCCATTCCCATGTCTTTGTAATGGTTGGGATACAACGGCTGTCCGTAATTAAACATAGTTTAGTTTCTAACTTTTTATATATGTAGATTACTCATAATTATTTTTTATTGAAGAATGAGGACTCATACACATAAATGTTTTATTTAATTCTACTTTATTGATGTTTAATATTAAATAGCCCGGGTGACATAATATGCTCTAAAAATTTAATCAAAAGTTTTTAAGTAGTCGGCTAAACTTTATCTATATATTTCTATTGGTGGTTAATAGTTTTCAACTCTCGTGACTCTAAATAAATACATGAATTATAAAAAAAAAAAAACCGAATCCAAGAATGACCAAATCGATCGATTCCTCTTGGAATCCATCATCAGATCTTAGTGTCCTTATCATGGTACTACCGTTGGGATATATCCTTTCCATTAAAAAAAGAATTATTAAAATCGGTTCTTAAACGACGAAGATATCCGCGATCACACATAAAAAAAATGTAAATATATACGATCGAATTGAGAACCTCCTCCTTTTTTGAAGTCGATTAAAAACTGAGCTATGTTTTTACAATGCATTAAGGTTACGATTTATATTGAACATGGCATTAATGCATGAAAAGAGGGTTATGTTTGTCGAGTGTATGTATGTATGTAGGTATGTATATTTCTTTGGCACGCCCTAGAGCCTAAACGGGTTGAAAAAATAAGGATTTTTGGCGCCAAAATTTATATACAAAAAAATTATGTTTTCAAAATACATCGAGTGTAGTATCAAAATAAAGAATTTTTTACGGTGATTACGAATATATATATATAAAACTTATATGTTTTTATTGTTAAATATTGACGCAGTCGGGTTTTTTATTTTTAATAATTTGTACTTGTTTTTCTCTCTACATTAACTTTTTGTTTTTTTTTCAAGTCATACTTTAGATCTACAACAGGGACAAACTAGTTTTTAAATCAAAATACTGAGTGTGTACCCGACCAATCGGTTTATATTGATTTAGGGTTGCCAAGAGAAATCACAAAAGAACAATTTAATATCTTGTACATACAATCTTATTGCTTGCAGACTTACATTATGATTGTAATAAGACTTGAATTTTTTTATTTTAGAAGACTGTATTTCGTTCTTTAGGGTACGTTCAGATGATGAGCGCTCAACGCGCGTTTTGTTAGCGCGCTTTTACAACTACATGTTATTTCATTCTAGAAACGCGCGTTAGCATGTGTACTCCTAGAATAAAATTGCATGTAGTTGTAAACGCGCGTTGAGCGCTCATCATCTGAACGTGGCCTTAGACGACGACTGACGAGATAAAGTGACTGCAATGTTGGGGCGACTGAATGCTACAAATGTTAGTCGTTTGTTGCTTCTTTCAATCATTTGTATTTGAGAACTGATACTAGTCCATATTAAAGCTATTAAGGCTTAGTCCAATTTTAGTTACTTTCCTCCACCTATCTGTATTTTGTTATATCATGTAAGTAATTCAGAATTATATAAATCTAAAGACCTTCCCAGATTAAGTGCATACCAGTGTCTAATTGTAGAAAAAACATTTTTTAATAAAATGTTTATTGTGAGACCGCTCATGCTGTCCCGTACTCAAAAGTTAGGTTTGAAACTCTTCAGAGATAGGAAGCTTTAGTCTACAGTGGGAGAGCCACGCTTCGGCATGCATGGGCCGGCTCGACCGGAGTGTTACCACGGCCTCACAGAAAACCGGTGTGAAACAGTACTTGCGCTGTGTTTCACCGAGTGAGTGAGGATACCGGAGTCCCATACCCCAACCCCTTCCCCATCCCCCAAAGGTCGGCTACGCACTTGTGACGCCTCTGGTGTTGCGGATGTCCATGGGCGGCGGTACTCGCTTTCCATCTGGCGATACGTCGTTTGCCATCTATTGCATAAAAAAAAACTAAGTTACACTGACCAGACGGGTTGGTGTGGGGCTTATTGCAAGTTTTTTATCTTTGCGATGCTGACACGCGCAGTTTTCTCCTATAGTCGACTCTTGCGACTCCCACCACGGTAAGAATATTCATAGAAAAATAATACGACTATAAAAAACCTCTGAAACTAATTTCATTTTAATGTATATATGGAACCAGCTACAATAATGCTATGAAGAACACTTAGTTCTGTCATTTTTCTACAACAAAAAAGTTTTTTATAGTTTAACATTTAATACAAACTGCCGAATAACAATTCTTAGTAGCGGCCTCTATTGTCCACTTAAATGTACTGTGCGTAATGTGAAGTTTGCGTGTCGATGTGTCCCTTTAGTTGTATCTTTTAAAAGCAAGAAACCCCCTGTTATGTAATGATTATACATTTACCCTCGTCCATCAAAAAGATCAGGTTATTTACTAAAAAAGTTTTATTTTCATATAAAACTACCCCTTTCAATTCTTAGCTGCGTTTTTTCTAGCAAAGATGCATGACTTTTGGAGAAAAATGCCTTTAGATATTCTCCTTCTTCTTCGGCCTAGCGTTTTCCCTGCTTAGTGCTGGGGTCCGCTTTCCTACTTAATCTTTTCCACTTTGCCCGATCTTCCGCATCCTTAGGTGTGAGATCGTTCTCTTCCATGTCCGCTTTGACGACGTCCAGCCAGCGCTTTTTGGGCCTGCCGCGTGATCTAGGTCCTTGGACAGTGAGGTCAAGGCATCTATTTCCTACATAGTCGGACGGCCTGCGTCTTACATGGCCATACCATCGGAGTCGACTTTCCTGCAGCTTGTCCGCTACGTCACGGACTCCGAGGCTGCCACGGATGTGTTCGTTACGTATGCGATCTAGTCGCGTAACGCCACACATCCACCGCAACATCTTCATCTCCACCACGTGAAGCTGCTGGACATGTCTTCCGAGGACAGGCCAGGTCTCGCTGCCGTATAGTAGGACTGGTCGGATGATGCTCTTATACACAAGGCCCTTTAGCTTCACCGGTATCCTACTGTCGCAGAGGACGCCGGTTAATTCTCGCCATTTTGTCCAAGCAGCGCTTATTCGGGCTTGGACGTCGTGATCGAGTTCACCGGACTCGTGCAACACGGACCCAAGGTACTTGAATTTGTTTGTATTACCGACTAATTCATCTTCTACCTTTATGGGATCGGGGTCCGTGCTGCCGCATGCCATGTACTCGGTCTTCGCAACATTTAGTTTCAGTCCACTGTTCTCTAGCGCACCCTTGCACTGATTCACCCTATGCTCCAGTTTCTGTTTGTCCTCATCCGTCAGCGCAATGTCATCAGCGTACATCATAAGCCACGGCGATGGTTCGTGAACTTTCGCCGAAACAACGTCTAGCACCACACTGAACAGAAAAGGACCCAGAGCACCAAGTGAACACCAACTGTGATCGGGAATGGGCGAGTATCGCCAACGGCAGTCCTCACCATGGATTCCGAGTTGTGGTACATGTCTCGGATAATGTCAATATAGGTTAGTGGCATATTCTTCACCTTTAAAGCCCACCAGTTCACCTGGCGCGGTACGCAGTCGAAGGCTTTCTGTAAGTCAAGAAAAGCCAAATTTTCTAATAAGAAAATTGGAAATCTGGCCATTTAGCTTAGCGATATTTTTTGAGGACATTTTTGTGATTCATCTGCTTATGATGACGACAGTCGGTCACATAATCATCCGTTTATTTCGATACTAGATCAATATGTATACTGTGTTTTGATCTACATTAACTGCTAAATACATATATAATAATACTTTATTATCCAGCTAAATTGACCTAATTCATAAAATATCAACTAAATGACATCATAGACACATCAACGCAAAAAAATCAACAACCAGATACCATAAATACGATTAAAAACAACCATTAAATCCATCCGCGAAAAATCTACGATCGGATAGAGTCGCGACATTGGCAATTCTAAAATAGAACTATCGCACTATTTTTCAAATCAAAATATTCGACACGCCGTACCGAACATTAGTCGCATTGATGCATCTATGAAAATAAATTGTTTATATGTATATGTACAAGAAAATACGTAACGGTCACTCAGTTGTCAGTTACTTGCGTGAAGGAAGAGCGAGTGGCGCGTCCTCGCTTCCATGAAATAAAATTGTTTTCACCGAGTACTATAACGCAACACGTGGTACGAAAACTTTGCTAACAATTTGGTTGATTAGCGAAAGTTCGCGACGAGTTTTGCCGCCTAAATACGTGAAGTGTGTGTGTTCTGATTTGTGGTGAAGTGTCATTTATTTAATGTTTATTTGAACTAACTGGTGAGTAAAGTGATCAGTCTTTTATATTTTTATTTTATAAACTATCTTTTATGAATACGATTATTTAATGAGGTAATTAGCCCTATTCAGGGGAGATTTATTACGTTTTACTGGAACTTATAAATGTGTAGGTAAAATTAGAATGTTCAAAAGTTAGTGAATTAGTTTTATACATTAAATATTTTGAATTAATTTTGTTTTACAAAAACTGTCAAGATTTTATAGAAAAATGCTTTTAGTAACTTGTGGTATTGATTTACATCACATCTGAGACCAGTAATGAGGAATTACCTTTTTTTCTTCCAAATATAAATAATTATTAACGATTTCCTTCTAATCTATAAAATGAATTATTAAACTGATCATTAAAATACATACTTGTCATAATTTAGTTAAGACAATATAGAAAACTAAAGAACTAGTTGCTAGCAAAGCTTGATAGTTATAAAAATCAATAGACGCACCTATATTTAGAAACCACTTAGGTCTTTGATGTAAGCTAGTCTAGCGATAGCTTCCATTTCCACTCTTCATTAATTACAAATTAAAACTATATCTAATACTTGCATACAATTACAAGATTTACACACCACCGCACATCCTATAAAGTACAACACTCTGATTATTATGTACTACATAAGTGTGAGTGGCATTAATACAAATATTTGAGTCCTCATTATTTCGAATAACCTAAGTATTGTTTGAATATCGATAAGACATCCCAGCTAAAAGAAAAAAGTCCCGTTCATAAGTTATACTTTGCCCATTCGTTTATTTTCTATTTGGCAGCTCACGCCTATAAATTACCTTTTTTTTTTTCGGAATTATGTACTACAGTAATGTCGTACTTTATTGACGGTGACGGTACTTTAGTGAAGTGGTCTGTGCATAACAAACAACCACAGACTATAAAACAGTACTTGAAATACGATAAATTGATCATAAGTTAAAAATAATTTGACTTCATGTAAGTATTTTTTCTGTAAATTTAATAAAAAAAGGAAATAAAATAGTAGTATGACTCCAAGATTGAATTTTTGCAAGGAATTAAGTCGAAATCTTGGAATTTAGGATCAAAGCAAGAGTAAAGAACAATAACTCTGTTCATTCATCTAATTAACTGATTTATTATTTATATTTTTGTTTATTTTTTTTTATAATATAAAAAACTAATAAAGGAATAATTAATATTTCTACAAAAAATATTTAATTAAATCGATTGAAAGTTCTCCATAAATAAAATCGCTATTCGTTTCAAATCGAATCGATAATGGGTGAGGGCGTCACTAATTTCAAAATTTCTTGAACTGTCAAAAAGAAAATAAAGAAATGGACAGAGTATAGTAATTTAATCTCAAACATTAATTTTGGTCAATTAGTTTTTTTAATGTTCATTGATATTTGACACTTAATTATACCATGAAATATAACGTAGATGAACATGCTTTGGTATCTTTTGATACCGAGCTGCGGTAATTTTTTTGGTACTGTAGTTTAAATATATAGTGATGTGGGTATTATGGCGCAAAAAATCGTTACTTAGATACATTCTTTGACTGCACGTTTGGCCTAGTGGTTTAACGGTCACCACGCCGTTTCCTACTTCGCCAAGTTCGTGGGTTCAAATCCCACGTAGGTCAACACTTTGTGTGATCCACAAATTGTTGTTCTGAGTCTGGGTGTTCTTTGTGTCCGTTTCATGTATATTTGTAAAGTCCCCCGCGACACAGGATTTATTCCTAGTGCGGGAGTTGTCAAAAAAAAAAGTATCCGGCATTCGCTAGCCTTCCCTAGGCTAGGTTACATAGGAACAAAATATCAAATGATATGCCATGTTATAACTGACACAAACAAAATTAAGACCAGATATATTTTCAAGATTCTCGCTTTTGATATAATCAAAATTATGTGGTGAGTCCCTTTAATTTGATTAAAAATTGTTTTAAGAGTTGCAGCTAAGATGTATTTTTTTTTTGTTTTTTTGTTAAAAAAGACAACTCCCGCATTAGGAATAAACATCCTGTGTCGCGGGGGACTTTACAGACATACATGCAACGGACACAAATAACACCCAAACTCAGAACAACAATTTGTGGATCACACAAAGTGTTGTCCCGTGTAGGATTTGAACCCACAACACTTGTCGAATTGGCCAAGCAGCGTGGCGACCGCCTAAACCACTAGGCCAACCGTGCAGTCGAATTTTGATAATACTTTACTTTCTTCTTTAAACAAGGAATAGACGGATGATAGTTTCTTCAGCTAAACGTATAGACAATCTGCGGAATGTAGCTAGGATAGATTGAATATAGAAGGTGAAGGGACGTCGTGGGCTATGCAGACATGGCGAGAAGCCCACAGGATACAGAATTATGTGAAGCCTTATGAGATCAAGTTAATGCTCAACAACGAAGCATTTATATTTGTGATGCATTCTGCGTAGTGGCTACCAACAAAAATGTTAAGATAAGGCATAGATCGAAGTGTTGCATTAATAATAAATAATAAATATTTCGGACATCTTATACACAACGCCATCTAGTCCCAAGCTAAGCAGAGCTTGTGTTATGGATACTAAACAACTGATATAAATACATATACTTTTTTTTGTAAATACATACATAATATACATAGGAAACACCCAAACTCCGAAATAAATATTTGTAGATCATACAAACATTTGGTCCGACCCGGGAATCGAACCCGAGACCTCAAGCACAGCAGTCGCATGCGCTACCACTGCGACACGGAGGCAGTCAAAAAACTACATTTTTAATTCTTTTTTTACTTCTTTTTTTTTGTTTTTCGTCATTCCTGTATTCATCTTTTTTCATTACTTCTAAGTACTCTTGGAAGACTTACTTAAAGTTTTTACACCAAAGGCAAGTAAATGTAGTGTTTAGGATCTAAGTTTCCAACAGAATTTGTTCAAATTTGTGCAACAGAATTTGTTTAAAGTAATACAAAAGTCAAAAGTCTCGGCAAACGTAGTGTAGGACGTCCACAGGCCAGGTGGAGTCATGATCTGCGCAAGATGGCTGGCAGGAGCTGGATGCGAGAAGCCGAGGATCGAACCAAGTGGCGCGCAATTGGAGAGGCCAATTTCCAGCAGTGGACTGCGATAGGCTGATGATGATGATGATGAATACAAAAGTAAAACTATAAATATCAAGAAGAGCGAATGAATGGAAAGTATATTTTACCAATATTATTGATTAATAATACTTGATTTGTTAATAGGAATGCTTCCGTATCTTTTGCTATTCATCTATCGGTATCTATCTGTTTTATAGATTTTTCAATAAACTTAACATAACACATTTACCTTTACATTTGGCTTCGTATAATTTCTACTGTTTGAAAGAAAATCAATAACTGTCTATTTTGTTAAAGCTATAATTCTGTCTGAGTGCTATCGGGGTTATGATTTGAACATATGTTTTTAATTTCACTGTAATATTTTGTTCTACGTGTTGAACCACATGCGAGCTTTGTATCAGAAGTCATTTAATCTAATTTGTAATAATGTTACAGGGACTGCTCATTACTGGAATATTGAATGCAATGGCTATGTATGTATGTATCACACATAAAAGAGTTGTCAACATATGGGAGAGCCACGCTTTGGCATGCATGGACCGGCTCGACCGGAGTGATACCACGGCCTCACAGAAAACCGGTGTGAAACAGCGTTTGCGCTGTGTTTTACCGAGTGAGTGAGGATACCAGAGGCGCATACACCAACCCCTCCCCTTATCCCCTTTCCCATTCCCCAAAGGCCCACTACGCACTTGTGACGCCTCTGGTGTTGTGGGTATCCATGGGCGGCGGTAATCGCTTACCATCAGGCGATAGGCCTGCTCGTTTGCCCCTATTCCATAACAAAAAAACATACAGTTACTTAAGAAACCTCATTTTCAATCGACTTCAAAAAGGAGGAGGTTCTCAATTCGACTGTATTTTTTTTTATGTTTGTTACCTCATAACTTTGGACTGGGTGAACCGATTTTGATGATTCTTTTTTTATTTGAAAGCTGGTGCTTCCCAAATGGTCCCATTTAAATCTGGTCCAGATCGAAGTCGGTTTTTTTTTTCAAACTTGTAATTATTTCCAAATTATTTCTCTAATGTTATACTAATATAATAATAATAACATAAAGTTTTATTTCTTTATACAAGCAGCTTTCTAAGTTATAATGTCCATGACTGGCACTGTTTTGGAATTATTTCCAATGAATAGAAGAAAAAAATATAGTGAAATAGTTGACGAATAGTACGTTGAAGTGAAAGTGGCCGGTCATATCTCTAAACGGACTGATGGTCCCTTGAGCTCAAATATTTATGTCACAGTAAAGATTGGGATTAGGAAAACGTAGGGTAGCCGTGCCTTGCGGAACGACGAATGGAACAAAGTGACTGACAGAGGCTGATTGCAGAATGCCGAAGAAGGACGCTCCTTCGTGGAGGCCTTTGTCCAGCAGAGGACGCCCTAGGGCTGATGATGAATGGAAGAATAAAAGAAAACTAGTGGAATACAACAATATATTTGTCAGTTATATAGATCTCTTAGTTGGCAAATATCTTGCTATTACGTTTTTGTAACTGATGATCATAATATGAATTCCGGTCATTCTTTAGATGCCAAAGAATTAGTTGCCAATGTCAACGAAATAAAAGGAAAGGACGATTATGAGAAATAAAGATCTTATTGTATGTGCTGATATAAAATGATCTATAGGATTCTTGTTTATGTTGAACAGTGCGAATGTTAGTTTCTTTTGTGTGTGTGCGTTTCGACACACACATTTTGTATAGGAGTTTTCAAAAAAGTGTCTTTAGACAAATTGTTTTATGCAAATAAAGTCGTTTTCAAAGATGCCGTAGACTTCTGCATGATTATTTATATTTAATTGTTTCCATAACGTGTATCTACAGGTGTATTTGTTGTAAATATAGAGCCACGCGACCATAAACATTTATTGTTGGAACGATTGTGGGCGAGAAACGAAAGCGTAACTCGCGTTTTTTACATGTGACGCAAAATTTTGTCGTCAGAGGGGTTAAAAGTAGGTGTGTGATTTCTAAAACAGAGGTTTTTATAGGTTCAACAAGAAGCTATAGCATTGTCTTGTATTGAGAAGTATATTTTTGTTTAGTCTGATCCACGAAAAGAACGAAAAAAGTGGCAGTTTTAGTTTCATACCCAAGATTTTAGGAATTAAAACCCCACCTAGTACTATCAAAATATGGGCATCCCAAGACAATTATATAACTTAGTAGTATATACTACCAATGGATGCAACGACATTTTGACACAATTTTAAATCAAAAATTATTTTAGTTGATATTTAAAATTGCGCCGAATCGTATACATAATAATATATAATAATAACATAATAACAGTATGCAGATATTAAATAACTAGTAAAATATACTTTAAAAGACCAAAAATATGCTTGTAAAAGTCAATTATAAACATATATACAGAGGAAGCTGATAAAAGCGTGTTGAAAAACTTCCTTTCGAAAGAATGGAATTATAAATGTATGTATATCAGTTGTCTATTACCCATAACACAAGCTCTGCTTAGCTTGGGACTAGATAGCGTTGTGTGTTAAATATACGAAATATTCATTATTTATTAAAGGTCCGTGTTCAGCATTGGACTGTTGAAGGTTTTTTGGTGATGTGATGAACTAGTAAGAAGCTCTGTTTCTTTACTTCATAATTTTAAAAAAAGAATTATACTTTTCAAATATATTTGGGGTCAATCACAAGTACAACCAAATGAATAAACAAACAATTATGTAACTCAGTGCATGTGTGTTAACAAAAAGCTGAAGCTATCATTGACAAGAAACAACATTCAACTTTGTAAAGCAGTTATAATTCTCGGTAAAGTCAAGTGGGGAATAGTAATCTTTAATAATTTTATTAGTATTTATATTAGATTTGTCAAATATAAGCCGTCGAAACTTACTAACAGCAATCGTGAATGCTCCGTTAGTGCAGGCCAGCTGACCTGAGGGTTATCAGTATCTCGTCGCATAGGTCAACGCAATTCTGCTGTGATCTTTATTATCATTCTTTGATCACTATACTATAAAATTCAATTTCTATTATACATATATAAATATATATATATATATATATATATATATATATATATATATATATATATAAATATATATATATATATATATATATATATATATATATATATATATATATATATATATATATATATATATATATATATATATATCTATACTCATAACTGTATCTTCGTAACAGTATACAGAGGCCTAATAATAGCCTTCATATTGTCGTTACTTAAATATTAGGGCATCTGCTTTTGACACCAAATGAGTGATTTAGAGACGAGGTGGTAAAATTAAGAATATATTAAAAGTAATGATAAGCTATAGGCAGAACGTAGAAGTGAATCGAAATAGAAACCAACATGCTGTGAGTCAGCATGCAGCAGTTAAAATGACAATCCTTTTGTAATAAAAACAAACGTATTAAAATTCTGAAGAATTTTGCAAGTTTGTACAACATTTTTATAAGCTCTGTGATCAGATTTTAAACAATAAAAATATATTAGTTCATACAACACCTGCTTGAATAATTTTGACCGCAAAATATTTCGGCATATCAAAACATCATCGAGATTTGTTTAAAAATAACTGAAAATGCAGTCTAATTAAACCCCTTCATGAAAATGTTACGTTTTGGCTTAAAGCCAATTTCCATGTTTTGATCTTTATGATTATAAGATATTGGTTTACTGTATGTTTGGCAAAATATCATATCATTACATCATCAAAGTATTGCTGATTATGATAGATAAGCATTGCCAAAAGAAATGAATACCTTTTAAAATACCACATTTATTTGAATCTTTTTACTAAGCAAAAATGAACACCTGTTGCTTTCATTCTTTTGTCAGTAAGAAAATGTTGTAGTTTCAGGACAGAAAATTGTGGATGTGCATTCATTCCCACCTTTGCAACCATAAAGGTACGCGGAAGTGTATTAAACGACACTCTTCGTCAGTAAAAATTTATGTTACCAATTTAACCTACTTTTTGCAACCGCAATATGCCACAATCTCAATCACATTTATTTTCCTCAGGTACTAGAGTACTAAAAATGAACGCAACGACGCTGTTCCAAAAACTTGGCAAATGCGTTTGCCAATTCAAAACTAACTGCCAAGAATTAATCTAATCTGATCACCCAGCATTCTTATGTTGATTACAATGTTTACCAAACTGTAAAAACACAAAGAGATTCATATATACTGCACAAGATACGATGCACGAAGGTATAAAATGTAGTAGACGTAGGCGTGGCCTCGAATGTAATTATTTTGGTCGTGGTATCCGCGCCTGCACGATTCAGACTGTCACCAACTGCTTGGGCCATAAAACTAAAAACAACACATTATATGATCCATCTGAATTTAAACGGGATTTGATTCGATTAGTCAAAATCAACAGTTGAGTATAAAAATTCTGTGAAATAAATGGAAAACTTCATAGCTGACGTATTCAATAACTGGTCAGTATTTTAAAAATGGTATTTATTTTAGATAGAAAAAATGTTATTTTTTATCAAAACAAAAGAAAATTGGAATAACTGTCAAAAATGCAGTAATTATGTCATTATAATTTTATGCTATCAACATTATTAATAATTTATTGCTATTGCATTTCTATAAGAATATCAAAGAATGAATACTATGAATGTGTTAGATTTGGAAAGAGAGATGATTTTAGAAAGGGTGACATCAGCTTCGCTGACGTCACTCCTTAACTAATTAATATAATTCATGATTTATAGGCAAAACATCATAGTTGGTACACTAGGATTTATTAAAACAACACAACTCAGGTTCAAACTAGATTTCATCTATTTAATAAACGTTAAATTGAATCTATAGTTAAAATCGTAGATCGGCACAACATTGTCAAGGTCGATCTATAACTTCCAGTTTCCAAAATGCGTAGGGCCTTATGAGAAGAATACTGGCAAAGAAACTCATAGCCACTCATAAAAGTCACATCTTAACTTATTACATAGTTACAAATGTTTAATAGTTTATTCTCTTTTAAAAGTCACATCTTAACTTATTAGTAACAAATGTTTAATAGTTAATTACCACAATTAAGAAGCCTATATACTTAGCTTATTTACAGCACGTCCTCTCTGGTACAATGCTCGTACTAAAGTGATCTATTCATTTATTCTCGCCAATACGAAACCAACACATCAAATCATGATGACAGTAGTCACTGTATAACGGATGTCGTTGGTTTCGTATAACTTTCCAAAAACAATTAAATGCGTTACGCCTTATTCTAATTACATGATAAATCCTTAATTAAATAATTAGAATTTCTGTGATTAACCTCACGCTATTATAATTTAAATGAACTAGCGGATGTTAACAGGTTAGACTTGTTACTCACAATTATTTGCAATCAATTATTAAAACATTCATGTCACAGACAATCGTTATTGAATCTCCTATTTTATTATAATTGTTAGTTAGTAACAAGCTCACAATTGAAATTAAAAGTTACAGTATTCCGTTTAGAATGTTATAATAAAATAACTTACTCAAGTAACACTTTACAGGACAACAGAAATAGTTGTAGTTATTAAATATTAAGATATTAATTGCTAGAAATAACATTTAGTTTCCGACTTTATAATTGATAGTTATGTTTTATTGAGACGCTCAACCAAATCAAATCAAATCAAATCAAAATCATTTATTCATCTAAGACACCAAGTGACACTTATGAACGTCAAATTGAAGCTATAGTTAAAAATCATAGATCGACACAAACAGAGGCCACAGCATGTGCTGTATTGTCGAGGTAAGTTAGGCGAAAACACCAAAATCTACTGCCTGCCTGTGTCGATCCATAACTTCCAGTTTCCAAAATGCGTAGAGCTCATGAGAAGAATACTGGCAAAGAAACTCATGGCTACTCTTTTTCAAAATCTGATTTTCAGGTACAATAGTGTTAGTATTACATGTAAGGTAAACAGTATGCAAGCTGTTGCCACCTGAAATTCCTTTTATTAAAAAGCTCCAAAATCTAACGCGCAAACAAACAAAAAACACTCAGTGATAACGTTGAAGGCTTGAGTCTATTAAACATAGAACAAAATAGAAACAAGGTGCACATCCACTTACATTCAGTTGCAAAATCTACTGTTGAAAATAATTCGTGACTGGATTAAGAGGCTAGGGTTGCAGTTGAACGAACCAGAATAATAGTATTGTCTAAAGAATCGCTGACTAGGCCGACCAGTCACCCCAAGCAGCACCCGTTCACGAGTATGACGCATGGACCAGCCATCATCTCCTTCGCCATATCAGAGGGAAGGAAACGACCCGCCCCACGACGACACCGCAAGCAATGACATTTTAGTGAGCATGACAAACCATAGTCTAGATACTGATAAAAATCACTACTAATTAAATTACCATGATAATAGCCACGCATTACTTTCAACTAACAATGGTTTGTTAATATTTAGCTTTATTAGAAGACAAAGAAGTTTGTGTGTATCTATTTAAATTCTAATGACACCTTAAGCCCATGACTGTTTGTCATTTAGATAATCGTTGATCGTATAGTAGGCTTTCCTAATAAGGTGATTTTTTACAGTTAGCTTGAATTTATTTACAGGAAGGTCGATTACATGTATAGGAATTTTATTATAAAAACGTACACCAAGACCTTCGAACGAGTTGTGTACCTTATGTAATCGATGATAGGTACCAATGAGTTTAGATTTGTTTCTAGTATTAATATTGTGTACATCACTGTTTTTCTTATAGTCATTAATGTTGTGTCTAACAAACATAATATTAGCAAATATATACTGTGATGCAACAGTTAAAATACCTATATCTTTAAACAACTCTCGAAGAGAGACTCTAGCACCTAAATTGTACATTGAGCGGATGGCTCGTTTTTGTAGAATAAAAATCGTTTCAATATCAGCCGCCTTGCCCCAAAGTAGTATACCATAGGACATGACGCTATGAAAGTAGCTAAAATAAACTAACCTAGCTGTGTCCGTATCAGTGAGCTGACGCACCTTCCATACTGCATAAGCTGCCGAACTAAGTCTACCCGCAAGGCTATCTATCTGGGCTCCCCATTGAAGTTTACTATCTAATGTAATTCCTAAGAATACTGTTGAGTCTACAATACTTATGATTTCATTATTTATAGTTAGATTAGTGCCTAGTTGTTTTACATTTGGCATAGTAAATCTCACACACTTTGTTTTATTTGAATTTAGTAGGAGATTATTCGTTGTAAACCAATTCAATACATCATTTAGTGCCCTATTCACATCGTCAAAAACTGTTTTCTTACGATCGACTTTAAAAATAAGTGACGTATCATCAGCAAATAGAACTATATCACAGAGATCTTTTAAATAATATGGTAAGTCATTTATATATATGAGAAAAAGTAGAGGACCCAGTATAGAGCCCTGCGGAACGCCCATAGTAACAGGTAATCCAGATGACCTCGCACCATTGACATCTACATGTTGAATTCTATCTTTCAAGTAGGAAACGATTAGTTCCAAAGCAATACCATTAACACCATAATGCCTAAGTTTAAGAAAAAGCGTGTTATGTTCTACACAGTCAAAAGCTTTTGAAAGATCGCAAAATACACCTATCGCATCTTGCGAATTCTCCCATGCACTAAATATATGTCTCAAAAGAGTTGCACCCGCATCAATTGTTGAACGACCCTTTGTAAAGCCATATTGTTCTTTGTGAAATAAATTATTTAGATTAAAATGGCTTTCTAGTTGTTGCAAAATGACTTTTTCAAAAATTTTACTAATAGCCGGTAAGATTGAGATTGGCCTAAAGTTACTTGGTTCGGTTGTACAACCCTTCTTGAATAAAGGTATTACTTTACTATACTTCATCAGGTTAGGAAAAACCCCAGAATCAACACATCGATTGAATGTTATTGCTAGAAATGGTGCTATATCAATTATAATAGTTTCTATTAATTTAACTGAAATCCCCCATAAGTCCCCTGTTTTCTTAGAGTTAAGAGACTTAAACGTTTTTATAATATCTGTGGGGTTTATGTATTCAAATTTAAATAGATTCTTACATTCATTTACATTGGCCCTTAACAACAGTTCAGACCCGGACGCACAAGAATTCAAGGTACTCGTTGTACTAACTGGTACACTTGTGAAAAAGGTATTAAAAGATTCAGCTATGTCTAAATTGTTTGTTATAAACCTATTATTGATATTTAATTTTAAATCATTATCTCGAGGTTTACAACGTCCCGTTTCATTATTAATAATGTTCCATGTAGCTGTTATTTTATTATTTGAAGACTTAATTTTATCACTTATATACAAAGACTTCGCCACACCACAGGCTCTCCTAAAAATCCTTGAGTAATTTTTTACATATTCATGAAATTTTGGGTCAAAATTACCCTTTTTCACAGCATACAAATCATACAGCCTTTCCCTACTTTTGTATATTCCTGTTGTCGCCCAATCACAGAACGTCATTTTGGGCCGTTGCATTATTGTTTTTGTCTTAAATATACTGGTAAATTCGATTTCTATCATGTTGAATAGGTAGCCGTAAAGCTTATCCGGATCCCTTTGAGTCCAATCTAAATTGGAAACCTTATCCTTAATGTTATTACTAAAATTTAATAATCGGTTACTAGTAATGGGCCTGCATATGGTTTTGTTTACTTTATTTTCTCTCATACAAGGCAATGTAACAAATTGCCCACAGTGATCAGATGTTAAATCACTTAAAATTGACCTATTTAAATATTCCCCATTGCAAAAGATGTTATCTAAGCAAGTTGCCGAGTGAGAAGTAATTCTTGTGGGCTCAGAAAATAAGTGATTCAGGTCAAATGATTCAAATAGGCTTACTAATCGTATACTGATAGGACACTTTTCTAATAAATTAATATTAAAATCTCCACAAACTACCAAAATCTTACTACTGACACATAAACGTTTCAATACTTCTTCCATAACTATCTCAAAAATGCTAAAGTCACTCTGTGGTGGCCGATACACACTAACTACAATATGGTGTTCCAGTTCTACACAAGAAAGCTCTACAGTGCGCTCAGTAGACAAATTTACAATATCTTTCCGTTCTTTAGACTTAATACTATTACGAATAAATATTAAGGACCCTCCATGGATTGACTTCTTTCTTACATACACACTTCTAGCAGAGTAAAGTTCTTTATCAAGAATTAACTGGTGAGCCTGAAGCCAGTGCTCTGTGATGCAGAGCACATCGACATTATGTTTATCAAAAAATAATTCTACTTCTAAGTCTTTCCTAGATAATCCTTGAATATTTTGATGTACTATGTTTATGGTCATTAATTTTTTCACTTTATTGATACAATTTTTATTTATTTTTAGATTTCTACTAACAATACTATTATTGAGTAAATGATTTGATATGCAAGAGATAGGCTCTTTTGTCTTAGTAATTAATTTAAAGAATTTATGTCACCATGTGTGGCCAAGCTATTGCCTGAATTAATATTAATAAAGTCATTATTAATTAGCTCAGAAGGAGCAATATGTGAAGCCAAATGTTTGGCTACAGTGTTCTTACATACTAAGGGGTGCTCTATAGGAGCTGTCAGGTTAGCCAAGTTCTTGGCTGTTATACTAAAATAATATGATAGCGAAACAGCTATTTGTCTTTTATAATAATGGGGCAGATAATAACTATCTGTGTTCAAAAAAACATTATCATAGACAATCCTATTAATGTCAATTAAATGAAATTTATGATAAAATCTACCATTAATTTGGCTTGTCAAATTAAACATGGTCATGTTTAAACTAATCCTAATATTTTTTTCGTGTTGAGACAACCCTTTGCTAATGGGCAGTGTAAATAGTACTATTTTATTTGCATTGAGTTCCGATAATTGTTCAAAGTATTTTATAAATGTTTTTTTATTTACACTACCTCTATTGCCACTAAAAATTATGAGACTAGTATTTTTGTCAAAAGTTGCACTAATAGCATTTTCTAGAATCCTATTATATGCTAGGTTTGGCATACAGAAGTTGCTAAATGCATATTCTTTATTTGAGTTTGTCATTAACATACCTAAACCTTTACCAATTTCATCGCTAAACATTATTACATTACTATTGGTACAGTATAATTGATGTTGAATAGTTGTATTGCTATTCTGTAAATTAACTACACTCTTGTTATTTGCTGCTCTAGGAGCACATGTTACAGGTAAACTGTCTAAAGAACTAATAGTTTCATTGTGGTTATCCGAAAACAACAATGAATCATTCCTACAATTGCATGAATTAACTAACTTACCTATTGCCAAAACTTGTTCCCTACTTTGTTTTTGTGAAATCTCATATTTACCACTAATAGTTCTCAGTTGCTCCTCAAGTTTCTTAATTTCTGTTTGAAGAGCTCGTGTGTCATCAAAATATTGTGAAGACATGTTATCTACTTCTATGGAGTACATATTAACCTGATCAATTAAATGCAGCCTCTGCTTATTTAATGCTACACTATCTATGAAGAACTTATGTTTATAAATAAGCTTTTTTGTTTTTGTAATAAATCTTTTAACACGAAGGTACTTTTTTAATTTATTCTTGCTACATTTGATGACTTTTTGAGAATGATTAACTCTGAAGGAGTCGTTGTCATTAGTAAGATCTATAATGAGAGCTGAATGGTTGTTAACCACCAATGGTGAATTGGGAGCGACCAGCTCCTCGTACAGACTCTGATTTGATGCAGCTACTATCCTGTCCTTGAAGTCTTCAAATGATGTTATGGTGCTGTGTGCTTCATATAGTTGGCGTTCTAAAACCCTGATGCGTTTCAGAGCTTGCTCGTACTCATCCCTGCATGTGTCGAATGAGTCAACGAGGAGCTGTAGTCTGTCCCGAGCATTGGTAATCTCAACATTTTGTGAATGCAATGAAGATAGCTGAAGTCTTAGATTATCGTTTTCATGCAAAGTATCTAGGAGTGTTTGTTCACTGTCATTCCTCTCTTTCATCAGTTGATCACACCTCTCCTTGGTAGCTTTTAGTTCTTTTAGTGTCATTTGGAGTTTGGACTCCTCCTGACGTGCCAAAGCTTTGCGAGTTTGAATCATTTTAAAAAGGTCTAAGTTAAAAATAAAATAAGTTATAACTTTAAAACAGGAAGAATTGCAATCAACTAA
This sequence comes from Diaphora mendica, assembly GCA_949125395.1. NCBI lineage: Eukaryota > Metazoa > Arthropoda > Insecta > Lepidoptera > Erebidae > Diaphora > Diaphora mendica. Next base: position 23,271,052 of record OX421319.1, read on the forward strand.
TGGGAGGTAGTTTTAAACAGTATAAGATTGAATTACTGTTAATATGTCTGTAAAACTGTACTTAACTGTGAATACAGTATGTTTATAAGAATGATAAGATGATAAATACCTTGAAAGAGATAACAATAAATGCACAGTGATCACTTAAAATAAACTTTTCACAATATCAGTTGCAACGCAACTGTCACTTCAGAATTATCCGTAAACTTACAATTACACTTATTAACGATGAAATTTATATTTTTCTTATAATTACTAGGATGTTTAGCGTGAAATTGGTTATTCAATGTTATATTTTAGTAATTAATAAATTATTTTTATAAAAATTATCGGAACAAATTCTAATCAGCTGTTGACAGCTCGGGGTTGCCAGCCCAAAAAAGCTGACCAGCCCAACTGATAACTAGGTATATATTTTCCTGACACGGCCATACTGACAAGCAGTGCGTTCTCTGCACTGCATTCTCCTTAAATCTGAAGCAATGAAATGTTTTCTTTTGAGAAAGGCATCTGTCTATAATGCCTAACATTTATGAGAACATATGAACAGTGCCAATACGCCGTTTATTGCACTTTGGCACTTCGTTTGTTGTGCACTAGCTGTTAATTATGATTACAGATATTCTGCACCAACTTTAGTCAAGCGAGGCAAGTACTTTTACAGATAAATGGCGTGTGTTATAAATGCTACATGCAAGACACTGTTCTTTAGCAGATTTCAGATTAGTGCGACTGTTTATATGTAATGATTAATGATGCCGTGGCACATAATGTCGCATGATACATTTCTTTTGTAATGATGTTGACTCACACTAAAGCAACACCTTGATGTTTGTAGTGATGTTGACTACTTACTAAGGCAACATGAATTAATATAAAAGGGTAAGTCTGACCTCTGGGCGTTCTCGTACGCCGTGGTACACAGAGGATAAAGGATTATTGGGTAGGTCGATGCTGTGTTCTGGGTCTTTGTGACCGTAGTACACAGAGGCTCTGAAAAATACATAAAATGTGTAATGTGGACAGTGGTCATATCATAGGACGATATGAGCATGTTACTACTGTAAATAAAATGGACACTGCTCACCCAACAATATGGTGTATTCTGCCGCTACTCCTGCTCATGTTGGGACGCGGAAGGTACTCGTGGACCCCTTCTGCAATGGTATACAGTGTCTAGGGATTGCTGCGACGAGGTTTCTCGAGATCCCGCCGACACGGCCAGTTGTTGCTCCCGTCTCGGGGCCGTTCGCAGCTGGTCATGAGCAACCTTGCGTGGTCGCCCTTAACAACTCTCTTCATAAAGCAGCGGTCATTATCTAGGACTCTTCCAAGTTGATTAAGTCGCACAAGTTAAGTGCTTACTGTAAACTGTCAAGAGCTGTATGCCAATTTTTAAGTCTCATAGTTATTTATCATAACCAAAACATTTTTGAGCGTACCTACCATCCTCTCAACCTGACCATCAGTTCGGCTTACTCCTGACTAAATTAAGAGTTAATATATAAGCCCATCTGGCCACAGTATTCTTTAAATTCCTCCAGGAACTCTCGACAATGATCAGAGTCGGTGTACCGTATAGGTGCATCGTTCGTTTTAACAATTCCATTATTATTATTTTTTATTTAATTTAATTTAATTGAAAGCAAAATTTAATTTTAAAAACGAAAATACATTTGTACGCCAATAACTGGTAGATCATAGAGTAACCACATTTATTATGTAACATCTTTAATTCCGAGATTTTTACAATATAGCATTAAAAGTTATTTTAGTTTTTAATTTACAGCGAAATACATGGATCCCAAATGAGTTGTCATTATTATCAACAAGATGGCGTACTATTATATTTTGAAATCAAAATAATTCATTACGATTTTCGTGATCCGTCATTAAAATGTTGCTCTTTTACTAAATTCACCGGTAAGCTCATTCATATTAATATAGATTTAAATATTTAATCTTTTTTTTTGGCAATCTGACACAGCGCCATCTAGTTTTCAGACTAAGGAGACTTTAATCATGGTGTATTTAGAATACATAGGAATGTGTTTTGTTAATGCAGATGTAAGAACTTTATGAGCATAATTAAAATCTTGCTCGCACAGTTCTAAAAATATAATAAATACATGAAAATAATTAGGATGATACACTTAATAAACGGTATAAATCTCGTAACCATTCATAACATATTGCCAGCGCCACAGGATCTGCCATTCTCCTTTCAACCACACTTTCAAGTAGGATAGCCAAATAAGCTCACCGAGTCATCATCTCCATGGAGCAATAATAATAGTTCCATTACACACACACACCATATTAGCAAATAAATATCAGTTACTAGAATGAAATAATGTTTATGTGACAATGCAACTGCATCATGCCACTACATAATTATGATTTTATTTAAATACAGTTACTCCACGTAACACTATTATTTATGTTCTCGTAGTTAAGGGATGATGCTGTGGTCTGGGCAGTATCAGTGCCGTGGTCCACAGAGGCCCTAAAGGAAATGGGTCTAGGTCGATGGTGTGTTGTCTGGATCATTTAATATGATCGTCGTCAACACGGGATGCTAAGAAAATTAACGGATTGAACTCACCAAACCTATCAGGCATCCACAAGACAGTTTTCTGGAGTTGTACGCTGGGATGTTCCAGGTTGTTGTTCATCATCCTCTTCAGATTCCGTCGACCCAGTTGCCTGGTTGAGAAGCTACGTAGTTGATCGTGAGCTACCTGACAAGTGCACATAAATAAACATTCGGCGCCACCATCAAAAGTTGCGGTGATTAAATATTCACAAATTTCACCCATAAAACAGTTTGACCCTTCAGCGAAGCTGCTCACTTTCATATGGACTTCGTATTTCTTGACAATCAGTACAACTTCCGTTAGCAATAGTCATTTAAAAATAATTTACATTTGACAAATGTAAATAACACAATATAAAAATAGATTTTTAAATTAACAATTGTTTACTACAAAAAAGTATATCCCGTCACGGCTATACCAACTTTTACTTCGGTCTCTACACTGCGTTACACGATTTTGGTACCCGCTTAACAGATAGCTGGAACGAATAGGTAATGAGTCGTAGATAAAAAGTCCTAAACATAAGAGGTATCCATCACGTCTAGTTTTCGAGGTGCACGTCAACAAATATTTCAACTACCCTCACTTTACACGTATGTAGTAGTTGACGTTATCGATGTGTTATTCATTTTTAACCGACTTCCAAAAAGGAGGAGGTGTTTTGTTTACAAATCATTTCTATTCGATAACCTCAATATAATTAAATTTATTTGTAAACCCAATATGAGTAATGAATTAAGTGTCCGTCGCAACTGCAAAAATGCACCAAATAAGTTTACAGTATATTGAAAAATCACAATCACTACAGTATGGCTTTACTTCTATTGTATGTTTTATAAATTATAATTTTATTTTTATTTATAAATAATATTAAATGTGTCAAAATAAAAATAAACTGGTCAATTTAATTGTATTTCTTGAAAATATCTTTGGTTCTTGCAATTTTGAGTATAATTTGACGAACCGTCAGGGAAGTATAATGAGACGTAATGGAAAGAAAATATCTATGAACTTTTACTAAACGATAGGAATAAATTAATAAGAAAGCGTGACAATTCAAAACGGGTACTCGAAATTTTTGTTTTTATTTGTAACGCAGTGTTATTAATATAAAAATAACATTAATAATAATGTTTAAAAATAAATACATTTTATCATTGTTATAGTTTCTTTTCACATTAAGAAGACTATAAACAACGGTCAGTCGCTTTGACGACAATATTATCTAGCCCCACACCTGTTGCGCATGAGACAGGCTAGAACAAAGCAAAAGACTTCAGCAGTTCAACTCATTTCCTTAGGAATAACAGTTTTTCATTGTTACAGTTTCTTTTCACATTAAGAAGACTATAAACAACGGTCAGTCGTTTTGACGACAATATTATCTAGCCCCACACCTGCTGCGCATGAGACAGGCTAGAACAAAGCAACAGACTTCAGCAGTTCCACCCAATCAATGAGTTTTTTAATTATTATTTTTTATCAATGTCAAAAACTAGTACAGTTTGTCATTCATCAATCGTCGTCAGCGCATCATGTCCTCATTACGACACAGAGCTGTTACTTTTACTACATCACACAGCTCTCATTTTTACTACATCACACAGCTCTCATTTTCACTACATCACACAGCTCTCATTTTTACTAAATCACACAGCTCTTATTTTTACTACATCACATTTTCGTATTTATACGTCACAGTTTTTTTATTCGCTATGCGACACACAATTTCGTATTTACATGTAGATACTTGAACTTGGAAACATAGCTTAATCACACAGCCGTCTTTACAGGTAAGATACACAGCGGTAGGTAACTGTTCACTTATAGATATCACACAGTGTACTTTATAATTGCTGACAGTGATAGGTAAATGTAAAACATAATGAACTTTTAAATTTCATTATAAACTAGAATGTACTCACCAGATGTGTACAGATGGATATACTTTACTGCACCTTCACCAATCATGCGAATGAAAAACAAGAAAATCTTCGTAGGGTATCGAGAGAAAAAAAAAATCGTTAACTTTTGAATACTTTCGAAACAGGAGACGCGAGAGATGTCAGTCCCACTTCTGATGTTAGATTTGGAAAGAGAGATGATTTTTAGAAAGGGTGACATCAGCTTCGCTGACGTCACTCCTTAACTAATTAATATAATTCATGATTTATAGGCAAAACATCATAGTTGGTACACTAGGATTTATTAAAACAACACAACTCAGGTTCAAACTAGATTTCATCTATTTAATAAAAGTTAAATTGAATCTATAGTTAAAATCGTAGATCGGCACAACATTGTCAAGGTCGATCTATAACTTCCAGTTTCCAAAATGCGTAGGGCCTTATGAGAAGAATACTGGCAAAGAAACTCATAGCCACTCTTAAAAGTCACATCTTAACTTATTACATAGTTACAAATGTTTAATAGTTTATTCTCTTTTAAAAGTCACATCTTAACTTATTAGTAACAAATGTTTAATAGTTAATTACCACAATTAAGAAGCCTATATACTTAGCTTATTTACAGCACGTCCTCTCTGATACAATGCTCGTACTAAAGTGATCTATTCATTTATTCTCGCCAATACGAAACCAACACATCAAATCATGATGACAGTAGTCACTGTATAACGGATGTCGTTGGTTTCGTATAACTTTCCAAAAACAATTAAATGCGTTACGCCTTATTCTAATTACATGATAAATCCTTAATTAAATAATTAGAATTTCTGTGATTAACCTCACGCTATTATAATTTAAATGAACTAGCGGATGTTAACAGGTTAGACTTGTTACTCACAATTATTTGAAATCAATTATTAAAACATTCATGTCACAGACAATCGTTATTGAATCTCCTATTTTATTATAATTGTTAGTTAGTAACAAGCTCACAATTGAAATTAAAAGTTACAGTATTCCGTTTAGAATGTTATAATAAAATAACTTACTCAAGTAACACTTTACAGGACAACAGAAATATTTGTAGTTATTAAATATTAAGATATTAATTGCTAGAAATAACATTTAGTTTCCGACTTTATAATTGATAGTTATGTTTTATTGAGACGCTCAAGTGATAACTAGGTATATATTTTCCTGACAAATGCAGTCACATATGGTTTCCATATCAACTTGTTTCTAGAAATCGCTTCAAAAGGTCGCGTCAGAACGTAGGTAGCATTCTGTCCTGCCAATGATTGGCTGCCTGTAATGAGAATTTCTTTGAAAAACCAATAAACATATACACTTATTAATATTTGATCGAAATCGCTAGCAAATTGATGTACCTATAAATAAATTTATATTTTAATATATTCGTTCGTTTGATGTGCTGTTGCAAATATTATTACCAATACCGTTCTAATGCTAGGTATTAAAAAGTTATTTCAGCAACTCTCTGTTAATAAAGAAAAAGAAACGATTGGAGATATAAAAATGCTTTTGATGTCAATTAACAATTCTCTTTTAGATTTCTAGTATCTATTCCTATTCTATTTTATCTGTATCTAGTATCACAATTATCTTTATTAGTTAAGGGACATGTTGCACAAAAAGTTGATTTTTTACGTTATCTTCTTATATATAAAATTTTCGTGTCACAATGTTAGTTACCATACTCCTCTGAAACGGCTGGACCGATTTTTTTAAAATTTGGTGTGCATATCGTCTGCATATGGCCTGAGAATCGACCAACATCTATTTTTATACCACATTTTTTTTGTCGCAAAGCAACGTTTGCCGGATCAAAGCATAAAAAGATAAATTTATTTTTAATACCTCTATAGTCATTCTATTTGTACATATTTCATTCATGAACGGTGTTATGATTTCGAGGATAAATTAAGCAAAACTTAATAATCCCTTTTTGAAACAGCATTATTAAGTTTTGCAATTATAAACAAAATATTCAAACATTGAGAAATCCATACGAAATATACAATTTTATAGACCAAAGTAATTTATTGATACTACGATTATAAAGTAGTTTATCGATGTAGGAAGAACGTCTCATTTTGATGTATGTGACCTGGAATATAAGACTATTTATAAATGATACATGTTATGTAATATCAGTAATAAATCTAATTACGGAATATCATATGATGTCCTCGATATGAATGTCTTACTGATAGACTTAATTAATAGCGTTAGACATATTATTGTTGACTGACTTACTATTCTGTGACATGTTTAAGCAATTGTTAATTTATACTGTAACTAACTGTCCGGACAGACTTCATTCTGCGAACCTCCCGTGGATCCGCATTTTTTTTGACGTGACAACGTCTTATAATTTAATGGAGCCGGCTGCACGCACGAAGAAACATGCCTCATACGGCGTTACCTGACGTCATGCAGCGTTGCCTCGCTCTGAGGCGTTCCATTTAAGACTTGAAGTGCAAGCGAGAGATAGATGCGGCGCTTGCACTTCAAGCCTTAAATGGAAGCGAGAGAAAGAATGTCATCAATGTTTCGTTATGACGTTGTCACGTTGAAATATCGTCCGTAAACAGACTTTACAGACAACCATTTTTTTATTAAAACCTTAAAAAAAGTAATTACTGAATTGGTCCAGCCGTTCTCGAGTTATGCGCTTAGCAATATTTATTTTTATTATTTATATAGAAGATTACAAATGGGGAATGTCTATCATACTATTTTCTCTACTGTTTAAAAATTTCCGTTATTTTTATCCCAAAATTCCTCTCTCTTCGAGTTAAAATATTTTTAAACACGTTTACAAGTTAGTTTTCAGCAGTTAAGTGTGGATCTATCTAAATTTAATATATCTATTTTTTTTTTAAATTACTTTAGTAATAATATTGAGATTAAATCATTTCAGAACCTATGTTTATGTGTAGCAATAATGTAATGCAAAAATATAGCGCACTGTAAACAGATTAGAAACTAGGCACACGTTCGCACTATTCACTTTTATCCACGCTGATTTCAGCTCAAACGGAGTGAGGGTCACCATGCTGCATTGTCTGCATTCGCAGTGAGTATGGTGATCGCCTCTTGGATTCTGCTTAAGCTTTCCATCAGGCAGAGTAGAGTCATTTTGGGCCAGCCATACATACAAAATACTTACCAAGCTTTTAAATACTGACTGTGCAAAAAAAAAAGAAAAAACATGAATTATGAATCTTCATCACCCTGAGGTCAACTGGTAGAAAATGTCTACGGCATTAAGTCCGCCTTTGACACATTTATACATTGAGACATAAATAAATGAACAATTTTATTTAATAAGTTCTAAATTAATATTTTGTAAAAACTTTAGATCGTTATCGAAATTATTGAAGTGGCTAGAAAACCAATGCAGTCACACCTATTCAAATTTAAGAAGTGCCTTGACCATTAATCTTGACACACTACACAACTAAAACAATGCACAAATGCATCGTGTTACTGCTGAAATTTTGGTAAGTATATATTTTGGATCGACTCCAAAACAATTAGTGCAGTTAGTGCACTACAATGAGGGCTGTCAAATTATTTATTGGACCTCAAGAATTAACTAAAATGTAAATGTTTAGATTTCTCAGTATCTTTTTTGACTGCTTGCAAAAGAGGAACAGAATTATCCTGGTTTCGGGTTTTTCTAAAAATTTTTTTTAGTAAAGTTGTCATTGTCATAAAATCGATTAAATAAATTTAACTATCTACAGAAATAAAAAGAGTAGCCTGTTTGATACTTCATTTTACTTTAATTAATTTGTTTTCATTTTTCAAAATTATAAAAGTAGCCTTAAGTAATCCTATCAAAAAACATAAATGTGAAATGAGAGCCAAGTTCAATTTTATGTTACATGCCTTGGTTGTTCACTTTAATCAGAAAAGAACTGAGATCTAAATAGGTGCCAAATTCAATGATCAGTTCTGAAAGGAGAATGGCAGATCCTGTACCACTGGCAATATGTTATGAATGGTTATGAGATTTATACCGTTTATTAAGTGAATCATTCTAATTATTTTCATGTATATATTATATTTTTAGAACTGTGCTAAGATAATTTTAACTCTGCTCATAAAGTTGTTTCAACTGCATTAACAAAACGCATTCCTACGTGTTGTAGAAACGCCATGATTAAAGTCTACTTAGTCTGAAAACTAGATGGCGTTGTGTGTCAGATTGCCGAAAATATTTTACATTATTTTAAAATATATATTTCTTAAAAGACGATCAAATATTTAAATATATATTTATGAATGAGCTTATTGGTGAATTAAGTAAAAGAGCAACATTTTAATGACGAATCACGAAAATCGCAGATGAATGATTTTCATTTCAAAAATATAATATTACGCCATCCATTTGATAATAATGACAACTAATTTGTGATCCGTGCATTTCCTTGTAATGTAAAAACTAAAATAACTTTTTAATGCTATGTCGGTGATATGAGCAGCCAAATAAATACAAAAACAATCCCTACCATGACATACGCCAAGCGGTACAAAAGTCCTATACAAATCTGCCATTGTCCGTTATTTATAACAACATAAAATATTTTAAAACAATTTAAAATATCATTTCTTCTTAAAAGATAATAATTGAAGCCTAAAGTCTGACTTGGCCAGTTTTTATATTACAACCCTAAAAGTCGACCAACGGCTTGGCGGATTGAGGGAAACGCCTCAAAATGCATTTAGTGCAGTCTAGTTGAGCATTTTAACACTTGATTTAACTACGGGCTTATTATTGTTGTGGCTGCAATAAATACGCCCATGCATTTTAAGTACGTGTATATTGAAGCAAAAACCGTTGTGTTGGGTACGATTTTTCGGTAATTGGTATTGAAATGTTTATTGATTTAATACTATAGAATAATGCGATCATTTAATTGTTATTGTTTACCTGACTACGGCAAAGCCAAAGGAGGGTTATGATTTTGACAGGCTATGTATGTATGTATCTTCATCTTTTCACTCATAGCTCCATAAGTACTTATTAGATTTGTTAAGATGAAACATTTTTATTAAATGAACTATCAATGATCAGTGAAATATTATATTGCTTTGTATGTATTTTTAACCGACTTCAAAAAGTAGGAGGTTCTCAATTCGACTGTATTTTTAAACGACTTCAAACAAGACTGTTTTTTTTTAATGTTTATTACCTCATAAATTTCGACTGGGTGAAACGATTTTAATGATTCTTTTTGTATTTGAAAGCTGGTGCTTCCCGCGTGGTCCCATTTTAATTTGGTCCGGTTCTTGAAGTCAGCTTTTTTGTTAAAATTTTGTATTTACATTTATTCGAAGAAACGGCTCACAATGTTAGTGGTAACTTAAACATAGATGCTTATAAATAAAGCTGTGGAAATCACAGTGAAGTAGAAAATGAAATCAAGTAGGTATTACTCTCCGGTAACTTGCGAGGAGTACTTATTTAGTACAGTTCTTCTGAAGACGAATTCTTCAATCCGCAGGGTATTTTCAATCTGAGTAAAAATTTTCCTTTAATTTATTTCCCTTATTTTGTACAGTGCACATCCCATGCTATGCGGACAGCAGTGTCTTAAAATAATTTATCTTAAAATTATGTTCTACATTTTTATTTCAGCACGAACGGGCCGGCTCGACTGGGGTGGTACTACCCTCGCACAGAAAATCAACGTAAAATGACAGTGTTCGTGCTGTCGTGTTTCGTTGGCGAGTGCGAGAGTCGTGTTTCGTTGGTGAGTGCGAGACCGGAGGCCCAAATGGTCTAGTCAACAAGTTCCATACTTGATGACTAGACTAAAAGATGCAGCAGCATCACTAGGCCGCCATGGTGTGGGTCGCCATGCTGCATTGTCTGCATTCGCAATGAGTATGGTGACCACCACTCTTGGATTCTGCTTATATGCCTTCCATCAGGCAGAGTAGAGTCATTTTGGCGAGTCAAACATAAAAAAAAAAGTTGTCTCAAACATATGTGATCTACATGACCTGGTCATAACTACGCTAACAGTTGCCAGTTGTTGATTGGAGCGATTAGGGAATGAAAATTATAATCAGAGATACACTGTTTATAAAGTTTCTTTTTTCTTAAGCAAATACTGATATATTATTTCTACTAGCTGACCCGGCGAACTTCGTACCGCCGTAATTACACATCTGTCTCAGCTTAAGGTAGCGCAAAAAATCCCTTTATCTTTTACAACAATTTATAATCTAAGGATAAAAAACCCCCGACATAATAACCTGAGTTCCATTTAAAAAGTAAACTCAACCGATTTTCATGAAACATGTCTAAGAACACTCGTACGTAACTCACCTTTCATACAAAAAAACCTAAGTTGAAATCGCTTCATCCGTTCGCGAACTACGGTGCCACAGACAGACAGACACGTCAAACTTATAACACGTCTCTTTTTGCATCGGGGGTCAAAAACAACTGCGATTAACGCCGTGGCGAAAAGTTAAAAAAAAATGTAAAAAGTATCGTATGTCCGTCTCCTGGCTCTAAGCTACTTCACCACCAATTTTCAGCCAAATCGGTTCAGCCGTTCTTGAGTAATAAATAGTGTAACTAACACGACTTTCTTTTATATATATAGATTAACCTCTTCGTTTAAGCTAATGTGCTTGTACTAAGAACATGTTGGCGTAATAGTCCAACCGGGACATATTCAAAGTCACGGAAAATTGTCTACACTTACTGAATATTCCTATTCAAATAGCGAAACGGAATAAGTGTGTTAATATTGTCTGAAAACGCACTGATATTCGATTTTACTTATGTTCTTTTATTCTAAGAATAGTTTCGATTGTCATTTCTATGATATATAAAGATTAGGGCATTGTGATGATGATTGTTTAATTGAGAGTATTTTTAAGTATTTTTTTGAAAGATGCGTTGTTAAAACAGGTATAATATTCATATATTTTGATTATTTTACAGACAGTCGTAATATCTTTAAAATAAACAAAACATACTATAAATGTTTATAGGTGTGTTCATCTGTACTAATATTAAAAAGTTTATATGGTTGTAGGGGGTAATCTTTGGAAATACTGATACGATCCTGAAAATTCTTTCACTAACAGAAAGCGACACTATTCAGGAGTGACATATGCCTTATTTTATTATGATTAAACAAAAAAAATCTGTTAAAATAATAGTATTTGTAAATGAAGTCGAAAAAAAGCGGACGGTTAATACCCAACGAAGATCGAACGGGTCGGCTATTTCAATAATAAAATAATCTGAAAAACTTTAAACCGACTTCAATCTGGACCAAATTTAAATGGAACCACACGGGAAGCACCAGCTTTCAAATAAAAAAAGAATCATCAAAATCGGTACACCCAGTGAGGTAACAAACATAAAAAAATACAGTCGAATTGAGACCCTCCTCCTTTTTTTGAAGTCGGTTAATAAAAAAAATGCTTTATCTGGTTATCAGATGTGTGTAAATAAATCTTCACCAGAGCTTAAACGATGAGTAGAATACAGTTTTTCTGATGTTCTTCTGATATTTTTAACCCCCGACCAAAAAGAGGGGTGTTGTAAGTTTCACGTGTCTGTCTGTGGCACCGTAGCTCCCGAACGGATGAAGCGATTTCAATTTAGTTTTTTTTGTATGAAAGGTGAGTTACGTGCGAGTGTTCTTAGTTATGTTTCATGAAAATCGGTTGAGCCGTTTAAAAGTTATGGGGGTGAAAGTGGGGAAGAGTAACCGAATGTCTGCAAAAATATCATCGAGTGGGGTCTCAAATGAAAGCGCATAACGTGTTTTTTACTTTTTAAAGGGAACTCAGGTTATTATGTCGGGGGCTTTTTTAAATTTTGAGAATTTATAGTTAATCTCTATTTCTTCACTACGATCGCTATCTGTGTCATTTACAAATTTAACTATAGATTTACTGACATCATTTACTATAATTCAATTTCTTATTAAATGTGATTTGGAATTTATTTCTTCTGAAATGATTATTGTCCGTTCTGTAATATTACTCTAACTTTTTCAAAACATTAATAAATATGTCAACAGTAAATTGTCAATACATAAAATACATTTCGAAATGAAAATATCTGTAACATCTTTTATATGTCAACGTGCACCTCTGTTCGCTTTTACTAATAAATTAGTCTATTAATTTTATTAGAAATTCTTCGAATGTTGGCCAAAATAAATGTTAAGTTATTTGAAATGAAATCTTTTTCATGACATTATTATCTGTTCTGTAGTCGCAACACGGTAACAATTTATTAATGGGATTTAATTCCTATTGACATTTCTTTTAGTATTCAACCATTATGATTTCTTTACAAAACGTGATGCAGATATTGTGAATAGTCATTTAAATTATGATGACCGGATTATGCGTAGAGAGCTTTTGTACAGCTAAATTAATCTTTTTTTTTTTTTTTTATTGAATAAGAGGCAAACGAGCAGACGTATCACCTGATGGTAAGTGATTACCGCCGCCCATGGACACCTGCAACACCAGAGGCGTCACCGGCCTTTTAAGAAGGAGTACGCTCTTTTCTTGAAGCTTTGAAGGTCATATTGGTCCGGGAATACCGCAGGCGACAGTTCATTCCACAGTTTTGTTGTGCGAGGCAGAAAGTTCCTAGAGAACCGCACAGTTGTGGACTGCCAACCATCTAAGTGATTGGGATGAAATTGCTGTCGCGTAGGACGATGGCGGAAAGAGGCGGCAGGAATCAGCCCGAACAATTCCTCGGAGCACTCCCCATAGTAAATGCGGTAGAAGATGCAAAGCGAAGCCACATCTCTACGCAGCGCCAAAGAGTCCAGCCGAATTGAAGATTCCTGGCAGTCGACGATTCGAGTCGCTCTCCGTTGAATGCGGTCCAGAGGGAGGAGCTGGTACTGGGGTGCCCCAGTACCAGCTGTACCATCATATTGAAAGAGATTCATAAAATTTGGGGACGAGGTCTTTTAGCACGGGTAACGATTTAGTCTAAAAGTTCGTAAGTTTCAGACAAAATAAAATGGTTTTTACAGTTACAAATTTATTATGTTGCAGTTGAAAAAATGACCTTAAGTAAATATAATATATTTAGGGAACTAATTTCTACTATGAGACGATTTCTATAAAAAGGCGGTACACGACTATGCTGACACACTTATTGTGCGGGCACGGGTCGGTAAGACGTGTTTTTATAGGATCACAAGCATATCTTGTCGTTTAATGTTATATCGTTGTAAACCTATTGCTTTATCGTTTTAATGTTGATCTGTTATGTATTTCGTGAATTGCTTGTAATCATGAATTATAAGATTCGTTTGTTGTGAACTGTTTAGTGTTTTAATTATTAAAATAAGAACTGAGGTTAGACTACCTGCAGTTTGGTTCTTTTATTTAAATCTACACTCCTAGTTGCTAAATATATAGCCTATGTTACCCCGAGATGTGTATAATTTATTCCGACGTCTTCAACAAATATCGTTATATTTTAGCCAATGTACTTAAAAAAATAACAAATTATATACGAAAACCTTCCTCAAGACTCACTCTATCTATTGGTAAAAATTGCATCAAAATTAGTTCAGTAGCTTTTAAGTTTATCGCGAACAGACAGACGCGGTGGAGAAGTTTGCCTTTTAAAATAATTAATATTGGGACGAGGTAGGTCAGCCAGGTACCTTAAAGTACGAAACTTAGTTTGGTGATCAAATAGTGGCAGAGAGGTGAAATATCGATTAATGTCATCAAATTCAAAGGTCGTTGTAGAAATGCATTTCCTAGATTTGCCAATTTAATCAATTTCTTGTTAGAATTGTGCGACTGACAAAATAAATAACCTGTTATTGATAAAGGTCGGTAACATCATACGATTGGAACTAATATGAACGCACAACAGTCAGCATACGATTGAATAAATGAATGGACACATTGTGTTAGTTGGCAGTAAGCCGATTAATGTTTGCTGGGATGTGTGCGCTTAATCATTTAAAAACATAATAGTTTCTTCCTCAAAAAATAAAACAGTTTTATATTTTGAGAACCACTAACTAAAATTTTTTATGATTTATTTGAAAAAGCTAGTTTACCCTTGAAAATTAGAAAACGGTATCTATGTGTGAATGAGTGCAATGTGTTAAAGTCATATTTCGGTTTCTGATTTTGAAGGGGTGGAGAAGATCACTAAAAATAGTATTAATATAGATAAAATAATAATAATAAAGGCATCTTAAGAGTACGATAGGTTGAATACAACATATATATTGAATAATGTCGTGCGTAAACAAGTTGAATGTTACGTGTACTTACTGGGAAAAATGACTACGAAACGAACTAATTATTATGTTTGTAGGTAGTCGCTTGCGAGGTCACAGAGTTGAAAATTTTTTATGCCTAAACTTGACTTTTGTTCGACAGTGGAACTTCTGTACGTAAGTACTATTATTTATTCTGTGCCATAGGAAAACTTGTAACGTAAATACAGCAACGCAATTAATTTGTGATTTGTAGGGCATCCATGAGCGGATATACCGTACAACCACATGGTACAACGTAGAATATCCCGCTGAAGTTAATTCCTCGTCGTTGTAGAGATATGAGTTTCATTACATTACTACTTTACAGAAGAGCACTTTAAAGTTTACAAATTATATTTTACTGTATAGTTTTTACAAAGGTTTTATCAATGATCTTTCAATGTGTAAGAACAATTTATTGCATAAAATGTGGTACAATTATGGATGTAACAATTATAATAGGTACGCTATCACACATTTTGCCAATATTGACATGCAAAATTAAATTATATTGGTCTTTACCTATGAAATTGCCTTTCTTCAGTACTGGTCATTTCAAATAAAAAAAAGTTTGTAATGGCTCTGTATTCTAAATTCAAATCAATTTTGTTTTAAAACCATGACATTCTATTTACAAACTCAGTCTTTTTATTTTTGATTAGCGTTGTATTTTCATTACTTTTGAACATTTTTCGTCATAATAAATACTTTAAAAAATTCGTGTAATTATGGAATATGAGTTCCGTCGTGGCACCAACGCGACACAAACGGCACGTAACATCAAAAACGTTTACGGAGAGAACTGTACAAACGAACGCACAACACGTTATTGGTTTTCCCGGTTCCGTTCTGGAAATTTTGACTTGAAAAATGAAGCTCGTGGTGGTACGGAGACTTAACAATAATGAATTAAAGGCGATTGTGGAAGCTGACGAAACTTAATCTACAGCTGAGCTAGCAGCAGCTTTTAATGTAAGCATCAAAACAATATTGATCCATTTGCGACAAACTGGCAAGGTAAAAAAGCTTGATAGATGGGTGCCCCACGACCTTAACGATCGCCAGCGCAACGTACGCATCGAGACCTGCCTTGCGCTGCTCAACAGGCAAAGAAATGAAGGAATTTTGAAACGAATTGTTACGTGCGACGAAAAATGGATTCTGTTCGATAATCGAAAGCGCTCAGCAAGTTGGTTAGACCCTGGTTCAGCACCAAAGCAATGCCCTAAACCAAAAATGACCCCTAAAAAGGTGATGGTCACTGTTTGGTGGTCTAGTGCGGGTGTGATTCACCACAGATTTTTTACAAAACGGCATGAGCATTAATGCAGATGTGTACTGTAAAGAACTGGAGAGAATGATGGAGAAGCTTGCACATCTGCAACCAGCTTTGGTGAATCGGTCGTCCCCACTGCTCCTTCACGACAACGCGCGACCGCATACTACGCAACAGACAGTCTCCAAGCTGCAAGAGCTGGGGTTGGAAGCTTTCCCTCATCCGCCATACTCACCAGACCTTGCATCTACCGACTATTACTTATTCCAAAATTTTGACAACTTTTTATTGGGTAAAAAATTCAATTCCCGAGAGGCAGTACAAAATGCCTTTGAAGAGTTTGTTGCCTCCAGTCCAGCGGATATTTACAAGAAGGGCATCAATAAACTGCCAATGCGTTGGCAAAGATGCGTCGATTGCATGGGTGATTACTTCGAATAACAGAAATAAAAAAGTTTGAAAAAATAAGTACTTTCACTTATTGCATACAAAGCGGCAATTTCATAGGTAAAGACCTATTATTATGAGACAAATTACATGCAAAAGCATATTATCATTTAAAGTCATTAAAAGTTTACCTAAAACTAAATTCATGTCAGATTTTGAAATTTAAAATCCAAAAATATCTTTAATGCCATAAAAAGTGCGCTGTATTAGACATTTTCTTCTTCTTTCGATGAAATGGCAACCAGCCGAATCAGCTATTTCTACCAATGTCAAGTTTTTATAGTCTTTAAATCTTAAGTCTTGGAGTCTTCAAGTCTTCGTGAAATGAATGATAAAAAAAATAAAAAATGTGATGACATGAAATGGGAACCGTCTTTCGAAGAAACAAAAAATGATCTCAACCATTTTCTTAATTTAGACTTCATCCTTAGAACTGTCTAAGGATTCAAGAACTGAAGCCACTGGGCTTCTCGAATTAACTTGGGTATTTTATTTAAAACTTTTATATACATTACATAACAGTTATCATGAAATGAAGAACAGGCATTACTAATCTAGTGGCATCCCTTTTTAACCGACTTCAAAAAAAGGAGGAGGTTTCTCAATTCGACCGTATATATATTTTTTTTTTTATGTGTGTTCGGGGATAACTTCGTCGTTTATGAACCAATTTTGATGATTCTTTTTTTAATGAAAAGGAGATACCCCAACGGTGGTACCATGATAAGGACACTAAGATCTGATGACGGCATCCAAGAGAAATCGAGTCGAACCTTGAAGTCGGTTTTTATTTTGTTAAAATTTTACTTGTACTTAAAACTGAATTATCTCTGGCATCTGGAGATTTTTTCACATGTATACAAATTTCCAAGATGTGCAAGACTACAAGAGTGAGTATATTGTTATTTTTAAACAACGCCTGGCATGAATCCAGTGGTTCTGCATTACACAAAGCTCTTATGCATTTTTTCTGACAAATAATAACTTTATAATTATCATCTGTTGAGTGTCCCCATAATAATAATCCATACCATAATACCGATTCCACGTTTCCGATGGAGAGAGAGAGAAATATATATATGTATATATAGTGCTCGCGCAGCGAGAACACATTACACAGGAAGACAAAGTTTAATTTCTGATGAATCAATCAATTTAATATCCAAAAATACCTGTAACTGTTTAATATACATACAACTGTTTAATATAATATATAATATATTGCCTGCCTCGTTGGTCTCGCGGTTGGCGTGTGCGACTGCTGATCATGAGGTCTCGGGTTCGATTCCCGGGTCGGACCAAATGTTTGTATGATCTACAAATGTTTGTTTCGGAGTTTGGGTGTTTTCTATGTATAATATGTATGTATTTACAAAAAAAAAAAGTATATATGTATTTGTATCAGTTGTCTCGTACCCATAACACAAGCTCTGCTTAGCTTGGGACTAGACGGCGTTGTGTGTTAGATGTCCGAAATATTTATTTATTATTTATTTATTTATATTAGTTTAAAGTTTTCACTTCTGCCGGTATGTCTAACTGTCCTTATGACTGCTTTGTGTTTTTTAATGGACTTCAAAAAGGAGGAGGTTCTCAATTCGATCGTATATTACGTTTTTATTTTATGTGTGTTCGTGTATAACTTCGTCGTTTATGAACCGATTTTAATGATTCTTTTTTTAATGGAAAAGAGATATCCAAACGGTGGTACCATGATAAGGACACTAAGATCTGATGATGGCATCCAAGAGAAATCGTGTCGAACCTTGAAGTCCGTTTTTATTTTGTTAAAATTTTACTTGTTTTAATTACGATGTAGATAAATTTCTTACAGATTAAAGTTACCAATTGAAATCACAGCATATATGACGGATTCGTTGATCTAGTCATGGTATAACAATATACTTCGCCAGGTATGGCATTCCGAGATACAGTGACGAGACAGAGAGATCGAGATGACGTCATCAACACTATATATCGCTGGATGTGGTTGGTCAATGATATTATGTAATATCATTCTGGTTGGTTCATTCCGTGTTATGTTGCTATAAAGTGGTAACTGGATAGTGACGTCTGCCCGAGCCGCTCTCGGAATGCGAGACCTAGTTTCCTTAGATAATGGGTCTATTGATATGTGATTCAGACTGTCACTTTAGACTGACAGTTAAAGGTCGTGTGTTCGACTCCCACCCAGGTCAAATAGCTTTTTTTTTTATTGGATGTAAACGAGCAGACGTATTGCCTGATGGTAAGCGAGTACCGCCGCCCATAGACACCCGCAACACCAGAGGCATTACAAGTGCGTTGCTGGCCTTTGAGTAATGGGGAGGGGGATGGGGGTAGGGATTGAGTATGGGCTTCCAGCAGTGTGATAAACGCAATTTTTTTTTGTTTCTGGTGATAATTTTATTTATCTGTAATATGAATGAATTTCCAAATATGTGAGTATGATTATCAGCAGTTTGGGTACTATTGGCTCAGCCTTTTTTAGGATCAGACGTTGGCCGTTTATATAGGCCTTATATACTTCTACTTCAGTATGTAAACATGTATTTATATATTTTTTTTTTTTTTTATGTATGGCCCGCCAAAATGACTCTACTCTGCCTGATGGAAAGCATAAGCAGAATCCAAGAGTATTGGTCGCCATACTCACTGCGAATGCAGACAATGCAGTATGGCGACCCACACCATGGCGGCCTAGTGATGCTACTGCATCTTTTAGTCTAGTCAACAAGTATGGAACTTGTTGACTAGACTATTTGGGCCTCCGGTCTCGCACTCACCAACGAAACACGACAGCACGAACGTGGTCATTTTACGTTGATTTTCTGTGCGAGGGTAGTACCGCCCCGGTCGAGCCGGCCCATTCGTGCTGAAATCAGCGTGGCTCTACTATCTCTAAATGTTTAGCTAAATAGTCGTTATTAAGTCCGCGTATTATAATTTATGATTAGTTGTAACAGCAGTCTCTGAGTAATATTTTGGCACTTGATGTGTTTGTCACAAGTGTCAGAAATATTTGCAATGACTGATGGTATATTTAGTGTTCTGTTGTGGCTTGTTACATTGTTTGATAGTGGTGCAGATCATGTTTACTAACACTATAAATTTAAAGGGAACTCTGGCTGTCTATTATAAGGGCTAAACTTGAGAGGGGAACTCTAAGGGCTACAAAACACTGGTTTCTATTGAATTGCATGTGTATTTAAGTGGCCCCCGCTTCCCGTCTAGTCTTTTGCCATCTGTGACATAAAAATACTGATTATTTTTATTTATAGGAGACTAGCTTCTCCCCGGGGCTCAGCCCGCGTGTATTTCGGTTATCCTTCCTCAAGGAATAAAAAGTATCTCCACGCCAAATGCATTAAAATCGGTGTAGCGGTTTAGCAGAGAAAGCGTAAGGGAGTGTGTTACTAGTATGATTATAATATTACTATGAATATAAAAGTGATTGTATATTTTCGAACATAAATCATACTAATTATACTTGTAAATTCACGATTACTACACCTCTTAACCAAGAGCCCTGGTAAGGTAACAACCATATGGGTGATCCATGCGATAGAAGAATTAATATAATATTTAATTAATTTCGTTAAAACAAAATCTTTCGTTTTGAATAAACGGTCCAACTATTTTCACAGGACAGGACACTGAAAAACATTAGGAAGCAGAAATGTTAACATCAGCTTTTTTTTGTTTCAATAATATCAATAAAGTTGTTCTGGTATTACAAATCTATTTTAGTTTTAGTTTAAATCCCGAGTGTAAAATATTAAATAAATTCATGAGCAACGTAAAAAAAAGAATAGGTATTTAGACTATTTTCTTTTTTTAACCCCCTTACACTAAAGACAATAACTTCAAAGTAATTGAAAATCTGAACCTGAAGATTCTGATCAGGCAATATGCCTGCAATAGAATGATAAATATTAAAATAGTGAGTAATACGACAATACAAAAGTGGTGGTAGAGTTCTATGAAACTCTCTCCACAATTTACGAAGCCTACCTGCAAACACAATTAATACAATTCAATTGAAAAGCCAGATAGCCTAGAAATAGAACAGCAGTATACACAATTCTCGCGACTGTAGTAAAATATAAAAAAAAACATTTCAAAGTAATTGAAAATCAAAACCCTCTTTTCAATATCTGTGATAGAATAATACCCTAACCAATAACAGACATTACCATAGACATAAGGCAAGTGTGTCGGTCGATACAGACCGGTCAATAGTTGATGAGGTCGCTAGTTACTTGGATACGGACACAATACGCATATTGACTGGCACTATTACCTGTTATGGGTACTTTATAAGGTACGACACGACTGTCGTACGATCGTATCGTTAAGACCTCGTTAGGGTTAAACGAAAGTGCAATATCTATAATTAAATTCCATGATTCTTATTATTTTAAATATGTATATACTTACACAAATAACACCTAGACTCAGCACAACAATTTTTGGTTCACAGAAAGTATTGTACAATGAGACTATACTTAAATTCAACATCTGACTACACCAAATATTGAAAGCTGTTCTTTGAAAATAAAAGCAAATGAAATACTTCGAAACGTTAAAGAAAAAACTACGGTTGATTCCTTAAAATAACTACAAAAGTCAATTGAACTAATATTCCTCAATGACAAAAGTCCCGGTTATTTTTTCGAAATACTTGCAACGGTGACTTTACAACGTATAATTTCATTTGAAAATAATGTCTTATATATCAAGAATATAGTTAAAAATATAATATAGTTTAAAGAATGAACTAAATATTTATGTTCATTATATCTTGAAACAGCTATAAAAAATTGTAAAAGTAGTATTTTCGTGGTCGGTGTGTAGTTTTTTAAATCGTATAGTATAAAACACATTTTCTTCGATTTTAGGTCTTTATTGTTGTGTGTATGTGATAAAATATTATGAAACAATAATGTTTGTTCTTTCCCGACACTATTTTGTTTATTGAAAAATCTACACGTTTATTAAAATTGAAATAGGTCGATGTCTGTATATAAAATGTTTTAGAAAAACTAATGAAGGGGTTTTTGTTAAAATAACAGAACTCAAAACAACAGGTTTTAGAATTTTTGTCTGTTTGTCTGTGTGAAATATATATTTCGGCCGTATAAAACGGCCGTAAGATACTATTATTATTAATATATATTAATAATAATAGTATCTTACGGCCGCTTTCAATAACCTATTTCCAGATTTAACTAGAGATAGGTTATTGATTAAAAATAGTATTCGATTCTTTTTTGACAACTTAAACTTGTCAATCAAAGAAAAAAAAAAGATCCTGCGGAATAATGAAAGAATTGAATCAATAATATTAAAATAAATTGTAAATAACAATAATAAATCTCTTTGTTGTACACAAGATTAAATACAAGGCTAACTTAAAACTAGGGAAATATAATTGGCGTATTTATCGCCTGTAGGTATCCTCTTACAGGCAACCATGGAATGAAAAGAAGAGCACGGCTGAAAAGTATAGGGTAGTGCCTAGTATATTAGAAAAGGATATGAAAAGAAAATTAAAGTAGAAGTCGGTTAATAAGGTAATAGTATAATTACTATAAAATATCTACAGTTTTAACTAGATATAGGTTACTCAAAATTAACCGAGGCCATTAACCGATTTGAATACGGTTTTCTCTTAAAACTCTCTGTGGTAAACTTCATTTAACACTTAGCGTTTGTTTTAAAATAAATTGCTTGAAGAATGAGAATAAAATTATATTAGTATAAAAGTTCACTGCAATAATAAAAAAGCTAGTGTAATATAAACGTTATTAAAACTTCTTAGTCACTATTATAGCAGGATTGTTAAGCCATAATAATAAAAACAATACCGGACATCTAACACACAACGCCATCTAGTCCCAAGCTAAGCAGAGCTTATAATTATGATTACTAGACAATTGTTATAAATACATATTATATACTTTTTTGTAAATACATACAAATTATACATAAAAAACACCCAAACTCCAAAACAAATATTTGCAGATCATACAAACAATTTTTCCGACCCGGGAATCGAACCCGAAACTTAAAGCACAGCAGCAGTCGCATACGCTACTACTAAGCCACCAGGGCAACTAAAATGTATAATGAAACACGAACAAAAAATCCAAATACTCGAAAACAGACAGAACAATGGTTTGGACATAAGTTCATGACCTGTGCATAAGCTATGGTATAATAGCATTGGCCGTGCATGACACAATATATGCATGAATAATGCAATAGTTGGACAAGTAGGAATTCATGCAGACAACAAATATTTAATAAACATTAAAATTTTCATACATGCATTGTTTTCAGTATAACTTATGGTTCGAAACCAATGCGAGAATAATTAAAGTGTTGAAAGTTAATTATCGGAGTTTAATTATATGAAAGTGTAAGGGTGTTTTGTATTTTTGTGAAGTTTAGTGATAGTTGGTTTTAATACATGTGGATATTGACAATGGTGGTGATTCTCTTGTTATCATCTTGTTCTCATCACTAAACTAAAATTCACCACAATTTATTATTGGATTATATTAAACTCTAATCTCATCCGCTTACAGTCCATTTTTCGATATCTCACATCTCACCTGTCACTGTGATTAGTCAATTTTTTTATCGTTTATTAATAAAATTAGTTACATGAATTAAAAGTCAAAAGCTATCAAGTCGAAACGATACACCAAAGGATATTAAAATTGCCCTAATACACATTCCGCCATCTATCGAAGGGTATTCAAACTTCTTCTAACACTATTCTTAACATAATAAACTGTTAATCCGGAGGCACAGCAGTGCCCACGCCAAGTCGAAACAGTATGAACTACTCTTAGGAAGAATATTAGGAAATCAATTATATTTATTAAATAAAAGTAAATTAAATCCAACAGCTTCTCTTCTTGGCATAATAAAAGGTAGTAGAGCCACGCTGATTTCAGCACGAATGGGCCGGCTCGACCGGGGCGGTACTACCCTCGCACAGAAAATCAACGTAAAATGACAGCGTTCGTGCTGTCGTGTTTCGTTGGTGAGTGCGAGACCGGAGGCCCAATTAGTCTAGTCAACAAGTACCATACTTGTTGACTAGACTAAAATATGCAGCAGCATCACTAGGCCGCCATAGTGTGGGTCTCCATACTGCATTGTCTGGTGACCACCACTCTTGGATTCTGCTTATGCTTTCCATCAGGCAGAGTAGAGTCATTTTGGCGGGCCAAACATCAAAAAAAAGAAAAAAAAAATTAAGATAAATTTAAAGAAATATGTCTGCGCAGCGAATGAGTTTCATTTTATAAATGAATAAATTATTCGGTTACATTTTAAACATGATGGTGACAGTCAAAGAACATTTTTATTTAGTTAGTATTAGTTATCTAGTTTTGATACGCGGCTTTACTCACATAAATTTCGATTTTGTCTATCGATTACAAAAATTTCCAATGTGCCAGTGTATTATCTACATTGTTGATAAAATTGATTTAAATCGGTCGGGCGGTTCTGATGTGATTGCGTTACAAACATGCATTCATCTCATCTACAAAGCAAAGGTAGATGAATTTTAAAAACACCAATTTAGTAACATGTTTGAGTTTATAAATTTTGTAATAAAAGCTTACATTTTCATCAATAAGAATCTTTTACTTATAAGTAAACACGTTAAGGCATCTCAAAGTAAATAGATTACAATCAATTTAGAAAGAGTGATTCGCTCTGAGTGTGCTGTCTCAATATTATTTATTCATGAACAATTTGCGATGCAATCAGGTCAACGATAACGGTGGGGTTACAGTGATAGCAATATGTACAAATTCTAACTAAACTATCACCCTGATAAAACTTGAACTAAAATAGCCGTAGCCTCATATCTTATGATACCTGATTGGTCTAGTGGTTAGCGTATACTACTGTCAATGAAGAATAGACATCTTTAACGGCAGTCACATGCGCTCATTGCTTAGATTCGATTCACAGATCGGGCCAAAACTGTTTCTAGGTTTTTCTTACAAGAAAGTCGTACTAACAGACCGGAGTATGAAATTTAGAAGTCGAAGAGCACGTTGAGCCGTCAATTCCGGTTGTCATGAATATCTATGACAATCTTTGTTGTAAGATAGGGCCTTTAAATATTCTGACAAAGAGAACCATTGAATTCAGTTCGCCCTCAGAGTTGCGGAGGTCCGACGGCAGTCTCTCCGTAAAAAACTGACATTCAGGTAAGAGAGATTCCAAGTTTTTTTTTTTTTTTTTTTAATGTTTGGTCCGCCAAAATGACTCTACTCTGCCTGATGGAAAGCATAAGCAGAATCCAAGAGTGGCGGTCACCATACTCACTGCGAATACAGACAATGCAGTATGGCGACCCGCACCATAGCGGCCTAGTGATGCTGCTGCATCTTTTAGTCTAGTCAACAAGTTCCATACTTGTTGACTAGACTAATTGGGCCTCCGGTCTCGCACACACCAACGAAACACGACAGCACGAACGCTGTCATTTTACGTTGATTTTCTGTGCGAGGGTAGTACCGCCCCGGTCGAGCCGGCCCATTCATGCTGAAATCAGCGTGGCTCTACTACTACTAAATATTTGAACAGGTCAAATATAATCTTGGAATTAGTAAAGGCTCGGAAGATCATGAGATACGTAAATTATCTGGATTCAAATTCGTCATTTTCAGTACTTGCATAAAATATATACATAGATACGTACATACACAGTTGATTACTTCTACTCATTGTATTCGGTTAAAACCCTAAAAGTGTACACTTGAATCCAATAAAGTCTTTGATACATACTGTTGGTCACAATAAAACATACATTTATAAACCTCTTAATAAATTAATCTGTTTGACTTCCTGCTCATGATCAATCCGGAAATGGTAGTACTACTTTTGTTACTCGTTACATGCTATTTATGAGAGGGATTCAGACATTTGATCAATCGCTAGTTTAAGTAAGTTTAAATCAAATCTGCTCAAGCATACACTGTCAATCTATTTCTGTAGGTCCTATCTCTTACTTGATTGTCTATCTATTTATCGCTACGCTTCTATTTCACTGAGACCATAACTTTATACAATGTCGAAACAGGATTTGACTTTGATAAAACACGATTATAAACTTCATGGTTCGTTTTTGCATTTTTATAAAGATAGCAACGTAGGTACGGACCAATTTGCATTTTATTCTGAAAAATATTCTTTTTTATCAAAGTCAAATTCTGTTTTGCAAAAGTATATAATATTGAAACGGTAAAGGAGTTAGAAGATGCTACCCGCTATCTTTTTACTCGAAAACAGATTCTGTTTCCTAATATAAAAATAGTGTTTGTTATCTATATTTGTTGGTTTTTTCATTAGCGTTAAAGGCTTTCATTTCACCAGTGGTATTTTCAAATTAATCAAAGCGAATATTTTTCAATATATGCAGGTGCCCTACAAATAGTGAATACAATGGATGCAAACAATATTTTCGACTGCTATTTGCATTCTTTATTTATAGGTTTTTCATTTGTTCTGCATACTTATTTCTGTTTTTATAAGTTTTATTGAGTAGGCTTTTGGTTTGACATCGTTAATACTCGTAAATTACAAATGTACACAACTATTATGTATAACAAAAGCAAAAAGGTTTTGATTTACTTTGATAATATTCGAAGCTGTTTAGCTAATGCTTTAATAAAAACTGGTGTAAGAGGTCAAAGGAGTAAATAGGTACTACCTGATGGTAAGTGACAACCATCGCCCATGAACTCCTGCAAATCAGGAGCCTCATACCTTTACGTCCCTCCATATCATCACGGGGTTCTCGTAATAATATATTAGTGGGCTGAGGTGAACACTGACTATAAACTGATCCATTAACTTAAAGTCTCTCAACGTGCTTTGAAAACAGCTATGCTCGGAGTTTCTCTGAGGGACAAAATTCCGAATGAAATGATCCGTCAG
Organism: Diaphora mendica; assembly: GCA_949125395.1. NCBI lineage: Eukaryota > Metazoa > Arthropoda > Insecta > Lepidoptera > Erebidae > Diaphora > Diaphora mendica. The sequence continues at coordinate 23,297,579 of OX421319.1, forward strand.
AGAACCAAGGTGACCGACATAGCTCTTAAGGTTTGTAAGTTGAAGTGAAAATGCGCTAGTCACATATTATGTCACAGAACCTATAACAGGTAGTGTGTTCTGGAGTGAAGATCACGTCTTGGCAAACGTAGCGTGTGACGTCATTAGGCCAAACGGTGGGAGGACTTGCGTAATAAGGCTGGCGGTGACTGGATGCACAAAGTAACATACCAGGTTCGGTGGTATGCCTTGGAAGATGCCTATGTCCAACAGTGGACTGCAACAAGCTGATTATAGAATCATGAAGACTTGGTTAATTGTTTGATCTGCACACGTGGTTAGAAGTATTTCACTTTCTACTGTGGACAAAGAACGATTACAATGATGGCCCAATGATGCAGAAGCGTCTCACTAGGTTACCATGGTGTGGGTCACTGTTGCATTGTCTGCATTCGCAATGAGTATGGTGACCATCACTCTTGGAGTATGAAATGATATGATGAAATAAAAGTAAAAAAAAAAAAAAAAAAATGGTAGAGAGAAGAGAGAATAGATGTTAAGCAGGTTGTCAGTCAGAAAAAAAAATTGAGGAAACTAATAGAAGAAAACTCATGGTGTTGAATTCAAATAAATAAAAATTGTTTAATTTACATTATTCGTTATATAACTATTTTGTGTTTTTAAATCGTACACAAACTGACATGCTTTTTGTAATATACAATAAAGATTATATCTATTAAGTTTGCGCAATATTCTTCTAAATTTGTAAAATGAAACGAAAACTAATTTGAAACTTTTTTTTGTAATAAAACCTTATTGCGATAGTATTGGCCAGCCTATTAACACCGTGACAAAATTTAAAAACCAAAGCACTTTAACAAACTGTCATTTTTCGTTTTGTTGAGAGACAAATGGCCGGGCAATGTGACTAAAATTTTAGTTTATACATATTTGTGTTGTGTGTTTTTATATATATATATATATTTATGTAGTTTTTTTGATTTCGAACTTTATCTTTGAATTTGTACGAAATTTTTAGTGTTGAATTCGTCATTTTTTTATTACATCAAAAGGTTTACCGTGACTCTTTATACTGTGACTATTCTGGAGTGTATCGTTAGATCTACTAATATATTTGTAATAAAGGTAAGAATCTTTATACCTAGTTAAGCAGTGCATGCGTGGTTCGTGTAAATTCTGACATGTCAAATACTCGTTTTCAGGCTTCAGGTTTTATCCCTGAGTTTTATTTCGTTAAATACTATTAAAATATCGTATAACAAGGACTAAATCGTTGTAAGATATTAGTTTATATCGATTTGGTAACAAATTTTAAACACTCCCGCATTAGGAATATACATCCAGCGTCGCGGAGGACTTTTACAAACATACATGAAACGGACACAAAGAACATCCAGACTCAGAACAACAATTTGTGGATCACACAAAATGCTGTCCCATGTGGGATTTGAACCCACAACACTTGGCGCAGTAGGAATTGGCGTGGCGACCGCTTAAACCAATAGGCCAACCGTGCAGTGTTAAATTAAGAAGAAGTCCAAATTAACATTACGCCACTCCTGCTAAAGGAACAAAGTATGTAGGACAACACTACTGCATTAAACTCGAAACAAACTCTATGCCAGTGTGGTATAACTTAACCAAACCTCATATTTAGAAAAAAAACTTTTACTTAGGAATATTAAAAGCTGTTGATATGGTGTAATTTCATAACAAGTAAAATTTTAACAAAAATAAAACCGACTTCAAGGTTCTACTCGATTTCTCTTGGATGCCATCATCAGATCTTAGTGTCCTTATCATGATACTCCCGTTGGAATATCTCCTTTCCATTAAAAAAAGAATCATAAAAATCGGTTCATAAACGACGAAGTTATCCGCGAACATACATAAAAAAAAACGGTCGGATTGAGATCCTTCTCCTTTTTTTTGAAGTCGGTTGAAAAGAGAATTCTTTCCTCAAAAGTTGGCAACGCGCTGTGACTCATGAACTGCAGGTGTTTATGGATGGTGGCAGTCATTTTCTAAAACTCTGGGATTAAAAAAGGGTATAAGTAACATTTAAATACTGTACTTTCTTAAAACAATTAGTTCAAATTGAAATATTTCTTTAAAACTATTATTTATGAATTCTGGATGACAAATATGCAAACAGCTTGTTAGCCTATATAAGAGCGAGTAATTTTCGGGTATCAGATACTAAAAGGTGTAATAAATTAATATTTACTTTGTTCTCTTTTAGGGTTCCGTGCCAAAGGCAAAAAACGGAACCCTTATAGTTTTTTTTTTTTTTTTTTTTAAATGTATGGCCCTCCAAAATGACTCTACTCTGCCTGATGGAAAGCATCAGCAGAATCCAAGAGTGGCGGTCACCATACTCACTGTGAATGCAGACAATGCAGTATGGCGACCCACACCATGGCGGCCTAGTGATGCTGCTGCATCTTTTAGTCTAGTCAACAAGTATGGAACTTGTTGACTAGACTAATTGGGCCTCCGGTCTCGCACTCACCAACGAAACACGACAGCACGATCGCTGTCATTTTACGTTGATTTTCTGTGCGAGGGTAGTACCGCCCCGGTCGAGCCGGCCCATTCATGCTGAAATCAGCGTGGCTCTACTACCTCCTGAGATTCGTCATGTCTGTCTGTCTGTACGGACGTCCGTATGTCACAGCCACTTTTTTCCGAAACTATAAGGTTTATAATGTTGAAACTTGGTAAGTAGATGTATTCTATGAACCGCATTAAGATTTCCACACAAAAATAGAAAAAAAAACAATAAATTTTGGGGTTCCCCATACTTGGAACTGAAACTCAAAAATTTTTTTTTCATCAAACCCATACGTGTATCTATGGATAGGTCTTCGAAAATGATATTGAGGTTTCTAATATATTTTTTTTCTAAACTGAATAGTTTGCGTGAATGTGTCCCCCCCTGTAACTTCTAAAATAAGAGAATGATAAAACTAAAAAAATATATATGATGTACATTACCATGCAACCTTCCACTGAAAATTGGTTTGAACGAGATCTAGTAAGTACTTTTTTTTTAATACGTCATAAATCGTAAACCGCAAAAAAAACCCTATTATTAAAACATCGATCAAAGTTACAACGAACTACAAGAACTTTTATATTATGTTACTTGCTGCTTCCTTCATGGGCGAGTCCCACTCGCACTTGGCCGCTTTTGTATTCTAAGGTTGGTCTTGAAATTTAAAACAAATGTTGAAAAGTAACCATTAATATTAGCAGACGAATTGCATTCTGTGGGCGGTTATTTGCGCCAGACAGTTGGAAGCTTGCAACGAATAACTTAAGTTAATTTACAGTCTGAATCTTGATTTTTATACATAATATCTAGGGAACCATTTTAAAACTATTTGCAAGTATCCAGACAAATAGACGTCAATACTTCTTCTTGAACTCGATTGAAATTAGTAAAAGCTGACTCTAGGGTTTTGAATTTTATAAGTACTTTAAAAATTACAAGTTGGACAAATTTTGATTGCTTAGGATCTCTATTTTATCCCTACTAATCGCATTAAAAGGAATAGTTGCATTTTTTCCAGTTATCCCTACCAGCAGTGATAACGTGGGAGTTTCTTTCTATAGTGATGTCCTTTTTAAGATAATATTTGTGCCGGGTCATCTATATACTACACACATCAAAAGTGTCTGGGGATCAAGCATTTTTATGCGGATTTCTTGAGATTGAGATGTGGCTTTGGCCCTGGCCTGCTCAGTCGCCAGACTTGAACCCGATTGAGCATGCATGGGATATGCTACAGAGAAGAGCTCTGCCGAATATGGAGGGTATCCAGTCGCAAGAAGACCTTTTTTTGTTGTTGCAACGAACATGGGCGGCCATTCCACAGCGTGTTTGGATGAACTCATTTTGAGTATGCCAAACCGATGTTCTTGTGTTGTTAGTGTTCGCGGTAGAAACACGGATTATTAATTGTTTAAGTTACCTAATAAAATTTTAAAGAAAACTATTATTTCAGTCTTTTTTTCGAACTTTAATGTTAGTGGTTCAAATGTCAAAAATCCCTTTATTAGGAAAATGGCAAATTTCTTTATTAATGCAAAGGTGACTTGGTTTATCGTTACTGTGACAAACGAAAACACTTTATTTGATGAATCCTTAAAGAAAATTTTAATTAATATCAATCAGGAGAAAAGTTATTGCAAAAATATATGTTGATCCCTAGACACATATGTTGATCCCTAGACACTTTTGATGTGTGTACTTATAATAAAAATGTAACTGGTCTAATTCTGTACATTAAAGATATTTTGAAAAAAAATTTTGGAGGGCTCTCTATTATCGATACTGAAGCCAAAACTGTAATTTTTTTCATTTTTGTCTGTCTGTCTGTCCGTCTGTCTGTCTGTATGTCTGTATCTTGGCCGTGCATCACGCCGAAACTACTTAATGGATTCAAATCCTCTGCCAAAAAGTCTCCATTCCTTCCCCTTCCCACTTTTCAGAACACTCAAATGGCATTACAAGGTAGGCTCGATATCCTGGGCATGGATATCTGCCGAGATCTCAACCCACGCGAATACGTTGAGAGTGTCACTAAAGCGGCCTCGCGGAAGCTAGGTGTTTTAAACAAGGTGAGACGGTTCTTCTCGCCCGAGCATCTGTGTCTTCTTTACAAGACCCAGGTTCGCTCGTGCGTAGAGTACTGTTCTCATCTTTGCGATGGTACCGCACAGTACCTGTTTGACGCTCTCGACCGGATGCAGCGGCGAGCAATCCGCATTGTCAACAGTCCTGAAGCCACCGAGTCCCTTGAGCCCCTGCAGTTGCGTAGAGATGTCGCCTCTATGGCAGTACTCTATCGCTTGTATCACAGAGAGTGTTCTGAGGAGCTCTTCCAACTGGTCCCCCCTTCCCCCTTCCTCTACAGGACAACACGTGCCGGCCTTGAAAGTCACCGCTTCAGAGTGGTAGACATACGATCTCGAACTCATCGCTTCGGTTCGTCCTTTCTGTGCCGAGCGGTCAAAACCTGGAACTCACTTCCAGCGCACGTGTTTCCCTCCCACTATGATCCCGGGTCCTTTAAGCGGGGCGTAAAAAAGCATCTCACTAGGCGGCCATAGTGTAGGTCACCATGCTGCAATGTCCTTATTCGCATTGAGGATGGTGATCACCACTTTTAGAATCTGCTCGTGCTTTCCATCAGGCAGAGCAGAGTCATTTTGGCGCAGCCAAAACTTAAAAAAAAAAAAAAAAAAAATGAAACTTGGCATGATTTGAGTTCATACTACAAGGTAGGACATAGGATACTTTTATCCCGATATTCAGCACGGTTTCCTGGAGAGAGGGGATGAAAGTCAAAATATGTACTTGGTTGTAATTCAATAACACATAGTCCGATTTCATTCATTCTTTTTTTGCTAGAAAGAAAAAAATAAAAGAGAACGGGAAAAATGTTTTTTTTTGTCCGCGACAGTACACTGCCTTACCACTTATTCGATGACCCATCTGCTCGTTTGCTCCCTAATCTTCTTTATAGTAAAACCTTTAAAAGTATTTTTTAAATTTTATACATCGTAGAACAATACCTGCAAGGGTCATTAATTGTACATTATACCGTTTACTGTTGTAGCTTGCCATTGATCATTCTGTCACTATCACTACAACTTTTACAAACAGCCAATATAATTTATTGTTTTCTACGTAATTCTACTAAGAGGTCATTATAAATCATTCGCATAGCGTTTGGTATATTAGTTTATTATGTACTTAACATGGTAATTATAACTTTTTCGCTATTATTTTTTGAATGTTTCAGACCAATACTTGATTATACAATGTATTTGTTCAATTTTAGATCTAGCATGAAAAAATAGTCTATTATAAATAAAATTCTCGTGTCGCATTATTGCTCACAATGAAATCCGAAACTGTCTAACCGATTTTTAATTATTTTTTTAATATGTTTTGCTGGCGTAAATAGTTAAAACATTACGCTTACTCTAATAAGAGCTGAGAGCTTCAAGCTGAATTGAAAAGCTGTGGGTCAGCTGTTAATGATATTCTTTCGGACAACTGACACACCACGCAATCTAGTTTCAAACAAAACTTGTACTAATGTACTCGAAGTATAAAAACCAATTTGATTGATAAAATACATATTTACTTTTTTGTAAAGTTTTGTAAAATATTTGCAAATCCTATCTACAAATTTCTTCATCATCATACAAACAAATATATAATTCAGTAAAAGACATTATTACTGCTTATCAAAACTTAATCTAACAACTCAATTTTAAAAAACTAATTCGTCATTTTATATATCTAAACAGTAGAATAATAGAATAGACTTTATTGTACACCAATTAATACAGTTTACATTTAAAAGCATAATATAATTTAACGACCATCTACAAATGGCGGCCTCATCGCTAAAACGCAATTTCTTATGAAAGACGAATTCATGGGTAGTTTTGGTGTGACAAAGTAAATTAATTAATAAAGGAATTCATTTAATTCAGATGAAATAAAAGTAGTAACAAGTATTAAAAATATTTCCACGAATTGTAGAGTTTCATTATTTCTCTTTACATATTACGGAGTATTTGTACATTTCCCCTTAATGTCTTAATGTGTGATTCATAAAAAATGGTTTTATTTAACTATGAAAGTAGAATCATCCTATCTTAACTTATGTGTGGTATACGGACAAGGAGTATAGACTCAAATGCGGAAAAGTTTGAATTTATACTGAAAATTCTTTTCTGGCAGGGTCATTTAAAAAATAATCTTCGGCAATTGTATGCTAACATCTGCAAGCCATCACAAATAACAGGTCTGAGATGGTTGCATGACGTATAGCAAAAGAGAACAAGATTCGATAAATAGTTTTATTACCTCTGTACATACGCCTGGAGTTTCGGCAAAGTTGACTGAGCCCTGATAACTGACTGACGAACGCTGAATCTATGTTAACTGATGTGCTACTATGCTACTTGTCATAAACTAAAAGAAAATAATCAAGATGAAAATCTTATTGAGTTTTATTGATACGACACAGTATAACCTTATACCATTTTTGAGAACTTTGAATGCGTATCTAAAAAAATAGAAGCCTATACGCTCTAATAATCTCAAGTTTATTAAGAATTAAAACATTTCTTTCATAACAAGCTTTCAAAGGAACAAACATAAAAGACTAAATACCTTATTAAGTCTGTTTAGTTTACTTAAATGTAAATGTTCTAAACGAATTTGAGACTTTAGGATGAAATTCTTAGAACTTTTCCACATCAATATGTACCAAACCTATTTAATCTTTTATCTCTAATTCAACATTAAAATGTTGAGTAAAATAATAGAGATAACAGGTAAATTTCCAATAATTTTTAACCCCCGACCAAAAAGAGGGGTGTTATAAGTTTCACGTGTCTGTCTGTCTGTCTGTCTGTGGCACCGTAGCGCCCGAACGGATGAAGCGATTTCAATTTAGTTTTTTTAGTATGAAAGGTGAGTTACATGCAAGTGTTTTTAGACATGTTTCATGAAAATCGGTTGAGCCGTTTAAAAGTTATGGGGGTGAAAGTGGGGAAGAGTAACCGAATGCAAAAATATCATCGAGTGGGGTCTCAAATGAAAGCGCATAACGTGTTTTTTACTTTTTAAAGGGAACTCAGGTTATTATGTCGGCGGTTTTTTTTTAATTTTGAGAATTTATAGTTATTATCTTCAAGATATCAGAAGGGGCAGGGTATATCTGAAGTAAAGTTTTATTTCCAATTTTACTTTAAACCTAGAGAGAGAGAGAGACATATACCTACTGTATCTTACTGTAAAGAATATTTTAGTTCTGATTTTCAATTTCTTAGAACAAATAATAGCGCTTATCACAGAATTAGTTGTCCTGGATTTGAATCAGACCCAATCCTCTTATCATCGTGGGCGAAGCCGCGGGCAAAAGCTAGTTAAAACCGAAAAAAATAGAAGTAAAATGGTAATTGGTTATATCAAATTTAGATCTCCATTCTATTTCTTTACAAAATGTAAATTGTAGTGGTATACAATGAAGTTGTAAATATATATATACGTAAAATGAAATTTAACTGTTACAATATTTTTAAACAACGCAAAGCGATTTAAGTTGCGCTTGCTCGTTGAACTAAAGCACGGTGTGTGATCCCATATAAGTCTCATTGGGTCTTTTAATCGGCTTACCGTTTTGGCGTAGCAGCATCCACTCGAAAAAGCTCCCTACATAAGTATTATTATTAACTCCCGTCAAAAAAGATTTTCGGATAAAGTCTTTTCACTTTCTCCAATATGTTATTTTGCATAATTTAATCCATATCATTAAGGCTGAATAAGCTGAATTTATAATAATTTATTATCAATGAATGATACAGTTAACTGGCTAGTTGATGTCTTTGTCCCAGTGGTGTCTTGAATCTCTCATCTAGTCAAATTTTCTGTAACCTATGGTGCTTTTTGACAATAGTTTCCCAGCCTTTTCTACTTTACAAGCTTTTTATTAGCTTGCAATGCATGTACCTATGTATGTATGCTTGTATGTTCGGGAGGAATCTTGCAACTCAATTTTGAAGCAAATATCTGCAACCGATTTTGCTGAAATTTTGCAAGCATATGTATAAGCGTGACAATATGAAATGAAATGAAATGAAATGAAATGAAATGAAATGAAATGAAATGAAATGAAATGAAATGAAATGAAATGAAATGAAATGAAATGAAATGAAATGAAATCATTTATTCTGCAATTAGGTTACATGAACACTTTTGCAAGTTAAACTTTTTTTGAGCAGATGAGTTCGGCCTTTCCTAACTGGACTAGCCCTGAGAAGAAAGGACGAAACAAACTCAGGGATCACCGTCTCTTTTAAAGTCCAGACAATATGCAAAAGACATTATTTCAATAAAATAAATGCGATAATTACAATTTGAGTCACAATTACAATAATCAGTAAAGATAATAATTTTAAAAAAAATGACAACAATAGCAATACAATATTATAATGACCTTGAGCTCATCTCATGCTGGAGCTGGAAGGTGACCATAGGAACTCTGTAAAGAAACGTCGCAACATCATCAAGTTTGGACTCGTTTGATTCGTCTCGAGGCATTCCAGTAAAAGCTTGTTTTTAAAAAGATTTTTTAATATGATTTATTAGTTTCCCAAATTCACCCTTCCACTTGTCCCATTTAAATATAACACCTTTAATATGAACACTATTCATGGATTCTTGTTATCTTATATTTGTTATATGCATTCTAAATTTATATAGAACTAGTAGTAGTAACTAGAACGCGGCTCCGCCCGCGTGTATGTCGGTTATCGCGGCAAATAGTAGCCTATGTGTTATTCTGATGTATATGCTATATTACTGTAAAGTTTCATCCAAATCCGTTCAGTAGTTTTTGCGTGAAAGAGTAACAAACATCCATCCATACTTACAAGCTTTCGCGTTTATAATATTAGTAGGAAGCAGGATTTAGATGAGTTTCAGATATCCATACTAATATTATAAATGTGGAAGTAACTCTGTCTGTCTGTCTTACTTTCACGGCTAAACCATGCCGCCAATGAAATTTGGCTTGGAGATACTTTGATTCTTGAGCTTTCCATTCCTTGAGATTCCATAGGCTACTTTTATCGCGATAACCGACATATTATACGCAAAGTAAGTCGCGAACAGGAAGAAATCATTTATTGTGATACAATTGTATAAAGCACTTTATGCAATGGTTACTCAGTTCATATTTGATTGCACATGCGACTGGTTTATAAACACAACTTCTGTGTGGTGATCAAGATTGCTTTATTTATTTGTTACGAACATTGCTATTAATTAAAGTGTATTTTTAGTGTAAAAGACTAATTAATGTCATTATTCAAGTAAGTAATTTATTTTTCACAGGGTAGTGGTTATACCTTCACCCTAGTACGGTAAGGTCGTGATTTAGACAAATCGTCGATAAATCTCTTGGGATGAATAAATCAGATTCGTGAAATTATCAAAATATTAAAATAATTTAATTTGAAAATTCTAATTCTCAGGACCGGTATCACCGCTTGCTGTTAAAGTCCCTTATAGATAATGTTGAACTTATCGGTCAGACAACTACAGATTTCGGTTTTACAAGTCATGGATAGTGACTAATATGTAACGTATAAATATAATATAAACGTATCTCATCAATCTTTATCTGTTATATAATGTTATGTGGCAGATAACTATCTGAAATTATACCAAGAACTGGTGAAACTGGCCCTAAATCTCTCAAAAACTTATGATTGACTTGAATTTCGTATCTTTGCTGTGCCCTTAGACTAACCTCTCTACTTCCTAGCCGTTATTATTCCTAAGATTTGGGATCGGCTTAAGATTTGGACTAGTTCAACCGGTTTTACCTGAATATCAGTTTTTCCACGAAGCGACTGGCGTCGGACCTCCGCAACCCTGAGGGTGAACTGAATTCGAAGTTTGAACTAGTTGTCAGTATATTTGAGGGCACTGACTTCCCAATAACGATTGTCATAGGTGTTCATAACAATCAGGACCGACGGCTTAACATGCTCTCCGAGGCACGGAAGGGAAACACCGCCATCTTCCATACTCCGGGCTGCTATTAAGAATTTCTTGTAAGAAAAACCCAACAGCAATTCAATCCGGGAATCGAACCCGAGACCTCCTTATCCGCAGTCACTTACACTAATCACTAGACCAACGAGGCAGTTCAGCCCTTAAACTAACCTAAGCTAGCAAAATAATTGACAGAAAATGGCTTCAGGCAAATAACCGAAAATAATAGTTGAAATAACCGAATCTCATATTACCTATTAATTTCTAACAAACATTAGGCAACTCAATATTCTAAGCACCGACGCATCCAATCAACAAAAGAACGTATGAACAAAACCTGTCCATTACAACGGACAATGAATAGTTGGACGCTGCACAATGACGTCACATTTGGATGGGCGGTGGTTTTAATTTCACATCGGCAATTGTGCTCTAACGAGGCAGATGAACTAGAACGCTGACAGTCGCGAACACCAATCCTGTATGAGAGGTTAAAGGCACAGTGAAGAGCTACGCGTTTTCCGTTGTTGGCTTTTGCCTATTTTAACGATATTTATAATTCTTAGTTCACCAAAACCCATAGTATGTTAGTGTTTTGATATCGCAATTACAATTATTAAAGTAATTTAATTTTATGCGACTTAATAGAAGTTCTTTAAAAAAACTCTTTTAAATTGATTTTAAAATCTACGGGAGTTTAAATTCGATAATCACACTTCACACTAATATATAAAGGCGAGAGTTTGTGCGTATGTTTGTTACTTCTTCACGCAAAAACTACTGATTTGGATGAAACTTTACAGTAATATAGCTTATACATCAGAATAGCACATAGGCTACTATTTGCCCCGATAACCGATATACACGCGGGCGGAGCCGCGGGTAACTGCTAGTTCACCAATAAATTTCACAAATTTTGAAGTAACTGTTTGACTTACAATTATTAATATGTTGTGTTGTACTGTGTAGACTTAAAATATGGAATTTAATTTAAATAACGTGAATAAAGGAAATTATTAAACAAGGACAATGAGGAAAGGGAATAAAGAAATTATATTCAGAACAATAGATTGCATTAGATAAGATGATGAAATCGCTTTCCACAATATACACAAACGTTAAAAGAGTAAAGTATGCGGTTTCGGAGCGTATCAGCCGAACTCAACTTTTCTCGTTAACAGCGGGTAAAACCGCCTTAGTCTTGCGTTTTATTCATTATTTGATATCTGAACATCTGTCATCGGTTTTCTGTCTCACGATACTGAGGGGTGATAATTGTAAAATGCTTACAGGAATGAGTGACGGGTTGACATACGCCAAAAGATAACCGAATTTAAATTCATTTATGCTTTTCTGCTTTTATTATTAAAACTTATTCTGCAGTATCAGATAATAATTTCGAGATGAGAAATGGGAAGAGATAAACGAATGGTGATTTCGTTTTAGTAGTTTTAATTATTTAAATTTATTTTTGTTACAGGTTTACTAAGTCGGCAAACTGGCGCACATAAGTAAGTGAATTTCTTTTTAAGTAATTCTTCGCTTGGTTTATATTTTTTTTAACTTAAAGCACTAATATTTTTTGTCATTAACTAGGGAGCTATCTTAATATATAAATTGCTTTCCTTTTCATATTGCACACTTAATATTTTGTTATAAAGTGATAATTAAAGTGAGTTCAGTAGTAAAATTCTTTAAAATATATCGCAGAGTATATGATAAAAAATGTGCAAAATATTTAAAAATAGTAGGAAAAATATAGTGAAATATATGAAATATAGGTGTATTTAGCTTAAACGTACTCTAACATTGTAACAACATAACAAAAAAATGATAATAGGAAAATTATGTTCAAACATCGCTTAGCTAAAAAAAACTAAATATATCTATTTAGGCTGCCGTTTCAGACTACGGTGTGCTAAACGCCTTGGTTATAACCTCATAATTTAGTCCAAATTGTAAATAAAATAAATGTTCATATTTTTTTATTATTATCTTCAGTTTATTACAGTTTAATGGCGGTTACAGACCTACAGTTTTAACTGCACAGTTATAACTAAACAGTCTAACTGTTCAGTTACAACTGTGCAGTTAAAACTGAAGGTCTGTACCCGCCATAACGGATTTAAATTCTAAGTCTATTTCTACTACCTACGATGCTTTAATTTAAATGACCATATAATGTGTGGTATAATCTTTAGGATACTATGGCTAAGTTACCCTTTTTATGAGATTTTCATTTGGCGTATGGTAGATTTATCAAATGAAAATTATACGTATCACACTATAGGAATAACCACACTCTCATGATTGTAATCAGTCCATAGTTTTATCGTTCCGCAATCAATATGATTATGTAATAGATCGCTTAAACTACTGAAAATCCCAATTTGTATTTTAATGCATCTATCGAATGTCTAAAAATATTTTCTGTAAAATGCGATGCACCATTTAACCGACAGCTATCTAGTAGTCTAGTAACTAGGATCAAAAGTACAGCAAAGTACGCACGCTTGATAATTGTAATGGTCGATTAATAATAGGTCTTTACCTATGAAATTGCCGTTTTGTATGCAATAAGTGCAAGTACTTCTTTTTTCAAACTTTTTTATTTCTGTTATTCGAAGTAAGCACCCATGCAATCGACGCATCATTGCCAACGCATTGGCAGTTTATTGATGCCCTTCTTGTAAAAATTAGCTGGACGGGAGGCAACAAACTCTTCAAAGGCATTTTGTACTGCCTAGGAATTGAATTTTTTACCCACTACTTTTACAAATTTTGGAAAAAGTAATAGTCGGTAGGTGCAAGGTCTGGTGAGTATGGGAGATGAGGGAGAGCTTCCAACCCATGCTCTTGCAGCTTGGGAGACTTGCTTGGAGCTTGGAGCTTGGAGACTGTCTGTTGCGAACTGTACCAAATGATGTTGTCAGTTCAGTATCAGTATCAATAAACTGCCAATGCGTTGGCAAAGATGCGTCGATTGCATGGGTGATTACTTCGAATAACAGAAATAAAAATGTTTGAAAAAATAAGTACTTTCACTTATTGCATACAAAACGGCAATTTCATAGGTAAAGACTTATTATTTCTAGCATTAGCAATGCTCGTAGTAGATAAAACTCGTTTTATGATAGATTTTCTGACTGTTCTCTGCATACATATGCCTTACAAGGTTAGCCATAGAGTGACAGTTTAATCACAAATGATAGACGATAATGTGACGAATAAAGCGTTGTCTAATAAAATATGAACATAGAAATCCATGAAACGAACTACCAAACTATACAACTTTAGAAAATAGTCTTTGTATTCCATTTGACAGTATTAATGTTATAAGAGAAAAAAACATACCTGCAATTTAAACCCACTTTTTACGATTTAAAGCAAGGAATTTATTGATTAAACGCTTTTAAGGTCTTAATTCATTTGAATAAATAACGTCAGATTGAGCCGAAAACTTTGCTCAGAATAACGTCGCGAAGTAATTTATAAAACGTAATACTAACCGACCGGGGTGATATTAAACTTAAATACTATTTTGCATAAAGTTGTGAAAAAGGGCGAAACACCTGTGTGTAAGCGGTGTTTGTGGGCTCCGAAGATATCAAAACGGGATTTCAAGATGGCCCGTCTTGCCGAGAATGAAAAAAGTTTAAGACGAACCCCTCTACGAAATTCTCGCGATACGCAAAAAAAACAGTCGGATTTCGTTATTCTAAGCCTCTTATATTCTTAACACGGACGTGTTGCGAAAATTCTGAAATATACCTTTTTTACTGTGCGACAAAATGTAATTTAGCTTGTAACTTTTCACTTAGGTGGCGAACTCGGCAGATGGGAATGTAAGTTCAGGTTGTTTCCAAAACTTTTTTGGAATACTTCCAAATAAACCTCAGTGTATGGCCGGCTTTAGTCGGTATTTTATAAAAATGCACACTACTGTGTTATTTTCAAGTAATTTCACCGCTTTGCGAATTGTTGCATTAAAATTTTAGCCTTTTGTATCATTGTGTACTAACTTTTAATGCATTTTTAGAATACTGATTTAATAATTTGATTTTAGTGTTTACAATTTTAAAATAGGAACGAAAATGGTGGTGATTCTCTTGTTGTCATCACTAAACTAAAATTCACTCAAATTTGTTATTGGATTATATACTCTAATCTCATCCGCTTACAGTCGATTATTCAACACACATCTCAGCTGTCACTGTGTTTAGTTTTGTACCAAATACACATAAATCAGAAACAAACACACGCTTGTTTATTACTTGAAAATTTAATATTAAATAAAAATTAGTTAAATTATTCAACTTAGACCATATTTTTAAAAGCTTTTTATTGACTTGCAATGTATGTATGTATGCTTGTATATTCGGGTGGAATATTGCAACTCAATTTTGAAGCAGATATCTTCAACCGATTTTGCTGAAATTTTGCAAGCATATGTATACATTGTGACAATACAATATTATGATGACATGGAGCTGATCTGATGCTGGAGCTGGAAGGTGGCCATAGGAACTCGGTATAGAAACGTCGCAAAATCATCGAGTTTGGACTCGTTTGATTCGTCTCGAGGCATTCCAGTAAAAGCTTGTTTTTAAAAAGCTTTTCAATTAAATTTATTCTTTTGCTATTCTTGTGTTGAACGTTTTAAACGTGTGACGTAAAATTTAACATGTCGCTCTAAACTTAGACGCCGTCTAAATACATGCTGATTAAATTATCTACGTAATTATTTCTTGTTATTTTTATATTTAGAGTTTTGTTTAGTTTTTTTACTAATAAACAAGCGTGTACCTTTGATCAACTTTTAGTCGGTACTGAACTAAATATAGTGAAAGCTGAGATATTGAAAAATGGACTGTAACCAGATGAGATTAAAGTGTGTAATCCAACAACAAATTGTAGTGAATTTCAGTTTAGTGATGAAAACAAGGGAATCACCACCAATGTCAAATAACGGAGCCAACATTTATTACAGCTGAAAATTATTTTTGAAAATTAATGTAAGTTCGTTTCGTTTACATTATTCATTCAGTCGTATTTTTCATTAAAGAACACAGTTTCCATAGGACTGCAAACAGCTGGCAATTACTAATACAGTGTCTTTAGTCTTCTAAACTTGAAGATCACAATATTAGTTTCGGAAACCTTAAATATATAATTTGATATTAATAGTCAACTTTAAGAGAATTTCATTAACATTCTTACACCGCTATGGTTCAAATAACTATTTCGCCAGTTGAAATTACCAAAAAGAAACCATTACACGACTGTACGGAACTTGAGCGGAAGCGCAGACTTGGTTTTGAGGAATTCATAATTAAATTTCCTTTGTGCAAAAATTTTATCATTTAATTATTAGAAAGATGAAATTATTTTGTAGCATTTTGTGCTTGGAGACTGTAGTGATAGCTCGTCGTTTAAACAGCTCTAGGGAACAATTAAATTTAGTTAGTTTCCAGTTTAGTTGTACTTCAATATTAAATTACCGACTAAAAGAACAAACTATGCAGAATATCAATACTGAAAAGAGAAAGTAATCTATATGTAATAATCACCACCTTTTCCATAATCTATATCTATATATATAAAAGCGAAATACCACTCACTTATTAATCACGAAATCTCAGAAACTATAACACCTACAAACTTGAAATTTAGCAGGTAGGTTCCTTATAGGGTGTAGACATCCGCTAAGAACGGATTTTACGAAACTCCACCCCTAAGGGTAAAAAGGTTTTGAAGTAAGAGACTTGAAATTTAAAATGTATGCTCTATAGATGGTGTGGAGGTGTACTAATAATGTATCTAGCTTTACCGAATATTCTAAAAAAAAAATATTTGCAAATAACTAGCTGCACGCGTACGAAGTCGCAAGCGGCCGCTAGTTATTTATAAAGTTATCGTGACGTCCGCGACGTATAAGGTGGCCTACCATCTTGCCTTTTGACCAATAATAAGGTTAACATAATATTAAACTTAAAAATATCTACACAATATTTTTTTTCATTTTAAAGTTGTGAGTTTTGTATTTAGGACAAAGAAAAAAATATATAACAAAATAGGAACAAAACGCAGTCACCAAACATAAAGTATTTTTTAGACTTCACGCATTTAGTGAGCAAAAAGTCGTAAAGTTAGAGCCACGTCTATAAACGTCAGATGAAATTCTGCACCTTTATTTATTTGCGGGTAACATTTGCCAGACTTTGCGAGCTTACCACGAGTGCTTGAGTATTATCCTTAAAATTGTATTAAGCTCAGTACTTTGCTGGTTTTATTTTATTGCCATTTCAGTTTATGAGATTACGCGAGATGATTTTAGAATCAAGATAATTAATTACTTTTGAGTGTACCTTCCGCTTTTGGTTGTATATTAGCTTAAGATGTTCATTATAAGGAACTTTATTAATACTAGATCCGTAACATACAGACCGTTTTGCTTGTAAGATTTGCTTAGTATTTTTAACAGACTTCCAAAAAGGAGGTGGTTATGAAATCGACTGGATTTTTTGTATTTTTTTTATGTTTGTTACCTCATAACTTTCGACTGGGTGAACCGATTTTGATTTATCTTTTTTTATTTTCTTTCCGTGTGGTCCCATTTCAATTAGGTCCAGATTGAAGTCAGTTTTTTTTGTTAAAATTTGTGATTAGGTATTTTATTTTTATAAATCATTGCCTCTTAAGCTTCGACACAGCTGACTGCGCCAGTTGATTATTTTGTTTTGAACTATGAAGTTTTAAGACTACTTGTTAAATATTAGTTCTTAACTAGATCTATAAACAGTACTTTAAATATATCAAACGGGCACTTGTTAATTCTTAGGAAAAAAAAATAGACAGTTACTGAAATATTTACAGGGCAGATAAATGTGCACCTATGGCCTAGTGCTTAAGCGGTCGCCACGCCACTTTCTACTTTGCCAAATATTGTGGGTTCAAATCTCACATGGGTCATGTTGAAAATATTCATTTATCTATGTTGTGTATGTTTGTACCGTTCCTCTTGACACAGGATACATTCCTAATGCAGATGTTGCCTTTGAAAAAAATACAAAAAAGTGTGATAAATTTACATTAAGTCTCAACAGTAAACCTATTTTGGGCATGTTATTGAGTTGTATCCTCTTAATATTATAAACGCGAAAGTTTGTAAGTAGGGATGGATGGATGGATGGATATTTGTTACTCTTTCACGCAAAAACTACTGAACGGATTTGGATGAAACTTTACAGTAATATAGCTTATACATCAGAATAACACGAACTACTAGAGGTAGTAGAGCCACGCTGATTTCAGCACGAATGGAGCGGCTCGACCGGGGCGGTACTACCCTCGTACAGAAAATCAACGTAAAATGACCACGTTCGTGCTGTCGTGTTTCGTTGGTGAGTGCGAGACCGGAGGCCCAAATAGTCTAGTCAACAAGTTCCATACTTGTTGACTAGACTAAAAGATGCAGCAGCATAACTAGGCCGCCATGGTGTGGATCGCCATACTGCATTGTCTGCATTCGCAGTGAGTATGGCGACCAATACTCTTGGATTCTGCTTATGCTTTCCATCAGGCAGAGTAGAGTCATTTTGGCGGGCCATACATAAAAAAAAAACACCTAGGCTACTATTTGCCGCGATAACCGACATACACGCGGGCGGAGCCGCGGGCAAGTTGTTTAATAAATATTAAGGAAGTCCTTCCAATATTATGTATAATATGAAATAGCCTTTACAAATAAAAACTGAAGACTAAAATCGATAGAATCTCCTGTTGATGCCAACAGGGGTCGCAATAAAATTGCAGTTTGCAGTCGCAATCTCTAGGGATTGCTGGGAACAATCAATCCAAGCTGGAGCGTAATTTACTTTTGCCGCCTTGTAAATAAGAATCAAACATGGATGACGCATTTGAGCTTAGAGCCCTGGGGCTGGTTGGAGCAAAATGAACGGTTGTAAAAAATAAATTTTAAGTTTAGAATGTATTGAGGATGGGAACCTGAAGGCTCTCTCGTTGGATTTTTTTTCTTCTAGTTTATATTCAATACAAAAAATAAAATTGAAGTGTTTTTTTTTTCTTTTTAAAAAGACAACTCCCGCCCTAGGAACAAGTACTGTGTTGCGGGGGACTGTACAATCATACATGAAACGGACACAAAAATCACCCAGACACAGAACAACAATTTGTGGATCACACAAAGTGTTGTCCTACGTGGGATTTGAACCCACGACACTTGGCGAATTAGGAAACGGCGTGGTGACCGTGCAACCACTAGGCCAAACGTGCAGTCGTTAATGTGATATGAAAGGGAAAATAAATACGAGTTTAGACCAGTTTCACCTGTAAGTTATATTTGGTTGCGCGGTAAATCTTTTAACTTGAAAATGAAGTTTACAGAAAAGTTGCTGGTACAACTTTTTTGTAAAGCTTCCTGTTATTTAAACAATATTGCTTGACATTTAATAATTTTACTGTATAAACGGTTTCAACGTTATTTTTGAAAATATTTCTTAATTACGAGAAAATTTGTTGCAATATTTTATTGCAACGTATTGTTAGATTAAATATATTGCTAATATTGTTAATCGAAAGTGTTTGAAAAAAAGACGTGTGGCACTCGGGGACTGCCGCGGTAAAGCTATTGCATATCATTTTTTATCAACTTATGCAATTATAATTATTTATTTATTTTTAATTTATGCAGTAGTGTATGGCAAACATGAATAATTTTATACATTATATGACATAACAAATCTTCGTGTCCAAGGCAACGATTCGTCGCTCGAAGCAGCTCGTCTCGATCCGTGCGAGCTTCGGGTGTCAAGTTTTATTTTCGTTACGTTACGGAATTTCTTGATTCGGTCGCCGCGCTCAAAGGCCTCAAAGCCCGCGATAAAAGCTATGATAACTATGGCCTCGGCCATTTATGGTTTTAAAGTGAAAGGGGAACTTGTGAAATACTTTCCTCAAAAGTAGTTTATTTTTTGTGAGTTGCCAGTGAAGTAATTTCTAGCAGATATTTACACTAAATTCAGTAATGTTAATAAAATGGTAGGGCTAGTTACCAATCTTACTTTATAAGATTTTAATGCAACTTTCAGTAATAGAAAGAGTGATTCAAAAGGAAGGTTTATTTGGATAACTAGCTTCGCCCTGCGGTTTACTCGTTGTCGTCATTGTACATTTACTACACCAACCACGGGTAGCACCACGGAGCGAAGCTAGTTAGTCATAATATAAATAAATATTTCGGACATCTAACTCACAACGCCATCTAGTCCCAAGGTAAGCAGAGCTTGTGTTATGGATACTAGGACAATTGATATAAATACATATTATATACTTTTTTTTTTAAATAAATTCATATTATACATAGAAAACACCCAAACTCCGAAACAAATATTCGTAGATCATACAAACGTTTGGTCCAACCCGGGAATCGAACCCGAGACCTCAAGCACAGCAGTCGCATACGCTACCACTACGCCACCGAGACAGTCAGGCCATATGTATTTTGCATTTCAAAATTTGTAATCGAATCAGCATCTTTAGACGATAATTATTCTTTTTTTAGTTTCATGTACACGATGCTTTGTTTGTTGGATAAGTTTGGCCGATCGCTTCAAAATAAAAGCGAATTTTCGAACCTCATTCGATACACAAATTTACGGATTTTCCATCAGAAGATAATGGATTACTTCTATTAACTGTTTGTATATTTTTTGTTTACAGGCTACCAGTTCTTTTTTCATTTTCACAATTTTATTGCAATTGTGAGTGTAGAGGAATGTTACTGTAACTACAACGGCTGACAGGTTGATTAGTATCACAATAAAGGGGTACATGTTCTGTCTATTCATACATTAATCACTTATTGCAACATACGTACTGAATGTATTAGTTTAATCGATAACCCTTTGTTAGTATATCTATGTTTACAGCAATACATTGTTAATCTTATTACTATCAATATCTTATCTGTGGAAATATGTGAGGTTCTTGTTTTTTTTTTCGGACATCTAACAATCAACGTCATCTAGTCCCAAATTAGCAGAGTTTGTACTATGGGTACTAGACAGCTAATATAAATACATATTGAATAAAAAAATCTGAATTCATGTGTACATATCTATATATTATATAAGAGGAATTTTGAGGAATTTGCAAAATACCAAAATACCAAAAAAGCACTTGTTGACTAGACTAAATAACGAACACATAGAAATAAGAATTATCCAATTTGGTGCAGCTGATCGGATAATTCTTATTAAGTTATGCGCGTACATACATTTCGGTGATTCGTTTTTATTTATGTATTCATCATCTTATATCATCTTATATATTATAGATATATAAGATGTAAACATTTTAACGATAATATTTTAGTTCGAAAAGCAAATATAAAGTAAGCCTCGCCTTGAGCGTCTGTCTGTACAATAAACAAGCGCCCGTTTCATTACTTACATCGAAGCCTTAGAAAACAGACGGGACGGGGAGAAGCCATATAGTTGGCTACGGTAATGACCAATAATGGCGGTGAAATGTTTTCGCAACAGTTTTATTTTGCAACGATTTTATATAAAGCTTTCAAATTTTGTTGTCATCAATTTCATGAGATTAAGAAATTAAGCTATTTGCTAATCATCATCATCTGATGCTGACATGATCTTTTAGCAGTCATACTTCTGGACATAGGCCCATAATACCATAATACTTTTGCAATATTACCCATTGCACCTACCTCAAATGCAATTAAGAATAATGAAGGAAATTATAGTTTATAATAATAAGGGAATATTGTTCTCACAGATTTAAAATCTAACGGGTCAACGAACACACCCATCAAAATCAATCGTCGCTACGTTTACGCTACGCTTGTAAAATGCAATCAATTATTCTCCCGATTCGCGAATCGAACCAAGTGCATATGTAATGATGTAAAGCAAAGAGGTAGAAACATATTTACATTTGCTACGCAAATTACATAACAAAATTCCTGCCTCCGTAGCACAGTCTCTTTAAGCTACGCCGTAGTGAATTGCTACAAAATTTGCCGTCATAATAAATCGAGGTTGAATTCAAACTTAGTACTTACTTAGATTATTATTAATAGACAGTTCTACGATAGTACGAGTATAAACGGTATATTCGCGTAGTTAGCCATTCCAATGCGATGGAACATTCCAATGGTCTAATATATTTGTAGATACGGCGTACCTGCATTGTTTAGAATAATGGTTAGTGTAGTAGTGAATCTGAGTTTTAATTTCGACTTCACCTAACAGTAAAGGTTTTTTAACGGCTAATATTGTTTATCAAGAAAGCTGGATCATCAATAAGTTTGGCATTACCTAAACAATGTCATAAAAAAGAAACATCCCTGTTCTAGTCATTTAGATTTATCTTCTTTATATATAAAAATGAATTGCTGTTCGTTTGTCTGGCTAAAACTCGAGAACCGCCGGGCCGATTTAGCTGATTTAGGTTTTGAAATGTTTGTCGTAGTTAAGGGAAGGTTTATACGGTGAGAAAATATGGAAAAATTGCGAGGAAGATAATAAAAACATCAATTTTCTTTTGCCCATATAAACTGTTCTACCAACTTTCCTGTCAAACTTTTGACTGTCAAATTGAAGCACTCATTATTATCAAGGGTTTAAAATAGACACCATATATTATTACACGAATCAAATTAAGGGTTTTAAATAGACACCACATATTATTTATATATTATTATCGCGTAATTTAATATTATTATTTTGATGGTTGTTATTGTTGGTTAATTTAGAAACGAAATTTTTGTCATTGTATTGACATAATATTATTTTTATGGTTGTCACTGTTTAGAATCCAAATAAAAAAGTCTTTATTGTGTCATATCTATAGAGGTCATATCACAAACAAAATAAGATAACACTGTAAATAAAATTAAAACGCTGTTTTGTTGGAATGCGAAAAAAAAATTGATCTCAATCATCTGTCGAACGTTAGACGAAAGGTTATAAACACAGGCTATTTTTTGCACTACGGCATATAAAGTATCTGTCATTTTATTACCGTTATTAAAATCTTCTATCAATTTCTTCTATCAATTATCTAGAAAATGCCAAGGCAAAGACGAACTGACATAGGCCGTCGAAGTCAATCAAATGTGCGACGAGCTACCTCACATGCAACCGCACTAATGGCCAGCGAGAGACGTATGATGATAACATTAGTATTGCTATGGCAGAATTGCGTTCGGGCACAGCAAACAACAACAGCGAGCACGACGCAATGAAATCGAGTGGTACCGCAGAAACAGTGCTCCTGTGAACCTGGAACGAATAGCATTCCAGTAGTGCAAATCGCGGATTGTGGAATCCGCAAGTAGATTATTGTGCCGACAAATCCGTGACAATTGGGGAAATGACAATTATTTGACAATATCGTAAAGCGTTAAAATACAACGGTGAATCTACTGGATTATGTTGTGCTGGTGGTAAAGTAAAATTGCCACAGTTGGTTCCACCACCAGATCCATTACGCTCTTTACTTTCTGGGCATTACTTTAAACATTTCTTGGCCAATATCCAAAAATATAATAACTGCTTTTAGTAGAGGATACAATAAGGAACGACCTTCATCCATCTGTTTATTGGATGAAAAGTATTTAATATCAAATTTAATATATTAAATTATATATCGCGGGTGGGTTGGCTAAAAAATTCCTGGCCAAACTATTATTAATCAAAAATTAAAAAATGACTTTTTATTAAACAGTGTACCCATGAGTTTAACGAATAAATTTAATACCAACGGAAAGTATAAAGCCTATAGAACATACAAACCTTGGGTTGTCTATTCGTTTCCTGGCATAGCTACTGGTTGGCACGTATAAACATGTATGTCGATATTAGTTAATTGCACCCATTTGTTCAATAAATAAGTTTTATATCAAATTAATTGCTATTTCATTGCGAATACGATGATATATTGTTGTCTGCCTAAAACCTGGCCGTAATAACGGTTGTCGAGTTTTGAAAAGTGAATGATTTTGATGCGAATGGAAACTTGCGACAAAGAGGTCATCCATGTATAGCGATACACTAGTTAATGCTAAGCATTATTTTTAACCGACTTCTTGTAGTCATATTAACCTATTATATTAGCAACCGAAAGTATAAGGCCTATAGAATATACAAACCTTTGGTTGTCTTTTTGTTTCCTGGCATAGCTTTGGTGTTGCAGGTGTCCATGGGCGGCAGAAATCGTTTACCATCAGGCGATACGTCTGCTCGTTTGCCCGCCTATTCCAAATTTGGGTTGGGTTGTTATTTTCACCCATTTGTTTAATAAATAAATTTTATATCAAAATAAGCGCTGTTTCATTGCGAATACGATGATATAGTGTTGCCTGCAAAAAATCTGGCTTAAATAACGGATGTCGAGTTTTGAAAAGTGATATTTTTTTTGTTTTTCAAGAAAGCAAATAAAAATTAACAAAGTGAATAATTTAAATTTGACTGCACGGTTAGCCTAGTAGTTTAAGCGGTCACCACGCCGCTCTCTACTACGCCAAATGTTGTGGGTTCAAATCCACATGGGACATCACTTTGTGTGATTCGCAAATTGTTGTTCTGAGTCTGAGTGTTCTTTGTGTCCATTTAATGTATGTTCATAGAGCGAGAGTTGTCTTAATTATATACTGTAATGTCACATATAATACTATTTAATAATTATTTTATATAAGAAAAACTTTTCAAAACTCGATAACCGTTATTCAAGCCAGTTTTTTTGCGGACAACCCTATATCATCGTATTCGCAATTAAGCAGTGTTTATTTTGATATAAAATTCATTTAATCATCAAATGGGTGAAAATAAATAATATCACATACCTTCCTAGTGTATACTACATCGTATACACAATATACTACAATATAATACTACATCGTACAAACCTCTTAAAGTTATGACTTTTGTTGATTTATGGTACCATAATTGTTTGATAGATGGAGTGGTATAAATGAGTCATTTTATACATTGCGGTGTTAATATAAGATTGGCAACAAGTGAATGACTACCACATTATGTATTATTATTTTTGTCCATTAAACAGACTTGGAGCGTACCTCCAAGTGGGAAACCTGTTTTTTTTTCATTTATCCCTAACCACTTAGTTTCCCAGAGGTTAAAAGTTTCCATTCGCATCAAAATTTAACTTTCAAAACTCGACAACCGTTATTCCGGCCAGGTTTTTTGCAGACAACCCTATATCATCGTATTCACAATTAAACAGCGCTTATTTTGATAAAAAAAATATTTATTAAACAAATGGGTGAAAATAACTAATATCGACATACGTGTTTATACCTGCCAACCAGTAGCTATGCCAGGAAATAAATAGACAACCCAAGGTTTATATGTTCTATAGGCTTTATACTGTCAGTTGGTATTAAATATATCCGGTAAACACTGTGTAATAAAAAGTCACTTTTTAATTGTTAATTAATAAATAGTTTGAACAGGATTTTTTTAGCCAACCCACTCGTGATATTTTATTTTATATATTAAATTTGATATAAAATAGTAAAGGTAGTAGAGCCACGCTGATTTCAGCACGAATGGGCCGGCTCGACCGGGGCGGTACTACCCTCGCACAGAAAATCAACGTAAAATGACAGCGTTCGTGCTGTCGTGTTTCGTTGGTGAGTGCGAGACCGGAGGCCCAATTAGTCTAGTCAACAAGTACCATACTTGTTGACTAGACTAAAAGATGCAGCAGCATCACTAGGCCGCCATAGTGTGGGTCTCCATACTGCATTGTCTGCATTCGCAATGAGTATGGTGACCACCACTCTTGGATTCTGCTTATGCTTTCCATCAGGCAGAGTAGAGTCATTTTGGCGGGCCAAACATAAAAAAAAAAAAAAAAAAAAAACTTTTCATCCATTAAACAGATGGGTGAAGGTCGTTTCTCTACGTATCTTAGACCATTTCAAATGACGTCGTTCGGCGCAAAGCATATTGTACAGAAATATTTCATGCCCACTTTCAAGGTAGTATATATATAACTATATACTAATATTTTTACTATATAATCCCCCCAAGACGAGTCAAGTAAAGCGCAAGGGCACTACCTACCTTTTCTCGAAGTGCTTCGTCGTTTCTTTGAACCCTCATAGCTTTGGTTTCCGATATACCAGATAGTTCAAATTTTCAGGATATGGTGTCAATAATAGACTAATTAAACATACAAAGTTTCAATTGCATAGCTACGATACTTTAGATTTTATTGATAACTAAAATACACCGATTTCGTCACTGACACACTGATGATCATCAAAACTGTTAGGGTACTTCCTGAAGTGCTAGAGAACTGAAATTTGGTGTGTAAACTAAGTTTAGTATACAAGCAATAAAAAATTCATAAAATTACTTTTGCTCCCCAACCCCCAAAATTCGGGGGTATTATTTTGTATGAGACTTTCAGTAATTTTTATGCTAGATGTTAAAATTTGGATATACGGACTTTTTCGAAAGAAGAAAGAATATGTACTTACAAGAAATATATTCCAAAAAAAGAAAAAATAAGCAATTAAAAATACTGCCATAAGCTACTTATAAAAAGAAATGAAATCCTATCAACAACATTTTCACGTAAAATGTTGCTAAGACGACTGAATATGGCTTACCCTGTGAAAAAGATATCAGATCTCATGTAGAGACAAGCTTCTGAATCTACAAGCCCTAGCTTTACCAACCCTAACTTCACAAACTCTACGTCTCAGTAAAAATGTATGGCTTGGCTGTTTCGTTACTTCAGAAATTAAATATTTGCATAACACATTACTTCAGAAACTAGATATTTGCGAACATAAAAAGCGTTCGTTTCGCCTTTGTGACGGTAGCAAAACAACAAAGCCATAAATTTTACAGACATGTAGAGTTTGTGAAGTTACGGTTGGTAGAGCTAGGGCGTGTAGATTCAGAAGCTTGGCTCTACATGAGATCTGATATCTTTTTTTTATAGTATAGTTGGCAAACGAGCAGACGTATCACCTGATGGTAAGCGATACCGCTATCCATAGACACCCGCAACACCAGAGGCGTCACAAGTGCGTTCCCGACCTTTGGGGGGTGGGGAAAAGGATGTGGGGAGGGGTATGGGCCTCCGGTATCCTCACTCACTCGGTGAAAAACAGCGCAATCGCTATTTCACACCGGTTTTCTGTAAGGCCGTGGCTTCACTCCGGTCGAGCGGTCGAGCGGCTCCGGAGAGCCAAGCTTCATGCCGAAGCTTGGCTCTCCCACGGATAAGATCTTTTTCACAGGGTAAGCCATATGCAGTCGTCTTGGCAACATTTTACGTGAAATGTTTTTGGTGGGATAGATAATTATTTTTGATAAAATTAAAATTAGTATTTGTATCACAAATAATAATTTAACAAGATAATTGCAAATACAAGGACAAATTTATCACCGACTGGTAGCACTGCTGCCACTGCCAGATGTGGACCATCAATTTTTACAAATTAATTTTTTGGGCAATCAAGATGCGGAAGTTAAAAGGCGTGCTCATAATCCAACCGAACCGTAAAACGAACCATTGTCCAAGAACTGCAAACGTTTCTTCATCAGAACAATAATTTAGTCAAAATGTTCAAAAAGGCATTAGATCGTATGTCATCGGACAGCTATAATATTGTAATCAGAGCTGACAAAACATCTGCTGGTGAGCATGCAAGGAGGTTTAATTCACCGACAATCGACGAAGTGGCTATTGTCGTTGTTGAAGAAAATGTGCAGTCTAGAGGTATCGTGCTTCATCGTCGGAACAATGAATTGAATCGTGTGTCTGAAACGCATAGGTCTGATGACGCGTTACAATATCCATTAATCTTCTGGCAGGGAGAAGATGGATATCATTTTAATATCAAAATGGTTAATCAAGTAAATGGTAATGATATTGATAATATTTTTAAAATTCAGTATCAGTGTATCTACACACATCAAAAGTGTCTAGGGATCAAGCATTTTTATGCGGATTTCTTGAGATTGAGATGTGGCTTTGGCCCTGGCCTGCTCAGTCGCCAGACTTGAACCCGATTGAGCATGCATGGGATATGCTACAGAGAAGAGCTCTGCCGAATATGGAGGGTATCCAGTCGCAAGAAGACCTTTTTTTGTTGTTGCAACGAACATGGGCGGCCATTCCACAGCGTGTTTGGATGAACTCATTTTGAGTATGCCAAACCGATGTTCTTGTGTTGTTAGTGTTCGCGGTAGAAACACGGATTATTAATTGTTTAAGTTACCTAATAAAATTTTAAAGAAAACTGTTATTTCAGTCTTTTTTTCGAACTTTAATGTTAGTGGTTCAAATGTCAAAAATCCCTTTATTAGGAAAATGGCAAATTTCTTTATTAATGCAAAGGTGACTTGGTTTATCGTTACTGTGACAAACGGAAACACTTTATTTGATGAATCCTTAAAGAAAATTTTAATTAATATCAATCAGGAGAAAATTTATTGCAAAAATATATGTTGATCCCTAGACACATATGTTGATCCCTAGACACTTTTGATGTGTGTATATATATAAAAATGAATAGCCGAAATGTATGTACGCGCATAACTTCCGATCGGCTGTACCAAAATCGACTGCAAGGTTGGCCTAGTGGTTTAGGCGGTCGCCACGCCGCTTGCCAATTCGCCAAGTGTTGTGGGTTCAAATCCTACACGGGACAACACTTTGTGTGATCCACAAATTGTTGTTCTGAGTTTGGGTGTTAATTGTGTCCGTTTCATGTATGTCTGCAAAGTCCCCCGCGACACAGGATGTTTATTCCTAACGCGGGAGTTGTCTTTTAAAAAAAAAAAAAAGATTCTTTTTTTATGTGTTCGTTTTGGACAAGGTTTGTGTATAAAAAAAAATAAAAGATGGCGGGAATATTTTTTTTGTCCGTAACGTGAAGCTGATATTAAATATGGCGGTACGAAGTTCGCCTGGTCAGCTAGTTTTTAATATTATTTTACCGAATTTTATTTTAATTTTTTTATATCTCAGTTCACTACTGAACATAGGCTTCTTCATGTAATTACAATGAAATCATTATTTATATTATAACATAACTAAATTCATAAATAACATAAATGCATTAGGTCTTCCTCAGTTAGAACCTGGAACTCACTACTAGCGCACGTGTTTCCCTCTCACTATGGTCCCGAGTCCTTCAAACGGGGTGTGAAATAGCATCTCACTAGGCTGCCAAAATGTGCGTCACCAAGCTACATTGTCCATATTCGCAATAAGGATGGTGACCACCACTCTTGGATTCTGCTCGTGCTTTTCATAAAGCAGAGTAGAGTCATTTTGACAGCTCTTATAAAAAAAAGTACAAACCAAAATCACTTTACGCATATCTTTTTCCCGACTTCGTGTAACACATTTCAGGTATAGAATATCTTAGCCATTAAATCAGTGCATAATGTTTTAAATAAATAAATTTCCGTCCTTTTTCACTAAACCATTCTCCTCTATACACATCTTAATCACACACTTCAAAGACCAGCTAATCCATACTTATATTATAAATGGGAAAGTAACTCTGTCTGTCTTTCACGGCCAAATCACTGCACCGATTTCAATGAAATTTGGCATGGAGATACTTTTATTCTTGAGGAAGGACTTAGGCTACCTGTTGCTGTGATAACCGACAAACCCGCGGGCGGAGCCGCGCGCTAAAGTAAGTGCTATACATTTGTATTCGCTTAAGCTTATTTAAGCAATTTACATAATCAATCCATCTCAGCTCTCTATATGAAAAATGAAAACAACACCCTGTCTAAATAATATGAGAACCGGTGGTTCCCCCCAACCGTGACGTCAAAATGACGGCCCGTATGATTGATTACATCATTTTTTGTCTCACTCTCCCGCTTTATTGAAATTGATGGCTTGTTCACAGTGGACGGACCATAGATAGTCGTTCAGTAATCGTTCCAAATTTGAGTGTTATTAATGATTTTTCTTTTTCTTTTTTAATCATCATTAGTGAAATGTTTATGGTACAAAAGGAGCTCGTTACGTTTTCAATTAAGTTTGCTTCTGTGATTGTAGTAGGTATGTAGTAGTAGTAGTAGTATGTAGGATATGGGGAGAATATTACGAAAAAGTTTACATAACCGAGTATCTTTGACATGGTTAGTAGTACATTTCCAAACGAGATTTGTAATATAAGACGTCTGTGGAAAAAAATATCAAGATGAATCCAAAAATAATATTTTTCTAATACCACTAAGTTGGTAAACAAAGTATCCTAGTATTATGTAGTGCTTAGAATAAATATCAAAAAATTATTTGGTTAAATTATTATCAAAACGTGTAAGGTTTAGACCAGTATACGTGCAGGACATCATTCTAGAAAAATAATCAGACTTGTAGTAATGATAATATATGTAGGTGTATAGAAAATAAAGTAAGTCCACAGTATACAAGTGAAGGCACGAAAGTTTATTTTTGAAATTACACACACAGAAGTTACACTACAATATAGAAGGAGTAAAGTATTAAGAGAATAACAATAATATAGAACAATATAAGGATAATTAATTTAGCGCGGCGAGATACTATGATAACAGCGTTAGGACCGGGACGGTACTGCCTGACCTCATATTGGCTCATATAAACATGAGCGGGTAGTCGCGCAACAATATGATAGTGCCGGCCCGCACTCGCAGAGCGCGCGCCAGCCGCCTGATACTATGTAAACAAGTACATACAAACAAAATCTGTTTGTACTTTTAACAATTTTATTTTATTTTAAGTAATTTATTTCAAATAGTTTTAAGGTGATTTAAATCTACGCTATATATTATTATTATAGAGGTAAAGTTTATGTGTTTGTATATTTGTTAAATTGTAAGGGGTAATCTCGGGATCTACTGAACCGATTTTGAAAATTCTTTTACCAATAGAAGGCTACGTTATTTGGGAGTGACGTAAGCTATATAATAACCCGAAAAGTGTATAGACTTTTTTGTGGTAGCTGAATTTGCAAAGTAAGTCGGAGAAAAAAATGTTTACCGCCCAACGAAGTGGGCACGGGTCAGCTAGTTGTATAATAGGTCTTTACCTATGAAATTGCCGTTTTGTATGCAATAAGTGAAAGTACTTATTTTTTCAAACTTTTTTATTTCTGTTATTCGAAGTAATCACCCATGCAATCGAAGCATCTTTGCCAACGCATTGGCAGTTTATTGATGCCCTTCTTGTAAAAATCAGCTGGACGGGAGGCAACAAACTCTTCAAAGGCATTTTATACCGCCTCTCGGGAATTGAAATTTTTACCCACTAAAAAGTTGTCTAAATTTAAAAAAAAAAGTAATAGTCGGTAGGTGCAAGGTCTGGTGAGTATGGCGGATGAGGAAGAGCTTTCAACCCCAGCTCTTGCAGCTTGGAGACTGTCTGTTGCGCAGTATGGGGTCGCGCGTTGTCGTGAAGCAGCTGCAAGAGTTGTGGTTGGAAGCTCACCCTCATCATTACTTTTTCCAAAATTTAGATAACTTTTTAGTGGGTAAAAAATTCAATTCCCGAGAGGCAGTACAAAATGCCTTTGAAGAGTTTGTTGCCTCCTGTCCAGCTGATTTTTACAAGAAGGGCATCAATAAACTGCCAATGCGTTGGCAAAGATGCGTCGATTGCATGGGTGATTACTTCGAATAACAGAAATAAAAAAGTTTGAAAAATAAGTACTTTCACTTATTGCATACAAAACGGCAATTTCATAAGTAAAGACCTATGATAATACTAGATATGAGGAATGAATATAATTGTCACAAATAATAATAATTAATATAATACACAGAAATAAGTGTAGGTAATAAGTCACTACAGACTAGCTCAAGATTTTTTCTACTGACAATACGTTTTTTTAAAAAGAATCTTATTTAGAATTCAGCACGAAGACACAATCTAAACAAAACTTTTTTTATCAACAAAACGTAACGAGCTAAGAGCTCGCTAATTAGTTAGATAAATACGCACTAATTAAAACAGTAAATAAAATATCGTCCCCCGGTTTTTCTTGATTCTACTGAGTGTTGCCCGTTGTGTCATTTCTATTACGTAGAAAGCTAATAATATCTTGAAGTACGACAAAAGACGAGTTTTATTAAAAGTGTATCTATTAATTGCTTCGTAAAAATGTTGTGTGATATTGTTAAGAAACTTATTAAGAGGCCGTTCTACTCAGTTTTGCACAGACAGGCCTAAGTTAGAAGCATATAATTATTATAATACTAACTGCCCTGATAGACTTCGTTCTGTTAAAAGCCTGTCGCATTTCAATGGAAAAAAAAAAATAAGTGTTGTTTAACTATTTTCCTAACGTTTTTTCTGTCCAAAAGAACCTTTTTTATGCCTTAACGAATATATTTTAAAAAATAACCGAATTGGTCGAGCGGTTCTCGTGTTATGCGGTTATCAACACATTTGGTGATTCATTTTTATTAATATAGATAAATAGATTGTCTCATAAAATATA
Organism: Diaphora mendica; assembly: GCA_949125395.1. NCBI lineage: Eukaryota > Metazoa > Arthropoda > Insecta > Lepidoptera > Erebidae > Diaphora > Diaphora mendica. Next base: position 23,329,711 of record OX421319.1, read on the forward strand.
TTTGTGGCATTTAATAATTCGATAGGTATATGCTCTCATAATGTTTATTTTAAGAAAATAATTGCTTATAATATTCATAACGGTAGTAGAGCTACGCTGATTTCAGCACGAACGGGCCGGCTCGACCGGGGCGGTACTACCCCTACACAGAAAATCAACGTAAAATGACAGCATTCGTGTGTTTCGTTGTAGAGTGCGAGACCGGAGGCCCAAATAGTCTAGTCAACAAGTTCCATACTTGTTGACTAGACTAAAAGATGCAGAAGCATCACTAGGCCGCCATGGTGTGGGTCGCCATGCTGCATTGTCTGCATTCGCAATGAGTATGGTGACCACCACTCTTGAATTCTGCTTATACTTTCCATCAGGTAGAGTAGAGTCATTTAGGCGGGCCATACATACAAAAAAAACTACACCAAATCACATATTATCTACTAGTAATAACCAGATCCACATTTTTAAATAAATTCCAGTATAAAATAAAAAATCGAATTATATCGCATCACATTCCATAAGTATCGATTACAACGTAATTCGATGCCACACTCGATTACACAAATTCCTACCGCAAGGGGTGACCAAATTTTGATGAAAAAAAACAAATCTAAATGACTCACGTCCCCTAACTCTAATAATATATCAAACTATACGCACGAACAGGCCACTCTATGAACCAAACATGGCAACTCGAGCGAGAAATTGATTCAAAAATATACCGTCAAATTGAATAGCGACATAAGTGAGTTATACCCTCAAACGTTTTTGCCTTCACTACCGTGACCCTACATTGTTTTACACAGCGGGTTTTGTAATCTGCTTGCTTATTGCCTAAAGGAAGAATACTCACAGTCAGATGCTAAAATAATTGAATTGTTCTTCAGAAAACGAACAATGCAAGCAGACAGGTTGGGTAATAAGTGGTTTTGAAGTTCCCCATTTGGGATACAATGGTCTCGCAACCATCACAATTTGGTAAGTGAAAACAGGGCTTAAGTTTGATACCAATTAAAACAGCACTAGTTCTACTAGTAGGTACATCTATACGAATATTAAAAATTCCAAAGAAACTTTGTCTGTCTGTTCCACTTTTACGGCTAAACCGCAGCACCGATTTCAATGAAATTTGACATGAAGATACTTTGATTTATGAAGAAGCATATAGACTAATATTTGCCGACCGACATTACAAACACGCGGATGGAGTCAAGGGCAAAAGCTAGTTAAATAGTAACAAATATATATTAACAAATTATATTACTGTAAAAGCTTATAAAAATATCTAATAACTTTGAAAAATATATCTTTTATATAAAAAGTAAAAATTTTACTGGGAATTTGCTAAAATATATAACAGTTTTTAAAATAAAGAGGTTGTTGTTTTCCCCTCGTAAAATCACTAATTAAATTGATATGCGCCATTAATTTAGTTATAAAATTGCACTCTGTAATAAAACATCAGTCAGCTATGATTGAAAGTTGCATTTTTTATGGTATAGACCAATGTAGATTAACTTAATTATGAATATTAAATATTTATCACAGACAGCAATGTATTTAAATCAACAGAATTTATAATCATCATCATCAATCTACCGCAGTCCACTTCTAGCCATATATCTTTCCTATTCCAGGCCACTTTAACCGATTTTGAGCTTGTCGCATTCAGGCCTTGCCACTGACAGCCAACCATATTGCGCAAATCATTGTTCCACCTGGATTATGTGTATCCTAGATTACGTTTACCGAGAGACGCAGTCTCCACTTCAGAACTTGTTTATCCCAATATTTTTTTGTCCATTTATTTCAATTATTGATTATCTTAAGTTAACTTGACATAGTCTATATAACTTACCATATATAGTTATTAATACTCCATATCTTTTCAGGCGCTTCTAACCCTACAGTGTTTATTAGGCATGTATGTATGTAATTATTGTCATCATTGTTAATGTTACTCGTTTTTGAATAATATAATTGATAAGTTTTGAAAATAAAGTAAAAAGCCCAACCAACCCTATTTACGCTACTTCAAATTCTTTTGTCACTCTATGGTAGTCGATACCCTCCCAAAAGTTTTGTAAAGAGAGTGGTTTCTTAATAAACTTCAACCTCTGTTCCCCTTGATGGCCAGTTGGCCCGCCAGGCATGATCACCTCGCCTGGTCGGAGGATCCTCCCTTTGTGTTGGAGGGACATGACACCCGTTCCTCCACAGTACCATATTGTGTTCTATGTTTTTAATTAGTAATGTGATATGAATTAAACCACCAAGGAGTCTCTTGTTTAAAAAGACGGGCGTTAATAAATAGAATATTGAATAGCTTCATTTCTATGACAAGACAATAAAGAAATAGAAGTTATCTATATTTCTAATCGGTCTATAAAACACCATATCAAATTCTAATATAAAATACTATCATACCTCCCGTCGTCAATATCATATTGACTATAGACAACGCACCCTCGCTCCTTCCCCTTACAGGGTTGCAAGAAATCAATACTCCTTTGGAAATTTTAAACTCACGTTACTAAGAATTTTTGAAGGGTAGTTCAACATAATAGATAGGGTGTATAACCGGTATTAACCGGTCGGCACTGGTTTAAACTTGATTAAAGCGGACATTTTGATGTTTTGACTCGCTCGTTTGTATCGATAAGTCAGGATGAAGGCGGTTTATGAAAGGGTTTTTGAAGATTGATCTCTTTGATCTCTTCGAAATAAATCTATTATAGTTAGACTTTAGGATTTGACGGTAATGTCCAAATTAAGCGCAAGGGAAAACCTCAAACTAAGGTTATACTGTTTAGCATACAGTAAGTAAAATATCAAAATTAAAGAGCTTTCTCTTGTTGTATGTATCGTCTGTAAAACTATTAGGAATAATAGCATTAAAATATTGCTTTGTTGTACACCAGATTAATAACAACGGTTACTTAAAACTAGGAAATACAACCATTTTACGATTAGGTGGGTGGCCTCAACTTTCGTACGATTAAATACATTTCTCTAAACTTATTAAAAATATAATGCTGCGGTAGAAGAAAAATACTATTTTATTTCATGCTATATTATACATGATATGGATTTCACGTTGTATGTCATGTAATAAATTAGTTTAAAAGGTTGCTCTTACTGTTTCACTCTGCTTGGTGCACTGTCCAATATTACGCACATCATCCTAAAAGCGTCCATATTTTTTATAGTTACACTAGCTGACCCATACAACTTCTTCTGCGTATGTTTTCAATCGTGCTCGGCTCCTATTGGTCTAAGCTTGATTTAAACTATCCTATCTTAGACACGCCATCATTACACATATTATAATAAATGTAAAAATTGGTAATAAGATTGAGGCAATGTAATAAGATAATAATTTATAGTTTTTTAATATCAATATACCATCTTCTTAATCATGTTAAATTTCAACAGCCTACTGCAAGAAATTATAACTAGACATAGTATACCTATAAAAATAGTACAGGATAAGCCCCAAAGTTCCTGAAATTTCCAATCAACTAATGTATCTGAAGCCCAAACGCAGAATACCAATTAATGTTCTATAATGTATTATGGTCGACAAATTAATAATCAGCCTTTATAAAGCTTCACAATAGGGTCAGATTCTTTCGCTGTATGTAACGTTAGCAGAAAAATCAAATTATTTCGAATATCCAGTCAATTTCGTTATTCTAGATGTGCATATTGTGCATGGCGTTTACGTAGTGTCCTACATGGTCACAATTTGAAGTTTCGATTCTAGAATGTTTAAACAATATTGTCGAGTGTTACTGTCTACTTTCAACTACATTATTGACGCTATTAAGTTTGACTTTCAATCGATTAAAACAACTAATTTTCAAATCAGGTGTCAGCAACGATTGATGCTTCTGAATCTACTATGGTGTCAGATTGCCGACAAAACAAGTATGCGTAACGTCGTGTCTTCTCGCAGATTAAACTAGAACACAAGTAGGGTATGCCATTGTGTTAACTGCGTTCGTCGCGTTCACAGCGTCACATCGTTATCTTCGTCTTAGTGATCGATTAAAGAAAATATTTTGGTAATAGACTGAAGAGAGAATTTACGAATACTCTTATTTTTCCTTCATGGTATGCATCTAGCAACTGATTTTACTTAAATGGCGAGCAAGTTAATATCTTATAGTAGATAAATAAAAAAGATATCAAATTTAAGCAACATTGCAATGGACGATTGCAATTACACCTTTGATATGAGCTTATCGGAATCTAAATGCAATAGTTAAATTAAACAGGAGAAGTTTGGTAAGTTGTGACTACGGTTGGTATAGTACGATCGAAATAGCGGTGACTACAAAAATTCAGTCCAATAAAGCCCGATTTACACATGTCATAATTTAAATAAAGTTATGTTTTTAACCATAAGTAAAAGTGTAAGTAATGCAATAAAAGCATGCGTGGCAAATACATTCCGAAATTTACCACTGCACCAATTGATTCAAAATTATTACAATCTCTGTATATACAGCCAAAGTTTGGAGAATTTGTGCGCAGTAAAGATGAATTTCGATAAATTATGCCGCTTTTTACGACACTTGTCGAATTCTCATCTGTTACAAACTTGACCGTTATGACAACTGTTTGGAGACCCAGCTGAACATTGGAACAAATGGGGTATTTTGTGTGATCTATTGAATATTTATGGTTCTCAGTATTTACAAAGAGCGTAGAGTTTTTAAATTAGAAGATTTGTTTTATTTTGAAGTAACTTGATTTACTTTCGTTACTTTTCCAAAATATTTTTCACAGATTGATAATATATGTTTAAATTGATTAATTATCTACAAAAAAAATATTCAGTAGGTATTGTTTTGTTAAACTAACAAAAACTACAGACATCGATTGGAGAACAGAGCCAGCTTTTCTTAGCATTTCATTGTGTATGTACTTTGAGGTTAAAATATAATGCTATGTTATACTCGTATGCTAAACCATGATAGCAATGAATTCTGTGTTATAAGACACATGAGAATATCAACTTAAACCCTACTTATCTGAAACAATTAAATATCCTTAGCAGGCTGTTATTCAAGAAATTTACGTTGGTCACAGCGATGAAAAAAAGCTTATCGAATGAATTTGTAGCAATAGATGATTCTTAGGTATCATGCAAATAAACAACTTTATTTAATTGAGGTGAAATGAAAAAAGTAAATAAAAATAATTAAAAATTAATATCACAAGTAGAGTTATCGATCTGATGTTTGTTTAGGGTGCACGAAAAGTATAGTAATTTAAACTTTATTTCCGTGTTGTGAGAGTAGCTAATAACTTAAGAACATATGCAAAAGAAAACCATCTAACCTTTTATTATTAGGAATACCGTGCATTAACGATTGTTTCTAGTATTTAAGTGTGACCTGTTAACCATCTTTATTATCTCTACAACATTGTGGAATGCAAATAAACGATATGAATAAATACATAATGTATTAGAGAGTAACATCTTCTTATTAAAGACGGTCGATAGTCATAATAATATTTTCTGCAAATCATTTTTTAGTTTGTGAAAAATTCTGAACAAAAATTTGTTTTTCTTATTGTACCTAAGTAGGTTTCTCTGCGAACCGTACTAACTATATGGGACATGAATAGACCATCCCCAATAGAACCGAATTCTGTACATTCGCCTGATATTGGAATTCAACGACAAAGGATTGGTCAACTTTTAGGGGCATCAACCCTCTAATATCTGACTGCGTTTCTATAAAACTATTGTGTGCCACGATAAGGGTCCACTAGATTTGGTATTATGACTTAAAAAATTGATGGGCCCCGGAAATTTACATTTTTTTTCCTTTTTTGAATTTCTATAGAAGATTTTTACGTAACATACTTCTGGACACAGTATGGATTCCTATTTTATTCACTATTGTAAAACGTTAACAATAAATAATTTATAATAATCCACTGCTGAATACAGGCTTATCTTTGGAAGGGAGCTTTTGCCTAATATACCATGCTGTACGCTTGAAAGTGGCCATAGATTTTTTTTCATTGGAAACATTTTTATCTACTAAAATAGATTCAATCAACAGTAGCGCCTTTAGTGCAATGTCGACGAATATTTTTTATATCCGTAAGTTTTATATCGACTGCCTCTGTGGCGCAGTGGTAGCGTATGCGACTGCTGTGCTTGAGGTCTCGGATTCGATTCCCGGGTCAGACCAAATGTTTGTATGATCTGCAAATATTTGTTTCGAAGTTTGGGTGTTTTCTAACTATAATATGTATTTACAAAAAAAGTATACATGTATTTATATCGGTTGTCTAGTACCTATAACACAGGCTCTGCTTAGCTTGGGACTAGATGGCGTTGTGTGTTAGATGTCCGAAATATTAAAAAAAAAGCGTAAGTACAGTTAACATACATACATAATAATTTCAAGCAACAAACTTTGCAACATGTGTATAGATAAACTAGCTGACCCATGCAACCTCGTCTATGTCGCATTTCGATCAGTCTCGGCCCCTATTTATCTTAGCGTGATGTTAACTATCTAATTTTAGGCATTCTAGCGAGATACACATTCAAAAAAATGAAAATCGGTTAGAAAGTTTCATAGTGAACAACAACGTGACATCAGAATTCTTAATAGTAGATATAAACTTTTTTGGCCGTGTCAAGAAGTCTCTTCATATTTCTTCCAAATAATTTATTTGTTATAACACCGAGTCAGTTACTTATCTCACTTAGAAGTAAATACTGAATATTCCTCTCACGATAAATCTTCCATTTCTCTTATACAAGAGATAATACCTGTCAGTCCGTATGTAGGGCGCGTCACCGGGATCGCAAGGCTTACCGTACGACACATCCAATTAGAAGATATTTATTACGGCTTACTGCACGTCGAATAGTAATTACTCAAGGATGAGTTTCGTTTTGAAATCATTTAATATCTCACGATGAAATCGTCACTTAAGTCGCGATAAATCGTTTCTTGTTTGAATCTTTGCGAGTATTTGATTTTGTACATTTTTGGTTAAGACTCCAGAAATATATTGTTCGTCTGGTGTTTGCTATATATCTGTCTCTCTCTCTGTCGTTTTTCCTTTCTTTCTCTCCAGAAATATTGGCCGTTTCAATCCCTTTCCTCCAATATAAATAAACAAATAAACATTTCGGACATCTAACACATAACGCCATCTAGTCCCAAGCTAAGCAGAGCTTGTGTTATGGGTACTTAACAACTGATATAAATACATATATACTTTTTTTTTGTAAATACATATATATTATACATAGAAAACACCCAAACTCCAAAACAAATATTTGCACCCAGGAATCGAACCCGAGACCTCAAGCACAGCTGTCGCATACGCTAACACTGCGCCACCGAGGCAATTTATATTACTAGAATATAAAGAGAAAAGGAAAGATTCCCACCAGTCAGACAGCTGTGCAGTCTACCCATTGCCATTAACACATCTTATTCGTTCACCTTAATGTAAGTTTGACACTGATTAGAATAAAAATAATATAGCTTTATAACATCAAGCGTATCTACCGAGGTCTACCAAGTATGATCACTTCATCTGGTGCAAGGATCGTTCCTTTGTTTTAAAAGTTCTAAAATAAAACACGATATTAATAAATAGAACGATAAACAGTCAACTTTTAAATAATAAGTAGCTTTAAATAATAAGTAATAAGTAAATACCGATGAATGGTTCTCAAGAACCTCCTCCTTTTGGAAGTCGGTTAAAAATATAAAGTTATCCCTTGCATTACTTATACTATTTGTCCATCCAAAGGTTGCCTGTAAGAAATTGCTTTTTAGTGATAAGGCCGCCATTTGTACATGGTTGTTAAATTGATATACTCCTAAATGTAAACTGTATTAATTGGTGTACAATAAAGTTCATTCTATTATCTTCTACTTACAAAGGTCTTCTTGAAATATCACAAATATCGAAAACAGACAATGTAAAGTCCTTTCCAATCTTGTATTCAGTCCACGGTGCGCTCAGGCAATGATTACAGTTCGCGCCCGTCTTTATGTTAATGTAACTGTTGGAAATTCACTCGCGTTGATTTTTTTTTTACTTAAAGCTTCAACTGCTTGACTTTTGGGGTGATTGAGAAAGGACGTGAATGCTGAACATGAAAATGTCTCTTGGAAATCGTTACGAATTAGTTTGTGTTGTGTGAAATAATATTAAATTCAAAATTTAAAAAAACCCCTCATCAAGCACTTCATCGAGTAATCATACGCCAATGATATTTTTGCAGACATTCTGGTATTCTTCCCCATAACTTTTAAACGACTCAACCGATTTTCATGAAACATGTCTAAGAACACTCGCACGTAACTCACCTTTCATACAAAAAAACTAAATTGAAATCGCTTTATCCGTTCGCGAGCTACGGTGCCACAGACAGACAGACAAACAGACAGACAGACAGACACGTCACACTTATAACACCCCTCTTTTTGCGTTGCGTGTTAATAAAAAGAGAAATTGTTTCTGATTATTTTTATAGAAAGGAAAAAGTTGTACATATCACTGCATTAATCCCAATCAGTATTTCAGTCTAAAATTTTAAATCTAAGAACACAGAAATAATGAAAAATAGCCACATATACAAATAACAAATTAGGGGGAGCACACTTTGGTACACATGTAATGCCATTTGCATTACATGTGTACCAATGATGAGATAAATGCAATTTAAAGAACGTATAAATCGAAAGTCGAAATTAAATCCTAACTAAATTTAATCAAGAGAATAAGTTAAATGCCGTAGTTTTTTCCCTATTTTTCTTATATTTATATTTAAGAACTCTTTGAAAAAAGAATAAAGGTCACTGATCTATGGTCCATTGATTAGTCCAGTGATCACTGTATTGATAGTTTCTAGAGAAAATTTTTGATACCAATTCCTGTGCTAGATTTTTTTCAGTGTCGCAGGAGACTTTACAAACATACATGCGGATATAAAGAACACCCACACTCAGAACAGTAATTTGTGAATCACACAAAGTGTTGTCCCATGTAGGGTTTGAACCTATATTAGTCCGTGCGGTAGAAAACAACGAAGTGACCGCTTTTAACTACTACGCTAGACATACCAGAAAGGTTTAAATATACATTTTTGATACCTATGCAAAGTCTTAAGTACTGGTTGAGAATATTAGTATTCAAATATAACTATGAAAACAGTAACCTTTTTCAAATATTGGCCTCGTTCGCTCTAGCTGGAAAATTGTCAACTTGCGAAGCACGTTTCAAGGATTTGGTAATTTTACTTTTTTTTTCTATAGAAACCTGTCGAGATTCGCTTGATGCGGTAAATTGTCGAGGGTCCATGATTGTGGAGCGGTAGAATTTAAAATTTTGGGCCACGTACTTCTACTGTGTATTGAATACAAATGGGACAACTTGCACTTTCGTTCAAGATTTGAAAGTGTGCAAAACACAGTTCGCTTCTGAGTTTGAGTGTTAGCGGGATAGTCGATGTGTGTAAATTAACTTTTTTACTACAACTTTGAATAACAAGGTATTTTAAACTTTTTTCTTTTTTCTATTTTACTAAGCTGTCTCAATAATCGTTTCCAATATACTATCTAATTTATAATCTCGATTGTCGGCACTGGAAGGAACTTGTTGAAATACGTTCTAGAATTAAACTCACCTAAAATAAATTAACCTAGATAAATTAACCTTTGAAAATGCTATAGGACGAAACCGATCAGGATTAAAGTTAATTTAAATAGTCGTAAAATAAGTACAAGTGAATTTAATTCTTTATGTAATATCTAAATATCTTAGTTACCACGGTTTCTGAAAAAAAAACAGTATAAAGTTAATTAAAATAAGTATTGTATCTTGTAAATATAAGTGTGCTGGGAGTTATTTTGTAATGAAATTGTTAAGTAGGAAACATCAGAAGATGTTCAATCAATGATTAATTAAATTATTATGATCACTAGATGTTGCCCGCGGCTCCGCCAGCATGTATGACGATAAATGAAGAACCGCTCGACCGACTTTTTGCAAACTTCACATAAACCATCTACTAAATATTCCAAACAAAGCCTAATTATTTGGTTTGGATAGGTTAGCCCGTTCTTGAGTTATAAAATTACAACGAAAACTGGCATTGATTTTTATATATATTGATGTTACTATTCGATCTTAGTTGCAACATAGAGTATTTGTTAATCCATACCTGGGTAATAATGATTGAATAAAGATAGTATTCTTGCTACGCAAAAACGTCATTAATATCGTATAATTTTTTGTGACTACACCACTTAATAATAGTCTCAAATTTATAGGACTATGTATAACGTCTCAAATGTATAACGAGTGTTTGTGACCGTACTGGTTAATAAAAAAATGTGAAACAGCATTTTTTTTAATTTATGCTACACAGTAATATACCTAACACCTCTCTTTTTGTATCGGGGTCAACAAACATACAATACAATTTTTTCATGTGTGTTGTGAGCTTTTGATTTATATTATTATATTATACTAGCTTTTGCCCGCTGTTCCTCTTCTGCGTTATCACGATAAAGTAGCCTCTGTCCTTCCTCAAGAAACAAAGTATCCTAATTTATGAGAATAAATTAGGATGCATCGATTTCAATGAAATTAAGCACGAAAGAGACTTCGTGCTTAATTTCATTGAAATCGGTGCAGCAGTTAGGGCGTGAAACCGTGACAGAGAGACAGATAGAGCTACTTTCGAATTTTTAATATAAGTGTGATTGTGGATAATAAAACTATAATAACATACTTGTATGAGTTTTTAGAAAAAATACTGTTATTTAGGCTTAAAACCTTTATGAAATAATAACAGTGTATAAAGTTGAAAACGGGAGTGCCAATGATCTAAATACAGCGTCAACAAAATGATTAATTATTAAAAACGCGAGTTAGCATAATCAACAATTTGATCAAAATTTAAGTTTATTAACGTTAGAAAAAACGCGTTCAATACCCATCGTCTGGTCATACTTTAATACACCTCTGTTTCCCTCGTGACCTGCCAATTTAATCGGCACTCTATTGCAATACCTCTTTGAAAGAATTCCTTGAATATCTCTTCCACTTTAAAAGTTTCATATTGTACATTTTTAGATCCAGTGTTTTTTTTTTATTTTGAGCTTAATAATTGCATGTGCCTATCGTCCAATTTAATAACCTGACTAATTTATGAAATTAAATCATGTAATGAGTTTTAAATGACGAATAATATTCAATTTTGTTATTACTTGCGATAATTAAAACGTACATGTTGATTTTATACAACGAACTCTTTCGTAAACAAACCTTTTTACTTTCCTTTCCTGCCAAGCAGCTTCAGTGCTGTGTGTGTGTGTGCATTTCTCGTGTTGGGCCAATTGTTTGTATAATCTGAAAGTTTTATTTAATTGATTTGCATGTTGTTATAAAAAAAAATAACAAAAACAAAACCGACTTCAAGAACGACCAAATTGAAATGGGCCTATACGGGAAGCACCAGCTTTCAAATAAAAAGAGTCATCAAAATCGGTTCACCCAGTCGAAAGTTATGAGGTAACAAACATAAAAAAAATACAGTCGAATTGAGAACCTCCTCCTTTTTTGAAGTCGGTTAAAAACTATAAAATATTCTATCCACGAATCTAGCTGTACAAGCTCTACAAGCTCTACTTAGTTTTGAACGAGATGGCATTATGTGTCAGAAGTCCAAAAATATGAATATTTTTATAATATGTGTCGTAGTTCTGAGCAAAAGAAAATTATATTTTAAGGAATCATAAACCGTTTAATTTTAGACCCTCAGAGACTGTTTTATCATCTACTACTTTCTTTTCATCATATTATTGGGAATAAAACTAAGTCTAACTTCCACTTAAAAGCTTTCCTACGAAAAATCCCTCAAGATTTTTCACCTAAGCATTAAATAACATCCTGAACCGACCCTAAAATAATGCAGTCGACATAAAAAGATTAACAGCGCTCCCACTTTTGTGCTAGAGACAGGGGATCAAGAAATATAGCCCGGGTAAGACGGGTAAGGTACGATAGGGTATAGTCACATTGTACCGAATATTTGTGAGTTAAAAAGATCGTATGGTGGTAAAAGTGTGCAAAGAAATATATGTGATGAGCATGTTGGGTAGATGTTGTTACATGCTTTGTAGGCACTTAATAACTTTTTGTTAATAGACTAGATATGGTTATTGACTGCTATTATAAAAATGTGGTAACCATATCGATGATAACTATTTTTGACAGTCTCTTTTACTTTGAAAATATTATCTCAAAATGGAAGATATTTCGGTTTCCCTATACATCTCTTTGTAATTCAAAAGTATTTTTTTATAAAATACAGAAATTTATTCAGCATATCGACTGCCTCGTTGGTCTCGCGGTTGGCGTGTGCGACTGCTGTTCATAAGGTCTCGGGTTCGATTCCCGGGTCGGACCAAATGTTTGTATGATCTACAAATATTTGTTTCGGAGTTTGGGTGTTTTCTATGTATAATATGTATGTATTTACAAAAAAAAAAAGTATATATGTATTTGTATCAGTTGTCTAGTACCCATAACACAAGCTCTGCTTAGCTTGGGACTAGATGGCGTTGTGTGTTGGATGTTCGAAAAATATTTATTATTATTTATATTTGGATCGTATTAGAAGTCATTGACATTTGTGGCATTTAAAAACCAGTGCCAAGTAATTCATAAGTTGGATTTCAACAAATCAGTAAAGACAGAGGCGGCCCACCTATCTTCCCTTCCTAATTTGGGCAGATTAGGCAAAAATACTTTCAGCTGTGAGATAATTTACAATTAGATGATCATCTTATTTTACCCTACTATTTATCACTTTAGTGATTTTCAATTGCTACTTTTACAAATATCGAGTAAAGAAGGTTAACTGCCAAGAGTAATACGATATAAATCACTACCTATACTGTAACGAAATAGGATTCTACTCACCCATATAAATAAAAATGATTTTCTGATAGCTGTGGCCGCAACTCCGTGACCAAACAAATAATCTTCATATGTCCTAATGTCACTATAATACGTTGTGGGGTAACGCATTTCGTGCCTTAATAAACAGTCCTTGTGTCCAGTACACACGAGCGAGTTTTTCCTACGTCTTGAAATGACCTTAAAAAGGTTTTCTATAAAAGTACGTTGACCTTGACTTATTATCAATAAAAATAAATCCTTGGTCCGTTCCGTGCAAAACATAAGTTCGTCTATTTGTGAAATTTATTCGCGAATATTTTTCTACATATATTTTTAAAACAAATTTCTGCTTTAAAAATATTGCGTTATACGTCACAGGCAATAATACAAAGTAGTATAAATATTTCTACAAATCTTTAAGTTTCATTATTCCTCTTTACATATTACGGAGTATTCATAATTCATACATTTCCCCTTAATGTCTTAGCGTGTGCTTCATAAAATAGGGTTTTATATAACTATGAAAACTTACTTTTTTTTTACGTATGGTGACCCCCACGGGCCGTCGCGGCGGTTTGGTGTGTCGGAATTAGACCCACTAAAACTACACGTTGTGCTACTGTGCGCCTGAGACGGGAGGCATCCGGGAACTGCTGTTATTAACATCCGGACCTCTCCCAGCACCTGCTCGCACTTAAGCGGACACCGTCGGATGGTGAAAACTCTCAATTTAGGCGATGTACGGCACACGCGAAACGTCGCCTCTTCGCGGCTGGCCACTAAAGCAGATGGAGGGGAAAACCCGTCTTGACCATCCGCTGCCACACTAAGGATGGCATTAGACGCTGGTAAGCGCGCCTCTGCACCGCCCGGTTCGCTGGCGGCGAATTGGGTCCGATTGGAGGTCGTCCTCCCAGGCCTTCTCCGCCTCCTCCTTCTGAGAAATTAAGTCTTCGCAGAAAGTTGCGACCGCGGTAAAACAGCTGTCGCTACCGGCCATGGAGCGTATGATGGACTGGACATAGGCCCACAACAAGGTTCTCCACAAATAAATTTCATCTTTTAGATATAAGCATTATTAATTATTTTATCATTCCTGTTTGCCTTGCCAGTCTATTACATCTTGAGAACATTAAGCCTCTTTATAAAAAATAATTATTGAAATTTCCAATTTTACTGCCTTTACATTATGCAGTAACAGTTAATAAGTTTATATTCAGATAAGAACAAATTGATAAAACAGTGGTAGTAAAACAAAATAGCTATTTGTTCCACCGCACTCCCCTAATTTAAAAGATGTTAGTATTTGCTGTCGAAGCGATTAGGGGAGATCCCTTTATTAATCATTGAACAACGCCGTTTTAAATACTCGATTCATTAATGACAATCTACTCCATAAATTAAATGGGAAAAGCAATATTTTAGTTGCGGTCTCAGATCAAATGAAAAAAGGTAGATAACACACCGCCTTGTTCTTGTTGAAGCAGAAAAAAGGCGCGTAGTTCTAAGTAAACACACGCGATACGCACTAAATATGCTATAAACTACGCTACTTTTCGTCAGTATCGTATAAGTTGTCGATATTACGGTAAGAAGTAATTACTATAACTTACTAACTTAATTAAAATTATGAGTAAGTTCTCGATTTTATCCATCGGCATCGGTGTTTTTTATTCAAGAACCTGAGGTCAGTTTTGAATTGTTTTAGAATTTTATTTTAATTGGGAGAGTACTTCCTGTTTTATCTATGACTAGCTGACCCGCAACCTCATTTGCCTCTCCTATTACCCGTGGCGTGATAGTTTTCCCCCGTTTTCGAAATATTCTTCATTGGTGCTCCGCTCCTATTAGTCTTAGAGTGATGATATATAGCCTATAGCCTTTCTCGATAAATGGGCTATTTAACACTGAAAGAATTTTTAAAATCGGACAGATTAGCGCGTTCAAATAGACAAACAAACAATAGGATCGGTGCACCAATGAAGAATGTTTCAAAAACTGGGGGAAATTGTCACGCTAAGGGTAATAGGAGACGCAAACGAGGTTTCGGGGACAGCTAGTACTCGTAATTGATAATTCGATAGATTTGTAACAGTCATCTGCCAGATAAACTATTCGATACTTATCTGTAACGGGTGAAACAGGGCCTTATGAAAGGTAATTATTTAATACCTAATTTTATTTACAAAGACAATTAATTGAGATGTTCAAGATATTAACTATTTGACAACCTTTAACAATCAAGCAGTTTGTAGGAAATAGCAACATTTTATAGATGTATTCCAATCTTTATTCATTTTAGTTAAAGGTTAGAGATAAAACCAAATACTAAGCCACCGGTTTATGTAAGTCATTGAAATATAAAAAGTGGCTGCTTTCATTCCTTTGATTTGTAGCGTGATCCGTCGTGAAATCTTACCCGTAAGCTGAATTGTATGGTATAGGCTATTTCAAGCTTGACTACATATATTTATAGTTGATTGATTTGTGTGGCTGAAGGTGGATGACTATGACTGACTTTTTATTCTAATTTTTTTTTCTTTTTTTTTTAAAAGACATCTCCCGCACTAGGAATAAATCCTGTGTCGCGGGGAACTTTACAAACATACATGAAACGGATACAAAGAACACCCAGACTCAGAACAACAATTTGTGGATCACACAAAGTGTTGTCCTACGTGGGATTTGAACTCACGATACTTGGCGAAGTAGTAAACGGCGTGGTGACCGTTAAACCACTAGGCCAAACGTGCAGAATAAGATACTTTCATCTGTCAGATGACTGTTACAAATGTGTTATGATCAGTCCTCTTGCCAAGGCAGCGATCACCTTTTGATGATGTTTATAATACCTACGGGCCCATAGATAGGTCTACAATCACTACTAATACCACTGGCAAGAAGAATGACCCACGGCTGTGTCACCGTGTTCTTAATCTAAACTACACTTACTGGAGTTGTGTGGCGTCCAGTTTTCGGCGCCGTTGATGGGGTACCCCACCGCCTGGTCTGTCCTGGTACGTTTACACATACATGCTCCAGAATGCTGTTCAATCTTCAAGGAATTCGAATTACTCTCATTAATCAACTTTGAACAGATTTTCGAATTACAATACACTCGTTTTAGTTCTCGCGGGACGCGCCTATCACGTATTACAATTCTCGCGAGTCTAATCACAATAACGGCAACTGTTCACAAGCGACTTCTCAACAATTTTCGATATTAATCTCGTCTCACGCTGGGCGGCGAGCCCACAAGTACCCTAGCTCACCAAACCTCACGGTGTTATCAATCTCACGCGGAAACTATACGAGTACTACAAAATTAACAATCAATAAATTACGGCACCGGCCATTTGAACACGCGTTTTTCAAGTCTTTTTTCTACCTATTAACCTCAAACGTCAAAACACGAACCAGAGACAATCAAAATGTTGCCAGTACAATGACGTTCGAAATCCAACATGTTATTATACCTTTTTCTATCCCCACATAGATAAATTTATGTTCACAGCGTGGTACACATACCTGTATTTAATTCTGAATACTCTCAAGTACAGCTGACTATTATATAAAAGTCAATGGACTGCATAAACTTAAATACGTCTCTGTGATGAGTGGATGATTGATGGAGGTTCTGAAGACTCGTAATGAATTAGATTGGCTTTGATATTTTGTGTTTCGAAATTAGTGACGCCCTCACACATTACCGATTCGATTTGAAATGAAAAGCGATTTTATTTATGAAGAACTTTCAATTGATTTAAATATGTTTAGTTTAAATATTAATTATTCCTTTATTAGTTTTATATTATGTAAGAAATAAACAAAAATAAAAATAATATATCAGTAAATTAGATGAATGAATAGAGTTATTGTTCTTTACTCTTGGTTTGATCCTAAATTCCAAGATTTCGACTTAATTCCTTGCAAATATTCAATCTTGGAGTCATAGATACTATTTTTATTTTCTTTTTTTATTTAATTTACAGAAAAAAAACTTACATGAAGTCAAATTATTTTTATCATATGATAGATTTATCGTATTTCAAGTACTGTTTTATAGTCTGTGGTTGTTTGTGATGCACAGGCCACTTCACTAAAGTACCGTCACCGTCAATAAAGTACGACATTACTGTAGTACATTATTCCGAAAAAAATACGGTAATTTATAGGCGTGAGCTGTCAAAAAGAAAATAAACGAATGGACAAAGTATAGTTTTATAAAGAGTTTTTTTACGTAGATTGTAAAGTGAATTAAGAGTTTGAAAGTTTTTTTTAAATCTTTGAATTGATGAATGTAATATACCTGCAATGTTATATATAAAAAAAAATTATGAATGAGTGTTAGGAAGATTTGTTTCAAAACTAACAAGGATTGATGGTATGATTTTTGAAAGTGTTAAATATTTTATAGGCGTTTATTACCCATGGTCCACCCGCCTAGTCCACCTAGGTGGACTATGGAAAATTATTTTTGCCGAAAATTTACAATGCAGCCTATTGGGGTGCTTTTTCCCGCTTAAAGGATCCGAGATAGTAGTCGGAGGAAAACACGGTGGCAGTAGTGAATTCCAGATTTTGACTGCTTGGCAGAGTAAGGAAGAATCGAACCGTTTGGTTAGCGACTTAGGACCAAGTCGAGCGGTCGACCATATTTACAATTGTACCAGTGCTGTTATAATTTTTTGGTAGTTTGTTCGCTTTATTTTAAATCAAAGGAAAGTGGGTACTTTTCTTTGATTTAAAATAAATTATTGAATGAACTTTTCATTTTTCACTTTTTTTACACTGTAATTCTTAGTCTTCGTATGATCTTTTTATGGCTAATAGGCTTCCTCGATAAGTGGGCCATCCAATGCTAAAAGAATTATTGGAATTAATTTTTCCATTTACACGTGGTGCTATGTGACTAAGGGAAAATTGCAATCATTTTTAGTTGTATTACAAAACAAAATTTGTAGATAAATAACTTTATATTAAAGTTATAGTATTACAAGAGAGGATCAACTCAACGTACATTCTGTCTGCTCCTTTCCAACTTCGGAAGTATCAAAAAAGTTATAAATTGCATATGCAAATTGTTTTCATTACACAGTAATTTTTTTAAACTGTGAATTGGCAATTTCTCGAGTTGACACGAACATTGTTATCAAAGTTATCCCTGCCTACGTTTTGCAATTTATAAAAGGGGCGCATTTTACCCAAAATGTTTCTTGTTAGAGGTGTGAAAAAAAAATTGTAACAAACGTTATGTAATTTGAATTTTTTTTCGCCATATTAGTACATGGCTTTATTCGTATATGCGTCTGCTGAAATTTCAGAGATTAATCAATGAATGAATATAGGTTAGGTAGAATTAGGTAGGTAGGTAGGTAGGTATACGTTTTATAAAGGGTTAACCCTCATCAGTACATAATTTTAAAAAACGTATCGGTATAAGTTACTACATTTTTAAACGTTAAAAAACCGACATATTTTAGATTTGGATTTCAGACAGAATAATTGTGATCTTGCTCTTCACTTTAACATTTAAGCCGGCCTTTTTCTAGCACAGATAATTAACATTGCAATTCAACGTAGCAAAATTGCAAGTCTTTTGGGAACAGGAATTTATTGACTCTTGTATGTAAATATTTTCATTGCTTTTTTATATTTCCTAGTATTTTAATATAGATATTGCGACAAGTAAATAAAATATTAATTTTTATCTTGGTGGATTGAATCTCTGGCGTAGCAGTCAGTGACACTAACCGATAGACCAACAGACCAGTCAAACCCGAGTCGGTACCAAACATACTAAAAATAAGCAAATAAAGGAAAATTAAAGTAGCAACAGAAAAAAAGTACTTAAAACAACTTAACTGTTGCTGTTTCTTATTTATCTTAGTGAAATACTAAGACGAATAGTTAAGAAGATTTATTATACAAGCGTTTATTTTCTCAAACGCTTAAGTAATAACTTTATGCCGGAATTATTGAGTGCCGTATATAAATTTTGTGAACGTCATTATTCTTCGAAGGTATATGTTGTTGGTGATAAATGAGCGCTATTATATGAGAATCTGAAACGATGAAGAGCTATAAGAATAATAGGATTGTATTCAATAACTTTTGGACAAGGCGTATTTATTTTTGGCTCGCACAACCATTCTCATTTGACTGCCTCGGTGGTGTAGTGGTAGTGTAAGGGGCTGTTGTGCTTGTTGATTCCGGGGATTTCGGATCCATTCGATTCCAGGATCGAACCAAATATTTTTATGATTAGCAAATATTTTTTCAGAGTTGGGAGCTTTCTATGTATAGTCTGTGTTTATTTACGAAAAAATGTATATACGTATTTATTTATATTAACTAGTACCCACAGTACAGGCTTTGCTTAGTTTGGGACTGAATAGCGTTGTGTAATTGTGATAAAAGAATATCTTCTGTAATATATCCGAAATAATACGTTCAAGATAATCAAAAATTTTAACAAAAATAAATTAAATTAAAAAACTTTTTAAAAATAAGCTTTTATTGGAATGCCAAAATTGAGTTGCAAGATTCCACCCGAACATACATACATTGCAAGTTAATAAAAAGCTTGTAAAAACCAACTTCAAGAACTGGACTAAATTGAAATAGAACCAGGCAGCACCTTTCAAATAAAAAAAAAATCATCAAAATAGGTTCACTCAGTCGATGAGGTAACAACCATACAAAAAACTGTCGAATTGATAACTTCTTCCTTTTTTTGAAGTCTGTTAAAAAGAGCGTACCCCTCCCTCAAAGGCCAGTAACATGCTTGTAACTTCAGAGTTACAGTCGTTCAAGGGAGCAAGGGCCTGTTTTTCCGCTCTGTCATAAAGAATAAAAAATTGTAATCGTCGTTCAAATCAATTATAGATTGTTACGTTGTTTAAAATCAAATAAAAATGTTCAAGAATAGGTTAGTTGATTCTCTTTGTCTTCGCTCAGCAGCAAACGGCAGTAAGCTAATAATAAAAACTGGGGAGATTAATAAAGATAAGAAATAAATATTGAATAAAATCTATTTCATTTCTTTTCTATAACGCATATATGTATCAATTTAATTTGTATCTGAATATTATTCGTATGTGAACATTAAGAGCCACTGAAGTATCTTTTTAAGTCATACTTAAGCATGTACGCCTCAAGGGCCTTGTTTAATTAAAGACAAGTTAGATTATCTCATTATAATTTATTACGAGATGTACTAGACGTTATCTCTTTATTTCATAAACAAGAATATTGAATTACCTTAATATAATGTAATGTGACTTTAGTAATTATAATTACAGGATTAATAATTGGCAGCTTTGAGGCTAGTCTACAATTAAAAAGATACTGAGAAGTAAAATAATTATTAAAAATGTAGTAATAACGTGATGGTGACGTGAAAGGGATTATCAATAACAAGAAGGAAATATATTGAGGAACAAATGAGAAAAAAGTATTAAACTTCAAAATAAAAAAATATATTTTTATATTTGAGCCTGCCATAATGACTCTTCTCTGCCTGATGGAAAGCATAAGCAGAATCCAAGAGTGGTGGTCACCATACTCATTGTGAATGCAGACAATGCAACAATGCAGCATGGTGACCCACACTATGTCGGCCTAGTGATGCTTCTGCATCATGTACCGACACGGCGCGACTGACCGTGCGACGACATCCACAGATAAAACTTGTTTCACATTAAAAATAATTATTAGATTCATATATTAATGTTAAAAAAATATATGCGACCAACCGTGATATGCAGGTTTGATTAGGATGTATGGATAGAACTTAACTAATGAGATCCCAAATCCATGGGCCAAACAGCCTGTATTTTCCTAGATATTGTTCTGTTAATTTTATTACTAACTTTTTAACTTTTATTTACTTTATATGTAAACTTTTATTTACATATAAAGACTACATATAATTTATACAATAATATATTATCTTAAAAAGAAATTTAAATACTAGGAAATAATATTAAAAAAAGAAATAACGATATTAACAAACAGGCGTCAATAAATTCCTCCGCACCATCGCCCACTGATAGCGTTCCCAAAAGACTGGCAGCATTGCCACGTTAAATGGCAATGCTAATTCTCTGTGTTAAAAACGGCTGGCCATCTAGTTACAAGAAGCGTCGATCAGTTGCTTAGCTAGTTGTTTAAACAGCGCGAGGACTCGGACCCCATGAACCTAGCGTCTCGACCCCAATCGGTTCAAAAATGTAATTACCTATTAGATTGAAAAAAAAAATCCCCTTTTTTTTCCTAGATAGGTTTATGTGGTGTGGTGATAGATACATATTTATGTATACTACTGAAGTTATAGTTGTACAATGAGTTATAAGATACCAAAACATTCTTCAGCAACATAAATCAAAGTAACTTAAGAACATTCTAATATTGAATGTGTTCTTAGAGACCCTTTATGCCACAAATAAACCAATTTCTCGAGCACAACTTTCAGTAGGGTTAGCCCCATGGGGTGTTAACTCGAAAGAGAGAAATGACTGCCACGTTTAGTACAACTAAAGTTTGTCACGAAAAGCAAGTCCCCCTAGGAGACCAAATTAGTAAGGGTTGTCAAAAATTATGGAGCAAAATTTTGAAACAAATTATAAATTATTATTGAGAGGAAGTTGAACTCATTAAATAAGTTCAATAGTAAGTTGAATTCAATTAATCACGATTGCTCGGAAGGTATTGCCTTTGAGCGATAAGGCCTGACCTAGCATTAAGTTATATATACATATATGTACTTAGTTATCTGATGGACATTATAGCGAATTATTATATTGAACGGAAAGAATTGAAATGAAAGTTGTGAACCATATTGAAAAAAGATATTGTTTCAAGGTTCTTATAACTTAAAGATGTACTTTTATACACTTTTTTATTGTGATGTATAAAATTTTTCACATTTGGAGCGTTTTGTAAATTTAAATTTATTAGTCTGTGGAAGAACGGGTGTCATGTCTCTCCAACACAAACGGAGGATCCTCCGACCAGGCGAGGTGATCATGCCTGGCGGGCCACGGCCCAACGGTTGATATTGGGATGTTGTGTATATGATAATCGGCGCGACAACTTCTATTGCGCGATTCAGGATTGGTAGTTTCTTCGTGTAGTACATTACTACTCCGTATTTGCGGTAGATGGCGCTGTAGTATATTTCTGTTACCCTGTATGTGGAAGTCGCCACAAGTCTCTCATGTAATTCGCTGCTGTAGTTTAAAGTGTTGTATATCCCTACAATCTTATCCCAATAAAATTATAAATATAAAGAACCCGACTGTTTGAAAGTACGCTCGACAAACATTACCCTCCTTCTGACACAGTAGGGTAATAACGGCCTGCAACTGTTAAAACGGTAACATAACGTATCTACAAAAAAATATCAAAAATACATAAACACTAAAAAAAAGTTCAACATTTTGTTCGGACGTACTCTCAAGTTTCTTAAAACATAAATAATATGTGTATAACATAATTTCCGGACGGAACGACATGAATTTATTCGTATTTGTTAACAATAGGCGTAAAATGTATTTAAAAAATTACATAACATACAGTCACGCCTTTTTCCCAGAGGGGTAGGCAGAGACAATTGATCTCCAATTACTAGGGTCCTGATACTTTTGAGATAAGGGAGAAAGCAGATATCTTAAACAACAAAAAAATGGCCTCCGCGTGCCTCTCAAACTCGAGCGTCTTTAAAAACCCCATCGCTTTTATCTTTTCATTTCGTATTTATCAAAAACATTATACTCCATTCACTAAATTCTTAAAGACATCAAGATACGGCGATACAGAGTCAAAATTGTCGCTTGTCAACACAGCCATTACTCATAGAAATAAGCAATCATCTGGAGCACCCCTTTTTAATTATGCAAAATCTGTGCCATTCATTAGCCCCCCCTCCCCGCTGTTCCCCCGCTTCCCCTCCATTATATCTGAGGAATGGACAAAATTATTTACTTGAAAATTATGAAAAATATAAAAGATGGATGACGCAATCCGTTTCAATTTGATGCGAGTGGCAAAACGTTTTTGGTTTTATTTATTTTTCGATGTAAATTTGAGGGGTATGAATAATTATAATTAATAGTAATATTAGTCATTCACCTTGAGCGGTTGCAAAAAGATGACGCCTCCGCTATGGCCTTTATCATAGAGAGTGTTCTGACGAACAATTCCAGCCAGTCCCACCTTCTCCCTTCCTTTTTTTATGGAATAGGCGGGCAAACGAGGAGACGTATCGTATGATCGTAAGCGATTACCGTCGCCCATGGACACCTGCAACACCAGAAGCGTCACAAGTGCGCTACGGGCCTTTTGGGGATGGGGAGGGAGGTAGGGGGATTGGGGTATGGGCCTCGGTGAAACACAGTGCAAGCACTATTGCACACCGGTTTTCTGTGAGCCCTTGATATCACTCCGGTCGAGCCGGCCCATTCATGCCGAAGCATGGCTCTCCCACGGTAAGACTCCTCTACACGACAACACATGCTGGCGTTGGGAAGGTAGTTTTTAAATCAATAAGACGTGTGTGTTATATTGGAAGTCTATAACTGTACTATAGAATGCGACATATTTTTTCGGGTAGGGCCACATATTTTTTTTAAAGTAGACCACTATCTGTGTTTAGTCTATTCTTCTATGGAATAAGATTCCTTCATTTATTTACAGTATAAAAATCATCAATATGAATGTTGCATTTTACTTAATAACTATACTCTATGCGCTGTAGCATGGTGCGGGCGACTTTCGTCGTTTCATTCGTTTCACTCTTGAAAGTTGCCCCGATTTACAAATTCATTTAGTGGCTTGGCCACGGTGTGCGCGTGATTTGTCGCTCCACCCTGCACCCCTCTCAACACCAAAGGGAGCCGTCGTGGTCCGAATACGAAATCGCGACGAATTTCACGCAGGCCCCACCAATTGATGTCGAAAATCGTTTTTGTTATTAATAATTCGGAATCCGTCTCGTAGATTTCGCTTTGATTTATATGTTGATGGGTTGTGTCGTTTGATTTCTATATCTTGTGGAGGAATAATGATTTATTTAAAAAAAAATCTTTATGATTTAGCATTGCTACTGTCATTCACTGGATTTAATTTTGGTATCTTTTAAGTCAGTGTTTTTGGATCAACTTTTCACCATTGTAATTAAGGCACTCAATGAGCGTGAACTCTTTATTTCCCATGCATATATCATATATATATATATATATATGTATATATATATATCACGAAACGCGATAGTTTACAAGTCAGTGCGAACTATTTAGATATATATTCTGTTTTTCTGTGTCATATGCATTATTTATTCTTATGGCACTGAGGTCAAATGGGCAGATGGTTCAGGTGATTGCAAGTGACTACCGACGCCCAATGGTGGAGGAGTAAAGAGTTTGGACTAACCCTCACCTCACTCGCTTAAGCACTGCTTAAAATTAATGAGTCAATGGTGGTAATTCTGTTGTTGTCATCACTAAACTATGATTCGCTAAAGTTTGTTGTTGGATTATACACTCTAATCTCAACTGCTTACAATCAATTTTTCATCTCAGCTGCCACTGTGTTTAGTTTCATCATCATCATCATCATCATCAGCCTATTGCAGTTCACTGCTGGACATAGGCCCCTCCAATTGTGTTTAGTTTACCAATAACAAATTCTAACATTATAAGAACACTAATTATTTAAATATATTTTCATCAAAAGCGCAAAGTATACAAACCTTTTTACTGCTTGCTTTGTTAACAGACTTCAAACAAAAAAGGAGAAGGTTCTCAATTCGTCGGTAACTATTTTTTTATTCATTATTTAAAAGACAAAACTTAAGTATCAGTTTAAAGAAAGAGTATCAAAATATGAAAAAATAGAAAGATAGTCATTGCTGTGCATTACCGAATGTTAAAATTATTGCATTTGCTGTTGCTACATTCATTACGACTTTAAAGCAAAAACTTCCGAATAAGTGAACAATTTAAAGTAAAAAGTAATAACCATGTTTTACGAATTAGGACTTTTTAGATTTTCTTAATTCATTCAAAGATCGAATACAAAAAAACTGCCCGCAATTTAACAAAGTTACTAACTAAGCCTTTTATTTGAAAACCATTGTATGAGCTATACAAAGAGATAAAGGGAAACACAAATCAGTACAACAAAAGAAAATTAACCACTTGTTGATTCCAATATATTTTTTACTCGAGTCTTATTTTATATTGGTTGTTTCCCGTTAAGAAAAAGTCCCAAATCCATGGATAGCTTTTACCAAGAATACAAAATTGGTGTTACTAATCAGTAGTATTATGTCGTTCCTTCCGAATCTCCAGCTTCTTGAAAACGCAGGGACTATGGGTGTGTGGTGTTTCCACTGTGACAACCTTAATTAATAAGGCTGAAAATGTTTAGTTTTGAAAATGAAGTTAATAAATAATATGATTAGAAAACCACAAAATATAATTGAAATTGCCTTGTAGTTTCGCTCGATACTTTGATGGTAGTGTCTATAAAACTAGATTTTTAAGTATTTGGCTTTAATAAGGCTGACTTTTGTAATACTGTAACACATGACCTTAGTAATACTTCATAACCTTAATTTTTTTAAATCTGCATACATTCATTTCAACTCCATTTCTGTCTTGAGACGGCAAATTGTAAAATTTTAACAAGCCAGCTTTGTATAACTCTGAATCAACTGTTTCCTTAATTTACTATGTGTCCTACAAGGGAGTATACTGGGAACAGTGAAACTAGTTATACCTACTGGCCTATATACTTCCAGTTTCTACTAAATATCGAAATCCAAAATTATGATTAGGTTTATTTAAAGCCTCATGTCCTGTTACATGGTTGAAGATGAATAAACACTCGGCAGACTATACTTACTAATTTTATTATATAATTGCCAGTATATTCAAATTTAGATCTGAGAACAAAATAATTTACAATTTATTTTCTTTGGTACATTCTTGAAATTAAACTCACTTGTACTTTTATTCCACTATTGAATTAACTTAAACTTAACAGGTTTTGCTCTATAACGTAATAGGAAGTGAGTTTTATTTCAAGAATGTATTTTAGCAAGTTTCACTAAGTGCCGACAACGGAGAGTACAATTTATTTCAGGTTAATGATATTAAAAAAATATAGATAACATAATAAAGATAAAAGCCGATAGAAGTGAAAACTTAGAAAGTTATTTGTAAAACTAATGTGTAAAATTAGAAATTTCATAATGTTTAAATTAAAATTATCAACATCAAACATTAACGTGTCGATGACGCGAACCCTTAAGGTTTTCCCTAAGGTTAAAAAGTGCTCAACGCGGCCAAAGAACTTTTCACTTCGAAAATGTAACATATTTAATGTTTCTATTAATTTAAAAAACTTAATGAAATGTTAATTCAACAAAATCTCGACAGAAGATGGATACGAGAAGCCCAAAATCAATCAGAGTGGTATGCAACAGGAGACACCCATGTCCAACAGCAGTCTGCAATAATGATGATAAAAGAGCCTGTACATATTTGTGAAATGACCGTTACTATTACTATTCTGTTAATTTGATTTTTATTTGTTTGCAGATTTTTCTCAATACATGGACGACATGGATATACAAGACTACAAGGCGATGGCAGGTGGAACTGAAAGGTAAGTTGTATATTATAAGTACCAACGGAAAACTATTAAATTTTTATCTTTCTGATTATGTGAATATAGCAATTGAATTGGTTTAAACTTCGTTGAATCTATTTGGTATTTAAGAAGACGAACTTCAGAAACCTTTTTATCATCATCTATATATACAGGTGTCCCAAAATTCAACGATAAGCGGGTGCCTAAAGGTAGACCTGCTAATGAGTACATAAGGAAAAAGAATAAAAAAAATATACCTAGTTTTTTTTTTAGTTACAAGAAAAATTTAGAATTTCTTTGAAAATTTATACCTTTCATGATATTGCTACTATTCACCACAACTCTTAAAAACACCAATTTTTTCCCTACAATTTTGAAATATTTTTAGTCTTACTGTAAAAAATTGTAAAAAAAGTATGGACACCACTACGTAATAAATAAATATAAAAAAAATGAAGGGTGTAAATTTTCAAAGAAATTCTAAATTTTTCTTGTAACTAAAAAAAAAGTAGGTTTTTTTTTTTTTTTTTTTCCTTATGTACTCATGAGCAGGTCTACCTTTTGGCGCCCGCTTATCGTTGAATTTTGGGACACATGGTATATATAATAGGTCTTTACCTATGAAATTGCCGTTTTGTATGCAATAAGTGAAAGTACTTATTTTTTCAAACTTTTTTATTTCTGTTATTCGAAGTAATCACCCATGCAATCGACGCATCTTTGCCAACGCATTGGCAGTTTATTGATGCCCTTCTTGTAAAAATCAGCTGGACGGGAGGCAACAAACTCTTCAAAGGCATTTTGTACTGCCTCTCGGGAATTGAATGTTTTACCCACTAAAAAGTTGTCTAAATTTTGGAAAAAGTAATAGTCGGTAGGTGCAAGGTCTGGTGAGTATGGCGGATGAGGGAGAGCTTCCAACCCCAGCTCTTGCAGCTTGGAGACTGTCTGTTGCGAACTGTACCAAGTCTTTATTAATAGGGGATAAATAATAGGGGGATTAATCACGAAATCTCAGAAACTATAACACCTACAAACTTGAAATTTAGCAGGTAGGTTTTAGACATCCGCTAAGAACGGATTTTACGAAACTCCACCCCTAAGGGGGTAAAACGGGACTTGGACGTTTGTATGAAAGTCCTATGTTTCTGAAGTAAGAGACTTGAAATTTAAAATGTATGCTTTATAGATGGTGTGGAGGTGTACTACTAATGTATCTTTAGAAATCAACACCCTTTTGGGGCTAAAACGGGGGATGGTAGTTTGGACGCAAACGAGGTTGTGTGGGTCAGCTAGTTTACATCCACATCTCATAAAAGCGTAAAATATATTTTACTAACAGCTATTTATACTTGCCTACCACTATAATTATTTTTTTAATATTGAAAAAAAAAAACAAGGCTTTTGTGAGCGGACTTGCCCGCGTGCTATCCCAGTAAAGTGTTCTTCAAGAATCGAAGTATTCACCATGCCAAATTTTATTGAGATCTGTGCAGCGGTTTAACTAGAATACAGAGAGACAGACAGAAATACAGACATACGGAGTCAATTTCGAATTTATAATATTAGTATAGATTTGGATCCAAAAAACAATGTTGTTAACATTTTTCTTACAACTGCAATTACATGTACGTAATGCATTCATGTTGTAGAGTATTATTGAAAGCATCCCTCTGAGCTCTCTTTTATTTTGAGTAAAAGTCTTTACAATTTCTAAATTATAAAATATTTTATCCGTCGGAGAGCCACGCTTCGGCATGAACGGGCCGGCTCGACCGGAGTGATACCACGGCCTCACAGAAAACCAGTGTGAAACAGCGCTATGATTCACCGAGTGAGTAAGGATACCGGAGGCCATACCCTTAACCCCTCCCCCAATTCCCATCCACCTTCTCATCCCCCAAGAGCCGGCAACGCACTTTTGATGCCTCTGGTGTTGCGGGTGTACATGGGCGGCGGTAATCGCTTACCATCAGGCGATACCTCTGCTCGTTTGCCCCCTTATATAAAAAAAATATTGTAATCTGTAACAGAAATTTCATTTTTTTCAATGTAAAAGAGGATTTTGTTTAAAACAGTACACAGTAAACCTAAAAACTTTGGCTGGTTTAAATTCACTGATGGCAAAAATATACATGTCTTCAACAAGAGGAAATTGCTATGCTAGTATTAATTATATTTTTTCCATAAAACACAATGTATTTGAGACAGTTAGTACGGGAAATCATTTCTACTTTACATGATATGATGTTTACACGACTGTCTGATTCTAATCTAGAACAATCTGTACTATGGTGTATAAATTGCCGATAATATACTTGTACTTACATAATACCAAAAACAGGAATAATATATACAAATTTCAACCAGATATGGGATGAATTATTTATTCTTTAGTGGAAACCATTGCACCAACAGATCAGTGTCCTACAGTCATGTCAGTCAATATACAACAAGAGTGTTTTTTTTTTTTAACACACAACGCTGTCTAGTCCCAAGCTAAGCAGAGCTTGTGTTATGAGTAATAGACAACTGATACAAATACATGTATACTTTTTTTTTTGTAAATACATACCCATTATACATAGAAAAACCCAAACTCCGAAACAAATATTTGCCGATCATACAAAAATTTAGTACGACCCGGGAATCGAACCCGAGACCTCAAGCACAGCAGTCGCATACGCTACCACTACGCCACTGAGGTTATTTCGAGTTCTTCGTCGTATATTTCGTCGTCGTGTTTACAAGTCATAAGTGTATTTTTACACACATCAAAAGTGTCTAGGGATCAATATATGTGTCTAGGGATCAACATATATTTTTGCAATAACTTTTCTCCTGATTGATATTAATTAAAATTTTCTTTAAGGATTCATCAAATAAAGTGTTTTCGTTTGTCACAGTAACGATAAACCAAGTCACCTTTGCATTAATAAAGAAATTTGCCATTTTCCTAATAAAGGGATTTTTGACATTTGAACCACTAACATTAAAGTTCGAAAAAAAGACTGAAATAACAGTTTTCTTTAAAATTTTATTAGGTAACTTAAACAATTAATAATCCGTGTTTCTACCGCGAACACTAACAACACAAGAATCGGTTTGGCATACTCAAAATGAGTTCATCCAAATCACGCTGTGGAATGGCCGCCCATGTTATGGGATACCCTCCATATTCGGCAGAGCTCTTCTCTGTAGCATATCCCATGCATGCTCAATCGGGTTCAAGTCTGGCGACTGAGCAGGCCAGGGCCAAAGCCACATATCAATCTCAAGAAATCCGCATAAAAATGCTTGATCCCTAGACACTTTTGATGTGTGTATATGGCATCAATGCTTCACGATCCAGCAAAGACGATTTTCCTTCATCACCAGGACTCAGATTCCAAAACCCAAGCCAGTCTTGGTCACCAGTTCTGACACCCATTCCACTCCAAGTAAATCGAACTCTCAACTCCAATAGAAATATTAGTCGTTAAGTTCAGTTTGGCTTTCAGGGGACAGTTTACAACGACCAATCGTTTTTCTTTCTTGTTTTTCATAAATACTACTCTGTTTGGGTTTTGCTCTATACCCGCTTAAAAAAACCATTTCAAATAAGTATTAAAAAGTCAATAATAATGAACGTTTTTTAATTGAAATATTTATCAAACTTTTAATCGTCTATAATTAAACTCTATTATACATATTACAAAAAAAAATTCAAATAATTAAACTATTTATTTAAACAGCCAACAATATAAAGAAACTTAAATTCAAAATGATATCTTTAAGATAATCTTGATATCACTCCTTTTAGTAAATAAAAATATTATTCTTATCCATTAATTAATCTCAAATTTTTTTGCAAACCTCATATTAATTATAAAAAGTTAAAGGTATAAAATAATAAATTAAATTAAAAAGCTTTTAAAAACAAGCTTTTACTGGAAATACTGGAATGCCTAGAGACGAATCAAACGAGTCCAAACTCGATGATGTTGCGACGTTCCTTTACAGAGTTCCCATGGACACCTTCTAGCTCCAGCATCAGATCAGCTCCATGTCATTTTAACATTGTATTGTCACGCTGTGTACACATGCTTGCAAAATTTCAGCAAAATCGGTTGAAGATATCTGCTTCAAAATTGAGTTGCAAGATTCCACCCGAACATACAAGCATACATACATACGTTGCAAATAAATAAAAAGCTTGTAAAAACACAAACGCTTAACAAAGACTTTGTTCTGTGAAAGAATACCAGTTACAAGAAAACAACAATGTCATTTTAATCAACATGAAAGCCTTTGAAGAATATATCAAAAACCTTTATAACATATGTTAGTAAGGTCACAAGGACCCTCCAATCTGCTTCCATTCATTCACGCGGAGTCATCCATCTTGTTTTTTTTTTTTTTTCTCTCTCTTATCCCTAGAGTCGGGTATTCGTCAAAGTGCAATATCATCAAATCACTGTAAAAGAAGTTTCATGATTTGAGGGGGTGCAGGGGGTGAAATATTACAACGAGAGAGGTTCGTTTTCAAAAGGACGAGTTGGTGATAGTGTGGTGTATAAAAAGCTATACTAATACAAAGCGATATGTGGCTATGTAATAAAAAATGTAGTCATAGTTTGCACTTGAATTCCATAATCAACGTTTTTTTCTGCCTGGGTAGTAATGAATAGGAATGCTATTTACTGTGCCTTTATTTTCACGAAGATATGTCGTGTTTCATCATCACATCATATCATCAGAAACAACTGTGGCAGATTTCAGCTTTGGATTATAAACACAAATAGTATTAAAGCGAAAAAAGTTCTGCTAACAACTAAGTTACATTTACAGTTTATCATATTTTTCTTCGACTTTATCACTAACTTAAGATGTAAATTTACATTAACGGTGTAAGCTTTCAACTTACACTGTTGATCTAACATGTATTAAAAAGCATTGTTTATAAAACTCTGTCTAAGAAAATTAAATATCTAATATAATAATAAATATTTTGTACATCTAACATACAACGCCATCTAGTTCCAAGCTACGCAGAGCTTGTGTTATGGGTACTAGACAACTGATATAAATACATATATACTTTTTTTTGTAAATACATACCTATTATACATAGAAAACACCCAAATTCCGAAACAAATATTTGGTGATCACACAAACATTTGGTCCGACCTAGGATTTGAACCCGAGACCTCAAAAATAGCAGTTGCATTCACTACAACTGTGCCACCGAGGCACTCGTTCATGAAATTCTTAACAGTAGACAATTTTTATTAGATAGGCCGAATACAGTCAAGAAACTATATTTTATCGCGAATAGCTTAGCTGAGCATCATAGCACAAGCACATCGCGTTTAGTGTCGGCGTCGTTGTGTCGAGTCACTCAGGGCGTATTTCATGCTACGTCGACTCAAGAAATGATATTGTCGAGAATATGATTCGTGAACGTAACAAATGTATTATATACTCCAACCTTTGGGGATGTCAGTTCGGTTCTTGAATGGACTTCGGAATTTATAGCTACCACCATTTTTAAAGGTTATAAATGTCCAGTGTTAAACATGCTCATCGAACAGATGCAATAAGTGGACTAAAGGGAATAAATTTAAACGAAAGAGAATTTATAGGTTTATTTAAATAACCTACTATAGGTATCGATATTTTTATTTATAACCGATTGTGAAAAACTATTTCAAAAGTTAACATTATTACAGTGAATCCACGGTAAAACTAATTAAAACTATGAAAATTTCATTAATATTTGTGATGCTTACTATTTACTTATTAATTCAAATAAAAGTAATAAAATCATTCTTATAAATCATACTACAACGTACAAATATATGTATAAATGTAAGAAAGTGCGCTATGAAACTGATAGTACATTGCTTTATCGATACGTTAAACTCAGTCACACTCGTAATGTTTCACGCAGTAACATTAAGAGACATCTCAAGATATAAAACTTTTAGTGTACATAGCCATTCGTAGCAGCTCGTAGCTATTAGGTCTACGTCGTAACACGTAGCTCAATTCTCACATAATAATATGAACTACGCTGAAAGTTTAATGTTCAAGTAATAAATATTGTATATAGTTTATTGGAGGTTCTGTAAATGTAGGAAGGATATGATTATCGAACATAGGTGTATAAAACTTTCATCGTTAATTATCGTGTTTCAATATAAAATATTCGTTACTTAGTCAAAGTGGTTAGAAATGCGCAGACGCAGTCCTGACGCGGTGTAACGTAAGCGCATAGACTTCACGGTGAGATGCCCTACTGCACATCTGCCCTACACTAACTAGTCTATTTTGATCAATTGGGTAGAGTCTAAGTTGGAAGCTTTTACGTTTAGAACTCATTAAAATTATTATCATATATTATGGTACTATTAATAATGCATTATTCGGGCAAATAGCACTTTATTGACCCCTTCACAGTTAGTGCTCCTCCAGTTAGAAAACCTTTAATCGGATTTCATTTCATAAGTAACATGCACGGATAGCGTAGTGTTTTAAGCGGTCACCTCGTCGCTTTCTATTGCGCTCAGTGTTGTGGGTCTAAGCATACATGGGACAACACTTTACGTGATAAACTATTGTTCTGAGTCTGGGCATTCTGTGCGTCCATTTCATGTATGTTTGTAAAATCTCCCGAGACACAGTATTTATTCCCAATGCGAAAGTTGCCATTACTAAAAAACAACCGTACTGCTCACTTTTCTATTTTAAATTGTATAGAACTTGCAAGATGAAATAACAGATACGTTGTAACATCACCTAAGGTACCAATGAACCTTTACTATGTGAAAGTATACAATTTATATCTAGACTAATCAGTGATAAATTGTCATCTTATGTTCAGTTAGATATCTAGTCCAAAAAATATTCTTCATACAATCGCGTGCGCTTACAAATTACGTTTGTATTAATACTACGCTTCAGTGTAGGTAAATTCATGCGTAAGATCATTGTTCGTTGGCCTATTGATCAGAAACAACGCTCCAACAACTTTATATATATATACTTTTTGTATATTTACGTATAAATAGAAAATCTGTATATTGATGCGTAAAATTTGTTGTGTGAAAACCAGAGACAAATTTTGAAGTAAATAATTCTTTTTTTAAAGAAATATGCCAGGTTTTATGTTAACTGATGCTTACTTTTACTTTCATAGAGCTATCAAATCATTGATTCTTTTAAAACTAAGCTACTACTTGCACTTTGCAAAATATGGTCGAGTAATCAATGTTTCTTTTATTTATTTATATCAACTGCTCACTACACTCATAGTGTAGGTCAATTATAGTGTAGTCGGCAGTTCATATTTTCTTTTATTTTCGGGTTGTGTTCTTGGTTGGCTTCAGAAAAAAAGTACACAATTAACAGAAAGATGTCGCTAAATAATAGTCTCGGGCTATTCGCCCATCAATAACACAAACTATCTTTAGCAAAGGTGCCAAGACTGCAACCGGATCGATAACCAATCAGCTTGAAGCTCGGCCCGGAATTACCTGTGCCTTGATTAGAGACTCGCGATCTCTGTAACTATGAACTAGACGGTCAATACACTTGAGACAGTTTCTCTGTATATTTTCTACCAATGACTGTTGGTTCTTAGTTGTTTATGATGTCTTATTAATGTTTTGATAGAAACTAGATGCTACTTACGGTACATTTCCTAATGAACGTTTAAATTCTGTTCGATGTTGTCTTTCAGCAGGGATGTGTTAGTATTCAAACTTTTTTTCTTTGATCATTTTTAGGACGACCTCCACTCGGACCCAATCTACAGCCGGCGAACCGGGTGGCTTACCAGCGCCTCATGGGGTCCTGAGTGTGGCAGCGGATGGTCAGAACGGGTTTCGCCCTCATTCTGCTTTAGTGGCCAGCCGCAAGGAGGCGACGTACGCGTGTGCCGTACGTCGCCTAAATTGAGAGTTTTTACAGCAGACGGTGCCCGCTTCAGTGCGGGTAAGCGCTGGGAGAGGTCCGGATGGGTCAATGTCAGCAGTTCCCGGATCCCTCCCGTCTCAGGCGCAGAGTGGCACACCGTGTGGTTTTAGTGGTTCGATTCCAACACACCGCCCCGCCTGTTTTCCACTTCACCAAGTGTTGTGGGTTCAAATTCCACATGGGGCAACTCTTTGTGTGACTCACAAATTGTTGTTCCGAGTCTGGGAGTTCTTTGTGTTCGTTTCATGTATGTTCTTTAAGTCCCCCGCGACACAGGATATAAGTGATGTACGCGACACAGGATGTATATTCCTAATGCGGGAGTTGTCGTTTTTGAGAAAAAAAAAATGCAATCACTTTAATCCTTAACACTACTCTACGGTTAAATTCCCTACTGAATGTACATCCGACACATAAGAAGGACTAAAAAACGATGACACAATGGAATATTAACTGGCACTTTTTTGCACATAAGTCACTTGAAATAAATTTACATAACGATTCCCTTACTAATGATCCTCCAACTCATGTTTTATTAATAACCCTGTGCAACGGGACAGTTACGTACCGCTGCAAAACTACAACAGTAACCTAAAGAGGCTATCACATTAGATATAATTAAATCCTTTTACACGCAAAAAAATATAATAACTAACCTACTTCAAATTACAAGTTTTAACAAAAAAAAACCGACTTCAATCTGGACCAAATGGGACCATTCGGAAAGCACCAGCTTTCAAATAAAAAAAAAGTCATCAAAATCGGTTCACCCAGTCCAAAGTTATGAGGTATAAACATTCTTTTTTTATTTGGAAGCTAGTGCTTCCCGTGTGGTTCAATTTCAATTTGGTTCAGATTGAAGTCGGTTTTTTTTGTTAAAATTCGTGATTATTTTTAGACTATTATAATATTAGTCACACTTAGGGTTAACCAAAAACAGCTTTTACCATATACATACAAAAGTTAAGGTCTGGAAGAGATGGCTGTGAGCAATAAGACTGCCTAGTAATGTACAATGTAGTGGTGTGCAATGAAGTTGAATACTAAGTAAAAAAATCTAGACAGTGCCAATATTTTACGAGGGTTTAGAGAATACTTAAATACGGTTGTGTTTTCTTTATTTTGTTTATTGAAAGAAAAATATATCATATATTTTCATTAAGGGAATAATAAATTAACTACTTAATTTTTTCCTTAACCCAAAAAATGAAGTAGAGCAGCTTCTGTAATTATTTATTTAAAGCTCATTATTTTTTAAACAATATATAAACCTTTGAATCAAGTACCTTGATAACAGAGAGAGCAAAGTTTTGATTGAAACGCCACAGATAACGAATAACAATAGTCTGGTTGTAGAGCCTTAGCTTTTGTATCCAGAACCGGAACTGAGTTCCGATGAACTTTTTGTGGCTTAATATTGTAACTTGTGATTTGTCAAAATTAATTCGAGACTGGGAAGTCTCAAATTAATTTTGATATAGCTAACAGAAATGTGTTACCAATGCCATCTTTTTTGCTTTTTTTTATGTTTTAGCCTGTCAAAGTGACTCTACTCTGCCTGATTCTGATTTTGATTTTATTTAGATTTTAATTTAATTCCATTTTAACTTGGTTTTTTTTATTGACTTTGTATTTGTATTTTCTATGTATAATATGTATGTATTTACAAAAAAAGTATATATGTATTTGTATCAGTTGTCTAGTACCCATAACACAAGCTCTGCTTAGCTTGGGACTAGATGGCGTTGTGTGTTAAATGTCCGAAATATTTATTATTATTATTTAATTTGACTTTATTTTCATTTTTAATTTAAGTTTGTTTTTGATTATGATTTATTATGATTATTATTTAATTTTTACTTTAATTTTGATTGTAATTTTTCTCCTTCTCTAGCCTGTACATCGCTGTCTAATACTACTATGTTAACTTTGAACTAAGTGGTGTGGGGCCTGGTGACCTGTAACACAGGTATCTTATACCTATCACAGGCACCGGTCTCATGCAAAACGTGGTTGAGATTAAATGTATTGGACTCAAATCCCTTTGTAAAAACCATTTTTTTGTGAAGTGAAAAATTTACTTTATTATTATTATGATGGAAAGTATGAGCAGAATCTAAGAGTGGTGGCTACTCATTGTGAATGCAGACAATGCAACAATGCAGTATTGTGACCTACACTATAGGGGCATATTGAAATGCTGTACATTTATTCTAGATATGAAGTGTTGATTATAATTGTAAATTGAAAATCTATTGATTTTTTATCAGAGAGTGATATTCATAATGAATACTTATCGGCATAGGATATTTTACCTGCTAAGCAGGTTATACCATACTTCATCTTAAGTGTTATTGTCCCCTACATCCTAAGAATACTATGTTTCGTTGTGATTTAATAAACTTCGTTAAAACTGTGGTTTACCTTCCATATGAAATCCTATCACCGTTCACTGTTAAACGAAGGTTCGCCGCAGGGAGTAAAAACTATCCTGGTCTTGGGCTGTTCTGCGGCACGATGGAACAATGATTTGAAGAAAGTGGCTGACATCTAATAGATGCGGTCTTTACTTGAAAATGGATCCACACATCGCCTTTAAAATTTGTTTCGTCCTTTTAATTCTTGCTCGTGTTGGTCTCTTCTTCTGAGATATCTTCTTTATTAAAATTCTACCTCGATCGATTATTCCCTGGTCACAAACAAAAGTTTAAGAAGCTATAAAAGAAGTAAAGTAATCTAGTTATAAATAACTGTGATTCTATAATCGTAGTCTTCCTTCTACCGTGTCTATACATATCAAAAGTAAGTAGGTACTCATACGTTAACCAGATTGATAATCTTCATTTATTTACCGACCATTTGAGTAGGTAAACTTTAAACTCCACTTACATAGTACAAGCAGCATTCTAATATAAAGGTCCAAACTATCAAGTAATCTCGTAAAACCCATCAAGTGTACAGTAGATATCAATGTTATCTGATATTAAAATCAACGTAGGTAACACCGGTACCCAAAACGCGATTCAGAGACAATTTTCAATTATCTATGTACTCTGCATAGTATAGAGTGTTTTAATTTTGAAACTTTCATACTACATTTGTTTAAAATTTTTATCAAAGACATGATTTTATCACGCTATTTTCACTATGTATCTAATATACATAGTGAAAATAACGTGATAAAATAATGTCTTTGAATTTCAAGTAAAATGTTTAATAATTTATTATTGAACTAATTTTAAACTGGATTTAACGATATATGTAAGCTTACGTGAAAAATTCTCAGAAGTTTCCACCAAGTCCAAAATGGTCCAGGTCCCTGCAAAATGTTCAAGGTGCAAGTTTTTTTTATATTTCGGACGTCTAATACACAACGTCATCTAGTCCCAAGCTAAGCAGAGCTTGTGTTATGGGCACTAGACAACTGATATAAATACATATATACTTCTTTTAAATACATACATAGAAAACACTCAAGCTCCGAAACAAATATTTGCAGATTATACAAACATTTGATCCGACCCGGGATTTGAATCCGAGATCTCAAGAACAGCAGTCGCGTATGCTACCACTGCGCCACCGAGCCAGTCGGTCGGTATTTCATTTGGCGCAGAATAAAATAATTACCTACAAATTTTAACAAAAAAAAACCGACTTCAATCTGGACCAAATTTAAATGGGACCATTCGGGAAGTACCAGCTTTCAAATAAATAAAGAATTATCAAAATCGATTCACCCAGTCAAAAGTTATGAGGTAACAAACATAAAAAAAAATACAGTCGAATTGAGAACCTCCTCCTTTTTTTGAAGTCGGTTAAAAAATCAGTTTCTGATACGCATTTTATTGTTATGGTTATGTTTAGGTAGCCTTTTTTTAAAGTCAGTGGTCGCCCAGTGATCGTAACCGACCGACCGAGTGACCGATAACGTGTTAATACACTCACGTACATAATATACCATTCACAGTCATTGTTGCCAACCAAACTACCAGGTGGTTATAAGGTAACTTTAAAGCAAAATTTTAATTAAAGCGCGAAT
Source organism: Diaphora mendica (assembly GCA_949125395.1). NCBI lineage: Eukaryota > Metazoa > Arthropoda > Insecta > Lepidoptera > Erebidae > Diaphora > Diaphora mendica. The sequence goes on from OX421319.1 coordinate 23,368,331, forward strand.
CATGGCCCTGTCTTTTCACTACGCACATTGCGATTAGGGTTATCACTTAATCAAAAGAAAAACATTTTAAATTGAACCTTAGTATGTTAAATTTTTTGATCTAAAATTATGATACTTCTGTCTTATATCTATATATGTATATCAAAAAATTTTGACTTCTATCTTATTTGAATTTGTGAATTGTATAAAAAACGGCGCATGAAAATGTCTGCAGTGTTATAGTAGAAGTCACAGCTATATATACGGCACGATTTTGATTCCTGCAAGTGCAATTGTAAAAAACATATTTTTATTTGATCAATATTTCTTACCTAGAATGTTCTACATTATTTTATAAAATAGAAAATGAGAAAATTTCACATCAGTTTAATGTTGTGAAAACCCTAATCATTTTAGAAGCAAAATTATATGAAATAGATATATGCTTAAGTGGAATCACTTTGATCAATAGAACAAAATGTAAAACTTTTTTTGGGTAAAAATAACTCAAAAAAGCCTCACTATTGCCCAATAATGCAAAAGCATCTCAATAAGACATATTGATAATTTAATTTAATCAGAATATTGCTTGACTATGTCGACAGTAGCAACCCTACGCGCGTTTGACGTTGACAGCTTGTAATACATTAATTAAAATGTTGTCGGTTGCGATTTTATTGTTTTCAATATTATATACGAACATCAACATTTAATAGTTTCCTTTTAATTGGTTTGGTTGGTATTCATTTAGCGTCGGCGTTGCCATACCCTGTTACAACGGAAAATTACGATGAAAGAATATCGTTGGACTTGTAAAAACTTTTAGTTTTGAAATACTTATATATGCATTATACTTATGTCACAAGCGCAAAACTGGAGAACTGATCGACCAATTCAGTTTTTTTAAATATTTTATTAAAGCGCAAGGAAGGTTTCTATGGAGAGAAAAAACGTTTAAATTGCGAGGAAAATATTAAAAACAAGAAACGCGGGTAACTTTGCGGGTTTAAACTAGTGTGTTATATTTTTGCTGCATGTTATTTTATTTTAATAGAATTTATCTTCGAAAGAGATGTATCGGGTTTTGATTCAAAACTAACTTCTTGGTACAGTGGTATAAAATAAAATATTTTAGAAAAAATCTAACTACCCAAATATCACTGCACCCGTAATCAAGATGAACGCATCAGTTTTTATATATTCTACTACATAAACCTACTATAACACTTTGCTCTACCATTTTTATCAGATTTGCAAGTTGCCCGGATGTTCCTTTAAATGAAAAATTAAGTTAATTTCGTCGTTAAAACAATTTTATTATTTATTATATATATTTATTAATTTTATATAAACAAATAAACTCGTAGACTAGATAGACATCTGTTGTATTAATGAATCGTTAAAGGCTTCATAAGGCTTCATAGTTTTTATTAGCTGTAATGAAAACTGTAAAATGGTGGTTAACTGTAGACGTTGACAGCGGCACTAAAGGCTCGTATTCACTTTGATTAGTGCGAGTGCAGGTCTGTAGTGCAGGTGATCAATGACCGGTAGAACATACGTGTGGACTGCGAATTCGCTATCCACATGTATTTTCTACCAATCATGGATCACCTGCACTTCACACCTGCACTCGCACTAATCAAAGTGAATACGTGCCTTAAGAATTTGTAGAGAGAGTACAGTGGAAGAAAATTTTAAGGGAGCAAGCAATGACTTATAGGCTCTTTCATGATTTTACTAAGTCTTGATTAGTAGTTTTGCACACGAATCGAGACTAAGAAGATTATTAAAAACCTATTAAGCTTATTATTTGGCTACCCACTGTCTTGAGCGAGTGTGTGTGTGTGTGCGTGTGCGTTTGGGTGTGTGTATAAATGTGTATGTATGTGTGTGTTTGTTTGTGTGTGTCACACACATATGTATTATAGTTTAATGATTCCTTGTTTTATTTACGAAGACCACAATCACAATTGGCAAAGTGGTTTGAGATACTTTTACACTCCTTGTGACAGTTTATTGCGATGACGATTCAAGTAAATGAACCTGTTTGTCAAAAAAATACGAAGTTGCCTTAAAGCTTTATCTTATATATAAAATTCTCGTGTCACAATGTTAGTTACTATACTCCTATGAAACGGCTGGACCGATTTTTATGAAATTTGGTGTGCATATCAGGTAGGTCTGAGAATCGACCAACATCTATTTTCCATACCATTTGTTTTTATGGCAAAACAACGTTTGCAAATATGTAAAGATGTCTTTATTTTAAAACATACCTAGTTACACATAAAATGGTATATTATATAATTATAAATCTTATAATACTTGTATTAATTACTTTTTAGTTTACCCGCTCCCCACAACACAATCATCCCTCTAGACTATTCATATCCCATTGCAAAATGAAGCTGCCACGTCGGTGCATTAGTAAATTACTCACGTTCGTAAAGTCTCTCTGTACTTTTCAAAACTTGAAATTTTGTCGCTAGATTCAAACTAACTAATTTGTATAATCAACTTCCTTGTCCGAGCCCGAAATAGGCTGTTGTTTTGTAAATGTAGTCTTAATTCAATTTGTATTCAACTTTACAGACTTGTATGCTTTTTCTATTCATTTGTTGGGGCTTTATGAAGAAGTACCTTTTTACAAGGGTTAATTAAAATATTCTTACTTACAACATGCATAGCTTAACGGGACCTAGTTGCGTATTTGAATTAAATTCTTATTTTATTACTAGAGAAATTCCAAAACTTGTGTAGACAAGTAGACGTGGCATTCTTTGACTTTAAAAAAGCGTTCAACCGTGTTGATAATGCAGTACTTTGGAGTAAAAAAAATTGCAGCCTTTGGATTTACTCAAAATTTATTAAAATTATTTGCCAGCTATTTCTCTAACCGTAAGCAATTTGTACAGTTGGGTAATTATCAATCGGATCCATATGACACTCGTTCAGGTGTAAGTCAGGGCAGGGGGGTTTCACTATTCAGTTTAGGTGTATTGCGCTATATAGAACTCTGTGGCAATGGTTGCCACTCTGCGCTCGGCTCGCACGCTAGCCGCGTCGCGCGTGTGTAAGTTGAATATTACGTGTAGGTACTTACTGCTAAAAAATGACTTCAAAACGAACTAATTGTTCGTACAAAATTGTACACACATCAAAAGTGTCTAGGGATCAACATATGTGTCTAGGGATCAATATATATTTTTGCAATAACTTTTCTCCTGATTGATATTAATTAAAATTTTCTTTAAGGATTCATCAAATAAAGTGTTTTCGTTTGTCACAGTAACGATAAACCAAGTCACCTTTGCATTAATAAAGAAATTTGCCATTTTCCTAATAAAAGGATTTTTGACATTTGAACCACTAACATTAAAGTTCGAAAAAAAGACTGAAATAACAGTTTTCTTTAAAATTTTATTAGGTAACTTAAACAATTAATAATCCGTGTTTCTACAGCGAACGCTAACACAAGAACATCGATTTGGCATACTCAAAATGAGTTCATCCAAATCACGCTGTGGAATGGCCGCCCATGTTCGTTGCAACAACAAAAAAAGGTCTTCTTGCGACTGGATACCCTCCATATTCGGCAGAGCTCTTCTCTGTAGCATATCCCATGCATGCTCAATCGGGTTCAAGTCTGGCGACTGAGCAGGCCAGGGCCAAAGCCACATCTCAATCTCAAGAAATCCGCATAAAAATGCTTGATCCCTAGACACTTTTGATGTGTGTAGTTAGCAATAAAATTATTTAATTAGATGTTTGGAAGCTATGTGAAGATAAACATGTTTTGTCAATACAGAAATCTGTAAATAATCTCGAAGGTAGCCAGAACGAGTAGTACGCTATGTAGACATGATTATTGTTTGTTAAAATGTTTCTTGTTCATTAATAAAGTTGTTATATTTTTATAATTAATTTTAATATTTACCTAAATGTACAGTGTAGAGCGGTGTCTAACGGAATATGAATACTCGAGTCACACAACAAAATTCAAATTCGCGTGCAAGGTGACAAAGTTGAAAACTTTTTATGCCTAAACTTGATTTTTGTTCGAGAGTGAAACTTCTGTACGTCAGTACTATTAATTATTCTGTGGTCAGGGCAGCATCTTAGGATCGACGCAGTTCCTAGTAATGATCAACGGCTTGCCCAATGTAGTTAGATCAGCCCAATGCCTGATGTTTGCAGACGATCTGAAGCTGTTCTTGGGAATCAGAAGCCCGGATGACAGTGAAGCGCTCCAGCGGGACATAGATAGTGTTGTAGCCTAGGGTATTCACAACCGGTTAGAATTGAATGCATCTAAATGCAAAATAATGGCATTTACTCGATCTCGCTCTCCGTACACCCACAGTTATAAAATATCTGGTGTCCCGCTGGACCGAGTCTCAGAAATACGCGATTTCTGGATCGCGCCTGACCTTCAATACACATATCACCAATCTATGTAAAAAAGTTTTAAATCCTTAGGATGTCTTTGCCTTTTCGATGCAGGAACACTATCATCGTGTTGTACTTCTCTTTTGTTCGCAGTACTTTGGATTATAACTCCATAATCTGGGATCCGCACGAGGCGAGGTACAATACGATGCTAGAACGCGTCCAACGGAAATTCGCGCAATTTTTATACCAAAAGCTATATGGGTTCTACCCATATTTACGAGATCGCTTTTCGTTCTCGGCATGATAGGTCTGGATACACTTACAATGCCTCGTAAGTGTGCTCTAATGGTACACTATTATTTGTTACTAAACAATAAAATAGAAAATTCAAATACGCTGTCTCGTTGCATATTCTGGGTACCAAACAAGTATACACGTCTACGATCTTGCCGTCTCCTAACTGCGCCGCAAGTACGAACGTGTACGGCACAATACGCTCCCACGAGCCAGGCAGTTAGTCTACTCAACGCTTTAATTGCTCAGTACCCGGATATCGACTTATTCCATACCAATTTAAGTACATTTTTAAATTCTGTGTACTTTTCCTTAATCAATTATGCTATTGTATACATTATATAATTTTTATTATGGTACTGGCTCACTGTACATGTTGGGCAAACTATAAGTGCAGTGAGCAGCTGATTGTAAAAATAAATAAGATGCTTTATTAATTATTATCAATTATCTGTCTTGCTCTATAGTATCAAAGCTGCATCGTGTTATCACTTTTGCATACAATTATTTCCATCTATACTTCTTGTTATGCCTTCCCTGGTCCCGTTATGCGGGGTCGGATCTCCTCACTTGAAATATTTCCATCTATACGGCGGGACCGATTTGAACGGAACTTTCACTGGCAGATCGGTGATGATATAAGAAGCAACTTAAGCTACATTTTATAAAAAAAGAAAATACGTTTATTTGCTACACAAAATAAACATAAAAGAGAAAAATAAAAAAAAAACATAACAACTACACAAACTTCTTTTGTTTTACAAAATAAACGTAATAAGTTGTTGGTTGAGCGACTAATATATACATATTGCTTACAACTTAATAAATCTGCAAATATTACTAATAATTTAACTAAAACTTATTTATATCAAAGTGTGTCACACTTCCACTAATTTCTATAAAACAATTAACTAATTTCATTGAACGGTAATATAATTTTGTTGATCATTAGAGTTTAAAATTAATTAAACACGATAACGATGGTTAAGTATATGTGTCGACTAATTGGGTTATATGTGGTTTATTATTATAGGCCCTAAACGGTGAACATATTCCGATGTAACTGGTGACGCAAATATACCGATGTCGATGTCCTTTCGATTAATTACATACATTGTTATTAAGGAGTTCGTGGATAAGTGGCAACAAATTAATAATAAATAAATATCTTCGACATTTCACACGCAACGTCATCTAGCTTCAAAGTAAGCAAAGCTTGTATTATGATAGCTAGATTGACTGATAGAATACTTATATACTTTTTTGTATATACATCCATATTATATATATATAAAACAATCAAATTCCGAAACAAATATTTTCATATCATACAAACATTTTATCCGACCCGGATCAAACCAAACAGCAGTCTCTACTGTACTGTATTAATTTACAAGGTTAACACACAATATTTAATCCTATCCAGGTCAATCTATGGATGGGTGACCATTCTTATTAACTCATTGTGACTCCTCTGTACCCCGATGAGCACATTTAAGTAAGTAATTCTAGTTCAGTACGATACGATCTTCTAAGGCCATCTTTACGGGTAGTTGGAGCCCTATAAAAACCGTCTTTCTTGTAGAGATAGATAGTAGTCATTCTGCGTAAAAAATATAAGTTCAACCAGTACCAACCATAGTTTAGAAAAAAGCTTAGAGGAAAGCGCTTATCTATATATATATATAAAAGAGGAAGGTGACTGACATAGAGAGATCAATGCACAGCCCAAACCGCTAAACCTAGAATCCTGAAATTTTGCATGTAGGTTCTTTATTAAACGTAAGTGAGAACTAAGAAAGGAATTTTTAAAATTCCACCCCAAAGGGGGTAAATCAGGGGATGAAAGTCTGCGTGAGCGAAGCCGCGTGCAAAGGCTAGTATTATATATACAGCATATCTAAAATACTCATATCCGTATTATTTGTTTTTCAATATCTTTTTGTATTGGTTGACATCCTATTTTAGATATGTATTGAAATTATCTGCCATTCCGACAGATTTCGGTTTCACAAGTCTCGGATAGAGATAATTATGTCACATGATCATATTTCATCATCGTCATCAACAGCCTTTAACAGTCCACTGCTGGACATAGGCCTCTCCTTACAGTGAAGGTAAATAATAATAATCATATTTATAGCAATATTATCCTAGTCACATCACACTAATATATAAAAATTTCTTCACGCAAAAACTACAGAGCGGATTTGGATGAAACTTTACAATAATATAGCTTACACATCGGAATAACACATAGGCTACTATTTGCCGCGATAACTGACATATATGCGGGTGGAACGCCGGGCAACAACTAGTAATGTTATAAATGCGAAAGTTTGTAAGGAAGTTTGTTACTCTTTCAGGCAAAAACCACTGAACGGATTTGGATCAAATTTTACAGTAATATAGCTTATACCTTAGGATAACACATAGATTACTATTTGCCGCAATAACCACCTTACACGCAGGCGGAGTCGCGGGCAACAGCTAGTATTTATATATATTTATAATTTGTGTGTGTGTTAAAAGCAATTTTTATCTGTCAAATAGTTACATAGCTTATAACTATATGAAACTAATTCAAGAACTGGTGAAATCGGCTCTTAATGTATTATTTATTATATTTACCTAACGAATATAGAACTAAGGATATTGAAATACTAGGGTTGTCAGATATTAGTATTACCAAGGCGTCGATAGTAATAATGAATACCGAAATCTTTATTGCGTCTAGCTTTTCTAAGGTTGATGCGACTGGACACGACTTCGTGACGCCTGACTTTTAATACTTACTGTTAAGACTGTCTGTGAAAAGGATACTAATATTGCTTATGTGCTTATGTGCGTGACGTTTGTCGACTGCTTTGACTGTAAAATAAGAGTTTCTTGTTCTAGTTTCAATCAGTACAAATTTTGTACGATGATTTGTTATATCTGGGTGATATCTTTCTATAGTATGTATGTTTCTAGAAATGTATATATCCACCTAAGCGAGACTATAATTATGGTCGAGAAAATGTGGGTATTTAGTACGCCTCTCATGATCCCTCAAGAAATATAGCCGTAAGTATAATATAATTATTGTTCGGTATGAACCAGGAATGACTGATGTACTAATCAGGTTATTTGACGTTCAATTTACGAATGACGAAACGAAATATTACATTTGTATCTTTACATTCAGTTGCACTTCGTAATATTTGGCTTAGCAGTGATACGTCACACAACTTCGGAGTCCTTCGATGAATATATAAGTATATAATATCTAACCGACAAAATTGAACTGTATCGACTTTCCAACGTCTTGCTTACATAAAAAACATTGTCGTGTTAAAACAAGCAGCGCTGGTAAAAGGCATTACCTATGGCAATAAGTTACCTTAACGACAGCCGGTGGGGGTATAAACCGGCAGGCACATTCGCGGTGCGGCCTAAAGTAATGGAATAAAAACATAAAGAGCATTAGACTGAGCCGTGCGAAGGACGCAAGATAATACAGTGGGTACCCGACCTTATCGACCGTGGTTAAGCGCCCAAGCGATGTGTGATAGGGTAAGAAAACCTCGGTTTGAAATATTACAAACCCTTTTTTGTTTTAGCTTGTTACAGAGTTAAAGACATGATTTGGAGTTAAATGCTTATAAGTCTTTTGTTGGATAATAAATGAGTTAAGCTATTGTACTTTTTTATAATAATTACCACATTTTAACGAGCAATGTGAAAAGAAAAACCGACCAAGTGCTAGTCGAGCTCACGCACGAAGGGCTCCATACCATTTATTTTTTGCGGCAACAGAAATACATTATCTATGAAATTTCAACTATATAGCTATCACGGTTTATTAGATACAGCTTGGCGACAGATAGACGGACGGACAGACAGATGGTCGGCCAGACAGTATTTTAGTGAGTCGGCCACGATATCCTTTACTTTAATTTAAGTAGAAAATTTTAAGGTAACAAATTATTAGATAAACAGTAGAGTTTATTATAAAAAACGTGAAAAAGCCTAAAAGTAGAAATGTTACTTTATTTAAATAATAAATCAAATTTCTAATATCCCATACGAAGTAACATAAATAGTAAAAAAGTTAAAGAGAGAGACAAAAAACTTAAGAAAAAAAAAGAAAGAAAAAGTGACTTGCTTTGTATTTTTAACCGACTTCAAAAAAGGAGGAGGTTCTCAATTCGACCGTATATATATACTTTTTTTGTGTATTTTCGCGGATAACTTTGTCGTTTATGAACCGATTTTGATGGTTCTTTTTTTAATGGAAAGGAGATATTCCAACGGTTGTATAAGGACAAGATCTGATGATGACATCTAAGAGAAATCGAGTCGTACCTTGAAGTCGGTTTTATTTTTGTTAAAATTTTATCTTACATATTTTGCCCTAACTAATTATTTTTCAAACCATTTTTCTAATAGACTAAACACTATGAAACTAGACAGCCACTCGTCAAATTTGATTATTTCAATTTGAAATTGTTTGCTCAACTTTTTGATATAACCATTTCCGCGTATAGTCAATACAAATATGCAGTTGAATTTTAAAAGTATTTTTTTTATAAAATTCGGAAATTGAACAAAACAGAACTCTTGTGTTAGTCATCAGTCCGTGCAAATTGAAAGTCAATAGCGGGTTAGAGTTTATTTAATCCACCTTTAACTGCTTCTACTATATACACACATCAAAAGTGTCTAGGGATCAACATATGTGTCTAGGGATCAACATATATTTTTGCAATAACTTTTCTCCTGATTGATATTAATTAAAATTTTCTTTAAGGATTCATCAAATAAAGTGTTTTCGTTTGTCACAGTAACGATAAACCAAGTCACCTTTGCATTAATAAAGAAATTTGCCATTTTCCTAATAAAAGGATTTTTGACATTTGAACCACTAACATTAAAGTTCGAAAAAAAGACTGAAATAACAGTTTTCTTTAAAATTTTATTAGGTAACTTAAACAATTAATAATCCGTGTTTCTACCGCGAACACTAACACAAGAACATCGGTTTGGCATACTCAAAATGAGTTCATCCAAATCACGCTGTGGAATGGCCGCCCATGTTCGTTGCAACAACAAAAAAGGTCTTCTAGCGACTGGATACCCTCCATATTCGGCAGAGCTCTTCTCTGTAGCATATCCCATGCATGCTCAATCGGGTTCAAGTCTGGCGACTGAGCAGGCCAGGGCCAAACCCACATCTCAATCTCAAGAAATCCGCATAAAAATGCTTGATCCCTAGACACTTTTGATGTGTGTAGATTACCTTAACATTTGCCTGGAAGATGGCTTAAATCAATTGAATTAAAAGTTTCTAAAATCAAGCTTTTACTGGGATGCCTTGAGACGAATCAAACGAGTCCAAACTCGATGTTGTTGCGACGTTTCTTTACAGAGTTCCTGTGGCCATCTTCCAGCTCCAGCATCAGATCAGCTGTATGTCACTATAATATTGTATTGTCACGCTGTATACATATGCTTGAAAAATTTCAGCAAAATGGTTTGAAGATATCAGCTTCAAAATTGAGTTGCAAGATTCCACCCGAAGATACAAGCATACATACATACATTGCAAGTGAATAAAAAGCTTGTAAAATGACTGTTTTTACTACATTAGAGGCTAGATTTACTACCGATAAGTATTTTAATTTGATCTTAATGTGATTTATATAACGCTCACGCTTAAATTTTTTTTGGATATGAAATGAAATAATTATGAAGGGTATATTTTTAGTAACTAACAACATCTTGTCTTGGCCTTCTTTCTTTCATTATAAAGCATCTTTTAATTATTATTAATTAAGTACTTTTTGTTCTACCCGTTTATTGTATGTATACCTACATCATTGTGTTAGTCGTTTTACTTTGAACTTTATATTTTTACATGGCCTCTTAAAGGTTAAGCCAAAATTAGGTTATAATCTCATAGAATTTCAATGTCGTCTTGTAAATAAATTGTTATTTCTTAGTCGTGTATATGTTAACGGAAATGTATGTAATCCGTCATTGTATACATTTCCTAGGAAATGTAGGTAATTCCTAAAATCGCACGGAAATGTGTGAAATAAATTATATTATACTTACACATTACACATTTCCTAGGAAATCTATACACTTCCTAAATAGCAATCGGAAATGTAAAACATTTAAGATATTGGTGGGTAATTATTTTTAGGTTAGGTTAGGTTAGAACATATGAACATATTATTATTATTTTACGATATTAAGATAATATGAACATATTATTATTTTACGGTATGACTGTTATCCGATTGTCTCAATAAGTGCTATAATAAAAAAATATTATTAACAACGTGTTTTATTACAGAAAGCATTTACTTTATACATTCCCTAATACGATATTGGAATTATATACAATTCCGAGAAAACTTATACGTTTCCTAGGATATCTATGTATTAAATAGTTTTTCAAACAATATTTTATACATTTCCTAAATAGTATCGGAATTGTACACATTTCCTAGGATTTGTGTATAATTCCTTGATTTCATACATTTCCGGTAACATATAGACTCTCATTCTTCAGTATTTTATTGACAACGTACCTAATCATTATCAGTATCAACTATAGTTAAAAACTAATAAAACTAGAACTTATAACGTATATTAACAGCTCCGCTTGAAATTTGCAAGCAATGAAATTCCTGTCAAGATTCCTTTATCGCGATGAGAATTTTTTGCAGACTATCTATAATATATTATTGATGAAAAGCCCGACGGTAAGCTTAACATCAGACAAAAGTTTCCTCATTCAAGCCGGTTTTTTAACCTATCTATTTTTTCAAATAAAGGAGCTTACCGATTTATCACATTCCAATAGGAGCAAACGATGTTCTCGATTAGCAAGTAATTGTATCTTATTGCAGAAGTGACAACAATGGGTAGACTTTATTGTTATTGGGGAATAATTTTTGAAGCGTTAATTCGCTTTATTATTTATTTTTGAGTAGTCACACACCAATTTTTCAGAATTTCATAGGACTCTCTCTGATATAAATAGTCATAATTTTTACTTTAAAAATTATTAATTCAAATCATTATTAATTAAAAAACAATTAAATACAAATAATTGTGACCAAATTGATTTTTGCGATAGTTACCTAGAATAATTTAAATACTGTCATTTATAATTATAGTATAAACTTTTCGTCCTTATTGCACTCAAAAACAATGGATTTTTTAAACGGTCGTTTGATTTTTTTCTTGCAATTGCAAAGACAATGTTTCTGAGTAGTGAAAATGGTTTTCTTATTCATACTACCGATAAACTTACCACCATTCGATTTTTAAATGATTTTCATTATTTTTGGATCCGTCAAGCACCGGACTGAAAATGTAATTCAATTCACACTGTACACATTCTGTCTGAAGTCCCTCTTACAACTTTTGTTTTAACTCGGTGTTTTTTAATCAGCTTCTGTTGGAAAATGTCCAGTTTCCAGTTATCGGAGAGAGTTTTAATCAGAACTTCACCGTATATGGCGGTCTCTGCGAGCTAAATCAATAGATATTTTAAGCAAATTAAATGCGTTTTGTTTGAATTTCATACACGTTTTGATTAACAAACCCGCCGGCTGGAGTTGGCTGGCTTTTTGAACACATCGCACACATCAAATTAGGTTATAATCTCATAGAATTTCAATGTCGTCTTGTAAATAAATTGTTATTTCTTAGTCGTGTATATGTTAACGGAAATGTATGTAATCCGTCATTGTATACATTTCCTAGGAAATGTAGGTAATTCCTAAAATCGCACGGAAATGTGTGAAATAAATTATATTATACTTACACATTACACATTTCCTAGGAAATCTATACACTTCCTAAATAGCAATCGGAAATGTAAAACATTTAAGATATTGGTGGGTAATTATTTTTAGGTTAGGTTAGGTTAGAACATATGAACATATTATTATTATTTTACGATATTAAGATAATATGAACATATTATTATTTTACGGTATGACTGTTATCCGATTGTCTCAATAAGTGCTATAATAAAAAAATATTATTAACAACGTGTTTTATTACAGAAAGCATTTACTTTATACATTCCCTAATACGATATTGGAATTATATACAATTCCGAGAAAACTTATACGTTTCCTAGGATATCTATGTATTAAATAGTTTTTCAAACAATATTTTATACATTTCCTAAATAGTATCGGAATTGTACACATTTCCTAGGATTTGTGTATAATTCCTTGATTTCATACATTTCCGGTAACATATAGACTCTCATTCTTCAGTATTTTATTGACAACGTACCTAATCATTATCAGTATCAACTATAGTTAAAAACTAATAAAACTAGAACTTATAACGTATATTAACAGCTCCGCTTGAAATTTGCAAGCAATGAAATTCCTGTCAAGATTCCTTTATCGCGATGAGAATTTTTTGCAGACTATCTATAATATATTATTGATGAAAAGCCCGACGGTAAGCTTAACATCAGACAAAAGTTTCCTCATTCAAGCCGGTTTTTTAACCTATCTATTTTTTCAAATAAAGGAGCTTACCGATTTATCACATTCCAATAGGAGCAAACGATGTTCTCGATTAGCAAGTAATTGTATCTTATTGCAGAAGTGACAACAATGGGTAGACTTTATTGTTATTGGGGAATAATTTTTGAAGCGTTAATTCGCTTTATTATTTATTTTTGAGTAGTCACACACCAATTTTTCAGAATTTCATAGGACTCTCTCTGATATAAATAGTCATAATTTTTACTTTAAAAATTATTAATTCAAATCATTATTAATTAAAAAACAATTAAATACAAATAATTGTGACCAAATTGATTTTTGCGATAGTTACCTAGAATAATTTAAATACTGTCATTTATAATTATAGTATAAACTTTTCGTCCTTATTGCACTCAAAAACAATGGATTTTTTAAACGGTCGTTTGATTTTTTTCTTGCAATTGCAAAGACAATGTTTCTGAGTAGTGAAAATGGTTTTCTTATTCATACTACCGATAAACTTACCACCATTCGATTTTTAAATGATTTTCATTATTTTTGGATCCGTCAAGCACCGGACTGAAAATGTAATTCAATTCACACTGTACACATTCTGTCTGAAGTCCCTCTTACAACTTTTGTTTTAACTCGGTGTTTTTTAATCAGCTTCTGTTGGAAAATGTCCAGTTTCCAGTTATCGGAGAGAGTTTTAATCAGAACTTCACCGTATATGGCGGTCTCTGCGAGCTAAATCAATAGATATTTTAAGCAAATTAAATGCGTTTTGTTTGAATTTCATACACGTTTTGATTAACAAACCCGCCGGCTGGAGTTGGCTGGCTTTTTGAACACATCGCTTAAATTGTTGAATAAGATATTCTGCACGATGAGGCTTTGGAAAAAATATGGCGATATTGAAGCGTTTGCTTTTACGATCAAGTCAGTTTTATGGAAATTTTGTAATAATGATTAACGATAGTGATAAAAAGAGCGAAAGAAAGATTTGGGTATAAAATTCAAGTCCAACGAAGTTCAATGATGGAAATTGTATTTGATAGGGAGCATTGAATTTGACAGTCTAAGTTTTGTTCTAAATATTTTATCTTTTAAAGTATTTTTTTATAAGGATTAATTTTATTTTAATTCTGTGTATTTGAAAACCATATTTGGATGAAACAATGGTAATTTAATCATGGAACTGTAGAAGGAGATTCAAGAATTAATTATTTTAGTTGTTCCTTCTCCATCAATATTTAAATAAGCCATTTACTCTTTTATTAAATAAGCGAGAATGGGCCATGGACTAGCTTTCGGAATTTAATAATAACTCGTCTAAATATCAAATCCAAACAATCGAATTGTAACTATCCAAACAATTGAATCATGAACCAACAATGCAGTGAGATTATACCAAGAAATTCGGTATAAACTTAGAATACCTATTTGTATAGTTCCGAATTGGATCTATTGTAAATATGTATGTACAATGTACATAAAGTCTAGTAAAACTTAATTGTGCCATAAATATAAATATTCACATCACTATCACTACATATTATAAAACAAAGTCTGTCTGTTCGCGATAAACTCAAAAGCTACTGCAGGGATTCTTATGGGGTTTTCACCAATATATAGAGTGATTCTTCAGGAAGGTTTTCGTATATGATTTATTAATTTTTTAAGTATATTGGTATAATATAACAATATTTGTTTAAGACATCGGAAAAAATTAAGCCGCACATCTTCTCAGAGTAACATAGACTAAATTATATTTTCCGTAAAGAACCCGTGCGAACCCAGGACGGGTTGATAGTTTTTTGTATATTGGGAATAACGACAGTATCTATATTGAGGATTATTTCATTTTTGTTTTATTTTATATTTAGACTAGTTTTTGCCCGTGCCTCCACCCTTTTGTATGTCAGTCATCGCGGTAAAGAGTAGCCTTATATCCTTTCTCAAGAATCAAAGAGTCTTTAGGCCAAATTTCATAGAAATCGGTTTAGCGGTTTAGCCATGAAAGCGTATCTAGCAGACAGCCAACCAGAGCTACATATTTTAGAATTTTATTTATAATCATTGGTAGGTAGTAGAGCCACGCTGATTTCAGCATGAACGGGCCGGCTCGACCGGGGCGGTACTACCCTCGCACAGAAAATCAATGTAAAATGACAGCGTTCATGCTGTCGTGTTTCGTTGGTGAGTGCGAGACCGGAGGCCCACTGACAACTGATATACATACATATATTTTTACTTTTTTTTTGTAAATACAAACATATTATACATAGAAAAAACCCAAATTCCGAAACAAATATTTGCAGATCATACAAACATTTGATCCGACCCGAGGATCGAACCCGTGACCTCAAGCACAGCAGTCGCATACGCTACCAGTTAACTACCGAGGCTGTCACTATTAGCATGAATTTATATATTTTTTTTATGGAATAGACCGGCAAACGAGCAGACGTATCGCCTGATGGTAAGCGATTACCGCCGCCCATGGACACCCGCAACACCAGAGGCGTCACAAGTGCGTTACCGGCCTTTGGGGGATGGGGGGGGGAGATAGGGGGAGGGGTTGGGGTATGGGCCTCTGGTATCCTCACTCACTCGGTGAAACACAGCGCAAGCACTATTTCACACCGGTTTTCTGTGAGGTCGTGGTATCACTCCGGTCGAGCCGGCCCATTCATGCCGAAGCGTGGCTCTCCCTCCAGACTAGTACAGAGTATGTATAGTCTCCAGACTATACATACAATTAGGTACATTTATGAACAAGTATTCATAAAAATAGTATATTCTTAGCATTTAAAGTTAGTTCTACTAGATTTATGATGAAGAGTATAACTTTTTAAAATAGTTTTGTTGATATTTTTTTTGTGGGAACTGCTTCTGTGAATTTGGAAGAACGCCAAATCTTCAAACCCGGTCTCTAGCGGTTACCACACACTATCAGGTGGGTGACTATCTCGTTTATCACTTTGTTAACTTGAGAATGAACTTGGCTATAATTTCCTACTATAATAATATATTGGTTAATCTGAATTCATTTAAAATAGTGACATGAGTACTTCAATCAGACTAGACCACAAATATAAATATGTGTGTGATTTAATTATACACGTCCCTATAAAAGTTGTGTAAAAATTTGTGAGGTAGGTTACAATAAAAGGGAAATGCAAGAACTTAACCAAAATTATTAATTCGCAACTTAAATCCTTGATACATTTGAAATTATTCGTTATGGTTACTTGAACTTATTAATGACTGGCTGAACCCTGCGGTGTTACAGGAGAAGAGCAAAGCTAGTCTATAAAAACCGGTCAAGTGCGAGTCGGACTCGCGCACCGAAGGTTCCGTACAAACCTGTAGGTATATATAAGTAAAAGTTTTCAGATTTTGTTTGTTACCTGTGCTGTTAAGCTTTTGCTTCTTACTAAATTTCAATTTTCTATGTCAACAGGAAGCAGCTTTTAGGTTTTAATTCCCTTGCGAGCAGTCGCGAGTTTCAAAATATGCGGTATAAATGGTTGTACCTTTTGTGCGTTTTGAGTTTTTGCGTAGACTTTTTTTAGAAGTTTGATTTTTTCACAGCACCAAGGGGCAGTGGACCTGAGTATTTCATATGAATTTCAGCTTGATACCTTTACGCGTTCCGTAAGGGTTCCGTTTTTTCCTCTTAAGGTACGGAACCCTAAAAAGTAGCCCAAGTTACTCCTTATATCATCACCTATCTGCCAGTGAACATCCCGTCAAAATCGGTCCAGCCGTTCCAGAGATTAGCCGGAACAAACAGACGGAATATTATTTTGGTATATGTACCGACTATACATATACAATATATGCATTTAGTAAAAAGTGATTATTTTAATATTACAAACAGACACTCCAATTTTACAAGCTTTTTATTAACTTGCAATGTATGTATATATGTTTAGGTGGAATCTTGCAACTCAATTTTGAAGCAGATAACTTCAACCGATTTTGCTGAATTTTGCAAGCATATTATGTATACAGCGTGACAATACAATATTATAATGACATGGAGCTGATCTGATGCTGGAGCTGGAAGGTAGCCATAGGAACTCTGTAAAGAAACGTCGCAACATCATCGAGTTTGGACTCGTTTGATTCGTCTCGAGGCATCCCAGTAAAATATTGATTTAAAAAGCTTTTTGATTTAATTAATAATTTACTAGCTGACCCACGTAACATCGTTTACGTTTTTGTGAATCTAAACCATTCCCAGATCCCCTTGAACACACACAAAAAATTTCATCAAAATCGGTCCAGTCGTTTGAGAGAAGTTCAGTGACATACACACTCACACAAGAATTATATATATAAAGATTTGTATAGAAGATTTACAGGACACGAATGAAATTTGTTTATATAATGTGACGATGTCAACTGTATTGGTTTATCATCATCAGCCCGCTACAGTCCACGGCTGGACGTAGTTATCCTACTAATATTATAAACGCGAAAGTTTGTAAGTATGGATGGATGGATGTTTGTTACTCTTTCACGCAAAAACTACTGAACGGATTTGGATGAAACTTTACAGTAATATAGCTTATACATCAGAATAACACATAGGCTACTATTTGCCGCTATAACCGACATACACGCGGGCAGAGACGCGGGCAACATCTAGTAGGTTATAAAATGTAGACGTTTAGTATTCAAATGAAGACATATGTGTAATATTTTACATACTACATATTTTAATGTATTTATAAGACAATATCAGATGGAAAGCGTCCTAAATCCTGATTATAACATCAAATAACTTTAAAGAACAACCTTCTATTATTCTGCTTCAGCCAGTGTGGTACTGCCGTATATTTCCGTAATAAAATTAATGAAGATAATAACCAATGCTGAAGACAAATCACCGCTGTTGTTCTGTCATTAGTTAATGTCGTGAAGATATTGAGTTTTCAATATCACAAATAGGTACATTAAGCTGTCGTGATACACCTGCGGCTATTATGATTAGTTAGTCTATTGTTTGGTTTAGTAAACATTGCCGGATTTATGGAAAGAAGCATTGATTTATATCGTTAAAATTTGTTAATGACTCTATGTTTTTAGCTTCTGATTGAGTTTTTTTTTTTAAATACTCTTCCTGCATTAGGAATATACACCCTGTGTCACGGGGGACTTTACAAATATACACGTAACGGACACAAAGAAAATCCAGACTCAGGACAACAATTTGTGGATAACACAAAGTGTTGTCCCATATGGGATTTAAGCCCATGACACTTGGCGTAGTAGAAAGTGGCATGGCGACCGCTTAAACCACTAGGCCAACCGTGCAGTGAATGTGAGTATAATACAATTGTTTTACAAAATAAAACCGACTTCAAAAACTGGACCAAATTGAAGCACTAGCTTTTAAATAAAAGGAAATCATCAAAATCGGTTCACAGAGTTGAAAGTTTCGAGGTAACAAATATAATAAAAAATAAAGTCGAATTGAAAACCTCCTCCTTTTTTGAGAAAAGGAGAATAAATAAATATTTCGGACATCTATAACACACAACGCCATCTAGTCCCAAGCTAAGCAGAGCTTGTGTTATGGGTACTAGACAACTGATACAAATACATATATACTTTTTTTTTGTAAATACATACATATTATACATAGAAAACACCCAATCTCCGAAATAAATATTTGTAGATCATACAAACATTTGGTCCGACCCGGGAATCGAACCCGAGACCTCATGATCAGCAGTCGCACACGCCAACCGCGAGACCAACGAGGCAGTCAGAATATATATAAGGAGAAGGAGAAAAGGAGAATATAAGGAGAATAATTTGAAAATAGTCATCTTTATTTAGACAGGTAAGGAAACAAACCCTATACCAACCCGTCTGATCAGAATAGTAAACTAGGCCAAAACCTACTTGCTAAGGGGAGGCCAATGGGCAACTGTGGACTGTTAAAATCGGTTGATAGTAGTGTTCTGTCAGATGGAGCACTTATGGATAAGTATAGATGAAGGGTGCGGAAAGCCATTGGATGCAGGCAGTGCAGGTTCTTGTGGCGAACTTTGGGAGAGGTCTATGCCTAGCAGTGCACCTTCTTCGTATGAGAAGATAATGGTGATGATAGTATTAATGGCAAAAGTACATTTATTTAGTGATGGCAACGATTTTTAACCCCCGACGGAAAAACAGGGGTGTTATAAGTTTGACATGTCTGTCTGTTTGTCTGTCTATGGCACCGTAGCTCGCGAACGGATGAAGCGTAGTTTTTTTTTGTATGAAAGGTGAGTTACGTGCGAGTGTTCTTAGACATGTTTCATGAAAATCGGTTGAGTCGTTTAAAAGTTATGGGGGTGAAAGTGAGTGTTGAGTAGGGGGTTTTTTAAATTTTTAATTTTAGCTTGTAAACATATGTGATAAGTGGTTAAAAGTTCTGAAATTGACAAACAAATGAGAATGCAGCAAATAATTTTATCTAGGATAATGTAGCTATGATTTAATTTTCTACACACCCCATACTGTGCTTCAACATTATAATATAGTAGGAAATTATATGGTTAAAGTGGTAGTAAATTATGTAAAACATGATTTGGTAGTAGTTTCTATTATATCTTGAAAATCATTACCTGACAGATTAGTTAGATTAGTTCTTCTTGAGATCATCGTGAGTACATTGACGTTTTGAAGAAAACTTTGTACTCCTTTTTAAGTAAATATGACGTACAGAAACCTATCATATTTTGGAATACTCAATGTGCATACGTAGAAGAAATACATAAAACTAATATATTTCAACAAAAGGCACTAAAGAGTTAAAAATAATATTAATACGATTACATAACTCTATGGGGGTCCAGCCTATATACATAAACAGTCATCCTGTACACACGGTTAATTCAACTTTGTCGAAATGTGTGGCAATACCTTATACTCATCGTCATCACGTAAATTCTCCTTAACATAATTTCTATATTCAAAACATTCGATCGATATTCAATCACCAAGCGTTCGCTAGTAATACTTTAATATTGCTTAAAAATATATACCTACCGGTACGCATTACTCGCCATCTAAATCTCAATTCTCGTCACGAAAGCTCGTACTCAAGAGGCAATGTACATCAACTTTGCGTAATCAACGTAATGTCTCATTACTCGGGGGCTTCTATATTGAAATATGATAGGGTCCCAGCTGCAAGTCGCTCTCTCCCCTGTACTAATTTAAGTATTTAATCGACCGGTGACTGGACTCTCGAGAGGGTAGATGCATTGATTATAAAAGTGTTTTATTAATATTTTGGTATCATTTATAATTTATATTTATATAATGTTCTATCTCAGACTTAATCTTGTCCCAAGCAAAGATTTGAATAAGGATGTTTACTCAATACCCAACGTTCATTAGCGTGCAGAATCAATGTGGATATACTTTTTGGCGGAGTGAAAATCATTTCCTATGTCCTGCTAATCCCCGTGCTGATTCAGAAGTCGGAAGAAGTTCATTGGCTGGCCTCTGGCAGTCCACTCTAGGAGAACTTGGACAGTGTGACTTCAAGTCCTCCCGAATCAATGGCACGCCTTGTCAAGGCCTATCACGGGGAGAAATAGATAGGGGGTAGACTTTGCAGGACCTTAGAATTATTTTTAAATTTCATGGTAATTGTATAACGTCTTTATTTGTTTCTTAAATTTTATCATAATTACACATTAGGTATCTTTATGTGTAAAATTTGTAGATTAAAATGGTACGTATTGTAAGTCAATGTTTAAACCCAATAATGTCAATAGAGGCAGCATAAATGCCAATAAACAGATGTTATGAAGTTTATAAATAACAAACCAACTTGTATTGTTCTACCTATTCTCTCACCTAAATACTTTTATCAGTACTCTATCAGTGCAAACCATGAATTCTTGGAATTAAATAATACTATACTCTTTGCGCTGTAGCATGGTGCGGCATTTATTTGTAGACTAGAACATTCTGGTTGGTTTAATTTACTACAGTTATTAATAATTTAATATATTGCGAATGTGGTACAGCTAAAATACTAAGTCATAATTTGTAAATCGCGGCAACTTTCAAGAGAGAAACGAAATGTTACTGAAACTGTCACGCACCATGCTACAACGCAAAGAGTATAGTTCATTTTGTTAACCGACTTCAAAAAAAGGAGGAGGTATCTCAATTCGACCGTATATATACATTTTTCTTTTTTTTTATGTGTGTTCGCGGATAACTTTGTCGCTTATGAACCGATGATTCTTCTTTTGTTGGAAATGAGATGTCCCGACGGTGGTACCATGATAAGCAAAATTGGATTTGATGATGGCATCCCAAAGAAATCGAGGGAAACTCTCATTTTTTTCAGGCACGTACTATGTTTTTCGTGTATTTTCTGAAGCTACTCCGGTATTTGTGTCTGGTAGTCATCATTTAATGATGATGAGCTGATGATGAAAGGTACAACTCCTTAACGGTTAAGAGTTGGAGGATAAATCTTTAAATGTCATATGTATGTAGGTTACCTTTAGTCGTATTCTTTCAAGTTATTTAGGTAAGCTGATGATGGAAGGTGCAACTCCTCAACGATTAGGAGTTGGAGGATAATTCTTTCAATTTCATACGTATCTATAGACCTTTAGTTGTATACTTTTAAGTTATTTAGGTGAGCTGATGACACAGGCGCTATGATGACAAGCCCCTTACTGTATTTTGCTTTAAATAACTGCCTGCTTCTATTTCATCACGACATTTAAGCTTGGACACGATTCCTATTGCCCCGTAGACCACGTTCTCGATAACAGAAATCTTGCATCTCAACATAATTTTGGAAACTGAGCATACTCAGTTTTAATACGTTTTTAAACCACTAAAGCTATTCCCATCAACAGAAATTATATGAAATAGTTCAACTTACTGATAACCTACGATTGCTTGCGCTAAAAATGGAAAAACAAAAAGTTTTTATAAAAAAAAACCGACCTCCAAAAACCATCCAACGATAACTCCCTGCCATAAAACACTCAAGAGCGTAAAATAAACTGGGTCTTCATAAATTGCTATGGGCCAATTCTTGTCTATACCTAATTCTTTATTCATTTAAATAGTAGTATTATTATGTGTGCTAGGTACCTAAAATCTGTTTGAAGTCGGCGCCAAGCCAAAATGTAATATAATAATAAATAGCTGCTCCTCGTGTAGCACAAAACAACATAAGCGGGCAGACACGCGCGGGCTGACGCGACGTCGTTGATGGTCGTCTCGAAATATAGCGAGTGTGGTAACTACTATTACATTTGGCTTGGCGCCGACTTCAAACAGATTTTAGGTACCTAGCACTCATAATAATACTACTATTTAAATGAGTAAAGAATTAGGTATAAACAAGAATTGGCACATAGCAATTTATGAAGACCCAGTTTATTTTACGCTTTTGAGTGTTTTATGGCAGGGAGTTTTCGTTGGATGGTTTTTGTGGTTAAAGAGCTTTATTTCTTTCAATTGCAATGCAATTATTTCACTTTATGGGAACATTTTACAAAAACGATAAGCGTAGTAGTGAGTAGAACAAATATTCACTGTTATTAGGTAATGCGTGCTTAAACTTGTTGATTGGGAAGCACCAGAATATACCCACATTTTCATGTCACCAAGACCGTTCCAAAAAAATAGGTGGAATAACCACAGTCTGTTAGGACTTACAAATAGATTAACACTATGTTCGAATAAATAATATATGAATAATTAATCATTATTTTATAAGGACATAATGACAGTAAACACACTTAAATTGCACGCATTGTAACGATAAAATACTACTCAATAAATAGAATATGGAAGGTTTATTATACCTATGCACTACCTTGAAGAGACGTTGTAATTCGAATAAACATTGAGACAGGCAAATTTGCACATAGGCTTTGTCGGTTCGTCTCCATTTCTGTTTGAATTGCACCCGTTCAATACGACCTCGTTAGTTGAAGTTACCAAAAGATTAAACTCTGTAACTGAAACTACAAAATTGAGGTTCTTGAAATTCACAGGTACGGCTCATTTCCATCAGTGCACATCTAAATTGTATGCACTGGTGAAATTTGGTGGCTTTTTATATATTTTAGGTATATTACTTTGACCGTCATAGGAGATTTATTTGTTTACTAGGAGAAAGGCAAACTAATCTTAAAAGTACCCTTATTTACTCCTTATATCTTCAGCTATTTGCCAGTGAAAGTCCCGTCGAAATCGGTCCGGCCATTCTAGAAATTAGCCGGAACAAATAGACAGACAAATAGTCAAAAATTAATAAAATTGATATTTTCATTTAAGAACTGTATATGTAATTTTATTTGCAATGAGTGAAAAACTGTTGATTTGAAATTACGAACCAACACTTCAACATTATTTATTTGTATAGATTACCCAAATTAATAATCCCTTAAAGATTTTATACTATTTATGTTATCTTGTCCAACTAGTAGTAGTAGAAGTAAAATGTTATCCAGAAGATTTCTCACTAGCTCCTTCTATGCTTGGTGTTTATTAGGTGTTATTTTAAACCTTCCTTGTAGTTGTCGTGATGGTGATGATATTGCACAAATTAATTCTCCCTCTGATCAATTGAAGTGTTTATATATACGTCTCATTTCGTGTTTAAAGTGAATTAGTCATGCTAGGAAAGTATTTAAATATAATTATTAATCGTCTTAATACTTAATTTAGAAATGGATTCCGTTTGAAAAAGTAGTTTAAGTCCTTTTGGACACAAATAAAAAAATAGTAATAAATATTAAAATATTTGATTCTCGTCTTCAATTTTAAGTGAGTAATCAATACTTGTTTTGATATTTTCACAAAACCTAATATTATTACTGTTCTATACCCGTGCCGTCTAGGTCGCTTAATCAGTAACAAAGTTTCACAACAGAATTTTCCATAAAACAATGTAAGAGGCCCTTTTTTCAATAAACTGCCTAATTTTATATCACAATAACCATAATAAGGCTGTATCTGTTGCAAAATTCATAAGACACGTAACAAACTCTGATTCCACAGAGTCTAATAGAGGATCGCTGTCAAAACAGACCTCAATCAAGGCTTGATCGTATAAATTTTGATTACACTCGACGCTTGTAGAATACGAAATTACTGTAACGCGGGATCAAAGAGTTTCAATTTATTTTTTTAACGAAAAGGTGTGTACGTTATAAATATTTTTCCAAGTTCTGTATTGATAAGTTTCGTCAAAGAAATCTTTGCAAGAAGTTATATATGCTCGTAGTATAAAATAGGTTTCTGAAAAATCGGTTTATTTTCCTTAATGATGGTTTTTTTAACCGACTTCAAAAATGGAGGAGATTCTCGATTCGACCGTATACATGTTTTTTTTAATGTGTGTTCGCGGATAACTTCGTCGTTTATGAACCGATTTTAATGATTCTTCTTTTAATGAAAAGGAGATATTCCAACAGTGGTACCATAATAAGGACAATAAGGTCCGCTGATGGTATCCAAGAGAAATCGAGTCGAACCTTAAAGTCGGTATTTATTTGTTAAAATTTTATGTTAGACAGAAATCTAAGCAGCCTCTTTTTTTCACTATCCGTATTAAACCATACCTTAATTCATCTTTCAAATAAAAATGGCAAAGAAATATCTATGTGTGAGCACTGTTTTTTTTATCATCATCACCAGCCCTACGTAGTTCAATGCTAGACATAGGCCTTATCAATTGCATGCCACTTGATTCGCTTCTCAGCTTCTCTCGTCCAGCCATCTTATCTTATCTTGAAGGTAGTAGAGCCACGCTGACTTCAGCACGAACGGGCCGGCTCGACCGGGGCGGTACTACCCTCGCACAGAAAATCAACGTAAAATGACAGCGTGCTGTCGTGTTTCGTTGGTGAGTGCGAGACCGGAGGCCCAATTAGTCTAGTCAACAAGTTCCAAACTTGTTGACTAGACTAAAAGATGCAGCAGCATCACTATGCCGCCATGGTGTGGGTCGCCATGCTGCATTGTCTACATTCGCAGTGAGCATGGTGACCATCACTCTTGGATTCTGCTTATGCTTTCCATCAGGCAGAGTAGAGTCATTCTGGCGGGCCAAACATAAAAAAAAAAAATGCAAATCATCACTTCACCTGGCCTGTAGTTTTTGAACGAAATCTAATTGGCATGTTCTCATTTTTTTTCATCTTGAAGCCTTCGTTTTGTACTCAACATCTTCATGATCTGGAATTCGGGCTTATGTCAAAATAAGGAACTGCTATTTTAAAAATAAAACTAATCCCAATAGGCATCGCTTCAGACACCGAATCTTGTTTGTAATGTACAGAGAATTCTTAAGAGAATTGAACTGACATTTTGCTCGCATGTGCTAAGACTCTTAAACGTTGTACGTGGCTCTTGAAACCAAAATATTGTTTTCTTTTTTACTTATGTAGGTAATAGAACTAGAAGAATTTATTTTTTAATCTTTGCATTCTTTTGTAATCTGTTGAAGTAGATAGCAGCATTGACATAAACTCTACATCAATATTTATTTCAAAAACTCTTGGCTTTCCAAATTTTATTTTACATATACTTTGCATTAATAACTATTTCTAAAATTTCGAAAGCCAACAATACTTCAGTCAGTTTTACCAACTCCAGTCAAACCAAAATATGGACATCACTGTCACTAACATACAATTAGGAACTTATCTACCATCTAACACTAAACTTCTGAGACTTTATAAAGAACTGTTCAAACAGGCTCTTAGTAAATATAAAATTTAGGTACTAATAGATGAAATTGATAAAATGTTTATCTCACATGTTTGAAACAATACTTTGTGGAGGAACGGTTGTCATGTCCCACCAACACAAAGGGAGGATCCTCCGACCAGGCGAGGTGATCATGCCTGGCGAGCCAACTGCCCCACGCTCGATGTTGGGATATTGTATATATGATAATCGGCGCGAGAACTTCTATTGCGCGATTCAGGATTGGTAGTTTCTTAGTTTCCTTCGTTACTCCGTAGTTTGACGTATCTTCGGTAGATGGCGCTGTAGTATATTTCTATATGCGCTGTATGTGGAAGTCGCCACAACTTCAATGACTAATTTCATCCCAAAATAGATAAACTGTTTTTTCTTTAGCTCCAAAATACTTTGTCTTATTATGTAATACTTCAATACAGTGCTGGTTTACCAGTCTGTTTACGAAAAGTCATAGAGGATGTTATGGATTATTCTCCAATATTCTATCACGAAAATTTAACCATGAGTTGGGGAGATTTCTTTTTTATCTTATGTATCGTCCGAACTCGGTCGGACGTGTACAATCGGGTAGATGTCCGTGCTGTGCGTTGGTCACCTCTGATTTTTAATTGATTTAAATAACCCTAAAGTAACACGATTTGACCGTATTGTAAAATCTTATACAAGTTCAGTGCTATACTACTGCAAAAAGTTCAAGATTGAAGCGCTGTTATAAAGATTATGCGAAACCAAGATATTCTCAATAAAGAATAAATATATAGAATCAAATCTGTCCATTGCGATGTGGCGACCTCCACACACAGCGCAGCAACAACATAATATACTACAGCGCCATCTACCGAAGATACGTTGAACTACGGGGTAACGAAGGAAACTAAGAAATTACCAGTCCTGAATCGCGCAATAGAAGTTCTCGCGCCGATTATCATATATATAACATCCCAAAATCAATCGTTGGGCAGTTGGCCCGCCAGGCATGATCATCTCGCCTGATCGGAGGATCCTCCCTTTGTGTTGGAGGGACATGACAATCGTTCCTCCACAGCTATAATCATCATCAGTCTAACGCAGTCCACTACTGTACAATGGCCTCTCTAATAGCTATATTTATAACTTAAATTTTCTATAAAAGAATATATAAAGAACAAATTGGTTCTAAAACAACAACACTTGAATATAACCGCAACGAAATCTCACATAAAACTAAAAACAGAATCTGTTCGGTTTAACGATCAGCACGTTGTCTGTCGGGGTAGACGCGTCTTCACCGCGAAATTTCCATAAATCAATTTCAATACAAACACCTCTTAGTGAACTCTGTCCGTCGTCTTCATGAATTTGGGGTCTTAGTGTATACATGCACTAAGTAAAAGGTATATGAGAAATGGTACTGTGAAAAAACGGTTAGTTGAAAAATATACGTTTTGCGTTACAAATTGTGTAAGTACGTACCTACTGTTGCCCATGAATACCTGCAACTAAAGAATTACTAGAAATTCCTACTTAATTATTTGATAAATTGTTGATAAATTGTATACCATGATGCTGCGTTTATTTTCCAAATAAAAAATTTCTATTTTCTGGAAGAAATGACCTGTCCTCGACTAGATAAAATATACCACATTAATTGAATCGTTAAATGCGTGTTACCTGTAGCCGCCTCAGTAGTCACCTCGCTTTGTAGTAGCTACACAATATCGTTTGATTTAGAATAATAAAGTGCTTCCTTATCATCTCCGTTATCACTGCTACCGCACCTTAGTCCGTGACTTGGTTGGCGAGAGGACCGCGGTTACTGGGCGACAGTTGGAACGCAGTTATACTGATCAAATTGAGTCAGTTGCTCCTGAAGGAATCCTGAATGCGAGCTGCGATTTAGACAGCAGATGCACCAGAATTTACTCGAATATCTAAAATATTATATATATAATTCTCGTGACACAGTGCTGCTCACGATGAACTTCGATTATCACGTTTTCATTGTGTGCTTTGCTGGCCTGCCTAAGATAGGATAGTTAACATCATGCTTAGACCAGTAGGAACTGAGTATGATTAAATGGAGACGCAGATGAAGTGGCGTGAGTCAGCCATATTATATAGTTCAGAAGCTTCGGTTTTATTGTAGTTTAGATTTTGAAATTCAAAATATAATTTATATACTAGCTGATCTAGCAAACGTTGTTTTGCCATAAAAAAAAATTGGGTATAAAAAAATAGATGTTGGTCCATCAGACCTACCCGATATGCACACCAAATTTCATAAAAATCGGTCCAGCCGTTTCAGAGGAGTATGGTAACTAACATTGTGACACGAGAATTTTATATATAAGATTAATCATAGAAAACAATTCAAAAGGAAAACTAAACTATAAACTTATACTCCGGGATCCCCGGCACAAATTTTACAAGTTATTACTATCAAGCAAAATTTTCGTGAGTGGCTTCATTTCGACGAGGGGTCTTTCACCTTACAAAAATTTTTGATTGTGGTAGCTAACAGGGTTAGCAGGGACCGGGATAACGTACCACGTAATTTGTAGGACAATGTGTCTGTTAAAATAATATCTGTTAGATACCACAATCAAAAATTTTTGTAAGGTGAAAGGTTAGGCCCTCATTAAAATGAAGCCACTCATGAAAAATTAGCTTGATAGTAATAACTTGTAAAATTTGTACCGGGGATCCTGGACTATTAAATGTTCTTTTATCTGTTTACCTTCTAATAGAAACAGCATATTTTTCTGACAGTCCTGTGGCCAAAAACTGAGTGAGTAAGCACTGTGAATAAAATTCATTCTCAAAGAGATCGTTATCAAATTACCACCTGACAGGATGCGTGAATTGTGTAGTTACTTATATTATATGTATTTATTATTCCATATCTCATCTTTTTGTCCTATTCTGTTATGTAGGTATTGCAGGTGATTCATGAAATACATTTTTCTTACGTTTACCGACAAGGAGACAGGAAACTTGTCAGAAACAGATGACTCGAGTACTGCATTCATAATTTGTGGAAGCATCCTCACAAAAGAACTTTGTATTTATTTGAAGCCGTCCGAGTGTAAATGTTTGTGGATTTTTTTATTGTGGTATATATATTTTGATATTATGCGCTATACAATCACTATATATACCAATAATAAATAATACTGCTAATGTTCAATATTTCAGCATAATTAGTTAACCTACTGTGGTAAGAATTTCAATAATGTAAATACGTTTTACATACTGTGATGCGATAGAGACCCACTTAACTAACTATAAATGCCATCAATTTACTAAATAAATCTTAAATGTAATAGTTTTAATTTTAAGTTTATAATAGGCCTTTACCTATGAAATTGCCGTTTTGTATGCAATAAGTGAAAGTACTTATTTTTTTAAACTTTTTATTTCTGTTATTTGAAGTAATCACCCATGTTATCGACGCATCTATGCCAACGCATTGGCATTTTTTTTATGCCCTTCTTGTAAAAATCAGCTGGACGGGAGGCAACAAACTCTTCAAAGGCATTTTGTATTGCCTCTCGGGAATTGAATTTTTTACCCACTAAAAAGTTGTCTAAATTTTGGAAAAAGTAATAGTCGGTAGGTGCAAGGTCTGGTGAGTATGGCGGATGAGGGAGAGCTTCCAACCCCAGCTCTTGCAGCTTGGAAACTGTCTGTTGAGCAGTATGGAGTTCGCGCGATGTCGTGAAGGAGCAGTGGGGACGACCGATTGACCAAAGCTGGTTGCAGATGTGCAAGCTTCTCCTTCCTTCAATTTGCTGCTCCAAGCAAATTGAAGGAAACCCTCAAATTTACGTGAGCGCCTGCAATAAAGTTAAGGCAATTGTCTGCATGCTTTCATATTCTGTAAACATCATGTCCGAAATATTTATTTATTATTCTATACAGTATGTTGTATGTTACCTTTAGTCGTATTCTTTCAAGTTATTTAGGTGATGAGAGACTTGAGAAAGACTAAAAAGCGAAAAATAAAAAAAAACTTCCTTTAAAAAAACCGACTTCAAAAACTGAAAAGTATAAAATAACTTAATTTGTATGTGCTACCTATTCATAGGTTTGAAGTCGGTGCCGAGCCAAAATGTAATAGTAGGAGTCGCCGCGCGTGACCTTGAGCGGGATAGCTGCTCTTCGCGTAGGACAAAACAACCAGAGCGTCGGTGACGTCGTTGACGTTCGTCTCGAAATATAGCGAGTGTGGTACCTACTATTACATTTGGCTTGGCGCCGAATTCAAACCTATGAATAGGTAGCACATACAAATTAAGTTATTTTATACTTTTCAGTTTTTGAAGTCGGTTTTTTTAAACGAAGTTTTATTTTGTACAATATAGAAGAACTTAAAACAAATAAAACATGTTATTTGATTTAATATAATATAATTAGTATTTTAACATTTAAGACCGACACTTCAAGAGATTTCTAATCAGAATGTAATTTACTTTTATAATTACTTTGCCAAAATCTAATTTGAATGTTTCAAACTACGAACATACTAATCCTGTCACCGAAAAACCTAAATTAGAACCTACTTCAATGTCCAAAGCAGACCCAAATTCTTATTTGGTCGTCCATCCTCCTATGAGTGAAGGAAATCCGATAAACAAAAACCAGGGAACATATCCAATCAGAAACTTTTGCGAAATAAATTTTGGTTTCGCATGAAGTTTAATGGACAAAGGGCCTATTGTTTTATATTTATGTATTGCCTTCCAAGACTAAAGGGCTCCGTAATTTAGGCAACCCTTGGGGACGGTACAAAACATTCGGTATTGTGAGCGAACGCAGAATTTACCTAGCCTTTCTTATGTTAGGTAAAATTATGTTGAAAAACGTTTGGTTTTCTTCGTTTTTGTGTCAGTTGTAAGTCTCTAAATCTTTGTGTATTGTGCTAGACATTTTAATATATGTATTAATTCGCAATTACTAGTAATATACACATGTTATACGGTTTAGTCAGACTACATTTGGTACTTTTTATGGCTATGGGTTTTCGTTTTATGTCAAAATTATGTTGTTTTACACTTCCAAAGGTATTGATTTTTTTTTCTTAGATTTTCATTACTAACACCTTTATTTATGATGACTCGGCGAACGTACTGCCATATTATCTGTCTCAGCTTCCCACAGGCAGTGTACAGTCGTGGACAAAAAAAAAGACTTCCCGTTATCTTTTAATAGGTCTTTTCCTATGAAATTGCCGTTTTGTATGCAATAAGTGAAAGTTCTTATTTTTTCAAACTTTTTATTTTATTTCTGTTATTCGAAGTAATAAATAAAAATGTAACAGGTCCAATTCTGTACATTAAAGATATTTTGAAAATTTTTTTTGGAGGGCTCTCTATTATCGATACTGAAGCCAAAACTGTATTTTTTTTTCATTTTTGTCTGTCTGTCTGTCTGTCTGTACATCTGTCTGTCTGTCTGTCTCTTGGCCGCGCATCACGCCGAAACTACTGAATGGATTCAAATGAAACTTGGCATGATTTGAGTTCATACTACGAGGTAGGACATAGGATACTTTTTATCCCGAAATTCAGTACGGTTTCCTGGAGAGAGGGAATGAAAGTCAAAATATGTACTTAGTTGTAATTCAATAACACGTAGTCCGATTTTATTCATTCTTTTCTTGCTGGAAAGAAAAAAAATAAAAGATATCGGGAAAAGTATTTTTTTGTCTGCGACTGAACACTGCCTGTGGGAAGCTGAGACAGATATGTAAATGTTGCGGTACGAAGTTCGCCGGGTCAGCTAGTATGCGTTTATAAATTTTGAAGTTTGATTTGAAGAATCGGTAATTTAAAAGAAAACAATTGATTGAAATCGAAACTTATCAATTTAAAATGTTTTTTAAAGTATAAAAAATAATATATATATAGTTTATTATTTATTATAATATAATAAGTAATAAAAGTTACGCACCTTAAATTTTAACGTAGGTATTCTTTGAAATTAAAGCTTCAATAAGGCAATCTATTTATACGATGTTGCCCAATTCATCGTCCCGCTGACATTTGTATCGCAAAATAACTCAAAGCTATATTAATGCCGTATCTTTCTATATAATGAGTATAAACAGAAAGTTGGAGGAACAAGTCTGATAATAGCTACTCCAAACTTGTGGACATTAATCAAGATGGAATTATTATTAATTACGTTAAAGTTGTATTTTAGTGATTAGCGTTGATAACTGATTAGCTCCTGTTAAATTTATTATATTGCTGTTATAATTTTAATTGGAGAAGATAAATGGATGCTTAATGTAATTCTACTATTATGAGAATACTAGCTTTTGCGCGCAGCTCCACCCGCATGTTTGTCGGTTATTGCAGCAAAGAGTAGCCTTTGTCCTTCCTCAAGAATCAGAGTATCTCCATGCCAAATTTCATTAAAATCGGTCCAGCGGTTTGGCCGTGAAAGCAGGACAAACAAACAGACAGACACAGTTACTTTTGCATTTATAATCTATATTTATAAAAGAGTAAGGTAACTGACTGACTGACTGACTGACATACCCAGAGATCAACGCACAGCCCAAACCGCTGAAGCTAGAATCCTGAAATTTTGCATGTAGGTTCTTTATATAACGTAATTGAGCACTAAGAAAGGAATTTTTGAAATTCCACCCCTAGTGGGGTAAATCAGGGGATGAAAGTCTGCGTGAGCGAAGCTGCGTGTAAAAGCTAGTATATAAATATAAGTATGGATTGAATTAGTACAGATAAAATCTATATTAAGCCAGAGAGTTGTGTGTTTAGCACTTTAAGCTGTCGGTCCCGGTTGTCATGAACATACTGTAGCCGACCCCAACTAATCTTGGGAATAATAAAGGCTACGAAGATGAGAGTTGTTTGTTTGGTTGTCCGTTTATCTAGGAAGGTTACAGGCTATCTACCAATACGCTATGACTAATTATACTTGTAAAGTTAGTTGTAAAAGTCAAGTATTAATAAATATTTTACAAAGCGGAGAAAATCTGGATTTGTTTTACTTTTGACAGACAGACAGTTGCGTGGTGTGAAGTTGCGTGAGTCGACAGTAGTACTCGTAGAATATATTAATCAATTTGACAATATAATGATCACTATATTATGATATATATAATGTCATGATCACTAATCACTAGATTAGAATATCAGACGACATACTTTTTACCCGACTACGGCAAAGCCAAAGGAGGGTTATGATTTTGACAGGCTATGTATGTATGTATGTTCATTTGTTCCCTCATAGCTCCTTAACTACTTATTAGAACTGGACAAATGAGGTATCGTTAGAAGCGTCTTGATCGTCTGCTGGTTATAGGTTATATGACGTGTCACTGAATCTAATAAAGTACTGTATTAAAAAATAAATTTGAGATAAATATGCCGTGTTTGGTACCATTGGAAAGGGCGTTACTTGTACGTTTCAAATATATATATATTATATATTAAAAACGGCACTAAAACATTTTAAATAAAAAAAAAGTAAAAACTTATTTTTATTGTAAAACACCATTAAAAAAATAGAGTCTCTACAATGAAATGAAATGAAATGAAATATGCTAGACTGTACAATTTAATAGCTTTTTTGATGTCGGTATAGCCGTATAGTATAGGTATAGATACTTTTTACATAGTATTTTTTTTACTTTGTCCCGTGGCGTTAACCGCAGCTGTTGTTGTGCCGCGGGTAACACCGCGGGGCACAGCTAGTGAAGAATAAAATTAACCCAAAAAATAGAATAGAGTTTGTACTAGGTCCAAATTTAAACTGAACTTTTTGAGTTTTTAAAGCACACATACCAACTGAATATTTGTATAAATTAAATATGTATTACGTATTCGTATATTTAGAACCAATAGGTAAGGTTAAAAGATTGGTATGCTGTTTGCATGGAGAACAATAACAAAAAATAGTGAACATCAACTGATTGATTACAGACCAACCCTCTATCGTACGAATTCAAACTGTAATATTTATTGAAGAGAAGCCAGACAAGTTAAAAGCCGTTGATTCATTAATTCAGGTACCTAGAGGTATGAAGGGTTCGACAGGATACATAGGCTGACTATTTTTTTTTTTGTTCAAAACTAACTTAAAGGTGGGTTTTTCTTTATTACCCCCCGACGCAAAAAGAGGGGTGTTATAAGTTTGACGTGTCTGTCTGTCTGTGGCACCGTAGCTCGCGAACGTATAAAGCGATTTAATTTTTATTTGTATAATATGAAAGGTGAATTACGTGCGAGTGTTCTTAGATATGTTTCATGAAAATCGGTTGAGTCGTTTAAAAGTTATGGGGGTGGAAGTGGGGAAGAACAGAATGTCTGCAAAAATACACACATCAAAAGTGTCTAGGGATCAACATATGTGTCTAGGGATAAACATATATTTTTGCAATAACTTTTCTCCTGATTGATATTAATTAAAATTTTCTTTAAGGATTCATCAAATAAAGTGTTTTCGTTTGTCACAGTAACGATAAACCAAGTCACCTTTGCATTAATAAAGAAATTTGCCATTTTCCTAATAAAAGAATTTTTGACATTTGAACCACTAACATTAAAGTTCGAAAAAAAGACTGAAATAACAGTTTTCTTTAAAATTTTATTAGGTAACTTAAACAATTAATGATCCGTGTTTCTACCGCGAACACTAACACAAGAACATCGGTTTGGCATACTCAAAATGAGTTCATCCAAATCACGCTGTGGAATGGCCGCCCATGTTCGTTGCAACAACAAAAAAAGGTCTTCTTGCGACTGGAAACCCTCCATATTCGGCAGAGCTCTTCTCTGTAGCATATCCCATGCATGCTCAATCGGGTTCAAGTCTGGCGACTGAGCAGGCCAGGGCCAAAGCCACATCTCAATCTCAAGAAATCCGCATAAAAATGCTTGATCCCTAGACACTTTTGATGTGTGTATCATTGGCGTATGATTACTCGATTAAGTGCTTGACTAGGGGGTTTTTTAAATTTTAATATTAGGTCTTTACCTATGAAATTGCCTTTCTTCAGTACTGGTCAATTCAAATAAAAAAAAGTTTGTAATGGCTCTGTATTAGCAGCAGCTTTTAATGTAAGCATCAAAACAATATTGATCCATTTGCGACAAATTGGAAAGGTAAAAAAGCTTGATAGATGGGTGCCCATGACCTTAACGATCGCCAGCGCAACGTACGCGTCGAGACCTGCCTTGCGCTGCTCAACAGGCAAAGAAATGAAGGAATTTTGAAACGAATTGTTACCTGCGACGAAAAATGGATTCTGTTCGTCAATCGAAAGCGCTCAGCAAGTTGGTTAGACCCTGGTTCAGCACCAAAGCAATGCCCTAAACCAAAAATGACCCCTAAAAAGGTGATGGTCACTGTTTGGTGGTCTAGTGCGGGTGTGATTCGCCACAGCTTTTTACAAAACGGCATGAGCATTAATGCAGATATGTACTGTGAAGAACTGGAGAGAATGATGGAGAAGCTTGCACATCTGCAACCTGCTTTGGTCAATCGGTCGTCCCCACTGCTCCTTCACGACAACGCGCGACCCTATACTGTGCAACAGACAGTCTCCAAGCTGCAAGAGCTGGGGTTGGAAGCTCTCACTCATCCGCCATACTCACCAGACCATGCACCTACCGACTATTACTTTTTCCAAAATGTAGCCAACTTTTTAGTGGGTAACAAATTCAATTCCCATGAGGCAGTACAAAATGCCTTTGAAGAGTTTGTTGCCTCCCGTCCAGCAGATTTTTACAAGAAGGGCTTCAATAAACTGCCAATGCGTTGGCAAAGATGCGTCGATTGCATGCGTGATTACTTCGAATAACAGAAATAAAAAAGTTTGAAAAAATAAGAACTTTCACTTATTGCATACAAAACGGCAATTTCATAGGTAAAGACCTATTATTATACGTTATTTATAGTGTGTTACAACGCACAAGGCGTAAACAGTTGTGACTTTTGAGTTGTAGATATTCATGAGAGATGGTAGTTAGATGGATGGTTTAGGTGAACTAACTACTACTAAGTGCTCCTTTAACTTTAAACCATGGAGAATAAAAAAATGTTCCTTAATAACTTTGCCTTTGCCTGTCGCAGTCTTTTCGTACGAAGCTCTTTAACGTAAAAAAATATTATTATTTTCGTAGCGTCCTCGCCCTAATAAAAATAACAAATTGTTAATGGCAAATGATGTTCTCTTTTAATACCTTTCATGTTGGTCATTTGATTGCATATTTTTATTCTGCTGCAACTCTTCTTTTTTTTACTGTAGTGTTACATTAAACACATCTAACGACTTATATAATGTTGGTGTAAGAACATACTTCAACGTCATCTGTAGAAGATGAGAGGACACAGTAACAACATCGCGCAATAAAAGTTTTTTAATTTTGATTGCACTTTTGGCCTAGTAATTAAAGCGGTTGCCACGCCGTTTTCTACTGCGTCAAGTGCTGAGGGTTCAAACCCCTAATGGGAGAACACTTTGTGTGATCCACAAATTGTTGTACTGAGTTTTGATGTTCTTTGTGTCCTGTTGTTTGTAATGTCCCCCGCGACACCGGAAGTACATTCCTAATTCGAAAGTTGTCTTTTTAAAAAGACAAATTGGTGTACATACCTGCTGCTTTCCAATATAGACCGTTGTCCTTGATCATTCACCACACGTCATCATACAAATTTGGTAGAACAATCTTCCTTTTTGTAAAAGGGACATGACACTCATTCCTGCTGACGTTTTACATTATTTTCTTCGTACACGTGACATTTGTATTTTCATAATATTTTTTATGTTTTTACCGTTTAAACCTTCTCTGGACTACGACAAACATTTCAACACCAAAATCAGCTAAATCGGCCCATCCGTTTTCTAGTTTTAGCGAGGCAAACGAACAGCAATTGATTTAAATATATATAAGATAAATCGCTTTATTGTACACCAGATAAATCTTATATATAAAATTCTCGTGTCACAATGTTAGTTACCATACTCCTCTGAAACGGCTGTACCGATTTTTATAAAATTTGGTGTGCATATCGGGTAGGTCTGAGAATCGACCTACATCTATTTTTTATACACATTTTTTTTTTTTGGCAAACCGTAGTTTGCCGGATCAGCTAGTACGTATATCAATTGTATGCTAGGTCAGTAGAAGTCAGGAAACCGTGATCTCTTCCAGGTAACCGTCTATTTTAATACTGATTTCAATTTTTACTAAGTCGAAAATTAAAACTATTAATTTTTTTCTTATCCATGTTGCATAACGTACACGTAACCAAACTTTAAAAAAAAACAAACAACGCTGTGTTGTTGCAGACCAGTTCGTACAGAGCATAGCCAATTTACTGAAGAGTGTGAAATAAAAAGGCTTGAACCGAGCCAGTGTTGATAGTGACGACGAGGTAACGAGTTATGCCCAAACTAATTATTGGAGGACCGGTCCCCTAGAGAGAAATACTTCGCGGGCTTTAAATTTAATTGTAAAAGCATTATGCATAGGTTTACAAATGATACTAGTTTATTTGTTTTGAATTATTACAAAATTAATACGTGCAGTTAACTTTTAAAACTTTTCCCTCTGTCAAAATCAATTTGAAATAAATAAGGGTGGGTAAATGTTTGTAACCAGCTCTAAATTTCTCTTATTTAAATAAAACGAATTTCAAAATGCTATTCTCGTATGACCGCGGCGTGGTGACCGCTTACGACATCCGTGCAGACACGTTATAGGCACTATAGTGTATTGTAAAAAGTCGTATGAGCATGTGTTAGATTCTTCCCTATTCATTACCGACAGATTTATAGAATTACCTTCATGACTCATTATATTAAAACTGGACCAATGAAAACTAAAACAAAACGTCGCCTACGTACCAATAATAGTTGTGTATAGAAAACTATTGGGACGCAGCTGAACGTATACTACCTACTGTCAAGCGCCATTATTTACGATTGCCTTTAACGTGGCACCCCTTTACAGGAGCTCGTGTTGGCAGCACACGCTCTATGCTATGTGTGATTATAGATATGCTTTCAGGGCTAATATGTGTCGCATCTGTGATAATTTTGTCTGTGGCTTTAGTTATGTACGTTATGTTTCTTAAATACATAATATGTATTTTACGATTATCAACAGATTAAGAACGGAAGTTATAACTACCTAATACCTGTTGAAAATATAATGAAGAGACGATATGACCGAAAGTTCAGTTCAGAACTGACAATCGATAATGAAGTAAGGTCTTAATTAGCCTCGGCCAGCAGCAAAGAAACAAGGTACACCGGTAAATACTACTCAATAGATTAAATAAAATACAGTTAATTTTAAGCAACAAAGGAGAATTGTAGATCCTGTACCGCTGGCAATATGTAATGATTGGTTATGAGATTTATACCGTTATTTAATTGAATCATCCAATTTTTTATGCATTTATCATATTATTGGAACTGTGCTAAAATAATTCTGCTCAACAAAACTCATTCCTATAAAATCTAAACAATGAAAAGCGATGTTTAAAGTCTACTTATTATAGTTTGAAAACTGGATTGCGTTATGTGACAGTGGCATATTTCAAATAATTTTAAAATATATTTTAGATATATATAAAATAGTTGAACGATATTTATGAATGAGCTTTCTGATGTATTTAGTAGAAGAGCAGAATTAAAAATCTTATTGATGGATTAAGAAAGTCGTAAACGAATGATATTGATTTCAATAGTTATTTGTCTACAATAAACTTTTTAATAAAATATGTAACTACACATTCTCATCATATCTGAGCTAACATATTCCTTGACACTTGCACTAAGTGACTACAACGCGTAAGAGCGCTTATTTTCGACGTCAAGTGTGAAATACGAGGAGCTTAAAAACTTTCTTCAAAGCCACGATTCTATTGCATGTAAGGCTTTGATGTGAGTACATGGTACAGTTTTGTGAAACTGCCAGACGAAAATACTGCCAAAATTGCAGTAGTTAATGGATTTACGAACATTTTTGGTAATGGAAAGTAAAATAAATCCGTTTGTAGCGTAGCTTTTGCTCTGAAACTTTCATTTGTGAATATAGCGACACTTAATTTTCTAGGAAATCAAATCAGTAGTCAAAATGAATTTTTATTAGTGTAATTTGTAAACTATTAAAGATGTCTTACGACTTAAAAGATTTTAATCTTCTAACGTCAATAAAGTTTTTATGAAACTATTTTTCATTATATTACGTTTTTTTTTCCTAATGAAGTGGTTTATACTAATGTAATTTCCTAACAATCTTGTATAATGTACTAAATAATGAAAAAAAATTATTGCTAATGGCTTATCAGTTATTTAAAATGTTACTTCTTACCCTTACCGAATTATTATTTACGAAAATTTTAAAACTTACATGTTTTCTCACAATCACACTAGAATGACTTACGGACTTTGAACAAAATTTAGCAAAGCAATAACAATATCGTCTAGAATAGCACACAGGTAATTATTTGTTCCAAAGCAATGTTAATAAACTTAATATTATTATAAGCACAATAGCATAAAATTATATACGAGTGATAAACAAAAATAACACTTACCTTAAAAGAACTGCATTCATTCTTTGTTTTTCGTAGAAAATGTTAACTGGACCGTTTTGGAATGTGACAGCCAAAGCACATAATATTGTTCGTTCATACTATTGCATTCAAAGCTATGATAGTTTAACTGAAGTAAGTAGGTATGGAAATATTTGAAGCTGCGACGAAAGGGTGCAATTCGTGCTTCATGTAAAGTGGAGAGACGTTGCGACCTGTTTCAAAGCGTTGGAATCTGTACAGATCATTGATAGCAGTGAGAATTAATTTGAACCAGGTTTACTATTCACATCTGTTCTGTCACATGATGGAGTACTTGAATTTTCATTTAGTATAGTGTTTAAACGTATATATGCAAGTTATCTTATATGACTCGGGCGGTAAATGAAAGTGGCTTTTCTGTATCGGTATTAGAAGAAACAATGTTAATTTGTTATTAACATCTAATTGAGATATTTTTGATAATGTAAAATATTTTACTTAAGTTAGAGTTTTAAGTAACATTCTTTTAAATCTCTATCACTTGTTATTGTTACTCTAATAATAAAATAAATAATTCAATGAATGAAGAACCTAGAATGTGATTCCAGGGAAAATTATTATAAACAATATTATTAAATAACCTATCGATTTTAAAATCTGTAAGAAAATGGCTTAAGTCAAATTCTGCAGATAACTTATAATGATCACATGTTTTCAGACATACTCATTCATTCAAAAGTTTAAAAGCAGCTAATTTTAGTGAATGCTGAAATCAATTGTTTCAATTTTTAAATTTTCCGAAAATTTCATTCATGCAGAAGCGTGGGAGAGCCACGCTTCCTACCTCTACTCAACCTGCGCGTGTCGCAAGAGCCGACTTATGTACAAATTAGGTAGGACAACATCTTTGCAAAGAGAAGGAAATCTTGAAACAAACCCTATACCAACCCATCTGGCCAGCGTGGAATAGTAGGCGAAAACCTCCTTTCTAAGGACGGGCTTATATCCAGCAGTGGGCTGTTAAAGGTTATTGATGAACTTTGTGAACAAGAGAGCCCTCCTAACTACCATGTCAGTTACTTAAAATGTCTTTTTACTGCATTGACTAAATGTGAAGAAAGTTAATTACAGAACTGACAGTACAATCATAAGCATATAAATATGAACATAATTAAATAATAAATATGAGCATATACATTTGCAACACTGGTCCTTCGAGTTCTTGCAGTCTCAGTACCATTTCAGCGAAATTTTTGGCCCTAATTATCTCATTTTATCCGTTTAAAATAATAATAATTAAATTATTATTTTAACCCCACAGCTAGTGGAATTTCATCCACGGTCGCACCCTTCAAGATTTAGTTGGTTCCAAATTTGAATAATTTTCTCGTGAGCTCTGTCTGTTCCGTCCGGAACAACAAAGCCGCGGAAATGAAGTCGGCGCGTTCCTAATTGTGTTTTGGTTTTGTTTTATGTAGTTAATTGTACGTGTAGACATTTTTTGAGTCTCTTCACGTCAACCTGCGCAAATTAACAGTATGTTACTAAAAGGTTGGTTATATTGTTAAGATTCCTATAGATGGCACTATAAATTAAGTGTTAAACAATTTAACGGAAATTCTAGTATTGAAACGAAAAAAAAATGCACAATAAAGCTACCCATATTGGTTAAATTTTGTCTAACATTAATTTTAGTTACATTGTTTTACTAAAAGAAATGATAGAATTTTGTATTTAGTCTATACTAATATTAATAAAGAAGTAAAGTTTGCGAGTTTGTAGAGGCTAATCAACAATTCGAACCAATAGAATGGCACATTATTTTTAGTGTCATCTACTATTACTATAAATGTGACGCACTTGTGACGCCTCTGATGTTGCGGGTGTGCATGGGCTCGTTTGCCCCCTATTCAAAAAAATGTGAATGTATTTTGTTTGTTACGGTTTCACGCAAAAACTACGTAACTTACTTACTTCCATCATGAAATGTTGTACACATATTCTTGGAGGTATCGGAAGTAACATATGATACTTTTTATTAAATGCGAGCGAAGCTGCTGGCGAAAGCCAGTATATTATTTTAACCCCAAAAAGTTCGTCATTTGTAAAGTTAGAAAAACCAAGATAAAATCATGCCAGCGAAGCTGAGGGTAATGGTTAGTTATTAACGCAATATGTTTTTCATATCTTAAATGTTAATTATTTTGTCACCCGTCCTGATACAATAAAACAATACAATAGATATAGCTATATATTTTGTAATTTTTGTAAAGATTACTCACGTGCACACTTCAAATTACCGAATAAGAGTTTCAACCCACGTGCTGGTGTCTGTCTTGAATAATTTAGAACTGACTGTACCCGCAATTTGACCAAATTATAAGCATACTGGTCAAATTATTCATGCGGCTACATAGAAATTTCGAAAAGAATATTAATTCTGCCTTGGGCTGCTCGTTTTAATGAATCATTTGATTTATTAATCAGAAAACTGAAAAACAAATAACGAACTTAATTTGTAGTAAAACTGAATTAATAATGGATTTAGTTTAATTAGTGATGTGATACTGTGTCAAAAGTGCTGCGTTTCAGTTTTATTATACACTTTTGCTTTTAATTTTGTTTTGGCAAAATATTTCTATCTATTGTCCTTTGTGCCTTGTAGTGCTCCCAAATTTTCACAAGACTTACAGTGATTAAAGCCTAAAGTCCATGTCGTAGTTAGCACATTAACATTGGGTTGTTTAAATATATAGATGTTTAAATAAATAGATATTTTCATTTTGTTATTTATTACGTATATTTTCATTTTGTTTATTAAGCGTGTAGTACTAGTAGAACTCACGGTGCCGTGGGAAACGAACATCCCTAAATACCACGCTTTAAAAGAAACAAGTACTTTGACTTAACCAACGAAATAACTAAAAATGGTTATGTCGTTGCGCTGTATGCCGTGGAAGTGGTTGCGAGGGGTATACCAGCTAAATCCCTCTATAACCTGCTTAAAGACCTTGGATTGCCAAGAGCTTCAGTAAGCTCTTTTCTTGAACGAATATCCAAAGCGGCATTGCTAGGCTCACTTCAAATATGGTTAGGTAGAGGGGGTAACACGGCGGACAGTGGAGGTGAGCGTTGGCGCGTCGTAAGGAGTGCTCCTTGAACCTAAACCTGGGTCGCAATTCCCAGGCACTGTCGAAGTCGCATGTGTTGCCCCCATCTATCACGCGATGGAACCGGCACCCGCACGGTGAATCCATGGAACGCTAAGAAATAGGTCTTACAAAAAAAAACTCAAAAGTGCTTA
Organism: Diaphora mendica; assembly: GCA_949125395.1. NCBI lineage: Eukaryota > Metazoa > Arthropoda > Insecta > Lepidoptera > Erebidae > Diaphora > Diaphora mendica. The sequence goes on from OX421319.1 coordinate 23,411,123, forward strand.
CGACAGCAAGAAAAAGTGCTTACGGCAGCTAGCAAAAGTGCTTACGACGGTAAGCACCGTAAATCTAAATCGAATGCAAAATATTCCGCTGCCGCAAATTAGTTCTAGTTTTGATGATATGGTCTATTTAACCGACTTCATTTTAAATACACTTACTTAGTTTAAATTTAACAATATGGTATGCTAAGAACTAACAGATGGCCCATTAAAACGTACACCGAATATGTCGGTGTTTGTTTCATTAAGCCGGACACCGACATATTCATGCGATGACATAAGGCTGTCTCAACGTTTGCGTATCTATTCCGACGCGTCGAGTCCGACGGCCGTCGGCCGGACGGTAATCGATCGTGGGTCATCAATCACGCTTGTCGCATCGCACTGTTGCCAGACGATGGTTTTATGCGTTTTATTAGCGGCTGTCCATCGAATATGAATATTAGTCATCGCGTGTGAAGGGATGAGTGGATTATTTGTTGGTTTTGTTTGTTCTATGGAGTTGGATTTTTGTTGGATGGACTCGTGGCTAAGTAGTTACCAAGTAAATTAACACATTATAAAGTACACGTGTCTTTAATGAAAGTGTTCCTGCCATCTACAAAGTTGGTATACAATAGGTGCGACCACAGCTCTACGTTGCTCATTTTCATAACTAGGCATTTCTGGATTTCTATCTGAATTATTTTCTTGTTTCGTTCTCTTTTACAACTTTTCTACCTGAATACAACAAGGCCAAAAGGAAGCGTAATAGTTTTGTATGTTAAATATTCATATGTTCCATCGTAGTGCCTAAACTACTGACTACCGATTTTTAAGAATGAGGTATCAATAGATTTGTAATAACGGCCCAGGTGACGTTTACGCAATTTGGTTTTCCTTTTTAAACTTATTCTTGTTTACGTAGTTGGATAATAGTTTTATAAACTTTATTTTGGTTCTCAATTCGACCGTTTATATTTTTTTATGTTTGTACGCGGATAACTTCGTCGTTTATGAACCGATTTTGATTATTCTTTTTTAATGGAAAGGAGATATCCCAACGGTGGTACCATGATAAGAACACTAAGATCTGATGATGGCATCAAAGATAAATCGATCGATTTGGTCGATCTTGAAGTCGGTTTTTATTTTGTTAAAATTTTACTTGTTAATAACACTATATTTTATGATTTTTATAGTAGTTTCAATGGTTTTGTCTTATCTCTGTTAGATGTTTTTTGTTCTATTTTATGATATTACATCAAACTCTTAGATATAAATAATTTTATTCATATCAGATTTCTCTCTTGCGGCATTTTATAACGTGAATTCTTAGTTATTTAGCTGAGACAATTTAATGATTCATTGTTATGATATAGGCAATAAAAGTTGATATTTATTTTAGCAATTAAATTTTTAAATCCCTCTGTTGTAATTTGTACGTAAGTCTATGATAGTGTCTATTAAAACTATTTTTTTTAAATTCGTTGTTATCAGTACCGTTACTTTAAAAAAAAGGTGCATATTTTATTTACTTTTCCACTATGTGACACCTCAACAAATGGGGTGTATGTAGTTAATTTGACACTCATATCCGACCCGCGACAGGGTATGTCGCAAGTGTGTCGCCTGGCAACCGATCGCTTTGAAGTTCACACTGTTCGTCGTGTATAGAATGTAGCAAGCAAGTATTACAGGTGGGAACTCGATCGATTGGGGTGAAATATTTCAAGTAAAATGATATTATCATTTCACGAAGGGAATTAATGGTGACAATTTTTTGTCAAATTTTAACAAATCTGTTAAGGTTAGCAATATTTTCACTGTGCTTCCTGCCAAGATATGTGTGGGCGAGATATCATTAAACTGTTTTTAATTATTAATCACTATCTTATTATTATGGTCATACCTCATAATTGTGATTCATTCTTTTTATCAATAATTTATAATCTTATATGCATGTCTTGGTGATATTATGATCTCGTAATGTTTTTTCAATAAAGAAATAGGCGTTGGTGAAAAATGTCACTAGTTTGTCGTAATAAGTAAATTCAAAACATTGGCCATTTGCTGCATCGTAATATCTTTTAATATTATCTTTGTAATAACAAGTACTATATTATAACAAATTCTATTTGCCTGTAAGAAACTGATTTTTAGCGATAAAGCCGCCATTTGTACATGGTTGTTAAGTTGTTATGCTCCTGAATGTAAAATGTATTAACTGGTGTACAATAAAGCTTATTCTATTCTATATATAGTCCCATTAACTTTTCACCTTAACTCAAAAGATGATAAAGTCGAGGTGGTAAATCAGGTTTGTAGAAAACGTATATTTATAAAGATATACTGTACTGTATTGTAAAATATACATTATCATAAGATAATGTATATTTTTCAGTATCATAGTTCAGGTCTCAATATTATCGCAGTTACAAATATTTAATTTTAATTCAATCCAATCCCGGCTAATGTCTTAACAAAACACATCGTATCCACGCGTCGATTGCCGTTCGTGCATTATTCATTGACGAGTTGATGGCATTTCCACAGCAGCTGGGACCCGTGACACCTGTGAAGTGGCCTCAAACGCTCAAAGCATAGTAGCATGTACGATTTAATCTGTATTGAAAGAAATCTGTTGTAAGTGTATTGAAAGAGGACGCCTTGTACAAAATAGAGGACGACGATGCGTCGTAGTCTATTTTTAACCGACTTCCAAAAGGAGGAGGTTCTCAATTTCATCGGTTTTTTTTTTATGTATGTACATCGATTACTCCGTCAATTGTGGACCGATTTTGAAAATTCTTTTTGTATTCGAAAGGGTATGCTTCCCATGTGGTCCCATGGCCACCATATCAGGATCTGATGATGGGATCCCAAGGAAATCGAAAGAAACCCTCAAATTTACGTGAGCGCCTGCAATGAAGTAGAGAGCAATTGTCTGCATTGCTTCATATTCTATAGACATCAATAAATTTTACATGAAATGATGATGAGAGACTTGAGAAAGACTAAAAAGCGAAAAATAAAAAAAAAACTTCGTTTAAAAAAACCGACTTCAAAAACTAAAAAGTATAAAATAACCTAATTTGTATGGGCTACCTATTCATAGGTTTGAAGTCGGTGCCAAGCCAAAATGTAATAGTAGGTACCACACTCGCCGCGCGTGACCTTGAGCGGGATAGCTAGATAGTTGAACAAAACAACCGAAGCGTCGGTGACGTCGAAATATAGCGAGTGTGGTACCTACTATTACATTTGGCTTGGCCCCGACTTCAAGCCTATGAATAGGTAGCCCATACAAATAAGGTTATTTTATACTTTTTAGTTTTTGAAGTCGGTTTTTTTAAACGAAGTTTTTTTTTGTACGTTGTCCTTCTTATTAAATTTAACGCCCCATGTTTTTAGGTTTCCGTGCCAAAGGCAAAAAACGGAACCCTTATAGATTCGTCATGTCTGTGTCTGTCTGTCCGTCCGTCTGTCTGTCTGTCCGTCCGTATGTCACAGCCACTTTATTCCAAAACTATAAAAACTGTACTGTTGAAACTTGGTAAGTAGATGTATTCTGTGAACCGCATTAAGATTTTCACACAAAACTAAAAAAAAAACAGTAAATTTTGGGGATCCCCATACTTAGAACTGAAACTAAAAAAACTTTTTCATCAAACCTATACGGGTTTGTTACCTCATAACTTTCGACTGGGTGAACCGATTTTGAATATTCTTTTTTTATTTGAAAGCTGGTGCTTCCCATGTGGTCCCATTTCAATTTGGTCTAGTTCTGACATGTCATCCATGAGAAAACCATATAAGTCTTCAATTTGCATTAAGTATGTGTGCGACAAATTAACGAATAACCGCTTCCCGTGTGGGCCCATTTCAATTTGGTCGTTCTTGAAGACGTTTTTTTTTTTGTTATTTTGTATTATATTCAACTCATTTGTGACAGTGCGTTGCCAGGATTACTTTGGGCCCTTACGTTTCCTTGCAGGTTCTTTTTCAGTGTACGGGCGCAATATGATATGATAACGATAAATTCGCTTCTCCATTAATGCAAACAATGTTGTCAGTGACATTGTATCGACTTATAAACTCAAATCATTAATCAATGAATAGGAATATGTCCAAACAAAGCCAATATGCACACAATAAATACAATGATTCAATGAACACTATGTTGTAAGCTTTGTTCAATTTGATGACTGAACTAATCTCTCTAGTTATTTTATTCTATTTTTCATTGCAGTTTCATAAATAATGCCTTGGTGGCGCAGTGGTAGCGTATGCGACTGCTGTGCTTGAGGTCTCGGGTTCGATTCCTGGGTCGGACCAAATGTTTGTATGATCTGCAAATATTTGTTTGGGAGTGTGGGTGTTTTCTATGTATAATATGTATGTTTATACAAAAAAAGTACATATGTATTTATATCAGTTGTTTAGTACCCATAACACAAGCTCTGCTTAGTTTTGGGTACTAAACACTGATTGGGACTAGATGGCGTTGTGTGTTAGATGTCCGAAATATTTATTTATTCATAGTTAAAAAGTCTTGCACCTAAGACTAATTGATGACTTACTATTAATGTATATGTCTATAACTATATAGTAGTATAAGTACACACATCAAAAGTGTCTAGGGATCAACATATATTTTTGCAATAACTTTTCTCCTGATTGGTATTAATTAAAATTTTCTTTAAGGATTCATCAAATAAAGTGTTTTCGTTTGTCACAGTAACGATAAACCAAGTCACCTTTGCATTAGTAAAGAAATTTGCCATTTTCCTATTAAAGGGATTTTTGACATTTGAACCACAAACATTAAAGTTCGAAAAAAAGACTGAAATAACAGTTTTCTTTAAAATTTTATTAGGTAACTTAAACAATTAATAATCCGTGTTTCTACCGCGAACACTAACAACACAAGAACATCGGTTTGGAATACTCAAAATGAGTTCATCCAAATCACGCTGTGGAATGGCCGCCCATGTTCGTTGCAACAACAAAAGGTCTTCTTGCGACTGGATACCCTCCATATTCGGCAGAGCTCTTCTCTGTAGCATATCCCATGCATGCTCAATGGGGTTCAAGTCTGGCGACTGAGCAGGCCAGGGCAGGACATTGATGTTAGCTGCGGCGAGAGTCTGTTTTACAACTCTTGCGGTGTGCGGTCGTGCATTATCATGCATTAACTGAAATAAGGGACCGATTTGCACTTGTAGAGGAACGATGACGTCTGATACAATCGTCTCAGCATAAATTTGAGCGTCGAGGTTGCCTCTGATCCAAATCAACTCAGTTCTTCCGCCGATCCAAATACCCGCCCATACCACGATGGTTCCACCACTATAAGGATGGACTTCCTGGCAGGATTTTAATCGCTGTTGGCGTCCAGGGGTTCTCCAGTGTCGTATACGTCTTGTATCCGGTCTCATACCAAAACGAGACTCATCAGGAAAGCACACGAAACGCCATTGTTCTTCTGCCCAATTTCTGTGTTCAAGAGCCCATTGATATCGAATCCTACGATTGTGCATTGCTATAGGTGGTACCCGTAGCGGTCTTCGGGAATGAAGGTTCACTTCATGCAAGCGGTTTCTGACTGTTTGGTCGCTAATTAAGTTCCCTGAAGAGTGATGAAGCCTCACGGCTATCATCATGGCGGTTATTGTTGGAGCTCTTCGAGTTAAGATTTGAATGTATCGGTCTTGTCTCCGTGTGGTGCAGCGATACCGTCCTTCATGGCGCTCAGCCACGGTACCAGTGCTTCGGTAACGTGTCCAAAGTCGACTGATAACCCTCTGACTTATATTCAGAGCTAAAGCCACAGTACGTTGCCGGGAACCAGCTTCTATCATTCCCACGGCTCTGAGCATTTCTTTCCTGCTTAAATGACGTCGCCGCTCCATAATAACGTTGGTTTTAATCAGTAGTAGGGAAACAGTAGCACTAATAATGTCTTCAATGCGTTGTATGTTTTTATAGGGAAAATATTGACAGCTGATTTTCATCTTTTACTCGAATTTGATTGACAGTTCCTGATTCAAATTATGAAATGCACCAAAAAGGATCCATATAAATTTATAAAATCATAAATTTATTACAAAGCCACGTCTCAATCTCAAGAAATCCGCATAAAAATGCTTGATCCCTAGACACTTTTGATGTGTGTATTTTAACCAACTTTTTTTGTTGGTTTAGTGTGTAATATGAGAAACTCTCAAAGTTTGGATACACGACTGTTCTCGTCTCTGCCAAAAAAATAAGAAGCAGTCATGGGGAATGCCAGAGGAAGTGAAAAGGTAAAACTATAAATAAACAGTAGTTTAAGCTTACCTGAAAGGAACCTCTTTGCTTTTTAAAGATAATGCGCTATAAAAAGACTGCACCTTTGGCCTAGTGGTTTAACGGTCACCACGCCGTTTCCTACTTCGCCAAGTGTCGTGGGTTCAAATCCCACGTAGGAAAACAATTTGTGTAATCCACAAATTGTTGTTATGAGTCTGGGTGTTCATTGTGTCCGTTTCATTTATGTTTGTAAAGTCCCCCGCAACTCAAGATTTATTCCTAATGCGGGAGTTGTCTTTTTAAAAGAATAAAAGTTGTCTTTTAAAAGAAAAAAGAAGTAAAAAATATATAGCTCATGGAAAGCGTTCGGTGGCTATGATGCGAGTTCCATGACTTGTTCGGCCAAAAAGTGCTCCGCGCGCCTGAAGAAATGTTCACTTCTAAAAAAACAATCACAGTTTGAGTTGTGGGATAGCTGTTTTCCTTATGATTTTTTGTATTGGTTTGATTTGTCAATTGTTAATTTTTGACAATTCCGTGACAGGTAAAATTCCACGTTCAATCAGAATAATCTATCGATTTTAAATTAGAAATTAAATATATTTTTTTAATAAAAGGTTAACATTAAGTAAGCTTAAGTCAGTCTATACAGGGCCAACTTAAATGGTGTATTCAATCAGCAATATTTTATTAGACTTTACTAAAACCTTCTCTTCAAGTTGTATTACATCGAAAAGTAAGTCAAAATCTATTTTGATTCGATACAATAGTAGGGGCTTCCCTTGTAGCTTTTTAGTAACAGTACAGTAATTAATTATCTGATATCACAGGACTGATGTTTCGCGAACAGTGAAATTACAGTATATTTAATTATATTGACTTTAGCCTTCTGCTGTCATACGTTTCATTTTAATTATAAAGTTGGCTGTTAAATATTAATAACGAGTTGATTTTGTTTGATGTTACCGATTGGGAGTCGGGTTGACAGCTTTATGGTTTGGACACTCGTTGTGCCAAAGAAATATGGGTTTAGTGAAGCATTCACGAATTGCAATGTAAATATGTTTTTTACAAAGTATATGTAGGTACAGTGCAATATTCCAAGGTAGTAGAGCCACGCTGATTTCAGCACAAACGACCGGGGTGGTGCTATCCTCGCACAGAAGATCAACGTAAAATGACAGCGTTCGTGCTGTCGTGTTTCGTTGGTAAGTGCGAGGCCGGAGGCCCAATGATGTAGAAGCTTCACTAGGCCTAAGGCGCCATGGTGTGGGTCACCATGCTGCATTGTTGCATTGTCTGCATTGGCAATGAGTATGGTGACCACGACTCTTGGATTCTGCTTATGCTTTTTATCAGGCAGAGTAGAGCCATTTAGGCAGGCCCATACATAAAGAAATAGAGGCCAAATCAGCAAATGAGTGCTGCTGTAATTATGTTGTAGTACCTACATGAAAGTAAAATAAATTATTTAATATTTATTTCGAGCTACGATGCTTAGACAGAAATGTGAAAATTAAAACACTTAAAACTTTTTTATTATTGAATATAAGCGACATCTTGTGAAAAGATTTTAAAAAATTGTATTGAAAACAAAAGACATTCTACCTATTAATATTGCAGCAAGTACATTGATTAAAATCGATACAAATATACGGGTGACATCGTTATTCTATTAACTGCGGCAAATTTAATAAATAATGTCGATATGGTTGCGTTCCTGTGTTAATCATATTAGTCAATTACCGCACGTGGTGTTCCTGTGTACAGGTTGTGGAATTTTATGACCTCTTGTGATATATTTCTTAATTGTAACGTAATGTATGGTAACTGCCAAGCTAGGGGTTGTAGGTACGATTGTGGGTGTCTCCATGAGGAATAATTGAATACTGAGGACGATCGTTTTTATCGCCTTACCGAAATTAATTCAAATCGGTGCAGCGGTTTATGCCTGCCACACGCGCAAGTTTCACCACAGTTTTGCCTGCGCAGGCCGGCTTGTACACGAGACACCGTGCGTGTGGTTGGTAAACTGTATCACGCGATAAACAAATGTATCACGACAGTTTTACCTGCGCAGTTATAACTGTGGTGATACTTGCGCGTGTGGTATGTATGCACTTAACAGACAGACAGATAGACAGACAAACAGTGTAACTTTTGAATTTGTAATGTTAGTATGGATGAATGTAGAAATATATAAGAATATAGGTCATCAGTCTAGTCACTATAGTAAAGGCTCTGCGTAGTCGGTAATGAGATGGCTGTGTGTGAGACGTGTAAGATGATTATTATTGTGAAAACTCCGAATCTCTTCTTCAAAACAAGTCAAAAAAAAAAAACTTTGCAAAGTAATGCATAAATGTTTAAATTAAATGATATCTATAAATATTAATCTGGCAATTCTCATCTCTTATTTTATTTGTTGAAAATAATCTGAATAATCTCAAATTGTTTTTATGTTTCTGTCGAAATATCGACTCAAATAAATACATATTTCGGACATCTAACACACAACGCCATCTAGTCCAAAGCTAAAGCAAATAGCTTGTGTTATGGGTAATAAACAACTAAAATAAATACATGTTTACTTTTTTTATAAATACATACATATTATACATAGTAAACACCCAAACTCCGAAACAACTATTTGCAGGTCATACAAAGATTTGGTCCGACCCGGGAATCGAACCGTCTCATGCACAGCAGTCGCTTACGCTACCACTGCGCCAACGAGGCAGTCAAACTTGGAAAAAAAACTGTAGTATTGCGACAGATAAATTGGCATTAGTCTTGCTGGGACTTTATCAGCATGCGGTGAAACTGACTGTCTCTTGAATATTGATTTTTTCCTGCGTAAACTGTTATCTGAAATTTTTAAGCGTAATAAGTATAATCTACACAATAGTACAATATATAGTTTTAAACAAGTGATAAGAAAGAAGACTCTTGTTTGAGAAAAATTGTTCAATCGTTAGTCTATATTGAGCCAATTATGCGACGACTTTGTCCAAAGTAAATAGATTAATTATAAATATTTAAAGAATATAAATTACGTTATTGACTTAGCCATCTCTAATAAGTGCTTAAGCTTTCTCTAATATCACAAATCTGTATTTATTCACATCTTAAAAAAAAAACTTGAACGAGTTTTTTTTTTTAAAGTTTCCCATATAATAAAGAGTTTCCTCTAGTAAAACCGCACTAATGTTTTTTACATAAAATGCTATGCCAAGGTATTTGGCCGTATATGGCACGTTGGCTAGACTGGTTAGTATAGGGTTTTTTTCAAGTTTCCCTTTCTCTTTTGCAGTGATGGTATTCTGCGTAGTTCGGTACACACCTCACATACTACTCGCCTTTTACAACAGAGGTTAAAAAGGGGTGATGTCACAGTATTCTTAAGCCGTCACCACACGGAAGTTTATGTATAGAATAATTCAAAATTTGAGATATCTTTGCATAGTGCTGAAGTAAAAAATAATTAAATCCACCGATAGATCATTGCGGATCTGTAGAATACTAGTTTTATTTCTGCTACCTTGTGCCAGTTTTTGGTACAAACATAATACAAGCGGTTAAAATTATGATTGAAAACTATTTAAACTTTTTTTGTAAACAAATATCTCACTTTATCACACGTAGGACAACACTTTGTGTGATCCACAAATTGTTGTTCTGAGTCTGGGTGTTATTTGTGTCCGTTTCATGTATGTTTGTAAAGTCCCACGCGACACAGGATTTATTCCTAGTGCGGGAGTTGTCTTTTAAAAAAGAAAGAAAAAAAAAAGACTTTTTAACCGACTTCAAAAAAACGGAGGTTCTCAATTCGACCGTATATACTTTTTTAGGGTTCCCTTATAGATTCGTCATGTCTGTCTGTCTGTTTGTCTGTCTGTTTGTCTGTCCGTCACAGCCACTTTTTTCCGAAACTATAAGACCTATACTGTTGAAACTTGATAAGTAGATGTATTCTGTGAACCGCATTAAGATTTTAACACAAATATAGAAAAAAAAACAATTAATTTTGGGAGTCCCATACTTAGAACTGAAAAGAAACTCAAAAATTTTTTTTTCATCAAACCCATACTTGTCTATATGTAATCTATGGATAAGTCTTCTAAAATGATATTGAAGTTTCTAATATCATTTTTTTCTAAACAGAATAGTTTGCGCGAGAGACACTTCCAAAGTGGTAAAATGTGTGCCCCCCTGTTACTTCTAAAATAAGAGCATGATAAATAAAAAAAAAATATATGATGTACATTACCATGCAAACTTCCACCGAAAATTGGTTTGAACGAAATCTAGTAAGTAGTTTTTTTTAATACGTCATAAATCGTAAACTGCAATATACCTTTCATTCAATTAACACAAATATAAAAAAAAATGTTACTTGCTGCTGCGGAACCCTTCATGGGCAAGTCCGACTCGCACTTGGCCGCTTTTTTTATGTTTGTTCGCGGATAACTTCGTTGTTTTTTTTTTACCGATTTTAATGATCCTTTTTTAATGGAAAGGAGAATCCCAACGGTGATACCATGATATGAGCACTAAGATCTGATGATGGCATCCAAGAGAAATTGAGTCGAACCTTGAAGTCGGTTTTTATTTTGTAATTTTTTTTAATCTTTCTGATAATTGGTTAAAACGGACCACGATTCGGAAAATCCCCTTAATGAGTGCCATAGAAACTTTATTAATGGAGAGGTCGAACTGTCTGTACCTGAAGCCTCCGTTTGACCAATCTTCATTGAGGAGGGACCTCGTCAGTGGCAATACGCCAAATAGTCCAATGTCTATCACTAGTTTGTACCTAGTGGTGTAGGCGAGTTACATTGTAATGAGGAATATTAAGATCTTGCTCAATGGGATAGGCCTAGACTATTATTGGAGTAATCGTGTTGGCACCAAGCGAAGGTGGAACTGACGTTACAACTAGTTATAGAAACCGGCACGCGCTGATCATCAGACTAGTTGCATAATTTTCTTGGAGTTTTAGTACAATTAAGCTATGCTTAGTTCTAACTTTTTTTAAAAGGCCAAATGACAAGACGAATTACCAACCTAATAATATACCTAATAACTATTGGTGTTAGTATAAACAAATACAGACAATTCACCAGTAACGATTTGCTATACTAACATTTAATACATTGTCATTCGCTACTATTGTCTTTACGAGAAAAAGTATTATTTCTAGAAAATATCTGCAGAATCCTACGTTTATGTATTAGCACCTGGATGACCGAGTATTTTACTTTATACTTTGTTCGGCATTTCTTTTTTGGTAAAATAAATGCAAATCCTAGCTAGATCGATTTATTGCACCCGAAACTCTCTGCATACTAAATTTAGTGCAAATTTTTGGATATTAGATAATATGTATTATGAATTTAAATTATTTTCATAAATATGTAACTGAAGTATTCGCACAAAACAAAACTTTACAAAAGCTATTTATTAGATAATTATTATATGTATCTGTGATCTGACTCAAATAAAAACATTACATTACAACAATAACATGAATATATTCCGATAGCTCTGCAGGTAAATCCACATCAATATTCATCTAATACAACAACCTGTATAGCGTTCGCAAAAACAATTATCGCGAGAAAATTATTTCGTCACAAATCAATTGACGAAGAAGATCACGGCACACGGAGATTTGTTTAACACGACGCGGGGGGTGATGGAAACAAAGAAAGGCCTGTGTAGGGCGGGCGGGGGCGTGTTGGGCGGCCGACAGCAGTGCTTGCCGAGCAACCGGCATAGACGGTTGTGTCGCGAAATCCTGTCGCCTCTTGACATACGCTCGCGAAAACAAGTGTTTGTGTACAAAAATTTCTAAATTCAAATAAAATAATTAATGATATTCAACTATTTGAATATAGTGAAGTAAGCGTTGCGATGTTTTGTACGAGTATTGAATTGGTTGTTGTGTTGCATGCGAAACGGTCCGCCTGATAGAATTATTAAACGGTAAGTTTCCCATCTTTTATTACGAATAGTTGTTTTGTATGTGTTATAATCATTGTCATTCATAAATCGCTGAAGAAAAACAGCAATGGAAGTTGGCATTTGTAACGATCGCGTGGATGTTACATTGCCGGTGTACAAGCATTGGCAGCAGAATTAAACACATAAGATTGCAAAGCTACACAATATCTACACCGTTTGTATGTGTAGTGCTTTTTTATTCATTAAACTACGTAATGTTTACATTAAATATAGCTTATTTTAACTATGCATAAAGTACATATTTGTATGTTTAATACAAGTAATAATGTATCTTTAAAGAAAAGAAAAAGAATACGAGACTGAGATAGTTAATGAAGAATTCTATAAAAGGCTTCACTGTTAGACGTCCTCTTATCAGATACTTAAGCTATCGTACATAGACCAACTAATCTCAGTTTCCATTCACTTTAATTCACCACCTCGTTTCCACAATTGTTACAATTACATTGTAATAAATTTTTATAGCTTTTATTCAACAAGAAATTACATCTATACTAACTACTATATATAAAAATTAATACTACTAAAACAGCTAAGGGAATAAAATAGGAATACTTTCGAAATGTAACTTATTTCATCAACATAAGTTGTGTGTGTGATTAGATCATAAATACCTACTATATTAGTAGTTAAATGTAATGTAAACACAAAACAAAAACAAGCCCTTGTGAGGATGACAAGTTAATTTATTAATTAAGAAACTTTCTGAAAAATAAAATTAGAAAAGTTTCTTACTTACGTACATATCTGAAAAGTGGTTTTATTTATGTTTGACATAGTCAAAATAGTCAAAAATATTGTCTCACTGTTGAACCTTATTCTCATATGTAGGTATCTCAAACCTAGCCAAGATTAATGTATATAGTATAATTATAAAGTATTCTAAATATTTATGAAAGTCATGTTTTAATATTTTTATGCAATTAAATAGAATTGCATGTTCCTACTTATTATTATGAATTTATTTATTTGATTTCCTTTTATTTAGCAGTTTGAACTCATCATGGGAAAATACTGATCCACAAATTATTGTTCTGGGCCTGGGTTTTCTTTGTGTACGTTTAATTTATATTTGTAAAGTCCTCCGCGAACCTAGTATGTTTCTACTACAAGAAAATACATATAATTATTAATATTAAAAATATTTACATAAGAACTTGTCTTTAAAATTATTTTTATTTCATAAATATTTTAATTTTATAAGTTAATAGCAAATAGCATTCAAATTTTAAATAATTTTAACATACAATTCGTATTTTACATAGGTATAAATTATAGGTTTACGTAAGTGATGCTTATACCTGAAAATGGTTCTATCGACCTTTTAATAAATAATAAGGGAACAGCACATTTACAGGTACAACGACAGGTAGATTTGTTACCATAGTAACAGGCATGTAAGCGAGCAAATGGTAGCGTTTCGTTCTCAGTATGTAATCTCTTATAAATCTCGTAATGGATGCGATAGTAGTTTCAGAATAGATGTATTTTATTCAAAAAGAGTTCTGAGTAATCTTGACCGTTAGTTAGAGGTCATGGGTTCAAATCCCAACCCAGATAAAATTGTGTAATTGGCACGCTCATTAGTTGTTTATTTAAGCGTTATTTCAAATGGCAAATTAACATCAATCTGTTAAAATTATCTAAGCATTAATCTATAGATAATGTTTTTCACACATTAACAAAACACTGAAAATGCAAAAAACGTGCAAAACTATTTATAAATTATAGTTATATATAAATAGATATATATAGCTAGAAAGAGGTTACAGTTGTAGATATTGCTGCTTACATTTTTAAAATACGTTTTCAAATAACATCCAAAAAAAAAAAATTCGTTTCAGAAAGTTGAAAATATTCATGTAACAATCGTCTAGACTAGAGAGCCAGTCTGCGCCATACATAACTTAGTTCAGGCCGAGGTAAATGCATCCAATCAAAGGCATGAGATAGCACGGAACGACCTAAGAGCGCCTTTAAGCGTTGGTATAAACTACAGAGTCGATGTTCCGTTTTGTTATAAATTTTTATTAATAGTTGATATTAGGAAACGCGGCTTTGTTATTTAATACTTTATGTAAATAATATTATGAAATATATAGCCTTCGTCTACTTGTGAATAAAACGCTTCATTGTGAACGTTTAAAAGGTTATTAAGGGGTCAATGATACTTAAATTACTTTAGTTTTCTTATCTGCATATTATAAACTCAATTTATTTGAAGATATTTATAATAATACTAGCTGACCCAGCGAACTTCGTACCGCCATACTTTTTAATCTGTCTCAGCTTCCCACAGGCAGTGTACAGTCGCGGACATAAAAAACTTCCCGTTATCTTTTATTTTTTTCTTTCTAGCAAAAAAAGATTGAATGGAATCGGTCTATGCGTTATTGAATTACAACTGAGTACATATTTTGACTTTCATCCCCTTTCTCCAGGAAACCGTGCTGAATTTCGGGGTAAAAAGTATCCTATGTCCTACCTCGTAGTATGGACTCAAATCATGCCAAGTTTCATTTGAATCCGTTCAGTAGTTTCGGCGTGATGCGCTGCGCGGCCAAGATACAGACAGACAGACAAACATGAAAAAAATTACAGTTTTGGCTTCAGTATCGATTATAGAGAGCCCTCCAAAAAATTTTTTCTAAATATCTGTAATGTATAGAATTGGATCTGTTACATTTTTATTATAAGTATAGATAGAGAGCCCTCCAAAAAAAATTTCTAAATATCTTTAATGTATAGAATTTGACCTGTTACATTTTTATTATAAGTATAGATTTCGTCAGTCTCTTGACATAATGCATGTTCTTCAAAATAATGTCTCCGCTTGTATGACATGACTGCAAAAATCATCTTGGATCAACAGTTTCATATAATATTTTATTTATATTTTAATTGTGTACGTATAAAAACATAAAAAGAAAATAAAAAATGAGAATATGCAAATGTAAAAATCGGCGTTCTTATCGCTCACGGCGATCTCTTCCAGACAAACATGTTACAGATTTATGCGCTTCAAAAATTTTGGGTAGTATACATACAAGTAACACACATAATTATGCTTAGATTCAGTTAAAATATGTTGTTCACCAGACTACATAGTTGTTACATAAATTTTATTCGGCAGCCTCGGAGGCGCAAGTGGTAACGTAAGCGACTGCTATGCTTGAGGTCTAGTGTTTGATACCCGGGTCGGACCAAATGTTTGTATGATCTGCAAATATTTGTTTCGGAGTTTGGGTGTTTTCTATGTATAATATTATTATGTATGTATTTACAAAAAAAGAAAGGATATATATGTATCAGTTGTCTAGTACCCTTAATACAAGCTCTTACTTTGGGACTAGATGGCATTGTGTGTTAGGCGCTGCGCAAACGTAGATACTTTCTGTTGCCGATACGGTACACACTATCACTGGTAACCGTAGTTGCTGTGTCCGGTGGCGGCAATCGGACACAGACACCGGTACCTCCTACTGGCCACAATTCGTAGCTTGTTTTCCGTCAGTCTCACGATGGCCGTCGATGAATTGTAAGGAAATTGGTTAATGTTGCTTGTGTCTTCAACTGTCGACTTTTAGTTTCCAGTTACCGACACCGAACACTTTTTGATCGTCATGAGTATGTGGTAAGTGGTAGCAACTGGACACAAAAATATTTACGTATGCGCAGGCAGTTGATGATTTCATACTGATTCTATAGAAATCAAATATTCATCCCTGAGGTCATCTGAATCTCTGGAACTGGCAATACCAATTCACAGTACAAGGTTCTACGATAAGTAATTTACTGTGCAGGCTGTTTGACTGTGGAATGCTTTGCCGTTGCCGTTGCCAAATCTTTGCCGATATTTAAAAAAAATGGTCAAAGATCATTATCTGTCATCATAATTTGTTAAGTGCCTAAAACATATTTTACCTGATATACCTATTGTTTATTTATTTTTATTTTGTTTTTTGGAAATGTAGATATTTTATTAGTGTATATGTATCTATTTTATTTACTTGTATTAATATCTATAATAATATTTATTTTATCATTTACTTTTATCGAATTCACTTTAATTCCTTTACATTTTTTATTGCCAAAATTGCCCATGAATTCGTATATTTTTATTTTTTACAATCTTTTTTTTCCATCCCAAGGTTGCCTGGAAGAAATTGCTTTCTAGCGATAAGGCCGCCATTTGTACATGGTAATTTAATTGATTTGTTATTTTTATGTAAACTGTAATATCTTGTGTACAATAAAGTTTATTCTATTCTATTCTATTCTATTCATCGGTAGCCTGTATCGGCCACAAGACACAAAATTGTCCACGATGTCCGCTAATATTTATTACTACCATCAAACCTTTAGAAGTCGATTTAACATTCAGTACTAAGTTTGTGGCAACATTTGTGTTTTTTTTTTAACATGTGTCTATAATATTGTACAAACAGATGTACAACTTAATTGTTATATATAGGTACCAAAAGCAAAACCAGACTTTTAAAACAGGTGTATTTTTTTCACTTCAATTCGAGGTTCTACTACATGTACTACAAAAGATTAACATTAGACTTTGTCTATGGCGTTCTACCGAATTCTACTACTATAATTGAATTACAACTCTTTATTCTTAAAATTCTTTATTTCTCAAAAAAACATACCAATTTATTAGTAGAATAAATACCCTATACTATGTTGTTTATTATTTCGAAAGGTTACACTTTGCAGTACTATTTAAACAACTCATGATACATTATATAGATGTCGCAAGCTTTATTGTTATCAAGAAATGTAACATGAATTTAAATACTTGGCTTGACTTGGCACCCATTTAGATCTCACTGCTTTTGTCGTTGAAGTGCAAAGCATATATCATAGTATTGAACTTGGGTCTCATTTCACATTTATGTTGTTGATGGGATTATTATTTACCGTGACATATAAGCGGGCTGAGCCGCAACTAAAAGTTATATAAAAAACACCAAAACCAAAAATGTTATTACTAAAAACCCTATCAACTGATTTCAATGAATAAAAGAATTTGTCAAAGAAAAAGTACAGTCGAATTCTAACATTTAACAAATCGTTTTAAACGTCTCATTTTACACTCCATATATTTTATCCCGGAATGGTGGTTTTAACAGACTTTTTTTACCTAATCCGATAATCGGAAACATTGAGAGACCGCGAAACATTTCGGCAACATCAAAGCGATCAAATTGTTCGTCAAAATCTCCATTTTGCTGCCTTTAATTGAAATCCAATGCCTAATCTTTTATTTTCTTTGTACACTTTTTTTCAGGAATTTAATTTGTATACGCCATGCCAAAGTCGTTTATCGATAAAAACTAAGTGATTTTGCTAAATTAAAATGGATTATTATTATTATATTATTAATTATTTTACTTACGCCTTGAAAAGGAAAAGATTTGATGAACAATTAATTAAAAATAGAAAAGTATAACACTCTCACTTATAAATTTTGTACATCTGTTTCGACCGTGATGTAATTCATAAACATAAACAAATTGTTAGATATATGAAACAGTTGTTAGACGTTAATTTTGTTTTGTACTTTTCCTAATTCACTGTGTCTTGATCTAAAAATAATTAGTGACATCCGATAAATCATGTATTATATACATAATTCTCCAGTCTCGTTGTAGCTCATGTTGAACTCCGAAATTAACTAACCAATTTTTCTAATATGCTGCCTAAGATAGGTTAGTTATTATCACTCTTAGACCAATAGGAGCCGGTCATGATTGAAAAGACCCGCTGACTTTAAAGTCGACTAGTAACTTCAGACTTCGAAGTAAATTTTAAAAAAAAAGTAAATTAATGTAAATGTAATGTAAATTCTCTTTAAATTGATTTTTTTTTATGATCCTATGATTCTACAAACTTAGTAAGTATACAATGCCGTCACTTTATAGCTAAGTTACTGGAAGCATACTCGGAACTTATTTAATTACAAAAGTATTCTTAATTTACTTTTTACTTTAACGATAAAACTGTTTCGTAAACAAAACCCAATAAATTTTCATAACCCAAGCCTAACAAAAGCAAACCCAGTTTTAATAAGCATACAAAGTATTTTAATCAGTAAAGTTTGCATTATTTAGATAACTGTTAGTGCGATATCGGGTCGCATTCGAGACGTTTTAGTTCAGCACTGCTTTGTTTAATACAATCATTGCGACGCGTCACGGCAAGTGCTACTCGAATAAAAATTAAAAACTTTGAATTGCAGTGAACTACTTGCACTGTAAATAACATACTGTGAATGTTTTCATAAACTTTTGCAGCTGACTCAACGCGCGCGTATGTCGAATAATGCAGTAAAAAGTAGCCTATGTCTTTCTTTAAAAATCAAAGTACGGTCATGTCAAATTTCATTGAAATCGCTGCAGCGGTTTAACGTAACGAACAGAGGAAAAAGAAAACCTTTCAATTTACAATATTATATCATGGATATGAATGTTTAATAGGTATGTGTACGTTTCAAAAGCTCACAACTGAACATAGTATACAACCAGTTTTTATAAATTTTTCGCTTTAATTTTATCTCTATTTCATCATTAATGCAACTACAATGTGCCATAGCGAAAAGAGACAGAGTGCCGCTGCACCATTATGATCACATACTTATAAAAATATTGATATTTTCATCATTTTCATCATCAGCCTACTGCAGTGCACTGCTGCATAGGCATCTCCAATAGCACGCCACGTGGTTTTAGTTTCGGTTTTATATTTTACTGTGCTTTATTCAACATAAAAAAATACTTTAAAGTAAAAAAGTAACTAGGTATGTAATTTTAAAAATAGTACTTATGGCCAGAGATCATTTGATAGTGAGAATTATATTATAATTTATTAGGTTATGTTTTTACTAACGTTCCATGTAACCCATAGACTACTTAACCATCTCAGCCGAAAGACTGTTTACCACAATCCTCGCCATAGACCACTTACACTCAGGTAATCTGGACCTTGGCTTTGTGTTTCTCCAAATGTCTCAGCCATTAAGTCCGTCGATGGATGTCTTTATGCATAAATATTTACATGAATAAAACTCTTTAACATATAAGCGTCATAGTATCTATCTACCTACTACTACTATCTATACTAATATTATAAACGCGAAAGTTTGTAAGTATGGGTGGATGGATGTTTGTTACTCTTTCACGCAAAAACTACTGAACGGATTTGGATGAAACTTTACAGTAATATAGCTTATACATCAGAATAACACATAGGCTACTATTTGCCGCGATAACCGACATATACGTTGTGTGTTAGACGTCCGAAATATTTATTTTATTTATTTTATCCGCGGGCGGAGCCGCAGGAACCCACTAGTAACACTATAACTACTAACTACAATGGTTAGTATTTATAGTGTTAGGTACGATGTTAAAGGGTTCTTAATAGTTTTTGTTTTTAAACTATGCCATACTTCAAAAGATGACTAGAACTTCGTTTTAATTATAACTGGTAATATTACAAAAATAGATAAAATACTCCACATGCCAGCGTCAGCATTCATATTCGATAATATTACATCTAGACTGAAAGCCGACAGTTTTAATAATGTATACACAGTCCAATTAGGGCTGCTACTGCGGATAATATCCGAATGGCGTAAACTCGGATACTTCTTTTTCTTTTCAATATTTAATGTTGTGTGCGTGAGTGTTCAGATTGTAATGAGTTTTGGGTTTTATTTAGATTATTTTGGGTAGATTTTGGATAAAACATTTTACAAAAGGTTCGCCTTTTATTTGAACTAATATCCCATTATATTATGAAGGTACTAATTGTTGTTGGTTAAATATTTAAAGCTTATATGAGATTGTTATCTATGTCATAAAGTATGTATGTATGTATATTGTAAAGTAAATAATGTAAAAAAATTTTGGTCAAGTAAAGGGTTGATAACATACGAGTAGTATCGTACTACATATACAAATTACACAGATAAAATTTTAAAGCACACTTGCAACTTTTAGTGTTCAATTTAACCAGTTTATTGTCTCTGTATCCCACATAATATTTAATATCGAATATCAAAGATAGTTAATTACTTTATATTTACACCCGCTTATTATCCGCTCATTAAGATATTTCCCTTCCTTGTTTTGATTATGAGCAAGTTACATAGGCATGGTCGTAATTTTATGTACAATCAGATCACTTTGATCTATCTCCTAAGATTACCTGGGAGAGATTGCATCTAACAGTAAGGTTTCCCTTTGTACGCTGTTTGTTTGATGTATGTCAGAAATGGTATTAATTTGTAGCTAACACAGGCACTCAGATACTGTCTCATGTTGAATTCTTCTCTTATAATTAACTAATAATTATCTAAGCAAACACACAGTGGAAGCAACTTAATTTAATACTATGTATAAATTATTTAATTTGTCAACCCTAACCTAATAGCCAACAGTATGTGGAACAGTAAGCCGCAGATAATGTCACAATAATGTCGTAATAACAACATATCATCCACGTGACCACTTAAAAATAATAAGGAAATTTGGTGTACCACTCGCAACCTACATAATGAACCACTCCATGCCTTTACATAAATATGTAGTAGTTTGTTCCACAATTTTTGTTGCACTCACATGTGCAGTTGTTTTATATGTATTTTATATTTGTTTCACTCTAGTATTCATGTTGCGGTTTTCTTACGTTCCACGTTCGAATAGAAAATGGGACATTATACTATACCTATTTATATGTGTATATATGTATATCTCAGAGAGTTATCTACTGTACATCTTGTTCATTAATTAACAGGTAAGCGATTTACGTTTTACTAGATGTTATTGATATTTTATGTATCATCACATCACAAATAGGCTGTCTGGACTATGGTAAGCAAACTTACGACGATTGCGATGTTAGGCGTAGGTACATATTATTGATACATCACATCCAAATACAGTGCAAAAGTCGTTGTTATTACATAACAATTCTGAGCATAATCCAACAGTAATGGTCACCATACTCATTGCGAATGCAGAAAATGCAACAAGTAGTATGGTGACCCGCTATTGCGGCCTTTTGAGATGCTGATGCATCATTGGCTCGAGATTGGATTCTGCTCAAGCTTTCTATCATGCAGAGTGGAGTCACTTTGGCAGGCCCATATATAACATAGCATTTGTCTTGGGACAATCGAACTCCTTTCTACTGGCTAAACAGTCATGATCGTTAACCATTAGAGCAATAAGACTGTAACTTTCTTACAAGCCAATGAAGAAAAATAGGAACATAAACTGAACTGTTCTGTTTTATTATTCATTTAACTTATTCAGTATAATTTGTAAAAAATTCTAGGTCTCGCGATAGTAGTTGTAACAATTGTAGTCGCTAGACAAAGCCTACCATTACATACAGACGATAATTCATTGTATATATATATTAAAGAGCTACATATTTCATGTAGCTAACAAAAACAATATAGTAAAGAATAGCCTTCGGAAGCCAGGGACATCTATTAAAAATGTACTTAATAACTTTGAACCGATGGTTTATATTCCCACACTAATATTTAATACCCTTAGAGCATTCTTTATTTATTCTATGGGAACAAGACACTTGGTTAAAAGGTGTATAATTTTATATAGTTAGAGGTGTGATTTAGGGCAAGGTCATATTGAAAGTAGTACAATTTATTGATTGGTATAATGACAAAAATTAACAAATTATTGATTGTCAATTTTAATATCAACGCGCTAAGATGTCTATGAAAAGTTATTTTATTACGGAATAATATATTAAAACACGTAAACAAAAATTAGTATAGGGTAAATATATCTTTATGTTACTAGTTTTTGCTCTCGGCTTGGTCTACGTGCCTGTCAGTTTTCGAAGTACATAGGTAGTAGCCTATCCTTTCTTGACAATCAAAGTACCTTTTTGCTAATTTTCATTGAAATTGGTGCTGCGACTTAGCCGTAAAAACCCAACAGTCAGACAGAGTTACTTTCGAATTTATAATATTATTATAGATTATTTATGTTATGAAATATGTTTAAATTTGTATATTTAACATCAGTAACTTATTATTATTGATCACAATAGAATCACAACAGGCCCCGGGACAAGTCGAGCGCTATGAATAATTTAGGACTACCCGCGGTCCGGGTTACTGCGATCTCTGCTAATAGTTTACTTTGGATAATTATTTTGTTTATGCTAATAATAAACTGTGTTTATGTTTGTGCTCGGTTTACGTCAATATATTTTTTATTTTTTTATGTTTGACCCAGCCGAAATGACTCTACTCTGCTTGATGGAAGGCATATAAACTGGCAACTGCCTCGTTGGTCTCGCGGTTGGCGTGTGCGACTGCTGATCATGAGGTCTCGGGTTCGATTCCCGGGTCGGACCAAATGTTTGTATGATCTGCAAATATTTGTTTCGGAGTTTGGGTGTTTTCTATGTATAATATGTATGTATTTACAAAAAAAAAAGTATATATGTATTTGTATCAGTTGTCTAGTACCCATAACACAAGCTCTGCTTAGCTTGGGACTTGATGGCGTTGTGTGTTAGAAGTCCGAAATATTTATATTTATTTATTTATATGCAGAATCCAAGAGTGGTGGTCACCATACTCACTGCGAATGCAGACATACAGAATATTTTTTATCTTAACCATAAAATTCTCGTGTCACAATGTTAGATCATACTCCTCTGAAACGGCTGGACTGATTTTTATGAAATTCGGAGTGCATATCGGGTAGGTCTGAGAATCGACCGACATCTATTTTTTACCCGACTGCGAAAGAAGTGAATGTTTTTCGACTGTATGTATATATGTATATTTATTTGGCACGCCCTAGAGCCTAAACGGTTTGTCGTATTTTCGTCGTCTTAGTCGTGAAAATGACACTGGTTACAACAAAAAAAAAGGATTTTTGGCACCAAAAAGTAATTTAAAAAAAAAGTTTTCAAAATACATAGTGTGTGTTTTTTATTTTTAATAATTTGTACTTGTTATACCGCATTTTTTTTTATGGCAAAACAACCTTTGCCGGATCAGCTAGTAATATTATTATATAAAAGTGTGATGATTACACTTTTATATATTTCTCAAAACCATTCTATATTTAATAATTTACCTAAAAAAAGAAAGAAAAAATACCTACGTTTTTTTTTTTTTTTTTTTTATGTTTTGCCCGCCAAAATGACTCTACTCTGCCTGATGGAAAGCATAAGCAGAATCCAAGAGTAGTGGTCACCATACTCACTGCGAATGCAGTCAAGCAGCATGGCGACCCACACCATGGCGGCCTAGTGATGCTTCTGCATCTTTTAGTCTAGTCAACAAGTATGGAACTTGTTGACTAGACTATTTGGGCCTCCGGTCTCGCACTCACCAACGAAACACGACAGCACGCTGTCATTTTAAGTTAATTCTTTAAATACAGAACATGTTAGGTTACGCACCTACTAGTTGTTGTTAAATAAGTAACAGAGAACAATGATGCTTTACATTATATAAGTAAAAAAAAAAACACATTTTCACAGTTATTATTAGTATTTTATTTTACTCCGTAAACATAATTCCAACTTAGTTCAGTATGTTCTAACGTGATAATAAAATTATACTATCTGTATCGAAACAGCAATTCTTTTATTTTTCATTAAAAAAAAATACGCCTGAACAATGTTGTTGTTTGATAAAAAGTTAAGCTAATGTGTCATTAGAAATTGTGTTTTTTAAAAAAAAACGACTTGAAAGTAACTTTAAATTAAAATTAGTCAATTTGGTTAGTTAATTAAAAGTTACGTTCACATTAAACGAACGAAATACAAATTAAAATCATTATAACAATCATATAGTTGATATAAACGGATAATTAGAACTTATTACTTCTAACTTCAAAAATTACAATCTAAATATTAAGTGGCAAAGTTGTGCGAAAGCTGTATTAACTTATTTGGAAATTCCAATCTCCAATTGTCCATTTACAAAAAAAAATGCCGATACCTGTCGGGGCTCTACGCTCGAGCTACAGCCCTCTACGGTGTAGAATATTTGCCTCACAGTCCGATGTAGAGGCCAAATTAAAAAAGTTTAAACCGTCTGATACGTGCTAACTTGTGTGTAAATTGAAAAAAACTGCTTTCAATGTATTTGCGAGCTTCATTAGGTCTGAAAAGTTTTCATACGGGCGATTTCTATATACTTAGAAATTATATTGTATACTAGCTTTTATACGCAGCTTCGCAAACGCAGACTTTCATCCCCTGATTTACCCCCTTAGGGGTGGAATTTCGAAAATTCCTTTCTTAGTGCTCACTTACGTTATATAAACACATGCAAAATTTCAGGATTTGGGCTGTGCGTTGATCTCTGGGTATGTCAGTCAGTCAGTCAGTCAGTCACCTTCCTCTTTTATATATATAGATTTCTATATTATGTGTATTATTAAAATTTATATGCGTAATGAATGCATTATTTGACTGCCTCGTTGGTCTCGCGGTTGGCGTGTGCGACTGCTGATCATGAGGTCTCGGGTTCGATTCCCGGGTCGGACCAAATGTTTGTATGATCTACAAATATTTGTTTCGGAGTTTGGGTGTTTTCTATGTATAATATGTATGTATTTACAAAAAAAAAAAGTATATATGTATTTGTATCAGTTGTCTAGTACCCATAACACAAGCTCTGCTTAGCTTGGGACTAGATGGCGTTGTGTGTTAGATGTCCGAAATAAATTATTATTATTATTATTTATTATTATTATTACATTGGTTCCCTACCATTGTGTTTTTTTTTTCTTATATATGAGCCTTCCAAAGTGGCCCTACTCTGCCTGATGGAAAGACACGACAGACAAGCCAAACAATGCAATAATACAGCATCCTGACCCACACTAAGGCGGCCTATTGAGATGCTTCTGCATCATTCTTCTTTTCTCGTCTACCTTTCTTTTCTTCTAAATTTGCCCATTTAATTCCTATTATGTAAGTACGACTGAAATTATAGTTAAAGAAAGATGTAGGTGTCTTATACGCTTCTGACTACCTATGAGATATAAATATACTTGTGTGTGAAAACATCTACAGTTTATGCACCTGAACATTCTCGAATATTGTTGGTTTTATACCATCACTAGCTTTTACACGCAGCTTCGCTCACGCTGACTTTCATCCCCTGATTTACCCCCTTAGGGGTGGAATTTCGAAAATTCCTTTCTTAGTGCTCCCTTACGGTATATAAAGAACCTACATGCAAAGTTTCAGGATTCTAGCTTCAGCGGTTTGGGCTGTGCGTTGATCTCTGGGTATGTCAGTCAGTCAGTCACCTTACTCTTTTATGTATATAGATTCTTTATTACTAAAGTTCTCATCTTGAAAAGACACTGCAGACACTGAAGGTATAGGAAATACAGTCAAATTAATATAATTTGCTTAACAGGTAATAAAAAAAGTTTATTAGATAATAATCGAGTTCTATTGCCACCTCGCCTTGACTCCATGATGGTTATAAACGATAATGCATTATTTTGCTTGCCCTATCACTGCTATTATTGCTCATAATTGCATTTATTTTTCAAATAATCTTTGTAGAAAATTGAATTTTCACAGCTTCAAAAACATTCAATTTTATAACCGCTTACTACTCATGTGTGGTGTTTGAATGACATTTTTTTTTTGGGACACGGTTTATTTTTTGATATTATTATGCAACTAAATAAATTTTCATGGTATAAATTTCTTGTTTCTTTCTTGTTTAAAAAAGACAACTCCCGCACTAGGAATAAATCCTGTGTCGCGGGGGACTTTACAAACATACATGAAACGGACACGAAGTACACCCAGACTCAGAACAACAATTTGTGGATCACACAAAGTGTTGTCCTACGTGGGATTTGAACCCACGACACTTGGCGAAGTAGGAAACGGCGTGGTGACCGTTAAACCACTAGGCCAAACGTGCAGTGCATAAATGTTCAAATGAACCAATATATCATCTAATGGTCAGTCACTGCCACTGTCTGTGGATTATGTTACTCACAATCAGTCACAAGTGAGTTGCATCTCTATCAGTACCTCCCATTAGAACCAGGGGTATGGGGGAGAGTTGGGTTCTATTAACTCGGTGATGCTTTACACGAGCAAAGAATGCGATAACCTCAAGAAACTGATGGTGACGGGTAAAATATAGGGGAAAAGACCCAGGGGCCGTAGCTCGTTGTTTTCGCAGGGCAGACCGCTCTACTCTCGGCACTACGATTCATACTGCCCCATACTATCCAAGATAGAAACTTAGCCGCAGAATAGCTCCAAATAGATAGGCTCCAGAAAAAATGCATTACACCACAATAAATGAAGAATATCTGTAAGAATCCGCAAGACTCCTTCCGTTCAAGGGTGGAGAAAGTTCATAAGAAATATTTGCATATTTTGTAAAAGTTAGTACTGTTAAGACACAATTTTCTTACATTGTATTGTAGTGATGTCCATATCAACAATCTTGATGGTTACAAATCGATTGATGTCTATCAATCCACCTATTTACATACAAGATCGCAATGTGTCTGTTGTGCTAGAATGCCGTTTCCATCGACGCCTACCACCATTCTTGGCTTGTCATGTACAAACAATGAAGACGTATTATTGGCTAACCTTATCAAGTGTTGATTGACAGTTTTGAGCGGTTTTTGACTTCTTTTGGTTTTGTTTTTATTTATAAGTGTATATAGAGAGATTTATTTAACTTTATTGTATATACAAAGTAGAATAGTACAACAAAAACAGTTACAAAGTATGTATAACAATTGGCGGTATATTATATTCAATAATCATTATCATTAGTATATTCAAAATTTCCGGGAAATATGGAAACGACAGAACTTAAAAGGTATACTTAGTATTACTTCCGAATAAAAGGCTATCGTAATAACACTTGGTTTATCCGAAATTTATGCTAAACTCTGCAAATTATATTCCAATCATAGTCGTTGGGCGATAAAACGATGATCGTGCGCGATATGAAACACGAAAACATGTGTTCTATAAACGCTATTAGTTGTTACCGACAATTACACTGTATAATATTATTAATTGATGGTTTATGCATTATAAACGTATATTAAATAGGTTTTTGGCTTACTTTTTAATTGTTTGACTGTTAAACCAGAGGGCTTGATTGCTACCTAGGGAAATAATTAGTAATTTATACGGATTGGTTCTAAAAATATAAAAGTAAAAGAAATAAAGAAAAAAATTGACAGGACTGCCGATAGAAGTGAAAACTTATGACGCAAAATTTTAATTGTAAAATCAAAGGTAGTAGGGCCACGCTGATTTCAGCACGAACGGGCCGGCTCGACCGGGGCGGTACTACCCTCGCACAGAAAATCAACGTAAAATGACAGCGTTCGTGCTGTCGTGTTTCGTTGGTGAGTGCGAGACCGGAAGCCCAAATAGTCTAGTCAACAAGTTCCATACTTGTTGACTAGACTAAAAGATGCAGCAGCATCACTAGGCCGCCATGGTGTGGGTCACCATGCCTCATCGTCTGCATTCGCAAAGAGTATGGTGACCACCACTCTTGGGTTTTACTTATGCTTTCCATCAGGCAGAGTAGAGTCATTTTGGCGGGCCAAATATAAAAAAAAAAAAAAAAAAAAAAAAATAAGGTATAAAATTAGGAATTTCATAATGTTTAAATTAAAATGATCAACATCAAACATTAGCATGTCGGTGACGCGAACCCATAAGATTTTCCCCTACCAAAAAGTGCTCAACGCGGCCAAAGAAGTTTTGTGACGTCAGCATGTCGGTGACGCGGTGACGCGAACTAATAAGATTTTCTCCTACCAAAAAGTGCTCAACGCGGCTAAAGAAGTTTTCACTTCAAAACAGAACCAAAATTACTCGTAATTTAAACAGTACAAGTAAATTAATTCATCATACGTGCATATTTTCAATAGAACATAAGATTATATCTGTGCATTTTCAACGTTCGGCGTGTTGCATTACACAACTTGCCTCGTTTCTATCCATGGGTCACTCTATCGCCTACTACAATCCAGATTTAGCACGAGGGGGTAAGCGGAGAACAGATAGGGTTGCCTATTTCCAGGTAAAAGCGTGTCCGATACCGAAGTGAAATTCAATAGTATAAATACGAGGAACAATGGTATATTTATATGTGTAGTATTTTATAATTACGTGGGTGATTTTAGTAAGAGTTTATTATAAAATGGTGTGTATAGGGAAGTATTTTGTTATCCTTTTTTTTTCAAAATTGACAGCCCTAGCGAAGATGCTGCTAAAAGTGCATTGGTCTCTCTCTACCCTTCATGGTCCATTAGATGCGTCCGCGGGAAATCGTCATTTGCATAAGCGGCTTGGCTCTCTGCACATAGTAATTGGGATCACATGACCGTGGCCAATTTAGATAGAAACTTGTCCCCTCCTTGTTACTTCTGATCGTTAGGATAACAAGGGGCAATCGTTTTACCAAGTCAGGGGTCTCAATAATTTGGACTGACCAGTGTAGATTTAAGTTAGCCTATACCAATGTTTGTTCAACACTTACGCGTTGCTCTTAGAGCTTTTAATCGAAGTGCGAAATTTGAATGTGATTTAAATTCGTACTTGTTAGAATAGTACGGATGATAGAGTAGGGGTGGAGGAGGTTAAATGGCAGTACCAAGTTTGCGTTTCGTACAAATGCTACTTGAAATTTGCATTAACTTCGGAACGGGTGTTGTATTGTTTCTTAACACAGCATCTGGTTTAGTTTAGATTTGTGAATAAAACAGTCAAAGATATATTTGTATGTGTAAGTAGCGGAGCGAGAAACAAGTGAGTCCTTATTTAAAGCGACAGCGCTAGCTTACTGATTTCATAATGAGCTTGGAACAGGGGACCAAGTGGATTCATAATCTAGCGCAATGCTTAAGCAAATTCTGATTTTGTGTTTCTTGATTTAAAGTTTAGTTGCTACGATGAATTTAGTTTAAAATATGTTCCAAGTATTATGAACTTATAATGTGATTCTGCTCATACGAGGAAGTCCAAACTCCAAACAAAATGCCTAGACTTGCTGGTTGCAAATGAAAATACCAAAATCTATTTCAGTGCAACTAGCGGCTAACTGCGTTAATGAGCTAGCTCATACATCAATGTTGGATCCTAAAATACTCGTAGTTTACGAAATTAGTTAGACAAGATGCATCGACCGGAGCAGGTGTAAGGGTAAGATGCTAACACCTAACTGATAATATAGAAAATTATATATGCTGATCAATGAGAAGACTATAAAACCTCTTTGCGCTGTAGCATGGTGCGTGGTGGTTTAATTAAATTTACTTTAATTTACTACAGTTATTAATAATTTAATATATTGCGAATGTGGTACAGCTGAAATACTAAGTCATAATTTGTAAATCGCGGCAACTTTCAAGAGGGAAACGAAATGTTACTGAAACTGTCACCCGCACCATGCTCATCATCATCATCGTCTTAGCGTTGTTCCCGGTTGCTTCCAAAGCTAGCACTTTGGAGCCCGGGGTCCGCTTTCCTACTTTTTCTTCTCCACTTTGCCCGGTCTTCGGCATCCTTGGTAGTAAGACCATTAGCACGCATGTCACCCTTTACGACGTCAAGCTAGCACTTCTTGGGTCTACCCCTTCTACCGGGACCCGGCGGAGGCGGCATGGCCAGACATTTGTTCCCACGTAGGAAGGCGGTTGCCGCAAAACGTGGCCGAACCAGCGCAGGCGACTCTCCTGCAGTTTGTTTGCAATGTCACGGACACGGAGGCAGCCGCGAATGCGATAGTTTCTCACACGATCCTTTCCCGTTACTCCGCACATCCACCGCAGCATATTCATCTCCGTGACGCGCAGCTCTTGCTTGTGCCGCTCCAGCACCGGCCACGCCTCACAGCCATGTAAGAGAACAGGCCTAATGATGGTTTTATAGACCTGTCCCTTCAACCTTACCGGCATTTTGGGGTCGCAAATGACGCCTGTCAACTCACACCACTTGGCCCACGCGGCAGCAATGCGTACCTTGACGTCGCAATCGATGTCACCGGACGCCCGAAATACAGATCCCATGTATTTGACCTGGTCCGTGCTCTCGACTAGGTAATCGCCTATGTGGACGGGTGAGGGATCTGAACAGTTGAATGCCAAGTACTCGGTCTTCGTCTAATTAAGCTTTAGACCGCCGTTCTCAAGCGCCTCTTTCCACGCTTTCCCACGTCGCACCAATCTACCCCTGTCCGCATCTGCCAGCGCGATATCGTTAGCATACATGAGCACCATGCTACAGCGCAAAAAAGTATAGTATTATTTATAAATTAATATAACTTATCCAACGCTAAAGGTATAAACCTCATCGATCATAAACGGTTCGGTTCTTCCCTTCTTTGCCTAGCTATCATAAACTGGAACTTGCTACCAGCAAGTTCCACGTGTTTCTCTCCCTATATGATTCTGGGTACTTTAAGTGGGGCGTGGAAAACCATCTCAGTAGGCCGCCATAGTGTGG
Organism: Diaphora mendica; assembly: GCA_949125395.1. Classification (NCBI taxonomy): domain Eukaryota; kingdom Metazoa; phylum Arthropoda; class Insecta; order Lepidoptera; family Erebidae; genus Diaphora; species Diaphora mendica. The sequence continues at coordinate 23,441,963 of OX421319.1, forward strand.
GTCACCACGTTGCATTATCTGCATTCGCAATGAATATAGTGGCCTTTACTATTCGGCCTATATTATGGATTCTCTTATTTTAGAAGTTACAGGGCACACATTTTCAGGACAGGAAGTGTCCTGGAAGGAAACCTTAATGTCATTTTTGAAGACCTATCCATAGCCATACCACACTAATGGGATTGATGAAAAAAAAATCGAGTTTCAGTTCTAAGTATGGGGGACCCCCATAATTTATTGTTTTTTTATTTTTGTGTGAAAATCTTAATGCGGTTCACAGAATGCATCTACTTACCAAGTTTCAACAGTATAGTTCTTATACTCGTAGTTTCGGAAAAAAGTGGCTTTAACATACGACAGACAGACAGACGGACAGACAGACAGACATGACGAATCTCTAAGGGTTCCGTTTTTTGGCTTGCCTGGCACGGAACCCTAAAAACCGTAAATCATTTAGAAAAAAAATAATGCTATTTTTTAATCGTTTGGAACCAATCTATAGTTATCGTTTTAAGATGCCATAACTATTTATTAATACAAACACACGTCTTTACCCTATTAATTGAGGAAATAACTTCTAAATTAGTGTCATGACCTGTCGAGAAAAGTTACTACTCTAGTAAGGCGGAATCTGTGACACCCTATCTCCTAAATTCTTAAATACCTGTCATACAGCAGTGACATATCATAAACTTGCTAAGCAATCGCGAAATTTAATAAAGCCAGGAGAGGCTGGCGTGTAGTCATTAACATTTAAAGCACCAATTATTTGAGGTCATTAGCGCCCTCTGTCGGTCATAAAACGCACCTAACACTCGCAACCGCCCCTCTTTCGTTAATAAATTAGATATAAAATGGTGATTTTTTAATCTGTACCCTTACAGAACCGCTCGTTTGTCTACCATTTATTAATTTGACACATTTTTAAGGTGCGTGAGGTGTTCGTACGGTGTTGCCAAACTTTAATCGTGTACAAGAAATTAAAAGTATGAAAGTAAACCCAATCACAACTAGCTTCGACTCTTATATTTATTTGTTTTGAATAAAGGTTTTCCCACAGCTCGTGTTTTAAAAAAATATCATATAAAGTGACAAAATGTAATAAGTCCTTACACACTTGCCCATTGCGGGCTAACCAACTTTCGCTGAATCATTACACGTTTAAATATTAGTTAATAATAACCTACTCATTCACATAAAATTTCAACTAATAGGCAGAACACATAAAATATGCAATGAAAATAAAATTAAACTAAGAAAATAATTAAGTAATTGAAATAAGAGGCACGAAAAAACAATTATAATATTAAAAGTATTGAGTCTAGGACAATCAATATAAGGTGTTACACCACATGAAGGAAATTCCACAACAATTCATGGGACTTCTTTGTGACCCTTTCGAAGCTTCAGGATATTGGACTGAAGTGGGTTTATCGAGTCATACTGTATGTCGAAATCTAGTACTCTTCAAAAAGTTATGAAGATATGTAAAGCTGTACTCGGTATGATACCTAAGTATTGATTTAAAAAAACTCATAATGTAAACCTAATAATATCTGTCCCAAATATTCTCCTCTTCTCATTTTCCCCAGGAAAATAATCTTGATAATAACTTTAAAATTTAACAGAACAACATTCATGATATTATCACATTGAACCCACAATAGCCCATTACGAGGGGCTTCCCAATCTTCAAATAGATATAAAGCGAAACAATCTGGTATACTGGCAACCGCCCTCCTTATTATTCTGCTACAAATTATCTTTTCATAACATCTGCATGCTGATCCGGTTGGCAAAGTGCATGTAACAGCTGGTGCGGACAAACTGTATTATTTAATTGCTAAAGTAAATATGATGACACTTTGAAAACAACTGTGGCAAGATCGTGAAATGGAAAAGTTTCTTTATAAATTATACACGTTGTTTAAGTATCTTCCTACCTGAATAGGCTTCATGAGGATGGCTTTTTGATTTCTGGACCATAGTCAAGAGCAGAAAGCTAATATTTTTGACCACTCCTTGGCACAAATTGAAAAAGTGTGTTTTATTTAAAACAACTTTGCTTTGGTGCGAAAATTATTTCAACCAATCAAAATGTTAGAGTATTAAATATTTACCAGTGGTCGTCCAGTGGTCATTATTCGACCATACTTTTTTATTATTGTTTTTTTTTTAGTTTTCTACACTCTTCTTCCATACAAACTTTTACTGTACCACATCCTCAGATCAAATAAAAAAAGGTAAGATAACGCACCGCCTTGTTCTTGTTGAAGCGCAAGTATCGACAACTTATACGATACTGACGAAAAGTACCCCAGTTTATAGCATAGTTAGTGCGTATCGCGTGTGTTTACTTGGAACTACGAGCCTTTTTTCTGCTTCAACAAGAACAAGGCGGTGCGTTATTTACCTTTTTTTATTTGATCTGAGACCACATCTCATACCTTACCATTCACATTATTTTTTTAAAGTTTTTGCTTTAATTATAAATATATAGATTTCTTTATTCAGTAATTGTTTGTGTTCACGAATTAGTAGGTCAAAATTCGTAAATGATAATATTAGTACAAGTTAATAAAAATACAAAATGAATATTGGTCTACTCGAAGTTCATTATTATAAACTAGTACCGATCAAACGATCCTTATTACAATTACATTAAGATATAAGATCCTTTCTTAAAACCATAATATAATTTAATGCAAAACAGAATCAACATTATTCACCGAGCCACGAAATACAATCGTATCAAATATAAATTAAACTAAATTCCACGAGAGGCGGAATTATTTTTAATTTAATTATACAGATTTGTCTAAAGAGGGGAAATGTTCTAAATACTTGGTTCCTTTGTTTCTAAGTAATCTGCTTACGGACGATTTCTAAAGAGGTAATTAAGATGATTTCACACAAAGGGAGTGTCTGTTTACCTTACACACAATGCTGATGCACCGTTTGATCGAAAAGTTTTGACAGTATTATTCGAATATGAAAGGAGTACATATATAAGTATATATCTATATATTGTTAAAATTAACTTGTATGGATATAAGAAGTACCTATTTGAAAATATCAGTAACCACCGTTAAATGAAAATTTAAGTAAATGAATATAAAAAAGTTTTTTCTTAAAGTTCATATCAAACACAACCATCTTAAGATACGTTAATTATTCTTTTTTTTAAGGCAACAATCACATCAGTAATATATTTTATATCATGGGGGATTTTGTAAACATACCTACGTATGTAAACGTACCTAAAACGAACACTCAGGACCAATTTCACCAGTTCTAGATATAACGAGAGATTCCGATAATAATTGTTAATAATTATGTCACATATAACATCTTTTTACAGACAAAAGCTGCTGATGTATGTATGGTTATCTGACATATTTGTCTCTATCTGAGACTTTTGAAATCGAAATATGTAGTTATCTGTAAGAAAAAAAAAAGAAAAAATTATCCTATTATTATTATTTATTATCCCATTGTCCATAAACACTACTACACTACTTATACTTCGACTGCCTCGTTGGCGCAGCGGTAGCGTACTCGACTGCTGTGCGAAGCGGTTGGCGTGTGCGACTGCTGATCGTGAGGTCTCGGGTTCGATTCCCGGGTCGGACCAAATGTTTATATGAACTGCAAATATTTGTTTCGGAGTTTGGGTGTTTTCTATGTTTAATGTGTACATGTAGGTTTATATCTATTTATATAAAAACGTTTATAATATGTATTTATATCAGTTGTCTAGTACCCACAATACAAGCTCTGTTTAGTTTGACTGTACGGTTGGCCTAGTGGTTTAGGAGGTCGCCACGCCGCTCTCTACTGCGCCAAGTGTTGTGGGTTCAAATCCCACATGGGATAACGCTTTGTGTGATCCACAAATTGTTGTTCTGAGTCTGGGTGTTCTTTGTGTCCGTTTCATGTATGTTTGTAAAGTCCCCGCGACACAGGATGTATATTCCTAATGCGGGAGTTGTCTTTTTTAAAAAGAAAGAATAGTTTGAGACTAGATGATGTTGCGTGTTAGATGTCCTATGTCCTTTTATTTATTTATTTACGTTGATCTGAACTGATGGACAATTTTTTTACATGGCCTGGATTTATAAGAGAGACCCTTTTATTTTTGAAATATGTAACAAAAAAGAATGAACGTTTTGCAATGTTACCTCGGACAGTAACAATCTCAGTTCAAAAAGAAAGTCGAATAAATCAAACTGATCAAAAGAGGCGCCCTCTTAAACCCTAGTTCATATTAAGAGAAGTTATTGTCATTATGATTTATTACAATCAAGTGTAAACGCTCCAATGCATATAATCCTAGCCCCTTAATTGCATACACTCGACTGGTTATTCATAGGTGATTAGTATGATCACTGTGCTATTAGATATCGCGGGATTGCTAGCTGCCAAATTGGTTAAGCTGTATTAAATTCAATTGATCGTCATTCTGTTGTTGGTAGAGTATGTATATAATAAAGTTGTACCCAAGTATTTAAGAGTACTATACCTACGTTTCAGAACTTTTTTTTTCTTGTGACTGACTTCTACTCACACGTAATCAAAAATCAATTCAAAATCAGTTTCATAACTACGCAATGATTTTTAAATTTTCTTAAACGCTTTCAAATGCACGGGACATTTGTAGAGTAGTTTTTTTTAATAATGACTAAAGCTAATATGAGTCTTATAAAGCGTTAAATTAAAATATTTCTATTAAAGTAATGAAATGAAACTTAAAAAAACTTTAAATATTTTAAATATTGGCATGTGTATATTACAGCTTGTTTTCTTATTTTTTACACTTTCACCGTTTCTATTGGATTTATCATTGAAATTTTCCCTATTTTGTATGGATTTCTGAAATGAGGTATTTTAATTTATAATAATTACTAGTGTTAACCCGCGGCTACGCCTGTGTATTGGTTATCGCGGTTAAAAGTAGACTGTCCTTCCTTCAGAATGAAAGTATCTGTTTGCCAAATTTAATTGAAATCAGTGAAGCAGTTTAGCCTTGAAAGCAGTAACAGACAAACAGGCAAAGCTACTGTCGAAATTAATAATAATTATTAGTGTGGATTAACTCTCATTTTCCCAAAACAATAGTACCAATTAAACCTAACAATACTATAGCCTATCGCTTTCAAGAGAAGCTGTATTGTATAAGCATCTAAACTTCTATGAAATTTGAATCATAGCCAACCCTACAATATCTTGCCTCGATAAACGAGGTATTATTGAGCTCATCATTATTATATTACCCACAGTAAATATTAAGTCGGTGAGCATCGAAATATTAACTTCAGTAATAAATACTATCAAGACTATCTCAAGTAACTTGTCTAGTTCAGATTTATCGACATCTCAACTAATATTTTAAATATATATATATAAGTTGAGTCTGTTTATTACGCTTTTATATCTAGACCACTAAACTGTTTTTACCGACGAAGTCAAAAGAAAGACTAATAGTTTTGACAGTTTATGTATTAAAATCAAATAGCTTTCATTTCATGTAGACCTTAAAGTAATTTTTCATACGTTTCATTAATGACTCTAGTTGGTCGGTTCCAAAATGTCATCCCTATGGAGAAGAACCTGCAAGAAACTTTATAATTTGTCCACCGTAGCGCTTTAGCTAAAGAACCTAAAGGCGATTTTAATGAATGAGATGTCAATAGATTCGTAGTAACAGGAAAATTAATAATGGTAACAGATTTATTTTCATATATTCATTTGCTCAGCATGCCCATAGTGATTTATTTAAAAAAATCCAATTTTCCGCTATACACATAATATGTGCTGCTTGCCGCTTAACCGGCACCCCGTCGGAGCCGAAACGGCGCGCGTGACGTGGCACTCTCACCGAACCGTAAAAAAGCGAAATCAATTATAACGAAATGGCATGCCCGCAGGATGGGACCGGCCACCCTAAATCGACCCACCCCGTTATCCCTTGCGAAATAAAACCGAGCAACAAAAGTCCATATCACTCGCACGACGGAGCTCACCTTGTAATGGATGTTACAGAAACCTTTTCAAAGAACACAATATGTTGTCTGGTCCCTTTCAAATTGATTCCTAATTAGCGTAATATGCAAATAAATTGCGACATTGCGAAAATTCTTTTGTGCGATTTCTTTTTAGTATAATTTATCTTCGGTAATGGAACATGAAGGCATTTTTTCTTTTTTTGAAAATTGTTTGAGTATGTTGTAATTATAATTTCTAAATAGTTTATTTTATAATTTAATTGATCGCACTTTTACACAAAGGTAAGAAACAAAAATTTATTGCTTAGAAATAATTAGAGTGAAACAAAACAGAAAAGAGAAAAACAAGTACTACAATATTTACATAAAATTCGAGTTAGTAATGCATTATTTTGAAAGCTAACTAGAAAAAAAAGGTTTAAAAAACTAAAAAAAAAACGCTTTAATAGCAATCGAACTAAAAAGTAGAAAATAAGTTACTCCTTATATCATCAGCTGTCTGTCAGTAAAATTCAGTGACAGAGACAGACAGATTTCGGAGCAGCTCGTCAACGAATCTGTCGTCTCGAGTCAACGTCTGTCTCGAGCTTCGGGTGTTAGGTTTTTTTCGTTACGTTATGGAATTTCTTGATTCGGTCGCCGCGCTCAAAAGCCTCAAAGCACGCGATAACATACATAATATGTATTTAGTAAAAATTAGTTTATTAAAACTATATTTTTTTTAATTAATAAAAAAAGTTTTTTTTTCAAATTATTTTGTTGTCATCGGCCCTTGACCCCTGTGCAAATTTTCAAGTTAATCAGACTCCTAGAAGTAGGTGAAAATGAAGTTAAAAGATTCCGTTACATACATACCTATATACATACATACCTATGTACATACATACAGGTCAAGCTAATAAAAGCGTGTTAAAAACAATAGTGTTTTAGCTAACTTAATCATCATAGAGGTAGTAGAGCCACGCTGATTTCAGCACGAATGGGCCGGCTCGACCGGGGCGGTACTACCCTCGCACAGAAAATCAACGTAAAATGACCACGTTCGTGCTGTCGTGTTTCGTTGGTGAGTGCGAGACCGGAGGCCCAAATAGTCTAGTCAACAAGTTCCATACCTGTTGACTAGACTAAAAGATGCAGCATCATCACTAGGCCGCCATGGTGTGGGTCGCCATACTGCATTGCCTGCATTCGCAGTGAGTATGGCGACCAATACTCTTGGATTCTGCTTATGCTTTCCATCAGGCAGAGTAGAGTCATTTTGGCGGGCCATACATAAAAAAAAAAAAAAAAAAAAAAAAACAAATAATGAAATAACTATATAATTATATACTTTCAAATTTTTCAAACTAAATTTGGTCTGTAGAGCGTGTCAAATAAATGGACATTCATTTACACATACACATATACATACGCTCGAAAAACATTGCCTTCCTGTAGACTCAATCGGGTAGCGCTTTTTTTTTATCACACACTTACAAATTGGAAGTGCAATTGTTATTTTATGTTTGTTGTTACGCGTACATGCCTCAATCACTCAATCAATCGGTTTGTAATTTAAATTCACGATTTTGAGTACAGGAATGGACATACGGTATTAACAAAACACATTCGAAAGTTAGTCAAAAATAAATATGAATTATTGATAAGAGACCGTCTTCACATATGCAACTAGCATAATATGTTTTCAAATAACACAGCGGCGTATTTATAAAATCAATGAAGCAATAAATTATGTTGTCCCACTCTTAATATAAACAGAACTGTGCAGGATGATCGAAACAAAAATAACATAACCTCATATTTCTTGAAAATATTATTTAGATGAGTACATATATATTGTAAATTTTCTATGTTTTCTCTTGACAATGAACGACCCACAAGAAACTTTCCCGATAAGTTAAGATTAGACTAATGCGTGAATTGTCTTTTTTAAAAATAAACAAAATAAAGAGACAATATGTATTAATAATTATAAATACCTTTTAAGTGCAACTGTTTTTATATTATAAAAGTTTAAGGTTAAATTCTATTATCCTTTATGTATTTCAGTGAAATTTTTCAATTTCCTATGATAGTCTTTAGAATAAATAGTCATAGGATTAGGATTTCAAAAGAATTTAGTACCAACTCATGTTCCTTTCACAAATTTAGGTATTAACGAGATATAAATAACACAAAGGGTAACTTCATCCCTAATAATTTGAGCACACACCTCTCTAGCGAGGCTCTACATAGTTGAACGAATATATAAAGCCGAGAGCATATAAGTGTGTAGGTGTCAAATAGAGCATAAATAAAACGGTAAAGTGAACACTGCTCTAGAGGTGACGACTAGTCGTTTAGAATCATCACATTTTCTACATGGATACACTTAGGGCCAGTTTTGTGTACACACTATTTACAACGTATGCACACTAGCTGTTGATGCAGGAAATTATATTTTTACACGTTTTTTAGAAAACAATCTTTGTTAGATTTTCAAAGACATTCATAAATTGAAAATATTTATTAATTAATTTATAAAAAAACTTTACTATGAGGATCTTATCAGTATGTTGTACGTTTTTAAGATAAGTTAAATATTTTCAGTTAAAATCGATGTCGACCAAAAGATACTGGTTACTTGAATGTACTATTTTATGTGTATAAACACACGCAATACAAAACTGTACATTTGGGTACTTCTACAACTCCTTTAATGTATTTTAACTGAGACAAGTCTATTTGCATAACTAGTTCTATCACATCACACTAATATATAAAGGCGAAAGCTTGAGTGTATGTTTGTTACTTCTTCACGCAAAAACTATTGAACGGATTTGGATGCAACTTTACAGTAATATCGCTTATACATCAGAATAACACATAGGCTACTATTTGCAGCGATAACTGACATACACGCGGGCGGAGCCGCGGGCAACAGCTAGTAAGAAATAAAAATGGCAGAAGTAGTATCGGATTCCTAATAATGTTCCTATAAAATAAGGTTGTCTGCATACACACACTTTGAATACACAGTCTTGACTGTGTACTTTTTCTCGGTCTCGTGTGCACAAACAGTGTTTAGTTACTGTAGGGTGTATTTTATCTAGTTGTGCTTGTTTTGTAGCGTAGTAAGAGAGCGTTAAGGGGAGATGAGGTGGAAGTGGGGGGAGGGGCACCTGTTGCCCCGAGTATCGATGTGGGAAAGCCTAATCCTAGCTGAGCTGAAATAAATACGACATTGGCTCCGCGGAAACGTTCTCGAGATGTCTTTGATGATATTCACTAAAGCCATGAAAATACACGATTTTTGGAAATTTAAAGAAATTGCCGTTTTATTTTATGGCAATACAGTACTGAATTTTTGTGCAACAAGTGGTTTTATTGTGTTCAATGCGTCAACGAATATAGCTCTTTTCATTTGAATGAAACCTCTTCATGCAAAACGATCTTTTATTTGTTTTCACAGTTTTTTTATTAGTAATATTTATGTCTTATTTAAATAAATGATCATTAGCTTAGATTTTTTAAACTAGCCCCGATTCATTACTATCGGGTGGAGTGATTCTTATTTATATGTGTTTATATCTAATTGTAATATTATTGTTACAGGTAAAACAGTTTCTGGTTCTAAATCCTGGTAACACAGACATTTAATGTCGACATAGTCGTAGTACGTATATAAGCTAATAGTATATTTTTATCACAAGTTTACATAATTATTTTTAACCAAATATATATTGTACTTATATGTATATAGTTTTTTTAACTGCTAAAACATATAAAACAATATGTACTTAGTGTTCTAGCTGCTAAGATTTTTTCTAATTCAAATGAATGTTTTCACATACACATTTCAGGTCTACTTGTAAATGTCTTTAGACTTTTGATCTGCGAATAAGAACTCTATCTAAATTTAGAAATGGTTTATTTCTAGATGGCCTACCGTATTTCTATTTCCGTTGACCAGACATTGACATACATGTATTCGCGCTAGATAATTTAAATTATGAAACTATTTGAAAGTCGCCTACGTAGTTTATATAAATTATTACATGATATTATGCTTGCAAATGGAGTTTGTAATTTTATTTAAATGTGATGAAATATGATGTCAGTATCAGAGAGTAAATTCGCATAGTCTGTGTTATATGTCAGAAAATTTTATTTATTTATTATTATTATAATCCGACACCGTACGGAAATTTATCAAATAATGTCATAATATTAGAAGTATGCCCGACTGAACATAATTATTATTGCTCAACTACACAAAGACGTAGAATTTTGTCAAAATAGGGCTTACCCTAATCTGATAAAATTCTGCATATACATAAGCCAGAAGAAGTGGACTTATAATATTTCCAACTCCTTCAATTTTTCTTCTGATTAATGTCGTTGCGGGTTCCAAGACAGTTTAATTTTTTCCTGGAACTTCGCGAGTGTCATAACTCGGTGTGTTCCTGGGTCACCGCTGTTGATCCTGGTGTACAGCAGTTACAGTGGTGGGCGTGTGGGCGGGATTAGACCAAACAAAAAAAATACATAAGCCAGTCTTAACTGGTTATGTATATATTAGCTTTCGCCTGTGGCTTCGCTCACGTTTAATAAGAAGTATCCTATGTTACTTCTAATACCCCAACAATATGTGATTGTGTACAAAGTTTAATGATGATCGGCTAAGTAGTTTTCGCGTGAAAGCGTAACAAACAAACTTACTTTCACAATTATAATATTAGTATGATAAGTATGACTAATCTATATATTAATACGTGAAGCAAAAACTTTACAACCATTTTTTATGTTTTTTAAAAATATGCTAACAGGGTAATATGAAATTTGGCACAGTTAACGTTCATGTGGAGAAAAAGTGCAGAAGATTTAAAAGTCAAGTAAAAAATCACATTATGGTCGAATTTCGACCACTGGGTGACCACAGGTTATTACATAAATGTGTCTTTTGATTTATAATAATAAACACAGTAAAAGTTAATATCACATAGCAAAATATCACACTCACACACACACAAAATATTATACATATCTTAATAATATGCTTTTAAAGCTAATAAACTCGTAAGTTTATTACATCATCTAATAAATCAAGATTATAGAACGGAATATTAAAGTAACTCAGGAAGTAATAAATAGTGTGACTCGAATATTACATTTTAGCTCTTAAACTAGATTGAACGGTTGAAAAAATAAAATTATACGCATTTTAGCGACAGTTTATGATTATCGTTCTGTTAAATTGAAGCCATTGCAATCGTATGTTTGAAGAAAAAACAAATAGGCTTACTGTTAATACGGTTGTTGATTGTTGTTGTTGCTTTTTATGTATGAGCCTGCCAAAAGAACTGTATTCTGCCTGATGGAAAGCATTTGCAGAATTCAAGAGTGATGGTCACCATACTCATTGCGAATGCAGACAATGCAACAATGCAGTATGGAGACCCCCCACCATGGCGGCTTAGTGATGCTTCTACATCATTGGGTCTCCGGTCTCGCACTCGCTAACAAAACACGACAGCACAAACGCTGTCATTTTACGGTGATATTCTGTGCGAGGGTAGTACCGCCCCAGTCAAGCCGGCCCGTTTGTGCTGATATCAGCGTGCCTCTACTACCTCTAAAGTACACAGTAAAGGTATGTTATTTAACAAATAGTAAGGTATATGCCATTTTTACCCATCATAACGCCAAAAACACTCGCTATCGAGTGCGAGTGAAATGTGAAATAAACTCGTACTCTACTCGCAAATCACCTACTAGTATGGAGACCACGCTGCCTTTTTTACAATCAGGTGACGGATTGCGTCATCACTAACATTTCATTTAGATGATTTCTTCTCCCTCTCGTCTTAGTTTCAATCACCGTTCCTGTCCATTGACTATCTCTGAATATATAAAAAAACAGTAATTTCACTTGTCAGTTTTTTTTAACTTTAATATCGATAATAAATCTAACTCCCAGACTCACTTTAAAAAACATACAGACTTAGCAATCTCATCCGATGTTCAGTTCAAAATGGCCCGTGAAGAGGTTTTCCAGCAAACCAACTCGAATCAATTGTAATCTTTCGCCTTTTGCATGTTTGTCAGATTAGATTCGATTTGATTTTTACTTTATCCCTCTGTTACAAAAATAAGCGTTATATCAGAGCAAAGCTTACATCTATGAAGTAGCTCTCCTTACATAAATCTTGACACTGAATAATAACCCGACAGTCAAGGAAGCGATAAAAGAACGTACCACCTAAACTTTTTTGGCTAGAGAATTTTGCCTGACAATGTCCCACTTGAACGATGCAGTACTATTTCACTGTGTTCATTTTTCCTTTTTATCTCTTTTTGGTAAATCTTGGTAAATCTGAAAATAAAATTATATTGCGTGAAAAATAATAAAGGTTAATAAGAGCGTGTTTTCTTTTTCCAGTAAAGGTCCGAAAGTACGATTGCTTCAATAATTTGTAAAAATATAGCTTTCCGTACTTCATAACAGCTTTTGAATTAAGTTTGCACCTAGCAAGTCAAAACCTAGCTAACTATAACAACACATCACAAGCTGTCAATAAATACTTACATTTCAAGGCAGCAACCTTCTGTAATGTAGCCCACGTCACACGTTAGACTCGAAACGGAAATATAGCCGGTAGCGCCCTCTCGCGGCGGATGCTGCATGAGCGGCAGCGAGCCGCTTCCGGCCCGTCCTCGTTATGCCCGCTTTGTGTGACACACGCTATGCCACGACAACGCCACATCAACTAGCTTTTGTGAAACGATATTACAGTTAGGTTTGATTTATTCAGTGTTTAGCGAGAATTCTAGAAAAGAAATAGTCCATTACAATAGCGGATGGTTCTCTTATCTGGGTTAGTAGGACTTACATGTATAGAAAGGTTTTCACTTTACATTTTACATTTAGGGGTTTTTGAAAATTATAAAGAAAACAAAATTAATCATGGGACCTCTTGCAGATATGATTTGACTGCCTCGGTGGCGCAGTGGTGGTGTAGTGGTGGCGTAGGCGACTCCTGTGCTTGAGGTCTCGGGTTCGATTCCCGGGTTGGACCAAATATTTGTAGGATCTGCAATTTTTTATTCTATTTATATAAGAAATCAAAGCTATTTTGTAGAAGTAATGTGTAAATAAAAAAAGATCATAAAATAAAGAATAATACATGTTACAAATATTATCACAAATCGGGGTGATGCTAGTCGTGGGGTCTTCACCCTAGCAGCGGGTCGGAGCCGCATCATATGTTTTACAGTAAAAATGATATCTAACTGTTTAAAATAAGGCGCTCTAATTATTCTATTTTATTCTATTAATTAAATTCATGTCGTACCATTCCTTTTCTCCCATTTTTAGTATTCAAGTCTTAATATCTTGTTCAGATATGTGCTAAAACGAGAGCCGACCTATCTCAAGATCATTGATTGTCAGTCATTATCATGTCAGTTACTCCGTGATCATGGCGCTGGCAACAGCGCCGAAATATCGGATACTCACTGACAAAAAGGTACATGGTAGCAATCCCGCAGATTTCTATTTTAATTGATTGTTCAATATTCCTTCTTGCTCTTCAGCTGCTTTTTTTCTACATACTAAGATATTGAAGGGTAACCTCTTCAAAATTTATAAAAAATCCATTGGATGCATTATAAGCAGAAGTATTATTTTTAATATCAAAAGATTCAAACGTTTAAAATGTTTTATTCCATATCATGGATCAAAATAAATATTACTATGTCATTTTATAACATTAGGCTTGCGTGTTATCATTGGTGGTATGATAATACGACATACCGTACACACACAAAGCAATACATACATAATATATATATTTAATGAATTAATAGAATTTTTCGGACATCGGACATCTCACACAACGCCATCTAGTCCCAAACTAAGCTGAGCTTGTGTTATGGGTACTAGAAAACTGATATAAATACATATAATACTTTTTTTGTAAATACATACATATTATACATAGAAAACACCCAAACTCGGGGCCACCGAGGCAGTCAATTGATTATGCGATGTAGATTGCTACTCAATGAATGTAATGTTGAGGAAGCATACATTTTTGTTCAAATCTTCTAATGTAAACAGCTTCTAAAAGAATTTGTACTTTTGCGATATTATCTATACTTATAATAAAAATGTAACAGGTCCAATTCTGTACATTAAAGATATTTTGAAAATTTTTTTTGGAAGACTCTCCATTATCGATACTGAAGCGAAAACTGTATTTTTTTTCATTTTTGTCTGTCTGTCTGTCCGTCTGTCTGTCTGTCTGTGTCTTGGCCGCGCATCACGCCGAAACTACTGAACGGATTCAAATGAAACTTGGCATGATTTGAGTTCATACTACGAGGTAGTTCATAGGATACTTTTTATCCCGATATTCAGCACGGTTTCCTGGGGGGTGGGGATGAAAGTCAAAATATGTACTTAGTTGTAATTCAATAACACATTCATTCTTTTTTTGCTTTGAAGAAAAAAAATAAAAGATAACGGGTAAAGTCTTTTTTTTTGTCCGCGACTGTACACTGCTTGTGGGAAGCTGAGATAGATATGTAAATATGGCGGTACGAAGTTCGCCGGGTCAGCTAGTACTTATAATAAAAATGTAACAGGTCAAATTCTGTACATAAAAGATATTTTGAAAATTTTATTTGGAGTGCTTTCTATAATCGATACTGAAGTCAAAACTGTATGTTTTTTCATTTTTGTCTGTCTGTCTGTCTGTCTGTATCTTGGCCGCGCATCACGCCGAAACTACTGAACGGATTCAAATGAAACTTGGCACGATTTGAGTTCATACTACGAGGTAGGACATAGGATACTTTTTATCCCGAAATTCAGCACGGATTCCTGGAGAGAGGGGATGAAAGTCAAAATATGTACTTAGTTGTAATTTAATAACACATAGTCCGATTTCATTCATTCTTTTTTTGCTAGAAAGAATAAAATAAAAGATAACGGGAAAAGTGTTTTTTTTGTCCGCGACTGTACACTGCCTGTGGGAAGCTGAGACAGATATGTAAATATGGCGGTACGAAGTTCGCCGGGTCAGCTAGTAATATAATAAAGTTATACTCCTCTTAATTTGAAGAATAGCACTCATGTCTTACATAACTCCTGCACTACTGGTACTCCTGGTTAAATCTAGTTAAAAAGGTCTTACATAACAAGCTCTTTTCATTTTCCTTGCATAAACATATTCGATGGCTACTTACAATCTATGACGCAATACTTCCACGTGTTCCCAAATGTTCGGCATCCAACATTTTTGATTCTATTGCACAATTTTCTTTTTTTGCACTGACGCCAGTAACCGGGGCCAGTCAATTCGTTTCGTGATACGCATCTGCAACGAATTTGTGTGTTCCACGGCCTATACTGAGTTTTTTGTTTTCAATTTGTAAATAGAGAAACAAAACCGCCACCGGTGCCAGTACGTAAAAATATTCATAAAGGTTTCGTTGCACTCTTATTTTGATATTTAAATATTTAATTTGAACTTATATGACAATTTTATTTATTTTTTCTGTTATATTAAACCGTAGAAATACTACCTATTTCAGTGTATTTTTAATAATAAGATCGGAAACTTTTGGTTTGTTTTTGATAACAACTACTCGATTTGCATCATTTAATTTAGATTTAAGCGATTCCTTGTCTATACACATACCCATCATAACTGACATCAAAGTTAGTAATAAAATTTAATATAATCCACACACATATTTTCTGTTATATAAGAGAAGGTCATAAATTATACATGACGCTATCACCACGACACAAACCCTTCGAGGATTTCACATTTTTATCGTTTTACAAGGAAAACATCTCAGTCTTAACCAGTGAGTAGCATAGTATATAACACCTATAATTTAGAAGAGAGGAAAGTAATAAAACTTAACGCGTCTCTGTCGACGGTGTTTGTCGAAATCCGGAAACACGACCAGATAATAAGAGCTGTCATTTGACGAATTCTCATCTCGTTGCCAACTGTTTATAACATTTTGTTTAAGGATCGGCAGGTCTAGCTAAATGGTCACAAGAGTCTAGCGTGTAATGGTGTAAACACATTAGCTGAGACGGCATGAGATGCGGTTTCTTCGGATGAGGAACGCCACCTGTAGGAGATCTCTGTGAGATTTTGTTTTCCATCTACTTTAATTAAATATGTTAGCGCGTATGTTTCCACTGTGACTTGTTTAAGTTGATAAGTTGCACTCGTAAGATTTGTCTGGGTTACGCTGCACTTGGTTTTAATTAAATCATTGTACGTGTTACTTATAAAAGAATCACTTCGTTGAAATACACTCAACGTTACTTTATGAGCATTTATTCTATAGCTAGCCTAACATTAGAACACTAAAAAGGGTAATTTAAATATTTAAACATCATAGCCGGTTAAAGCATTTGTGTTTAAAGTAATTAGTAATCGCGATTTTAAATAACACTTTTTCAGTTTCTTCAATGAACAACATTGTAGATTTATACTGTAAGTTAAATCTAAAATGTTGTTAATTGAAGAATTTCTTTATAATTTTGATACTTGATAATATTCCCAGCTGCTACTGAAAGTGCAAAGTCACCAAATAATCATAGAAATTGGAAATTCCTTTCCATTTTTGTACAATTTTCCTCAATAACCTAACACCTGCCCCAAAATACAATAAATATGAATTTCACAAGTCATTTAAAACAAAAATGGCAATATGTTACCATATGAAATCTACACGGGGTATAATGTTTCATCTCTCGACAATATGGGGGTGAAAAATAATTGTTTCCGATATTACCGAAGAGAATGGCGCCGTTCTTCCATCTATATTTTGATAGGATCATGTAAGGGTAAATATATTTTTTAATAAAGTTTATTGAACAATGCTTTATTGATTTTTCGTATAACGCCAAAAAGCAATAAGATTTTAGGTATATATTTTATTATTTCACTAATTGTTACATACATTCACAAGTACGCGTGGTTGTATTAAATTTTGTTTAATTAAAAATAAAATGAAGCGTACAGTATAGTTCAGAATTCTTTATCGTATATTACAGTCCATTTCGTACTCTGTAATATAGTGCTAAACGTTCAATTCCAATGTATATTATTAATATGACGTTTTCCACGATGTTTTCCGCGTCGGACTACCCGCTGTTAACACGCGTCAAATTAGTTTTATTACTAGTTCACCTTCAAAAGTCGTATATTTTATACAATTATTGTTATGTAATGCTCTCAACGTGTGCGCTATGTGACATAAATACACAAATTTCTTCAAAGTTATTTAAGTAAGGGTCATTCATTGGGTACATGTGTATTACTAACCTAACACTTGCTTGGTGATTATAAATTTTAGGCTTTTTTTTTATGGAGTAGTCCGGCAAACGAGCAGACGTATCGCCTGATGGTAAGCGATTACTGCCGCCCATGTACACCCGCAATACTAGAGGCGTCACAAGTGCGTTACCGGCCTTTGGGGGATGAGGGGGGAGATAGGGGGAGGGGTTGAGTTATGGGCCTCCGGTATCCTCACTCATTCAGTGAAACAAAGCGCAAGCACTATTTCACACCGGTTTTCTGTGAGGCCGTGGTATCACTCCGGTCGAGCCGGCCCATTCATGCCGAAGCGTGGCTCTCCTGCGGTGAATATATATAATTATATATATTCATTATGTACGTAACAGTCAGTTGTGTTGTTCGTTAAAAGAGTAAGTAATTTTGTGACAAAATTGAAGCTCAATTAAAACAATACTATACATTTTGTTGAGTTTTCAGTTTGTATAGTCAACGTTTTTATACATAAGAGAAATAATTATTAAGAGATTTACTATTCATAGAACGCAAAAAGTGTATGAAGGTATAGTATATTTGAACGAACTAGTTAATATTAATATAGATTGTCAGTAGTAACAGTACTGCAGGATTGGTTAATAAATATAATTAAAACCGGAATCCGTATTCGCATTTTATGCATGCCAAATGCAAAGTTTACGCATTATATGTGGTGGAGCAGATTATTGTTGTTTATTGTACGGTGTTATTCGCTGGTTTTGTTTAATATTTTATGATGCACATATAATCACTCAGTAAATTTACCAATTGTATAGGAAAGCAATGTAACTGAAATGGTTTTATTACGAACTAGCTTTTGCGCGCCGACATAAGTAATAAAGTAGCCTATTTCCTTTCTCAAGAATAGTTTCAGTATCTCCATGGCAAATTGCATTGAAAACGGTACAGCGCTTTAGCCGTGAGAGCCTAGCAGAAATACAGAGTTACTTTCGAAATTGTGTGCATTATAAACCTGTAATTTTGTTTCGCTCACAATTCTTCTACCGTCTTATAATTAACACTGAAAATTCTAAAGAATGAACGAAAGGCCAGCCATAATTCTCACCAATTTCGTACAAAGGCGTGTGGCCGTAATAAAAGTAAAATTATGCAAATCGCCCCCTCCCACGTTGCAGCCCCCTTCATGGTGGTAGTTTTATTGTAATCATTTACGAAGGGACGAATCTCTTTATGCGTCACCACGTCTCCAAGTCCCCTAAAGGCGACATTTTTGACATTTCGCTTTATTTATAATAATAATGTTCACTTTTCCACCCCTGTAATGCATGATATTCGGTGTCGAAGGGCTAATAAATGTTTCGTAGTTGAAGAAAATAAAAAAATATTTTCACAATCTAATCACTAGTTTTGAAAATAAAAGTATCTTCACGCATCTCACGCATCTCTCTTTGCGAAGAATTAATAGTTCAGAAACTGCTACAGTTGTATTCATTCTCAATATAATATAAAGGGCACATGAAACGATACGTACGTAATATGACTACATCGTTGGTCTAGCGGTTGACGTATGCGACTGACGTTCAAAGAGGTCTCGGGTTCGAATTTCGAGTTTTTCTGTTTATTGACATACTTGTGTTTAAACTACTGTACTTGCGAGAGTTGTGATTAAAGAAAACAGGAATTTTTAGTATTCCATGTTGTTTAAAACTATATTCATGTACTCATTTAACACTCTGCTGGTCCTCATACTGGTAATATATATGAGGCATATTAAATTAAGCCTTAAATTAGAAATCATAAAGTTCAAAATATCAAACTAGCATACTCGCAATTTAGGAAATTATAGCATCTCTATTTATAGTACAATAGAGTCTAAAATTGAAACAATTCTGGCGGCTGGGGAAGTTTTAAATGGCTTACATTGTGATGGTGACGAGGCGTCGGCGTCGGTGACAGTTGTGTTATTGCATGGGTACAGTATGATGTAGCTGCATACGTACCTAGTATAAAGAGGAGTGTTTTGTTCGTATATGCAGTGCATTTGAAAGAGTAAAAAATCACGTGCGTATTTTACAAAATATCAAAGATAAAGAATGACGGTATAGAACAGATAATGGTTTCCGATATAATTTAAAACATATTGATTTTCACAAGAATCTAAATATATAATATTTGAGCCAGTCTTACCACTGCTCATAGGTAAATCCCTGATATACTATAAACTTATCTACACAAAAGAACTACAATTTCGGTTTCTCAAGTCCTGGATAGACATATCCAGATTAACAGATAAATCTATCTGAAACTTTAACTATAAGGAACCAATAGAAATGGCCCTTAAGGAATAAAAAGAAGCGATTAAAGGTTTATGTTTTTATATCAAATAAAGAAGGCAAAACCAGATTAACATTGTTCTTTATAATTTGATTTCCTAAACTAAAGAAAGTAAACCTAAAGTAAGTAATGTGACGAAATTAAAGTAAAATCTGTCTCATTTTAGAATTAAACTCGCGTGTATTTATTTCTCTTTGATCCTGACTGGTCCGTCAGAATTTTATATGTAAGTAGAAATCAGATATGTATGTAAGTATAAACATTTTTAAATCAATGTATATATTGACTTTTCCGTTAGATAGGACGTCGGATAGGTCAAGGTCGCATACACCAAGGAACCGGGAAATTGAAGCCCTATAACATTTTCAATCGAATGGTGGAATTGTGTGTTACGTTTGTTTTTAAAGAATATTGATAAATCGAAACTGAAAAATTGAATACTAAAATCTACTAATAAAGCAAATATTTTGTTGCTGAAAGTCGAAATAATAAAACTTGTACCTTAGATATATAAAAAAAAAACAATACTAAAATATTAGAATAATGTGAAGCTTAGGGGAGACATGTGGACCAGCAGTGGACTTTTTTTGGCTGAGATGATGATCTATTTTGGTACCAAACATAACGGTACTCACTTTTTTATCACAATCTCCATATGAATCCTTAAAATACTAAAACAAAAACACATTAAATTAATTATTTCGGGGTTTTCCAAATCCGTTTTAAGCTTAATAAAAATCTGGAATAAATAAAACACAGCCATCACAAATTACATTTCAACATCAAAAAAACACGAAATACGCAAAATCCAAGACGAATGATTAAATAAGAACAAAATAAAAAATGAAAGGTAAAAGTGAAAAAAACGCCACGTCGAGTTTTCAGACTGCTCCGAGTAAGCTGATAAAATTCGCGCACGGCACAGTTTTCAAAGCAAAAACGGGACACAACCCGCTGATTACCTTCATTTTCTTGGGGCACGCATATACCCCCGGGGTGAGGTGGAACCCCACAATTTATTTCGCCTCATCAAAACGTCAACACGTTGACGTGTATTTTAGGGATTTTAATCGGGTGGTCCCACGCCCCGGGCACCTTGGCCCTGTATGTAAATGCTTGGCCCGTTTGTACCAGTAATTGTTTTTGTGGAAAATTGACACGTACCACGCTTTAGTTCTGATGCGAATTACAAGATGTTTAGCGACTTGCTCTACTGAGTAACTAGTTTCTTACTTATTTACTTATACATACGATTGTTTATTTAAAAACAATGGACTATCATCGGTTTTGTAAAGAATCTTTGAAGAGAACAACTTATTACAGAATAGATAAGACTTGGCTCTGCTCTACTAATTGAAATATAGAAACACAACGTACACAATGCGACAAGATTTTACCCGACTACGGTGAAGTCAAAAGGAAGGGTAATATTTGTAGCTCTACGTAGCACCAAAATTACTGAACTGATTTAAATGAATGAGAATGGTAATAGTAGAGTCAATAGTATTGTAATAATGGTGCAGGTGATAGAGTCGGCTTATAGCTCTTTCAACTTCTTCTTGTTCATGGTCATTGTTAACATGAAATGTCGTCATACCTCTTCATTCGTGTCAGTCAGATGTTACTGTCATTCTTTACTACTATTAGAACTCAATAACATTGATTCAAAATGAGCTATCAAGACAAAAAGTAAATCATATGACTGATAAGTAAAAAGTTAGAATAAAGTTTTTTTTTTTTTTTTTTTTTTTTTTTTTTTTTTATGTTTGGCCCGCCAAAATGACTCTACTCTGCCTGATGGAAAGCATAAGCAGAATCCACGAGTGGTGGCCACCATACTCATCGCGAATGCAACAATGCAGCATGGCGACCACACACTATGGCGGCCTAGTGATGCTTGTGCATCTTTTAGTCTAGTCAACAAGTATGGAACTTGTTGACTAGACTAATTGGGCCTCCGGTCTCGCACTCACCAACGAAACACGACAGCACGAATGCTGTCATTTTACGTTGATTTTCTGTGCGAGGGTAGTACCGCCCCGGTCGAGCCGGCCCGTTCGTGCTGAAATCAGCGTGGCTCTACTACCTTTTAAGATTTCGAAAAAAGAGGTTTATTAATGTTATATTTCGTGAAATTAATTAGGTAAGTGGCCGGCCATACACGCTACGGTCTACCGGAGAGGTCTACCTGCACAGGTAGGCCAGAGCGTGTGTGGGAATAAAACTGCACAGATCTATTCCCACACACGCTCCAGCTCCACACAGGTATGCCTGCGCAGGTAGACCTCTCCGGTAGATCGTAGAATGTATGGCCGGCATTACAGTTGTGTACTTCATTATGGACGAGTCACTGATAAAAATAAAGAAAAATAACCGAGTTATTAGTGGTATAAAATGCGTCATAAAAATTCGAATTTACAATTTAGATTTTCTTTTGCAGAAACGTAAAATAAAGAAATAAAGTCAAAGAAAGTCATCTTTTGTGCTTCTACTGAGACATTCAACAGGCAACTAATTGAGAAGAAGCCTTTAGAAACTCGGACTGTTTTTCATAATTAATATTGTATGGGACACATATATTCTTAACGAGCATGAGCTATTCAAGCTTTTCAACTGCCTACACTACAACCACAATAATCTCATAGCACTGAATTGTGTTTTATTAGTTAGTTAGTCACTTAATCAATGTTTACGGACTTAAAAAACACTCTATGGTTTGTTTCGGCATTTCTTCCCAGAGTGAGTCTTAGGAATTGCCGGTGACTTCTACTTGTAAAATCCGTTTAAAAAATACCTGTAAAAGATTTACTTCCAAAAATAAATGTCATTTGTCATTTAGGCACTTTTGTCCTTTTTACTCAAACCAAACTTTACCTTCCATTAATGAGTAATATGTTTGATAATAAACATGTTTCCTTCCTTTGATGTCGGTGAATGGAAAGCGTAGTCGCATCAATGCATCATCTGGTTTGTTACATCCCACCCTCCGAGGGTGGCAGACGATAATGAGTAGAATATAGTGGATTATACGTATGCATGTAAAATGGATTTAATGTGAATGTTCACAATACGCCTCACATAACTATTAGTGAAATAGAATATTCTGTACCTTGACAAATGACTATAATAAGTTTAATGCGACAAATGCGGATAGATGGTGTGTTAGTCCTGCCAAAATGACTCTACTCTGCCTGATGGAAAGCAAAAGCAAAATTCAAGAGTGGTAGTGACCATACTAATTATGAATGCAGACAATGCAACATGGTGACCCACGCAATAGCAGCCTAGTGATGCTTCTGCATTATTGGGCCTCCAGTCTCGCACTCAACAACGAAACATGACAGCACGAACGCTGTCATTTTACGTTGATTTTCTGTACGAGGGTAGTGTCGCCCCGGTCAAGCCTGCTTTCATGCTAAATTCAGCGTGGTTCTGCTACTTTTCTTTTTTACATATATTTGTCGGTCACTTGTATCAATAGAATTACGAAGTTTTGAAATATACTGGAGTTTCTTGCCGGTTCTTCTCCATAGGAATGACATTTTGTAATTGCGCAACTAGAGACATCAATGTAACGTTTCGAAATATAATTGAAATAAGAAAAATACATTTAGTACATTTTATGTGTTATAATATTTAACATCGCACTTACAGCTATCTGATGCCAAATAATCCAAAGCCTTTATTACAGTAATCAGAAAGTTGATAAACATACTTAAAAATATTATATTCTTACTCAATCATACTACACATTATATGGAATAAATGATCCTGATTATCCTACAGTAAATTGTCCTGGATAGAAACTGAACCCATGACTTCTAGCTAACTTCGTCGGTCTGGGCGTTTATGGGATTCTGATTTGAAGTCAGAATCTCATGAACGCCCAGACCGACATGCCTGTTAAGTTTCCAAAGAAAACAAAGAACACCTGGATATCGGTTCATCAGTGATCGAATTACCAAAGTTTGTTACTGGAAATCCTCCATCTCATAGGACTTAGAAAACAATACAATGTGAATATTTAGATATTTATGTACGTAGAATATTTCCTTACGTATTGTACAAAAATCTGTATGAGAACGATATTTGATGGAGCATCTTGCGAACAGCTGACGCAACGATGTACGTGACCGAGGCTTCTTATGCCGTACACATACCGCGGATGTGATTCGTGTTCATATAAGGAGCTGATCATTGATCATCTACAGCTTTGTTTCGACGTAATCTTGGGCGCTAGCATTCCTTGAATTAATTCAGTTACCCGTTTTTTTGGTTTACATTTTTTACTTCTTAGTAAATAATAAATTAGAATCCTATTTTCTTTACTAGATCTTCAACTTCCTTATATCTATTGAAAATATTTGATATATGTCCATATGACATATGTCCTTTCCCAATAATCAAAGTATCTCCATGCTAAATTTCATTGAAATGGGTGCAGTGGTTTGGCCGTGAAAGTTGGATAGACAGACAGACAGAGTTACTTTCGCATTTATAATATAGGTATGGATTACTATAACAGTCCAGACAACCACAAAGAACAAGAAATAAAAAGCACTAATATGAATGATAAACACCACTTACTTGGAGTAACCTAATAATATATTACTAATTTACAAAAGAATCTACCAGCGTACTACTTTCAAATTGCCAACTCTAACGCCAATACGAAAATATTATATTATCACAATGATTGAAATACATTAATTATTCAAACTATTTACTAGGGATATTACCTCTTACTTTACAAGCAATGAACGCGGCCCTAGTGAATCGTTCGGCCCCAAGGGTACTCTGTAGTACAGAGGTTATTCCCGTGCCTTAGATATGTAAATCAATGGATATAATTGAGAGAGAGTTTCGGGTGCAATTTCAAGTTTTAGATTATTGGGCAAGTTTGTAAGAGTTGGTGGCAATTTAAATAAAACTTTAGATTGTCAATGTATAACACTATGGAATGTATATATAGGTTAGAATTTAGTGTGTCGTTTCATAGAATATGTAGAAAGGTTAATAAAATGTCAGTCACACGTTTTATCACACTGTGATGTATTATCGACTAAAATGCTTTAATTTTATTTAACATGTTTTCATTTATTTTGTGGACAGTCACTTCCGCACGGCGGAACGTTTTCACACCAAGTTACATATCACATAACATGACGACGCGTTGCCACGCCAGCAGTCGATCTAACCCTTTGCAATAGGTGTTTCACATAATAAGTAAATATCAATTGTAATGTTGTAAATCCATATTATAGGAAGACTTTCATTGTCTTGATTAATTGAATAATATTTCAGCAGTGTTATATACTGTATTTACCCAACCATCCATATTTTACATAAGGCTTTGGCTGTAACATAATGGCAATTGCTAAGTCATCCTTTTACTTAATGCCTATACGATTTTTCTTTTTAATCTCTACTAGGGTTAAATGTGTTTTCAGGCAGCACTAATAATTTACCATGAGGCGGGCCCCAGATTTATTTGTATTCGATATCGCCTGGCACTGAAAATGGACCATTTTGTACATATTTGTTCTACAGAGTTTTTTTTATTTTGATGACCAGTATAACTTGGAATTTGTAAAGATTTTTATAACATGAAAGATTTGATTTAATTACTTAAGACTTCTAAAGTTTTCAAGATCATCTTTTATACATTCTCAAATCACGTTATTGTTTAAATTTTTGAGACGTGACAACGTTTTATAATTCGATGGAGCCGGCTGCATACACGAAAAAACATGACTCGTGCGGCGTTACCTCGCTCTGAGGCGTTCCATTTAAGACTTGAAGTGCAAGCGCCGCATCTATCTCTCATCATTTCATCAATGTTTCGATATGACGTTGTCACGTTAAACTATCATCCGTAAACAGACTTTACAGACAACCATTTTTTCAAATGTGTTTTACTGTCGTGCTGAGGACAGGATAGTTAACATCACGCATAGACTATAGGAGCCCAGCATAATTGAAAAGAGACACAGACGTCGTTGCGTAAGTCAGCTAGTTTAGTATTATTTTAAAGTTGCACATTGTTTAAAAAATGTGATTCATAAGTTCTTCCTCATCTATCTATATATATAAAAGAGTAAGGTGACTGACTGACTGACATACCCAGAGATCAACGCACAGCCCAAACCGCTGAAGCTACAATCCTGAAATTTTGCATGTAGGTTCTTCATATGACGTAAGTGAGCACTAAGAAAGGATTTTTTGAAATTCTACCCCTAAGGGGGTTAAATAGGGGTTGAAAGTTTGTATGGAAGTTCGTCATTTTTGAAGTAAGAAACATGAAACTTTACTTTTGGGCTACTGATTAAAAAAGAGTAGATACGTATTTAAGCGTTTCTGGTTATTCTACCCCTAAGGGGTTAAATAGGGGTTGTTATTTCGTATATAGGTCAGTCTGGAAGTCCGTCATCTTTTAAGTTAGAAACATGAAACTTTATTTTTAGGCTGCTGATTAAAAATGAATTGATACGTGTTTCAGCGTTTCTGAATATTCTACCCCTAGGGGGGTGAAATAGGGGTTGAAAGTTTGTATGGAAGTTCGTCATTTTTTAAGTAAGGAACAACAAACTTTATTTTTAAGGTACTGATTAAAAAAGAGCAGATACGTATTTAAGCGTTTCTGGATATTCTACCCCTAAGGGGTTAAATAGGGGTTGTTATTTCGTATATAGGTCAGTCTGGAAGTCCGTCATTTTTGAAGTTAGAAACATGAAACTTTATTTTTAGGCTGCTGATTAAAAATGAATCGATAAGTGTTTCAGCGTTTCTGAATATTCTACCCCTAAGGGCTGAAATAGGGGTTGAAAGTTTGTATGGAAGTTCGTCATTTTTTAAGTAAGAAACAACAAACTTTATTTTTAAGGTACTGATTAAAAAAGAGCAGATACGTATTTAAGCGTTTCTGGATATTCTACCCCTAAGGGGTTAAATAGGGGTTGTTATTTCCTATATAGGTCAGTCTGGAAGTCCGTCATTTTTGAAGTTAGAAACATGAAACTTTATTTTTAGGCTGCTGATTAAAAATGAATTGATAGGTGTTTCAGCGTTTCTGAATATTCTACCCCTAAGGGGGTGAAATCGGGGTTGAAAGTTTGTAAGGATGTTCGTCATTCTTTACTTTTGGGCTACTGATTTAAAATGAATAGATACGTATTTAAACGTTTCTTAATATTCTACCCCTAAGGGGGTGAAATCGGGGTTGAAAGTTTGTAAGGGAGTTCGTCATTCTTTACTTTTAGGCTACTGATTAAAAAATAGTAGATACGTGTTTAAGCGTTTCTGGATAATCTACCCCTAAGGGGGTGAAATCGGGGTTGAAAGTTTGTAAGGATGTTCGTCATTCTTTACTTTTGGGCTACTGATTTAAAATGAATAGATACGTATTTAAACGTTTCTTAATATTCTACCCCTAAGGGGGTGAAATCGGGGTTGAAAGTTTGTAAGGAAGTTCGTCGTTCTTTACTTTTGGGCTACTGATTAAAAAATAGTAGATACGTGTTTAAGCGTTTCTGGATAATCTACCCCTAAGAGGTTAAATGGGGGTTGTTATTTCGTATATAGGTTATTCTGGAAGTCCGTCATTCTTGAAGTTAGAAACATGCAACTTTATTTATGGCTACTGATTAAAAATGAGTAGATACGTATGTACGAACATGTTCTACCGGAACCGGTTGTGGTTCACGGTGCCGTTCTTGAAGTTGTTCAAAAATATGTGGGGTACCTCGGGCAGACTTTGCAGTTAAGTAGAAACAACTTCGAGGACGCGATGAACAGGAGAATTCAGCCGGGTTGGGCAGCGTTTGGGAAACTTTGTCGGGTCTTTTCATCGTCAATCCCACAGTGCCTAAATACGAAACTCTTCAATCAATACGTCCTACCTGTCATGACATACTGTGCCGAAACGTGGACACGACACGGCTGGTCCACAAGTTCAAAGTCGCTATGGAGAGGGCTATAATAATAATAATGAATAATTTTTCTCATCAGAAAAGCTCAACGTTTCTCTAAGGGATCGCATCAAGAATGAGGTGATCCGGTAGAGAACCAAGGTCATTGACATAGCCCACGGGATAAGCAAACTGAAGTGACAGTGGGCTGGCCATATTAGCCGTAGAACTGATAACCGTTGGGATAAACGGGTTCGTGAGTGGTGACCGCGTCTCGGCAAACGTAGCGTAGAACGTCCACAGGCCAGGTGGAATAATGATCGGACGGCTGGCAGAAGCTGGATGAGAGAAGCTGAGGATCGAACCAAGTGGCGTGCAATTGGAGATGCCTATGTCCAGCAGTGGACTGCGTTGATGATAACGAGTTCTGGATATTCTATCCCTAGGCTAGACTGGAAGTCCGTCATTTTTTAATTTAGTAGCCTGAAACTTTGTCTTCAGGCTTTTGATTACAAATAAATGAATACTTATATCAGCATTTATGGGAATTCTATTCCTAAAGGGGTTAAAATAAGGGTCGAAAGTGTGTGTGAAAGTCAATTTTAATGGACTATTGATTATAAATAAATACGTTTAAAAACGTGAACACAGTATTCATAGATACTTACACAGTTTTAAATAAATACATATAATCAACTTCCACGCGAGCAAAGCCGCGGGCAACAGCTATTTAGTGTTTACATATCAAAATTATAATGCTTGCGTGTATGATATAATTAAATTACCTGCTTGCTTTACAAATACTGACTAAAACCCCATGAGACATATCGTAACCACTATTGCTACCATTTAAAAAAGTAATTCCAACCATTAGAGTATAAAAACGACTAATGAAAGTCCATACTTGCCTCATTTGCGTATTAATACAGTTCATTTTAATTCACACGTTTGGTACATGTTTGGCTATAGCAAACAGCCTACAAAATAGTGACGCCGTCACGCGTAATCTGATTCCAAACTTTCATACAAAACAATAATTTCTTGAAACCTGATGGGTTATAAGTACGTCACTATTTCCTTAACTCGATCTGTAGCTACGTTAATATTACATCAATTGATGACACATTATTTATTAGAAAATATTAGTATTATAATGGGTGCTAGGTACCTAAAATATGTTTGAAGTCGGTGCCAAGTGACTATCCCTTAGACTTTTGTAATGGTTCGTTTGTATTCTTTTTGGCTTAGCACCGACTTCAAACAGATTTTAGGTACCTAGCACCCATTATAATACTACTATTTAAATGAATAAAGAATTAGGTATAGGCAATTTATAAAGAACCAGTTTATTTTACGCTTTTAAGTGTTTTTTGACAGAGAGTTTTCGTTGGATGTTTTTGGAAGTCGGTTTTTTTTTTTTTATAAAAAAAGTTTTTATTTTACAGTTTTTAGTGCAAACAATCGTAGGTAAGTAGTAAGTTGAACTATTTCATCAAATTTCATCATCAAGAATACAAATTAAGGTACGTGTAATATTAAAATCATCCTCTAATCCCTAACTGTTGAAGAGTTTAATCTTCTATCATCAGCTCACCTAAATAGCTTGAAAGTATACGACTGAAGGTCTTTAGATACGTATGATTTTGAAAGAATTATTCTCCAACTCCTAACCGTTGAGGAGTTGTACCTTCCACCTTCCATCATCAGCTTACCTAAATAATTTGTAAGAATACGACTAAAGGTAACTTATATACATATGATATTTAAAGATTTATCCTCCAACTCCTAACCGTTAAGGAGTGGTACCTTACATCATCAGTTCATCATCATAAAATGATGACTACCAGACGCAAATACCGGTGTAACTTCAGAAAATATACGAAAAACATAGTATGTGCCTATAAAAAATGAGGGTTTCCCTCGATTTCCCTGGTATCCCATCATCAGATCCTGATATGCTGGCAATGGGACCACCACGGAAGCATACCCTGTCGAATACAAAAAAAAAATCAAAATCGGTCCACAACTGACGGAGTAATCCGGTACCATACATAAAAAAAAAAAAAAAAATACATACTGTGGAACATAGAACCTCCTCCTTTTTGGAAGTCGGTTAAAAATTAGTTTCATGCGAGTTAGCCACGGATAAATTTAAAAGAAAAACTGTGTGAAAAATGTTTTTCCATCTGTTATTTATCAAAACAAACAGCATTGCGAAAGTCGCCCCCTGAACCTTCTTCTGCACATTTAATCAGATTAATCTATTCAACACTAATGACGTAATGGTGTTCTTTTGAAGATAACACGATTAAGCTCCTGGCCGTGTTGGCTCACCAATTATGCCAATTTGTGTCTTCAAGGTGGAACTTACAATTATACTACTAAATGTTGTTGGCGAACAAATGACTTAAGTTCAGTTTTTAATTGTAGTGGTTCTTGTCTTGTTGTTCCTTTTTCCTCTTTAGGTACAGTTAGGAGAAAATTTTGCTTTAAGGTGCTCCCACACAGCAGTTATATAACGTTTTTTAAAACATTGTGTAACACGACAACATTTTATAATATTTGTTACAACATGTTACATGATGTCGTATAACATCAGTAACATTTTATAACTTTTGTTACAACTTGTTAAAAAATGTTATCCAACATTCTCCAACATTATATAACTGTTGTGTGGGAGCACCTCAAACATTTGTTGGTAAACCTTTGTTTTTTCGTGCGTGAAAGAGCGCCTTTTTCTTTGTTTTTTCAAACAAAAAATAAAAGCCAAACCAATTAGCACTTCCTCCATTGAGCCACTACTAGCTTCCTCGAAAAGCAGACCCAAAGTGATTGTACAGAATGGTATACGATGTTATACAATAAGTTTAACTTGTGTGGGAGAGCTTGCAACATATATGTTATGAAATGTTACATGATATTGTATAACATCAGTAACATTTTATAATTTTTATTACAACTTGTTAAAAAATGTTATCCAACAAATGTTATCCAATATTATCTAACATTATATAACTGCTGTGTGGGAGCACCTATATGTATTTACTTGTGTTGATTTTTTTATAGTTATACTTTATTTTAATATTATTTAAATTTCTGAAAGTGGGTAGAAAGTATTAGAAAAAAACACACTCGTAAGTGTGCTTCTTTCTACTGTACAATTTTTGTGTAATTAGTAAAACATCAGTTTAATATCTATAATATTCTTTACGTCTTAAAATTTATTCCCAATCTTATAAACAGGGATCGGAATTGGGTGTGTGAAAATGCCTAAAGTTTGCAGCGGGACATAATATGGAGCTGTTAAAACCACTTAAGTTAAACCGGTTTTGGATTTTACCGGTTTAGTTTCGTTTTTTTTTTTGTTTTACATGTTCCTAACCTTAAAATTACGACTTGTTACTATTAGGTATTCTGTGACAGTGTTCGTCCTTCGTGCATCGATCTGTATTCAGGGGTTTACTATGAAATATAAGCAAAAAATTTATTAGAAAATATTTATTTCAATCACTACTTTGTGCTTACTTGAACGAATCTAAGTAAAACTGTTACAAATATAGGACTAACGATAAATACGACACACAATTTTTTTAGAGCAATTTTTAAATCTAATTAACTGGCGATTTACATATATTAACATATTTACACTATTTATTTATGTTGCGCTGCAAGACTGCACCTGTTTATCGGTCGGTTAAAGCAATGACAGCCAAAGGGCGGCGCGGGCGCGCGGAGGAGGGAAGCGGCAGACCGATTTTTTTTACCTGTTAAACAATGGATCAGCGTGGGCTTTTGTACCGCACACAAAGCCTTTTTTAACATTTGAACAATATTTATCTTTTCTAGGAAAAAACTAATATTATTGCATGTTCCGAACTCTGAATGTGGAAAGTAGTTTACGCACAACTTTCTTGCAATTGAAATAAATGTTTTTAATTAATTTTTTGATGCAGTGTAGGTTTAATAATTTAAAAAAAAAGCCGACTTCAAAACTATGTAAAGACGCGAAAATGTTCGTTTTCCTTGCATCAACCTGTAGCAAAACTTTTTAACGTAAGATACAGATCAAAAAAAGAAATTAAAACCGCATTAGCATTTTGCAGATATTTAAAATTCTGTCTTTGACCGACAAAGAACAATTGGGACTAAAAGACCGAATTTTAACCGGAAAAGTACAAAACAAAAATTAATTTAGAACTGTATTAGCAGCTTGTAAATGTTTATAGTTCGGTGTTTCAAAAGTAAGGAACATGTAAAAAAAACTGAAACTAAACCGTTAAAATCCAAAACCGGTTTAACTTAAGTGGTTGTAACAGCTCCATATTATGTCCCGCTGCAAACTTTAGGCATTTTCACACACCCAATTCCGATCCCTGCTTATAAACTACATAATTATATCTGTGAAATAAGAAAGTTAGCTTTAAATATAGCAAAAGCTACTCTACAGATACAGATTCATTTTATCCATACTAAGATTATAATTCTAAAGTAATCTTGTCTGTCTATATGTTACGATTTAATACCTAAACTGCTGTACTGGTTTCAATGAAATTTGGCATGGAGATACTTTGATTCTTGAGGAAAGACATAGGCTATTTGCCGTGGTTAACAAACACGCGGGCGGAGCCGAGTTCAACAGCTACTTCTATATAAATTGACCATGCTTCCTAATACCACTTTATGCCACTCATTGTATGTCACAATTAATTTTTGAAGGAAAACCAGGCCAGTTAACAAAGTAGATCTTTTTTCGAAAATAATATATTCAACATGATTCCAAGCTTTTTATTAAAAGGGAACTATATATTTTCTCTTCAAGGTGCTTGTGAATAGTTGAATACCGGAGGAGTCGTCGTGCGTCCCTTTTGACGTCTCCGACTTTATTTGCGTACATCCTATTTTGCCTCGTTTAAAAAACCTTCAAGTGTGACTGGGCGTTTCTTTTGCTTAAGTATACCTAAAATGTTTATTTTTGTTAAAGAATCTTACCATGTTATATAATGGTTCAACCATTCGATCTCCGTAATTATTATTATAAATTCGAAAGTAAATCTTTCTATTACGCTTTCACGGTTAAACAACTACACCAATTCCATTTTTAATTGCTAAAGAAGGAAATAGGCCTTTTTTAACGCAATAACTGATATACACGTTAGCAGAGCTGCAGTCCAAAGCTAGTTGATTTAATTTTTATTTTCTTTATTTCAAATTATTTTAGTAAGCAATATGTAGGTGCTTAATCATCACTATCTACTCCTTCGGTCCAGTTTTCTATCTCTAGTGCTCTCCCGACTAGATACTAATTACTTATGATATATTTATTAAATTCCTAAAAAAGTCGCTGTAGTGACGGATTAGGAACACGTAGTGTCACTATTCCTATTCACCCCCTGGGTGTCATAAGAGCTGACTAAGTTACCAAACTACCCATGACTAAAAAGAGAAGATAAACTTAGATTAAACTCTATATTTCGACTATTCACACTTCCCGCCAAGGTGATTGAGTAGGCCCAAAACCTAGGAGGAGGAAAACCTGTGCTGTCGCTCAGGATCTTCTGCTCCAGAGCATGGCACAGTGGTCCATTCACATTGCCGCTGTTGCCGAGCCATACACCCACCGGTTCCTGGGGTCTGCCTGGGTAACCGACTTGGATGGCTCGGCCGCGCTGGTGCACGGCACCGCTGCTGGCACCCCTCCCTTTGCCGTGGTTGCAAGGGAACGGGGTTGCATAGCGGCAGTGGTTGGGGATATAGCGGTCGTGGCCGCTTATTTCACGCCAAACCGGGACATAACTGAGTATGAGCAATGGCTCGCTCAGTTGGCCGTCGTCGTCGACGCCTGTCGCCCTCATCCGGTTCTTGTGCTCGGGGACTTCAATGCCTGGTCGGAGGCATGGGGTTCCCGGCGCACTAACCCGAGGGGTAGGGCACTGGAGAACTGGGCTGAAAGATCCGGTCTAGTTGTCCTGAATCGGGGGTCTGTACCCACGTTCGTGACGGCGAGGGGCAGTTCGATCGTAGATATCTCGTTCGCTTGCCTCTCGCTGGCGTGCCGTGTTCGGGACTGGCGCGTCGTTGTGGGGGAGGAGACAGGTTCGGATCACCGATACGTTCGGTTTGAGGTCTCCGCTCCTGCGGATGGCGCGCCGGCTAGACCGGCTCCACCTGAGCCACGTTGGGCGCTCAAGCGTTTAAATCGGGAGCTCCTCCTGGAAGCCGCCATCGTACAGGCCTGGGCCCCTGCGCCGGAAGGGCCTGTCGATGTGGATGCCGAGGCAGAATGGTTCCGGGAGGCCATGACCCGCGTCTGTGATGCGGCGATGCCTAGGGTTCAGCCCAATACTGCGAGGCGCCGGGTCTACTGGTGGTCGCCGGAGATCGCAAGGCTACGACAAGCCTGCGTCACCGCGCGCTGTCAGTGGTCTCGGTTCCGCAGGAGGCGTCGCCGTCCTGAAGATGCGGCAACCCGAGAGGCGGAGCTGTTGGTGGAATACAGGGGTGCCAAGAGAACCCTTCAGGCAGCGATAAAGCGGGCCAAGAGTGAGGCCCGCCGCGAGTTGCTGGAGACACTGGAGCGGGACCCATGGGGGCGCCCTTACCGCATGGTTAGAGGCAAGATGCGTCCATGGGCCCCGCCGTTGACCCGGTGTCTTCAGCCAGACCTGCTTGAGGGGGTCGTCGGCACCCTGTTTCCATCGCGATTGGTGGAGCACACTCCACCACAGATGGCTCCGCCTCCGACGCCTGAGGCGCCCAACGTGGATGATGACGACGTGCCTGAGGTCACTCGGGCAGAACTAGCGCTGGCGGTGAAACGGCTTAAAGCCAAAAACACCGCCCCAGGACCCGATGGCATTCCAGGCCGAGCGTGGGTCCTGGCTCTAGATGATGAGGCGCCGGCTCTCGAGCCCCGACTGAGAGGGTTGTTCAGCGCATGTTTCGAGAAAGGCCAGTTTCCAAAATTGTGGAAGACGGGGAAACTGGTCCTCATCCAAAAGGAGGGGCGTCCGGTGAACTCACCATCCGCCTATCGGCCCATAGTGTTGCTTGACGAGGTGTGCAAACTCTTTGAAAGAGTGATTGCATGGCGCCTCGTCAAGCATCTCTTCAGGACGGGGCCGGATCTGGCGGACAACCAATATGGGTTCCGTCAGGGACGCTCCACCGTGGATGCGATCATGCGCGTGAGGGCCCTGGCGGAGGAAGCAGTTTCCCGGGGCGAAGTGGTGCTGGCGGTGTCTTTAGACATCGCCAACGCGTTCAACACTTTGCCCTGGAGTTGCATCGGGGAGGCACTAGTGTATCACCGAGTGCCTCTCTACCTCCGCCGCAAAGTCGGGGCATATTTGTCAGAGAGAGCCGTTGTTTACCCAAGTAGAACCGGTCTCGGTCGACGTGAAATGTCGTGCGGTGTTCCGCAGGGGTCGGTCTTAGGGCCGCTCCTGTGGAACATTGGCTACGACTGGGTGCTTCGTGGTGCGTTCGTAGATGGTGTCGCCGTCACGTGTTACGCGGACGACACGCTTGTGACGGCGTGTGGCAAGACGCATCATGAGGCAACCCTGAGGGCCACGGCCGGGGTTGCCCAAGTCGTGGAGCGAATCCGGCAGCTGGGTCTCGAGGTGGCTTTACACAAATCCGAGGCCTTGTTCTTTCATGGGCCTCGGAGGAAGCCGCCTGATGGACTCAGCCTTACAGTAGGAGGAACTCGCATCGGCATCGAGCCCTCTATGAGATATCTGGGGCTCGTACTCGACGGCCGATGGGACTTCGGATACCACTTCCGAAGTCTGGTCCCCAAGCTGGTTGGCGCAGCGCGTGCATTATCACGGTTGCTGCCAAATATGGGGGGGCCCGATGACTCCTGCAGGAGACTATACGCAGGGGTTGTGCGGTCCATGGCCCTTTATGGGGCCCCAGTATGGGCGGAGGTCCTGAAGGCCAGCAATATTGCGTTATTGCGACGACCGCAACGGGTGCTGGCCATCAGGATCATAAGGGGGTACCGCACGATCTCCTTCGAGGCGGCAAGTCTCCTGGCCGGAACTCCACCATGGGACCTGGAGGCGAGAGCCCTTGCGGCTCTTTATCAGTGGCGCAAGGAGGCGCGGGAGTTGGGTAGGAGCCCTGAGATTCGAGAAATCGAAGACCAGAAATCCCAACTCCGCCAGGTCCTCGTGGAGGAATGGAAGGAACGACTTGGGCAACCGAGCGCTGGGCACGCCGTTATTGCTGCGGTAAAACCCGTTATGGAGGATTGGCTTGAGAGGCATCACGGGAGCCTCTCATACCGGCTGACGCAGGTGCTCACTGGAAAAGGATGCTTCGGAGAGCACCTGTGTCTTATCCGCAAGGAGCCAACGCCTGAGTGCCACCATTGCGATGGCCAGACTGTGGACACGGCATTCCACACGCTGGCAGAATGTCCGGCGTGGGGCGAGCCGAGGCGTGATCTCGTGGCGGCCATCGGAGTGGGGCTCCTCTCGCTCGGTAACATGATTGAAATGAAATGAAATGAAATCATTTATTCTGCAATTAGGTTACATTAACACTTTTGCAAGTAAAACTTTTTTTTTGAGCAGATGAGTTCGGCCTTTCCTAACTGGACTAGCCCTGAGAAGAAAGGACGAAACAAACTCAGGGATCACAGTCTCTTTTAAAGTCCAGACAATATGCAAAAGACATCATTTCAATAAAAGAAATACGATAATTACAATTTGAGTCACAATTACAATAATCAGTAAAGATAATAATTTAAAAAAAATGTCAACAATAGCAATAATTTAAATTGAATTTGTTTCAAACTATAAATTATCGTCACATCAAAATAAATTTAAACATTCAAAATAAACAGCATGTGCAGAATGGGCAGCTCAATCCCAGGCGGTTTTATCATCAAGATATTCTG
The DNA here is from genome assembly GCA_949125395.1 of Diaphora mendica. Classification (NCBI taxonomy): domain Eukaryota; kingdom Metazoa; phylum Arthropoda; class Insecta; order Lepidoptera; family Erebidae; genus Diaphora; species Diaphora mendica. Next base: position 23,478,423 of record OX421319.1, read on the forward strand.
CTATGGTATAATATCCCTTTGCGGATAACTTAGATTTTATGGTATTCTTAAATTTCTTTAATGGCAAATTCCTAATATCAATAGGGAGTTTATTGTAAAAGCGTATACATTGTCCCATGAACGAGTTGCCTACTCTGTGGAGACGAGTGACGTGAACACTAAGATTATGTTTGTTTCTGGTATTTACAGAATGAACATCACTGATTTTAGGAAACTTTGATATATTTTTTTGAACATAAACTAAATTTTCGTATATATATTGTGAAGATACAGTCAGAATATTTATCTCTTTAAATTTGGAACGGAGAGAAACTCGAGGGCCTAATTTATAAATGGCTCGTACGGCGCGTTTTTGTAAAACAAATATGGCATTAATATCTGCACAGTTACCCCAGAGTAGGATACCGTAACTCATTATGCTATGAAAGTAACTGAAGTAAACTATTCTAGCTGTATCAACATCAGTTAAATGTCGAATCTTTTTTACAGCAAAAGCCGCTGAGCTTAGCCTACCGGATAGTTTTTCTATTTGGGGACCCCATTGTAACTTAGCGTCAATAGTAATACCTAAAAATACAGTAGATTCCACAGGATCCAACTCTAGTCCATTCAATCGAACATTGGTTGTAACATGCCTAACGTTTGGTGTAGAGAATTTAATGAATTTAGTTTTCTTCTCATTAAGGAGAAGGTTATTTGTATTAAACCAATGTACCACTTTCAAGAGTGCATTGTTGACTTCAGTAAAACTGTCAAGTTGGCGCCTAACTTTAAAAATTAAGGATGTGTCATCCGCGAACAATACAATCTCATGATTGTCACTTACATAATAAGCTAGATCATTTATATATATGAGAAACAGAAATGGCCCTAGAATGGAACCCTGTGGGACGCCCATTGTTACACACTCATTACAATGAACCGCTCAAATTCTACACAAGCTATTTCTATAGTTCGCTCAACAGACAGACTGACAATATCTGATCGTTCCCTTACTTTAATACTCTTTTTTGTGATTATTAATGAGCCACCTCGTATCATGTTGGTTCTATTGTACGAGCTAGTAACCTGGTGATTATTGAAATTAAACAAGAATTGATGACTACTAAGCCAATGTTCTGTTAAACATAAAATATCAATATTATTACAGTTTAGATATAGCTCTAATTCTAATTCTTTACTCATCAATCCTTGAATGTTCTGATGTACCAGGTTCAAACAATTTTTGGTACTGTTCATACAGTTTTTATGAAAAGTTTCTGAGGATACAGTGTTGCTAGAGGTACACTCTATTGTCGTAATCTTTGGTTTAAATGACTAGAAATAGATTGAGGGTTATGTACACTATAACTACTATCTTTTTGCTCAATAGAAGCAGATGTCGAAGTCAAGTCTATATTACTACTACTACTACTAGTATTATTCTGCTCAATAGAAGCAGAAGTCAAAGGCAAAACTATACTAGAACTAGTATTATTCTGCTCAATAGGAGCAGATCTCAAAGGCAAAAATACACTACTACAACTAGTATTGTTCTGCTCAATAGAAGCAGAAGTCACAGCCAACGTATTGGCTAATTTAAAAATAAAATATGATAGCGAAGAAGCTATCTGTCGTCTAAAATATCCAGAAAGATAATAATTATCTTTTGTCATAAAATAATTATTATTAATTACAGCATTTGTGTCAATAAATTCAAATTTATCATTATAATATGTCATAGTTTGTAATTTAATATTGTATTTAAATCTAATATTATTTTCCGTCTGTGGCAAGCCCTTACAGTAAGGAAAGGCAAACAAAATTATTTTTTTTACATTTAAATAAGAAAGTTTTTCAAAGAAAAATTTAACTTTGTTTATGTTTGCATTTCCCCTTCTCCCAATAACAATAATTAATGTAGTATTTGTATTATAACAATTTTGTTTTTCTATTACTTTAGATAATATTTGAGAGTAGTTCGCATTAGGACTACAGTAGTTTGTCACTGGTTGCCCCAAAGTTTCACACAGAACATGGCCCATGTTTTTACCAATTTCATCGCTAAACATGACTATATTACTATTGCTACAGTATTGATGTTGAATATTCTTATTGCTATTCTGTATACTAATTACATTATTGGTATTTGTTGTCAATATACTGGGATCACATGTTACAGGCAAACTTTCCAAAGAACTAGTAGTTTCATTGTGATTATCAGAAAACAATGAATCATTCCTACAATTGCATGAATTAACTAATTTACCTATTGCCATAACTTGTTCCCTACTTTGTTTTTGAGAAATCTCATATTTACTACTGATAGTTCTCAGTTGCTCTTCAAGTTTGTCTATTTCTGTTTGAAGAGCCCGTGTGTCATCAAAATATTGTGAAGACATGTTATCTATCTCTATGGAGTACATATTAACCTGATCAATTAATTGCAGCCTCTGCTTATTTAATGCTACACTATCTATGAAGAACTTATGTTTATGAATAAGCTTTTTTGTTTTTGTAATAAATTTCTTAACACGAAGGTACTTTTTAAATTTATTCTTGCTACATTTGATAACTTTTTGAGAACGATTAACTCTGAAGGAGTCGTTGTCATTTGTAAGATCTATAATGAGAGCTGAATTATGGTTCTCAACCACCAATGGTGAATTGGGAGCGACCAGCTCCTCGTACAGACTCTGATTTGATGCAGCTACTATCCTGTCCTTGAAGTCTTCAAATGATGTTATCGTGCTGTGTGCTTCATGGAGTTGTCGTTCTAAAACCCTGATGCGTTTCAGAGCTTGCTCGTACTCATCCCTGCATGTGTCGAATGAGTCAACGAGGAGCTGTAGTCTATCCCGAGCATTGGTAATCTCAACATTTTGTAAATGCAATGAAGACAGCTGAAGTCTAAGATTATCGTTTTCATGCAAAGTATCTAAGAGTGTTTGTTCACTGTCGTTTCTTTCTTTCATCAGCTGATCACACCTCTCCTTAGTAACTTTTAATTCTTTTAACGTCATTTGGAGTTTAGCCTCCTCCTGACGTGCCAATGCTTTGCGAGTTTGAATCATTTTGTATTGTTTTATATGAATTTAATAATAATTTATTAGTTTAAAACTAGAAGAGCTGTCATCAACTACTTAATGGGAGGTAGTTTAGACAGTATAAGGTTTTATGACTATTGATATTTCTGCAAAACTATACTTGAACTGTAACTGAATAAAGTACCTATGTTTTTAAGAAAGAAAAGATAATAAATACCTTGAAAGAGGTGACAATAAATTCACAGTGATCACTATAAACACACACTTTGGTAGTACCTACCCGTAAACTTATAATTACACTTAGGTTTTATACTCTTAATAACTATGAAATTTACAATTATTCCTATAATTACTAGATTGTTTAGTGTGAAATTGGTTATTCGATGATATATTTAAGCAAATAAATATGTTTTTTAAATAATAATTATCGGACCGATTTCTAAAGCTGTTGACAGCTTGGGGTTGCCACAGAGAGAGATGTTACGGATTGCAGCCATGTTACGGAGCGAGAGCGCGTGGAACTCTGCCGTCTCTTTCTGCGAGCAAGTTATGCTTGCGAAGGAGATGGCGGAGCGGGACCGGGAGAGGTTTAGAACTCTCCCTGTCCGCCAGGCCCGGGAACGGGCCAGGTACCGCAGACGACTCGGGCGTCGGAGATCGCTAAACGATCTCCGTCCTCCATAAGCGCAAGCCTGAGGGTGACAGGTGAGGCCACCAGCCACCCTAGCAGAAGCAGGCCGGGGCGGCGGCGCGAGCTCTATAACGTGCTCGCGCCTTATTCCAAATAGAACGGTTAGGGTTCCTACACAGGAGGGGGCCACCTACAAATAGTGGGTGGTCCGAGGTACGTCGGGGTTCCAGGGATTTTCCTTTCGAGGGTGCACCTGGTTCCCCGGCTTCTAGTACCCGAGATGGTGTGCGGTTTTTAGTCGGTTCGAGTCCGACATAACCACCAGCCGGTGGTATCCGAGGGGATTTCCGCACAAAAAAAAAAAAAAAAAAAAAAAAGGAGGAGGAAAACCTTCTAAGGAGAGTGTCCATTCCCAGATATGGACTGTTACAGGCTGATAGGTAATGAATGATGAACATAGTAACAGAATAAACGTGATAATCTTTGTTCATCCTTGAAAGTAAGAAAGTATCCAACACGATGCGCACTTAAGATCACTAGATCTAAATTCGTACATAATCTACATCTTCTCAATAAAGGTCCGTGAGCCGCCGAACCTTCGTCATTTTAGAAAGTGTTGAGAATAAGTAGTGAAGTACTTAGCGTACTTGTGTGTATATTTAGGTTAGGAAACGTAGTCCTTTTTGGTAACAAATAGAGCGAAAGTTATGAAAAGATTTCAATGACCTGTTACCCTTGCTAAGTTGAAAGTGTTTCGCAACGATAATCGTTATATTTTCTATAATCGTTAACGCCTACATTCTTGTGTTATTGGCTAATTATTTGTTTGACTCCGTGTCTTAGCCTTGAGAGACGTTATTCCTATATACTTGTTAGTTTTACGTTTGTAGAATGCGGCTTGGGTAGGGCAGTTTTAAAGTGCGTTATCAGTTTTTTTTTCAAATTTGTTTTCCTGAATACTTTCGGAATAGTTATAAAAAACAAACTTCTTAGTTATTTTAAACATAAAACATATTAATTTTAATTTTTTCGATACGCTGAAATCATGATACAATTAAATAAACTTTAAGATTGATTTTAAATTTTCATAGTTAAGAGTAATACTTTTCCATTAAATTCGAATGAGATTAGAACAAACCGAAGTGTTTTAGAAATGAATTTACAAATAAAACATTCCATAGATTACATTTTGACAAACAAACCAGATTTAACAAAAGAAATAATTCTCAACCACTTTTTTTCCACCACAAGCATTTTTTTGTTTTCATGTATTGTATTTATCACAATAATATATATATAAATCTATAGATGTACAAACACAAAAGTACAATCGTATAAAAACATCGTCATTAGTATAGCAGCAATGGTGGGTTAAAACATCCTAACGGGACAGTCACAACTCGGCTTGTATAGGTATAATGAGTGCGGAGCAATCATCACAATGAATGGGGAGCGAGACGAGGACTTCGCAGTCTCAATGCCGGCTCCTTCGCCGCCTCGACGGTTTGTTTTGGAACCATGCTTAAGAAAAAACATGAGACATTTACGGTACAATAAATATTTTCCAGCAGATTTTTGTATTTTTTTTTATTTCTTATTCAAGCTAACTCAATTAATTCAGATTTAATAAAAAATATTTCGTGAGCTGTTTTTATTTAATATTAAATAGGCTGTTGTGGATTTTTGTCATTATTATGGTATAGTGGACAAGTTTTTCACCATAATACAAATGTTTTATTTATGTAGTTTTCCATTTATTATGTCAATGTTATAACACTAAATAAATTACACTAAACTATTGAGCTTAATTTTTTATCAGGCATCCTATTTATTTAAGATTTTAACTCTTTTAGTTATCCGGAATAACCGGTCACTTGTATCTGCATAACATACTTTCTTATGAAAAAAAGCAATTACAAGTAAGTAAGTAACCGATTAGAAAACGCGAATCGCCACGAGTTGTTTAAGGGAAAAACATGAAATATAGCGTGACTCGATTCTATCAAAACTCATGCACGTTGGGTATTTGAGAGTTAATGCATTACAGTGTATAATATTACAGTATTAAAATCTATGAAAATTGTGGGTCAAAACTCATTTCTGAACTGAGAACCAAAAATACAGATTCAGTAACCACGTGATTTATTATCGACACTTACACTGTTGCTAGAAATCATGTTGTTCAAACATAGTTCAGCGCTTCACTCCCTTGAACTTTATGGAATCTTATAAGGACATCTAGATTTTTACCCGACTGCGAAAGGAGGGTTATGTTTTTCGAGTGTATGTTTGTATGTATATTTCTTTGGCACGCCCTAGAGCCTAAACGACTTGTCGTGTTTTTATGAGAGTGGTGTCAATAGATTTGTCTTAGTGGTGAGAGTGACACTGGGTACATCAAAATTAAAAAACAAAAATAAGGATTTTTGGCGCCAAAACGTAATATAAAAAAAAAAGTTTTCAAAATACATCGAGTGTGGTATCAAAATTTTTTTTTATGGTGATTACGAATATATATATATAACTTATAGGTTTTTATTGTTAAATATTGACGCAGTCGGGTTTTTTATTTTTAATAATTTGTACTTGTTTATTAACCTATCATTGGTAGCAGCTTCCAGTCTGACCAATGGTGTGTTTAAGAAGTGAAAACGTTTTTTGCCCGTTTATATTTCGCTGTATTTACCGTAATATGTAGAATACCTATGTATCCTAACGCAAATATAAAGTGTGTAGGGTTTTACGACTTGATTGGAACTGTAGAGGAACGGGTGATCGATGTCCCACCAACACAAAGGGAGAATCCTCCGACCAGGCGAGGTGATCATGCCTGGCGGACTGCTCAACAGTTGATGTTGGGATGTTGTATTATGATAATCAGCGTGAGAACTTCTATTGCGCGAATTAGGATTGGTTGTTTCTTCTTTTCTTTCTTTACTCCGTAGTTCGACGTATCTTCAGTAGATGGTGCTGTAGTGTGTTTTTAGCACCTAGACCTATCTGGTGGTGTTACTCACCGACGAACTCCTTCGGTAGAGGTTATGAGTCCAGGGCGCCTTATATAATTAATAGAAGAAAGTAAAAATAAATTTAGAAAAGAAAGAAGGTATAGAGTGTGTGTGTGGGAGCCCCAAGGATCACTTCAGGAAAACAACAAGAACACAGTAACACAGAATATAATTCTGTTGTAAAAAAATAAAAAATACAATATTTCCTTACACTTAACTTATTACATATGTATAATTAATGTATGTAGGTATGCTAACATTTTAATGAATAAGAGTAAAAATAGACAATCTTGATAGATCCCTGGAGATTCGCATGAACAGACATCCACCAGGCTTCTTGTTCCAAAAGTCTTCCCCTCAAGCCCAAGTAGTTTGAGAATCGACCCTTTGGTTGACTGAAGGTTAGATGATAAAAAAAATGTTATAATTACGTGACCTTTCCTTTGGTACGGTAGTTGGCTTAACAAGTGATCAGGTCATCCTCCGTATACCAGCTGAGATATCAATTGTTCTCTGCTGAAGAGAGCCACGCAATGCAGGACAGGTAGATCGATGAAAAATATCTCCACCCTACACCTGAGACGAAACGTTGAGTGGTACCTTAGAAGTGATACCTTTCAACCGTACCCTTGAGCCCTACAAACAAATGTACCTTCTAAGCAAGTTTTCAATTATAGAAAAAACATGAAAAGTCTTAATAAAAAATCACCTCAACTTACCACTATAAGCGGGTTCTGGTTACACAAAGTAATTCACACAACTAAATGACAGACAGTCACAATAACACCTCTTGAGTTATAAGCAGAAAAGGGCTTCGAGACTCAAAATATCTCATTAAATAGCATTTCTGATGGAAGGTTCCAGAAATACCCCACCTTGATTTTGACATGACAGACTGATTGACATTGACAACTAACTCAACCAATCGAATTTCACGGAAAAACCTACATAAATAAAACGCCATTTGTAGCATAAAGACGTTCCAGACAAATTACTTGATATCGTATTATTATTTATTACCTTAAAAAAAGTGCAACGTGTTATGTTGTTGTTGCACTGTATGTGGAGGTCGCCACAGAACGTTTACAAAATACTACCAAAATATTGTCACCCTACAATAGGACTTCTCTTTAATTTGTCTCGCACTCAACAGACTCTGAAAAGATATGACCCCCAACGACTCCAAGAATGCTCTGTTTTTATGTTTGTTTGGTTGAAAAACTCACGAATTTTCCGCCTTTAAAATAAAACGAAGAGTTTTAAAATAAAACACTAAGTTCTAGTTATTTCAATTAATGGTTTTTACGACTTACAATTAGGTACCTACTAGCGACAACATACCAAGCATTATTTACTTCAATAAAAATATTTAAGTGTTTTTTTTATGTAATAGGGGGCAAACGAGCAGACGTATCACCTGATGGTAAGCGATTATCGCCGCCCATGGATGAGGGATGGGAGAGGGATGTGGGGGTTGGGGTATGGGCCTCCGGTATCCTCACTCACTCGGTAAAACACAGCGCGAGCGCTATTTCACACCGGTTTTATGTGAGGGTCATTTGTAACAGGTTGGAGGGTCTATATGGGGTGTGGATTATATCGTTCTGTGCGATATTTGAGAGCCCCCGTATTTTTTTATAATGAAGGCGAAACGGTAGGTTTTTTACTTTTTTAAAGAAATACATTTTAATATTCTTATATATATTTCTTTTTTATTCAATTCTAACCTCTAGAGTAAACCATATTAAGAACGGCAATGATATGAGTAAATAAAGTTTCTCTTTATTAAAAGAGCCTTTAATAGTTCATTACTGGACATGGGCTTCCCCTTGAAACATATCTTTTTGCCACGCTGATCAGAAGGGTTGGTACAGAATTTATTTCAAGGTTTCCTTCTGTATGCAGTGCCCTTTGTGATGGTGCCTCTTTGAGCCTAGCCCATCCTAGCCTGAGTAAAGTATGTAATTGTCTATCGAACAAGGTTTTTCTTTAATTACGCGACCGGCACCCTCATTTAGGGGGAAGGAACAGTACCCCTCCAGCCGTACTGTTCTGTAGAATTCGTCTCCTGACCGCAATTCTTCCACCGGCTTTAAAGGCCTCACGCGGATCAAAGGGGAAGATTATGAAAGAATAAACACATTACAATTGATTCGTGCTGAACACTCTCATAATCTCTCAGTGTGCAATCAAGATTATGGTGGTTTAATGCTCATTTATCATAGGAAATCTGTACTGCAAAACCAAACACTACCACCACTGGCAGAAGGTACATTAAATTATGCTACCTAGGCCCTGATATTAGAGAATATCCAGGTGGCATTTAAAAATGCCCTATACCTAGTTTGGAACTGGAATCCACATCTCCGACTGGCGCAACGGCAAATAGTGCTCAATCTTCTCTGTAGAGACTCCGTGTAGCCGGCCATTAAATCTCCCAACACTTAATTACACTTCCACAAGCCACAACCTGCCAACCTCAGTATGAAGAAACCACGTTGAGGGATCTCCGAAGTACGATCGTGTAGCAGAACTAAACGGTGATCTGCCGCCGAGTTACACTCGATTCATACTCGAATCACGCTCGCCGTAGACTTCATCTAGGGGCCTACTTATACATCCTCACACATGGTACCAAAATAGAATCAATTGTACTGTTTAACGTTTAAGTAAATGTAAGATTATATCAAATAACCGCACAGTTACTACTTTACTCAGACTGAGAAACAATTGCATATTAAAGTAATAAGCTCATTATCCTACAAATAATAATATAGAAAACAGCAACTCACCCGGCTTACTTCCATGTTCTAACACCTTACTACTTACTCTCTAATCACCCCAAAGGCACCTACTTTTAAGCACCGTTCACTTCTGCCGCTCAAGATCAAGTGTCTTCCTAAGCCACGTCTGTCTCCATCAAACCCCTCAAGGAAGCAGGTAGAGTCCCTTTTTTACATCTCTCCAACGTAACACTTTAAAACTTTGAGTGTATTGCATCCAGATGTGAAACGTTCCCAGCTAATAATGTTAAAAGTACAATAAGTGTTCAATAGTGTCATGTTCGTATCTTGCTGCTCAAAGCGATCAATCTCTTTATTTATCGTTGACCCTTTTTTATAAGTAGGAAACGTCATTGGCATTCGCTTGGTGTTTTACATTATTATTAAGATTTTAACAAGGCAGAGAATATTATCAAACCTTAATTACGCGAATCTAGGGAGGGGTACTATCACACCTTGTCCTGTTAATTTAGTTGCCTCTTACAACACCCACGGTATAAATACTGAGTAGATAGATTTGTGTAAATCGCTTCTTAGAAATCAACCAGCTTTATAAGTGAAGTTTTCAGATTTCAAGATCTACATGACAAGATTAGAACTGTTCCTTGTCACAAAACTGCACGTTTGGCCTAGTAGTTTAACGGTCACCACGCCGTTTCCTACTTCGCTAAGTGTCGTGGGTTCAAATCCCACGTAGGACAACACTTTTTGTGATCCACAAATTGATGTTCTGAGTCTGGGTGTTCTTTGTGTCCGTTTTATGTATGTTCATAAAGTCCCCCGTGACACAGGATTTATTCCTAGTGCGGGAGTTGTCTTTTTTAAAAGAAAAAGAAAAGAAAAAGTTCCAAAATATGTACTTACATACACTGTAATGATACTGAACCTTAAGTATTTTACTTAAGTTGTACTATAGCTAACAAGCGGCAGAGGGAGCCATTGCCAACATACTCCTTTAACTCGTTACAACCCTTATAAACTCCTCGGAATAGCTAAAAATATTAGCTCCTAATAGCATATGTTTTAAGTTATGGAATCAGGCGTTACTTTGCGGAAATCCATGACATTAAATGCTATGAAATATATTTAGCTTTAATTCCGCGAGACAAATATCCAGATCTGAAAGCAGGGCACAAATCCCACCGTCATGCATATGTACACATACAAAACAAGTGAGAAATAATTAGCATGCCATGCAACCAAACCTATACTCGACACGTGTTCCGCCCCTCCACGGGGCATCCTCAGGAGATGTTGACTCGTCGAGCGTTTGAGCTCGAACGCTCGACGAGTCGAGAGGTTTGGTTGCATGGCATGCTAATTATTTCTCACTTGTTTTGTATGTGTACATATGCATGACGGTGGGATTTGTGCCCTGCTTTCAGACCTGGATATTTGTCTCGCGGAATTAAAGCTAAATATATTTCATAGCATTTAAGCATATGTTTTCTTACCATTAGCCATAGACTGGCCGCTATGGAATCATTGTGCCATATATAAACGTTTCAATCAAGAACCGTACGGATATAAATTACTTTCATGCCGTAACAGGAAAGTACAAAGTAGTACTTAGTATTATAATATTTTATACAACTGACTCAATGATGCCGTGGCAGCATATGCGACTGCTTATTTTGAAACTAGATGGCGTTATGTGTCAGATGTACGAAATTATTATTATTATTCTTCATAATGTAACAAATAGATATAGGTTTTTACAGTCAATAAATTATTTCTTATAGTATAAAGGGCAAAGTAGCAGATGACAATTGACTACCTCCGCTCATAGACATCTCAAGAGACGCAAGTGCGTTGCCAGCCACCCTCTCCCCTCGGCCCTTCTCAATTCTAGGGTGAATTGGGCCTCCGGTAACTTATTAGAAAGAAGAAAATTAAAAAAAAAGCCGCCAAGTGCGAGTTGCTGCTTCGGAACCCTTCATGGGCGAGTGCCCATGAAGGGTTCCGAAGCAGCAAGTAACATAATTTAAAAGTTCTTGTAGTTCGTTGCAACTTTGACCGATGTTTTAATAATAGTGTTTTTTTTTGCGGTTTACGATTTATGATGTATTAAAAAAACTCAATATCATTTTCGAAGACCTATCCATAGATACCCTACACGAATGGGTATGATGAAAAATTTTTTTTTGATTTTTAGTTCTAAATATGGGGACCCCCAAAATTTACTGTTTTTTTTTATTTTTGTGTGAAAATCTTAATGCGGTTCACAGAATATATCTACTTGCCAAGTTTCAAGAGTATAGTTCTTATAGTTTCGGAAAAAAGTAGCTGTGACATACGGACGGACAGACAGACAGACAGACGGACAGACAGACATGACGAATCTATAAGGGTTCCGTTTTTTGCCTTTGGCACGAAACCCTAAAAACGATGCAAATAGTTTTTTGTTACGACCATTTACTATTAACTATATTTCTTTTTATATCACATCAAGCCAATTCATCGTTTAAATTAATGTCAAAATTGATAGTTCATTAACTTGAACACGCTTTTTGACAGTTCGGAATCCAAGTTATTCAAATGACTGTGAATGATTATTATAATTTATTTTTAATGATTATTATATCTTGTGAAGACTGCGTTCAAGAATGTCGTGAAAAAGATGCAAATAGACACATGTCAAACATAGGTCATAAGTTATAGTACACAATCTTATACAATATTCTTAGGACCGAGGGCTATGGAGCACGTTTGAAGTGGCATATGTTCTGTGATAGGCTAATTAATTGATAGCTGAGTCTCATAGATAGCGTGTGAAACTCGATTCATTAAAAACAAAAGCCTTCTTAATCGTCACTAGGCAATTTAATATCCCTTTCGGTGGCAGGCATGCGTGTTTGAAGCGATTTGACACTCACGGCTTTGATTTTAATTTAGCGTGACAGTTTTTTACACACGACAGCATATTCCCAGGAGTAATTTACCTAATTAGGGTAGCAAACGGGAGGAATTTAATAGGTCCCTTGAAGCTCAAAGTCCGTTCTAAATTATTTACATTTCTCTAGGGAGTCCGTCTTTACCTTCCCTGACAGTTACATGAAAAGTCCACTTACTGTTGGGATTTATTTTTCAGTTAATACTTAAAAGTTGATTTTGTTCAAATCAGTTTCGGTGTACAAATGAACGAATAAGTAATGTCAGAGAGAGATGTTCAGTTCGTAAATTTAAATCAGGTCGTTAACACCTCAACTGATTCTCTCTGTAGTAAACAGGTTATAGGTTTGATCACACTAGTATTATAAAGGCGAAAATTTGTGAGTATGTATGTTTGTTACTTCTTCACGCGCAAATGGCTAGTCCAATTTGGATAAAATTTGGTATGAAAGAAGCTGACACTCTAGATTAACACATAGGCTACTATTTGCCGCGATAACCGATATACCCGCGGGCAGAGCCGCGGGCATCAGCTAGTATAAAATGATTTCAAAAATAAGAAAAATGTACGTAAGAATAAATCTTACATAGCAACGACCCTGATGATCATGACTTATCAAAATGTGCAACGTATAAATCAAGCTATTAACTGTCATCTTTAACATTAAATATGAAACTTTAAGAAGTAGGAATAATGTACAAAAATAGTTCTATCAATATTCGATCATTTTCAAATTGCTTCATTTCCTATATCTATTAAGGTTCTCTTTTATGAAAAAGCAAAGATCACAGCTGGTGTTCTTTATAATTACTACTCCAAATGTTAAACAAAGAATCTGTAACATATTCTGCCCTAAAGATAATTTTCACTTTTGACGCTGTGCATACCATTTTCTTTTCATCGACTCGCGAACACATTTTCAACATCAAAACTATGTTACATACTAAAATATTCCCTAGCGTACTAAAGTACCAACGTAATCTGGTCTAGGCTTTGCGTTATCTTCGCGTGGCTTCAGAGATTACATCCAAAGTCTGCTTGCCTGATCTTGTGAGGGCTTAATATGACAATGTTGTCTTTGTCTCCTTTGCGCTATCGCGTTCTTGCATTAGAACTAGGGAGTGTGGTATATTTACAATAATTTTGTCAAATAGTTTTTTGAATTTTATTTAACAGCAATGTCAATGAATATTTACAGTAAATAGTAGTCACCCAGTGATCAGAATTCGACCACAATTCATTTTTTTTGTCTTAGCTTTCTGCGCGCCTCCACCATAGTTCACATATATCTATCAAACTCACAATACTTAATGTGATTTTTTTTATTCGAATTTAAAATAAAATTAAATCTATTCATCATCATCATCAGCCTATCGCAGTCCACTGCTGGACATAGGCCTCTCGAATTGCGCGCCACTTGGTTCGATCTAAATAAATAAAATAAAATCTAAATCTATTAAAATGTTAATAAATTAATTCGTGTGTTTTGTACGACTTTTGAGTGTATCAACTTGCGTAACACGGTGAAAAGATTTAAACCAAAACGTAGGCAGTCTGTACTGGGCTTGTCTTGGGAACATAAATACATCTCAAAATACGGTAGTAGTCTGGTCTTTTCCGTAGATACAATCTCTAAATATAAATGATAAAATCCTGATACAAAGTCATACGCTTTGTTAACTAAATAATGAAGTCGAGTTTAAGTACGAAATACATTCGATGCTTTCTGTATCAGTTTTAGAAACCATTTTCTCTCTGCCACCGGCCTACCCGTTAGATTATTAACTCTTATCGGTAAAGTGACTGAACTATCGCCCGATAGTTTGATCACGATCGTTAGACAATAGCTAGACTCTAAGCAGATTAGTGCAAAATTTGAAATGATAATATCGGAAAATACCTAGTACTAGTATTAGCTTATATACGTAAGCGAAGATGTGTCTTACGAGAGATGCAATATTTTTTATAATAGTATTTGGTTCCTAACTTTTTCAATGACTCCAGTCACGACACATAAGTACTTATTATTTGTGTGCATAAATAATAAGCTTAATTGACATGGGGCACCTATTCTATTATTCAATTCACTTAATGGTTTATCAGTCATGGTTGCCTATAAGAGATTGCCTTCGAGTGATAAGGCCGCCACTTGTATCCCTTAGTCTAAAGTTTAGTTACCGTCGTATTTTTTTTGTTATGTTTCGTATGCTATCTAATAGATCTTATATACTTTACTTGGTATTACGTAGCACATTCATTCAAACGCGATACCGGTTGTGTATAACATTACGTTTTCGAAAATCTATGATCCCGTGGCTGCGAATGTTGGTTATCGCAATAAAGTGTAGCCTATGTCCTTCCCCAAAAAGCATAGTATCTTCGTGTCAAATTCCATTCAAATCGGTGCAGTTTAGCCATGAAAGCGCAACAGACTGGAGAGATTTAAATTGATTGATTCAATTTTTTACAAATTACTTAGAGAAAATATACATACAACTATGTACTGCATCTACCCAATACAGTTTCATAACTGAGCAAATCCGTAAAATACATAATAAATCTATACTTATAGTAATGTCATAAAGCTGAAGAGTTTGTTTGTTGGTTTGTTTGAACTTAATCCCAGGAACCGCTGGTCCGATTTGATAATTCTTTCAGTGATGGATAGTACATTTATTGAGGAAAGCTATAGGCTATATATCATCACGCTAAGACCAATAAGAGCGGAGCACCAATGAAAAATGTTACAAAAACGGAGAATTTTTTTACGCCACGGGCAGGAGACGTAAACGACGTTGCGTGGGTCAGCTAGCATACAAATAAATGTAATAAAACCTGTGTTTACAAGTTTCTCTTTAAGGGAATTTCTGCAAGCCTGAAAATTATTTATTTGCATCAGTATTATCATGAGACATTACATTTTCAACAGTTCCTAAATTATTACTCTTGGTTTGTGGCCAGTGTTGTGTATGCGACCCACGATCGATGCGCCCGAGCTATTTAAAAATGTAATAGTTTCCAAGGAGTTGGAGTGGAGATCGTAAACATTTTGGTATTCAGTCGGTGCTTCGTCCAGTCAAATGTCTACTTTTAAATACGTCCTCCACAGACATTCGTCTCATACATACAAAATACGTGATGCTAGTTGGTTGACCTAGTTGGGTTTAGGGTGTACCGGTCGCGATTAAGGCACGATGAAATATTTATGTAGTGTTCAAGCTTCGGGATTTCCCCGGATTAAGCAGCGGTTATAACGAAACTGAGTTTTGTTTTTTTTTTTGTGGTAAATGTTTTGTTGGGATCTGCTGTTAGGCAGAGTGGCCTTGACATTTAGTAGTTTGGGGTTTAATGTTTGTTGGCAGTTAAATACATCTTTATAAATATACACACTATACACAGACATAAATGCGATTTAACATGTTTTAGCTACCTTTACTCAGATAGGAAAAAGAGACATCATATCAAAGTAAATAAAATTATTTAACTTGTATTTAAATGAAAATGAAAACAACCTGAAGAAACCGTCAAACATCGCTGCAACAAACAGTGGCACTGCGGTAATGTATGCGAACGCTGTGTGTCAGATGTTAAAAATATGTACTACTCAGATTTAATTAAAATTACTATTCAGATTAATATATAATTTTCAGAACGTGTATGAACATTACACGTTCTGAAAATTATATTATCCTCATAATACTAAAAAGTCAAAATAAATTATACCATTATATAGCAATCTTAGTAAACAAAGTCGGTGGACACTTTTCTCCAGTTTTTAAATTTGTCGATCTTTTGCCCGCATGCAAATACAATCCTATTCTCTGAATGGGTTTTTTACTGCTTTAGCGAAACACCAAATAACTGATGCACTCTGATCCTCTCATCAGTGTTCGTAATGTTGGTCCTCTGTTCCCTCTCGCCTCTTATAAATTTTCTATGAGACTTTCGTTGTGTTCTAATTTTGTTCCGCTCCCGTATTTGTGGTCAGTGAAATATCAACGTAAAAAAAACATTGTTCTCGGGAATGAAAATTCTGAAATTCTTGAGAATAATCTAATTACAAGCTTTTTATTAACTTGTAATGCATGTATGCTTGTATGTTTGGGTGGAATCTTGCAACTAAATTTTGAAGTAGATGTCTTCAACTGATTTTGCTTAAAATTTTGCAAGCATATGTATACAGCGTGACAATACAACATTATAATGACATGGAGCTGAAAGGTGGCCATAGGAACGCTGTAAAGAAACGTCGCAAAATCATCGAGTTTGGACTCGTTTGATTCGTCTCGAAGCATTCCAGTAAAAGCTTGTTTTTAAAAAGCTTTTTATTTAATTTATTTTAGTCGTATCTTTAGAATGACTTAACTAAGATTAGATTTCCCAAATTAAACTGGCAGACAGTTACAAAAGATGTGGTGGCTATTATTATTATTATCATTTTTATTTATTTATTCATAATTAAAAGAAGAACTTAGTGAAATTAGAATTTTAAAATTCTTTTGAAACACCACCTACTAGGTTCACATATGAATCTAAACTAATTTAAACACACACTAAAAAAAATCATGTCGCTTCTTTGACAGATATAATATTTTTAAATTTTTTCGGACGTCTAACACACAACGCCATCTAGTCCCAAGCGAAGCAGAGCTTGTAGCGAAGCAGTACTAGACAACTGATATAAATACAAATATACTTTTTTTTTGTAAACACATACATAATATACATAGAAAACACCCAAACTCCGAAACAAATATTTGCAGATCATATAAACATTTGGTCCGACCCGGGAATCGAACCCGAGACCTCAAGCACAGCAGTCGCATACGCTACCACTTACGCCACCGAGGCAGTCAAATATGTATAAAAAGTTTATGTACTCTTTAGCTAGCTACAAAACTCGAGCAACCGTACTTCTTTACTATTGCAAGTGTGTTTCCTTAGCTCAAAGCCTCAAAGTGTCTCGTTAGTGTGTTTTCAAATAGTCATGCTCGGCATGTGACCACTCCATACAATCTTTTCAGCCATTATACCGAGTACTTGATTGCTCTCTGCAGTGGATTCGGGAAATTAGACCCCGTTTGAAAAGTTCTATTTTAGTTTTGTATTTCAACATTTCAACTTTACTACTAGTTAGACTAGATTTTTTACTAGGGTTACTTAAGGGCAAGTACTTATAAATGAAATTGATCTCCAGCAAAAGCATAACAACTCTGTTTGTATATTATACTTTCATAGCTGAACCACTGCACCTATTTAAATGAAATTTGGCATGGAGATACTTTGATCCTTGAAGATGGACATAGCTCTCTCTTTACCGCGAAAACCGAAATGTAAGCTGTAAGCGAAAACCGCAGGCAAAAGCTAATAATGATATACTATATAAGAAAAGTATCATCCATCCGTGTAGGCACTAACTTCTAAATCGTGTCATATTAGATATCGCTATGATATAACAAGGTAGAAATATTTACATCTAATAAAATTTACTTGAGAGTTATAATATGAACGATAATTAAAATGTGTGTATATTACACTACGAGTTTCGTAAAGAGAACTCTGTACTTGTATATTTTATAGACGAGTACTTGTACAGAATTTTTGCATTCATTTAACTCATCAAATAATTGTAATATTATAGACTACTAGCTTTTTTCTCGCGGCTCCGCCTGCGTTTATATCGGTTATTTCAGTAAATAGTAGCTTTAGTCCTTCCTCAAGAAAGCCGTGAAAGTACAACAGACGGAAAGATAAACGGAACAAGTTTTGAATTTATAATAATTATAATTAGTATGGATGTATCCCGAAATGATCATAAAATATGTTACTTCACTCTAAGAAATGTTTGAGGATATTTTTGTATCCATCTACCGTGCTTAGTTTTCTTCTATTACTCCGCTTCAACGAAAGTAAAGTCAAAGAATTATTCTATATTAACAAATCTACATATGTATACCAGTATATGTAATTCTTCTCCGGTGGGTCTCTTCCGTCTACTCAGCTATGAGGAGCTATAATGCCATGCGCTTATAACATAGTGTCGTTTTTAGTAAGTAAAGCCCTAGATCTGGTTGAACTTTACAACCTCTTCTTATTGATAAAACAGGAGTTCTGAGCATTGTTAATTAAATTAAATTAAAATATGTATTTGAGCTTGTGAAAGCTCTACGCTTTTTCTTTAAAAAAATCCAAAGGTCCATTGTTCGATGTAGTCGTAGCAGCGTAGTTTCTCGTAGCAGCGTAGTTTCTCGTAGCAGTAGCGTAGTAGCTTGGCATTTTAATTGTATAAATCTCTATTCTATTATTTCTGACTTTTTACAATTTTATTTACAACTGATAAAGGTTTGTGAATTCAGCCAACCTATACAAAAATTTGAAACAATTTTCAGCTCAGCTCTCGTCAGCCTCAGATTGAAACCTAATTTGTACTTATTTACCTACTTTTCCTTCTGTTATATATAAATTTATAACACACTTGTTTTTGCACGCAGCTTCGCTCACGCAGACTTCCATCCCCTGATTTACCCCCTTAGGGGTAGAGTTTAGTAAAATCCGTTCTTAGCTGATGTCTACACCCTATAAGGAACCTACCTGCCAAATTTCAAGTTTGTAGGTGTTTTAGTTTCTAAGATTTCGTGATTAATAAGTGAGTGGTATTTCGCTTTTATATATATAGATAAGACAAATAAAAAACTTAAAGTAACTGAGTCTTTAAGTTACTTAGTATTTACCTGGATAATACAATAAACAATAGTAGTACTAAAAGACTATAAAACCCTTATGGCACCTCCATCGAGAACAAACTTTAGCAACGACGATTAATTGCCACCTGCATCGGTCATTATTAAAACTCGAGATACTATCAGTACGGCTAACAAACAAAATACGACTTATTACTTCCGGGCTGACACCCTTCCAACCCCCGATAGTATAAGAGAATAACGAATGAATATCAATTATAGTGCACCCAACTTCCCAGACGATAATATCTTTTGCATGTCAAAACATTCATTGTGTTCACGTGAATATGCGACATTTTAGTAAGTTCGTGGTTGTTGATGGTTCTTTCGGTGTTGTTGTAATGTTGCAAGGAGTTTTGTTGTTATATGTTGAACTTACATCACCATAATTTTACAATATATATATATTGAGCCTCAACTGCATACTCAAGTTACTGCAAATAATGTGGTTACGTTTGCGTGTTTAAAGTTGGTGTTTAGCATTGCTTCTTTATTTTGATTCGTGAAAGTATTAGTGTTTCAGTCGCATATAAATCATGTTATATTTTGTGGAGAGCTCTGGATGGTATTTATTTTAAAATGTTAAAAAAAAAACAAGTTAGTATCCTCGAAAAAACATATCTACATTTACTTGTCATTTATTATTGTAAAAGACAAGATGTATGACAAAAAACAAACAAGAACTAGAAGAACAAGCATGGTGTTTTAAATTAATAGGTATTTGCGCGCCGTTCACACTTCACCTATTAAATTAACTTTAGTCTTTCAGGTACTTTAAAGGTGTAAAGGTATGTTCACATTCACATACATTCAATTATAAAATAATAATTTGCATTTCAATTTATAAAACTGGAATTACGATGCATCTAACAGCCTCGGTGGCGCAGTGGCAGCGTATGCGACTGCTGAGCTTGAGGTCTCGGGTTCGATTCCTGGGTCGGACCAAATGTTTGTATGATCTACAAATATTTGTTCCGGAGTTTGGGTGTTTTCTATGTATAATATGTGTATATTTACAAAAAAAGTATATAAGTATTTGTATCAGTTGTCTAGTACCCATAACACAAGCTCTGCTTAGCTCGGGACTAGATGGCGTTGTGTGTTAAATTGCCGAAATATTATTATTATCTAAAGGATAAACATTTAATTTTATGACGGTAATGTTTTTCAGCTCTCCTTATTTTTCTACAAAAGGTTATAGTTTTGGCATTGACGCAGTATTCTTTGAATTTTCACTAACTTTATAGGCAGGTAAAATGTACCAAACACAGCAAAATATGTTACTCCAAATAAAGCAAGTCAAAATCTTTACAAAGCCATTACGTCGCATTTTCATTGTTAAATAAAGCAACGGCCTTATACACAACGTATCTAATTAAATCTGTGCGTTGCCATTAATTAACCATGTTCGATTGCGTCGCCAATAATAGATTAATTAAACGTTTGAACATCTGCCAATGCGTATTTATTACTTCGATGAGTTGCAACGTTTTAGGTAGCTAATTATACGCTCGCGGTAGCTTGTCGAGCTCACGCGGCGGCGCTTAGTCAGACGAGAATTTAAGCCGCTCCCTACACACATAAATCTAATCATTTGCTTCTTCATTATAAGCTTCTATCATATGTTAGAATATAATACTTAATACACTCTATTTTTAGAGGACTTTTTTGCGAATCACTCAAAAGGGAAGACAGGCACATATTTTTAACGTTTTATTCAAAATATTAAGTTGATTACATTTACATTTTTTAAAGTACTACCGAAGTTTTCTACTTGATTGTTCCCCCATTCCGCTTTAATTGAAATATTAACTGCAACTTAAGTTTTGATAAGACCCTCATATAAAGATTTTTGAATTTCATTCGGCTTTCTGGAAGGTAGATAATTTTTTGAGGCAATGTGTTCTCAGATACCTAGTTTTTGGTGGCTGTGTTTAGTGAATTGGTTTTCAAAACCTCAATAGTTATTCTCTACAAAAAAGATAAAATACTCTATGACTCTACAAGACCAGTGAGTGATAAATGACTTAAAAGTTTTCACTGAACGCTCAATTAAATCGAAGCGATTCGCGAGTTCTTCGACTAATCAATTTATTTGGCAGTGTCGATTAAAACTCTTTATTCGATTGAATACCGATTGTAATCGACACTGCCAAGTAAATTGATAAGTCGAAGAACCGCTCCTAATGAATATGCGATGACGCTAAGAAAGTTAATATTGAAAATTAAGTCTAGGAGTTATCTTCTATCTACATTTGCATAGGCTTTGGACCATTCATTTAAATTAAGTAAGCTAGATATAACGAACTGTTGGATTTATAAAAAGTTAGAATTTTTTTCATAGTGTGTTTACTACGCTACCATTATAATGAAATCTAGTTTTAGATACACCCAATCGATAATTATTATTAGTATACTCAGGCGGGCTGAAAAGTTTTCGACTTCATCGTCAAGATAGCAGCACTCGTTAAAACAAACTAGTGAATGTAGATGCGCATCTTTGCATTTGCATTGTGCATCCCTGGGTGAAGTATCGAGTTTAAGGAGACCGTGGAAAATAAAAAATATATAAGAAAAAATGTCATGTATCATCTTTAGATCTAAAACTTTTCAAACCATCCACAAAATTGTTTTTAAACTGTATCACTTTCTTCTGTAAATCTTGTTACCAATCGAAACAATAGAATAGAATAATCTTTATTGTACACTAGATAATATAGTTTACATAAAAAAAAATACATCAATTGACTGGCCATGTACAAATGGCGGCCTTATCGCTAAAAACTTTTTAATTTAAAAACTAAAAAAAAATTCCAGGCAAAACAATCAGTTCTCATTTTAAATAATGTAAATAAAAAGAAATATTGGCAGTCATAAAGACTGCCGATACAAGTGAAAACTTATAACTTAGAATGTTTTTTGTAAAATTAATGTGTAAAATTAGAAATTTCATAATGTTGAAATTAAATCATCATGTCGTGAACCCCCAAAGTGCTCAACGTCGCTAAAGAAGCGTCCACTTCAAAAATATCTTAAATTGACCATACTAAGCTTTAAATTTGCATACCACTAGTAGAAAATTTTAAAACAATAGTCCTAACAATATATTAGGTCTTTACCTATGAAATTGCCGTTCTTCAGTACTGGTCATTTCAAATAAAAATAAGTTTGTAATGGCTCTGTATTCTAAATTCAAATTAATTTTGTTTTAAAACCATGACATTCTATTTACAAACTCAGTCTTTTGTTTTCTGATTAGCGTTGTATTTTCATTACATTTGAACATTTTTCGTCATAATGGATACTTTAAAAAATCGTGTAATTATGGAATATGAGTTCCGTCGTGGCACCAACGCGACACAAACGGCACGTAACATCAAAAACGTTTACGGAGAGAACTGTACAAATGAACGTACAACCCGTTATTGGTTTTCCCGGTTCCGTTCTGGAAATTTTGACTTGAAAAACGAAGCTCGTGGTCGTCCGGAGACTTTGGTTAACAATAATGAATTAAAGGCGATTGTGGAAGCTGACGAAACTCAATCTACAGCTGAGCTAGCAGCAGCTTTTAATGTAAGCATCAAAAGAATATTGATCCATTTGCGACAAATTGGCAAGGTAAAAAAGCTTGATAGATGGGAGCCCTTCGACCTTAACGATCGCCAGCGCAACGTACGCGTCGAGACTTGCCTTGCGCTGCTCAACAGGCAAATAAATGAAGGAATTTTGAAACGAATTCTTACGTGCGACGAAATATGTATTCTGTTCGACAATCGAAAGCGCTCAGCAAGTTGGTTAGACCCTGGTTCAGCACCAAAGCAATGCCCTAAACCAAAAATGACCCCTAAAAAGGTGATGGTCACTGTTTGGTGGTCTAGTACGGGTGTGATTCACCACAGCTTTTTACAAAACGGCATGAGCATTAATGCAGATGTGTACTGTGAAGAACTGGAGAGAATGATGCAGAAGCTTGCACATCTGCAACCAGCTTTGTCAATCGGTCGTCCCCACTGCTCCTTCATGACATCGCGCGAACTCCATACTGCGCAACAGACAGTCTCCAAGCTGCAAGAGCTGGGATTGGAAGCTCTCCCTCATCCGCCATACTCATCAGACCTTGCACCTACCGACTATTACTTTTTCCAAAATTTAGACAACTTTTTAGTGGGTAAAAAATTAAATTCCCGAGAGGCAGTACAAAATGCCTTTGAAGAGTTTGTTGCCTCCCGTCCAGCTAATTTTTACAAGAAGGGCATCAAAAAAATGCCAATGCGTTGGCAAAGATGCGTCGATTGCATGGGACTTCAAATAACAGAAATAAAAAAGTTTAAAAAAATAAGTACTTTCACTTATTGCATACAAAACGGCAATTTCATAGGTAAAGACCTATTAATAGGATGTTGAAAACGATTAAAATTCGAGCGGCATACGGGTTTTTAATGATAAAGTAAATCTATTATTTTCTTATTTTCATAATAAATGATTTATTTTAGAACTTCAATTCCACATTTGTTAACAGCCACGATTCGGCATGCTGGGGCTGGCTCGAACTGAGTGATACCACGGTCTTACAGAAAACCGGTGTGAAACAGCGCCTGCGCTTTGTTGCCTGCGCTGTGTTTCAACGAGTGAGTGAGGATACCGGAGGCCCATACCCCAACCCCTCGCCCCATCCCCCTCCCCATCCCTCTACTCATCCCACTCCCCATCCCCCAAAGGCCGGCAACTTACTTGTCACGCCTCTGGTGTTGCGATTGTCCATGGGTGTCGGTAATCTCTTGCCATCAGGCGATACGTCTTCTCGTTTGCCCCCTATTCCATAAAAAAAAGTTTTCTTGGTAAAATTTTATAGGAAATAGCTCTACATTGAAATTAATAATCCATAAATTAATTATGTTTGATAATTGTTTATTAATGTACAAAGTGTTTATGGTACCATAAGGTACGCTTTAAGTCCCTTAATACTGTGTTTAGATTGAAATAGAATGTTTTGAAGTCCTTATTTGTTGAAAGGGTGTCACGTACCAAATAATTAACAATACATTGGATATCTTCTGTGAAAACTGATATTCTTGAGAAAACTATATTGTCTGACTTTGATTTGAGCTTTAATATATGTACGTAAAATGGTTAAGTGAGACACGCTACTCATGTTGTAAACTCTGTAAGTAAATACACGGAGTTTAGTAATGGTTATAAGTAACAACGGCATTTGATTTTGGAGGTACAATATTTGTAACCTGGAAATACTTTAGTTATTGTTTAATATGCCGTAGATCAAACTACTGCACATTGTAGTCAATATTCAATTATATCTCTTTTTTATCTTTTTTTTGATCAATATATTACAAATACCCTCTTAATTTTTGATAAACCCATAAAACTATTGCATTTTTTTGTTAAAAATATAGAAAAAAAGTATTTAATGACTTAGAAAAAATGTTTTGAAAAATTGATACCGCCTAGCCAGGGCAGTTTATGATGGGTGAACACACTAAATATGACCCATGATAACTGAGACCTCTTTGCGCCCCGGAGAGCACGTTAAGCCGTCGTGTTGGTCCCGGTCGCCATTCGAGCTTCTTTCGCAATCATTACGGGCAGTTGGGAGTCCTAAAAATTCCAACAACGGGCTATCTACAGAACTTCTATATCGCCTAGTACAAGCACTAGGCGATATAGAAGTTCTTGAGAAGTTGTTGAGATCTGGTTGCAATCATTTCGTAGAAGACTTAAAAATCCGACCTCAACGTGATTTGAGAGGCTTGTCGTGAGAAAGCATTAAAAGATATTAGACTACGGGCCCATGTCGAAAATTTATGGCTCATGTGTACCACCAGTAGACCTTTTTTAAATGATACAGGAGCATAAAAAATTCAGCACTATGCCGTCACTTGTAAGCTGTCCAACTGAGTACTGGTGAAGGGGACGGGGTAGCAATCCTCGATTTTTAGGGTTCCGTGCCAAAGGCAAAAAACGGAACCCTTATAGATTCGTCATGTCTGTCTGTCCGTCTGTCTGTCCGTCCGTATGTCTTAGCCACTTTTTTCCGAAACTATAAGACCTATAATGTTGAAACTTGGTAAGTAGATGTGTTCTGTGAACCGCATTAAGATTTTCACACAAAAATAAAAAAAACAATAAATTTTGGGGGTCTCCATACTTAGAACTGAAACTCAAAAATTTTTTTTTCATCAAACCCATACGTGTGGGGTATCTATGGATAGGTCTTCGAAAATGATATTAAGGTTTCTAATATCATTTTTTTTAAACTGAATAGTTTGCGCGAGAGACACTTCCAAAGTGGTAAAATGTGTCCCCCCCCCCCCCGTAACTTCTAAAATAAGAGGATGATAAATCTAAAAAAAATATATGTTGTACATGACCATTCAAACTTCCACCGAAAATTGGTTTGAACGAAATCTAGTAAGTAGTTTTTTTTAATACGTCATAAATCATAAACTGCAATTTACCTTTCATTCGATCAACACAAATATAAAAAAAAAAGTTACTTGCTGCTGCGGAACCCTTCATGGACGAGTCCGACTCGCACTTGGCCGCTTTTTAATTAATATGGTTATCCTCAATCAGATTTGAAATTCTTCCATTGTATGAGTATAAATACAAATTAACTACTTACTAACGAGCATGCACGATGGCTGAAATACTGTAGATCTAGTAGACCACTGTACAAACAAAACTTAAATAATAATCCGTCGGCACAACTTGATCAATTGGCTCTTTATTAATTCTGAATCGAGTGAAAGGCTTTCCTCGAGAAGTAACAGTTCGTACCGTTGTGTTATGCGGAGTTAAACGCTCAATTTGCATAGAAATTATATCGCGTCCGCTTGTTCATAGGAAATTTTCCTAATTAAAACGTCTTCGGTGCTGGGATTTTGTGCCAATTAAAAGTTGGTGGGAGCACACAGAGGGCGGTACAACATTGATAATATTTGAGTGTTTAGGATTGCACTAGACTCATTAGCCGAGGTCTTGGTTTTTTAAATGAATTTACGGCGCTTTATGATCATGCAAAATAAAATATTTTAAGTATAAAACGACTTTCGAGTCATAGAAAAAAGCAATATTAACTTCTTTAACATTATAATAGGCTTCGTAATAATATATGACTATATTAAATCTGAGTACGTAGGGGTTCGAGATTAAGTGGTAATTAATCGGGTCTTTTAAAAAAGTTAAGCAATCCTAGTTGGGTCAGTCCGTGATATGTGATTATTATTACCACATGAGAACTCTCCGTGCCACAAAGTAGCGTTTTGGCAATTACTTAATATTCTTTATTCTCAAATTTAATGCAAATTCATGGATAAAAAGTCGGTAGCAATATCAAGTACGTACATTTTTTTCTTCTACAATAGCGTAACCTTATTTCCGAAGAATACTGTCCTGAAAATTGCCTTCACAAAAGTAAATCTAAAGCGTAATTCTTCCGCCTTTTAAATTGTCCTTAAAAAAGAACATTAACTCGTATATTTAGAAGTTCAACAAAAGAGGATATTTTCAAAATAAAAAGCCATCTAAAGTCGAGACGTAAACGGTGAAAAGTTGTTAAATTATAATTTTTTCTCTGTCCCCCCTGTGGGTTCTTAGAAAACTTGCCTGTATTTCAACGAGCCTCGGGAGAGAACCTTTCGGACAATAAATTAATTTGTGTAACCCTGGTACACACCTACACGAATCACTGTTAAGGTATGAGCCCATTACATATGTAACGGTCAGCTTTTCGTAGTATTAGGTTTATATCCTATTTTTTAACTTATTGGTATAAAGAAAAACGATTAAAACATGGCTAAATCTATTTTTAAATTGATTTCAAACTCTTTAAATATTTAGAGTCTATCCGTCTGACATCTCATCGTTGCAATTCAAAACAGTTTTGTATAAGCGCAACTCGTACAGTCTCGATTTCATTTTCTGTAAAATCATGGAGTTATAAGGCTTTTTTTATTTTATCACAAAATGAAAATTTTATAACTAAATTTACATGTGAATCTTTAAAACAAAGCAAAAAAAGAAATATATAATATGTTTTCTTTAGAAATAAATTCAAAGTCACGTAATTAAGTATTTTACCATAGTATTGTGACTTTTCAAAATCATCTTTAAATAAATAATCGTTAAAATGTATGATTAAAAAATATAATCTAACTTTCAATCCCAAAGGTTTTATTAGTATTTCATAGTAAGCCTTTTTCTAGTAATAAAACAAATAGAAAAAAAAAGTGTGTGATACTTCATATGAGTAATTGTTATAAGACGTTATCGTATTAACTTGAAAACTCCATTATACTGCTCATCTTAATGTATATTATGCTTTTGTTTTTTTTAAATTTCACTTTTTATCTTAAGGTCGTATCTGATACCCTCAGTGTGCAGGTGAGTATGTTTGTCACTGTAAAACTAATAATACATATTTTTTCTGTATACCTGAGGCTTTTTTTCATCTAGTCATTTCTACAGATATGTATTTTTTTTATAAATAACAGGCCAAAGTGACTCTGCTCAGCCTGATGGTAATCTCAAGCAGAATCCAACAGTGGGAGCCACCATACTCACTGCGAAAGCAGACAATGAAGTATGGCGTCCCACACTATGGCGGTTTAGTAAGATGGTTTTTCACGCCCCGCTTAAACGACTCGGGATCATAGTGGGAAGGAAACACGTGCACTAGTAGTGAGTTCCAGTTTTTAACTGCTCGGCACAGGAAGGAAGAATCAAACCGTTTGGTTCGAGAACGTATTTCTACTGAACTACAAAACTAGGTGTGCCCGCGACTTCGCCCGCGTGGAATAGTGACTTTCGTCCCCCCTTACAACCTTTTTTCGTATAAAAGTAGCCTATGTCCTTTCTCAGGCTCTAGACTATCTGTGTACCAAATTTCATTTAAATCGGTTCACTAGTTTTGGCGTGAAAGCGCGCAATTTTACCATTAAAAAATCATTCTAAGACATTCGGTTAAATAAACGCCAATCTAGAAATAGTAAAAAATAAAAATAATGAACTTCTGTTATTTGGTTTGCATTTTTACTGAATACTAAAACTAAAAAGAATAAGACAAGTATTATATTAAAATGTTTGAAAAAATACTGTGAAGAAACACACGTTAGTGGTAAATAATAGCTCTGTAGGTTTCTTTAATGAAATATAACAAAGCTTTATACATCAATCTCTTACTTTTATTTTAATTTTTTTATTTTACTTAAATCATCAAATTTATATACATGGCGATGAGTGTCTAAAAAAAGTATTTTTTTAAGTTGCTATTTATAGAATGCATCTTATAAGAGTAGTCCGTTTCTCCTTAGAAGTTTAAACACAATGAAAACTATTTACTTCTAGCTTATTTATAAAATTAATACTGTACCGATTTTAGCGAGGTGTCAGTGCCGAATAGACTTTATTATTTTATGATTTCATAAATACATTAATTAAACACAAATAAATACATGTATTTACCAATTTATACTAGAAGTTTTTTTTATGGAATAGACGGTAAACGAGCAAACGTATCGCCAGATGGTAAGCGATTAACGTCGTCAATGCCAGCAAACGCCAGAAGCGTCACAAGTGCGTTGCCGGCCTTTGGGGGATGGGGAGGAGGATGGGGGAAGGTGTTGGGGTATAGGCCTCCGGTATCCTCACTCACTCTTTGAAACACAGTGCAAGCGCTGTTTCACACCGGTCTTCCGTGGTTACAATTACAGGCAGAGGCACAACAAATAAATTCTTTGATAAGTTTCAGTTCTGAAAAGTTCCTCTAACAGCCCCCGCAAACTACACGATAGTTTGATCGGGTCTGATCGCGCCTATTTGTCGGCCGATACCGAATCGTATTAATGTGCGCACTCCCATACATCTTCATACTGATTAAGAAACCAACCAAACTATCGGCCAATCGTAGTCTGCAGTTTGCGGGGGCTCTTAAAGGGTAACAATTTGACCTATTTTTAGTCTTATAAAATACTAGCTTTTGCACGCAGCTTCGCCCACGCATACTTTCATCCCCTGATTTACCCACTTAGGGGTGGAGTTTAGTAAAATCCGTTCTTAGCGGATGTCTACACCCTATAAGGAACCTACCTGCCGAATTTCAAGTTTGTAGGTGTTATAGTTTCTGAGATTTCGTGATTAATAAGTGAGTGGTATTTCGCTATATAGATAACTATCTTACCTTTACCTATCCCGTCCGGATGTACACAAAAGAGGATTTCGTATTCCTCCGATATCGTATTGGCGCCCGACACCGATATCGGATCGGATAATGTGAAAACGCTCTTACAGTGACAATACTGATCTAGTTTGTTCTGTATTATGGGTTATATATACACAATCATAATAAAGAACAAATATATGTGCATACACAATTATGTCGATTTTTTGTTTTTCGTTTAAAATTCTTTCAACTTTCCATACCAGTGGATTTTCAAACCTAAAGAGGTCGAGCATGCGATGGTCAAGCCCTATAGCTAAAATAGAAATGGATGTTGTTAGTTCTACCTGCCTGAAAATATTTACAATTTAATTTAAATATTCCAGTTATTCCCTAAACGTCAAACAGAAAATGTTTTTTTTAATTAATGTTTTCCTTGAATTAATCTCTAGGTAAGTAAGTAGATACTTCAAATTTTCATCGGAATTGGAATTAATACCTCGAGAGATTTGTGTAAGCAACAATAAAAGCCTCTGGGTAAAATAAAAATAAATTTATTAAAAGTCTTACAAAGGAAAATGTACGATAACAATGTAATTTACATATTTCCAATGTATCGCTATACTTTACCCGACGCCGTTCTAATGCGATCGCGGGGTCATACTTTCGATTCAACAATCCTCTACTAAGACTTGTTAGCTCAAGTACTTTTTAGAATATTCAAAGACCAGGATATCCTTTAAAAGGGAGCATTGAGTGGTTCAGTTAAGATCTGCGACGATATCGGCCATTAATTGAATAAAACGCAGTGTAAGATGGAAGAGAATACCTTACGAGGCATCAAGACTGCCTTCATGAATATGGATTCATTTAAAGTGTTCTCAGCTCTGTAAAAAGTTGAATTTATTAAGTCGATGGCCATTAAATCGGAGGTCAAAGAACGTACAATTACTGAATAAGAGTCTGAGGAGATTTATCGGCTTCCTAATTGATAATTTATTACAGTTAGTCAAATGAACTTGAAACGAAATTTTAGACCTTTTAACATTCATTGGTGCTTATATCACTAAATACAAAAAAACGGGACAACATTTTTTTTTAAGACATGTCCGAGGTTTTATCGTTATGGTGGACTATGTGTGTCATAAAATAATCACAAATTTTAACAAAAAAAAAACCGACTTCAATCTGGACCAAATTCAAATGGGAAATTGGGTATTCGTTAATTTTTCGCGTACATACATAATGCAAATTGAAGACTTATATGGTTTTCTCATGGATGACAAGTCAGAACTAAACCAAATTTGGAACCATTCGGGAAGCACCAGCTTTCAAATAAAAAAAGAATCATCAAAATCGGTTCACCCAGTCCAAAGTTATGAGGTAACAAACATAAAAAAAAAAAAAATACAGTCAAATTGAGAACCTGAGGTGAGAAATGCAAGCAGAATGTGTTTTCTGCAGAACAGAATTTTCTTTATATTTTTGAATACGAAAATAGAAACGTATTATGAAATTGACCAAAACACAATGTCCTGATTGTATGCGATATCGACTCCAGAATATCAAAATGAAATTGCAATAATATTAAAAAATAATCGCAAATTTTAACAAAATAATTACAAATTTTAACAAAAAAAAACCGACTTAAATCTGGACCAAATTTATATGGGACCATTCGGGAGACACCAGCTTTCAAATAAAAAAGAATCATCAAAATCGGTTCACCCAGTCGAAAATTACGAGGTACCAAACATAGAAAAAAAAACAGTCGAATTGAGAACCTCCTCCCTCCTCCTTTTTTTGAAGTCGGTTTAAAATAGAAAGTACCATCTCAAAAAATGTATAACAGATACTTTAATAAGTATAGAACTTCTAGCTGACTAATACAACCTTTTCTGCGTCTCATTTTATACATACTCGCCAACCATTGGTCTCTAAGTATATCTTAACTATCCTACCTTAGTAACACCAATAAAACACACATTTAAAAAAAATCATAGTTTCGGAGTTTATCGTGAGCTACAACGTGACATGATAATTATATATAATAGATTTTACAATATCAAGTACTGTGTAATTCAGGATCTATAAGAATATGGAAAGATTATGGATAGAGAAGAATTATTTATATCATATTATGTATAACAAACTATACTTTACTTTCTTTTTCAAAAAAATAAAGTACTAGCTTCTTTCTGCGGCTCCGCCCACATATTTGTCGGTTATCGCAGCAAAGAGTAGCCTATTTACTTCCTCAAGAATCAAAGTATCTCCATGCCAAATTTCATTGAAATCGGTGCAGCGGTTTGGCTATGAAAGCGTGACAGAGAGACAAAGTTACTTTTGCATTTATAATAAAAGTATGGATACACATCATCAATGTTGAAGTCTGTCGTCAAGTAGAAGATTGATGCTCCTAATTAAAATTGAAAATCAACCATCGAAGAAATTGCACACGCTAAGTGCTATAAATATCATTTAATGATAAGCTACATTATTGACGTGAGCGGTTTAATGATAATCCAATGCTTTCAGGTACACGTTACTAACTCTTGTCGCTTAATGCATACACAATAGCGTTTTGTTAGTTACGTTCAAGTGGTTCGTCCTTAATTACAGTCTTTGCAAATGGGAAAGTAACTGCATTTTATCATCCGCATTCTGCATATTATATTATTGGCAATCACTTAAAAAGCCATTCTTGCGTGAGCAACCATTAAATATTGTATCTTTCAATGACTTTTCCAATTATTTAAGACCATCATGCTGGATCTATGTTCCCATCCTTAAATCTCAAGCCTGTTTTCACATCACAAGCTTATTAAACACTCAGAACTTTCTGAATTCTATTAATTACTTTGAAATACTTGGAATGCCGTTATAAATTACTTTAGAAATTTAAATGCAAGGTATTTCATTTATATTCACTCAGGGAATTTTGTGTTGAGGATTCATATTTATATCGTAAATTGAAATAAGAGGCTTGTGTTGTTTGTCTCTTTTGTTTATTGTGTCATTTAGTCTCCTATAATTATTTATATTATAATTTAATGTTAAAAGTTTCTTATAAAACTTATAAAACTATAAGCCGGGATCCGTGGGGGCGTCCTTATCGTTCGATCCGAGGAAAAATCGGACCATGGGCGCCTCCAATTACGGAGAGTCGCCAACCCGAGCTGCTGGAGGAAGTGGTCGCAGCCCTCTTCCCGGCACGAGCGGAGCACACTCCGCCGCCGATGGCTCTGCCCACAGCTGCGGAGTCTGAGGAGGGGGACGCCAACGTCCCAGAGGTGACACAGTCAGAGTTGGGGGCGGCCGTGTTGCGGCTCCGGGCGAAGAACACGTGTTGGCCTTGGCTCTGAAGGAGCTGGAGCCCCAACAACAGAAAATTATCGAATAAACTTTAGACCCTGATTAATCTGGTTCCCAAGCTTTTTTTTATGTATGTCCGACTAAAATGACTCTACTCTGCCTGATGGAAAGCATAAGCAAAATCAAAGAGTGGTGGCCACTATACTCACTGCGAATGCAGACAATGCAGCATGGCGACCCACACCATGGTGGCCTAGTGATGCTTCTGCATCTTTTAGTCTAGTCAACAAGTATGGAACTTGTTGACTAGACTATTTGAGCCTCCGATCTCGCACTCACCAACGAAACGTTTTGTACTAAATGAAAATTTCTTGAGACGTAATTGGTCAGGGAGCGGACCTCGAATTGTTACTGTTTTCGTAAGTGGATAAAACAATGTAACTCTTTATTTGCTAGAAAACAAAAAAAAATAAGACAAACTCAATACATGCATTTTCACTTTTCGGTTAAAGCCTAGCATTCAAATAATGTATCAATGAAGTGTCACACTTCACTGTTGTCACGCGATAAGACCCCACATTCCTTAGAAAAGATAAATTAAAAAATATCTCCCACCCTATTTATATGAAGAAACGACTGTAATTTAACCCCTGTATAAATTTCTATAACAAAGCATTTTGGTTAATTACTGAAGGTCTAACGAGAATGGAGCAGTGCTTTGTAATCCCACTGGAGATGACAAATTGTAAAATTGTTTCGGTTTTGTTTGGGTTCTGAGGTCCAGCCTTCTAATGAGAGGGCATTCCGAACAACCAACTATGGATATTACCTGTTTTTTGGTTACAAATCCGTTAAATTTCATGGCATTTTCATTTTTAATGAGCATAATTCCTCGAAAGGGTTTAACGTATGCCTGTGCGCCTTTGCGGGGACTGATTGCGGCTTACAATATGTATAGTTAGATTGGTTAGTACGAGTATACAGAGTGGAGTTTTGTAATGCCACCTAAAGGCAAAGTTTTACATAATGTAAACAAAAAAATTTACTCAAAGAAAATATTCCTTTATTGTTGAAAAGAAAGAAAATTGCATTTAAAAATTTCCGAAAATTTGCTTGCCCCACCCGAGAATCGAACAGACTAAAATCCGTAAAAATTACATCCTGTACACACTTTTATTGAATCGATCGTTAGGGTCAAGTATGAGAATGAAATCTCTCTAACAAACTTAATAAAATCAAATGAGAGGAAAACCAAAATCTTAAATTATTTTATATATTTACACAAAATGGTAAACTAACTAATTAGTTGCTCGAAATGAGCTCCATTTTCTTGGATATACAAATGTATTCTTCTAACGAATTCATTTCTAGTAACCTTTAATAACGTGTTGCGGTGAATATTGTAAATCGTATTCTGAACTTCAACTCTCAACTCGTTTACATTCACATAAGATTTAATGTAAATTTGATTTTTTACATATCTAAAGGTAAATAAAAACATTTAAAAAATCTAAAGGGGTGAGATCTGGTGATCTCGCAGGCCATCTGATTGTGCCGATATGTGAAGTAAGCACCACGGTAAAATCGGAACTATATGATTAAATATTACCTACATCTTGGCTCGTGTGATTGTTTCTTCATATTTCTAACTTAAATAATCACAAATTTTAACAAAAAAAAAAACCGACTTCAATATGGACCAAATTTAAATGGGACCATACGGGAATATTGAGTTATTCGTTAATTTGTCGCGTACATACATAATGCATATTGAAGAATTATATGGTTTTCTTATGGATAGCAGGTCAGAACTGGACCAAATTTAAATGGGACCATTCGGGAAGCACCAGCTTTCAAATAAAAAAGAATCATCAAAATCGGTTCACCCAGTCCAAAGTTATGAGGTAACTAACATAAAAAAAATACAGTCGAAATGAGAACCTCCTCCTTTTTTGAAGTCGTTTGAAAATAATGAACTTCCATACTTTTTCGAGTTTTTATATAGTCTATGATACTTCTCTATAATGTGGCTTACTATGGCAAAAAAATATTTTGGAAATCTGTTCAGTACATCTAGAGATGCACAATAAATCTCTAGATATACTGAACTAGACACCGTTCAGTACATCTAGTGTACTGAACTGTGTAAACTTAAAATAGGTAAAATTATAAACACTATACCTCTTCATAACATAAGTATCTATAGATAAAGTAGTGAGCCGTAAAAACATACAGACGGTTGTGAAGTGAGTGACGGTTGTGAGAAATATATGTTTAGATATTTGGAAAAGCCGATGATGATGAAGCTCATTTTAACTGTCATCAACAGTCTTAACAGTCCACTGCTAGAAATAGGCATCTATTATATCACTATAATATTACACTGTGATTTCGCTACTCATTTTAGAAATAAGTAAACTGCTGTGTTATGTCTTATGATTTTATTATTATAAAAATATACATCACGTTGTTCACGTTTTTACTTTATCAGTATTAGATTTTTACCCTGAACAATGTTGGTAAGTAATTTATGAATCAAATAAGTAAGTAATGGACGAAAGACGTCAAATGCTGGACATAAGCCTCCCCAAGCCTCTCTATCAACTGCCAGCCAAACCAACGTTTTTCTGCGACTTTTATCAGGTCGTCGGACCATTTTGTAGGGGGCTTTACCACGCTCCGTTTTCCTATATGATGATGAATATGACATATTCTTGTAACATTTTTCATTTCGTTAAATGATTTCTAGATATGGATATTATCATGTTTACTCTATATCTATATAACTACCTAGATGACGTAGTGGTAGCGTATGCGATTGCTGTGCTTGAGGTCTCGGGTTCGATTCCCGGGTCGGGCCAAATGTTTGTATGATCTGCAAATATTTGTATCGGAGTTTTGATATTTTCTATGTAGGTATAAAGTATTTAAAAAGTATTTAATAATATGATGTATTTATATCAGTTGTCTAATACCCATAACAAAAGCTCTGCTTAGCTTGGGACTAGATGGCGTTGTGTGTTAGATGTCCGAAATATTTACTACTAGCTTTTGCCCGCGGCTCCACCCACGTTTATGTCGGTATTTAAATTTTAAAAATCTCTATAAATTGTAATTTATTATGTTATTCCGATGTCTAAGCTATATTACTGCAAAGTCTCATGAAAATCCGTTCAGTAGTTTTTGCGTGAAAGAGCAACAAACACACATCCTTACAAACTTTCGCATTTTTAATATTAGTAGGATATTCATTATTATTGTATTTCAAAGCTTTGCCAGGTAACTTCGCTACTGAAAACGTACGTGTAAAATAACCTCCTACTAAACCAACGAAGTCGTAAATCGGTTAATTGTAGCCAGAGAGATGCTACCTATCGAGAATAGACCCGCATGTTAGCATATAAAACTTAACTAACCCATACACCTTGCGAGTGTATTTCCAACTATCGAATTTGCTTCACCATTTCCCAGTGCAGCTAAAATAAATATCGATTTACCAAAGTAAATATCTAGACTCAAATACGATCTCACTAGAATGTGCCTCTTTAGTGCTAATTTCCTCCGGTGTGAGGAATAAAGGAATTTATCAAGTTTTCTAGGTGAGGTGAGATAGAGCTAATTAATGTTTTGAGTTTTCATTGTTCAAAGTAATGTAGGATGCTCATTTTAAATGTAAAATGGAAACCAAGAATTGCTGTAAACTATGTACTGCTGGTGTTTAACTTTGCTTGACTTTATTGCAAAATATATGTTTTTTGGTTTTTAAAATTATAAATTTAGAAATTATTAAATATGATTCTACTACAATCATGAACTTGAAAACATAATGGTCGAGAATGCGGTACTTAAATTAAAAACGCGTAAAAATGTGGTACAAACCCAAATTTATTTTGGATTTTATTTAGTTGGCCAGACAACGTCTATCCTACTATAATTATGCCAATAAATAGTTATGACTTAGACTTTTGTACTATAACATGTTGTGACAGAAAGGCGTCTCCTGCCACTTTGGGAGCAGCCGACGGTAATGGGTTTATCGAGATGGGCTGCAACGCTCAAGAATCCGCCACCAAAAGATGAAAGCTTACCTTAGGGCAGCGTCCGCCTCTTCTTGACCTGGGGTACTGCAAAAGCAGGTGTCCACGACGCGTCCTGTTCGAGTCGCGTGGTTCACTTTAAAATAGTTTATTTCCTAGGCCTAGGCTAGGATTACTCAATCACACACACACACAAAATATCGAGTATGTTCCTTCTTGTAATTAATTGTTAACGATAGCACGGTCACCGTGCGCCGGCGATTTCTTCTCTTCTTCTACTCTTCGCGCCGATGCAGATGGCGCGGAGGTCGCGGCCAATAAAGGCTCGCGATTGGACTAGACGTATGAGCGCAGTATTCACGCTCTGCCATTGGTCAAGCTTAAACTCCGGAAGCGGAAAACTTAAACGTCGGCTAGCCCATTCGATGTTTGGTGCATTGGCAGTAGTTTGTTTAGGAATGGCGCGATACTATTAAATTATAAATATGAATTTAATGGTTACGAAACATACCGCCCACCAAAATACACTTGTGTATTTTCTAACTTGAGAAAATTTAAAGAAACTGCGAATCAGTATCGAGAACCTGATTGCATACGAATAGTAAAGCTAGAGTAGAGTAGATACTAAATTTACGATAAAACTAACTTACTAGACTAACAAATAACGGTAAAGAAACTGTGAATCAGTATCGATAATCTTGAATGCATACGAATAGTAAGCTAGAGGAGCTACTAAAGTTACGATAAAACTAACTTACTAACTAACGAATAACGCATTTAATTGATGATGTTTGGTAAAGTGCACAGCTTGGCTAACGGCCTCGTTAGCTGAGAACCATCGACTGTGCGAACGGTTGCAACGCGCGCCACTCCGTCCGGGCCACGGTGAAACTTCTCAACACGAGGCCAGTGTACCGGAACAGCGTTATCAGTTTTAAGAATGACAACCGATTCTACGTTTAAAGGTTTTGATTGTTTTGTCCACTTTGCCCACCGAGTAAGGGTTTGGAGGTACTCCCGCCTCCAACGATTCCACATATTTTGTCGAAAACGCTGTCTATGCTGCCAACGACCGAGACGATTGATATTGATGGATGTTAAGTCCTCATCAGAAACGGACGTCAACGATTCCAGGGTTAAGAACTGACCCGGGGTAAGTTCGTTTAAATCAGAACTCAATGAACAGAGGGACCACGAATTAAGCACGGTTTTAACGCCATCATGGCAGTTTTCACGATGAAACGATTCGATCATCACGTAGGCAAATTTGGACTCGCGAGGGAGACGAGCGGGATGTTTCCATTCAATCTTCAACTCGGATCCCGACCGCCTACCACCCACCCTGAGCACTCCTTGCGCATTCAGGAATGGGTTTAGCGTACGTATCTGCCTCGACACGAGAGTTCCAGCCTGCAGCTGTTGAATCTCGGTCGCGAAGCAACGATACTGAATGTGTTTCACTACAATCATAAGCGCGTTATGAAGCTCTGTACGATTTGATACAGGATTAGAGCTACGTGTACGTTTGATTCGAAGGAAATCAATGAATTTTATCCATACGCACAAAAGGCGTTGGATTTTGCGAATTGACGAATAACGGTCGAGTAAGGTATCTATGAATGTGACTGGAAAATCATCATGGGTAAGTAAAGAATGCGGACTCTTTTCTTCTATTTCAAGTATGGTTTGATCCAGCGTTTCGACAGACCCAAGCCAAGAGATAACAGGTTGAGAAAGCCCAGAGGGGGCCGCCCACCATAAACGATTGTTGGCAAGAACTGACGGAAGCTGGCAACGTGAAACTACGTCCACCGGATTATTTTCGGAAGCCACGTGATTCCCACGAAGACCTGGAATGACATCAAGAATATGACCTACGTGGCTCGCGACGAAAGCCTTCCAACGTGAAGGGTGAGAGCGAATCCACGCAAGTTCGACGGTGGAGTCAGACCAAGCGAAGATACCTATGCAAGGAAAAACTGGTAAGTACAATTCCTTAACGAATGTCAGAAGATTAGCGAGAAGGAGCGCAGCAGTCATATGACTGCGGTCTGAATAATCCTTTATAAATTCCCTATATTTTTTATAAGGATCCTTAACAATTGTCCGTTTTATTATATGCAAGCAACGCAAGGCGGTGTCGCGAGACCCCGAAGAAGACCGATCTTGGTCTTCTTCCTTAAACGGTAAAGTAACAACGTATCTATCGGTGGAATCGCGAGTGTGTTGCGTTGCAAATAAATCTTCACAGCGTTCTTCTTTGGAAGTCGAGCGTTGAGTTGTCTCGAACGATTCAGGTTCCCATAAACGTTTAGCTTCTTCATGAAGACAATCGTCTTCATTTACGAAAAATGATTGTACCTCATCCCTACTACCAGCACCTCCGAGTAAGATCCAACCAAATACAGAATTGAAAGCCGTTGGTTGCTGCGATCCTCCACCTACTCTACCAGGACGTAATAATGAGGCAAAGATCTCAGCGCCGAGAAGAATATCAATGGACGCTGGCTTGTGACAATTCGGATCAGCCAGTGTAAGACCTTGCAAATGATGCCGTGAGGAATTATCAATACGATTAGATGGCATTTTGCTACATATGCT
Source organism: Diaphora mendica (assembly GCA_949125395.1). NCBI lineage: Eukaryota > Metazoa > Arthropoda > Insecta > Lepidoptera > Erebidae > Diaphora > Diaphora mendica. The sequence goes on from OX421319.1 coordinate 23,517,631, forward strand.
AGGCAACGTGAGCGCGTTGATTTTAAAGAGAGACTGACCATTTACACCAATTTCAATCTGGACTGTTCCTGAAATAGCAGCAGAGGTCTGGGCTATGCCAATGACATGGCGTGAAGTTACATTACGAACCGCACCAAGTCGTTCCACGGCACGTTCAGTGATGAAATGGGCTTGGCTTCCCGAGTCTATAAGGGCGCGAAACGACTGAAAGTTGCCTGACGAGTCACGAACTTGAACTTTGGCTGTAGAAAGAAGCACCACGGGTGGATCACGAATACTTGTAAGTACTTGAATTTGGTTGTTGGTTGAAGCGCTAGAAGCAGGTTGTTTTGATGACAAGGTTTCATTGTCAGGTTGTTCTAGATGAAGAAGAGTGTGATGACGCTGACGACATCTTTGACAACTAAACAGAGACTTGCACTCTATGACACGATGAGAAGGTCCAAGACAGTTGAAACACCAACGGTTGGTTTTCGCGTGCTCAATTCGTTCAGCTACGGGAGTCTGTTCAAACCGCTTACAATGGGCGACAGAGTGATTTTCTGAACAGAATGAACACTTAACGATTGGGTTCGCAGATGTCCAAGACGCTGATGTAGATTTCGGGATTGCAGATTGAAGCGTCTGAGGAGTAGACTTTGACTTCTCCTCTGTACTGGAAAGAAACACTGTGGGCTTGGATTTTGACGAATAACGATTTGACTTTGCCTGAACACGAGGCTTCTCTTGACAATGATTACTCGAGGCTTCTGAGCGATCCTGATGTGAGAAGTGTGCGTCTCGAACGAGCGCCTCACACTTAGTGTACAAGAACGCCAACAACTCCTTGAAGTCTGGTAACTCTGTACTGATGTGTTTTCGTTCATATGCACACCGCGTTTGCGAATCTAATTTGGATAAGAAATGGTATGAAAGAACGAAACTCCATTCGTTGGTAGGTAATCCAAGGCCTCTTAAAATATTTAAATTCTCTGTTGTATAGTCAAGAGCACGACGAAGTTCTTCAGGCGACGTAGATTTCAAGTTTATGTTGAGTATCTCCTTCCAGCAGGTAAATGCCAACTCACGTTTATCTTGGTATCTTTGAGTCAATGTTTGGTATGCTTCAAGATACAATGTGCCTTCTGGAGGATACGTGCGAATAAGAGAGAGCGCATCCCCAGAGAGACTTGAAAAAAGATAGTGCATGCGTTCAGCGTCCGAGAGCGATTTGTTGTTATGAATTAACGAATTATAAAGACTATAGAATCTCGGCCATTCTTTTATATTTCCACTAAATGTGGGAATGTTTATTTTAGGCAGCTTTACGTTAGAAATACAAGAGTGATCGATGGCGATTAGATTTGATTTCGGATCTCTTGTATCGGGGGGAACTAACTGCCTGTGAACGGTCATGATGTCAAAGTAAATCTGATCGAAATCCACTCGAATTTCATCTTCCTGTTCCTCTGACTCGCTGTCCACAAGGCAGAGAATCTCTGAGTGTGCCTCTTCAAAGCTCTCACTCAGTCTCTGCACGACGGAATAATGAGCAAGAAACGCATTTAAATGTGAAGGTTCGTGCTGAGCTAACTCAGCAATTTCATGTGTTTTTCTTAAACGATTTAATGCGAGTGTACGCTTACGCCGCAGAACAGGTAAGTCTCGAATGGAAAGGTTTGGTTCATCATCAACCACGGTAGAAGATTTACGTCTCTTAGTTGAAAAATCAATTTTCGATTTTCGTCTAGTAGGGTAAGACATTTTATTTGATTTAATTAAAAACTAACGATCGACAGAAAATAAAATATAACTTACCTAATTTACCTATCACAAGAGTAGGTAAACAACGAATGAGAACGAAAGCGAAACTACAATGAAACAGTGTAGGCAGCTTGGTAGGTAACCGAGCAACGAATAAATGCTACACAGTACATGAAGAAAACGATAGGTAAGGTATAGCACGAGAACCCACGTTATGATTACTAGATTGGAAGCAACGGGGCACTATACAAGGGATATATAACGATGGTTGTATAGCACAAGAAATCCAAAGGTAATAAATAACGCAGAACGAATAGGTACTATACCTACAATCTGATTAACACAAGAGATGGTGAGAACGAAAGCGAAACAACAACGAAACAGTGTAGGCAGCTCGATTATGTAACCGAGCAACGTATAAATGCTACACAGTTCTGAGAAAACGATAGGTAGGTATAATGGGAGAACCCACGTTATGATTACTGGATTGGAAGCGACGGGGCACTATACAAGGGATATATAACGATGGTTGTATAGCACAAGAAATCCAAAGGTAATAAATAACGCAGAACGAATAGGTACTATACCTACAATCTGATTAACACAAGAGATGGTGAGAACGAAAGCGAAACAACAACGAAACAGTGTAGGCAGCTCGATTATGTAACCGAGCAACGTATAAATGCTACACAGTTCTGAGAAAACGATAGGTAGGTATAATGGGAGAACCCACGTTATGATTACTGGATTGGAAGCGACGGGGCACTATACAAGGGATATATAACGATGGTTGTATAGCACAAGAAATCCAAAGGTAATAAATAACGCAGAACGAATAGGTACTATACCTACAATCTGATTAACACAAGAGATGGTGAGAACGAAAGCGAAACAACAACGAAACAGTGTAGGCAGCTCGATTATGTAACCGAGCAACGTATAAATGCTACACAGTTCTGAGAAAACGATAGGTAGGTATAATGGGAGAACCCACGTTATGATTACTGGATTGGAAGCGACGGGGCACTATACAAGGGATATATAACGATGGTTGTATAGCACAAGAAATCCAAAGGTAATAAATAACGCAGAACGAATAGGTACTATACCTACAATCTGATTAACACAAGAGATGGTGAGAACGAAAGCGAAACAACAACGAAACAGTGTAGGCAGCTCGATTATGTAACCGAGCAACGTATAAATGCTACACAGTTCTGAGAAAACGATAGGTAGGTATAATGGGAGAACCCACGTTATGATTACTGGATTGGAAGCGACGGGGCACTATACAAGGGATATATAACGATGGTTGTATAGCACAAGAAATCCAATGGTAATCAATAACGCAGACCGAATAGGGACTATACCTACAAGCTAATTGTATCGCGCAGTAATATGAATCACAATGTTAAACGTAAACAAACAGTAACAATAACAATATTACCACGAATAAACCTTCTGCAATATCACTGCACTGTGACCGGTTTATAACGATAGCGAGAATAACACAATATATCGATATGGTTTACCAACGCAGATTGATATTTGCGTTAACGTGTGTAAGGTTACCTATTCAATAAAATAATTAATTTTATTGATAGGTTGGTTCGTATAAATAACAAATCTACCTATATATGAAGGAACATAAACAAAGCGGGGGGAATTGCACTTCGGAGAAAATTGCTAACTAGTAGCCGATGCGAAGCGCAAGCGAATATGATTCTTAGGTCAATCACAGAAAGTCGATATTATCGAGTGAATTTTACCTAAGCACAATACGATAACCGCTTGTTTTGTTTAAGTATTTAATTTTGTGTGTGAGAAGTCGTAATACTTATCCGAAAAAACGTAAAAACACTAGCCCGGACGGAATATGAATTAATACAATATTCAAGGTATAAAATTATTCCGAGTTCGAACTAATGATACGCGACTAAATTGTATAGTGCATCTGCACTAACGTGTTAAGTACGGATATGATTCGAATTGTATGCGATCTGTTTAACCAACGTATTTTAGTCGGGTTATACAAAATGCGTTTTTCGTTATATTTACGAAATAAATGTATTTCTACACGGGGGTTACTAATGAATTCAAATAACCAATGTAATACCTATTATTCAAATATTCGTCTGCATTCGAGACCCGAATAAAGTTTTACTTTTAAAACAAAAAGGTCACTTTAAGTTTTAATGGCGGTTTTGTTGAAACTTATGGAAAATTATCTACCTACATTAGAATAGTTGAATCATTATTGTTGAAAATTACAAATTTATTAGTTTAGACTGCTAAATAGTTATCTAAATCGTGTAGAAATAACTTGTGAGGGGGAATTAGACCGATTTGAATGAGTTTTGTGTCTTAATTCCCTGGTTTCGGCACCATAAAATGTGACAGAAAGGCGTCTCCTGCCACTTTGGGAGCAGCCGACGGTAATGGGTTTATCGAGATGGGCTGCAACGCTCAAGAATCCGCCACCAAAAGATGAAAGCTTACCTTAGGGCAGCGTCCGCCTCTTCTTGACCTGGGGTACTGCAAAAGCAGGTGTCCACGACGCGTCCTGTTCGAGTCGCGTGGTTCACTTTAAAATAGTTTATTTCCTAGGCCTAGGCTAGGATTACTCAATCACACACACACACAAAATATCGAGTATGTTCCTTCTTGTAATTAATTGTTAACGATAGCACGGTCACCGTGCGCCGGCGATTTCTTCTCTTCTTCTACTCTTCGCGCCGATGCAGATGGCGCGGAGGTCGCGGCCAATAAAGGCTCGCGATTGGACTAGACGTATGAGCGCAGTATTCACGCTCTGCCATTGGTCAAGCTTAAACTCCGGAAGCGGAAAACTTAAACGTCGGCTAGCCCATTCGATGTTTGGTGCATTGGCAGTAGTTTGTTTAGGAATGGCGCGATACTATTAAATTATAAATATGAATTTAATGGTTACGAAACACATGTTAAGAGAATAATACAGGTACTAGACATTATTGTTATATGAAGATGTTATTATGTTATTTTTATTGCTTTTTTCACTCCTATTTCCTTTAAACTAGTGTTCGCCTTTTATGTGGTCGTGGTCGGTTTTTAGTTTTTTTGCGCTGCTCCTCCGTATAAATGGTAACTGTACCAAATTGCAAGCTTTCTTAAAAACTATGTAATGTAGATAACCATAAAGTTTCTCAAATTTGACTTGAATTTCATTCAATACGACTACAATTATGAATATGTATAAACGAATTAATCTTCAACGAATTACTTTTTTGTCTATACGAAATCCCGATAAAATGCCGGAGTGTACTAAGTACACATGTTATGCTCGCTCTTTTTCTGGCCCCAAACTATCATTATGTCACGTACAGTATGCGGCACGGATTTACGTCTCGTTCTCGCGCCACGTGACATGAAGTCCGTCGATACTAATTAGATAAGGTTTTAGTTCCGCCGGTTTTATGGCCCGAGAATGATACACGTAATAAGTTATGACCCTTAGATTTAGGGCTGGCAATTTTCTTGTTAATCTTGTTGTCTAGTACCCATAACACAAGCTCTGCTTAGCTTGGGAGTAGATGGCGTTGTGTGTTAGATGTCCAAAATATTTATTTAATCTAACTTGATCTGATTAAGTAGAAGTTTTTATTAGATTTCCTAGTAAAATAATCATGATATGAATAGTTTTGGACTTTTAGATTATATTTCTAGTAGTTAGCCTATAAAAAGAAAATAATAACGTTGTTCAAGTATATGATGGTACCTTATTTAAATAGATTTAAACATTGTTAAAGAAATTAATTAATTAAATAATTGATGAATAATAATTGATGAATAATAATTTAAATAATAATAATTTCTATGATGATAAAAACAAAAAAGATTGAAAACAGTTACTCTACGTACGAATTTTTATATAATTAATATAGACTAGGTAATCCGGGCTATTATAATAAATCTATTGACACCTCATTCATTAAAATTGGTTATGTAGTTTATATGCTACGGTGGAAAATACAAAAATACATAGATCGCAGAACTATTACCCATCCGTTTGGCTTCGCGGACATATTGCTACTCAGAATTAATTTGGGTCCCACCCCAAAGAGGGAAAAAAAGATGACACATATACTCGTACTAATAACATGGGGTACCATCTTTGTAATATACACAGAATATAACGCAGAGATGGACTCGGGCATCTTCTATATTATTTAGACAAAGAAAGATAAAGTTATTACTTTCAAAGGTAAGTGATTTTTATATAAAAACTATCAGGGCATGCTAAAAAACCAATATCAACAAAAATAAACTAAAAGTTCACTATAACCAGAAACTAATAAGGTTTATTACTATGCTTTATAAAGTTACTAGGAAATCACAAAACAATAACTTCAATATGTCATACATCTTGAAGCATATATAATTACATCAAACTTTAATATAGTAAGCGTTAGGTGGCATAAGTTGCGACTATAGCAAAGAGCCAAGTTTCATAATCGTATACGAATCTGTCACGTGCACACCAAGTTAATAACAGCCAAGTGACGCCTCTGGCGGGGTCTACTCTGTTGTAATTGTAGAACAAACGAGTTCGGGCCGAACAGAGGGTAGTTTGATCATCGTGTTGGATTGCTGATTGTGATTTGATTTTGAGATGCCGAGGTAGAGTACATACGTGGCGTAAATCTTGTTGAGACAAGCTAAATTTGGATGATACGAACAATCTAGCAGTGAGAATGCTAAGTGATTTAATTGACTTTGTATTTAACTTGGTCATATTCTACTTATTTTGGTAATGTGTAGATTATTATGGTCAAAATCTATGATTGAAATGTATATATAACTAGCTGATCCAGCAAACGTGGCTTTGCAATAAAAAAATTGGGCTATAAAAAAATAGATGTTGGTCGATTCTCAGACCTACCCGATATGCACACCAAATTTCATAAAAATCGGTCCAGCCGTTTCATAGGAGTATGGTAACTAACATTGTGACACGAGAATTTTATATTTAAGATTAATATTGTATTTCTAGCAAAATCCTACTTTACACCTTTCTTGAAAAATGCTTTTTTTTGTTATTATGTGGATAGTTTTCGCACAGTATGATAAGTTTCATGAATCGAAGAATAACAATAAATTTTGTATTATTCTTGCCCGAAAATAAGCTATTACCGACGTTATTGAGGCATGACTATATGTTTAGTGATCGTATACACAAACATTTCACTGTTTAAATTCAGTGATAGTTCAAAATATTGTATTCTATAGGTACATTCGGTTTACATTATTTATCCAACAGTTTACATGGTTCTGCAGAAATGGTAATCATGTTTAATTACTGTTAGAACCTTAAACTAAATTACATGCCTTAAATATTTGCTAGAAATATGAAAGAAAGAAAGAAAATTGTTTATTCTGACATACACAGGACAGTAGGTACATGGTTTTATACAGACAGTAAGAGGACAAGCAATTGCCCTGTGCAATGCCCGAAAAGGCGCCTATCTCAGCATACTGCTGTAGTCAGAGTGAGTGACTACAGCGCTGGTATTACGATAGGGCCCGTGCCCGGTGTCGTCGGTCCGTCCGTGTCCGGCGGTAAATATTTGGGTGTGTGTGTGTCGTGTTATACAGAATAAAATACATATACAAAATATAAAATACATACATACATAAAATATAGTCTAAGGACTGTATTTAGTCTATCAAAAAACTATTGGGCCAACTAATAATGACTTTCCATTAGTTTATTTTCAAATAAAATTAAAACAAAACTGAAAAGAAGAGGACCTGCCAGAAAAGTCCTTGTAATGTCTTGCATACCGCATTTTGCCACCGCAGTCCTCAAACGACCCGGGCTGACTCTTGAACGACTAGTTTTCTCAAGGGTCTGCCTCTTAGCATTGGATGCTGAACAATCTGGAATAACAACCTCTGGGTTATTCGAGAGAGTTATGTAGTACAATTTTGAATTATGAATGTTTTGTCATTATTTTATAGGGATAAGAAGAATTTTTGCCTTCAGTTCATTTCATTGGAGATCAAAATACGACGCAATACAAATTCGTCACGACACGTATAACTTCCCAAAGGGGTAAAAAAAGTTGGAGTCCCACTTATATTATATGAGGCAAGTTTATTGCTATTAAATGAGCCTTTAAGAGACACTAATCGAAAAGAATTTAGGTAAAAGCAAAAGTTACCTAATTGTACAAAAAAAAACATATTTTATTCATTAAATAGTTAAACTAGGGAACGTAAATATGCGCCTGTCACCACAGCGACGGCATTTACAAGCGACTCATGTCACCCTGATTGTGGCCGCGGATGGACGGGAGGGGTTTTCATCGCGGATGCACCATCCGCTTCAGTAGCCAGCGGCGAGGAGACGATTTCCGCATGTGCCGTACGTCGCGTAAATAGAGAAGTTTACTAGCAGACGGTACCCGCGTCAGTGCGGGTAGGCGCTGGGAGCGGTCCTGATATCATAATAACGGCAGTTACTGGGTCCCGCCTATCTGGCGCAGAGTGGCACACCGTGTGGTTTTAGTCGGTCCGATTTTGATACACCACCCTGCTCGATGAGGTGACGGCCCGGGGAGATTTCCTCCCGTAAAAAAAAAGAGGGTAAATGAGGGTAAATAGGACAGAGTCAGGATCGAAGGACCTGCAATTCGAACTGTAAATATAGTAATAACTACACACATCTAACACACAGCAGTCTGATTGCAAGCTACAGAGCCAGTGCTATGGTAACCAAACTACAAAAATATACGATAAATATACTTATATACCTTTAATTATCAAAATGATCATGCTTATAAAACAATAATTTGTCCTTACATAGTTAATTCTACGTATGTGTAATTATACAGAAAAATATTTTTATATGACATTATAAGTTATAAAATATCGTTCAATTTTTAAAATCCATAGATATAAATTACAAGAATTTATAAGGACGTGAAATTTTCTAACTCAATTTGAAACTTTTACTCGAATGTTTTTCATCAATTTAACTTCCAATCGATTACTTCTAACTTATTGATGAGTTTATCAAGTCAACAGTTATAATATCTCCTTTGGCGAAATTTCAAACAAAATATTTTCGATACAAATAATACATCATGTGGTCGATTAAATATATCTAAAAATGTATTATTGGTTCTAACGTCAGCCTCCAATATAAAGGTAGAAATACTAGGACAGCAGAAGTTTGCAGAAGATTTACGATATTCATCTCCACATAAAGGTCTTGTGTCTTGTGATTACCCTAATATATCACCCTAATATGGAACAATGTATGAAAGGGAATAGTTTTGATCAAAAAAAATATTGAAAATGGTCACACTCTGTCCATCAGATTCAGATACTGACTGGTATATTTAACAGTAAACGTGTACATTCAAAACTGACACTTATTATAGAGTCAGCCCTTTGATCGTTCAAATCACTGGGGACTTTGATAACAACAAATCGAACTATAGAGGTACTACCGCTGTCCGATCGATATCAGTAGCCGGATCAACCGTGTTGATTGGCTTGCTACTACTGCCGGTCACAACTAGTGTAAACCGGTTGTACGCTCACTGTTAATCGTGTTTGGTTTGATTATAGTTTCGGATAAAAAATGTTCGGTACGAATTTGTGAACTGTGAGTATTAAACAATGACAGATATATCATCTATACTAATATTATAAACGCGAAAGTTTGTAAGTATGGATGGATGGATGGATGTTTGTTACTCTTTCACGCAAAAACTACTGAACGGATTTGGATGAAACTTTACAGTAATGTAGTTTATACATCAGAATAACACATAGGCTACTATTTGCCGCGATAACCGACATATACGCGGGTGGAGCCGCGGGCAACAACTAGTCTAGTATAAATTAATTAAATGTTCCTTTGTAACAGGAAGCAGCAAATTTTAACAGAAATTAACAGCCTTTAGCAGTCCACTGCTGGTCACAGGTTTCTCTTAAGAAAGGAGGTTTTTAGCCTACGATACCACGCTGGCCAGACGGTTTGATATAGAATTTGTTTCAAATTTTAAACTCTATGATTACCAGACTAAGATTGTGTTAGTGGTGAGGTGTACAACTTCATAACATATATATATTTTTTATGTACTTAGTAATGTAAACCGATGTTTCTTGGCAGTCTAGATAACATAGAACAAGCTTCAACGTTTGCAAATGATACCACCCCATCCCTTGTCAGATGATCATATAGTCTTGCATTGACGTCTAAGCGTAGTCTTCTTTATTGTGCTGTTACATATGAAACCACTAGTGGTTGCCCGCGGCTCCGCCCGCGTATATGTCGGTTATCGCGGCAAATAGTAGCCTATGTGTTATTCTGATGTATAAGCTACTATATGATGTATAAGCTAATATATTTCTGTTAAGTTTCATCCAAATCCGTTCAGTAGTTTTTGCGTGAAAGAGTAACAAACATCCATCCATCCATTCATCGATGGATCCATCCATCCATACTTGCAAACTTTCGCGTTCATAATATTAGTATAGACTAGTGGTTGCCCACGGTTCCGCCCGCGTATATGTCGGTTATCGCGTCATTAGTATAGATATAGAAGATATCTGAACGTTTGTTCAAATTAGCGTGGAACAAATGACAGCAGATTTATTTCTCAGCCGGTACGCTATGATAGAGATTCCTTTAAGCAATGAGTTGTGATATGAAACTATAGCTAACGAACAACCTTCCGTATACAGTCTTGGAGCTAGATACAGGTACACAATTCCCATTCGAGCCATAGTTACTTATATTCCTCAACCCATTCTTAAAAGCAATCCTTTTCCTACCATTGTATTCCTTTTTATTCGACTTTCCCTTTATTATACATCCAAATTTTACGTATAATATTCAAAAAGTCTGGCTGTCGGTAATTAGCTTATATGTTAATAGGTAATACGCACTAAAATATATGTTAACAAAATATATGAACATAATGAACATAAGCGATATTAATAAAAGATTTTAAAGGTAGTAGAGCCACGCTGATTTCAGCACGAACGGGCCGGCTCGACCGGTGCGGTACTACCCTCGCACAGGAAATCAAAGTAAAATGACAGCGTTCGTGCTAGTTCATACAACAAGTTCCATACTTGTTGACTAGACTAAAAGATGCAGCAGCATCACTAGGCCGCCATACTGTGGGTCGCCATACTGCATTGTCTGCATTCGCAATGAGTATGGTGACCACCACACACTCTTGGATTCTGCTTAATTATGCTTTCCAACAGGCAGAGTAGAGTCTTAATTACCGCCGAGTGATAAAACAGAAGAATATTTATATAATCTAGTGGTCGCCTAGTACTCGGAATTCAACCATAGTATTTATTAGCTTTCTGCACTCTTCCTAAATATAAACCTTAACTGTGCCAATTTTCATACCCCTCCGTTCGTATAATATTCGTAAAAATGGGTACAACGATTTTGCTTCACGTATTCATATATATAGTATATATATGTAGAAGTGCATAATGTTTATAATCAACATTTCAAATAACTACAGGCATTACAGATCTTAATTTGCCACTTACCTATAGTTTATAATCTACTTTAGAAACTCTACTGATCGCATATATGCTTCTTGATTTATTGCAAACTCATAACCGATCTTTGTATTTATAGCTTATGAGAAAATGAACTGAGCACTTAGCAACGTGGTTCGCATTGAAACGCTTTTCAATCCCCAAGATGTTTCTAATGTAACTCTCTTCATACGTTATGATAGGGTCGGGTTTGATTGAGAAACATTAGCGTTAGCGATAATTTTTTTAAAGACTATTGCAATGCTATCAAATACGGTTTAATTCAATTCAACCAACTTGCTCGAAACGATATTTTGCTTTGTAGACGAAAGTCTAAAAGCAATTTAGATTTTTTTATCATTTTTTATCACTAACCTTGATTATCAGCTGATAAGAAGCTAGTTAGAGAGTAACAGAGAAATAAAAAGAAAAAATAATATAACAGGGTGAGTTTTCAACCAGATTAGCTCAGATCTGATATTACGCTACCACATCTGAAAACAGAATGTTTGCCGATCAGCCTGTTTCTTAATGATGATATATTAAAATTGACCATTCAAGCAAATACTTAATCATAACTATATAATTATAATATCGAATGCAAGGGAAATTCACTTCAATATAAATATGGTTCTGCTTACCGCTCATATATAGACCATATCCTATTTTCTCCTTAGCATGGTTCACCTCGGGGCCTATCAACGCGTATTGAAGTTGTTCACTAATTGAGAATTTCTCTGTGATTGCACTTTTCGAGTTATACACACATCAAAAGTGTCTAGGGATCAACATATGTGTCTAGGGATCAACATATATTTTTGCAATAACTTTTCTCCTGATTGATATTAATTAAAATTTTCTTTAAGGATTCATCAAATAAAGTGTTTTCGTTTGTCACAGTAACGATAAACCAAGTCACCTTTGCATTAATAAAGAAATTTGCCATTTTCCTAATAAAGGGATTTTGACATTTGAACCACTAACATTAAAGTTCGAAAAAAAGACTGAAATAACAGTTTTCTTTAAAATTTTATTAGGTAACTTAAACAATTAATAATCCGTGTTTCTACCGCGAACACTAACAACACAAGAACATCGGTTTGGCATACTCAAAATGAGTTCATCCAAACACGCTGTGGAATGGCCGCCCATGTTCGTTGCAACGACAAAAAAAGGTCTTCTTGCGACTGGATACCCTCCATATTCGGCAGAGCTCTTCTCTGTAGCATATCCCATGCATGCTCAATCGGGTTCAAGTCTGGCGACTGAGCAGGCCAGGGCCAAAGCCACATCTCAATCTCAAGAAATCCGCATAAAAATGCTTGATCCCTAGACACTTTTGATGTGTGTATATTAAGTGCTCTTATTTAAAAGTTTGTTTTATGCTCATAAATTTGTTTATTACAATTTATTTTTTTCCGGTTTATGCTCTATTACAACCAAGAGAATATGTGGCTTTTAACCGACTTCACAAAAGGAGGTGGTTATCTATTCGACTGTTTTTTTTTATGTATTGTTACCTCATAACTTTCGACTACGAACGATTTTGATGATTATTTTTTTATTTGAAAGCTGGTGCTTCCCGTGTGGTCCCATTTCAATTTGGTCTTATTCTTGAAGTCGGTTTTTTTGTTAAAATTTGTGATTATAAGTATTTTTTTTGTATTTTTAGAGGACTACGTACATAATTGGAAAACTTAATAGTAGCTTTCGTTCTATTGTTTTGCTCTAGAATACACATTAAATTATCATTGATTGAAGCATTCAGATTATTGAAAATATTTATCGTCGACATATTATACAAAGTGGATATTAAACCATCACTTCTGACATTATGTTGAACTAAAATGAATATTTTCGATTATTTTATCCTAATATTCACCAAATAGTAACAGTTATATTAATACTGTATGTATAAATGAAATAGTTACTTTGTGGTAAGTATCAGATGTTACCTTCCTTTTCCATTATTTAGTGTATAAATGTTGTATTTATGTATACGTAAATCTGTATATGTATATCTACTTATATATGTATAGGTGTATGTATAACGTTGGATATGATGTGATTATTGTAAATTTCTTATGTATATAACCTCTGCACACCTGCTTTATAAGATTTCTCCACCACCCGAAGGTCGACTGGAAGAGAATGCCCTGGGCATTAAGTCCGCCGATGTACATGCTTAGTGCATAAAAGTTAATAAATAAATGTTGATGTCAATATTTTATCTTAATACTTATCATTGTCATCATCAGCCTATGGATAAAATGAATTAGAAAGTAATGTACAGTTCAATGACATTAACCTCTTCTAATGAACGCCACTATGGTCGGCTTAAGGTACTTGCATCCATTTCCTTGCAGCCAACTTGCGCAAATCGTCACTCCACCTAAAAACAAAACAGAAAATAATTCTGAACATTTATAACCCAAATTTCAATACAAACAAGAAATAATCGTACCAAACTAGGTATTTAAACAAAATATAGAAGCTATGATAAGTACTATCAATGAAAATCGTAGATGATTAAATTCAGTGTACCTCTGAATGTCAGTAAATTATTTCTAAATTTATTCCATGTTTTTAAATTCCGTGTTTTAATTGAATAATACTTATCTAAGTAATACAGTAGGTAATAAAGAATCCTCTTGACCATTCTAACCCATATTACGTCTCAAAATTGGATAATACATTAGACACCTAAATAATAGAAATACTATAGCCACACAAGGATTCATGTCATCCTGACGAAGGGACGGCCGGAGAAGGGACCGGTATCAAATCGCGATAAACACATTCGGTGTCCGTTTATTGAGCGACGGTGAGGGTCACGGGTTCGATTCTCGTTTCAATTTGTTGGACCGCTTTATGTTGGAGACTTGAGGGTTCTATCGATTCGATTGACACAATTAAATTAGTTTTCCGTGGCAGATTTTTAGGGAATCTTGGAGTTTATGAGAAAAATAAAAGCAGAATTGCAACGTCTGCAGATCTCCCTTAATAGGAGTACGAGTATAATACACTACTACTAAGAGACGAAGTTATGCTTTTCAATTATATATATTATTCACTTCAATTATTTGTAAAAGAGAGGTATGTAATGGAAGAAGGGGCATGCAAGTCAAGAATTGACATTGCTAATGAATTCATTTGTACGGTTTGATCATGTCAGAAGTGACTTTTTCCACACATTGACAGATACTACTTTACATTATGGTTGTTTAATTCGACTTTTTGCGTTGGAGCCTGTTTAATAAACATGCTTATGATAATCTAGAAGCCAACGTGTCTCCTAAATATATTATGAGTCCTCTTATGTCATGATCTCTTTCTGCCCTTTGCTCTATTTCAAATGTGGTGAGGCACGCTTCCTAGGGCTTTCTAAATATTATACTGCTACAGTTATTATAAAACATTTTTTTTGAATGAACTACTCAAATAACCTATTTTGTACGCACAATATGTTACGTCGAATTACTCTCGCTTCGCAAATAAACTAATATTTCTTCTCTTGTTCAAAATTCACCACTTAGCATGACAAATTTTCAGCGTCAGTAATTTCACTTTGTTCGTAACCGAATTCCGTATTTAATTTGTAAACAGAACGACTATAATGAACGAATAACCAGAATTAAATGAAGTCGAAGTCTAGCATTAAAGCTGTAATCAGCTCGCAAAGATACAACTCCACTGCAAACAAAGAAGCCAACGCTAAGCTGGATACACGCTGGTTAATCCACTTCAGTTGTAAGTTGTAATGCACTCTACCACGTCGAAAAGTTGAGCTACTCCTTGATATTAAACCCGTTTAGTGTAGTATATACCGGTTTATTCCAGTTTATACTGGCTTTATTTTATTAGCTTAGCGAATTCGGTGCTTTAATTAGATATGAAGGTGGTTAGAGGTGAGAAACGTTGTGTGATACTGGATCTGTCGGATTTGTTTTATAGCTTTGCCAGATTATTTTGGAGGTAAACGTTTATGTAAACTGTGCTTTTGGAACGTATGTATACCAATATGATGTATACATATGTGAAATGTAATAAATACAATGTAGACACTGTGTTTATTACATTTATATACTAAGTGTATAAAACGTAAATAAATGTATTGGTATGCAAACATTTTTAAATTAAATCTAATAAAGAAGAAATGGATGCGGTAGTCTGCGGAATACTTTCGAAGAGGTTTCTAAACTTACATGAGCGGTCACTACACAGTTTGTGTTTTATTTTGTTACTAATCTCTATATATATAGGAATGAATCGCCGAAATGTATGTACGTGCATATATTTTTAAGTTGTGATATTTTTTTTTTTAAATAAGTTGAGCCCACTACTTCGTACACGTGACATTTGGATTTTCAAATTACTTTTATTTTTTCCACCGTATAAATCTTTCCTGGACTACGACAAACATTTTAAATCCAAAATCAGCTAAATCGGCCCAGCTGTTCTCGAGTTTTAGCGAGACAAATGCACAGCAATTGATTTTTATATTTTAAATACAATGGTCATGACTATTCATGACATGTTTTGTTCTAAGTGTATTATTTCAGTTAATTTTTGATCTTTTAAATTGTAATTGAAAATATTGAAAAGTCGACAAGAGTAAGCCACTTGCAAATTACAACTTTTGGCATAAAGGTTTTACAGAATTCCAATTGGAATATTTTTTATCTTCGCAAGGAAGGAGACAGGTGAACAGTTTCACATGGGAGGAAACCTTTTAATATGATTTAAAAGTTTTAACAAAAGGTTTTGGGTATACTTAAAGCTGCGAGAGCTTTGAATATTTTCACTAAATAGGGGTAGGGGTTTTAGTTCGGTTTTTTTTTTCAAGTTTACAAATTCAAATTCAAAATCATTTATTCCACTAAGATACTAAGTGACATCTATGAACGTCAAATTGAAGCTATAGTTAAAAATCATAGATCAACACAAACAGACGCCACAGCATGTGCTATATTATTGTCGAGCACATTTCAAGCGAATCATTGTTTACATTAATAGTAAAACTACTTTTTATAATGCAATGTGAATTTGTACATCTGAATGTCTGTAAAGTATATACATGTGTACACAATTTAACGAGCTTGTTTTTCTTGTTGCAGGTACATAAAATACTTTTGCTCACAGCGGTCTTCGATTTTTATCGCCTAACAGATTAGGGTAAAGTTTTATTAGAGCTATTAATGTTCTCATAAAATTTATTGATGTGAATTAGGTCATACCACTACCTATAGCCAAATAAATTGCTTATCGGCAGGTAGAATAACACTGTATATAAATAACTTCGTCAGTTTCATTTTATCTTACCTATATA
Organism: Diaphora mendica; assembly: GCA_949125395.1. Lineage (NCBI taxonomy): Eukaryota > Metazoa > Arthropoda > Insecta > Lepidoptera > Erebidae > Diaphora > Diaphora mendica. The sequence goes on from OX421319.1 coordinate 23,534,261, forward strand.
TAAAATTCTCATGTCACAATGTTAGTTACCATATTCCTCTGAAACGGCTAAACCGATTTTTATGAAATTTGGTGTGCATATCGGCTACCCGATATGCACACCAAATTTCATCGTCTGAGAATCGATCAACATCTATTTTTATACCCCAATTTTTTTATGGCAAAGCAACGTTTGCTGGATCAGCTAGTTTAATATAAAATATTAATTTCACCAAGCAGAATTTACTTTTTTTATTGAAAATTTATTATAATTATAACGAATAGCTTGAAATTCCAACTATTAAGTACATGCATATATTTTTATTATTCGAAGTGGGATGATGTCTGATCACATATATTAGTAAGTGGTCAAGTAATTCTTTCTAATCAAGGAGTTTGTAGATACAGATTGTCGAAGTTTCAAAAAAAAAAAGATCAAAAATCATCGTTGGTAACCAGGTTTCAAGAAAATAGTAGTTTCTGTTCTGGAAATTCATTTCCAATCATTATTTTGTGGCCGAAGTAGAATTGTCGTATATGTCACATATTTCTATGAAATATATTCTGTATGGGTGTGTGACAATGCTGGCATCCAATCAACCACAATCGTAAATTCTAGGTCAGAGAAATTCCCTCACTCGTTCCCTTTATGTGAGTTTGCAATTCGCAAAGTAATCACGCAATGGACAGGTAGCAGCGTTCGTTTGTATACTTTTAACTTGCTGTAGTGCACTTTAAATCTAGTGGAAGGATTTTAGCTTAAAGGCATTTTTTTGTTCACATCCCTTTTAAATGGCGCTGTTCATTTTTAGGGTTCCGTGCCAAAGGCAAAAAACGGAACCCTTATAGATTCGTCATGTCTGTCTGTCCGTCTGTCTGTCTGTCTGTCCGTCCGTATGTCACAGCCATTTTTTTCCGAAACTAAATGAATTATACAGTTGAAACTTGGTAAGTAGATGTATTCTGTAAACCGCATTAAGGTTTTCACACAAAAATAAAAAATAAACACAAAATTTTGGGGGTCCCCATACTTAGAACTGGAACTGAAAAAAAAATCATCAAACTCATACGTATGGGATATCTATAGATAGGTCTTCAAAAAAGGTATTGAGGTTTCTAATATCATTTTTTTCTAAACTCAATAGTTTGCGCGAGAGACACGTCCAAAGCGGTAAAATGTGTGTCCCCCCCCTGTAATATCTAAACTAAGGGAATGATAAAACTAAAAAAATATATGATGTACATTACTATGCAAACTTCCACCAAAAATTGGTTTGAACGAAATCTAGCAAGTAGTTTTTTTTAATACGTCATAAATCGTAAACCGAAAAATATCAATCAAAGTTACAAGGAACTACAAGAACTTTTATATAATGTTACTTGCTGCTACAGAACCCTTCATGGGCGAGTCCGACTCGCACTTGGCCGCTTTTTTCTATTCATTCCTTGGCTAATATATACTATGTCGACCACACTAACATCTAGGCAAAATAATTCAGGAGGATTCAAGCTTTGCAAATTAACAAAGGTAAAAATATTTGTTTTGTATTAGTTTATATTTTTAACCGACTTCAAAAAAAGGAGGAGGTTCTCAATTCGACTGTATTTTTTTTTTTATGTTTGTTACCTCATAACTTTCGACTGGGTTAACCGATTTTGATGATTCTTTTTTTTATTTGAAAGCTGGTGCTTCCCATGTGGTCCCATTTTAGTTTAGTTTTCCCGTTTTAGTTCTGACATGTCATCCATGAGAAAATCATATAAATCTTCAATTTGCATTATGTATGTGCCCGACAAATTGACGAATAACTCAATTCAATTTGGTCTTTCTTGAAGTAGGTTTTTTTAGTTAAAATTTTGTATTATTGTTACTTCTTTTTCTTCAAGTACCATCTCCATCACGGAGGTCGGCGACCACATCACCACATCATCTGTACGTCTCCCTGTCTTCAGTCATGCGAATTAGTGCATCTGTGCTTTCCACATCCAACCAGTCTCTTATATTTTTAGTCCGCGATGTTCGCCTTCTACCTCTACTGCACTTCCCTTAAATTTTCCCTTCAATTATTAGTTTTATGAAGTCGTATTTATCATTTCTATATATATTCCCAAAATCATCCGCTTTTCTTTTCTTGATTGTTAAAAAGGGTGCATAAAGTAGGTCTCCTAATGGTAATTTTACTTCCCATGGGTACCTTCAACGCGACAGTAAATAAAATTAGTTTGGTTGAAGTAATAAAAAAACAAAATGCTGTTCTAGGTAAGGTCATGACTTGAAATAGACTAAACTAGTTGTATTGGCTATCTTAATTTAAAATACCAGTAATACTCCGATAAATACTTAAAAAAATCTTTAATTAATCCTTCTAATGAACACAAGTATCACGATAGAAGATATTCTCCTTTAAAACACACACTATGTGTTAATTAATATTAAAGCAACATCTGTGCTACTTTAATCCGGAATTCCGTTGAGCGTATACACACATCTGATCTCAATTAATCGTATCCGAAATATTCGATGCCTGTGTGACCGCCGTATGTCCGCGATGTAACCGCATTCCGTATCTCAGTGTGTCACTGGCTATGATTAACTAAATGCTTGAGCTCATTCTAGAATATTTTAGATTGACATTTCGTATTATAATTTATATGTATACTATGTTGATAGATGAGAGATAGGTTTGAAACGTACTTTGTCTGATTGTGTAAAGAGACTTCGCCCATCTTGGACTTTTATCCGTTCTTTTTTTTTTTTTTTTATGTATGGCCAGCCAAAATGACTCTACTCTGCCTGATGGAAAGCATAAGCAGAATCCAAGAGTGGTGGCCACCATACTCATTGCGAATGCGGACAATGCAGCATGGCGACCCACACCATGACGGCCTAGTGATGCTGCTGCATCTTTTAGTCTAGTCAACAAGTATGCTACTTGTTGACTAGACTATTTGGGCCTCCGGTCTCGCACTCACCAACGAAACACGACAGCACGCTGTCATTTTACGTTGATTTTCTGTGCGAGGGTAGTACCGCCCCGGTCGAGCCGGCCCGTTCGTGCTGAAATCAGCGTGGCTCTACTACCTATAGTCTTTTCGAGTCTCTCTCTTAATCGAGACCTTAAAGTTGCCAAATGGACCGGAATGGAATGGTGACCGTTAAAGCACTATTTACCAGTGGTTTAACGGTCACCACGCCGTTTCCTACTTCGCCAAGTGTCGTGGGTTCGAATCCCACGTAGGACAACACTTTGTGTGATCCACAAATTGTTGTTGTGAGTCTGGGTGTTATTTGTGTCCGTTTCATGTATGTTTGTAAAGTCCCCCGCGACACAGGATTTATTCCTAGTGCGGGAGTTGTCTTTTTTAAATAACAAAAAAAATAAAAAAATAGCCAAGTGCAAAATTTAAGGTTTTTACTGCGACATTTTTAGCGTATTATAAAAAGGAATAAACAACTAAATGAATATGTTCTTTAAGTCGTATGTTATTAGTTAGTCGAGAAAACCCTGAACGTTTGAACTTACGATATCATGTAGTATTGAATCTCATGTCTTTTTTTACTTCTTTTGCCTGATTTTTGGAAACATTAAGGACCTGCAAAAATAAGCATTTTTTTTTATTTCAATTTTAACTTGATACTTCCAGTTGCTCCTGAAAAAACGAAACCTAATACAATAACCAATGATAAACTGAATTCAAAATAAGGTAACGTTGTAAGGAATAGAACCCATATCATAAAACTTAGTATTTAATAAAATGTTATGTTATTACATATGATACTAGCTGAACCCCGCGGTGTTACTCACGTTTGTTGTTGCAACCGCGGGTACTGACGCGAAGCGAAGCTGGTCCAAAAAAGTAGCATAAAGTTACTCCTTATACCATCAGCTATCAGCTAGTGAAAGTCCCGTCGATATCGGTTCAGCCGTTCCAGAGATAAGCCGGAACAGACATACAGAGAGACAGACAAAAATGGAAAACATAAAATTTTGGTATATGTACAGTGCATAGATACATATGCATTTAGTAAAACCGGTTCTGTTAATGTTACAAACAGACACTCCCATTTTATTTATTTGTATAGATATATATCTTACAAGTAAAATGGACCATCATCCAACATTACACACTTCATCACTAGTCTAATATTATTTTACACAACTCCAAAGCAAGCTTCTGCGACTAAAGAAACGTGTAAAACTAAAATATACCAACGGACCTCCTCGAAACTGTAGTTATTTTAGCAAAGTTAACATCCCCCGAGATATCTACGTCTTTTTTTATTTTATCAACTTAAAACTTCTTTCCACTAGAAGTAGCTTCTAAAACAACACTTGTTTATGCCCTGAAACAAAGTTTTGTATCCAAAAAATGCTGACAAGTTGAAATACAACTTTTTTGTATTCGTTAGGCATAAACTTGCCTCTTAAATATTTTGAACAAGTTATACAAGTTTCGACCAAGTTGAGTTAGTGTGGCTCAATATAAAGTTTGGATTTTGCTTGTCAAATTCTGCCTTTCGCTGTTCAGGTAGCGTTAGGAGAGATTGATGACTATCATTAGAGACTAGCTGATCCGGTGAACTACGTACCGCCATATTTACATTTCTGTCTCGGCTTCCCACAGGCAGTGTACAGTCGCGGACAAAAAAAGACTTTTTCCGTTATCTTTTATTTTTTTTCTTTCTAGCAAAAAAGAATGAAAGAAATCGGACAACTAAGTACATATTTTGACTTTCATCCCCTCTCTCCAAGAAACCGTGCTGAATTTCAGGATAAAAAGTAGCCCATGTCCTACCTCGTCGTATGATCAAATCAAATCAAATCAAAATCATTTATTCATCTAAGACACCAAGTGACACTTATGAACGTCAAATTGAAGCTATAGTTAAAAATCATAGATCGACACAAACAGAGGCCACAGCATGTGCTGTATTGTCGAGGTAAGTTAGGCGAAAACACCAAAATCTACTGCCTGCCTGTGTCGATCCATAACTTCCAGTTTCCAAAATGCGTAGAGCTCATGAGAAGAATACTGGCAAAGAAACTCATGGCTACTCTTTTTCAAAATCTGATTTTCAGGTACAATAGTGTTAGTATTACATGTAAGGTAAACAGTATGCAAGCTGTTGCCACCTGAAATTCCTTTTATTAAAAAGCTCCAAAATCCAACGCGCAAACAAACAAAAAACACTCAGTGATAACGTTGAAGGTTTGAGTCTATTAAACATAGAACAAAATAGAAACAAGGTGCACATCCACTTACATTCAGTTGCAAAATCTACTGTTGAAAATAATTCGTGACTGGATTAAGAGGCTAGGGTTGCAGTTGAACGAACCAGAATAATAGTATTGTCTAAAGAATCGCTGACTAGGCCGACCAGTCACCCCAAGCAGCACCCGTTCACGAGTATGACGCATGGACCAGCCATCATCTCCTTCGCCATATCAGAGGGAAGGAAACGACCCGCCCCACGACGACACCGCAAGCAATGACATTTTAGTGAGCATGACAAACCATAGTCTAGATACTGATAAAAATCACTACTAATTAAATTACCATGATAATCGCCACGCATTACTTTCAACTAACAATGGTTTGTTAATATTTAGCTTTATTAAAAGACAAAGAAGTTTGTGTGTATCTATTTAAATTCTAATGACACCTTAAGCCCATGACTGTTTGTCGTTTAGATAATCGTTGATCGTATAGTAGGCTTTCCTAATAAGGTGATTTTTTACAGTTAGCTTGAATTTATTTACAGGAAGGTCGATTACATGTATAGGAATTTTATTATAAAAACGTACACCAAGACCTTCGAACGAGTTGTGTACCTTATGTAATCGATGATAGGTACCAATGAGTTTAGATTTGTTTCTAGTATTAATATTGTGTACATCACTGTTTTTCTTATAGTCATTAATGTTGTGTCTAACAAACATAATATTAGCAAATATATACTGTGATGCAACAGTTAAAATACCTATATCTTTAAACAACTCTCGAAGAGAGACTCTAGCACCTAAATTGTACATTGAGCGGATGGCTCGTTTTTGTAGAATAAAAATCGTTTCAATATCAGCCGCTTTGCCCCAAAGTAGTATACCATAGGACATGACGCTATGAAAGTAGCTAAAATAAACTAACCTAGCTGTGTCCGTATCAGTGAGCTGACGTACCTTCCATACTGCATAAGCTGCCGAACTAAGTCTACCCGCAAGGCTATCTATCTGGGCTCCCCATTGAAGTTTACTATCTAATGTAATTCCTAAGAATACTGTTGAGTCTACAATACTTATGATTTCATTATTTATAGTTAGATTAGTGCCTAGTTGTTTTACATTTGGCATAGTAAATCTCACACACTTTGTTTTATTTGAATTCAGTAGGAGATTATTCGTTGTAAACCAATTCAATACATCATTTAGTGCCCTATTCACATCGTCAAAAACTGTTTTCTTACGATCGACTTTAAAAATAAGTGACGTATCATCAGCAAATAGAACTATATCACAGAGATCTTTTAAATAATATGGTAAGTCATTTACATATATGAGAAAAAGTAGAGGACCCAGTATGGAGCCCTGCGGAACGCCCATAGTAACAGGTAATCCAGATGACCTCGCACCATTGACATCTACATGTTGAATTCTATCTTTCAAGTAGGAAACGATTAGTTCCAAAGCAATACCATTAACACCATAATGCCTAAGTTTAAGAAAAAGCGTGTTATGTTCTACACAGTCAAAAGCTTTTGAAAGGTCGCAAAATACACCTATCGCATCTTGCGAATTCTCCCATGCACTAAATATATGTCTCAAAAGAGTTGCACCCGCATCAATTGTTGAACGACCCTTTGTAAAGCCATATTGTTCTTTGTGAAATAAATTATTTAGATTAAAATGGCTTTCTAGTTGTTGCAAAATGACTTTTTCAAAAATTTTACTAATAGCCGGTAAGATTGAGATTGGCCTAAAGTTACTTGGTTCGGTTGTACAACCCTTCTTGAATAAAGGTATTACTTTACTATACTTCATCAGGTTAGGAAAAACCCCAGAATCAACACATCGATTGAATGTTATTGCTAGAAATGGTGCTATATCAATTATAATAGTTTCTATTAATTTAACTGAAATCCCCCATAAGTCCCCTGTTTTCTTAGAGTTAAGAGACTTAAACGTTTTTATAATATCTGTGGGGTTTATGTATTCAAATTTAAATAGATTCTTACATTCATTTACATTGGCCCTTAACAACAGTTCAGACCCGGACGCACAAGAATTCAAGGTACTCGTTGTGCTAACTGGTACACTTGTGAAAAAGGTATTAAAAGATTCAGCTATGTCTAAATTGTTTGTTATAAACCTATTATTGATATTTAATTTTAAATCATTATCTCGAGGTTTACAACGTCCCGTTTCATTATTAATAATGTTCCATGTAGCTGTTATTTTATTATTTGAAGACTTAATTTTATCACTTATATACAAAGACTTCGCCACACCACAGGCTCTCCTAAAAATCCTTGAGTAATTTTTTACATATTCATGAAATTTTGGGTCAAAATTACCCTTTTTCACAGCATACAAATCATACAGCCTTTCCCTACTTTTGTATATTCCTGTTGTCGCCCAATCACAGAACGTCATTTTGGGCCGTTGCATTATTGTTTTTGTCTTAAATATACTGGTAAATTCGATTTCTATCATGTTGAATAGGTAGCCGTAAAGCTTATCCGGATCCCTTTGAGTCCAATTTAAATTGGAAACCTTATCCTTAATGTTATTACTAAAATTTAATAATCGGTTACTAGTAATGGGCCTGCATATGGTTTTGTTTACTTTATTTTCTCTCATACAAGGCAATGTAACAAATTGCCCACAGTGATCAGATGTTAAATCACTTAAAATTGACCTATTTAAATATTCCCCATTGCAAAAGATGTTATCTAAGCAAGTTGCCGAGTGAGAAGTAATTCTTGTGGGCTCAGAAAATAAGTGATTCAAGTCAAATGATTCAAATAGGCTTACTAATCGTATACTGATAGGACACTTTTCTAATAAATTAATATTAAAATCTCCACAAACTACCAAAATCTTACTACTGACACATAAACGTTTCAATACTTCTTCCATAACTATCTCAAAAATGCTAAAGTCACTCTGTGGTGGCCGATACACACTAACTACAATATGGTGTTCCAGTTCTACACAAGAAAGCTCTACAGTGCGCTCAGTAGACAAATTTACAATATCTTTCCGTTCTTTAGACTTAATACTATTACGAATAAATATTAAGGACCCTCCATGGATTGACTTCTTTCTTACATACACACTTCTAGCAGAATAAAGTTCTTTATCAAGAATTAACTGGTGAGCCTGAAGCCAGTGCTCTGTAATGCAGAGCACATCGACATTATGTTTATCAAAAAATAATTCTACTTCTAAGTCTTTCCTAGATAAACCTTGAATATTTTGATGTACTATGTTTATGGTCATTAATTTTTTCACTTTATTGATACAATTTTTATTTATTTTTAGATTTCTACTAACAATACTATTATTGAGTAAATGATTTGATATGCAAGAGATAGGCTCTTTTGTCTTAGTAATTAATTTAAAGAATTTATGTCACCATGTGTGGCCAGGCTATTGCCTGAATTAATATTAATAAAGTCATTATTAATTAGCTCAGAAGGAGCAATATGTGAAGCCAAATGTTTGGCTACAGTGTTCTTACATACTAAGGGGGCTACAGTGTTCTTACATACTAAGGGGTGCTCTATAGGAGCTGTCAGGTTAGCCAAGTTCTTGGCTGTTATACTAAAATAATATGATAGCGAAACAGCTATTTGTCTTTTATAATAATGGGGCAGATAATAACTATCTGTGTTCAAAAAAACATTATCATAGACAATCCTATTAATGTCAATTAAATGAAATTTATGATAAAATCTACCATTAATTTGGCTTGTCAAATTAAACATAGTCATGTTTAAACTAATCCTAATATTTTTTTCATGTTGAGACAACCCTTTGCTAATGGGCAGTGTAAATAGTACTATTTTATTTGCATTGAGTTCCGATAATTGTTCAAAGTATTTTATAAATGTTTTTTTATTTACACTACCTCTATTGCCACTAAAAATTATGAGACTAGTACTTTTGTCAAAAGTTGCACTAATAGCATTTTCTAGAATCCTATTATATGCTAGGTTTGGCATACAGAAGTTGCTAAATGCATATTCTTTATTTGAGTTTGCCATTAACATACCTAAACCTTTACCAATTTCATCGCTAAACATTATTACATGACTATTGGTACAGTATAATTGATGTTGAATAGTTGTTTTGCTATTCTGTAAATTAACTACACTCTTGTTATTTGCTGCTCTAGGAGCACATGTTACAGGTAAACTGTCTAAAGAACTAATAGTTTCATTGTGGTTATCCGAAAATAACAATGAATCATTCCTACAATTGCATGAATTAACTAACTTACCTATTGCCAAAACTTGTTCCCTACTTTGTTTTTGAGAAATCTCATATTTACCACTAATAGTTCTCAGTTGCTCCTCAAGTTTCTTAATTTCTGTTTGAAGAGCTCGTGTGTCATCAAAGTATTGTGAAGACATGTTATCTACTTCTATGGAGTACATATTAACCTGATCAATTAAATGCAGCCTCTGCTTATTTAATGCTACACTATCTATGAAGAACTTATGTTTATAAATAAGCTTTTTTGTTTTTGTAATAAATCTTTTAACACGAAGGTACTTTTTTAATTTATTCTTGCTACATTTGATGACTTTTTGAGAATGATTAACTCTGAAGGAGTCGTTGTCATTAGTTAGATCTATAATGAGAGCTGAATGGTTGTTAACCACCAATGGTGAATTGGGAGCGACCAGCTCCTCGTACAGACTCTGATTTGATGCAGCTACTATCCTGTCCTTGAAGTCTTCAAATGATGTTATGGTGCTGTGTGCTTCATATAGTTGGCGTTCTAAAACCCTGATGCGTTTCAGAGCTTGCTCGTACTCATCCCTGCATGTGTCGAATGAGTCAACAAGGAGCTGTAGTCTGTCCCGAGCATTGGTAATCTCAACATTTTGTGAATGCAATGAAGATAGCTGAAGTCTTAGATTATCGTTTTCATGCAAAGTATCTAGGAGTGTTTGTTCACTGTCATTCCTCTCTTTCATCAGTTGATCACACCTCTCCTTGGTAGCTTTTAGTTCTTTTAGTGTCATTTGGAGTTTGGCCTCCTCCTGACGTGCCAAAGCTTTGCGAGTTTGAATCATTTTAAAAAGGTCTGAGTTAAAAATAAAATAAGTTATAACTTTAAAACAGGAAGAATTGCAATCAACTAATGGGAGGTAGTTTTAAACAGTATAAGATTGAATTACTGTTAATATGTCTGTAAAACTGTACTTAACTGTGAATACAGTATGTTTATAAGAATGATAAGATGATAAATACCTTGAAAGAGATAACAATAAATGCACAGTGATCACTTAAAATAAATTTTTCACAATATCAGTTGCAACGCAACTGTCACTTCATAATTATCCGTAAGCTTACAATTACACTTATTAACGATGAAATTTATATTTTTCTTATAATTACTAGGATGTTTAGCGTGAAATTGGTTATTCAATGTTATATTTTAGTAATTAATAAATTATTTTTATAAAAATAATCGGAACAAATTCTAATCAGCTGTTGACGGCTCGGGGTTGCCAGCCCAAAAAAAAAAGCTATGAGCTCAAATCATGCCAAGTTCTATTTGAATTGAATCCATTCGATAGTTTCAGCATGATGCGTGGCCAAGATACAGACAGACAGACAGACGGACAGACAAAAATGAAAAACATTACAGTTTTCAAAAAAAAAAAAAATCTTTAATGCACAGAATTGGACCTGTTACATTTTTATTATAAGTAATATAGATAATAAACTGTTTAGCACATGCCTGTACTAGTGTGTGTGTATTATAATGTAAATATGTTTTATTTGGACACTTAATATGTTCTTTACACTGTCGTAACTTCAAAAAATTAATAATGTTTTGCTATAGGAAAACTGCGTTATGTCTTGTCATACTTGCGCTTTTGGTGTGCTAAGTTTTTGATATTATTTTACTTACTATACATTAAACCTGAGTGTTTGAAATAAACATTTAAGGTCAAAATGACTGCCTCGTTGGTCTCGCGGTTGGCGTGTGCGACTGCTGATCATGAGGTCTCGGGTTCGATTCCCGGGTCGGACCAAATGTTTGTATGATCTACAAATATTTGTTTCGGAGTTTGGGTGTTTTGTATGTATAATATGCATGTATTTACAAAAAAAAGTATATTTGTATCAGTTGTCTGGTACCCATAACACAAGCTCTGCTTAGCATGGGACTAGATGGCGTTGTGTGTTAGATGTCCGAAATATTTATTATTATTTATATATTAAAAAGTTTATTTACTGGCCTAGTCACAAACTTCACTAGTTCAATGGGTTATGGGAGGCATCCTTGTGGCTTTTCAGTGTGGACCAACAGACATACCATATTTTTGTACAAAGTGATTAAATGTCGTTTTTTCTGGTAACAGAAAAACTTAATGTCTTCCAGTTACGACAAACTATAAACTTAATTTAATAATGAAACTAAAATGAAGTCTATAAATTTAAAATATCATGTAAGACATCCTTCCATAACTATGTATATTCAAGTACCAGCGGATGTATACTGTAACTTAATCTACATATAAATAGCCGTTCCAGATTCCCCGACCAAAATTTTAGTGAAGCTCGATTGAAATACCAAGACGTTGAAAGGGAGATGTTTTATACGGCCACAATATTCTGCTCGTGAGAAATATTGGCAGTGTCGAAAGAATACTAGATGCTTATAAAATACCGTCACGCATCGGTTTTAACGTTAGCGGAGATACTGTAAGCGAATTTTAATAATTTAATATCAATTTAATATATTTTTTAACCCCCGATGCAAAAAGAGGGGTGTAATAAGTTTGACGTGTCTGTCTGTTTGTAGCTCGCGAACGGAGGAAGGGATTTCAATTTAGTTTTTTTTTGTATGAAAGGTGAGTTACGTGCAAGTGTTCTTAGACATGTTTCATGAAAATCGGTTGAGTCGTTTAAAAGTTATGGGGGTGAAAGTGGGGAAGAATAACCGAATGTCTGCAAAAATATCATCAAATGAAAGCGCATAACGTGTTTTTTACTTTTTAAAGGGAACTCAGGTTAGTATGTCGGGGTTTTTTTTTAATTTTGAGAATTTTATACTTGCAACAGAAAAAATACACACATCAAAAGTGTCTAGAGATCAAGCATTTTTATGCGGATTTCCTGAGATTGAGATGTGGCTTTGGCCCTGGCCTGCTCAGTCGCCAGACTTGAACCCGATTGAGCATGCATGGGATATGCTACAGAGAAGAGCTCTGCCGAATATGGAGGGTATAGTCGCAAGAAGACCTTTTTTTGTTGTTGCAACGAACATGGGCGGCCATTCCACAGCTTGATTTGGATGAACTCATTTTGAGTATGCCAAACCGATGTTCTTGTGTTAGTGTTCGCGGTAGAAACACGGATTATTAATTGTTTAAGTTACCTAATAAAATTTTAAAGAAAACTGTTATTTCAGTCTTTTTTTCGAACTTTAATGTTAGTGGTTCAAATGTCAAAAATCCTTTTATTAGGAAAATGGCAAATTTCTTTACTAATGCAAAGGTGACTTGGTTTATCGTTACTGTGACAAACGAAAACACTTTATTTGATGAATCCTTAAAGAAAATTTTAATTAATATCAATCAGGAGAAAAGTTATTGCAAAAATATATGTTGATCCCTAGACACATATGTTGATCCCTAGACACTTTTGATGTGTGTATATTATGTTCCAAATATTGATCGCTAATTAATTTACATACTAAGAGCTAATAGGTAAGATTAAAATTATAGCCGGTTAAAAAGATAAAATAAATACGCGTATGTATTTACTGCTAACATTTATAGTCTGAAATCTACTTGTTTATGTTTATAAATGTTAAAAAATATATTTCTCCGGCCGCCCAAAACACATTCTTAATGAATGGGAATAAACCTGACTCGCTGTTCTTATAATATTCTCAAATATAATAATTATCTTTTGTATATTTCTTATGTTTTCATAGCTTTTTTCTCTAAAATGTAAGTTGCAACAGTTCAACAATCCAAAAACAATCGCTGGATTGAATTGTTTTACTTCAGATTTTGATCACTTATGTCGAAAGTAATAGAGATGTGAACATTCTATAAATTTATTAAAAACTAGCTGTCCCGGTGAACTTCGTACCGCCGTATATCTGTCTCAGCTTCCCACAGGCAGTGTACAGTCGCGGACAAAAAAAGACTTTTCCCGTTATCTTTTATTTTTTTCCTTTCAAGCAAAAAAAGAATGAAAGAAATCGGACTATGTGTTATTGAATTAAAACTAAGTACATATTTTGACTTTCATCCCCTCTCTCCAGGAAACCGTGCTAAATTTCGGGATAAAAGTATCCTATATCCTACCTCGTAGTATGAACTCAAATTATGCCAAGTTTCATCTGAATACATTCAGTAGTTTCGGCGTGATGCGCGGTCAAGATACAGACAGACAGACGTACAGACAAAAATGAAAAAAAAAATACAGTTTTGGCTTCACTATCGATTATAGAGAGCCCTCCAAAATTTTTTTTCTAAATATCTTTAATGTACAGAATTGGACCTGTTACATTTTTATTATAAGTACTAGCTGTTGCCCGCGGCTCCGCCCGCGTGTATGTCGGTTATCGCGGCAAACAGTAACCTATGTGTTAATCTAATGTATCTTCTATACTTATAAAATAACATGTCCTGACTGACTAACTGACTGATTCATCATCGCCGAGCGGAAACTATTAAACTTGGGAATACAAAATTTGGTGAGTATGATCGTTTCATTAAGTAGATACCCATTAAGGAAGGAATTTTGGAATTTCTACCCCCAAGGGGGTGAAATAGGGGTTGAAAGTGTATGGAAGTCCGTCATTTTTTAAGTTAGAAACATGAAACTTTATTTTTGGGCTACTGATTAAAAATGAGTAAACACGTATTTAAGCGTTTCTGATAGATAGAGCGGATATTCTACTCCTTAAGGGTGAAATAGGGGTTGACGTTTTGTATGTAGGTTAGTCTGGAAGTCCGTCATTTTGGAAGTTAAAAACATGAAAGTTTATTTTAGGGCTATTTAAGAAATATGAAACTTTATTTTTGGATTACTTATAAAAATTAGTAGATATGTATTTCAACGTTTCCTAATATTCTACCCCTAAGGGGGTGAAATAGGGGTTTAACTTTGTTTGGCATTTTTAAATTAGAAACATGAAACTTTTCTTTTGGTTTGGGCTACTGATTAAAAATGAATAGATACGTATTTAGGCCTTTCTCGATATTCTACGCTGAAGGGATGAAATAGGCGTTGACATTTCGTAAGCGGGTTAGTCTAGAAGTCCGTCAGTTTTGAAGTTAGAAACATGAAAATTTATTTTAGGGCTATTGTTAAAAAAATAGGAGATACGTATTTAAGCGTTTCCCAATATTCTACCCGTAAGAGGGTAAAATAGGGGTTGAAAGTTTGTATGGAAGTCCGTCTTTTTTAAGTTAGAAACATGAAAAATTATCTTTGGGCTAATAGTTAAAAACGCGTAGATACTAAATGTCTCTGGATATTATATCTACCTCTTTTTTTGTGCGGAAATTCCCTCGGATATCACCAACTGGTGGTTATGTCGGACTCGAACCGACTAAAAACCGCACACCGTCTTGGGTTCTAGAAACCAGGGAACCAGAGCGCCCTCAAAAGGAAATCCCATAAATGATATTTCTACCCCTAAGGGGTGAATTAGGTGTTGAAATGTCGTAAGTAGATTAGTTTGGAAGTCAGTCATTTTTAATTTAGTAGCCTGAAACTTTGTCCTTAGGCTTTTAAGTACAAATAAATTAATACCTATATCATCATTTATGGGAATTCTATTTCTAAAGGGCTAAAAATAAGGGTCGAACGTTAGTATGAAATCCTTTTTAATGGGCTATTGATTAAAAATAAATAAATAGGTACGTTTAAAAACATGAATAAATTATTCATACATACTTACACAGTTTTAATTAAATATATTGTAAATAATCAACTTCCACGCGAGCAAAGCTGCGGGCAACAGCTAGTAAGCTATATTACTGTAAAGTTTCATCCAATTCCGTCCAGTGCTTTTTGCGTGATGAAGTAACAAACATACACCCTCACAAACATTAGCTTTTATAAATTAGTGTGATGTGATAAAATCGAATACGAAAAACAATGTTAAATTTATCACTACAGTTAAATGAAAAATTAGACATAACGAATGAAGCTTATTTTCAAAGCGTAAATAAAACTAAATTAATTAAGTATCTACAACTAATTCAACGAAAAAAATGGAAGGTATCTACAACTTACTAAAAGAAATTAAAACACCAACAAATAAGGCTAAGTAATTAAATATTTGCAACGAAAAACATCTGCTTACCTATGCCTATACCAATAACCTAACAAAATCCTATAAAAAAGTAAATTATAGGTACCTAGGTACCTATGCTATAACCTTACAAAATTCTAAAAATACCGAGAAAACCAATTAGTAACTACAAAAGACTATTTGCTAATTATTTAGGTACAACAAAAATCGCCTGCTTATACCTATGCTATAACCTGACAAAATCCTAAAAAAAAACTTCGTTTAAAAAAACTACCATAACCTATCATACCTATACCTATATACCTATCATAAAGATGTTTTGTATCATTTTCTGGTAAATTATGATGAACTATTATGTTATATGTTTACTCCTCTTTCAAGTATTTTAAACTTAAAATAAATATCATAATTATAAATGACCATTTAACGTTTATGGCATTCTAGTTTTTGGTTCAGTATCAATAAGAGCATCCTCCCAAAAAATCTAAATTTCTTTAATGTACAGAATTGATCTTAGACACTTTTCTTATGCGTTTAAAAGTAATCATATTACGTACCTATTGTAAAGTTAGTTACTTGATTCCAAAAGATGTCGCTGTTTTAAGCACAGAAACAATTTTCAAGAAAATGTAATTGCTTCAGTATCGATTAGAGAGCCCTCCCAAAAAATCATCTAAATTTCTTTAATGTACAGAACTGAACTGTTACATTTTTATTATACGTTAAAAAGAGTAATCATATTACGTACCTATTGTAAAGTTAGTTACTTGATTCCAAAAGATGTCGCTGTTATAAGCAAAGAAATTTTTCAAGAAAATTTAAAACAACCCTTTCTATGGAAAGAGAGAACATAAAACAAATACCTACCTATCAAATACTAACTATATACCACATTAATCACAATGCTTGTGCATAAAACGTTCCCACGATTATTTTGAATATTTAAGTCATGCGGGCACAACCAAACACACAGATTCGACGTCTACAGAGAGATATAGATATTATTTTTCCTATGGATAGAGAGGTTGCGATAAATCAAATACTTAATGCTACACCGAATTATACGTAATACGTTCTACGATTATTCCACGATATATTAATCAAAGTGTTATTAATTACGCATGGCTGGCAATAGGTGTCGCTACATGTTGTTTTACGTAATGATAAATTCTTTATAATTTTTTTTCCAATAGATAGAGAGATTGTGATAAATTAAATACTTTATGCTAAAATCTTCAGAGTATCTCCTTTCTAACAAAAAAAGAATTATTGCAATCGGACTACTCGTTAATGAATTACAATTAATTACACATTTTGATTTTCATCTCCCCTCCCAAGGAAACCGTCCGGAATTTCGAAATAAAAAGTATCCTATGTCCTACCTCGGAGTATGAACTCAAATCATGCCAAGTTTCATTTGAATCCATTCAGTAGTTTCGGCGTGATGCGCGGCCAAGATACAGACAGACAGACAGACAAAAATGAAATAAAAAATAGTTTTCGTTTCAGTATCGATAACAGAGTGCCCTCCAAAAAAATTTTCAAAATATCTTCAATGTACAGAATTTGACCTGTTACATTTTTATTATAAGTATAGATATAAGTATAGATATTCCTAAACATCTACTTTCACGGTCTCAATATTACACAAACATTATTATGTAACATGCGTTCACATTGAAATTGTTTCCCGTGTTTTTTCTTCACTCCTATGACCTACATAGAAAATTATTTTAACCTCATACCTACATCGTGGTTCGCCTTTAACTTTGCTGTAGACACGTCCCTTGGAGACTTACTTGAAGGGAGTTGTTTCCGTACATTCTTAACTGACTTGCCCTCGTTTGATATAAAATGGCTTTAGTTTCAGTTACACTGGAGAAAAAAATACGTGCAAAGACACAACTTCCTCAACAAGCGAATTTTCAAATGACATTTTATATTTACTTATCTATATACATATATAAAAGAGGAAGGTGACTGACCTACTGACTGACTGACATACCCAGAGATCAACGCACAGCCCAAACCGCTGAACCTGAAATCCTGAAATTTTGCATGTAGGTTCTTTATACACACATCAAAAGTGTCTAGGGATCAAGCATTTTTATGCGGATTTCTTGAGATTGAGATGTGGCTTTGGCCCTGGCCTGCTCAGTCGCCAGACTTGAACCCGATTGAGCATGCATGGGATATGCTACAGAGAAGAGCTCTGCCGAATATGGAGGGTATCCAGTCGCAAGAAGACCTTTTTTTGTTGTTGCAACGAACATGGGCGGCCATTCCACAGCGTGATTTGGATGAACTCATTTTGAGTATGCCAAACCGATTCTTGTGTTGTTAGTGTTCGCGGTAGAAACACGGATTATTAATTGTTTAAGTTACCTAATAAAATTTTAAAGAAAACTGTTATTTCAGTCTTTTTTTCGAACTTTAATGTTAGTGGTTCAAATGTCAAAAATCCCTTTATTAGGAAAATGGCAAATTTCTTTATTAATGCAAAGGTGACTTGGTTTATCGTTACTGTGACAAACGAAAACACTTTATTTGATGAATCCTTAAAGAAAATTTTAATTAATATCAATCAGGAGAAAAGTTATTGCAAAAATATATGTTGATCCCTAGACACATATGTTGATCCCTAGACACATATGTTGATCCCTAGACACTTTTGATGTGTGTATATCGTAAATGAGCGCTAAGAAAGGAATTTTTGAAATTCCACCCCTAAGGGGGTAAATCAGGGGGTGAAAGTCTGCGGGAGCGAAGCCGCGTGTAAAAGCTAATTGTTATGTATGAGAGCGCGGGACAAGTGAATAAAGCAACGGTTACGTTCACACTGGTTTATTATAGACAAGGTACCCACATAGGTGACATATATATACATAGATACACAACATTTCTCCCCCAACAAGTTCGGAACATCTAACAAAAATAATATACTCATAATATATAGACAAAAGTTAGAATCATAAAACATAAAGCAAACATATAGACAATACAATATATAGAAGACTTAGATACTAATTCTAAAGAACTGCTTATAATCTACTTTGGGGATATTGCGTAGGCATTTTCCCCCAGCTGTACGATCAGGAGCATCTTCTACAGCCTCATGGTACTCCTCATCCTCCGGTACATTTCGATCAGATCGAACCAGGTGCTGATCGATTAATGATCGTTCTGGAGTTGTACAGCTCTCCTGTGCCTGACCTATTCTGCTCGCGTGTATTGCTCTAGCCGAGCTCGGTGACGATGGCAAGTCACTAAGTTCCACCAGGCAATCATCCGGTTGACTATCCGGATGAGCAGCTTCTTTACATGCTATTAACTGATTTTTGTGTTTCTTAAAAGGAGCCGCTGATTTCAAATCCTTAATCAAATAAGTGACACTACCAAGCCTCTTAATCACCATTCCCTTGTTCCAAAGCACCTTGTTATTTGGCATGTTTACTTTATAGTTAATGTGATCGCCAGGTGCGAAGAATTGTACATTTTTTCCACCATATGATTTACGCTGTAAACACTGTTTGTTTTGTACGTAATTAGCAAGAGTGCTTGATGACGATGACGAGGTCTTATTTTTTAAAATATCTAAGCGAGAACGTAATCTTCTCCCGAAGACTAATTCCGCCGGGGTTGTACCCGTAGTAGAATGAACTGAGTTACGGTAGTCAAAAAGGAACTTTAGAAGATTATTCTTAAATGATATTTTGTTATGATCACTCGTCGGTGATTTAATACCCCTTTTAATAATTTTAACATAACTTTCCGCCTGACCATTACTAGCTGGATGGTATGCGGGTGACGTCACATGCGAAATGCCGTTTGAAGAACAAAACGTTCTAAATTCACTAGACGTAAATTGTGTCCCATTGTCACTCACTATAGTATGCGGCAACCCGAACCTAGACATGAACTCGTACAGTTTGTTTATAACCTGTGTAGATGTCGTTACATTCATTTCATAAACCTCGACCCATTTCGTATACGCGTCCGCGATAACTAAGAATGTACGATTGTAAACAGGGCCAAGCATGTCTATGTGTATCCTATGGAAGGGTTGCGGTGGGTGTGGCCACGGTGCAAGCGGTGCCCGCGGCGGCGATTGCCTCAGCTGGCTGCATACTGCACACCTAGACACTACATTTTCTATCGACCGGTCTATACCCGGGAACCATAACCGACTCCGCGCTTCCGCTTTCATTTTCACTATTCCTAAATGTGACTTGTGTAGCTCCGAAATAATTTTATTTTGTAATGTCGCAGGTATTATTAATTTGTAGCCACGCATCAAACATCCATTTTCAAACGCTAACTGCAACCTACATAAAAAATACGGCATTAAATTTAAATCGGTAACTTTTCTAGGCCACCCATGCTTTATACATTCTATAACCTTACACAATAATAAATCTTTTCCGGTTTCTCCTTTAACATCTTGTAAAGAAATAGGTAAACTTCCATCTGTTACAAAATTTATGTAAGAAGCGCGTTCCTCTACCCCTTCCAACTCGTTACCGGTTTGCTGAATGTCATGTAAACTAGCTCGCGATAGATAATCCGCTATATTATCCCCGCTTCGTATGTACTGTATGTTAAAGTTGTAACCATTTAAAAACAACGCATAACGTTGAAGTCGGTTCGCAGATACTTCAGGAATACCGCGCGAAGGATTAAATATGGACAAAAGGGGCTTATGATCCGTGCGGAGTATAAAGGGCGTTGACCTACCGTATAGGTATTGATGAAACCTCCTAACGCCAAATATTATAGCGGTTGCTTCTTTTTGTAATTGAGAATATTTTTTCTCAGAGGAGTTAAGGGTTCGCGAAGCAAAGGACACCGGTCGCTCTATACCCTTATCGCATATTTGAGACAAGACCGCGCCTAACCCGTCTGGAGATGCGTCTACAGTTAAAATTAATTTCGCATTAGGATCAAAGTGGGCTAGTACCTGTTCAGATGCCATCATGTGCTTAATTGTAACAAAAGACTTTTGGTGTTCCGCACTCCATTCCCATTTACTATTCTTTTGTAGTAACTTATAAAGTGGGCTAAGTATAGAGGACGCATTGGGTACAAAGTCCCGATAGTAGTTGACTAACCCTAAGAAAGATTGTAATTTATTTAAATTACTGGGGGCTGGTGCATCTAAAATTGCTTTTACCTTTTGTTTACATTTATGTAATCCGTTTTTATCAATTGAATAACCTAAATACTCAACTTGATCCTTAAAAAAATCGCATTTATCTAATCGTAATGTCAACCCGGCCACTTGTAATCTTCTTAACACTTCGTTAAGCCTCTCTAAGTGTTGACTAGTGCTATTTGCTGTAATTAAAATATCATCCAACATACATAAAACGCCATCTATCCCTGACAGTAAACAATCCATTGTTCGCTGAAAAATAGAAGGCGCGCTGGCCAGGCCAAACACTAGCCGAGTATAGTTAAACAACCCGCGATGAGTATTTATACAAGTTACCTTTTGTGAATGTTCATCTAGTACCAACTGGCTATAAGCTTGGGATAAATCTATTTTACTAAATTGTTTGCCACCTGATAACTTTGCAAAAAGTTCCTTGGCCGTCGGCAGCGGATATCTTTCAACCATTAACTGTTTGTTTACTGCAATAGAATAATCCGCACACAGTCTTATCGACCCATCTCTTTTTAACACAGGTACGATAGGCGACGCGTAGTCGGAATGTTGAACCGGTTTCAATACACCTATAGACACTAACCTATTTATTTCCTTATCTATTGTATCTTTTAAAGCAAAAGCGACTGGCCGGGCTTTGATAAAAACCGGTTTTACGTCATCTTTTAATTTTAAGTTTATTTCATATTTATTGAACTTCCCTAATTCATTCGAGAAAACAGAGGGGTAACGAGATTTCAGTTGACCAACTAAATTATTAGTTTCACTAAAAAAATGTATAGGTGACAATTGAAAATTAAATAAAGAAATGAAATCACGTCCTAATATCGGAGGTCCGCCATTATTTATGACGTAAACATTGAGAGCCTGAGTGTTGTTCAAATATGTAAACAACAATCTAACTGTACCTACACACATTATCTGATCACCGGTATACGTAATTAAGCGCTTACTAGTGCGTGACAAGGGCTTTTTCAGAAAATATTTATTATATGTACTATTGGAAATCGCTGTAACTGCCGAACCCGTATCCATTTGAAATTTTAAAGGTACCCCCTCTACTACAACCGTTTCAGACATCGGCTCCCCCTTGAACGTACGAATATGAAATAACTCACCGTCATCCTCACTCTCGCTAATTTCATTTGATTGCACAAAATTAACTTTTTTACACATTCGCTTTAAATGACCTTTTATGTTACACTTTTTGCACTTATAATTAGCGAATCTACACTGTAACGTAGTGTGATTTTTATAGCCACAAACCGCACACGACTTGGCAGAATTATTTATAGGTTTCGTTATCTTAAACAGCTGCTCATCGTGACCACCATGTGTAGCTGCTGACCCTGTCACCGCTGAGCAAGCGCGCGCGCTGCGCACACTTTCCGCTAGATCGATCGCCTTTGCCAGAGTTAACTCTTCTAAGTTCTGAGCGAACAACTTATCTCGCTCCACTCCAGGCCGCATTCCCATTACGAAACGATCCCGCAATGCTTCCTCAACGTTCAAAAATGCGCAGTCTACAGTCAACCCACGCAATCTCGCAGCCCATTGAGCAAATGTTTCTTCAGATTGTTGGGTAGCCGAATAAAAATGATACCTCTCACCAAATCCGCATTTGGTCGGTATAAAATGCTTGTCCAAGAGATTGAGGATATCCTTGTATGGTACATCTTGCAAATCCTTAGGCAATGCTAAGTCGGCAGCGAGCTTGTAGGTGCTATCACTGAGTGTGCTTAACAAAATTGCTCTTTTCTTAATATCCACTGGGTCTTTGGTTTTATCAACATCGTTAGCGATAAACCATTGCGCTAGTCGACTTTTAAAAGTTTTCCATGACTGTACGTTATGGTCAAAAACTGTTAAAACTCCGTATTGAGCCATTATTGACTAAAAGTGGGTAGTCGTCGCCACTGTTATGTATGAGAGCGCGGGACAAGTGAATAAAGCAACGGTTACGTTCACACTGGTTTATTATAGACAAGGTACCCACATAGGTGACATATATATACATAGATACACAACACTAATATGTCATAAGACCCGTGGAAATTTAGAACACAACTTCTTGTTGAAAATAACCTGTGAAATTCATTGCTTCGCACAACCAATCTGTTTAAGAAACGATATTTCCACTTCCAAGCCTTCAGTAATACGCCTGTACTTAGGAGTCGCAGGTGTTCATGGGCGACACGAGGGTAGGCATTTTCTATTAGGTTCGTTCGTAATTATAATCTGCTCAGCTGTTTACTGTATAATTCAAAAAGTATACCAATACATAATAATAATAACTATTTAGTGGTCGCCCAAAAGTCGAAATTCGAACATTTTTTTTAACTTTCTGTAGTCTTATAAACCCTCCTTATAAACTTTAAGTGTGTCAAATTTTATATAGTCATCTACATACAGATAATAATGATATATATATAAATGTAAATATTTTGGACACATAATACACAACGCCATCATAATAAGCTAAGCAGAGCTTGAGTACTAGACAAGTGATATAAATACATATATACTTTTTTTTTGTAAATTCATACATATTATTTATTTATTTAATAAGTACATGGAAAACTAACAGCAATTCACAACATTATAAAATAATATCGTCTTTTACAATAACTAGAAGGCCAATTAGAAGTCTTCACTTATAGAAATACATAAGAACTATGTGAGTGTGATCGAACACATTCAATCACAAATAGCTAATCCTAAGCCGAGTCACGGCATTACAATTTTTTGGTGATAAAAAAAACATAGTAAAAAAACAGACAAGAAAAAATCAAAAAAAAGAATAATACGAACGAGCTGCTCACCTTTAACGCTGCCTAAAAAAGTTTCTAGCCGTTGCCACATTATACAGTGACATACATTATACACAGAAAATACCCAAACTCCTAAACAAATATTTGTAGAACATATTACAACCAAAGATCTAAATTTTCATTGAATCCAAAAAGAAGGCACACTTTATATTGATGCAGTCAATTAAGTTGTAAGTTTGTTTTATAAAAATCCAATTCAATTCTGAAATTTGTCTATAAAAACTCAGTTAAGACACACTGACAGTTGAATCAATCGCTTACATCATAGCCTAACCTTTACACCCTACGTCAGTAATGCTGAGATAAATGTGGTCATACTTTACGCACCGCTTTCAAGGTGCAAAGAACTGGGCGGCGGTGGGTGGTTGAAATCTCTAGTCGCATACGAGATTTCCCCCACCTAGCTACATTTGAATGTGGTGTATTAGTGAATGGTTAGATTTATCGTTGTCGTAACGACAACCGTCCTACGATTTATGGTAGGGCGCCCTGTATACAGTCGAGAGGTAGTCCATAGATCGTGGAACTAAGGAAGAGTAATCTTGTTAGTATGTGCATATTAGTGACTGTTTATCGATGTACTCTTGTTGTCATGTCGTGCAAGGTTTCCCCGCTTTTCCTGTTTATAAGTTTTATTTTGTTCTCTTTGTAGTCTAGGCGATCCTGTTCTGCTTTCTACGCGTATACATTTTTGTCTTTATTCAATTTACTGGCTGCATTTCTTTGCTCTCTCATTGTCGGCATTGTAAGATCTGGGTCTTAATTTTCCTTTTATGTCGACGTTCTAAAGCATTCTATATTTCATTGTTAGCTTCCTTATTAAAATATTATGTTAATTGTATGGCATGAATTTAAAATATAAATATATCTTATCTTATTTATCTCACATTTTCGTTTTCATCTTTCTAGCTTTTGTTATTCCAAAAATTAATTGGGGTTGGCATATTTATGAAATTTTAACATTTTTACTTACCTTATGTGTGTAACTCTGCATTTGCGTAACTCCATATATATATAATACTCAAACAACAACACAAATAAAACAATGCTCATATTTCCACAAAAATAGTTGTAACTTAGAGACAAAGACAATTATTGTCTGAGCTATTTAGTTTTATTCGTGTTAGATACGCCTAAAAGTGCATTTATGTTAACTGTTATTGTACTTGATTAAATATCCAAGTAATTTTAATCAAGAAATTAGAGGTATTAGAGATATATCGTCTAACAGAGATAGAAAATCGAATAGTATTATTTTAACATTTTTTTGTCATAGATCTGCCCCATGAAATAAGACTCATGAATAGATCTCCCATAGACATCTGTCATCTATTCTGGCCTTGTGTGCTATATATGCTATAATAATAATAATAGGACATTTATTTGAAACTAACAACTATATAAAAGTATAAGATGCAAACAAAGGTAGCTGTAATAGTTTGAAACACACACACACACAGCTACCAACACAAATTTAATTCAGTTAGTTACTTTGTTATACGACATATTATGATCACAATACATGATTGTTAACAATGTACTATAGTTGTATTTACATACATATATATAAAATGGTATTCCCTATCCAATTTTATTGACTTCAAGTAAACAGTACTCCGAAAACTCAGGACATGTCACGTGTACTTTACGAATGTGTACTCGTGTAGGTGCGGTCTTAAAACGCGCAACCCTGGTACATTTAATGTCACCAGTGATTTATTTAACTCGATAATATTTTTATACACCCCTAAGAAGTGCTGTCGTGTAAGAGGGATTATTTATTAGACAATTTATGCTGTTGTAGATTAATGTTGAGTTTTAAGGAAGAAAAGTTTGAGGTCATATATCTTTTTTTTTCTTTGTGACATCTGGGGGTTGCTGTGTGTTTCCGAATTCTTCAACTATTTTTTGTCGGTGTTGATATTTTGAATTTTTTTACGAGAATGATATACGTATGCAATAAAATAAAGCCGTCTTTTGACATTGTCTTTATTTAATATACATTTTAAGATAATTATCGTATTAACTAACCTTTTCTGTGCATTTAGTTCACTGGTTGCTGTGTGTTACCGAATTCTTCAACTATTTTTTGTCGGTGTTGATATTTTGAATTTTTTTACTAAAATGATATACGTATGCAATAAAATAAAGACGTCTTTTGACATTGTCTTTATTTAGTATACATTTTAAGATAATTATCGTATTAACTAACCTTTTCTGTTCATTTAAGTACCTACTTAACTTTTTAGTATTTTATGTCTCTCTCTCGTGAGAAGGTATAGCACATATTACTCATAAAAATATCAACAACTTTAGTTCAAAAAGGAGATATAGATACTCATGAATGGCAAATATATTATAAATAATTTCACAATAAACAAGCAAATTATTGCGATGAGAGTGACTAACCAAACAAAAGTGGTGATGACGTTCTGTGGTTTCACTTAATTGGACGAATTTAAGAACTGCAGTCCAGCATTATATTAACTTCCAACACAATTGTGTTTCGTGCGTTGAATTTAAAATATATGTTATTTGACATATCTTCTCATTAAGTTCATGCAATGTTAATTAACAGAATAAATTTATACTTGAAATATGTAGGTACAGAAGATCTAGGTAGGTTGGGATATATTGAAATAATGAGCAAATAATAAATTACAAATATAGTACTCATAATCCATGGAAGAATTAAGTACGATTCTCGATGTTTAAGGACTCCCCTAACTGCGAATTCGCAACGCATCGCCAATATCTGCGAGCTCGTACGAATGCACCACAAGAACTTCACGCCGCATTGCATCGCAGTTATGTGTGGGAGCCCTTAAGAGACAAGGCACACGAACATTACCCGTACGCTATTTACGTTGCAACCCAATAAGTGCCGACGAGATGAGGAATATTTAAAATTTGGTGGCAGGCTGAATAGGACCAAATGAGGAATATTGTGAGATTCTGTCAATTGTATTCCAGACCACTATTAATAATGTATTACATGAAAATACTTTTTTATTCCCATTAAATGTGCGAAAATAAACAAACCAACTTTCTATAAAATACTATAAACAAATATACCAACTATATAACTACTGCCCTGGTGTGAACCCGCCGCAACTGTTCACCCTACAACCGCACCGTCCGACGGTGGACAAAATTTATTAACGTTTAAACGCGTAAATCGTTGCTCTAATGTGATTCAATTTCAGGGATATCATATTTCTTACTACCCACGTATGTACATGCAATTTATTTCTTGCTCAGTGAAGAGACTTAACATTAGCGTAGCTACTAATTTTCACAAGGATTTAGGTCAGGTAGCAGTGGCATCTGCTCTAGACAAGTAACACTATAAAATGTTGTTATTTAACTTATTAGACGATTATCTATTATAAAGCTATTGGATAGATGCTCTCATTTGATAAAGATACTTTTTACCCGACTGCGCCAGAAGGAGGGTTTGTTTTCGATAGTATGTATGTATGTTAGCACGCTCTGCGGCCTAAACGGATCTATGGATTTCACCTTGAGATGTGTCGTTAGATTCATATTTACTATAAGAGTGACCCTGGATTTATAAAAAAAATATGGCGGCTTTTTGGCGCCAAAGTCATTTTTAGGGTTCCGTGCCAAAGGCAAAAAACGCAACCCTTATAGATTCGTCATGTCTGTCTGTCCGTCTGTCTGTCTGTCCGTCTGTCTGTCTGTCCGTCTGTCTGTCTGTCCGTCCGTATGTCACAGCCATTTTTTTCCGAAACTATATGAACTATAATAATGAAACTTGGTAAGTAGATGTATTCTGTGAACCGCATTAACATTTTCACACAAAAATCGAAAAAAAAAAAAAATCTTGGGGGTCCCCATACTTAGAACTGAATCTCAAAAAATTTTTTTTCATCAAACCCATACGTGTTGGGTATATATGGATAGGTCTTCAAAAATTATATTGAGGTTTCTAATTTCATTTTTTTCTAAAGTGAATAGTTAGCGTGAGAGACACTTCCAAAGTGGTAAAATGTGTCCCCCCCCCCTGTAACTTCTAAATTAAGAGATTGATAAAACTAAAAAAAATATATGATGTACATTACCATGCAAACTTCCACCGAAAATTGGTTTGAACGAACTATAGCAAGTAGTTTTTTTTAAAGCGTCATAAATCGTAAACCGAAAAATATCGATCAAAGTTACAAGGAACTACAAGAACTTTTAAATTATGTTACTTGCTGCCACGGAACCCTTCATGGGCGAGTCCGACTCGCACTTGGCCGCTTTTTTTATATCTTAGCAATGTGGGTATTAAATGAAATATCGTGAAAAGACCAATTCAAAAATATATATATCATATCACGTAAATGAAATACAGATAAAAATATGCAAATACAATTCGTGTTTATTAACAAGGCGTTAATTCTCACCTTTAGAATTACCGATACCTATGTTTGGTATTGGCCCAGGGCCAAACTAACTGGCTATCGCATTTCTAGGCAATACCATTTACTACATGGTAGTACCATTACGTCAATTACTTACCTTACCTTTAGTGCAGTATTCTCGGCCTAATAGTCACCCGTTTGGTTAACCTAACAAGCCCTCATAGCTACAGTTTGCATTTTGCGACGAATTTCAGTAGCTACGAGGTCTTGTGACCTTTTAACTAAATTACTCCATCTATAGCATCTTATTTAGATACGAATATGTTTTCTATTTGTTAAAAGATAAAGTTTGAAATTCCAGTCAAAAATAAGCTTCACTGTGATACATTTTCTTGGCGATGTTGACTAATGATACCCACACACTCTTTGAAATTCGATCAATGAATATTTAAAATATTGCTGTAACAGGTGCTTCAAAGAAAAACTTGTCCAAAGGGTATACCTCCGTTCAATACAATATTCATTTTCGGGCCCCACCCTTCGCCTGGGGCATAAGTCAACCTTTCAAGATCTTGCCGTAACTTAGATATGGCGATTTGCATAACATTGGAATTACTTTGGCTGTATTAAATTTTTGGTATAGTTGTTAAATGTTGGGGAGAGTTTTAGCATTAAATTGTATTATGGAAACATTTTCTAACCATATAATATGGCGACCAATCTTCTTTTTATATATAAAAATCAATCGCTGTTCGTTTGTCCGCTAAAACTCGAGAACGGCTGGGCCGATTTAGCTGATTTTGGTTTTGAAATGTTTTTCGTAGTCCAGGGAAGGTTTAAACGGTGAAAAATTAAAAATAACTTGAAAATTTGTCACGTGTACCAAGTAGCGGGCACAGCTAGTTGATGAATATTTTCATACTGACTTTTTATTCATACAAAACAATTTTTAGAGTGATAGCACCAATATCTCATCAGTTCTAGCAATTCATTTGAAAAAACTACTGTTCCTTATATTTATATTTAGCATAGGTTCAAAACATAACAAGGATTATAATTTTGTGTGATAAGAACACAGCTTTTAGAACCAGCAAATGCATTTTAAACAATATGTACCCAATCAAAAATCAAAGCTTGTAAATTTTTTTAACGAAGTAAACACTTTGAAGAACTTTTCAATGAAGCAAAAATAGCTAATATTATCACAGCGTCTAATATCTCATTTAAACTGTAACAGGCTGTCTAAAGTAAATTTAGTTCTGTAATTAAATTTAACTCTCCAAAAGTTCAAATTCTTTGTTTCATTAGACGTTTTGTTTTGAAACGGTTGACGGAAGAAGGGACATTTCTATATTCTTGTTACTTTTTGATTCACAAGTATTGGTAATGAAAACCGTTTTCTACTTTATTTCAATACTAGTTGTCAATAAATATACATATATTATTATTTAACAGTATTAAGGAACAGTGACAGTTTATTTTTAAACATGCCCAAAATCTTTTCTTCGTAAAATCGATGACATTATTAATGCAAGTAATGACATTTTATACCCTCCTGTTTTTCGAGATAATCCTTATTTCATCGAGTTAATAGTTTTCATCAAATGAAACCAAGACGATAAAACAGTTCTTACATAGACCTTGAAGATGACATTCTATTCGCTTTACTACTAAAATTTGTCTTGAAAATATTTTGATGGCGTGATTTTGGTCAATAGTGCAGCTCACGCAACGCCTTGTGGGAGATTATGATATTTTCTTAATACGTCAAGCTCGACACAGGGGCCTCATATTTAACACTAGCTGACCCACGCAACCTCGTTTGCGTCTCATATTGCCCGTAGCGTAACAATTTTCCCCCGTTTTTGAAAAATTTTTCATTGGTGCTCAGCTCCTATTGGTCGTAGCGTGATATATAGCCTTCCTCGATAAATGTACTATCTAACACTGAAATAATTTTTCAAATCGGACTAGTGGTTACTGAGATTAGCGCGTTCAAACAAACAAACTCTTTAGCTTTATATAAGTTAACCAGTTAACCATAGCGTGAAACAAGAAAAAAATCTCTCATTTGAAACTTACAACAACAACAATAAAAATAATTTCGTTTATGTAGTTCAAGACATTTTTAAACAAAATAAAACGCTAATTATATCACAGAAATTATGTAGCTGCTAATCATCATACAAAATATGGGAGCCGTATACTTGAAAGAACGTTTTTGCGTATAGAAGAAGTTGGAATTAATTTATCACAATATGCTTGAAAACCATTATATCTGATGCCATCAGCAAGATCCAAAGTGTCGCATTTTAATATAAATATATTTATATTAAAGTAAAATGTATTTATATATAAAAATATGGCTTGAATTACATAAGAGCTTTTGATTCGACCCCGATGAGCAATACATACTGAATCCCTTTAGGTAAGAAAATATCTTAAGATATTTTTATCATTTTAATGTTACGAAACCGACACAATAAGTACGTAGTAAACACAACCTACTTTTAGTATTACTCAAAGAAGAATAGACTATGAGATGGCAAGCCTATTACTTTACTATGAGAATGTCCGCGATTTATCTGCAAAGCTTTCATTGTGCGTGATGAATAGTGCGGCCCCCCGTTATCGAGTATATTTTTCGTCCTTAGTGAGGGTACAAACCTAAATTTAATTTTGTTGAGTATTTTATTTAATATGTTCAATCTTTGATAGAAATAGATACGTTTTTATCTATTGCCATTTGTGTAAAAGGCTGGTCGTCGTTACTAATACTGATGTAAGCACTCAATGAAATAAATAACTATAAATTCTCAAAATTTAAAAAAAAAACCGATATAATAACCTGAATTCCCTTTAAAAAGTAAAAAACACGTTATGCGCTTTCATTTGAGATATTTTTGCAGACATTCGGTTACTCTTCCCCACTTTCACTCCCATAACTTTTAGACGGCTCAACCGATTTTCATGAAACATGTCTAAGAACACTTGCACGTAACTCACCTTTCATACAAAAAAACTAAATTGAAATCGCTTGATCCATTCGGGAGCTACGGTGCCACAGACAGACAGACACGTAAAACTTATAACACCCCTCTTTTTGGTGTCGGGGGTTAAAAAACAGCCGAAGCAATGAGATGATGAGAAATGTCACAATGGCAAAATGAAACAAAATAATCAGTTTTTAACCTAAAAATTTTCTGGTTTCTCCAAACTGCTTTGCTTCTTTGATTTGACTTTTGCTGCTTTGATAATGCCTGTTTTGTGTTTACCTGTTCATTTCAGTGATTGCAAAGGTCTTAAGTTCAATTTATTATAAGAATGCTCTTAAAACTTTTTTCAAGATACCAGATAACTAAGGAGTAGTCTACTTTTCGTCAGTATCGTATAAGTTGTCGATACTTGTACGATACTGACGAAAAGTAGCGTAGTTTATAGCGTAGTTAGTACGTTAACACGTTTGTTGACTTGGAACTACGCTACTTTTTTTGCTTCAACTTTTTTTTTATTTGATCTGAACTTTATACACACTTTCATACAAACCAATCCAAGAACTAAGCACGTTTAAACCAATGCGCTATCGTATAAATTCATTTCTTAGTTTGCCTTCCACTCCATTGCATCTTGTTTGTTCTGGATAGGCATTGAATTCATGACTTCTGGCATGGTAATTAGATTCTCTAATACCTAGACCTATTTTCAACTCTATGGAAAGCAACAACTAAGTGTATAGTCTATCTCTTACCACCAGAAAATGCCAATCATAAATTTAGAACACTATATTGATTGATCCTGGATATAATGATTTTAAATTTTTATTATCTATTAGATATTGTAATACTACGTGTACATAATTATAGTAAACTAGCTTTTGTCCGCGGCTCTGCCCGCCTGTACGTCAGTTGTCAGGGCAAAACCGTAGACTAATGTCCTTCCTCAAGAAATAACGTATCTCCATGCCAAAATTTATCAAAATTGGTGCAGTGATTTAGCCGTAAAAGCCTAATAAACAAGCAGAGTTACTTACGAATCTAAAATATTAATACGGGTAGATGTCCCTTGCTCAAAGTACTCAACGTAAATATATATTCGTTTCATTGCTACATATTTTTATAAGGATCTCTATTCTACCTGTTAATTATTCATATAGGACATTTGAAAGCCGATAAACAATGACGGGCGTCCTCGCAAATCCGCCGTGAGGACACAAGATTAATGGTCCCCAACACTTGTACTGTAATTCTGTCGACCTACATATCGTATGCATGAAATGAGTAGTGGAAGCGTTCCCTAGGTACAGTAGTCGATTTCACGACTGGATTTGGGGTTGTACGCGTTTGCGATTGGGTCGGATGATTTGAAAGTTAACATAGTTTTTAATCGATCGGGTGCGAGAACCTTCCATGACAAAAAAGAGATTATTTATTTTTCTTACAATTTTAACAAACGACCGTCTTCTATGAAATTTGCGTTTGAACTTGGATACAATATTTTGATATTTTTTATATATTAAAACATGTCAGATATGGAATGGAAAAGGCCAGAAAGTGAAAATTTTAAGAAACTAATAAGAAGACACGAAGGTATTGGAGTCTACTATGTATTTTTATGTCATTGTACAAAAGTCTATACAATGATGATTTCCACGAAGTAACACTAGTCCATGAAATCGAACAAGAAGTAAAACTAAAGACTAAAAAAATGGAAAAAGGTATGTATGTCAAACAAAGCTACAAAGCATTAGATAATTAAAAAAATGCTATTAATAATTATTTTTTTTTCGGACATCTAACACACAACGCCATCTAGTCCCAAGCTAAGCAGAGCTTGTGTTATGGGTACTAGACAACTGATACAAATTCATATATTTTTTTTTTGTAAATACATACATATTATACATAGAAAACACCCAAACTCTGAAACAAATATTTGTAGATCATACAAACACTTGGTCCGACCTGGGAATCGAACCCGAGACCTCATGATCAGCAGTCGCACAAGCCAACCGCGAGACCAACTAGGCAGTTATAGTGAAGATATAGATATAGTGAATAGTGAAGATTCAACTAAAAGCATATGCGATATTTGCATGTCCCGAAGATCGTGTCGCAACGTAACACCTTTAGTCGTACCCGTCCGGCTCTACTCCTAAACAATATATACCGTCAGTTGCGGATTTAGCAACGTCACAGTGACAAAGGAAAATGCGCTTCGAGTTATGACCCTCTCGGCTCACTTTTGTTTGGCTAATGTCCCTGATCTTTTTTTTATTCTCTCCCAGTTCTGCCATTTTTATGCTTTTTTTACCGGAAATAGGAGCAGGTGTCGAGTTCTGTGATGGCCACACTTTTTTAAAGCTTGAGTGTGTCCATCTCAGTTTCGCTTGAATTTTTTGAATCGCTTGTACAAGTGTTTATTTCTTTTTCTATTTGTCAAAGCGTCGAGGGTTTTGTAAATGCTCGTAGTTTATTCTGCTTTGCTGTGGGTTCTCTGAGATTTGATTAGGTGCGTTCTTTGTGGGCGCCCACCATTGTGTACATATGAATGCTTTTCTGCATGCTGCATATGAATGTCTTGTAGGATAAACAAAGATAAAATAGTACTATATAATAGCTAGTTATATATTTGGTTTAATATTTTCCGCAGTGACTACTTTTTGTAATGTAGTTCCTAATAGGAGTATCAGTACTTTCCTGTGTCGCATCGAATTTCACAAACATACGTGAAACGGACACAAAAAATATCTAGACTCAGAAAAACAATTTGAGGATCAAACAAAGTGTTGTCTCGTGTGACGTATGAACTCACCATACCGTCCGTACCGTCAGACGTAGTGACCGTCTAAACCACTAGACCATTCGTGCAGTCAACGGTAATTGGTTTTATTACCTAACACGAAATACTTGACAACATAATATGTTCTGATTGTGTTTAAAGACACTAAAGTTTTAAAACGTACGTATTCGTTACAAATTAATATTTAAATAGCAGTTTAAATCTATATTATCAGCTAATGATACCATTACAAATTGTAGTGACCCACTATTACCATTAATCTATCGTCCCGTGGTAAGGTTGGATGGGGAAACAATGGGTCTCCCCAAGGGGACAGCATCGATATTCAATCAGGATAGTGGACGACCGAGCTGTTACATAGGTACGATCCTACAATGAGGGATTGGAACGATTCTTTTTATGAGGTTTTTACGATATTGTTTTTTTTTTTATTTATGACGTGACTCTATTAAGGTGAAGGTTTTTGGTTGTCACTTTATTCTTCCGTATCTTGCGCTTCTATGTCAATGTCATTTTCATCCCCCCATCTCGGAAAGAGTATTTTTGTCCTTTGATATCTGAGTGCAAAAGCCGTTTTTATCCGCTAAAGGATATAGTAAATTGAATTTAAAACATCATGTGCACTAAGTTTATGAATTCAAAACATCATTAAACCTATTTACTTCTATATGCATGATGCCGAATTTACCACACAACCTTTTCTAATTTGTTAAAAACTCAGACTCAACACCTGTTTGTGTACTTTTTTAAATTTAGTGTCTTGTGATTGTAAAATAATGATATTTTTGCATTTACTCAATTCCTCGCTGAGGTGGGATGAAAACTTATGTGTTGCATTCGAGTACAAAGATTTTTCACCTCGTGCTCTTTTGATTCCCTCGCTAACGCTCAGGATTCTAATTTTAGAATCCTTCACTTGCTGGGTCATGAAAATTGAGCACGTGGTTAAAAAACAAGTTTGCACTCTTATATAACAAAAAACTATTTGTTTTCTTACCTTATTTCAACTGACGTGTAATGCACGATACGATAGAGTCGGATAATAGAACGGGGCTTGAGAGGCTGGCCAGTGAATGTTTGGACTTAATATCTTGGTGGGGTGGGCGTCATCGGTTGACGTTTGCACCAAACAAAACCTTCCAGCTACTTCTGAAAGGTAACTTCAAATCACCGCCGTGTATTAAATTTGAAAATGTTACTATTAAAAATAAAACCTCGGTTTGATATTTAGGATGGTTTTGGAAAAAAAAAATTCATTTATTGAATATATTAGAACAGTTAATGAAATGTCTAAAAAGAGTTTCTTTGCACTGACGAGGATATCAACTGCGACATGGGGTCTGTCATATAATACACTAAAGATCATATATGGAGCTACTTATTTGGGTTCTATTTGCTATGGTGCTCCTGTATGGGCAGAAATGGCGACTGTAGGTGCTGTCCGACGCAAACTGTTACAAGGCCAACGACCTGCATTGATTTTCTTGTGCAAGGCATATAGGACGGTTAGCACTGAGGCTTTACCGGTGTTGGCAGGTATTCTTCCGGTCGATCTCGAGGTGCAAAGACGTGCAGCCATGTACTATTCCACACTACAAAACATGGAATGCGATTTTTTGGGCATACGAGACCGCGGTAAAATCATAAGATTGTTTCAACAGCAATCCAATGTCTATAACGACCTCTTGGATGAATGGCAGCAACGATGGGACGAATCATCTAAGGGGCGCCACCTCTACCAGTTCTTTACATCTGTTCGCGAACGGTTGTCAAGGACATGGCTCGAGGTAGATCACTGTGTCGCCGAATTTCTTACAGGCCACGGTAACTTTAAGAGCAAACTATACTCATTTAAATTAGTCGATTCACCATTGTGTCAATGCTCAACACCTGATTCTAGCTGTGAACAGTCGGCTCATCATATCCTCTGGGAATGTAGTCTTTGGTACAATGAACGTAACATGGTGCTAAATAGCTTACAAATGACGTCTGGGGTAGTATATTATGGGGATCTTGTGTCAACTGCGGTGAATTTCCGTGCGTTTAAGCGATTCTGCCATACATACTATAGAAATCAAATATAGCTCATTTAGGACCCATAATATTTTTATCCGTGGTGCTTCCCGGTTTAAAAAAGGCGTCTGCCTATTTTGACTCCATTTTGTCTCCCGCTTTGCTAAGGAGGGAAGTGGACTTATTATATTTCCAACTCCTCCAGTTTTCTTCTGATTAATTTCGTTGCGGGTTCCAAGACAGTTAAATTTTTCCTGGGACTTCCCGAGTGTCATAACTCGGTGTTTTCGTGAGTCACCGCTGTTGATCCTGGTGTACAGGAGTTACAGTGGTGGGCGTGTGGGCGGGATTAGTCCCATTTGACGTGTAATGCAATGAATCAAATTTTATATTTCATTAACAATCTCACCAGTGTAACTGCATTTTTCTTAATACGATTTTTTTTAATATTGTATACAGCTTACGGGTATTAGCCTTGAGCTGTATTGAGACTGCTGCTCATACAAGTAAATCGTAAAAATAGCACGACGATGACTCATCAAAAAATAGAATCGATACTATTTGTATACAAAGCAATTTGAATATAGAACTTTAAATTTAAATTTTTAAGGTACAAGTTTCTTTCACAGTCAAATAACTTTCTTGTCACGTCACTTGCAATCTGTACATAAACGATTTGACAGTTCTATTTAAAGTATTATTACAAAGTATCTGAGACGCTGACTCATCAATGAACCCAGGCCAAGATTGACCAACGTCACTGTACTCCAGGGAAATCTGCTCAACTATTCTTACCAACTAATAAGTGAGACGATGCAGTTCTCTTCTATAGTTAGGTACCATAATAAGGCAACAGGATCTTACCTATTCCATTTCCGAATTTTTTGTTCATAACAATTTTTTGGAACCACATAAGGTGAAATCTGTACTCTGGTGAAATGTAAGGTGTTTATTATCATATCAAGAACGTTTATTTAAATAATGAAAAATTAAATTCTAATAATTCATCATTCAGTGCTGGACCTAGGCCTTTTCTTCAATAATAATAACTTATAAATAATTCACCTATTATTGAATGGTTTATAACGATTTTTTTTTCCATTTTTTAACGCAAAATGGTCCTGCCACTTAAAAACTGTCTATACACACCTGAAAATTAAGTTTTAAGAGTCCATGGGTGGCGGTAGCCACGGTAAACTAAGGTAAGGATGGGCCTTAGGAAAATTAGAGAGAGATGTTGATTGTTACACGTGCAGTAAATTAATACTTGATCAGTGCAAAAAGGCATTACATTTATTTTTATAAGCTACTACTTAATTACGACGTCACACTTCGCATCAAAGAAACCGCCCGTTAGATGACATCCATCCAGTACCATAATATTAAAAAGCGTGGGGTGCTTTCTGAAAATATTTCAATAATGTCTCCCCACGCTTTTTACATTTAAATTATTTTCTACTTTTTAGTTTGGTTTATTTATAACAGTGTGTCTTCTTAGCTTATTTAACGATTTAGACGCATAATGACCAATACATAATGAAAAAATAACGCAAAAGTACCAAAACGCGTAATGACCAATACGCAAAATGACCCATACGCGAAATGACCAATCTCTAAATCGCATTTTGACCAATCAGATGCCATTTGTAAGCTATTCAGCATTATGTTGCGTTCATTGCTCCACAGACTACATTCCCAAAGGACATGATGAGCTGACTGTTCACAGCTAGAATCAGATGCTGAGCATTGACACAATGGTGAATCGACTAATTTAAATGAGTGTAGTTTGCTCCTAAAAGAAAACAGATGTAAAGAACTGGTAGAGGTGGCGCCCCTTAGATTATTCGTCCCATCGTTGTTGTCATTAATTCATGAGGTCATTATAGACATCGGACCGCTGTTGAAACAATCTAAATATTTTAATTGCGGTCCCGTACGCCCAAAAAATCACATTCTATATTTTTTTGTGTGGAATAGTACATGGCTGCACGTCTTTGCAACTCGAGATCGACCGGAAGTACACCCGCCAACATCGGTAAAGCCTCAGTGCTAAGCACCCTCTATGCACAAGAAAATCAATTCAAGTCGTTGGCCTTGTAAAAGTTTGTGACCGACAGCACCTAACATAGCAAACAGAACTCAAATAAGTAGCTCTATATACGATCTTTAGTATAATAATGACAGACCCCAAGAATTAAAGGTTTACTTGAATATTACTTATTTTATTTTACTATACTATACAGGGTTCATTATGTTATGATGGTTCATATAGTAAGTGTTCGGGTGGTCCCACTTTTTGTCACACCCTATGACTCAGTCAAACTCGGATATTGGCGTATTTATCGCTTTGGTCATTTTGCGTATTCATGATGCTATTTTAATTGGTCATTATGCGTATTGGTCATTATGCGTATTGGTCAATATGCGTCTAAATCTATTTAAACCATTTTTTTTTTCAATTATTGTATTGTCGTCAATTGAAGTGGGTCAAAATGAAGTCCAAAGAAGTCGGTTACTAACAAACATACAGATAAAGCTAATATGAAGCGTATTAAAAGCGCTTTCTACTGCACCAAGTGTTATGGGTTCAAATCCCACATGGGACAGCACTTTGTGTGATACGCAAATTGTTGTTCTGAGTCTGGGTGTTCTTTGTCCTTTCATGTATGTTTGTAAAGTCCCCCGCGACACGAGATGTATAATGCTAATGCAGGAGTAAATCTATAATATATAAAAGAGTAAGGTGACTGACTGACTGACTGACATACCCAGAGATCAACGCACAGCCCAAACCGCTGAAGCTAGAATCCTGAAATTTTGCATGTAGGTTCTTTATATAACGTAAGTGAGTACTAAGAAAGGATTTTTTTAAATGCGACCCCTAAGGGGGTAAATCAGGGGATGAAAGTCTGCGTGAGCGAAACCGCGTGTAAAAGCTAGTAAATAAATAAACTTAGCTGTACCTAGTCATATTCAAACATACAACGGTAAAAATTTCATGAGAGACTACTCACTACTACTACTAGTGCACTAGCACTACCGACATAATTTAAATATTTAGTTCGCCAATGCTTCCAACATTATTTCAGCTATTAAAATATTCCGAGCAAAAAATTTCATAAAATGGCACAAGGAACAACCCCCGGGGTAGTTTGCACCGATAAATAATATTATAAGGAATTCCACAGGAGTGGAATTTAATTATTTCAACATGTCGGAACGAAGTTACCGGATTGTGTAAAATAAATATGTAATCACGGGGCGCAAAAAATAACGTTATTTCTATTATAAAATCGAATTTTATATTTCAGAACAAAAGCGATTGGATGTTATTTATATGTCAGAAAAAAAAATATGCTTGAATTAATTTTGAAAGTACAAAAGTCGGCAATTTTATAACAGACACGAATACTTTATTTTGGTACTTAATAATTTAATTTTACACACAGACAGTTAATCTAATCTATTTTTTTAAATCTATTCTAAAATTTAAGTTCAAGTTATACATTGAGGTATGCTGAGCTGATGATGATGATAAATTTATAAATTATATTAAAAAGCTTTTAAAAAACAAGCTTATACTGGAATGCCTTGAGACGAATCAAAGGAGTCCAAACTCGATGATGTTGCGATGTTTTTTTACAGAGTTCCTATGGCCACCTTCCAGCTCCAGCATCAGATCAGCTCCATGTCATTATAATATTGTATTGTCACGCTGTATACATATGCTTGCAAAATTTCAGCAAAATCGGTTCAAGATATCTGCTATAAAATTGAGTTGCAAGATTCCATAAACATAAAAGAATACATAATATTGCAAGATAATAAAAAGCTTGTAAAATAAATTGGTGCTAACTTTGTATTACAGACAAGCGCGGTATAGAGAGATATAAGATCAAAACCTCCTTGCTAAGAAGAGTTCTATGTCCAACAGTGTTTTAAAAGCTGTTGATGATACTCTCGCAATGTCGCTTTGATAGTTAAAATATTGCAATCAGGATCACTGGTTACCCTAAAGACAAACAAATTCTACGGCTTTAATTTCACGTATAAAAAAATATTAGTGTTTTTTTTTTTTATGGAATAGGCGGGCAAACGCAACCTGCAATACCAGAAGCGTCACAAGTGCGTTGCCGGCCTTTTGGAGATGGGGGCGGGGGAGGGTAGGGGATGGGGGGGGGGATTGCGGTATAGGCCTCTGGTATCCTCACTCACTCGGTGAAACACAGCGCAAGCACTATTTCACACCGGTTTTCTGTGAGGCCGTGGTATCACCCCGGTCGAGCCGGCCCATTCATGCCGAAGCGTGGCTCTCCCACGGTAATAAAAAAAAAAGTCCTTGCCTAAAATCTTTTTAGGCATAAATTTCTAGGCTAAATTTCCTTTTCCTTAAAAAGTATCCTTGTACGTCAGCAAACTTCAATTAAACGGAGGTATAATTTTAAAATACTTTAGGCATGACATACTAAATGAATAGCTCTAGTTGCTACAAGCAAATTAATTATATCATGTTGTATGGTTACGTAAACAGTCGGGTCACCTGCCCCCTAGCCAAGTTGACATTCTACAAACGCAAAATTTATTGGAAAACCAATAAATTTATCATGACGTCACCACATCATGAAGTTATGACCTCAAAACAAAATATTGACCAATAAAACAAGAGAAAAAGGGCATTAGCGATTGTAGAAACATCGACGCGAAATTTTTGCATCTTGACTAAACTGGGCTGTTATTTGAGTGACAGCCACTACCAAGTAGGATTTAAGATTGAAAAGAATTCTCTTAGAGGCAAAGTTTTTGCTTATTTTTTATTTCAAGTAATCTTAAAATACTTTTTAAAGTGAAATTCACGACACTTGCCTCGAACTAATAAACTGTGGCAGTTGGGCCATGTTTCATAATATTCGATAAAACGTTTTTGACAATACGAAAAAACTTTATTTTTTGTTATGCTTTAAGTCTGTTGCTTACTTTAATATCTTTGTTTAGTAGTAAAGTAACTTTGGTACGAGGGTCACCTAGTTGTGACATAATTTCGTTTAAGTTAAATAACTTTTCTCCTCATCTCCCAAAGACTCTATTTTTTTTATTTTTTTATAAGACAACTCCCGCACTAGGAATAAATCCTGTGTCGCGGGGGACTTTACAAACATACATGTAATGGACACAAAGAACATCCAGACTCAGAAGAACAATTTGTGGATCGCACAAAGTGATGTCCTACGTGGGATTTGAACCCACGACACTTGGCGAAGTAGGACACGGCGTGGTGACAGTTAAACCACTAGGCCAAACGTGCAGTCAATTCTATTTAACTATGAGAAAATAAAAAGCTTCAAAACTGTAACCCGACTACGTTAAAACACTTGATAAAATGTGTATAGCCTTTGGTACCCGAGCCATTATTCCAAATCTATTGACATTTCATTAATTAAAATCGGTTAAGTATTTTAGACGCTATGGTGGAACATACACATACATCATTATCTTCCTAGCCTTTATTATTCCCAAGATTATTCTTGGTCGGCTACTAGTTCAACCGGTTTCACCTGAATATCAGTTTTTACACAGAGCGACGGGCATCTGACCTCCGCAACCCCTGAGGGTGAACTGAATTCAAAGGTTGAACTACTTGTCAGTGTATTTGAGGGTACCGACTTCCCAATAACGATTTCCATGGAAATCCGGTTCCGGTTGTCATGAACGACAACCGGGACCGACGGCTTAACGTGCACTCAGGGGCACGTGTGGGAAACATCGCTATCTTCCATACTCCGGGCTGCTATTAACAATTTCTTGTAAGATAAACCCAACAGCAGCCCGACCCGGGCATCGAACCCGATCTACAGTCGCTTACGCTAACCACTTGCCAAAATTATTACTTGTGCTTTTGGCTTCACCGTAATCGGTCAAAAATGGATGGCAATTTATTTATATCTTAATAAATTTTAAGATAAACTGAATTTGAATGACTTAGTATACAGGCTTTATTCATCCACGTGAAAAGGAAAGTATTATAAATAATGATCAAAGTTTTTTTTTGTTCGACAAGTTTGAGAGCGCTGCCGTGACGTATTTCGGAAGTAAAAAGTTTTGGGTCTTAAGTCCGGCTTTGCCCGTGTTTGGAATACAATTTGGTTTTATATTTGAAAGATTTATCATTATTTATGGGTTCTCACAGTCCTGAAAAGTGTATACAACGGACCTTTCACGCTGAAATAAAATGTGTACACGTATGTGTCTATGTAAATGCCGATATATTCCTCATTTACTGAATAAACCTAAGTTCACTTCTCAATTCCAATTCAGGGTAGATAGAGACTTTCAAATTGATTAGGCTTTTCATAAACGCTCGATATTTATGATATAAACTAGTATAGCGTGCATATTAAAGATCTTTACATTTAAGTTGCAAATGCAACCGTAACCATCAGAGAGTAATACTTCGGGGCAACTTTGCTGATGCGACCAGAGTGATAAACTCTGCTTGATAGAATTCATCATGTGACTCAATTGTCCTAATTTAGGTACTTGAATGTATTGATTTGATTTAGATGAGAAAACGTAATAGTTTGGTCACCCAATCTACAGTACACTAAGGAGTTTTAGTGTACTATGCTCAAACTCGTGAATCATACACATAGTTGAAGGTGTCCATAGGAATGGTAGTCATTATTTAGTGACACGTTTGCTCCTTTGACTTCTTACTATAAAATAAAACATGCATATGACTAACATCCATTTCCAAACATAATAACGGGGGAAGCGACTTATCTATTAAACGTGACGTATATAAAATGTGTAATATATTCCAATGTTTATATAATATATTTTATATGTATGTGTGACTGTATATTTGTTATTTCACTTTTCTCAGTTTCATCTGTGTATTTCTGTTATTCACTCTGAATGGCATGGCATAAAATGGCATATTCTTTTATGGTTACACATAAACATAAGTAGTGGTAATACGCGCTGTGACGGGTAAGTGCTAGATATTACTTTACTGATGTATTCTTCTCTGATGTGTGTTAGGGTTGTCCGAGAAATTCAGCAAATTCACCAAGCTAAGCTAAATCTATATATTTAAAAATAAATCGCCGAATTGTATGTACGCGCATAACTTCCGATCAGCTGCACCAAATTGGATGGGTGACTAGAAGCATCACTAGCCCACTATGGTGTGGGTCACCATGTTGCATTGTCTGCATTCACAGTTTTTTTTTTTTTTTATGTATGGCCCGCCAAAATGACTCTACTCTGCCTGATGGAAAGTATAAGCAGAATCCAAG
The DNA here is from genome assembly GCA_949125395.1 of Diaphora mendica. NCBI lineage: Eukaryota > Metazoa > Arthropoda > Insecta > Lepidoptera > Erebidae > Diaphora > Diaphora mendica. The sequence goes on from OX421319.1 coordinate 23,577,233, forward strand.
AGTATTGGTCGCCATACTCACTGCAAATGCAGACAATGCAGTATGGCGACCCACACCATGGCGGCCTAGTGATGCTTCTGCATCTTTTAGTCTAGTCAACAAGTATGGAACTTGTTGACTAGACTATTTGGGCCTCCGGTCTCGCACTCACCAACGAAACACGACAGCACGAACGTGGTCGTTTTACGTTGATTTTCTGTGCGAGGGTATTACCGCCCCGGTCGAGCCGGCCCATTCGTGCTGAAATCAGCGTGGCTCTACTACCTTACTATGTTGACCACCACTCTTGAATTCTGCTTATACTTTCCATCAGGCTGAGTAGAGTCATTATGGCAGGGCCAAACATAAAAAAAATGTGTTAGGACAAGGTTTGTGTACAAGAAAAATTGAAAGATAACGGGAAAAGTATTTTTTTTGTCTGCGACTCGAAGCTAAGACTGATATGTAAATATAACAGCATGAAGTTCACCTACCTATCGTTAAATTAAACTTACTTTGATCACAGTAGAATTATGTAGAAAAGATTCTGAGTGGTAACGCTTTGAAAAATTGGTTGTAACTTGTAACACTAATATAATGGATGTTGTAGATCATTAGATCTTATCGTTACTTTAATCTAAAATACAATTTTCATATAATACTAGTGGTTGCCCGCGGCTTCGCCCACGTATATGTCGGTTATGGCGGCAAATAGTAGCCTATGTGTTATTCTGATGTATAAGCTATATTACTGTAAAGATTCATCCTAATCCGTTCAGTAGTTTTTCTATCCATCTATCCATCCATCAGCATCTATCCATCAGCATCCGTCCATCAATCGATCCATCCATCCATACTTACAAGCTTTCGCGTTTATAATATTAGTATAGATATAGATACAGATACTAGGGGCCAATACCTGCTTTTCAGAGGCTTAGATTCAGCCAGTGGACTACTTAACCCTGTTGATGATACCAATGAAAAAAAAACTGACAAGTGACAACCATGGACATTGGAATATAATAACATATATAACTCTTTCCTTGAGAGGAGGCGAGACGGTGTACTTGTGGCGTTAATCAAAAAAGGCTGTGCCGTCCTTCACAACCCACATGGCAGGGGATTTATTTACTCTCATATTGTATAACGCGGATGACATATTTTAGGACGTTTTGTAGTGAATATGACACTTATATTTTATATTTACATGTGCCAGAAAATAAATGGTCATGTAAGTTATAAATACATTAGAAACTCTATGTGATATTTCATAAAACAAGAAATTCACTCTCTCATTTTATCGTTTTAAAAGAATACTTTTATATGTGTAGCTATGGGCCAACTCACCCAAAATAATACAACAACCTCGCAGAAAAACCGGCGTTACTTAGTTTTTTGTTATTTTAATTTCTCAAAATTAATGACTTCATCGTTTCCATATGTTTTAGTTAGTCACTTTAGCTTTGAGCAAACGTACTTTAGTTTCGCAATCGCGAAAATGTTAGACAAATGAAACTCATTAAATTGCAACCCGCTATCTCTTAACTTTTTTTTTTTCTTCCTAGCCTTATCCCAAGATTATTTGGGGTCGGCTACTAGTTCCACCCAGTTTTACCTGAAGAATATCAGTTTTTACGCGGAGCGACTGGCATCGGGCCTCCACAACCCTGAGGGTAGAAACTGAATTCTAAGGTTGAAACTAGTGTCAGTATATTTAGGGCCACTGACTTCCCAATAACGATTACCATAGATGTTCATGTTCATGGCAACCGGGACCGACGGTTTAACGTGCTCGCCGAGGCACGGGCGTGTGATGTAGTTCACCGCCAAACTTCCATACTCCGGGCTGGCGGTAATAAGAATTTCATAACGAAAAACCCCTATCACTTAACTAAAACTACAAATTATTTTATTCAAATTACTCCCATCATTTTGCAATGCATTGCATTTAAATATTATATTCGATTTTATAACAGTATTGTCTACAATACACAAAATCACTGAACGTCGTAACCGCGTTGCTCGCAACTCTAGCTCCTATTCCCGATCGTTGCAAAACAATATAATTCAACTGCTCAATATCTGTTCACCCCACCTGAGTTTAACCACTGTCCCTCCCCTGTCGACTTCATCCCCTCTGCGACCATCCCCCGGAAGTGGCACAAGGAGGTAAAAATAAAAATACTAGCGTGAACCAAAACTATCTTGAAAGGTTCCGTATGTTGATATAATTAACTGACTCTGAGCTTACCTTGTAGTTAAGCAATCAGGAAGTGTTTATGTAAAAATATCAATCATCACCATGGGCCTCTCCTTAGGAAGGAGGATGTGGCCTACTATATCACGTTGGCATGACGTCTAGGCATAGTGTTTCTTTTTAGTTTTCCTTTTCTTTGCAGTGGTGTAGTCACGCATACATTACTTCCTTAGTCGCCTCTTACGATACCCATGGGATAAATAGTTATAATGACACTCGGTATTCTTAATCCGTCATCCGACTATATATACATGTAATATATATGTATACTAGCTGACCCGGCGAACTTCGTACCGCCATATTTATATACAATAATTAGCAATAAATTAAAATTGCGACTATAATTTGAGATTTAAACTATCCTATCTCTCAATTTGGATCGAACTGCACATGGTGTGCAAATTTTATTATAATCGGTTAAGTGGTTTAGGAGTCCATTGAGGACAAACATTGTGACACGAGATTTATATATATTAAGATGTAAGTCAAAGTTTAAAAATTGTATTCAAATAGGCACTTATGAATAGTCAATATTTAAAAATCGAGTGATTCTAGTCGCCATGGATAAGAATCTGGCAAGAAACACCATTGATGCTCCTTTTAAAAAAAATAGGTTTTACAATATTTTTTTTACTATGAGACTTGAACGAGAAAGAAGTCGACCATAGAAAACAAAACAAAAAGTTTGGAGTAATTGCTGCACAGCCATGAGCTAACCAATCATGCGCCGTTATTACTCAAAACTGCAAGATTTTTATTTGTATGTATAAAGTGTGTATGTGTCTGTTGATCCGATCTTTACTATAAATAAATAGGTGTTCGCCTCTACACCTGTGATTCGGAACCCTAAAATAGGTGCAAGGGGGAAAATGCTAAAAGTTGGACTGCACCATAACTCACCATGAGAAAGACGTAACACCGTTAAGACCGCATGCTCGATGAATTTAAATTTATATCATGGTTCTATAATCAAAAATAACTTGATGTGATTTATGGGAGATAATGTTGCGAAATTGCGTGTACTCATAGTTGTTTTGGTAAATATCCAGATGGAGTATATTCTAAATTTATAAGGATGTTTATATAAAATAATTTGTTTGAAGTAGCTTTTAAGTCTATAGAATATTTACAGTCAAATCATTATTTTAATTAAATAACTTGAAACGAATTTTGATTGACATTAATATTTCGAGATAATAGAATTAACTGTGTTCTGTCTTCTGCGTTTCTTCGTCAAATTATATTATATTTTAGACGTATGACAGAATAAAAACTATATCAGTCCAAATCAAAAATAATCATTGCGATCGGTTCATAAGTAGTACGTAGTTTTAAGAAAATAATATTAAAACATGTATTTTTAACAAACACAATACATGTTATAGTAGTGAGATGACTGTCTATTTCCTTTGCATATTCGTGTAGAGACTTTCTGTTAGTTTTATACTACTACATATTCTCTGATATATGACAAAAAAGTTGAAGTTATTAAAAATCGATAGTACAAACTCGAGACTCATTGAAATAGACATGAAAATGCATAATGTATTTTTTATGTCGGCTAAATCAACTATTCCTCGTCAGTTTCATAGTTATAATGCTTCCAAATTTCGAACACACATTAGCTTAAAATTCTAAAAGATGCAAAAAAAGAATAGATCCAATACAAATAATCTACACTATACGTAATTTCTCACACACATTCATATAATTTATTATTAATGTATGTACAGACTATTCCATCCGTAGATGGCACATATTTACGTTACACTTCACAACATGACGCGCTTCCCACCGTAGAACAATCAAATCAAATGAAAATTAAATCGTGTACGGCACGAGCGCGAAGACTTAACATTAATTATTCATTAATCCGACACCGCACAGAATTGATGATAGCAAAACATGGGTGACGGTTGTCTAGCATTGATGGATAGTTGTTTATAACATGGGACATGATAGTATGGCCTAAAAGCATGCCCAGCATATGAGAGAGTTGTACACAAAGTTTAGCTACGTTTAAGTTTCCTGATTGGAGAAAGCCCATATAAAAAACTTGATCCACTAACATATTCAATCATCAAAACTACTTTATCTATGTTTCAGAAATTTAATACAGGCAGCACTGACTTAAGCATAGCTAATATTCCATTATTTATTATTGCACCGCTAATCTTATATCTATATTAAACATGACATTCCTATCTGTTAATTTAGGAAAACATAGTAAACGTATTTTTTTATTGATTTAGAGAGTGATATATTATAGAGAGAAATATAATTTATTACCATCTTTACCTCATTTTAGGTTTTACGAGAAATTAAAATTGCCATTTAAATTATCTCCTGGTTATTGATACTTTGTTTACTGAAAGTATTGTACGGTTTTGAGCATTTACAATATAGTAGCAGGGGTATTCAATATAGTATTTTAAACATTAAAATTACATGAAGTATATGCTTTTGTATTTACGTACAGTTCAGTATTTTGGTCGATATATCATGACTCTAACCAGATGTACTGTGTCATATTTCAATCACCTTTATAACAGTATCACTTATCCCCTCCGACTGTATCTAAGACCAAACCAGGTGATAGCAAAAACAAATCTAAAAATATATGAAATAAGAAAAAACTATGACCTCTGAAATTCCACATACATGTGGATTTCATATAAAACTAATACACCTTGAGTTTTCGTAATAAATTTCAATAAAATTCTGAGACAACCAGAAACACGCCTTTCTCTGACCTGATATTTACATGTGCCAGAAAATAAATGGTCATGTAAGTTGTAAATACATTAGAAACTCGATGTGATATTTCATAGAAAAATAAATCCCTTTCTCTCAGTGTATTGTTTTAAAAGTAAATTTCTGGCTGACAGTGGTTATCGCCTGGGATAATACAATATCCTCAAAGATAAACCGGCGTTACTTAATTTTACGTTACATTAATCTATTATGATCTAGTGTATTCTTTTCTAAATTAGGAGTACAAAATCTAGAAAAGAATACACTAAACCCGATACTTCATTTAAGCATCATACCATATATCTGGTTGAGCTTCTGATTTATTTGCTCTTTATATCGCCGTTACCATAAATAACATATTGATTGCCCTCAAGGTGTATTCATCATAAAACAATTAGGGGAAACTATGAGGCTTTGTGGTTAATTACTACTCGAGTGGATAAGATTGTGTATATCTAACCTGTGGTAGTGTATGCTAACAATGTTTTCTTTTTGTTTCAGGTGGATTTCTCATGCAATATTAATCGACTTACCCGATAAGTATGAACCGAGATTTTACTTATTTGTTTTTAGATAGTTTTTATTTACTTTACTATGTTAATTTTAATATTAATCACTGCTAAGTTAGGAAATCCGAAGTCTAAACTTAGAACTTAAGCCTGTGAGAACCATAACGAGATATTTTCGTTCCAACAAAAAAAAAACAATAAAATTACCATTTTATACATTTTCTAAAGGCAAAAATAAATAGTTTTCTTGAAAATTAAAAAATAACCTGTTATATTTTAGTCGTAGTCTTTTAAAGAAAAAAATCAATACTTTTCCTTTACTCTCTACTTATTGTTTAAACAGTTATAGTTGGGTAAAAAAACATAACTAAATGTGTAACAGTATATTTATATTTCCTATCCAAAACTGGCAAATGTTTATTTTTATAAGGTACATGCATTTCTTTACAGTGATGTATTGTATTTAATTTCCTTTCAGTTTTCTCCTTTAAAAAGATACTCAAAACATCATAGCACTGTAACTAAATTTAAATTTAGTATGGACACATCATCATTTTATTATTGGTAATAAATTATAATACTCGGTGCACATTTTCCACTCAATATCACACAAATAAAACAGTCAGCTCTAAAAGCCATTTCAACTAAAAAAATTGCAACAACATGTTCATTGAAATATTAACTCTATTGTTTGGTCATAGGGTTGAGTTTCCATAATGCTGTATCGACCTGTATATTAAAATTGTCGTACAATGGACGAAGTAATGGGCGCTCATTATGGCCAAATTAGTTTTATGACCGCTGTAAACACGATCGAGATAACTCGGCCATAATCCACACTGACGCCATTTAAATTGCCATGTACTGGATAAATGCAGTAACAATGGATTATGACTAAAACGTTGTACATAATGATTACACCATTTTATAGTTACCCTTCAGTTCCTATTACTATAGATAAATAAATAAAAGTACACCCCGTATAGGTACTTATTAAGCACCTATTCTGTTACTGGATTTGACTGAGATCATTGAATGTCTTGATGAGGTATCACACTACAGGACAACTAAAGCCTACGGACCAATTTCGATCAATTTCAAATCTCGTTGGATTACCTTGTTGGGGCCTACCCAAAATACGTTGTTCATTTTCTCATAAAATAATAGAAAATCAAAATACTTTTTAGTTAAACCTATTATATATATTCTATATTATATATATTACTAGCTGATCCAGCAAACGTTGTTTTGCCATAAAAAAGAAAAAAAATTGTATAAAAAATAGATGTAGGTCGATTCTCAGACCTACCCGATATGCACATCAAATTTCATAAAAATCGGTCCAGCCGTTTCAGAGGAGTATAGTAACTAACATTGTGATACGAGAATTTTATATATAAGATATTATATATATCCTATTATATCAATCGGCAATTTGGTTCCAACTACATGTACCTGGTCAGATTACGTTATTCCGATATTTTGTGATATTTTGGTACTCCGATATAAGCTGTGAGGTGATCTTATTTTTCAATTGATCCTGTTAGCCACTTGGGACCCTTATGACTGGTATCAAAGCAGACTTCGATCGACCTTATTCAACTATTGTCTAATTCTGAGATTTTTTTAAATATAAATTCTGCCTATGTGAATCCTGTCTAATGAAAGCATAAGTAGAATCCTAGAGCAAGTCACCGACTCATACTCATTGCAGACAATGCAGCATGGTGACCCACACTATGGCAGCCTAGTGAGATATTATTTCATGGCCCGCGTAAAGGACTCTGTATCTTGGGAGAAAAACATCTTATTTCGCCGTTTCCCTTTCATTATTGCAATTAAATTCTATCCAACACATTTCAGGGTTCTCTAATTAGCAGTATTCTTCATTATGCCTTAAATCTTCATTTGCCAGCGGACATGAGGATGGCCAAAGCTGGCTCCGGTAATAAAATTTCCATTTTTAGGAAGGAATTGCACCCTCCGATTATGACCGCAAGCGTAACTCAGCAGTCAACGGCCTTATTATAAAAGGGTGGGTGTACATTATGGGAAAGTTAATTAGATTTTCGATTGGTGTTTATGTTGGAAGTAGATTGAGCAGCTTGTTTGCTGTTTGGTTTCTTTTGGGATTAAATGAAACTATTGCTACGAGTAAGTTTTAATTTTCATAATATTCTTTGTAATGCAACGTGTCCTTAAATTCTGTCATTGGTTTTTTTTCTATATTTTATTATATTTTATATTAAACTGCTTCTAACAACTTTACAATCTGTTAAGAGTGTACAATATTTACTAAGTCGATAATTCTTGTTGCGACGAAAACTTTGTTGGTAGTAGTATAAAGACCGAAGTGATACTATGGCCTCACAGAAAACCGGTGTGAAACAGCGCTTGCGCTGCGTTTCACCGAGTGAGGATACCGGCGGCTCATACCCCAAGCTTTCACACCATCCCTCTCCCCATCCCCCAAAGACCGGCAACGCACTTGTGACGCCTGGTATTGCAGGTGTCCATGGGTGGCGGTAATCAAGCGATACGTCTGCTAATTTGCAAGCAAACCCATAAAAAAATTATTGGTAAATCAAGTTTATCCAAGTTAAAGATGCATATGTTTTTCAAAGCTGTCATATTAAAAACTGTAAAAAAGAAACCGTGACGTCGTCAATGTCACTAATACTTGGAAACATATTTTTTCCCAGTGGAACCCTAAAAATTACAAGTTCACACCACGCATCGTGCGCACCGACCCTTCGTTCCCCACAGACGTTCCCCACTGACGGTGTTACATTACGCTGGGGTCCGAAAACCAACAAATTATTCCCCGCGGGCCCAGCCGACGTAATTACTGTAATTCGTTCGCGCAGTTTACTGTATGCGGGATTAGCAACCGAAGGGTTAGCTACCTTGATTTCATCTGGAGAACTGTGTGTGTTTAGTTGGAGTCGATTTTGCCGATTCATTATTTGCGTGCGTATAGGAACGTAACACGTGTAAATGTGTTAAATGCTCGAATGTTTGGGGATTATAGGGATCGGGAGATTATACTGGTGAAGTTTATATTAAATACGATTTCTATTCCAAATTACTAAGAATTTGTGTTATTTACAGATAATTTGTTTAAAGTTTTAAACAAAAAAAAGCGGTAAGGGATTTATATATTCGTGAAGTTCAATAATAATGCATTTTTTTTATTTACTTACGTTAATTTAATTCAATATTATTATTTCTTAAGTTCTGAATTTGTTTGTTCTTTTTTTTTATGTATGTATGCCACTTATTTTATGCACGTGGCGGAGATGAAGATGTTGCGGTGGATGTGTGGCGTTACGCGACTAGATCGCATACGTAACGAACACATCCGTGGCAGCCTCGGTGTCCGTGACGTAGCGGACAAGCTGCAGGAAAGTCGACTCCGATGGTATGGCCATGTAACACGCAGGCCGTCCGACTATGTAGGAAATAGATGCCTCGACCTCACTGTCCAAGGACCTAGATCACGCGGCAGGCCCAAAAAGCGCTGGCTGGACGTCATCAAAGTGGACATGGAAGAGAACGATCTCACACCTGAGGATGCCGAAGATCGGGCAAAGTGGAGAAGATTAAGTAGGAAAGCGGACCCCAGCACTAAGCAGGGAAAACGCTAGGCCGAAGAAGAAGATGGCCAGCCAAAATGGCTCTACTCTGCCTGATGGAAAGCATAAGCAGAATTCAAGAGTGGAGGCCACCATACTTACTGCGAATGCAGACAATGCAGTATGGCGACCCACACCATGGCGGCCTTGTGATGCTGCTGCATCTTTTAGTCTAGTCAACAAGTATGGAACTTGTTGACTAGACTATTTGGGCCTCCGGTCTCGCACTCACCAACGAAACACGAGAGCACAAGCGCTGTCATTTTACGTTGATTTCTGTGCGAGGATAGTACCACCCCGGTCGAGCTGGCCCATTCGTGCTGAAATCAGCGTGGCTCTACTACCTATAAATTGTTTAGTTCAAAAAGTTCAACCACAATTTTTGTAAGTAAATTATATTATGTATACAAACTTTAATTACTCCAAATTATCTATACACACAATGATATCCAAATCGATACAGCCGTTTCCAAAGTACATGAAATAATTTACCTTATTTTTACTATAGGTAGGTACTTATTAGATTTTCGTTTACGTTCAAAAACATAGGCTCTCAAATTTTAGAAGTATAAATATACGAATAGACTTCTCTAAGTAAAAAAAATAATTAAATAACTTTGAAGTAAACAATAAAAAAGAATCTCTGTCTATCCTGCATTGTTTCTTTATACTATTCTGGACAGTGTTCAATATGTGTTATAATGATTTCATCTCGATTTGAAACAAAGTAATAAATATCAAAGGTTATTTTCTCTACTTTTTTAAATACATCATAAAAATGTTTTCATCTTTTCATGCCACAGAGGAGCAGGCCTATCTTAAATCTTTGTTTTAACAAAATTAACATTAATCTTTTGTTAAAATAGCCGCAAAGTGTTAATAGAATTAGCTGCCGGAACCTCTAAATTATGTAGCGCTGAGAACTATCATGACTTTGTGTAATTTAATATCTTAAGTATGATCAAAGATCAAGGGTATTGTACTTCCCACTACGGACCTGACACCTCATTAAATTTTCAAAATAAAAACATATAACAATATATTTTCTTCATTGTTTTTCGAAAACGGTTCTACTAACGGGCTAACCGTCTGCATAATATTTTTGCAATTTGCGATTTTATCGCTTTTATTCATGAAATAAACTTTACAATAATGTACATACCTAAATGTATATAATTGATATCTATACAAGAAAATGTATAAAAGTGAATCACCTTAAACTATTCCAGACATTTTAAAAGCCTTTTATTAAAATCACGTCACGATATTTTTGATGTTTGAAAGCGTTGTTATGACAGATTTTACACCAAAAATAACATGTATGTTATGGTTGTATAAAGACGCTTTTAACATTCCGTCAACGTTAACGTCTTAAAATATACGAGAATGGAATAAAGACTCTTCCACATTTCGGTAACATGATTTCATGTGGTGTTCTATACGATTCATAATTTTTATGGGGTCCCATGTCATATATGAGTTAATGGAAAATAATGGTATATGCCATTACTTCTGAACTTTATAAGTTGCAAATTTAGATGCAGATAAAATTCTTTCTTTGATTGGCTAAGATAGTAGCTTTCTTTGACCTTATATACCCCTACATCATGGAAACAAGAAGCAAAAGTTTAAAAAAATGTATAACTCGACTACATAAAACCTTCTTATAAAATGTATATAGCCCATATAACCAGAAAATTATTACGAATGTATTGACACCTCACTCATTGAAATGGGTTCATACAAACAAGCATACATTAACTACCAAAAATTAAAAATTTTAACAAAAAAATAACCGACTTCAATCTGGACCAAATTTTAATGGGTCCACACGGAAAACACCAGCTTTGAAATAAAAAAAGAATCATCCAAACCGGTTAGCGTGATATTGAGTTATTCGTCAATTTGTCGCGCACATACTTAATGCAAATTGAAGACTTATATGGTTTTCTCATGGACTACATGTCAGAACTGGACCAAATTGAAATAGGACCATATGGAAAGCACTAACTCAAATAAAAAAAGAATCATCAAAATCGGTTCACCTAGTCGAAAGTTATGAGGTAACAAACATAAAAAAAAAAAAAAATACAGTCGAATTGAGAACCTCCTCCTTTTTTGAAGTCGGAAAATATTGCACTTCCTTTTGACTTTACCGTAGTCGGTTAAAAATTAAGATAAACAAGAAATTTAACGGGTTATACTGTAACGTGCTGTAGCTTATCGCGGAAAAGTTTCTTAACTTTTGAGAATAAAGATAACCAGTATTATATCTGTTTGAATCGATACTTTATATTTATAGAATTTAAAATTATTGTTTAAATGTTCCTCGATGGACCGGCAGCGTGGTTAAACTAACAATCTGAAACCGCCCTACACCGTAAAATTTGATCTTGCGTCGTCGCCAAGTATTATTAAGAAACAAACTAAAGCGCAGGAATATACACACACATACACATGTAGTACACTCGCACGTTGTCACTGCCATCTCATATTTCTTACATCATTAAGTCAACGGGATGTCGTGTTGTGTCACTCACAGTGGGGAAGATATTTTGTGTTATTTTAAGGGTGCCGTACATCTGTACAGAAAAGAAAGTTTGAAATATATTGAACTGCAGCCTACGTTGAATTTTCGATTCAAAATTCATAGTGTTTCAGTTTATCAGATTAATGAAAGGTGGTGAAAGATTTGACAGTTATATATGCTACACAAATCGCCTGTGCTATTTACTTATTCTTTACTAACTATTTCTCGAGGCTCCACTTGCGTGTATGTCGAATATCGCTGTAATTTTTCAGGTTAATATATAAATAAATAAATATTTCGGACATCTAACACACAACGCCATCTAGTCCCAAGCTAAGCAGAGCTTGTGTTATGGGTACTAGACAACTGATACAAATACATATATACTTTTTTTTTTGTAAATACATACATATCATACATAGAAAACACCCAAACTCCGAAACAAATATTTGTAGATCATACAAACATTTGATCCGACCCGGGAATCGAACCCGAGACCTCATGATCACCAGTCGCACACGCCAACCGCGAGACCAACGAGGCAGTCATAGCCTATGACACTCATCAATAATGTGATTTACTACTTATAAAATAAATTTCAAAATTAGTAGATTCTAAGATTACCCTCTATAATCTAACAAATCTTACCTTTTTATAGTATTAGCATTTGGAGTGAAATAGACGCCACTTATGAACGTAGACGCTGAATTATTTTTACCAGCAATACGAAGGAAACTAAGCAGTTGAGTATAGTATTTTCAAGCACTTTGACTTACATAAGATGAAGCTAGCACTGTCTTGACATACAAGTTTTAAACAGGAAAGTCAACACTCACTTCACCACATGTCTCACACTAAAAGTAAAGTAGGTCGTATACTCGTAATTTGCGCAAAACTTAATTTCATAGTTCGGAGTTTTGATTATTTTGCGAGTCCTAAAAACTTTTTCAATTTAACTTGCTATACATAAAACTATTCCTCAAGGTCACCCCAGTATAAATCCAGCTTAGCTATTAAGGCCACTTAAACAATTTACATAAAACGTTATATTTATTTGTTTAACACAAACATTATGTTAACCTTTTATACTAATTATTCTGATTCTATATAAATTACTCGCTTCTGACCCGACAAGGCTATAAAGTGGTTCAATTAAGGATCGATTAAGGTTAATAGTGTTATTCAAACTCATAATTCTTTGTTACCTTTTCTTAAGGTATTGTACACACTGTCCGTTTACTTTTCGTAATGCGAAACTGCTAAGTGCTTTGGTTGAATGGACTGGAACGTTTAAACTCAGTATGATCTTCGGTTCACACAATTCCACATGAGAGTCGTTTCACTACATAGTTACGTTTCTCGACATAACCGATTTTTTTGAAAAATCTGTGTAAAACGAACTATGGAGGAACGGGTGTCATGTCCCTCCAACACAAAAGGAGGATCCTCCGACCAGGCGAGGTGATCATGCCTGGCAGACCAACTGCCCAACGGTTGATGTTGGGATGTTGTATATATGTTAATTGGCGCGAGAACTTCTATTGCGGTATTCAGGATTGGTAGTTTCTTCGTATTGTACGTTACTCCGTAGTTCAGTGTAACTTCGGTAGATGGCGCTGTAGTGTGCTTCTGATTGCGTTGTATGTGGAAGTCGCCACAGAACTATTACTGTTTTGATGCCGACTTGATTACTAACTTGGATTCTTCTCAATTTCTCTGGGTTCTTATCATCAGATACTGAAATAATAACCTTGGAAGTACACCACTAATATTATAAAAAAAAAATTGAGAACGTCCTCTAGTTGGGTCCGGTTGTCAATACCTACAAGGCAAAAAACCTATGTAGTAAATAATCCACATCGCATATTCTCTACTTTGCATTATGACTAAATCGCATAATGACATAGTAGCTAAATGCCCACTTTTTGAAAATAGGTACAGTCGATACGAAAATACCGAACTTTTAGGTATTGACAACCGTACCCCTCTATTTTTAAAGCACATTAAAATTAAACTGTATAATATGTACCTTTCGTACAATTGTTGTCTGATAATAAGATACCTAGATAGTAGACTTAAATAAAGAAAAACCTATTCAACCACATAAGATTTATACCACCACGTTTCCTTTTAAAAATAAAGTTCTATATAACACCAATATATCACTTTAGTACATAAAGCGGCCTTTTCACACTATAAAGAGCCCAAAAACCGCACACTTATCTTGCGTAGGTAAATTTAAATTGTTGCCGACTACGCCGACAGTCCCCTTTAACTCAATACCTGCGCTATCTTTGCACGCCTATCGGAGAGTCGCGTATGTCCCGAAACAATATTTCTAAATAAAATACTTCCTTCAGGGAGTTGAAACGACATGGTGTAAATCATAAACGGAGCGGTTTGGGGGAAATTCTATTTAGGAATCTGGATGTTAGTTTATTGTGAATTTGAATGAATGTTTGTTACTTAAATATTTTTAAAACGACTGGAAAGATCTAGATGTTATTTAGTACATACTACTACTTTTAATTCAGAGAAAAACTATTATCGAAATTGATTTTATAGCGAATAACCGCTCGAAAACGTTGATTGGTATGTTGTAATATTTGAAACAAACCATTATGCTAATTTAAAGAAAATCTATGTTAATAGTTATGTAAATGAAAGTGAAACAATAAAAAAAAATACAATTCCCAACAATATAAGTTATTTTATTTTATGATTTGTATGGTTAATAGAATTTCAAAAGCATTTTTTTCAAACAACTATTGAAAGACATGTATTTATACAGAACACGATAACAGTTATTGTTTCTGAACTTTAGCGACTATACATATTATTCGACTGTAAATCGGGACTTAGTCGCGATAATATCTACAAGGTACAATACCCTTTTTCTGTCCGTGACCACGATCGGTGCAATTCGATCGAAACGTCGGGCTACCAAAAAGGTATTGTACCTTGTAGATATTATCGCGATTAAGTCCCGATTTACAGTCGAATAAAACGATAACAGTTAATGAAAAGTTTCTACTTTTATAATATAAATGCTTGTTTTCTGTAGTTCTCACAGAAATAAGGCTTTGTTGCATTTGACGCTAACTTTCACACCTTGAAACCATGAAACTCACAAACAAAAACGCTCCACCGTTCTCCGTATTGTCCATATTATATTTAAGTGGGTAGTTTGTGAGAAAAACAGCATATTGTTGTTGGAATTGAAAATAAACTTGCGCCACTTTTGGGAAACATCGCCCACCCTCGTATAATATTGGGCCAGAGGCAACGTTTCTCATTGACGTCAATATTTAGGCCCTGCTCATATATCTCAATTATTTCTTTCATTATTTGTCGTTATTCGATGCTCTCTGCGTTATATTATCCATGTTGAGTAAACAAATATGGTTTTGTTCGCCGTCTTTTGATTAAGTCTTGTCGAGTGGTCGACAGTTAGATTCTCTCGCAGAGACATCTGATTGACCGTTAGTTCATTTGTCACGTACTATGACGTAGTTGCAACAATATAAACTTTACAATTTGTAGTGTTTTTTTAAAGAGTTATGCTGCATACTATTACTTATACTGCACTATTTACATAACAAAATTTGAAACACAGTCCATGAAAGACATATAATCTAAGATAAAATATTATATATAAATATTTACGTTGTTAATATTATACCAATTTATTTACGTTATCATACAACAGAGAAGTCTGTACTAACAAAAACAAATTACAGAGGATCTCTGTATTAAATAAACTTAATTTTAAGGAAATCTATTCTTTAATTTCATTATGTAGAGAATATAAGAAACTTTCAGTAGGCGTCTGATGTTTTATCTATTTTTAACCGACTTCGAAAAGGACGAGGTTCTCTATTTCATCGGTATGTTTTTTTTTTTTTTTATGTATGTACATTGTTTACTCCGTCAATTGTAGACCGATTTTGAAAATTCTTTTTGTATTCGAAAGGGTATGCTCCCCATGTGGTCCCATGGCCACCATATTAGGATCTGATGATGGGATCCCAAGGAAATCGAAAGAAACCCTCAAATTTACGTGAGCGCCTGCAATGAAGTAAAGAACAATTGTCTGCATGCCTTCATATTCTGTAGACATCATTTAATTTTAAATGAAGTGATGATGAGAGACTTGAGAAATACTAAAAAGCGAAAAATAAAAAAATAAACTTCGTTTAAAAAAACCGACTTCAAAAACTAAAAAGTATAAAATAACTTAATTTGTATGTGCTACCTATCCATAGGTTTGAAGTCGGTGCCAAGCCAAAATGTAAGAGTAGGGACCGCACTGGCCGCGCGTGCCTTGAGCGGGATAGCTGCTCTTCGCGTTGAACAAAACAACCGAAGCGTCGGTGACGTCGTTGACGTTCGTCTCGAAATATAGCGAGTGTGGTACCTACTATTACATTTGGCTTGGCACTGACTTCAAACCTATGAATAGGTAGCACATACAAATTAAGTTATTTTATACTTTTTAGTTTTTGAAGTCGGTTTTTTAAACGAAGTTTTTTTTTTTGAATAGACTTTTTTATTGCAGTTGAAAAATAAACGAGAAATCTGGTGACAGGTATCACGTGAATAATGAAAATAGACAATTAGCGTTTTTTTCTTTCGCGTTTATATTATTATCTTTTATAACGTCAAAAGTTATGCCTTAAAACATCTTAATTTGGTTTGAAAGTGCGTCTAAATATAAGGGTGATTCGTTATTTTAATTTAATTTATTGATCAGCATCATACATTTAAATGACAATTAAAAAGCTGACAAGTACAAGCTCTGTGACTTGTTAAATTTTTTTAAGATTTTGTAGAGTTTGTAAATTACTTAAGAATTCCATTTCCAATAACCAAAAATAAGTACCATCAAATGAAACTCTTCAAACACCCCGTCATAAAAAGAAGACGAATGCCAATCTATAAAAAAATGGCTCGCTCTTATTTATTTAAGTTAATCAAAACCCATCAGGTAGGTCGATAACAATCGAATCAACTCGATACACAACTGTGTACCTATGAAATGAAATCGCTCTCATTACCTTCGACGCTCGCTCCACGCCACGGGAGAAGGGTTACCGTGATATTATGTAATTGTGAGATTTTTTTTTTTAATGTTCAAGTTTATTTTGATTTTAATCAGCAAAAATTCAATGTATGGAAATCTCCACAGATCATCACCTCACCAATACTTACGGTAAGTTTTAGGTCGGTACCGAACAGACTGAAACCCAAACAAACTGACCAAACGTCTTAAACAGGTATATTGCTAGACATTCGACGAACTACTAAATTCTTAAACGAGAAGGAAGTTTTTTTTGCTATTTTATATAGTAGCAGATCCCAAATAATATTAAGAATAATAAACGCTAGAAATATGAGGATTCACAAAATATTTAAAAAAAACAGAGAAGGAAGTTAAAATTTAGAATCCTACATGCTACTGAAGCAATACTTAGGGCTTAAATTAAAATTAATTACAATGATTCAAAAGAAAAACATTTTCACATCTTAATATTTATGAACCATCACCTTCATGCCAATTCATTTTTTAATAAGTATAATATGAAACACTAGCTGTGCCCGCTACTTCGTCCACGTGACATTTCATTTTGGATTTTCAAGTTATTTTTGATGTTTTCACCGTTTAAACCTTCCCTGGACTACGATTAACATTTCAAAAGCAAAATCAGGTAAATCGGCCTAGCCGTTCTCGAGTTTTTGACAAACGAACAGCAATTGATTTTTATATTTACGAAGATTAAAAAAAGTAATAATAATATCCACTGTCTGCGGAGGGGTCTTTTAATTATCTTTCTTTAATAACATTTAAAGATATTATTGGCGTGTCCTAGCTCCGAATACCACCACACCCACCCTACGCTCCGTCGGCAGTAGAGTGGCTTCTCACTCAATCTGTCAATTACCGTGCGTTACTTGGACTGTTACACGGTACGCTTTTATGCCTTCTGTTCCCAGCAGCACAGTGCATTGTGGTCGTTATTAAGGATGCAAGTGCTTCATTTATTCTATTACCAGCGGAGCGTCTGGTTGAAGATGTTTTCTATTGAATTTTTCATGTGTGTGTTATAGTTTTTTTTTGTTTTGATAATGCTTTCGGGCAGCTAAATATACATACATAATTATGTTTATAAAGTTCTCCGCGAAAAGATAAATGTATGTTGTGGGAGTTGTCTTTTTTAAGAAACAATTTTTTTTTACCCTGACTGACTGATTTATTAATGCAAAGCCTAAATTGCTGGAGCTACAACTTTGAAATTTTGGTAATTAATGCTTTTTTCGTAAACAATGTACTGTGAAATTTACAAAACATTATTTCTCAGTAAGTACTGAATAAAAGATAAAAGTTTACATAGAAGTGTGTCATTTTTAAAGTTAGAGACGCGAAATAAAAAATGGGCTGGCTTGACCGGAGTGATACCACGGTCTCGCAGAAAACCAGTGTGAAACAGTGCATACCGGAGGCCCCCTTCTCCCCCCCATCCCCCAAATGCCGGCAACGTACTTGTGACGCCTCTGTTGTTGCGGGTGTCCATGGGCGGTGTCAATTCCATAAAAAAAATCTTTCAAGCGATGCCGCAGGCAATAGCTAGTCTGTTATAAAAATACGGTACTAGTCAATGTTATGATAACGAATTTTCCGCACGACATATTTTTATAACAATTTGATCTCTGTTATTTATATATTCTTGGAATAGAATATATAATAATAATAAATATTTCGGACATCTAACACACAACGCCATCTAGTCCCAAGCTAAGCAGAGCTTGTGTTATGGGTACTAGACAACTGATACAAATACATATATTACTTTTTTTTTTGTAAATACATACATATTATACATAGAAAACACCCAAACTCCGAAACAAATATTTGTAGATTATACAAACATTTGGTCCGACCCGGGAATCGAACTCGAGACCTCATGATCAGCAGTCGCACACGTCAACCGCGAGACCAACGAGGCAGTCAACGAGAATGATCTTTGTTTGGGTTTGTCGTACTGTTATATATCTCTGTACAATTTATTTAGTCTGATATTAATACATTTGGCTTTGACATAATGATTTCTGAAGCTTTCATACAGACACAACGCGCAGGATAGAATAAAAATTCAAGTGATGAAAAGTATATTTAAGTACGTCGAAAGATATATTATTTCCTTTGCTCTCCTTTATTCAGATTTAGGATTTATTAAATATTTTCTATCTATCATACAATCGGAGTGTACAGCTAATGTTATTAATGATAAGTAAAAAATGAAAGAGGAATATTTGATATTATAGTATTTATGATAATAATATAACGTTGAAACAAATAGCCAAATCAAGGAACAATTTATTGTTTTATTACGAAAGTATACATATCATGTATTATGAAGACTAAAATTAATATCTTCTGCTTATACATAATAATACAAAATTTTAACAAAAAAAAAAACCGACTTTAAGAACGACCAAATTGAAATAGGTCAACGCGGGAAGCACCAGTTTTCAAATTAAAAAAGAATCATCGAAATTGGTTGGCGTGATATTGGGTTATTCGTCAATTTGTCGCACCATACTTAATGCATATTGAAGACTTATATGGTTTTCTCATGGACGACATGTCAGAACTAGACCAAGTTGAAATGGGACCACATGGAAAGCACCAGCTTTCAAATAAAAAAAGAATCATCAAAATCGGTTCTTCCAGTCCAAAGTTATGAGGTAACAAACATAAAAATATAAATAAATAAAAAAAATACAGTCGAATTGAGAACCTCCTCCTTTTTTTTAAGTCGGTTAAAAATCAATTGCTGTTCGTTTGTCTCGCTAAAACTTGAGAATGGCTGGGCCGATAAAGCTGATTTTGATTTTGAAATGTTTGTCGTAGTCCAGGGAAGGTTTAAACGGTGAAAAGTTAAAAATAACTTGAAGATCCAAATGTCACGTGTACGAAGTAGCGGCCACAGCTAGTATTTTGATATATTTATGAATAAATTTAAAGTATATTTAAGAAAATTTAAAGAACAGTGAATCTCATTCTAGGGAAACTTTGCAATATATTTAAAATTATCAGATAGATGGGATACAAACAACAGCTCGAGAATGTCAAAGTCGCATACCAGTAACTGCCTGTTTTTAATATCAAATTAACAGCTTTTCACTAAAGGCATATGGAAGCGAATATAAGGAACTTACATCGTAAATATATTTTTCAAATTTATGTCTGTTTATCTGTCTGTCTCTGACCGTTTGTTTGAACTAATCTTTGGAACGGCTCAACTGACGAGACTGTCACAAGCAGTTAGTTTATGTTATACGGAACGGACCAACATAATCTACTTTATTTAAAAAAAAAATGGGTGATATGAAAACAAAATGAATGAATGTCCGATTCAAAAGCAACAAAACCCGCGCGTAGTAACGTTGGGCGCAGTAGTATCTACTATATACAATTTTACAAGTTAATAATATGTGAAGATAGAAACTTCACACAACTAAAATCTCATTTAGTAATCCAACATGTAACATCAGCAACTTCCCGTAGTAATGACGATATAATTTCCAAAAACTTAAACCATATTGACTTTATTAAATAAATCCAACACCAAGTTTATCTTACTACCGCTGCGAGTGTGGGTGCCTACAGGCATCAAATCACTGAGCAAAACTACTCCCGACTACGCTCTGAATAGTTTCATTTAATTTGAGAATATTTGCACAACCGCTATCCGGTGTTTAAATATTTAGCCACTTTTAGTTTTGTGTGTATTGTTAATTAAACGTAAAAATATATTGTTGAAGACGTTGTTTCTGATCCGACGAACATTTCTATATGTTATTTTATGGTTATAAATACGGTTCATGAATCTAATCTATGTATATAAAAATGAATCGCCGAAATGTATGTACGCGCATTGCTTCCGACCGGCTGCACCAAATTAAATAATTCTTTTTTATGTGTTCGTTATTGTTAGGACAAGGTTTGTGTCTAAGAAAAATTAAAAGATAACGGGAAATGTCATTTGTTTCTGTCTGCGACGGGAAGCTGAGACAGAAATGTAAATATGGCGGTACGATGTTTGCCGGGTCAGCTAGTAGTGTTATAAAAGATATCATTATCCAAATTTGACACAAAATATTCCGGGACCACTTAAGATGTTTGAATGTCTGACTTATGTATTCGAATGAATAAATTTATATACATATGATTACATCTGCGAACCAAAATATTAAACAAATAGTTTGAAATAACGTCAGTTTGTTCCCAAAAACTACTAATAGATATAATAGGTGCCTATAACCATCGACAATTTGGATTAGTTAGAAAATAATATATAAAACTGAAACGATTTTAAGCAGTATTGAGTTTTGTATAGAATAGGAAAGAGCGTGCTCCTTCTTAGAAGGCTGGCAACGCACTTGGGTTTGTCCATCGGCGGCGGTAATCACTTACCTTCAGGCGATACGTGTTCTCGTTATCCATAAAAAAATTGTGATTGACACAACACGCTTCACATGACACCTTCGCAAATTAAAGTTGCGTGGTCATGAAATACTTGTTTTTTTTCGATTCTAATGATTATTAAATCCCAGTTCTTCTCTCTTTTCATTATCAATTGTCTTCGTTTGAATTGAGAATTAGAGTTGCTCGTTTATATATATTAGGCTTGTACAAAATAGAACAAACAGACAAGATTATGGAGTCTAATTGAGACCTTCCCGGAGTTTAAACCCCTTTGTTTGAAAGGATAGGTTTCATTAACTTGGCTATTGTTATAGCTAACTTAAATGTAATTTATATAATAGATAACTTCTTGATTGTATAACTGTGTTTGATTACCACGTTGGTTGCTATTTTACATAATTGTGTGGTACTAATATCGGTACTTAATATTATTATATTAGACAGAACAATCGTTTGAGAAAGTCAAAACCGTCTGGCCTTGAATCAAGACAAGTAAAAGCACTTTGTTAGGCTACTGCTTTAGGTCAGCCCAAAGATTATTACAGGCTAATCACTTTTGATAGGTAAATTGCTTTTTACGGGTCAATTACTTTAGACGAGACAGACTTTCTGGATATTTTAAATATCTACTATCTATCTATAACTGAACTTGATAGTTTAAGAAATAAAGTTATGATTAAGATCGATAAAACCGAAAGTATGTTTCACGGGGTTTTTCTTTTCAGTTTTAAGTTTATTTCTGTTAGTTATTGTGAAAATATCTATGACGTTATCCATTGTTTTAAATTTCATATGCTTATTAAGGTCGAGCACAGTTGTATGGCCATTTACGTCTATGAGCAAAATTTTAATGTCGCCTTTAATATATTTTTTCTTTTTTGATGTTTCGGAGATTGTAGACGCCATGGTTTCAACTAAGGGTTTGTACAGATTTACCGCTACGTGTATGTTTTCAATTCAAATCAAGCTACCTAACGGTTGTAATAGCGAACAACCGGAGACACAATTCACTTGTTCGAGTCACAAATTCCTAAAAATAATCAATTTATAAAACGAATTCTTAGCTAATCTAATTTTGTACAAATTAATTTCCTTTTGGTAATAGTCGAGGACAGAATATTCCAAATGAAAAGTAACTTTCACCCAACCTACTCTTAAATTACGTACGAGACAAGAATTTTGATGGCTCACTGAATTTCTTACTTTGGAATTAGTGTGCGAGTACCAAAGGGAAAAAACTCATTAGAAAGAAGTACCTATCTTTGAAATGGTATTTGATTTCAGCAAGACATCGAAACGTGTCCAATGTCCCCTTTGGTAAATGTTGAAAATATTCAACGTTTACCAAGGAGGACATTGGACACGTATTTTTATTGTACTGTGTTGCTTTAATTTTATTCTAACCAAGATGTATTTTTTTTATTTTACTGTCCCAGGATACCAGGATAACTTTTAATTTTGTACTTCAATAAACTTTTACAAAAATCATAATATCTCCATGCCAAATTTCATTGAAATTAGTTTGGCCGTGAAGGCATGCCAGACAGACAGGGTTACTTTCGAATTTATAACATTAGTATGGATATAAGCCATACGTTTCGGTGAACACAATGTTTGGAATTAATAAAATTATTGAATTTACAGGGAAAACAACGCGCATAAAAACGCATATAACCTTATTATCACACTTTTACACTTTATAAGCAGATTATCTCGTGTGTACGAGTATGTTATTCAGCATCCGTGGATAATTAATTCGCTTAGCTTTATCGCGAAACTGGAGTCTAGTTGTGTGGAGGGGAGAAAGGCGAGCGTCCATTTGTACCATCAATTATTCGTTTAGCGTTACCTGATTTATGGTAGTTCCCTTCTGACCTATTAATCCCTGCTAGTTGCGGATCTAGATTGTTTTTGAGACAAAAATTAATGGCCACGCTAATTAATACTGTACCGTTGAATCATTGTCCTTGGTAGGTGTTGTTTGAATTTGTGAATTGAATGATTAATAATTGGCTGGAATTACGGCTTGAAACAATAAACTTTGAAGCTTTAATTTCGGTAGTCGTAAATTTGCTTAGAACTATTATAAATTATTTGAAAACAATTATTTGCTTTTCTACTTAATTACGTATCCAATCGTAAAGCTATTTTGACATTATCAAAGGTACAGATAAGTATGCTGTGTTTTCCTTTGATCCTTTTATTCTTCAAAGTCAAATTCGAGACAAAAGACAACCTATGAAATATTAATTGATTACTTAATTTTATTTAAATATAAATTACTAGCAACCTACCCCGCCTTCGCACGAGCTCTTGGCGGAAAATATAATAAAACCTATGTTACCCCGAGAAGATGTGCGGCATAATTTTTTACGACGTCATCAACAAATATCGTTATATTTTAGCCAATATACTCAAAAATTTTACAAATTATATACTAAAACCTTCCTCACTCTACTATTATTATTATTATTATATATACTCAAAAACCGCATCAAAATCCATGCAGTAGCTTTTGAGTATATCGCGAACAGACAGACGCGACGGAGGACTTTCCTACATAGTATAAAACAAAGTCGCTTTCTCTGTCCCTATATCCCTATGTGTGCTTAAATCTTTAAAACTGTTTCTTTAATAGATAGAGTGATTCAAGAAGAAGGTTTTTATGTATAATAAATGCGTAATATAGTATGGGAACACTGTTAATTTTCGAGGTTTCTAATGTAATGTACAAATAAACACATTTTTTTGCGCTTACATTGCAAACGCTGGTTGCACCCTACGAGATAGATCAAGATAATGTACTACAGTATTGTATACCTTGAAAAGTACTACAAAAAACAACAAATAGTCTAGTCAACAAGTATGGAACTTGTTGACTAGACTATTTGGGCTTGGACTAGACTTTCTTTTTCCACCCCACTAACATATTGCAAATCCCTACTGAGAGTTTCGTATTGGTCTATATGTTTTTTTTAATTATAAGTTTATTTTTGTTAGTATTTTAGTGGTATTTTTGTATTTTATTGATTTTATGTCAGTGATTAGTATTAATAATGATACATATCAATATATAATTATATACATTAATATAAATATATATACATTACATACACATATACACACCATCCCCACCAATCCCATGCTAATTAATATTTTTACTTGCCGCGTTAATTAAGCTGCTATTTATCCACCAAGATTACGCATCGAGAGTAAGCTTTACTCCTAAAGCTACCGCCGTAAAATTCTAACCGTCCGATAATTATTCATTTATCGTGGCGCACCCGTTATTTACGACAGGACGTTTAATGGTTGGCTGCCTCTACGAGCAAGCGTAGAACTACTACGCCGTAGCTGCTACGCTTTTGGTATTGAGTACTGTAATAAACTGAATTGAGATTAATATTTTTTGCTATCTGACCTTTTGGGATTAAATTATCAAAGTTTTATACTTTGGCTAACATTAAATTCATTATTGAGTCTTTTGTTATGGTTATAGGCTAAGTGAAAATGAAGGAAATGAAATCATATAAGTTGTACAAACCAAATATAATATTATTGGCAGATAATGCCTACGGCATTAAGTCCGCCTTTGCAACATCTGTGCATAAAGCTTGAATAAAATAAAATATTATGTAGGAAATTTATTTACTAAATAAATTAAAAATTTAAATTATTTATAATTATTATATTTTTTATAATAATTATTTTATAAATATTTAAATTAAAAAATAAATTGTTGTTCGTTTGTCTCGCTAAAACTTGAGAACGGCTAGGCTGATTTAGTTGATTTTGATTTTGAAATGTTTGTCGTAGTCCAGGGAAGGGTTGAACGGTGAAAAATTAAAAATAACTTGAAAATCCAAATGTCAAGTGTACGAAGTAGCGGGCACAGCTACTAAATAAATAATAAATAAATATTTCGGACATTTAACACAACGCTATCTAGGCCCAAGCTAAGCAGAGCTTGTGTTATAAGTACTAGACAACTGATATAAATACATATTTTTTGTAAATACATACATACATATTATACATAGAAAACACCCAAACTCCGAAACAAATATTTGCAGATTATACAAACATTTGGTCCGACCCAGGAATCTAACCCGACAACTCAAGCACAGCAGTCGTAGACACTACCACTGCGCCACCGAGGCAGTACTACCTTACTCATAACGAAATAAATGAAAGTAATTAAAAAGTATTAGGCAAAATATTACAGACAAATCAAGTGTATGTCCCACTATATCTATCTATCTTCAGCCTACTGCCGTTCACTGCTGAACTAAGGCCTCCCCCAAAGAACGCCAACATTTTTTTTTTTTATGTATGGCCCGCCAAAATGACTCTGCCTAATGTAAAGCATAGGCAAAATCGAAGAGTGGTGGTCACCATACTCATTGCGAAAGCAGACAATGCGGCATAGCGTCCCACACCATGGCGGCCTAGTGATGCTTCTGCATCTTTTAGTCTAGTCAACAAGTATGGAACTTGTTGACTAGACTATTTGGGCCTCCGGTCTCGCACTCACCAACGAAACACGACAGCACGAACGCTGTCATTTTACGTTGATTTTCTGTGCGAGGGTAGTACCGCCCCAGTCGAGGCGGCCTATTCGTGCTGAAATCAGCGTGGCTCTACTACCTTTACATTATTACAGACAAATCAAATGTATGTCCCACTATATCTACCTATCTTCAGCCTACTGCCGTTCACTGCAGAACTAAGGCCTCCCCCAAAGAACGCCAACAATATGATTGAGTTAATTCCTCGTATACATTTTTTTTTTCACACTTATTAGACCTTTTTTTAAAATGAGACTTTTTTTAGATTTAAAAAAAAAAAATATATTCAATAGCCAGTAAGTTATTAAATACAGTTGCTATAGACAACCAGGGTGGGAAACCATGTGATTTTCACCTGACTGCCAGGAAAGGTTTTAGTATATATGATACCAACATAATTTTCTTCTCGATCTCAAACTACTCAAACAGTATTGTTACCCGACTGCGAAAGGAGGGTTATGTTTTTCGAGTGTATATATGTATGTATGCATATTTCTTTGGCACGCCGTAGAGCCTAAACGGCTTGTCGTATTTTTATGTGAGTGGTGTCAATAGATTCGTCTTATTCGTGAGAGTGGCACTGGGCACATAAAAATAAATAAAGGATTTTTGGCGCCAAAAAGTAATATAAAAAATATATGTTTTCAAAATACATCGAGTGTGGTATCAAAATAAAGATTTTTTTACGGTGATTACGAATATTTATAAAACTTATGTTTTTATTATATAAAAACAAGTACAATATAAAAATAAAAAAGCCGACTGCGCCAATTTGTTAAATATTGTTTTTCAAAATATGTCACCAGAGGATTTTCAAGTAGAACAAAACACTGTAACATGAAATATTGTATTACATATGTAGGAACATTCATGTAAAGTATGCCGACTAGACAACTTTGAAATGACCTCTGACACTATCTCGTTTAGCCAGACAATAATACTCTCCTAAAAATATTAAAGTTAAAAATATATTTTGCTCGAGCACAGCTTTTAATTTTAATAGCCATCTCTACGATTACCGCAAAATTTCATCTTGTCGTTCTATATTTAAAAAGTGATTAAACTTTAACCTATTCATAGAATATTTTAGTTTATAAAGCCTTTGTTTGTTACGACACTCGATCTGACCGGTTTTATCGGTCCCTGTCTACTTCAGGACAGTAACCGAAGTACAACACATTTTTATGTATCATCATACATTATTATAAACTTGCTATATTCCGCGGTGTTCATGTTCATTCCAGTGGTTGTTATTTTACCCTTATTTTATATTACATATTTTATACTTTAACAATAACTGCAGGTGAGACCGCAAGGCGCAGCTAGTTTAAAACAAAAATAGCCTAAGTTACTCCTTATATCATCAGCTATCTTCCAATGAAAGTTCCTACTAGTACACCGGACTACAAGCCTGAATAATAAAGATTTTAAGGCGAAAATGATATGATACTAAATGCACATCATTTATATTTAACTATACATACCATACTGAGTAGTAGAGCCACGCTGATTTCAGCATGAACGGACCGGCTCGACCGGGGCGGTACTACCCTCGCACAGAAAATCAACGTAAAATGACAGCGTTCGTGCTGTCGTGTTTCGTTGGTGAGTGCGAGACCGGAGGCCCAAATAGTCTAGTCAACAAGTTCCATACTTGTTGACAAGACTAAAAGATGCAGAAGCATCACTAGGCCGCCATGGTGTGGGTCGCCATGCTGCTTGACTGCATTGGCAATGAGTATGGTGACCACCACTCTTGGATTCTGCTAATGCTTTCCATCAGGCAGAGTAGAGTCATTTTGGCGGACCATACATAAAAAAAAAAACAATAATTCTGATGGGTACAAAACATACATAGTTCTTTTGTCTTGTAAGGCATGTATACTGTAGTATACACGGCTTGTAATATTGTAACTGTCAGTAAGCCCGACTTTTTAAAAATGAACTAGGGAAGATAATATTATTATGTCAATTTACAGGGTATTCGTCTGTAACACTTTCAAATTAATTTTCACCGAGAAATCTATTTTTCATCGAGAAATGTAAATAGTGTCAAATTTTCTTTAGTGATGGCTTTAACCATGGATTAACTTTTGGCAGGCTGGTCGTATTTTTTGATAAAGTTACGATTTTTTCGATGAACTGAAACTTTAGCGCTGGAGGTTTTGGGTATTCAGTACTAATACACTTAATGTAATAACTATAAATTCTTAAAATTTAAAAAAAACCTCGACATAATAACCTGAAATCCCTTTAAAAATGGAAAAACACGCTATGCGCTTTCATTTGAGACCCCACTCGATGATATTTTTGCAGACATTCGGTTATTCTTCCCAACTTTCACCCCAATAACTTCTAAACGACTCAACCGATTTTCATGAAACATGTCTAAGAACACTCGCACGTAACTCACCTTTCATTAAACAAAACTAAATTGAAATCGCTTCATCCGTTCGCGAGCTACGGTGCCACAGACAGACAGACAGACAGACACGTCAAACTTATAACACCCCTCTTTTTGGTCGGGGTTTAAAAAGAAGGAAGTACATGTTTAACGTATAAAACTGACACTATCTACTGTTACCGGTAATTCTGCATTACTAATGGGACCGCTCATTGCTTAATTTCAAGCGAACCGTGGCGTTATCAAACGGCTACAGATGAGTGCGTACGCCGGAACCGGCTCAGTTGGCTCTTACATCCCGCGTGTGATGTCATACGTGTCGATATACGAATATCCTGATTATTGGTGTGAAACGCACTAGTTGCTACTCGTGACTTTTATTATTATTCGGCGTGCATTACTTCCTTTGTGCTGAAATTATTTTTATCTGTATCAAGTAGAACCTAATGTCTTCTAAAAATATCAATTAAACTGTTCTTCCGGCCGACCTTGTGGTGAACGATAAAAAATACGGAGTGAGGTGACAAAGGAACTAAACCATCCAGGACAATATTAATGTAAAGGAAATAATGGTTGGAAGTTACCCAATTCAAATTATTCAATTACGTACTTCATTATTATTTTCCAGTTGTATAATCGTGCGTGCAGTGCATCTATATTTTTTTTGGACATTCTCTATACTGGTATTCGATAACTGATTTAACATTAGTGTATTTCTTTTATTAAAACCCACATAAAATGTATGTACGTATATATGTATTCAGAAATAGGAAAACACGGTATATACATATTTAGTCAAAAAATTGTACTGTCTAAATACAGTTTTTTGTCAACAAAGTGCCGTTTAGTGTGTTCCAGAAAGTTATATAACATCTTACATAAAAGAGGCACTGTCATAACCATTCACAAATATCATAATGTTACCAAAAAATTCACGTTTTATTACTGAACAAACCGAATCCTCTTTGCAAAGAGCCATTATTTTCTGAGTGACAGTTGCGTGCCCACAAATCAAAACTGTAACTATCATATTGACAGGCTGCCTCTCGATTCTCGAATAAACTTCGAAGAGAAAATCAATCATTTAAAAATAAACTCACTTTTGTTTGTAACTTCGATTGTATGACGTATCTATAAGGTATGATTTAGTTAGGGTTTAATTTATCTGTATCCCTATTTTATTTACTACTAGAAAGGTGAGAGTTTTGCAGGTTCACCGTTGAGTAGTTTGTATTCAACGATTAAAAACATTAAAAAAACCCGATGAAATTGAGGACCTCCTCCTTTTGGAAGTCGGTTAATGAATGATTTTCTTTGATATCAAATTTGAATATAGGACTTCTATAACTGCCACGAAACAAATTATTTCATAATTTGTTTTATACTGAGTTCATATTATACATCTTAAATTGCTGTATAAGTCTGGTTCTCACGTAAAAAGTTTAAGTTACATTTTTTTTCTTTGTGTGGAAATGTATTATCAGGATTATCCGTTGACACATGGTCTGGGCTCGGTCGATACAGAATAAATAAATAAATATTTCGGACTCTAACACACAACGCCACCTAGTCCCAAGCTAAGCAGAGCTTGTGTTATGGGTTCAGACAACTGATACATTTACATAATATACTTTTTTTGTAAATACATACATATTATACATAGAAAACACCCAAACTCCGAAACAAATATTTGTAGATCATACAAACATTTGGTCCGACCCGGGAATCGAACCCGAGATCTCATGATCAGCAGTCGCACACATTAACCACGAGACCAACGAGGCAGTCGGTGGTCGGTACACTTTTAAGAATACCAGTGTTAATCAATTATTTCTTTCCTTGTTACTCAGTTTTTGTGTAAGTTTCATTGAAGTTTACCCACTAACTGCACCAAGTGTGATATTCTACCCATCATTCCACACTCAATGAAAAGTTGTAAAATAGCCTTTGATACTACATTAAAACCCTTTATCAACTTCATCCGTTACCCAGTCTAATAAACTAATTTCACTTTCATGGTTCCACTTAGTCCAACCTATATTTTACGCTATACGCTTGATGGCTCTTTGTAGTAATAAGGGTACATTACCATATATATTGCAAAGAATAACGTGCACGTCTTGGTTTATGACAACGCAGATTCACAATTCATCGAAGTTATGCACCTAAACCGTACAGTCAGTTTTCCTATCATGCAGTTCTTTTAAATGCAAATTCTTGCAGTTCATTTAAGAGGTTCAGAAATCTGTTATCTATACTAATATATAGTGCTGAAGAGTTTGTTTGTTTGTTTTAACGCGCTAACCTCAGGAACTACTGGTCCGATTTGAAAAATTATTTCGGTATTCGATAGCCCATTTATCGAGGAAGGCTATAAAAATCAGGTGGACGGGAGGCAACAAACTCTTCAAAGGCATTTTGTACTGCCTCTCGGGAATTGAATTTTTTACCCACTAAAAAGTTGTCAAAATTTTGGAAAAAGTAATAGTCGGTAGGTGCAAGGTCTGGTGAGTATGGCGGATGAGGGAGAGCTTCCAACCCCAGCTCTTGCAGCTGCTTCACGACAACGCGCGACCCCATACTGCGCAACAGACAGTCTCCAAGCTGCAAGAGCTGGGGTTGGAAGCTCTCCCTCATGCGCCATACTCACCAGACCTTGCACCTACCGACTATTACTTTTTCCAAAATTTTGACAACTTTTTAGTGGGTAAAAATTTCAATTCTCGAGAGGCAGTACAAAATGCCTTTGAAGAGTTTGTTGCCTCCCGTCCAGCTGATTTTTACAAGAAGGGCATCAATAAACTGCCAATGCATTGGCAAAGATGCGTCGATTGCATGGGTGATTACTTCGAATAACAGAAATAAAAAAGTTTAAAAAAAAATACTTTCACTTATTGCATACAAAACGGCAATTTCATAGGTAAAAACCTATTATGAGTATAGATATATGAGTATATGAGAGAGAGAGTAGATATATGAGTATATATGCATATACAATAGAAACTCTCCAAGTAGAACTTCAAAAGACAAGTCAAAAAAGTTTTGACTTTGGTGGTTTGTGTAAAGGGAAACATGTCTTCAACTCGAACAAAAGTTTTTTTCTTATATTTAGACGTGTCAAGGTTTGATTTCCAGAAGGTGTTAATAATAACAATAAATATGAATATAATGTTCGAAGTATGACATATGCGACGTAAGCAATGTTAACTTAATGCAGAAGAAGACTCGACTTAGGTCTTCATTACAACCACCAACCATATTGCCACCTCGTCATAGTTGTAACATGTTACATCTAGAACCGAGCGGGCATGTTGGTCAAATCACTGACTCCATGCTTCTCCAGCTTCTTCCACATTCACATCCTTCTTTTTTTTCAAGAAAGTAGGTACTAACATTACATAGTACGCTTAATATTAAAAGTTTATAAGATGTACACTGGTCACTGGCCTATTAGTCTAGTGGTTAATGACCCCGAGTGCTAAGCAAATATTTTTGTGGTTTTTTTTGTTATGTAAAGGGGCTAACGACCATACGGATCTCATAATTAATCTATGATAGGTATGTATTAAGAATGCATGTTAATGAGCAGTTTTGTTGTCGTAGTACAGGACCGCTTTCTGTAAGCTATACCATTTAAGTTTATGTAAACAAGAAATAAAGAACGCTGTATACTTCCCCATAAAATACATCATACATTTGTTTACACGAGCTTATGAAATAAATACAATAATTCCTAACACACACGCTGTATGCTCTCTTTTTTAGTTTGTTATTTGGTAGTAAGACTCATTACACAGGTTTATACCTAGTGTGAGGGTCCGAAGCTACTGGCCATTTGTATCATGTAGGTAAATCTTTGTATTTCAGGTTGACAGTAAGCACTAATTTTCTAAAATTATTTAAAGAAAGATTTAAATTTTTTATTTACTATTTAGGACCTTTTATTTATTAAATGTGTTAGATTACTATTTGTTAGTGATGTTGGAATACATAGTCGTATATCGTTTGTAAAGAGCGACACATAACAGTGACACGTTAAAACGTCACGTATATTAACCAACGCCTGTAATATATTTTATTGAGTGCTAAAAAAAGTAATAGTTGTGTTAGTAGTTATATATTGTTTTTATATCCATTATATTTTGTAAAAAAGTAATGGGTGTTATTCGTCTTCGAGTGAGTCATAGGGTCTTAAAACTGGCCAGCTTATTCGTAACTAAGTCCTTATATTCGAGATTATTAATGTACTTTTAAGAGTTGTATCTTCTCATTCACAAGTGCTCTTTAGGAAATGTCAATAAAATGGATTATTTATATCGTTAATAATTTCAAGAATAGCATAGAATAGCGATCGAAAACAATCCTTCAACAGACAACCCCTTGAGTCAAATCGACATTGTACAAACGTAAACTTTATTGATAAACGAATAAATATAATGGAATGACGTTATTTCAACGCAAAGCCACGT
This sequence comes from Diaphora mendica, assembly GCA_949125395.1. NCBI lineage: Eukaryota > Metazoa > Arthropoda > Insecta > Lepidoptera > Erebidae > Diaphora > Diaphora mendica. The sequence goes on from OX421319.1 coordinate 23,609,828, forward strand.
GATCAAAACAAAATATTGGCCAAGAATATAAAAGATAATTTCGCTATTATAGAAAGAGCATCGACGCGAAATATCTTGGTTAAGGGTCTCAGGAAACCGGTGCTAATCATTATTTTCATAATTGTTCACTGAATTTGTGAGTAATTTTAGCCAATCCTCCCCTCCTTTCAAATTCTAAGGGGGGAAACGCTCAAAAGGTGAAAAGTGGCAACACACTTATAACTTTTAAACTGCAAATGTCCATGGGGAGCGGCACTCACTTATCGTCTCCTAATTGGCTTCTTTAATAGGAAACTTACCTATTTTTCCATAATAAGCGCTAACTATATCATTTCTATGCTAATTTTTATACAAAACAGTGTAAACAAAAGGGTAATTCGTTTCCTTCAAGCAACTACACCATTATTACCCACTTACTTTTATACCCTTAGACCTAGGCCGTAAAGATTAAATCTAAAACATACAAAATCTTGGCAAGTTAATAAATAACACTAAGTTGATACACCGGACGCACCTTTACCATAAAATCGTGTCGGTGCTGTCGCCATATATCACTAGGGGCGTAAGGGCGGTAACACAACAGCATTACGGCGTAAAAACGCGTAAATTAACACGCGTATATTTACGTACCTCGTATCGTATGTGTTACTTTTTAACGGTGAATTTGTACAGATGTTTTGTTTCGAATTAAATTCGATTATAGTTTGAATTGGGTGTTCTTTTGTTTTATTTGAAGGTATCGATGATATGTAGTCAGTATAACTACTTTTTATTCGTAACTATCTGATAGTCACAGAATGACACACGAATAGAAGCACTCTTTAATAGTCTACTGCTAGATCTCCAATAAAGGATATAGGCAACTATAACTTAGAACTCCCTCAATTACATTTTGTACAATGTTCTGCGTTCGAATACACACCTTTTTATACGTAATGTGACATCTCTCAAAATTATACAACGTTCCGTTATTATAAGTTTAGCTGTCGATTTTATTTAAAAGACGTTTAATACATTTAAAAAAAGCGTTGAACGGTAACTTAGGATTTATTTTTCAGTTATTTTGCTGCGCATAATCCACACACTCGATTTTTGAGTGAGTTGTGAATAGTAGGTACTTATAATGCATCAAAATATATAATTTTTATTTTTGAAGATAAATTTACTAATACTGTCTGTTTTACCGATTGTTTTAAAGTTTAACTAGTAATATAAAAGTTAGGACCGATAGGCCGTTAAAGCACGGTATTCTAGGTTGAAATATAATGCGATGAGGTTGCGTGTCATCTTCTAATTACTGAACAACTAATTAATTAGTACATTGCAACGTTCTCGCACTCTGGTCTCTTTCCCGGTAATAAGTATTAGCTCCTGTCATAGTGATGTTTATAATTATACTGCAACACCAGCCAGCAACATTTGCCTTAACAGATGTCTTTATTACGAAACATGTCACTTAAATAATCTCTGTTCATGACGTTGAGTAGCCGTCACCTTTGGGTGGGAATGCCTAGACATTAGGCACAAAGCCTTTTGACTCGGTACAAAGAGAGCCTCGAGGATTGCTACTGATAGTAAACTTACAGCATTGAGCCTACTGCTCTGCAGCTGACAGGGATTTAGGCTACTATATCCGCATACGCATGCAATTCTACCGACATAAATAGACACATGTGTGAAAATTTTTAAAGTTTTTTTGTAAAGAGCTCAAATAACATTTAACTTTTAATACATTTTTTCTTTTTTAGGGTTCCGTGCCAAGCAAAAAACGGAACCCTTATAGATTCGTCATGTCTGTCTGTCTGTCCGTCCGTATGTCACAGCCACTTTATTCCAAAACTATAAGACCTTTAATGTTGAAACTTGGTAGGTAGATGTATTCTGTGAACCGCATTAAGATTTTCACACAAAAATAGAAAAAAAAACAATTAATTTTCGGGGTCCCCATACTTAGAACTGAAACTCAAAAAAATTTTTTTCATCCAACCCATACGTGTGGGGTATCTATAGATAGGTCTTTAAAAATTATATTGAGGTTTCTAACATTATTTTTTTCTAAACTGAATATTTTGAGCGAGAGACACTTCCAAACTGGTAAAATGTGTCCCCCCCCCCCCTCTAACTTCTAAAATAAGAGAATGATAAATCTAAAAAAAATATATGTCGTAAATTACCATGCAAACTTCCAACGAAAATTGGTTTGAACGAAATCTAGTAAGTAGTTTTTTTTTAATACGTCATAAATCGTGAACTGCAATTTACCTTTCATTCAATCAACACAAATGTAAAAATATAAAATAAAAATTATATTATGTTACTTGCTGCTGCGGAACCCTTCATGGGCGAGTCCGACTCGCACTTGGCCGCTTTTTATAAGTTCAAAGAGAATGGCAGACCCTGTACTGTTAGCCATACCATGTGTGTTAGATGGCCGAAAATATTTTTCTATTATTATAAAATGGTAGACCTTCGTTCGGCGGTGGACGACAGTAGGCTGAAGTAAAATATACTACATTTTATTTTTATTGATTGAAAATTGTACAGAATATGTATTGTAACAAGTTAATACAATGTCCTTTAAGCAGTGTGTGACTAAGCATCTCACTAGGACGTCACAGTGTGAGTCATCATGCTGCAATGCCACAATGACATGCGCAATGAGGATGGCGACCACCATTCTTGGATTCCGCTCATGCTTTCCACCAGTCAGAGTAGAGTTATTTTAGCAGCCTCTTCTATAAAATTACATTGTAAACAAAAACTGAAATTAAATTTCGACGCAGAGTTCTAAATGCCCGGGAATTTAAATTTTATTGTCGATGATATTACCAGCCAAAAAATCTACCATGCCACCATACGCAAGCATTATATGGTCATGGTTTCTTTTCATGGTTTGACCGGTTTCTTCTTGAATGACAATCTTCTAGGCCCTAAAGTATAAAAAGAAGAGCTAACGACAGATGGGGATTAATCCCCAAATAAGTGTTTTTCTTTTTCAAGGCAATTCATTCAAACAATTAATATTAATAATAAATATTTCGGACATCTAACACACAACGCCATCTAGTCCCAAGCTAAGCAGAGCTTGTGATATGGGTACTAGACAACTGATATAAATAATAATATATCCTTTTTTTGTAAATACATACACATTTTACATAGAAAACACCCACACTCCGAAACAAATATTTGCAGGTCATACAAATATTTGGTCCGACCCGGGGAATCGAACCCGAGAACTCAAGCACAGCAGTCGCATACGCTTCTACTTGTGCCAACGAGGCAGTCCGGCTATTCCTTTGGATATAAGAGAATATAATTCCAAATGACGACGGGAATAAAAAACAAATATCAAAAGAGTTTCAAGATGAATGTTTCTTATACTTGATTTTTAAATAAATATACACATCACATATAGATGAGCACCTCTTCAAACGTTAAGTGGGATTGTTATCACTTCTGTGTATTTATATTTCTCAGTTTGCTAAGATCTCATATGTAATTATACAGTTGCTAACATTGTTGTATAATTTATCGCTTGTATTATTCCTTTTTTTAATTTAATTATGATTTTTTGTATATTTCTTCATTATCTTACTATTCATCTCTCGCATCGTCTACACGCAAGTTTATAAAAATCTATAAATTGATAAGTTTTTAAACAAATATGGCATGCTTATTCTTTGGCATGCCATATTTGTTTTTTTTTAGAATATCTAATATTGCTTTGTAAAAAAGTATACAAAACTGAAGTTGTGCAATGTGACTTCATTAAATATGTGTATCTTTTTAGGGTTCCGTGCCAAAGGAAGGAACCCTTATAGATTCATCATGTCTGTCTGTCTGTCTGTCCGTCTGTCCGTCCGTCCGTATGTCACAGCCACTTTTTTCCGAAACTAAAAGACCTATAATGTTGAAACTTGGTAAGTAGATAAATTCTGTGAACCGCATTAAGATTTTCACACAAAAATAAAAAAAAAACAATAAATTTTGGGGGTCCCCATACATAGAACTGAAACTCAAAAAATTTTTTTTCATCAAACCCGTGCGTGTCGATTCTATGGATAGGTCTTCAAAAATGATATTGAGGTTTCTAATATTTTTTTTTTCTAAACTGAATAGATTGCGCGAGAGACACTTCCAAAGTGGTAAAATGTGTCCCCCCCCCCCGCCCTGTAACTTCTAAAATAAGAGCATGATAAATCTAAAAAAAATATATGATGTACATTAATTACCATGCAAAGTTCCACTTAAAATTGGTTTGAACGAAATCTAGTAAGTAGTTTTTTTTAATACGTCATAAATCGTAAACTGCAATTTACCTTTGATTCAATCAAAACAAATATAAAAAAAAATGTTACTTGCTGCTGCGGAACCCTTCATGGGCGAGTCCGACTCGCACTTGGCAGCTTTTTTTATAATGCACCATACTAGTCAATGAAATAAAAAAACCGATAAAACCAATTTAATTTCGACTGCCGAGCGATCTCAATTACATTTAAAGTACCTGGTGAAGCAGTTTTTTTGGAAAACTTTCTAAAAATGAATCCTAGCAAGATCGATTTATCGTCCTTGATATGCATATTACATTTTAGCAATGCATCGAGTAATTCTAATATATACATGAATTGCTCTTTTAAAAGTATTAGATATGATGCTCCTACAAATTTTATCTATCACTGCCTATCACAGAAAGATCGATTAAAGAGGGCTTTTAGAGATTATTTTATCCCATACGTAATTGTGAAGCAAAACATAGGTACAAACTGAAGAAGACATTTATTTCCATTACCACAAAAACTAGTTCTACATGACGAGGCATCCTGTAATATATAGGAAATAGTAAATTATAGTTCATTTCGAGCAATAAATCATGGCGGTGGTCGCGGTCGAAGAAACCCCATGTAAATACTGTAAGATATGATTTGCGGATGCGAAGACGTACGTGGCTAAGTCGTTTGTTAACGATACAGTCGACAACAACGGTCGTACAGGAAATATTTACGATTACTTATAGGTATAGATAATACTGACGATACTTAACAGAAAGCAGTTTGCAAAATTAACAAGCAAAGAAATACGTAGGTACTACAGATACTCTAAAAATATAATAAGGTTCTGCGTGCTTATAACACGTGCATCTGTATATGTGCACTACTTGAAAGTGTGTGTTAAAAAAAAATATTACAATATTTTTTTCCAAATAAATTAGTTAACTGTTGTGAATGTATAATGTTGGTCTGTTTTGTGAATGTATTAAAGACTGATTTATAAATGACAATGAATGTTGGTTATCGCGGTAAATATTAGCTTATGTCATTCCCCAAGAATCTAAGTATCTATAAGCCAAATTTTAGCTTTTGTATCTTTGATTACCAATGTCTATTTTTACTTTTTTTTTTAAATAATTGACCTTGTCAAAATGACTCTGATCTGCCTGATGACATGAGCAGAACCTAAGAGTAATGGTCGCGACGCTCTACCATGTGAACGCAGACAACGCAACAATACAGCATGGCGACCAGTTGAGATGCTTCAATTCAATCTTTTCCATATTTATGGTATCATATTTTCATTTTCCATGACGTACCTACGGGTATTGTAAATTGTAGGACAAACATGAGTAAGAAATATAATAATTGTATTTAATATTGGACTGTAACACTTATCTCTCAGCAAATTATACCCCCTTAATCCCAAATTCCTGTAACACAGTTTCGTCCCTTTACATAACACTTCATCAGTAAAAAGCAAGAAGAAATATGTTACAATTTAAAATATACAATTTACTGTCACACTTTAGTTCTCGTATACACTTGTCTTACTAACTATGCACCGACAAACTGCACGTAATACTGTAGGAACAAATGGCCTGTCGTTAGTTTAACGACGATATTAATCGTTGTTTTGTTACAGTCTGCTATCTACCATCTACCATTCATCCCGCATTCACAGACAGAGAAGGATTAATGAAAACTGAGCGGGATCAACTAGTAGTTATACCTAATTTTTTTAATAGTGATGTATTTATCATGTGGATGGTATTTACAGCTTGTTATCGAAGTTATCTAACAGAAATAAATTTATATTTAGGATTTGTTTGAGGGTTTTTTCTCTCATCCCTCCATTTATAACTACAGTCTACTGCTAAATTATATTAAACCTCTTTGTACACCAGCTTATGTAGTTACAAGGTTAACTTAAAACTATTATAAAGTACTAGCTGACCCGGCGAACTTCGTACCGCCATATTTACATTTCTGTCTCAGCTTCCCACAGGCAGTGTACAGTCGCGGACAAAAAAATCACTTTTCCCGTTATCTTTGATTATTTTTCTTTCCAGCAAAAAAAGAATGAACGAAATCGGACTATGTGTTATTGAATTACAACTAAGTACATATTTTGACTTTCATTCCCTCTCTCCAGGAAACCGTGCTGAATTTCGGGATAAAAAGTATCCTATGTATCCTCGTAGTATGAACTCAAATCATGACATGTTTCATTTGAATCCGTTCATTAGTTTCGGCGTGTTGCACGGCCAAGAAACAGACAGACAGACTGACAGACAGACAACAAAAAATACAGTTTTGGCTTCAGTATCGATTATAGAGTAGTTTTTAAATATCTTTAATGTACAGAATTGGACCTGTTACATTTTTATTATAAGTAGTATATAGATGTACAAGTGGCGGCCTTATCGCTCCAAAGCAATATATTACAGGCAACCATGGGATGGAAGGAAGAGTAGGTTTGAAAAGTATATGGTAGTGCCTGGTGCATTATTGGTGGAATGGAAATTAAGGTATAGTTTACACATTACATAAACTAACAGCAACACGTAGTGTAAAGGATTAATTTAATACATACAGATAGATGAGTAAAACTTACAGACATTCCATGCAGACATAAAAGTGAATACCCTGACCCACTCAGTGTAGCAGACTATGGGACATTGACTTCTCCCAGGTAATTTTCCTTTACTAGTCTCATAAAGGCAGTTAATGTTTTCGCATGTCTTATTGCGATTGGTAGGGCGTTCGATAAATGAACTGCCTCTACAGTGAAGGAATGGTCGAGGAATTTGGTTGCATGTCCTTGTATTTTTAATTTGTAATTCCCTGACGATCTCAAAGATTTTGAATGTGAGTCAAGTAGGAAGTTAAACCGAGATTTCAGATAGCGTGACCTAAGCTAAACATATACCTGTAACCAACTTGTTCTACAGCCGTCTATTCTTTGCTGTTCGCGTCTAACATTTGATTACGTACATGTCATTGTTGAATGTCACACTATCGGAAGATAATCATGTTAGATGTTTAAAACATTGATCCATTTACTGAATTTTCTTAGAACAACAAATGATAGCAGTCACAGATTACAGAGATCTTAAAATGGTTAACACTATAAAATAAAATAAATTATCGTTAAATTATATACATAAAATATATTTTGATACACAATAGCCCCTTGGCGTATTATTTTCAGAAATCGTAATCTTTCAAAAGATAGATCTCATCTAAGAAATCTCAGCCTTAAAAATGTAGTATAATAGTAATATATAAAATATAATTTTTCAGTTATTCTCCGAAATAAGAATTTTAGTTAGATATTATAATTTAAATAATTGCAGACATTTGATCTAAGCAATATCGAAATGTTATTTACGATTTTAATATCTTGGAAGGTTTCATCTTCCATTTACATTACGAGATATCTGAGGATTTGAATGTTAAAATATATTTTGAAATAAGATTGAGAAAAAGCCGTCTCGTCTTTCAGAGATAGTAAATATAAATGAAGTAGGTATTAAAGAAACTTTTATTGTCTCCAAGAATTTTTATAATTTATACTTTTACTGTAGTATGAAAGCCGCTCTATATGGGTCACCATTTTGGGATTTAGAATACTGAATTTTATCATCCCTATTCGTACCATCGGTGTGTGAAGAGGCGACTAGGTGCTTGTTCACGTTGACTCGCGGGCGCGGTCGCGGGCGCGGTCACGAGATATCAAACATATGACGAGACATCCAAGTGTTCACGTACGAAACACACGTGCGGTCGAAGTAGCGAGCAAAGTAGCGATTGGCGCGCGCGGCGCGCTCGCGGCAATGTCAAACGCGAGAGACGCTTGGGTGTAGCGCGCGATTCACTCGCGACGTTTGGTAAGTTCAACCACTTTGAAGTTATCGCTCGCGCAAACGCCTGCCGGCCAATGTGAACACGAGCACGCAACGTATACCGCGCCCGCAACCGCCGCCGCGCCCGCGTGTTCCTACGTGAACAAGCATTAGGGGTGCAAACTAGGCAGGAAAATAACACTGCAGACGACAACAGAAGGAAAAATAAAACAAAGAGAAGGGAAAATTTTAAACAACCCTTCAAACCTTAGAAAAGAGCGTACTCCGTCTTAAAAGCTCGGGAACGCACTTGTCCCGCCTCTGGTGTTGCGGGTGTCCATGGGCGGCGGTAATCGCTTACCATCAAGCGATACATCTGCTCGTTTGCCCCCTATTAAATAAAAATATAGCCACCCGTATGGCCAGTGTGGTATATTAGCCCAAAATCTTCTTTCTAAGAAAAGGCCAACAGTTGACTGTTAAATACTATTGATGATGATGATGGAAACAGATATGGATATATTAACTCACTAATTCTAATAACAACCATTGGAAGGAAGATAATATAATCAGTCTCCTCGGAGCCTTTTTTCAAACCAGGTTTAAGTCAGTTTACAGTCTACTATGAGTTGACTGAACTTGTGATTTTGATATCGAACGACTGCCATCATACCTCCACAGTTCAAGTACTACGGAATGATGATAATGTAGTCAATCGATATCGGCCAAGGTGGCCCACACTCAACGAATATGTAGGAGATAATATAGTGCACAAGTATATGTGCTAAACACAGTGCTCAGGGTGAGCACTCACTCTTATAATTCGTTGGATGGCTGTTCGACACCACTGGAGAGGAAACAAGCGCAGGACCGACGACTTTACGTTCGGCCCCTAAGACTCCATCTTCCAAACTAAAGTTGTTAAGCATTTCTATAATCAGAAAAACTCAATAACACTATTTTGACCCGACCCGGGAATTGAACCCGAGAACTCTTGATCTTGATCGACCTAACTGCCCGTAACGATTACCACTGATGCTCCTATGGCAATCTACATCGATGGCCTAATGTGCTCTCCGATCCATTAACTGATCTGGTTCAAAATTACTTAACTTTGAAATGTGATGTGTTTTAGCTGATCATTATCTATCTATATATATATAAAAGAGTAATGTGACTGACTGACTGACATACCCAAAGATCAACGCACAGTCCAAACCACTGAAGCTAAAATCCTGAAATTTGGTTCTTTAAAGAGCTAGCTAGAGCTAGAACTTAAGTGAGCACTAAGAAAGGAATTTTTGAAATTTCACCCCTAAGGCAGTAAATCAGGGAATGAAAGTCTGCGTGAGCGAAGCCGCGTGTAAAAGCTAGTCTAGTATAACAAAACTACTTTAAAAATGTTTTTAGTGAAAAAAAAATATGCTAGCATATTTCTCTATTTAAAGTTCCAACAGATTAAATAAATACAAAAGCATAATGGTTCCACAAGATAAATTGACCAGGGCAATGGTGCAGCAAGTTTGTTCTGTGAACTTTCAAGTGGCTTTGTAAAAGAAAGTCGTTCCGCTACGTTTCTTTAGCGGTGTGTTGGCTACAAAAAGTCGCTTTAACTAAAGCAAGCTCATTGGCTTTTGCCTGTGTTAATTGGCTCGGTTAGCGTTTAAGACAGTGTACTTTTATTTATTTAATTTATTCGGTTTCATCTTTTGCCCGTTTCAAGTTTCTTAGTTGAGGTAAGAGAGGATTACAGACGAAGGAAGAATGAATTGTCGAGGCACTTTTGTTAGTTCCGATTAGCTAAAAATGAATTAATCTTTTTTGTTTAGCCCTAATCATAATTTGTAATTGAATAAAAACCTAATCTCAACTTAGGCACAAACACATGTTTCAACTAAGTGTGTTAACTAGGTTTCAATCACGAAGCAAATACAAAGAGGAGATGGCATAAGCGCATAGGCCCCGTGACAAAATACAGGTCCTGACGTCATCGCAGTTATCGCGACTTACAAATTAGACTGTCAACGTCAATGTTCTAGAACTTTATCGAAAAATCGCAATCATTGAATATTCTCGGTACAATTAAGTAAAAGATGAAGTGTTGTGTTTTATCTTGTACAAATAACTTGGATAGACGTTCTGGTGCCATGAATGGCATCATATTTCATTTGTAAGTAATTTTATACTTAATTTCTTAAAATAGTTCTAGAAAAATCTCTGTGTGTTGTTGAAATATAGTTAAATCTATTCGCCACTAGATGGAAAAACTTTGTGTGATGGGAAATAAAAATACAAAGGTTCGTAGAGCTGAGTATTTATAAAGTAAATCATAAAAAAATATTGAAATATGTTCTGCATTCTTGCCTAAAGAATTTTTAATCGAAAAAATATTATTTTTTGTATTTTTTGTAATCATTTTGTGAACACTGACGTCTATCGTCAACTAGGAAAACAAACATCAACAGAACAAAGAGACAGGGTCGTAATTAGAATTATTTTTTTTATCTATATTCAAATTATATCTATATTAATCTAGAATTTAAAGTACTTGAAAATGAAACAAATTTTACCTATACTGATTATTTGATAGGTTTTCTAGGTAGGTATTTGATAGGAAAATTAAACTTTCTCGGAACCCACAACGAAATTAATCAAATGAAAACTGAAGATTTTGAAAATATAATAAATGAAAAACTAATTTGTAGAAACATTTTTTTTTTGTATTATACTCCTACTTGTATGTTATTGTTCTCTTTATTGTATGTGTTTGTTGTTGTACTATATTTCTTTGTTTTTGTTCTCTCTCTTTAATATATATGTTACCGTCAGATTGTCAAAACCGTTAGATTGTAATCTATCTCGCTAGATTGTAAAATGGTATCTACGAATCGCAAGTCGCGCACTGATTGGTTGAACAGCATATGTCCCCGCGCCGCCATATTTGTTTGTTAATTTGTCTTTGATACCAAATGTAAAGTATTTCTGTGATTGTAAATTGATTTCATGTTGAAAATACCTCACAGCTTTAGAATTAGTTATATAAAGTTGCTGTGGCAGAAAAAATAATTTGTGATTAATCAAAGAAGTAATAACCTAAACTATCTCTATGGGCATTGATCGGCCTACTATAAAACCGAACAATCAGGGACAGTTGTCAATTTGACGCGCGTAAGTAGTATATCACAGTTAACAATCTATCGATAGTTGGCACTCTCGCTAGGTAGATTATAATCTAACGGTTTTTATAATCTTACGGTGACATATTTAAATAAGTAATAAATCAAATACATCACCAAGGTTACGGGGAAGATATAAAGAACACACAAACTTTCACTTTTATACTATACTAGCTGACCCACGCAACTTCGTTTACGTCTCCTATTCCCCGTTGTGTAATAATTTTCCCCCGTTTTCGCAACATTCTTCATTGGTGCTCCACTCCTATTGGTCTTAGCGTGATGATATATAGCCTTCCTCGATAAATGGGCTATCTAACACTGAAATATTTTTTTTTCAAATCGAACAGTAGTTCCTGAGATTAGCGCGTTCAAACAAACAAACTCTTCAGCTTAATATATTAGTATAGAATATATTAGTATAGATGTTATGTACGATGTTTCTTACTAATAATATTTTTGCGATACATGCATCAAAATGATTTACAAAATTGACTTTAAAAAAATAACTACCTGATAAGAAAATTCTGAGTACGTCCCTGTATGTCCCTTACATCGTACGCTTAGTGTCAAATAGCTAAACTACATAGCAACATCAACATGTAACGATGCAAGTAGTTTTGCTATTGATTGGTATATGGCAAAGGGCAAAGTAACCCCCCCTCACCCCCGCAAATTGTCACGCATTGTTTCATACAAAAATTTCATTAGGGCATCTCCTCTTTGTATTTGCTTCGTGCTTTCAATACTTTAGTGGCGGTAGCATATGCGACTGCTGTGCTTGAGGTCACGTGTTTGATTCCCGGGTCGAACCAAATGTTTGTATGATTTGCAGATATACGTACCCATAATACAAGCTCTGCTTGGTTTTCGACTTAACTAGCGTTGTGTTAGAAAATAAAATATCTATCAAATAATCCATAGTTAAAGTTGAGAAGTTGCTTATTACTAAATGGATACTACAACTACTATTTAAAATTTCTAATTTGTGGAAACCTCCTTGCTAAGAAGAACCATTCTCTAAAGTAGTGGACTATTAGAAGTAATGTGATGTGAATTAGTAACATTCGTAGTTAGTGACTGAGATCTCTATATGTTATATTTCTATTACATGCTACATGTATAAACAGAAATTATGGTGTCACGTTGAAATAAAATGTAATTGAAACTTAACCTCGATAAGAATAACTCTGTAAAAATGTGTTTCAGTTGAATAAAACTGTTTGCAATGATGTATTTTCGAACGATTCTCTCACATCGAACACTGTGGTCGAAATAAACAACATTTTGTTCGTCGTATAGGTATATTTTGAGAGCACAACAATAGTGTCACTCAGCCGCAGTTTGCTTTGAACTCGTCCGCGTCGAAGGGTGCGACCTGTCGTGTTTGTCGCGACTCGCGTAAATCACGCGCAGTCTGACATGGCCTTATTCCGACGTAGAGATTAAATGTGTATGCTGGGAAATTTGTGTAATACTCTTGTGGGTTAGTAGGATTTTTACTATTGAAATTGTATGTATTACATGATAATCTTATATATAAAATTTTCATGTCTCAATGTTAGTTACCATACTCCTCTGAAACGGCTGGACCGATTTTTATGAAATTTGGTGTGCATATCGGGTAGGTCTGAGAATCGACCAACATCTATTTTTTATACCCCATTTTTTTATACGTGGCAAAACAACGTTTGCCGGATCAGCTAGATGTATATTATAAATCTTGAAGTAACACATACAATGATATTTTTTTGATTGTGATATTTGTATTCAGGAAAATGTATTTGCATAATTCATAGGATTTTCACTTATAGTAGGTAATGAAAAGATTTTACAAGCATACAAGAAATGGACACAAAGAACGCTCAGACTCTGAACAACAATTTGTGAATTACACAAAGTTTTGTCTCATGTAGGGTTTGAACCCACAACCCTAAGCTCAGTATAGAGCGATGTAGTGACCGCTTGAACCATCCGTGCAATCAAAATACTATTTTATTTTATTATTGAATGCATGAATGGTACAAAGGGGGCAAACGAGCAGACGTATCGCCTGATGGTAAGCGATTACCGTCGCCCATGGACACCAGAAGCGCCACAAGTGCGTTGCAGGCCTTTTAGGAAGGAGTACGCTCGTTTCTTGTAGGTTTGAAGGTCGTATTGGTCCGGGAATACCGCAGGCGACAGTTCATTCCACAGTTTTGTTGTGCGAGGCAGAAAATTCCTAGAAAACCGCACAGTTGTGGAATGCCAACCATAAAAGTGATGGAGAATACCGTATTACGTGTATTTAATTCGAAAAATGGTTTGACAATTACCGCCCCTTAATCTTATAAGAGACGGTAATTGTCAAACCATTTTTGCTGGAAATTAATGAAAGACTTGTTTCCTCCGAGGCCGTGGTATTTCTTATGTCGCACTGGCCTATTTGAAACTGATTTGAAACCAGGTTTTCTCTTTGTGCAGCCCAAAGTAGTAGTCGTTTTTTTTTGATGATGAACGATAGTTTTTATTGTACCGATTTATTATTACAAGCTTTTTTCAAGCTTTTATTTAGCTTCACCTGTCCCGATGTTTGTCTGTAATCAAATCTTGCAAGTTAAATTTGAACCACTGCCCGATTTCCGATTAAGCTGAAATTTGAAATATACCTTTAGTTCTGATGACAATGCAATGATTTATAATCGGTATTATTATTAATCTAAAATGGCCGTACATATTTCTGAACAACCCACCCAATATGAGTATCAAATGAAAGGGCTGACCTAATTTTTTTTTTATTAACAAGTAATAAAAGCTTGTTTTCAAAACACTTTTAAATTAATCACTTGTTTACTAGATTTATTTGTATTGACTGCCTCGTTGGTCTCGCGGTCGGCGTGTGCGACTGCTGATCATGAGGTCTCGGGTTCGATTCCCGGGTCGGACCAAATGTTTGTATGATCTACAAATATTTGTTTCGGAGTTTGGGTGTTTTCTATGTATAATATGTATGTATTTACAAAAAAAAAGTATAAATGTATTTGTATCAGTTGTCTAGTACCCATAACACAAGCTCTGCTTAGCTTGGGACTAGATGGCGTTGCGTGTTAGATGTCCGAAATATTTATTTATTTATTTATTTCCTTCTTGTAAGTCATAAGACATCTTGACTTATTAGAAACGTGTATTTTTAAAGATATCATTTCTTCTTATAGTCAACGTTATCCCTATTAGGGATGCTTTGTCTGATTATCTTCTTTTTTTATGATATAGGTGACAAACGAGCAGACGTATCACCTGATGGTAAGCGATTACCGCCGCCCATAGACACCCGCAACACCAGAGGCATCACAAGTGCGACCTTTGGGGGATGGGGGAAAGGGATGTGGGGAGGGGTTGGGGTATAGGGCCTCCGGTATCCTCACTCACTTGGTGAAACACAGCGCAAGCGCTATTTCACACCAGTTTTCTGTAAGGCCGTGGTATCACTCCGGTCGAGCCGGCCCATTCATGCCGAAGCGTGGCTCTTCCACGGTAAACATATCTAATTTACAGATGATCACACCACACAAAATTCAAGTTCTTAATACAAATTCTTTTTTATTACAAAGTTACTATGTAAAATCAATGAGAGAGAAGATGTTCAGCAATGGATTGGAATATGCTGATGATAAATACAAAATCGATATTCATTTATGCAAAATTTGTTTTACCCAATAACAGTAGTCGTTAGTAAGTGCACAGTTGGCCTAGTGGTTCAAACGGTTGCCACGACGCTTTCTTCTGCGCCAAGTGTTGTGGGTACAAATCCCACATGGGACAACACTTTTGTTATTCACAAATTGTTGTTCTGAGTCTGGGTGCTCTTTGTGTCCGTTTCATTATGTTTGTAAAGGCCCCCGCGACACAGAATTAATATTCCTACTTGTCTTTAGAAAAACAGTGCTTTTCATTTACTATATCTATACAAATAAATAAAATTGGAATGTTTGTTTGTAATATAAAAATAACCGCTTTTTACTAAATGTATATGTATGTATACACGGTAGGTACGTATACCAATTTTTTTGGGTTCCGTGCCAAAGGCAAAAAAGGGAACCCTTATAGATTCGTCATGTCTGTCTGGCTGTCCGTCTGTCTGTCTGTTCGTCCGTATGTCACAACCACTTTTTTTCCGAAACTATAAGAACTATAATGTTGAAATTTGGTAAGTAGATGTATTCTGTGAACCGCATTAAGATTTTCACACAAAAATAGAAAAAAAAGCAATAAATTTTGGGGGCACCCAGTTACATAGAACTAAAACTCAAAAATTTTTTTTCATCAATCCCATACGTGTGGGGTGGATCTATGGACCCATCTATGGATAGGTCTTAAAAAATGATATTGAGGTTTCTAATATCATTTTTTCTAAACTGAATAGTTTGCGCGAGAGACACTTCCAAAGTGGTAAAATGTGTATCTCCCCCCCTGTAACTTCTAAAATAAGAGAATGATAAAACTAAAAAAAATATGATGTACATTACCATGCAAACTTCCACCGAAAATTGGTTTGAACGAGATCTAGTAAGTAGTTTCTTTTTTTTTAATACGTCATAATGGTAAACCGCAAAAAAAAAACATTATTATTAAAACATCGATCAAAGTTACAACGAACTACAAGAACTTTTATATTATGTTACTTGCTGCTTTGGAACCCTTTATGGGCGAGTCCGACTCACACTTGGCCACTTTTTTTTTCAATTTTTGTCTGTCTGTTGGTCTGTCTGTTTGTTCCAGATAATCTCTGGAACGGCTGCACTGATTTTTACGGGACTTTAACTGATAGGAAGCTTATGATATAAGGAGTAAATTAGGCTACTTTGTTTAGACTAGCTTCACCACGCGGCGTTGCCCGCGGATATTGTCGTACCGTAGGTAACTCCGCGAGGTTTAGCTAGTATAGTATAAACCCTTGTCTGTAAAAATTGGAAAAAAAAATAACGCGGGTAATTTTGTACTTTAGAATAATTTCCAAATGGAAAAAGTGAAGTACTGAATACATTATCATGTAAGCACAGTTTCGGTGTGGAACTTCCACGAAATACCCGTCCCTTTGTCGTCTAATCCCTAAGCATAACAAATTGTACTGAAACAAAAAGTCTCTTAAGATGTGAAAACTTGCAAATTGTCGACGTCGATAGCATCAAACCTTGGCAACTTAACTATTGTACAGATTTTAAACAGAAGGTTGAAGAAAGGGTTTAAAGGAAGGAGCAGTTTCACCAGTTCCTGATAAAGCGTCAGATAGTTATTTGACATGTTAAAATTGCTGATAATTAATTTATGGTTTTCTGACATATACACTATTCAAGATTTGTGAAACCGAAATATGTAGCTATCTGTCTGATAAGTTTAAAATTATTAATTAGGGAATTTATCTGTAAGTGGTTAAACTGTCCGTAAAAATATTGATATTAACAGTTTTTTTTTAAAACAACTAAATTGACGAACAGAACGAACGACAGGCTGTTATAACAATATACTTTTATCTTTAATTTCTAAAGTATACGATTTTTGAATGTTTTTTGTTGTAAGATTACTGTTATATATCTCCTTACTAACATTCATCCGATACAACACGTACCGAACCATCGTCTTCGCCACAGAAGACCTAGTACAGCAGAAGACCAATTTTAGCAATAACCGTTATCACTGCCCCGCCCTTAAAGCATTTTGTGGTGCAAGTTAGCAGAGATAAGCGAAATTTAATTGTTTAGCTTCAGTTGAAGCGTAAATTATTTAATTAGATCATCTTCTTGATGACACTATTTTAAACATTACTCTATGTCTTAAGAACGATAAAATATGACACAAAAAATTATAAATATATTTATGAATGATAATATATTAAAGTTGTTCTTAATTTTGTTACAGCCGCTTAGTTCACAAACCACGGCAAAAATTTAGGATTTGTAAAATAAAAATCAACTAACTTTAAATTAGTAATTGAATTACATTTTACACTCAATAATAACTTCAACGAACTCAATAGATATTTCAAAATATTATTGATAAACGAATTTAAGCAATCATTCTTAACACAAGCAAGTTAGTGTTCAGATATAGACCAATCTTTTTACATAAAAACTTATCATAAGCCTGTTGTACCATATCTTTCAACAAGAACTTTCAATATTTAACACCTGTCTTCCATTTGCTACCAACATTATAACGAAATCCCCCGACACACTGGCTGAACTCATTTCTTCGCCGAACATATTGTCACATCATAAAAAAGAAGTTGGCACATTAAGCGAACCGGCCGCCAACTCCCGCCCGAGGTTTATTACTTGGACCAAACTTTAGAACAGTCATTCAGTCTGGCGTAGATTTTTATACGACGTCCCAGTCCGTTTATTGCTTAAATAAGTAATTTTGTAGGACGAATCTGCATAATGTCGAGTTGAAACAACAACTTGTTTTCTGTCTTTGTACTTTGTGATGTAAATGGGCCTGAGAATTAAAATGTATAGACGTGTATCAGGAATGCAATAAAGAAGTTAGGTAGACTTGTCAATAAGATTATAGCGTGATTTTATGGACGATCTACTTGTAGGCTCAAAGTCGCTTTATTTAAATAGATTTCAGTGAAATATACAAGTGTATATAAAATTACATTTACTTTAAAACTAACTGTGCCCGCTACTATGTACACGTTTGGATTGTTTTGATTTTTATACATAAGATGATATTATAATAAATAAGTAAGAAACTTTATTTTTATTTGCATAACTTAAGTCAGCAGAGTAGACTAAAAAATCAGCGGTTATTTATAACGCTCAGATATTTAAAAGAGAGTAAATAATAAATAAGTTAACATACATGTTCACTGAGCGAAAACAGTTCTTAACGCATATAGTCACTGTATACTGGAATATACAATATACATGAAAACGAAAACGCTCATGAAGAATTGCAAAAATGACAGGAAAACCCACTTCATCAAATTCCAATATACATACCTACATATATACAACCACAACGCATTTACGAACAATATCAGATCGGATTTTTGTTTCAAAAAAGTTTTTTACGAAAATACTAACTAAAGTTGTTACATTCTTATTAAAACGTAGAATAAAAGTCACTTGAGCTCTAAGGAAAGCTTTTCAATTGTCAAATAATCACTTTTATTGAAAAGCTAAGCACTTCACTTCACTAATCATTCTGAGTCAGTTTAATTTGTTTGTCGGGTCGTACATTTATATCGCAGCCCTTAAACTAAGCCCTTATTATGAAAATCTTGTCGAGCACGCACTTTCTCTGACCCTTATTTTTTATGGAAATGGTTTGATTTTTTCCTTAATTTGTGCCTTTTTGAACGGTCAAGACATTTCCTTTCTCGCAAGATTTTTTTCTTTCCATCGTTTGGCACCTACACAATTATTCTTGGATAAATTTTATTCGTAATTATGTCGGTACTGTGATTTTCCCCGTAGGCATGAATATGAAATTCCAGCCATTAGACTGGAAATCAAAAGGAAAAAAGTGAGATATTAATATTTCAGTTGATATCTTACTTTAAGTAAGCAACATAAGAGCTGAATATTGTAATATTATAATACATATAAGAAATGAAAGGTTTTTAAATAAATTAGTCAACTCAATATCAGTCCTAAAATAAGTAACTCAAAATGGAAATTCGAAAATATCTCTATTTTTATCGATACATTACATCTTTAGGAGACTTTCTCGATTCTGAGAGGGGGGAAACATGTGAAAGGCTCAACAAACGTGTTTATTTATGTTCCTATAACGGTACCAATAAAAGCAATAAGAATAATGCGTCTCGATTCCCCTAACGGGATAAAGTGCTCTAAGCCGTTCTAAAACGATGCTGGTTTCGTATATGAGGTAAAATGAAATCATAAATATCTCTTACGAGTTTGTTGTCGAATCTTTTTTCGATAGTGAATAGGATATCGAAGGAACTGTAAGCTAAATGAGGAGTTAGTGCTGTTCTGAATATTGTTCAAAGTCAAAAGACTTTTTTTTGTTGGAGAGGATTTTGTGTTCGATTTTTTGAGTCTGGTATTGTTTTTATCATTTCAGTATAAGGAAGAATAAACAGGAAGTGTCGAATAACTTACTTAAGTTTGTTAAATTACAGTCTCGAATAAACATTGAAATCTAAATTTACAATTATTTTTGTAAATATGAAGTCGAAGTTTAACTTATAGATGAAAATATATCTTCCACTCAATCGCTAGTATACACTCATCTCTTAATATAATTGCAGAAGTACTTAGATTCAGAAACTGCAAAAACTCGATTATCGTTAGATACTCGAGTTACTCAATCGGCGATCAGGGTAGCACTTATCATGTTAGCAACGCTGCAGCAGCAGGTAAATTAGGGTTGACCTTAACACGCTTTCGAAAATTTAGAAAATGATATGGTCAAGCATAGAAGAACGTTAATGGCTGCTGATGTCATGTGAATCGATTTGGGAGAGGAAACAATTACTCAAACAGGTCACACAAATCTGAAATTTATTCACAAATAAAAGGTTAACGTAGTGTAGGACGTCCACAGGCCAGGTGGAGTAATGATTTGCGCAAGACGGCTGGCAGGAGCTGGATGCGAGAAGCCGAGGATCGAACTAAGTGGCGTGCAATTGTAGAGGCCTATGTTCAGCAGTGGACTGCGATAGGATAACGATGATGATCAAATATACAGCACGAATAGCGTAGTGGTTATGCGATCTCTGCGCCGTTTTCTAAGTGTGTGTGTGTGTGTTTCTTTGAGTGATCAATCAATCTAGTTAAGCACGCTGTCCTAGTTTCCACCCAATGCGAAGGAGGATCTACAAAATACATTTTACGAGCTACATTTCACAAGTGCTGGTCTAAGTCTGGGTATTATTTGTGTCCGTTTCAATAATGTTTGCTAAGTCCTCCGCGATACAAATTTGTTATGCATTTGTTCGAAGTGCAGGATTTTTATATTTTTAAACGAAAAATTTTTTTTTTCGTACATCTAACACACAACGCCATCTAGTCCCAAGCTAAGCAGAGCTTGTGTTATGGGTACTAGACAACTGGTACAAATACATATATACTTTTTTTTTTGTAGATACATACATATTATACATAGAAAACACCCAAACTCCGAAACAAATATTTGTAGATCATACAAACATTTGGTCCGACCCGGGAATCGAACCCGAGACCTCATGATCAGCAGTCGCACACGCCAACCGCGAGACCAACGAGGCAGTCATTTGTGTGAAAAGTCTTGTATATTATAGAGATTTCCCAACAGTGAATACACAAATATTCTTATGTACGTACTCAAACTAGAACTATGACAGTGTCTTGTCTTAATAAAGTAACAAGTACAACAAACGTAATGAGATCTAAGAACAAATATAAACTATCGAAATAACGGATGTTAACTTAATAGACGCGTAACAAGACAAACAAATCAGCCCGGGACCGTTTGTAGATATCTCTCAACTTTGCCCGGGGTAGCTCCGGGACTCGTTAATCCCCGGGTCTTACTCCCGGCCACTAGTGATGAGAAAGCAAAAACTCGATTCCCGGTATCCGAGTCGATTAAGTTTATTAGAAGCTCTTTGATAGATTTATTAGGGAGTAATTTGATTAATTTGCACATTACGGAAGCTAAGAGATATAATTAAATATTGGAGATTCTAGCTTTGTCGAAGCGGAATATTGTTCTGCTTCGGTAAATAATCTTTAATAATTACGATTATTTTGTGACTATTTTTAGCCAATGTTAGCAAAGTAGTCCCTTTTAATATTATATTGATTTCATCTTAGCTTCTGTAATGTGTAAAATTAATCAAATTAGCCCTTTAAAAATCTATCAAAACATACCTACAGAAAAAAATGTTTCCTTGAAATACATTTTACTATATTTATTAGATACATTGATTTTAATACTTAACTATTCAACTTGCATTAGTTTAATCATATAACCATGCAAATCGATTAATATTCGATTGCACATTGTCTGCTAACATTACATTTGTCCCGCCTTAGTCCCGGACAGCAAACAATACGACCGGCAATTAATACTGCCATTATACTAACGAGCATCCCACTATCCGGGATCGGACGATTAGACGACGGGAAAAACTCGAGAGGACGAGGAAACGTAGCAGTTATACCTTACGTTTGTTTGAATTTAGTACCTAGTTGTTGTAGGAATAAAGATATGTTATAGTCACACATATTTCCATGTATATGGATTGTAAATAATATACTCGAAGAAGTTACAGTTAAAGGTACATTTAATTTTGTCTTAGTGGAAGCCAAATCCACGACCTCTTGCGTAGCAGTTTGGGTCTCTGACCGTGAGACCAAATAAGCCAGTCGTAAATAGAATAAAGTGGAAGTGGGACATAAAGAGATGTTGATGATGATGAAATAGAATAAATCATTTGAAAGAAAATACAGAGTCCTTATAAAAGACAAATTCACAATGTTTTATTTTGCGGTTCGAAAAATTTGATATAACATACGATAAGTACAGAATACTACTTTCAAGAGATACAAAATCAAGCACATACAAAATAAATTTCGCCAAAAATATTATTTAATTCAAATTCAAAATCATTTATTCATATAAGACACCAAGCGACACTCATGAACGTCAAATTGAAGCTATAGTTAAAAAACATAGATCGACACAAACAGACGCCACAGCATGTGCAGTATTGTCGAGGTAAATTAGGCGAAAACACCAAAAATCTACTGCCTGCCTGTATCGATCCATAACTTCCAGTTTCCAAAATGCGTGGAGCCTCATGAGAAGAATACTGTAATAATTATATTATACACATAATAAAGTTGAAGAGATTAAACAATAGTATGTTTCTTAATATACGGATATTTTTATACTACAAAGATGCAAAAAGCTTATCAAAATGTTCTTATATCTTTTATCAACTTTTAAGCTAGAAAAGCAAAAGCAACTTAAGAAATAAATGGTTTTCATTTACTCAACGTTTTTAAATTACATAAATCACGCATTACTTTAGTATAAGTTAAATAAATTTCTTTTTTAACAGAAAACTAGAAAGACGTTAGCCTTTTAAAAGTGCACTATACATCTTTGTAAGACTTGGCTTTTCGCAACTCTTTGCGTAATTAAGGCTCTATAATTAAAATACCATTTGTTCTCGTTGAAAAATCCAGACTCGACATGTCTGTACAAGCCTGGCTTACAGCGACATGTTAATGTTTTATCGGAAAGTATATTTTTAGGATTCTTTCTGAAACAGTATTTAAAAAACAGACTACGGACTGAAGTTATATCTTTATAGTTTACAGTCTGTTTTAGGGTTGCGTACCCAAAGGGTAAATCGGAACCCTATTACTAAGACTTCGCTGTCTGTCTGTCACCAGGCTGTATCTCATGAACCGTGATAGTTAGACAGTTAAAATTTTCAGAGATGTATTTCTGTTACGTCTGATTTGTTGCTCGTTTTCGCTCGATATTTATAACGGTAACAGGTAGACGCTTGAAATGTATAGATAATGGTACGGAACCCTTAATGCGCGAGTCCAACTCGCACTTTGCCAATTTTTATACATAAACAAGCAGTTGTTATTTTTTTGGATGTTCAAACACATATAACACAGAAAAAATTAAATTCGCGATCAAACTATTCATTTAGATATTCGTTTATAGTTTTAAGTGTATTGTTTTGTATACATTTACAGCTGGCTTAAGCCCTAACACGTCACGTGGCCATGTCGATGACGGTTTACATGAGTTTACTCCCCATCTAAACCTGTCTATAGAAGTTTTCACTTCAAAAATAACTTTATTAAAAAACGCCATCACTTCGATCAAGTCACCCCTATGTACCCCCAAGCATGACTCCATCATAACTGAGTTTTATGACTACAAACTGTTTAAGATGATATTCTGAGTAGAACACAAAGTATTTTATTTTATTAACGTTTATATTCTACAAAAACCTATATTGAACTTATACTTTCAGTCTTTAAAACTACGAGTATATCAAAAATTGACAATGATAAATAGAATGAATCTTAAAACACAAGTAAAATAAATAAAAAAAACCGACTTCAAGAACGACCAAATTCATCGATTTCTCTTGGATGCCATCATCAGATCTTAGTGTCCTTACCATGGTACCACCGTCGGGATATTTTCGTTCCATAAAGAAAGAATCATCAAAATCGGTTCATAAACGAAGAAGTTATCTGCGAACACACATAAAAATAATATATAAATACGGTCGAATTGATAACCTCCTCCATTTTTGAAGTCGTTTAAAAAGTAAAAAAAAAAATATTGAGACCAGTCATACGTGTCATTACATTAGCTTATATGAAATTACTTATATGTGTCCCAGAATATTTAAAAAAATCTGCCAATCCCTTCTGTAATTGCCGACCCTAAAAATATCATCCAATGAAAAAAAACTGACTACAAGATTTCCCTTTCCTAGACGTTGATGCGTCATTTTTTATTTACAATCCCCAAGTACTTTCTCATCTCAGCTGTGACAAATGCTATTAATTTTGTATCATTATTTAGGTCTGCATTCACCATTACTGAGATATGATCACACGATTCTGTAATGTGGTGTGAAGGTAGAGCCGGAGTATATAGGTACTGTAACTACAACAGTTCTGAATGTACAAATTTGGTTCGTTTGATAATTATAAATATTTATGAACGTAGTAAAGGTTTGCAACAAAAGCATTAAAGGTAGGGTCTAGTTGCACCCGTTGAGTGGAAAGAAACTATAACGAGACTATGTATTGTATGTTTGCAAAGTGTGTCTATGAACTGATTACCTATCTAGCATTTTTCAAAACAAACGCCTAATAAAAAAAAACTTTGTTTAAAAAAACCGACTTCAAAAACTAAAAAATATAAAATAACTTAATTTGTATGTGCTACCTATTCATAGGTTTGAAGTCAGTGCCAAGCCAAATGTAATAGTAGGTACCACACTCGCTATATTTCGAGATGAACGTCAACGACGTCACCGACGCTTCGGTTGTTTTGTTCAACGCAAAGAACAGCTATCCCACTCAAGGTCACGCGCGGCGAGTGCGGTAACTACTATGACATTTTGGCTTGGCACCGACTTCAAACCTATGAATAGGTAGCACATACAAATTAAGTTATTTTATACTTTTTAGTTTTTGAAGTCGGTTTTTTTAAACGAAGTTTATTTTTTATTTTTCGCTTTTTAGTCTTTCTCAAGTCTCTCATCATCATTTCATTTAAAATTAAATGATGTCTACAAAATATAAAGGCATGCAGACAATTGCTCTTAACTTCATTGCAGGCGCTCACGTAAATTTGAGGGTTTCCTTCGATTTCCTTGGGATCCCATCATCAGATCCTGATATCCTGACATGGGGAGCATACCCTTTCGATAACAAAAATAATTTTCAAAATCGGTCCACAATTGACGGAGTAATCAATGTACATACATAAAAAAACATACCGATGAAATTGAGAACCTCCTCCTTTTGGAAGTCGGTTAACATAACTAGGTCGATCAGGTGCTACTAACTTTTAACACAGTCCTTTGATATACGACTGTGGTACGACATGACGCTATTTTTTTTATTCGTGTAATATAAAGAATATTTCACGACTTTACATTCTTGCCGTGTCAACATTTATTCCCCGAAAAATCAAGGAAATTCCAATTAATTGTAATAAGCTTTCCTCGTCTTTGAAACGCATTTAATCACGCTTGCGTATTAGAGGGTCGTAACTGTGAAAGGCAGGGGAATCTCCCTAGGGATCACTAAGAAGTGATCATAAAAAAACCACCCTTAACTTTGTGTTCGAGAGACTTATCACGGAAGTGCTTAATAGTAGGTAAATATGGGAACACACGGGTCGGCATTTACGACGTTTGTACAATTAGTTCGTTAGGCGATTAATAATTCAAAATGTATGCGATAGGTGACTACTTGAATTCATCTTTATTATTGCCATTAATTTACGTTGAAATACCTACAGTAACTAGAATTGGGGTATGTAGATTTAAAAAATAAAAAATATATATTTCGGACATCTAACACACAACGCCATCTAGTCCCAAGCTAAGCGGCACTTGTGTTATGGGTACTAGACAACTGATACAAATACATATATACTTTTTTTTTGTAAATACATATTATGCATAGAAAACACCCAAACTCGAACTTGAAACAAATATTTGTAGATCATACAAACATTTGCTCCGACCCGGGAATCGAACCCGAGACCTCATGATCAGCAGTCACACACGTCAACCGCAAGACCAACGAGGCAGTTTGACAGTTTGATTTGACAGTACATTGTGTTTGGTTTGCGTGGTATATCGTGGGTTCTTCTCAAGGACTTCTTTCCTTAGGAAAAACTTATTTGGACTACTAAAAGTTGTTGACGAAAAATTGATTTTCATCATTTGTTTCTTTTCAAGAATTGAAACAATATTAAAATATAATGTAATTGGTGAAATAAAGTAAAACTGTTTTACCTGCTAAAGTGAGAGTTATTAATAAACGCGTGCGCTCACAATATGCACGCCCTATGTTTCCACATCAAGGGATTTAATAAAATTTAATTATGCTGATATTTTTCTTCTTCCCCGCCAATAAAGTTTACCGCCGGAAATTTGCGCGTAAGTAAATGTTTAAAATCGTTCTGACGAATAATTTTCATAAAATGACGTTATTTGTCATTACTCTTCTAGTTATAGATGATAATGTAAGATAGTGCTCGTCTTTCTCTACTTAGATTATTTTTATGAATTCCTAGTATTTCATTATCTCTCTCTAAATATTGTCTACTTATTGCGTCTGATTCTCCTATCCTTCATGTTATTCGACGTCTTTACTATTATAAGAGTTTCCTTAAAAATTACACAAGTTGATACATTAAATAAATATTTTGGACATCTAATACACAACGCCATCTAGTACCAAGCTAAGCAGAGCTTGTGTTATGGGTACTGACGGACAACTGATACAAATACATATACAGGGTGAATTTTTGAGACGGGACAGTAAGGGCAGGTACCTTAACCGTTATAGTTACAGGAAAACGCTTTTAGGAGACTATCCATAAAATTTTAAGATATTCTGAACTGCATTTACAGATTTTGGAAAAAATATACAGTCAGCAAGAAAATGGTCATTTTAAACAAAAACTTTTTTTGATGGCAATCGATCCTATTTCTAATAAGGATCAAAAGTCTCTATAGGACCGATTGGGGTTTAAGTACTAGAAATGTCAGAAATCGCAAAACACTTTTCCCATACATTTGTACGGAAATACATGGGGCATAAGATAATTACAGTTTTTGTCAAGCTGGCCTCGTGGCTGTTCTTATAAGCAAAAGCGTACCTGTACCTGCCCTTACTGTCCCGTCTCAAAAATTCACCCTGTATACTTCTTTTTTTTGTAAATACATACATATTATACATATAAACACCCAAACTCCGAAACAAATATTTGTAGATCATACAAACATTTGGTCCAACCCGGGAATCGAACCCGAGACCTCATGATCAGTAATAGCAGACGCCAACCGCGAGACCAACAAGGCAGTCAATACATTAATAGTACGTTTTACATTGAAGGACATTTCTCATGAAAAAAAATCTTGTATTAAACATTCAACAATAGCTTTAATGTGATTATGTCTTCTTGTATTTAGAATTTACGACACAATCATAAATTGAACAATAGTTCAATACAAGGTAGATACACCGAACTGTCAAGTGACTACCAAATCTGCATTGCGGAATAAAAGTTCTCGCGCCGATAAGCGTAGGTATTGTATAATATGTCGAACTTAACTACGACGATCATCGGGCCGCAGCCCGCCAAACACGATCACCTTACCTGGTTGTTTTTTGTTATAATAATATTGCACATGCACGTTTGGCCTAGTGGTTTAGGCGGTCGCCACGCCACTTGCAAATTCGCCAAGTGTTGTGGGTTCAAATCCTACACGGGACAACACTTTGTGTGATCCACAAATTTTTGTTCTGAGTTTGGGTGTTAATTGTGTCCGTTTCATGTATGTCTATAAAGTCTCCCGCGACACAGGATGTTGCGGGAGTCTTAATGCGGGAGTTGTCTTTAAGGCAAAAAAATATACTTGTAGGAAGTCAGACTTACAATGTTACAGTATTTACTCATTACGCTCTTCATCATATATCTTCGTTACCTTTAATTACACAACCTGTTATTTCTGATAAGATATCAAATCAGAGATTTCCGTTTCATATCTAATGATTTTTCCATTTCTCTCGAATTTTTTTTAACGTGGTATAGTGGTGGAGGCCTATGTCTAG
Organism: Diaphora mendica; assembly: GCA_949125395.1. Taxonomy (NCBI): domain Eukaryota; kingdom Metazoa; phylum Arthropoda; class Insecta; order Lepidoptera; family Erebidae; genus Diaphora; species Diaphora mendica. The sequence continues at coordinate 23,637,466 of OX421319.1, forward strand.
CAGTAGATTATCACATCACATCACTCTAATATATAAAGGCGAAAGTATGTGTGTATGTTTGTTACTTCTTAACGCAAAAACTACTGAACGGATTTGGATGAAACTTTACAGTCATATAGCTTATACATCAGAATAACACATAGGCTATTATTTGCCGCGATAACCGAGATGCACGCGGGCGGAGCCGCGAGCAACAGCTAGTAAATTATAATCTATCATCTCACAGATTACCATACATACAGAGTCCATACATTGTTTATGACGTCACCAATCTGTTACGAATATAAAACAAGTAACGAAATAAATATATAGAACAAAGGAACGATTTGATTACAAGAAACTCGTATCAATAAGCCGCTCCTGAAAATAAATGTGTAATAGCCATTTTATTTTATTGTAATAGCGATTTGTTTTTATTGTCCCTTAAAGGGTGAACTTACGATTTTTACAATCCCTACGCTTTTGTGCCGACGATATTGCAGTTCAAGTTTAAGCAAATACTTGTAGGTACTTCGAAAGAGAAGTATGGCTTTGAGATTACAGGTTCAATTTTAAGTTATTTAACATTAATTAAGAAACCTTCATAATGTTAATACTTAAAGAGTTTTTGTTTATGAAATAAGGAAAAAATGAAAGATGAGTTACCTCATGGCAAGCGACTATCGTCATCAAAAGAAATAAGTACATTACCCCTCACTTTCCAGTCAGAGTACGTGGGATATTTAAAACCAGTCGTGGATAAAGAGACCTAACAGTACCACGATTCCGTTTGTTTCCTACTAAATCCTTAACGCCCTATGTTTAGGTGAAATTGTTGATTCACATTATTACATGCATAATATAGTGAACCAAACTCCACGCCTTATTATTATATTGTACATATATTGACAAGGGCTTTCCCCCGGGATAATGCCGTACAGTTAATCCCTTACACAAACAGACGTGAACAATACTTGTAATTAATATCGCCATTATACTAACGAGCGTCAATATTGTAATGTTTAACGTACATTGAAAGTTGTCTATGTCTTGCGATTATGAGTTTGAACTTTGTATTGCACCCGAACAATCATGGGAATTTACGTAATTTATAAAGCAGACAGAACTTGTTGTTGTGAGGTGCCTTGAGTCCGGCAGTGGACTTCGTTCGGCTAAGATGGTGATTATGATGATAAAGAAGTGTAGTTTTCCGTGTGGTGACGGATTAAGAATACAGAGTATCACCACATCCCATAAGCGTAGTAAGAGGCGATTATGTAAGCAAGTTATAAAGGACGTAACATGAATGACATGACATAACATGTGCCACAAATTGACAGAAGTTACACGAGGTCTGTGGAGGAACGGGTGTCATGTCCCTCCAACACAAAAGGAGGATCCTGCGTCCAGGCGAGGTGATCATGCCTGGCTGGCCAATTGCCCAACAATTGATGTTGGGATGTTGTATGTATGTTAATCGACGCGAGAACTTCTATTGCGCGATTGAGTATTAGGTAATGTTGTGTTGTACGTTACTCCGTAGTTCAGTGTATCTTCGTTAGATGGCGCTGTCATATGTTTTCTTGTTGCGCTGTATGTGGAAGTCGCCACAAGGTCCTAAAACAGAGTTAGTAAGTGTAAAAGATATATCAGGAGAACATAGTGAACTTGTTTGAGAATGAGCTTTCATAGAAAACTTTATCAATTTTCGACTATACCGAGCTGTAATCGAACTTTTTATTTTTCTTATATAAAGACACAGTAAACGCTGAAGTGAAATTAAGGTTGCATGGTAAGACCTATGTTAAACAATTCTATCACCATTACCTGACAACCCCCTCACCCCCACACACACTTCACGTAGCTAGCTTTACAAAATATTTTACCATACTAACCCAATAGTCGTAAAAAGACTATTCTTTATTGTACACGATTTATAAAAAGTATCACACAAATCAGAGAATAATAGGCGCTCTTATAACCGAAAGTCGATCTCTACCAGACAACCTTGGATTGGATTATAGCCTAAGATCCCACCTCAGCGGGAGCTTGTACTATTACTTAAATATATTATATATGAAATATAGATAAATACTTAGAGTAATATGATATACACAAATATAATGTAATGTACATTATATTTACAAATATCTATTTATCTCAGTATTAATACGCGAATAAAATCATTTGTATCCCCTTTTAAACAAATGTGACGCATGGAAACAGTTCATATTTTGAATACAATGTATTCAAAATATGAACTGTTTCCATGCATACATACATGCATGTCATACATTTTACATACCTACAGTTTGGTTTTTTATTACTTCACTAGCTGACCCGGCGAACTTCGTACCGCCACATTTACATATCTGTCTCAGCTTCCCACAGGCAGTGTACAGTCGCGGACATAAAAAAAAATACTTTACCCGTTATCTTTTATTTTTTCTTTCTAGCAAAAAGAATGAATGAAATCGGACTATGTGTTATTGAATTACAACTAAGTACATATTTTGACTTGCATCCCCTCTCTCCAGGAAACCGTGCTGAATTTCGGGATAAAAAGTATTATATGTCCTACCTCGTAGTATGAACTCAAATCATGCAAAGTTTCATTTGAATCCGTTCAGTAGTTTCGGCGTGATGCGCGGCCAAGATACTGACAGACAGACAGACAAAAATGAAAAAAATAATACAGTTTTGGCTTCAGTATCGATAACAGAGTGCCCTCCAAAAAAATATTACAAAATATCTTCAATGTACAGAATTTGACCTGTTACATTTTTATTATAAGTATATAGTATAGATAGATATAGATTGCACATATTTTATATTAAATACAATATGCGCCATGAAGTAAAAAGTTCAAGCTGTTAAAAAAAGTTAAGGCTATGAGAATCGCTTTATAATAATTTCAGATCTCCGAGATTTACTCGCATTTTTTTGTTTAAGACAACTCCGGCACTAGGATAATTCCTGTGTCGTGGGGGATACAACGTAACTACATGAAACGTACACATAAAACGCCTAGACCCAGAACAACAATTTGTAGATCAAAGAAAGTATGGTTCCATGTGGGGTTTGAACCCAATGGACTGCATAAGCCATTACGCCTTTCTGTCTAGCATGTTTTTATTTTTATATTTTTTCAATTCCAAATGAAATAACTCAATGACTCTACGCCAAAGTATCGTATGGCGTGAGAATTTACGCGATTTATTTATTTGTCGTTTATAATAAATGACGTATCCACATGTCACCTACACGGTTTTAACAGTACGATAACGGCAATAGAACGTGACAAGTGCCACTGTAATTTAGTGAGTTCTAGTTGATTAATGGATTACTGCAACCTACACATTGCTTGATTGTCATGATATATTATGTTTGATGTACCGATGATTTAGAGATAGGATCTTGATATAATAGAAGTGTGTACAAATTATAGAAATGTATTAAGCTTGTAGTATTTCAATGATAATGAGTTAGTTTTTATTCGATATTGATAAAGGCAACAGTTAGGCGCTTGAAATGAATAGATAATGGAACGGAACCCTGCCTGCACGAGTCTTGACTCGCACTTGCACAGGATATCTATTCTAATATCAAAAAGACGTAAAGTTTGTGAGGTTTGAATTTTTAAAGACTCTCTGAATCCATAAAATAATATTTTACCAATAGAAAGTCACAATATTCTAGAGTTTCATAGGCTATATATTAACCCGGAAAAATAATTAACGCGATATGCGACATATACGTGGGCGGATCCGCGGGCTATGGCTAGCATGAAATAAAGGAGATGCACTTTAAATTAATGTTTTAGTGTGTAGGTAGTATAGGGCCGCTATCAAATAACCGTCTAACGCTTCAGAAAACCGGTGTGAAATAGTGCTTGCGCTGTGTCCCACCGAGTGAGTGAGAATACCGGAGGCCCATACTCCAGTTCCCTACCCCTACCTCCCCCCCCCCCTTAACCAAAAGGCTGGCAACGCTTGTGACGCTTGTGGCGTTGCAGGTGTCCATGGGCGGGGGTAATCGCTTACCATCTGGCGATACGTCTGTTCGTCTGCCCGCCTATTCCATAAAAAAAAACTATTCAAAATTCACACTCTGGTGACTTCTGAGTTAGTTTTCTAGGGGTGACGATAAGCAATTAATATCAGGTGACCCGTCTCCGCGTTTGCTCCCCTATACCATAATTAAACTAAAAAAAACAAAAACTACACATAGCATCAACTCCAAATAAAATTAGGTTCATAGCAGAGAGATTCACAGGAATGATGGAACTTTTATTACTATATGCATTAAATACCAATTTGTACACTACGAATAATATCAAGCTAATTACAGTTTATCTCACGAGAGTAAATCTAATTACCTAACTCAAAAACAGTTAATTTAGATCATGCGATTAAATACCTTCCAAACTCAATACCAAGAGCTAAATTAACAGCTTAAAACAACGTTACTAGTTCCTAAAGTAAATAAAAATAGTGAGGGGAAAATATACCAGTTAAGAGACATCCCGGTGCACTACTATAATTATAATGGATGCAAACAGTAATTAAATAGCGTAGCCTTAATTACATTCTCTACGTCAATCTGAATAAGTCCGCTGTCCTTATTTAGATTGACGAAAGGTGAAATTACTTAATGCATTAGTAAGGGAAAAGAAGAAAATAGATTCTTTGGGTTTTAGGTTTTTACCTATTTTTATAGATTCTTTGAGGTTTTGGACTAAGAGTTATGGAAAATTAATTATGTAAAACGAGATTATAATTCGGATTAACAACTACTCTAATAATGAGAAATACACTAATAAACTATTAAAGATGTTTTACTTTTTTAAATTGTTTGTATTCATTTTGCAATTAATTATTATTATATCCTTAATTGGTGTTTTTTTACTCATCATTTTATAACAGCTTACAGAAGAAATTATCAAAACACTTGTTTAAAAGCAAAACAATAAAGAACTTATCTTAGAACCTTATCTTTCCTTAATCAATACTAATTATATAAAAAGGTAAAGTTTGTGAGGTTCTAGGAGGATTAAATTATTTTACCAAGAGAAAGTCGCGTTATTTGTGAGTATTATACCCGAAAAATGATTACCGTGAAATCCGACATACACGCGGGCGGGACGCGGGCGAAAGCTAGTTACATTTAAACCAATGAAATTATTCAAGTTTCGCACACAATAATCCCTTTCCCGCGAACTATATCGATTAGTCCAACACTATTATACTTGGACTTTGCCCCGGACATTTTCGACTGGCCCGGCTATGGGAATAAAAGTTAAACAAATGGACGTCGTACCGGCAAGTTTTAATAAGATTCTTGCGAGGTTTAGTACGGAAACTGTTCAGCGGACGTCGTGTGTTGGCTTTGCCTTGAATTGTGATGCGTTTTTCTTCTTTTATTATATATTTTTCTCTTTCATGGCTTTTAATAACGCGTTCTAAAGTTTCGCAATAATGTTGGTGTAATAAAAATGCGAGAATTTTTGGGTCATCGTTCGTACAAAGAGCTTTTAAGAGCGGAAAATGGGTTACGTATTTTGAAGTGTTAATAACTTTATTTTAGTAATGTATTTTCAATAACATTAAGGAGTTCTAGACAACCTTAATACAGTAAGTTGTAGTTCTTTGCAGATAACGATATCTTAAGGTAAAGCCCTCCCGGCTTAAATATAAAGCCTTTTTAACCTCTAAATTTCGGAATGCCGTTTTAAGCTAAATTTAGCGGTACTATATTTAGTATTCCAACGTTCCTTTAATGTCGAACTTCACCTTCACTTCACCTAACAGTTTTCAATTTAAGAAAAAGTTGTACCACTGATTTATAAGGTTTAATTACTAACACAAATGGGCGAAAGTATCGTTCGCAAACCATTGGCGACTTTTTGTGACCCCGCTCGCGTCAGCAAATCCTTCAGGACACCACTCACTTAATCCCGGGCTGGGACACGAGGGTGAGGCAGGGTGGAATAGACTAAGAAACTTTTCCTGCCACTTTGTGGCCCGATTAGTGTTGCAAGGTGTTCCAATTTTAACGGACTATCCCGTTTTTGTCTAACATTTTATATTTATAGTGTGGGAGGAGTATATTTTATGTACGCTTGAGTTGAGTGAATCTCTAGTGATTATATTACTCTTTTAACTGATAGACAATATCTTATTTTATTAATAATTTGCGTCATATATTGATTTTAGGTTTAGGTATGTGTTATATGCTTTTAAACTTGAACAAATAAAGTGTGCAGTTGGTTATTTCATGCAACCGAGTATATAAGTTTAATAATATTTTTAAGAAACACTTATGTTTCTTAGTTATTTATTTTGACCGTTACTATTTGAAATGCTTTACTTAACTCGATTATTTTAGATTTTTCAGTAATGAACCCACTTATCTGCATCTAGCTACATATGTAGATCATCCTGACATCTCAAACATAATAATGTTATCCTTTTATACATAGACTCACGCTACACCGTGTCGCGACCGGGCCGTGCCCCGGCCGGGCCCCGGCCAAACATCTATAGTATATTTTTTTATGTAGTGATTCATGCTTGACCGTGGCCCGGCCGTTCGCCGCCCGGGCTCGGACGGGGCACGGCGTCGAAATGTCGGTGGGTATTGTTTCCCGGCTCCGGCTCGGTCCGGTCGCGACACGTTGTAATATGAACATGTGCGCCGGGCGGCCGCAGGGATTCAACGACAAATCTTATTGATGTAAACATCAAAATGAACGATGAAAAATTGATAGAATGTGTGCGCAAGTATCCTGTAATATATATGACATGTGCCATTCTAAGTATTTAGATAATAAATACAAAAATATTATTTTGAAAAGACCCGGAAGACCCGGCCGTGCAAAGAATACACGCCAACAGCCCAGTGTAGCATGAATGACTAGCCCGGCCGGCGCTCGGTGGAAGTGCCCCGTCGGGGGCACGGCTCGGTCGCGACACGGTGTAGCGTGAATCATGCTAGACTGTAAAATTCTTTTTTTTTCGTTTTTTTTTATTAGAACTTCTTTCTAAAAATTCTTCATCATCATTTATTAACAGCCTTTTACAATTCATTGCTGGAAATAGGCATATTTTTACAAAAAAGAGGTTTTGACCTACCATACCACGCTTTTCAGACAACTTGGTGTAAGGTTTGTTTTAAGTTGTCCTTCACTTTGCAGTAAGTAATATTGTACTACGTAATTTGCTCCCTTAGTCGCCTCTTACGATACCCATGGGATGAATAGATAACACTACTCCGTATTATTATTAATTCGCTACCATACAGAAAAAAAGAAAATAAATAATCACAAATTTTAACAAAAAAAACCGACTTCAATCCGGACCAAATTTAAATAGGACCATTCGGAAAGTACCAGCTTTCAAATAAAAAAAGAATCATCAAAATCGGTTCATCCAGTCAAAAGATATGAGGTAACGAATATTAAAAAAAAAGAGAGTCGAATTGAGAACCTCCTCCTTTTTTTGAAGTCGGTTAATAAATAAGAATATAAAAATCATAATAGTAAATAAGCTACATAAAAAACGAATAAAAATGTCCGGATATTTTTTAGTATTAGACACACCTACTACGCGACCTGTGAACAATGTTCAATGAGGTGACGTTTTTATAAGATCCCTCCGGATATCTTACTTTTATTTCTTCTGACAATTTCCTTCTGATTGTGTCGAGATGTTATGAGTTTCGAATTATAATTTCACTTTTATTTGGGCAATACTTCTGCAGTTGTGTCAGTTCGTCATCTTTAAGTTTCGCTTCGAAATTATTTATTGGAACTGAAAACAAAATAAATATACCTATGAAATTGCCGTTTTGTATGCAATAAATGAAAGTACTTATTTTTTCAAACTTTTTTATTTCTGTTATTCGAAGTAATCACCCATGCAATCGACGCATTTTTGCCAACGCATTGGCAGTTTATTGATGCCCTTCTTGTAAAAATCAGCTGGACGGGAGGCAACAAACTCTTCAAAGGCATTTTGTACTGCCTCTCGGGAATTGAATTTTTTACCCACCAAAAAGTTGTCTAAATTTTGGAAAAAGTAATAGTCGGTAGGTGCAAGGTCTGGTGAGTATGGCGGAAGAGGGAGAGCTTCCAACCTCAGCTCTTGCAGCTTGGAGACTGTCTGTTGCGAACTGTACCAAATGATGTTGTCAGTTCATGTTCAGTTTTATGCAATGCATAAAGGAATTCCAATAATAATTATAAAGAAAATTGCTGCTTACTGTTTTTAAAGGAGAATTGCATATCCTGTACCGCGAAAGAGCTTACTGGTGAATTTAGTAAGAAAGCAACATTTTATTGACGGATCACGAAAATCGTAGTTTTGATTTCAAAAATATAATACTACGCCATCTTGTTGACAATAATGACAACTCATTTGTGATCCATGTATTTCGTTGTAATCTAAAAACTAAAACAACTTTTTAACGCTACGTTGTAAAAATATAGGAAAATTAGGAAAACATACGCCAAGCGGTACAAAAGTCCCATACAAACCTGCCATTGTCTTTTATCAGTTTTCAGTGCATAATTATTGTTTCTCATTTTGTAGTGAACTAGCTTACCCACGCAACTTTGTCTGCGTCTCATTTCAACCATGCTCGACTTCTATTAGTCTAAACATGAATTCAACTATCCTATCTTAGGTCCACCAACAAAACACACATTTGAAAAAACGTGAAAATCGGTTAGAAGGTTTCGGAGTTCATGGTGAGCAGCAAAGTGACACTAGAATTATATTTCTCTCAATATGCAAAGCCAAAACTTCTTAGCTCTCCTTTAAAAATTTTACTTACGTAATTTCGTATTTATCATTCTGGATTAATTTCTTTTCACATAAAACTTAGTTAATCGACCCTTTACTCAAACCTAATGCTCAACTTTTTTTATTATGTTGTTTTACGAGTTTTATTTTGTTGCTCGAAGTTTTTTACGAGTAATTAAAACAAATGAATATTATTTAGAGTCTGAGAGACCGTAAAACATTTAGTGGACGTAAAGTTCTTTTTATAGGTTAAGTTTTATATTAATAGAGAGACATGAATTATTTATTTTAAAATTTACACGTCAATAATAATGATAATTATAACGCTTTATTGTACACCAGATAACTAAATAAATGACTTAATGCTAGGTCAGTACAATTGGCGGCCTTATCGCTCACATGCAAAATTTTACCTTAATAACTCCCTAAAGTGAAATGACGAGACTTAACTTTTAAACATATTAGTTCCATAAAAATCACTTTCGTCCTCTTACATTTACAAAAATATCAAAACAAGTAAATAAAGTTGACCAAACCTATTTTGACGTTGTAGTAAATATAACCTTAGTTTAAATTCTGTACTGGGGACACTTTAAACCAATATTGTATATCTAAATCGTCTGGAATGCACCTTTTGTACCTAAACGTAATGTTAGGAGAAATATACGAGCATAGTTTGCGGGCGGCGCTGCAGCGATAGGAGTAAGTTTTGATATAATTTTGCAGATATTACTGTGGGGTTTTCCAGTACATACGGGCATAAAAGAAAATTCTTCAGTAAATAACCAGTTTTGAAGAAATATTGCAACGTTAAAGCAGAACCGTGTAAAAACTGGAAAAGAAGAAATTATTTGATTGTTTCTTAACGTCTTTTCAAAAAGTGCGTGATGTACATCATCTCACGAATTCGGGCTGTTAACTATATATATATACACATATAAATGAATTGCCGTTCGTTAGTCTCGCTAAAATTCTGGAATTGCTAGACCGATTTGGCTAATTTAGATCTTGAAGTAGTTGTAGAAGTTCAGGGAAGGTTTAAAGAGTGTGAATATGTAAAAAAAAGATGATAATTACAGTTAGTGATGATAATTACTGCTCCAACGTATAGTTGTAACTCGACGGAAGTTAATTATCGTCCAATAATCCGTCTACGTGATTGCACTGTCATTATTCGAGAATAAATTCAAATTTAAATGTGGCAACATAACCCATTAACATGAGTGCATTTGCATTCAAAAAAACTCGTTCAAACAAGCTTATTTTTATATTCAAACACACTAATTCTCTCTCAAACTGTTTACACGGCGAGTCCTGCATGCAGACACATTTATCTCCCTTATATTTTAAGGGGCAGCTTTCCAAGCCACAGCTTGCAGGTGTTCCCGTTGAAATTGTTTCTCTTGTCCAATGTAAATATTAGTTAATTAACTGTAAACCGAGCGGGCTTGGCTCCGCGCCGTCCAGTGTTTGACTTGTGATCTTAAAAACGTTTTCATAATTTGCTTCGACTGCGAAGTTTCTTGAAGCGTTTTATATATTATATTATTAGTCTCGATCTCAGATTTTATCATAAACCAGCTGAACCCCGCGGTATTACCTGCGGTTACAGTGTATAAAAAGTAGCCTAAGTTACTCCTTATATCATCAGCTACCTATAAATGAAAGTCCCGTCAAAATCAGTCCAGCGGTTCCAGAGATTAGCCGGAACAAACAGACAGACAGACCGACAGACAGACAAAAATTGTATAAAATGCTATTTTGGTAAATTTACTGTGTATACATACATATACATTTAGTAGAAAGCGGTTATTTTAATATTACAAACAGACACTCCAATTTTATTTATTTGTATAGATTATATTTTGAAGGAAAGTGAAAAATGTGAATGTAATGTGTCCAAATTTTTCATGTGAAACCCTCGGAAGTTTGACAATAGACTAAGCATAGTGTGAACTCGTCAGGTTACTGATCGCGCCCGCTGCTTATGTAGTTTCTGCCCGGTTCTTCTCCATAAGAATGACGTTTTGGAAAATGAGTAACTACAATCATGAATGTATCCTTTCGATTGTACCAACATAGTTATATTTTCAAAATACATACGTCAAATTACTCATAATTTACACTGACAAATAGAACAAAGGATAATGCTTAATACAGAATTATGTATCCTGGGTCTGAATCGAAATCAACACCTCTGAGTTAGCAATTATGATCACTAACTTCTACGCCAACACAGACCCTTCGACATAAGTTTTATTAATACCGATAAATTCAAAGCGATTTTTCCTTCCAATATTTTAGTTTAATACGAGTCTTACATACTTAATCCAGAATCACAGCCCAGTCCTGCCACTGTTTTCATATTCAGATATAAAAAATATCGCTTCATATTTCTGTTTTCTCATTATAACTTTTGGGACTTCATTTATATCGCCCGCAAAGGTCTTCTGTACCACCAATTATCTAGTAACTTGTAGTTTTTTACGCCAACTCTAAATGAATTCAAGAAAGGAAGCTGCTTGATTTGGAAAGTTTGCAGCCAAAATATTTATAATTTGTTTCAACTGGGAGTAGTTCTTTGAGCCTCGAAGATATAGCTGCCAGAATAGCAACTTCTAGGTACATTTCTTTAAATTTGTTGGCACCGCGCATACGATAAAGTTGCAGTTATTTTGAAAATTGTTTTCATTCTTTGAAAGTTTCGTTCTCTAGATCGTTATCTTGGGCTTGACTGCAGCCTTTTTTGCCCGAATTGAATATAAAACATGTACTGTATTTTTTTAAATAATAAAGTTTCACTTCATGGTAATTGACTAATACACAAATGTGGTCCACCTTTCGACCCCAAATCTAGGAGAGAAGGGGTTACTTCATTTATCGGTAAAAACAACGAATGAACAACTCATATTCAATTCCCGGGACGGGCTGCTGTTTGGTTTTTCTTACAAGAAATTCTAAATAGCAGCCCGGAATACAGAAGTCAGTGCCCTCAAATATACTAACAACTTTTTCAACTTTGAAATTTAGTTCGCCCTCAGGGTTACGGAGGTCCGATGCCACTCGCTCCGTGGAAAAACCGTCATTCAGGTAAAACCGGTTGAACTAGTAGCCGACCCTAAATGATCTTAGGAATAATAAAGGCAAGGAATATAATATATGTACTCACACTAATATACACACACATACAGAATTACACTCACACTTCCTTCTACGCTTCGTACATAATTAAGCACACATTGGTGTATAGTCGTCTATATAGTTCTATGAATAGGAAGACCAGGCATACAACAAAAATATAAATTGTTTAGAAATAAAATAAATTTAATCGTTTCCTTTAAGATTCATGTTTCCTGGTAGTTATCTACACGAAGCATCGCACCCACAAAGTTATTTTGTATCAAAGGACTCGTTCTGAACGCCGCCGAACCACTATTAATTTTCAAAAATAAATTCAATCCTGTAAAACTTGAACTTCATCATGTTTTGTACGAATATAAAACTACCAGGAGGTCTAAATATGATCTGACTTTGAATTTCAACTGTTTTAATAGGAGACACAAGCTCATCACTTTACCATCGAATTTACATTGGGACTTGGGTTAAGTTGGGTTGAATACAAGATAAAAATCTTGCAGCTTTCAGTAAGAACGGCGCATGATTGGTTAGCTCATGGCTGTGTAGCAATGACTCCAAAGCTTTTATTTTGTTTTCTTTGGTCGACTTCGTTCTTATTCAAGTCTCTTGGTGAAAAATAAAAAAATTGTAAACCGTATTATTATTTTTTAAAAGCAGCAACAATGGAGTTTCTTGCCAGATTCTTCTCCATGAAGGGTAGGCTGCACTTGGAACTAGCGACTACAATCACTCGATTTTTAAATATTAAATATTGACTATTCATAAGTGCCTGTTTGAATAAAATCTTTTTGAGTTTGAGTTTGAATACTAGACACAGGTGCTGGAGGTAACTTAGTATTTGATAATAATAAGAATAATAGTTTGTTGATTCATAAATAATTACAATGTTAACTTAAAGATTAAAATCAACTGAACATAGATCATGCTAGAATGTTAACGAGTCAAACCGGGTGTCGCAACCAAAGCCCTTGCTAAGTAATGATATAACTTGTATTAAGGGCCCGTTCCACGCCCCTGACTTAACTGAGGCAACATTAAAAGTAACGTTAAAGCACGATCTGGTGTTTTATCTTACAGCAAACACTTTTCTGGTATAGTTGTGTATGTGTATGTGTGTGTGTGCATTCGTCTATGTGTGTGGGTGTATCTATGGTGGATTAACATGGATTATTTTCAGTATAAAGTAGTCGTATTAAAATAAATGTTTTCTAAATACTTATTAATACGATTTTCGTGTTCATTTCATGTTAAATTTTACATTGTTATTGTATTAAATTATAATTACTACTGCTATTACCGTTAAAAGATTCGTTCCTTCTGTGTTGGAAACGATTTCTATGCCGGGACGGTCTTCATACAGTTTATAGTAGAGACGTAAAAAAATACTTGTCTTGTTACAAACATTGGTAGGTACATCATCTTCACTCATCGTTGCGACTTAGCAAACTGTTGGCGAATAGTAATAATTTGGAATTTTCGATTAACAGTTGTATTTCGTGGCATGTTTAACCTCACAGGAAAGTATATTAGTGGACTAATAAAAGATTTTAATATAAACAAGGTACCAAATACATATATATATATATATATATATATATATATATATATATATATATATATACTAGCTGATCCGGCAAACGTTGTTTTGCCATAAAAAAAATGTGGTATAAAAAATAGAGGTTGGTCGATTCTCAGACCTACCCGATATGCACACCTAATTTCATAAAAATCGGTCCAGCCGTTTCAGAGGAGTATGGTAACTAATATTGTGACACGAGAATTTTATATATAAGAATATTTAGTCTAGAGTAGGTACCAATTATTTTCTCTCGTTCGCAGCACGTTTCAAGAGATTTGCCAATTTGTGCTCTATAATTGGGTGTCTGGTAATCAATGCGTGAAATAATTTCAACTAAAAGGGTGAAATGGCAATGCGTAGTCGACGATTGGGCTGTAATTATACTCGTAATAGTAATAACATCTTGATGCGTAATTTTGTATCTTCATTAAGTTTATAATGGTAATTTTGAATTTCGTGAGTTATACCTACCACATACATTTACTGTATGTCTTGGTTATTGACTTGTAGTAAACAAACTGTGGTATACCACTCTGCGTTAACCGTTCTACGATCTTCAAGTGCAATAGTGGCAACATGGCCGGTTTTTCCAACGAACGTGGCCACCATCTTCTTTAAAGTGCTTCGAAAACGAACAACTTTAGTCGGCTTTGGCTCGTCTTGAAAGACACAAATTGTAGATTGTTGTTTGGAATCAGGATCGTAGGCATATTTCCAAGATTCATCACCACTGATGATGTCGTAGACGTGATTTGACTCTCCTCGGTTGAACCTTTGCAGAGTTTTCTTACACCATCTGACGCGGGCCGCCTTTTGATCGTCGGAAAGCAGATGCGGTATCCAACGGCAAACTAGCTTTTTCACACCAAACGCTTCATGCAAGATCTTCTGAATGGTTGTCCCTGAGATGCCTAATAGAGCCTCTATCTCTCGATACGTCACATGACGACCTTCGAGAATTAGAATAGAATAGAATAGAAAACTCTTCATTTGCACACCATATTACAGAGTTAAATAAGTACATAATACATAATATGTCCGAAGTGTAGTGTACAAAGGGCGGCCTTATTGCCAAAAGCAATCTCTTCCAGGCAACCTTAGGATGGATCAAATGTTCCAGAGAGACAGTAGTAGTTGACGTACATTGAGTTTGAAGAAATTATTTACATCCATACACACATATATTTATAAATGTATATATATAAACATACACACATAGTTATAAAATACATACTTTTACATACTAATAGATAAACATACATACATACATATACTATAAGCATAACTATTATTTAAGAGAAAGAAAAGACTCAAATCATACCCTAACGCGTGACTGACTGAATTATGATGCGTAATATTCGTGAACCATCTTCTTGAATCCACTTATTGTTTGCGCTTGCCTAATGTTTATGGGCAACGCATTCCATAAGCGTACAGCTTGGACAGTGAAAGACTGATCATAAAACTTCGTGGAATGCTGAGGCATCTCCAGTACCAAATTTTCGGATGACCTTAGACATTTTACATGTGTGTCATTAAGGAACTTGAATCGTTCTTTGAGGTAAAAGGGAGCTCTAGGATTGAACAAGATGTTATATAGAAAAGTGAGAATATGAGTATTCCGGCGAGAGCGAATCGGAAGCCACTTGAGCAGTTGACGAAATTCGGAGACGTGATCATATTTTCGCAGGCCAAATACAAATCGTATACAGAGATTTTGTAGTCGCTCAAGTTTATCAAGTTGTGCTTCAGTGAGATCTAGATAGCTGACATCGGCATAGTCGAGAATTGGGAGGAGAAGTGCTTGTGCAAGTGCAGCCCTAGTTGCAGTCGGTAGAAAGTTACGCAGTCTTCGGAGAGATCCGGCAGAAGCAAATATCTTACGACTGACTTCTTGTATCTGTGGGCCCCAAGATAGAGTACTATCGATGTATGTACCTAAATTTTTGACACTAGTACTTATATCGAGGTTGGTGCCATCGAATTGTATTTGAGGTAGTTGTGTCCAGTTAATTCTTGAGACCATCCCAGGACTGCCAACAACACACACCTGGGTCTTTGCTGGATTAACCTTGAGGCCATAATTATGACTCCATTCTCCAATGCGGCGTAAGTCAGCATTAATTGTGTTGAAAGCTTCTGGTAACAAGTTAATCTTAGCTTGTGTATATATTTGTAGGTCATCTGCATAAAGATGGTAGAAGGAACTTAATTGGTTAGAGATTGAGTTTATGAAAACAGCGAAGAGTAAAGGAGATAGCACGCCACCCTGTGGTACACCAGCAGATATACTGCACCAAGAGGACTTTGAGTCTTCAATGCAAATACGCTGCCGGCGACCAGACAGGTAACTATGAAACCAATCAATTGTCCTTGGAGATATGTTAAGAGACCGTAGTATACCGAGCAGAATGTGAAAATCAACAGTATTAAAAGCGTTGCTAAAATCGAGCAAAGTGAGTACTGTGATCATTCCACTATCCATGCCAAGTCTAATACTATCCGTGATGTGTACCAACGCAGACGTCGTGCTGTGACCAGAGCGAAAGCCGGATTGGAAGGGGTTCAGTAAGGAATTTTTGGAAAGGAAGTTATTCAGTTGAGAGTGGATGAGACGTTCGAGCACTTTGGATAGGAAAGGTAAAATGGATATGGGCCGGTAGTCAGAAAATGAAGAGGGTTTAGCTTTTTTAGGTAAAGGGATTAGTTGAGCATCTTTCCAAGCAGTTGGAAAAACACCACTTGACATGGAGTGGTTTAGGATATTGCATAGGATAGGTAGGATCTCGTCAAGGATGGGAAGAATCATGTTTCGACTGATACAATCACTTCCGACTGCATTGGATGAGATCGATAAAATGGTCATCCGAACATCACAAGCGAACAATTGATTAAAGACAAAAGGTGAATAGTTGGGTGTTGGGGTAGAAGAAATATTTCTTAGAGTATTAGCTTTAGTGTTGTCATTAATATCAGACGAGGAAGAGAAATGTTTATTGAGTAAATCAATGTTTAAATTATTATGAATAGAATCATGGCGCGTCTTCCCAACTCCCAATGTTCTTAGAAATTTCCAGACTCTTGCTGGATCTCCGTTTTCTACGGAAGAGTGGATATGTTGGCGTTGTGCATTTCTACACATCTTGTTGCAGAGATTTCTCATATATACATATTTTTCAAGGTTAGCATCCGTTGGTCGACGCTTATATTTGCTTCTCGCCAAACATTTTTTGGACATAGTCTGTTTTATCTCCTCAGTAAGCCATGGAGCCGGTAAATGTTTAATTTTTATCGAGCGCAGGGGAGCGTGAACGTTGTATAGTTGTATCATATTGTTGGTGAGCATTTCGACTTTTTCATTGACACATTGCGAATTTAATAAAGCAGACCAGTTGATGTTACGCGCATCTTCTTTAAGTTTAGCGAGATTCATTCCGCTAAAATTGCGTTGCACAAGAATTCTCGGCTTTGCCTTGGGGGGACGGATAGCATAAGAGAGAAATATCAAGTCATGATAAGAAAATGCATCAGCTGAGTACTGACCATGGCTAATAACATGACTGGAAGAAGAGACAAGAATAAGGTCAAGAAGAGAGGGAGTGCAGTTAGGAAAGTGATGTGTAGCATTAAGTGTTAATAAGGATAAGTTGTTACAGTCCACTACTCTGCGTAGTGAAGAAGACCGATTGTCATTTTTTAATAGGCAAGTATTGAAGTCGCCCATTAATAATGTGTGGCTATAAGAGGGAGATAGTTGTTCTAGTAATTTTTCGAAAGAGGAAAAGTAATTGGTACGTAGTGAAGGTGAGTAGTAAACGCCGAGTAAAATTTTCGTATGATTAATATCTAATTCTATGAAGAGATGCTCACCCGCGTCCGGTGGTGGGGGTTGTGAGGACATACTTACAATGGTGAAGGGAATATGTTGTCGTAGATATATTCCAACACCACCTCCACCACCAATCGCACGATCATTTCTTATGAGATGGAAACCTGGAAGACTATATGATGTTGAGGATAAGCAAGGTTTTAACCATGTCTCTGAGATCAAAATGGCGTGTATGTTTTTACAACTGAAGGTAGCCAGCATATCAGGGAAATGAGCTTGAATACTCTGGGCATTTATATGGACTACATTAAAATTCCGCGAAGCATCAGAAAACTGGTACTGAAGATTCTCTTGGAGTGAGGGTATACTAACAAAACTAGTATTAAGGCTGTTTGTGGAGTAAAAACTGTCGTTATCACTATTGTCTAAGTCAGACATTGGCATACGCGTTCTGTAGCAGCGACTGCACTGTCAATGTTTAGTGATTGTTGTGTTCGTGGTCGGGATGGTGTCATTGTAATTATATAATGTTATGTTAATCATGATTGGCTTGGACAGAATAACAGCGGCTGGCATGCTCTGCATCGTCATCCATATGCTGAGTCCAAGACCATTTTGTCTTTTTAGTCATACCTTAAACACTGTTAATAATTATAAGTAACATTGTAATATAAAGGCAAATAAAGTTTTTCTTATTCTTATTCTTATATACTAAAAAAAAAAAAAAAAAAACACAAATATAAATAAATAAATAATATAAATAAGAAAAGACAAAAACCTATAAATTAGCAGATAAATATATATATATATATATATATATATATCCAAGTATATACAAATCACCTCTTGATCCACCCGCCAGTCGTGTGTTTTACATTTCTATACAGAGAGATACATACTTAACTATTATTAAAATAAAATGAACAGAAAATAGAAGAAAAAAAAAATGCTATTAAAGAAACTGTTACAAAGCACATATGAAAATAAAATAAAATTACATAATTAACAGTAAAACGTCACAAGCATCTGGGCGAACTACGCGTGCAAAAACACTTTGTTTCAAACTATAAAATGTTGATGCGAAATAAAAGTGTTTGAGAAGAACTGGAACGCAATTTTGACAGACAAACAAATTGAATATTTTTCTAAAAGTGAGGTAAATTAAATTTATAAAAGCTATGTAGTTTAAAGTTGGGAAAGTGAATTCATAAATACATATTAATATTAGTGGAGAGGGTACATTGAATTGGTTCTCACCCAGACACTGCAACGCCATACCGAATGTAAACAAACCGCACAGATGCACTTATTTTTTGGAACCGGCAGCCGCTCTTCGCTGTTTGGGAGCCTGGCTCTTAGCAGTAACGGGCTTGTCAGCAACAAGTGGCCTTATCTGGTCGAGATCTGCCGCAGAAGTAATGCGACAGCGTGAGCCGTCAGGACCCAGAACAAAAACGGAACCTTCTTTGGTCCAACATTTCGTGATTCCAAATACCTCACGTGCTGCCATGAAAGCAGAGTGTCGCGACCGGGTCAGGAACTCTGAAAGCGTCACACCGGTGCCTTTTAGTTTGGTCTTCGATGCCCAGACCTTGTCCCGCACTGCCACTGAGCTAAATTTCACAAGAATGGGTCTCGGTTTTTCACTCGAAGATTGTCGACCCATCCTATGACAGCGGCTTATGTCTTCAGATGAGAAGGAACCCAATCCCAGTTTACTCACTGTTACGTCTGTGACAATCTGCGGCGTGCTGTCTTCCCTCTTCTCTGGGACACCATGTACTAAAAGTATTTTGCGACGACTGCGAGTCTCCATGTTGTCTACCTCACGTACAATCACCTTCATCTGGCTCTGGAAGGACTTCAAGGTCTCAAGGATGAGAGTCTTAAATATAGTGAAGTCGTCGCCGAGACCAGCCAGACTAGCAGCATTGGAGGTCTTCTTCAACAGTTCCGCTTCAAAGTTCGCCATCCTCTTCTCAAAACAATCCTGTAGTTCTTGTAGGCTGTTCATGGTGAAGCTTTGATTACTTTTATTTCTAAGTTTTGGAAACTATAGTTATATTATGGAATAACACTAGACTAGCAGGTAAATATTGTTAAATGTTTGTAATATGCATTAAATTTGTATTATAATATGGTTCTTTTAATTTTATTTTTAATTATAATTGGAGCTTTTAAGTTTTTGTGTTGAACTTGCAACTACCCACAACAAATTATTGTGAATTGAGAATTAGTTGTCTCACAGCAATAATATAGTAGGCCAAATTCAAATTACATGTAGTTGTAAAGTGTCAATTTCAAACTGTTCAATTTTCTCGCCAATGCAGCGATCACCTTGTGAAATTTGCAATGTCTTAGGGCCCATAAGTAAGTCATTCAATCGCTAACTATGTCACTGGCAAGAGTATTAAACCACGGCGTTTCTTTCTAAGCTAATGTACTCAAGCACTTACTGGAGATGTGTAGATTCCTTGATAGCGGCGTCCAAGAGGCCTCTTGGTAGTTCCCTCTCTGCGTCGTTACACACACATACTCCTAAATGGCTTACGGGCTCCCGAAATCTCGTAATTACAAGACACCCGATTTAACTATCGCGGATCGCGCCTAATTGACGTGACTACTAAAACTCGCGAGTCCAAACCAGACCACTCATAACGGTAAACAACGGAAGGAACCGAGTCGGATCGACAATTAGCTAAATTACAATTAAATTCCACTTAAAACCGGCACTCTTTTACGAAGCCCTGCTCGACCGATCCAAGCGTCTCATTCGTTCTCATGGGCTAAGGATGTAGCTTTCTGAGTGTTGAGTATATTTGTATGATTTTTACTATATCACGATTAAACGGCTGGACTGATTTTGATAAAATTTGGCTGACATCCTTATCTCAGCTTGTTTAACACATAGGTACACACATACTCGTTTTTTCTATTTTCTTTGTTCCCGTGTGTTGAGCAAAGAATCACACTTATATTATAAGGGTAAAAGTAAGTTTGGTTGTTACGTTTTCAAAGGAAAACTACTTAATTGATCATCATGAAACTTTGTACACATATTCTTGGAGGTATTAGGGGTATTACATAGAATACTTTTTATTGAATGCAAGTGAATCAATTATATTTTTACTAGCTAGCTAGTAAAAATATAATTGATAAACTCGAGCAGATCGTAGTCGCGCGTACCTTTTACTCAAAATGGCTGTTACTGTAAACTATTACTAAAAGAGTTCTTCTTATGAATATATTTATAATATTTATTATAAGGGTATATTCTAAATAATTTTCAGGATTTATGAAGAATAAAATGTTCAAAAATATCATCGACAATTTTCACCGTGATCGCAATTTACAATGTAATAAATTGAACGCTACGCACGCCGCTGTCGAATTATTTACCAGATAATAATATTATAAAATGTGCGAAGTTTCGATATTAACTTTTAATATGTTTACGGCGTCAGCGAAAATTATGCATGTATTATGATATTTTCACCTGTGATGTTCGATGTTACCAATAACTTATCAGAGGTTTTTGAACTTTTAGCAATTTATTTTAAAATGGTATATGATCATCGTCATCAGATCGTTGCAGTTCACTGTTGGAAATAAGCCTCTCCCAAGACACGCTAAAAAGCCCATTCTACTGATTTCGCATGAAGTCACTGCTGGCCGCCGCAGGTCTTCTGGCGAGAGGGCGTTCCACATTACCTTTCAACCCCAGGCTTTCCAAGCCTCCAAGATCTGGTCTCCAGTCCTGAACACGCTTAATCCTAAAATGGTGTTTTTCAAACTGTTTTTATTTTTATTTAATATTAAATGTTACATTTATGTATGGATTTATTATGTATTGAATATTTCAGCCTGGTAGATTCGCCTGAAATTAGCTGTGACAGCTTGGCAGATGAGTGATTTTATGATGGTTTCGAATTTCTCATTCAAATTTGATTTTGTTTTATTCATGAAACCCTAAAAATGAGAAAAATAAATAAAAACAAAACACATTTTGAAAAAAAATTCACTGCATTCAGATGAATCTGACAAAATTACTGATTTATGTCACGTGTAAAATTAAAAAACAAAAAAAATCCTGTTGCTTTAATTAAACTAGAATCAAGTATAAAAAATCTTAATGCTGCTACTGAAAAAAACTTCAGTCGGTAGAATACTAAAACACACCTGCAGTTTTCTTTAAATAAGTTAACCTTTCGCCTCTGCAATTACTCAGGAAATTAGGGGAACCCCCGTTTGACCTTTTGCGGTTCTATACAGGTATACAACATAACAGATTGTATAGTGCGGTTAAGAAATGTAATTTCCTAGCCGCGGTGTTTTCCTGACGCCGTCGACCGGTACATCGGATATTAATAATAAAGCAAACTCGCAAGGACTTTGCCGATATTTTTTTACTAGGACTTTTTCATTAAGGTCAATCTATTATCATATACTAGAGAACCCAGATATCCAACTAGTGGTCGAATTTTGAGTGTTTTGATAATCTTGTTACATCGTTTACTGTAGTAAATCACGCAACGGACTTAAAATCCAGGAATTCAAAATTCATCCCATTTTTAGGGTTCCGTGCCAAAGGCAAAAAACGGAACCCTTATAGATTCGTCAGGTCTGTCTGTCTGTCTCTCTGTCCGTCTGTCCGTCCGTATGTCACAGCCACTTTTTTCCTAAACTATAAGACCTATAATGTTGAAACTTGGTAAGTAGATGTATTCTGTGAACCGCATTAAGATTTTCATACAAAAAAAAGAAAAACAATAAATTTTGGGGGTCTCCATACTTAGAACTGAAACTCAAATTTTTTTTTTTCATCAAACCCATACGGGGTTATGGATAGGTCTTTGAAAATGATATTGAGGTTTCTAATATAATTTTTTTCTAAACTGAATAGTTTGCGCGAGAGGCACTTCCAAAGTGGTAAAATGTGTCCCCCCCCCCCTTTAACTTCTAAAATAAGAGCATGATAAATCTAAAAAAAATATATGATGTACATTACCATGCAAACTTCCACCGAAAATTGGTTTGAACGAAATCTAGTAAGTAGTTTTTTTTTTAATACGTCATAAATCGTAAACTGCAATTTACCTTTCATTCAATCAACACAAATATAATATATATATATATATATATATATCTAATATATATATATATATGTTACTTGCTGCTGCGGAACCCTTCATGGGCGAGTCCGACTCGCACTTGACCGCTTTTTAATAAAGCTTTTCTTATTTTTCTGTTTTTTTAGTCAATCAAGTAACTTGATCAAAAGCCTTCAAATGTTTTTATAAAGCCCGAAAAGCCCTAAATGAATAGTACTAGCCGTACGTAGATATAACAATTGTATAGTACGGGACAAGCAACATGCGTTGAAAACTCGAGAGTGATTGATTGATCAATTCCTGACAAACGATGTGATGATGGAATGGTTTTAAAACAAAATCATATGTCATTAGCACACAGCGGTTCTCTGTGTAGACATTGTAATATCCATACTAATATGATTCTATTAAAATGACAGTTTATATAATTAGAATAATAGCTTCTCACCAATAATTATTTTACTACACCAATTCCAGCTGACCTGGCGAACTCCGTCCAATATACCGACTTCAGCACTATTAATCTAAAGTAATTATTTGCCAGTCTACCTTAGGTTGGTGTAGAGATGAGAGACAGACTAGGTGTTCAAGATTAAGTGAGGAGGAATTAGAAATCAGTAAAAACTAGGGATGAAGATAAATATCATCATTATCACCAACCCGTTGCAGGCTAATGCTGGACATAGGCCTTTTTCAAGGCATACTGCAGAGCCCGATCTGCTGTTGCATCCTGCTGTTTGTCACTCTTTCACGCAAAAACTACTGAACGGATTTGGATGAAACTCTACAGTAATATAGCTTATACATCAGAATAACACATAGGCTACTGTTTGCTGCGATAACCGACATATACAGGGGCGGAGCCACGGGCAACCACTAGTTTTAAAATATATAAATAACCTTGATCATTTGTTACTATCGAACGGCAGATAATTTAAATCAATGAGATGATTCAAAACTGATGGCTGTTGTTTAAAAATTACCTGTTAAACAGCATTGCACATAGCATTACACAACGACATACAGCCCAGTGCATAATTGACTACCACCATAATTACTCTGAATTCAATTAACTCCATATTCCTAGTGAACCGTGTTACAAAACAGAGTTTCACACTGCGAACAATGTTTTCATCGCTGTTATATTATTCGTCCATATTCAGAACGTCATTAATTCTCGTACACATATTTTTATTCCGGTGATATTCCGGCCGTAGCGCGTCGGGTGTCGCAACGTCCGCCCGGGGCGGTTCCGTCGCCCCCTCAACATTTTTGTCGTGGATATTATTGAAATCAAAATAGCTAGCGTCGTGGATTCTCCCATAAATTTTGCGTACCACAGCAGGCGGGTCGCTCTAATTTTTATTTGTGACAATTTTTTTTCAGTTTGCTTATGTTCTTTTCAAAATTTATATTGTGGCGGTATTGCGTAAGCGATGTTTGATTTTTTTGCTTTTGAACCATTCAATAGAAGCAGCTTCAAGCACAAGGGCTTCTTAAATTTAGATTCATCTTCAAGGTATACCGGTAAAAGAAGTTAGTTTATTTTTGATTAGTAAATAATTATAATTAAAAATAAATATTTTCGACATCTGACTTACGACGCGATCTAGCTTCAAACTAAGCAGACCTTGTACTATGAAAGCTAGATTGGCTGATAGAATACTTATAGTATACACCTTTGTTTTGTAAAAACATACATATTATACATAGAAACCACTCAAACTCCGAAACAAATATTTGCATATTATACAAGAATTTGGCCCGACCCGGTAATCTAACCCGAGATCTAATGCACCCAAGTTGCGTACGCTACCAATGCGTGAACGAGGCAGTCAATTACTAATTAATTAAATTAATTATTATATCAACATCAAGAGTTCCGCATAAATTTTACCCTGGTTCGTATTCAATTCAGTATCGGACTTTTAAACTAAAATTAAAAGTTCACAAAACAAACATTTTAATGAAAAGTACATCCATTTATGTACTTAGTTACTTTGATAAACATCAGCATCAGGAAACAGTGACTCTTGAAAGGCGAAAGAGTTAAAAAGTTGAAGAGCGGATGTAAATTAATGAAATTCCCTCACTACAAGCAACTCGACGGTCCGTTTACAAAGCCCAGTGTTCGTGAGAGGAGTTTGCGAACAAGAGCTTAGTTTAGATGGATGTTGCATGGTCCTTATAATAACTTTATGATTTAATACATGAACTACATAATAAAAAACAAAGTCCATGTCTGGCTATCTGTTTTAGATGAAGCCAAAAACTGCTGAGCGGAGTTTCATAAGGTATTCAATTACAGACCGATTCACAAAGAAAGTTTTTCTGTAAATTGGTTCTAATCTAACATATGTAATTAAAATTCTAGACGCCTAAGAGCTTTTTTGCAGACATAAGATCTATTTAAAGTATGTAATCCACATATTCGATGACATTCATGCGATTCATGCGAAGTAAGGGCGAAACACTTCATTTCTGAAGTTAAGTCACAGTGCTTGTATTTTTTCATCTAAAATACGCCACATCCATACAAATGATGTCTGGATAACTAGTTGTCGTCTGGCTTCATTCCACTACAACTTGGACCACTACACAACTTTGTAAAAGTGACCCACTGTGCTGATGCGGAAATGGCTTTAATAAACAAAATAATTACTAGAGACAAGTTTTTAATGAGTTTAGTACCATTGCCAGTTGAGTAGGCACAACAGTCAACTTTTTAGCAAATTTAAATTAAATATGTACTACAATTACCAGAAAAAAACAAAAAAAACTTTGAATACTAAAAATTGCAGCTTGAAAGTTTTAGTAGTTTATTTTTAGTTCGACTATGATATTTTTTTAAAATTTTTATCAAAGGCTTTTTAGAACTTGAAAGCTTGCGAAATAAAATAACAATTTGTGTTACTATACTACTTCTAAAAACACCTTTTTTTTAATTTGGTATGTTACCTCATAATCAGTCTATTTACGATGCTGAAAAGAAATTAAACACTTACTAATTCACACTACACTATTCAATAAAGGCTTTGCCTAAATTATCCCGCCAGTTTTAAACATATTTAAAAGCATGTTGATCTGTGGATCTGTTGTTTTGACAAATTTTGTTTATACTACACCTGATCGGAACAGTAGTCATTATTCCCTGAAAATGAAAAGAGAACGTTAGTCTTTTCCTTGACCTGAATAAGCGGGAGGAAAAAATGTAAGAAAATCCATTTCTAACGTGTTTTAGCGGGAGAGTTTAGTTTAGTTTTTTTTTTTTAAGTTGTATGAATTTTCATTTCTCATGTGTTATCTTATCTATGGCGCGCGCCTGCCCAAGGAGTTTTCATATAATTTAAATATGGAATCTCCGTACCACTTACATCCTTTTGCGAAGATTTAAAAAAAAACAAAAGAAACGCGAAATATCACTCAAATTCTAAGCTAAATTGTGTCTTACATGGTGTCTTACGTTTTGATTTAAATACTTTCTACAATACAAGTCTTTAAATGTTCCTCACAGGTGTAGTATAAAGCACTATGTAGCACTCGGGTGAAACTCCCATTCCTACCTCGGGAGTATTGTGGCCCTAGGCTGCGCCTTCGGGCCACAAACTGCTCCCTCGATAGTAATCGGTCCCTTTCCTCCCTCGGTGAACAATGTACTATTTTTCCCGGGTTTTGACTTGCTTGGTGAGGTTTGCAATAAAAAAGTTTAAATGCGAGCCCTCATGCTCGTTTCTAACAACACGATTCTCACTCTCTTAATAATGGTTTCTCTTGGAAAAATATAATTTCAAACACTCAATAATTACGACTTCTAAAATATACGGCATAATATAAGTTCACAAGACCAAGATAAACTTCGCAACGCTCTGCTTCAGTAAGTTACTGAAGTTGCAAAATATAAGTTGATCTGACGTAAGTGCTTTGCTCAGTTCTAAGTTAGTTTTGCACCGGTGAGGGAAGTGCTTGTGTAAAAATTGCTGAGTGAAGTACTGCGGTGGTTTTAACTGTCAATTTTGTTTTCTTACTAACACATTGCGCAAAATGTGTGCGTAGTACGAAGAAGCGAATTGACTGAAAAACTTACCCAAAAGTAATTTATGAGAGCGGTTTTAACTTACCAATGTTCTATAAAATAATATTATTTATAAAAGGTATACAACCAGTGCGTCCTACCTGTAATGTCATACGGAGCCGATACGTGGAAGAAAAGAAGGTGGCTGGTGGCGCATGAATGCGGACTGCCCAAGACCGGGACGGTTGGCGCTCCGTGGGGGAGACCTTTGTTCCCCATGTCGTGCGGCGTTCCGCAGGGGTATGTCCTTGGACCACTCCTGTGGAACGTGGGATTCGACTGGGTCTTACGAGGTCGTCTCTCTCCCCCCCCCCGGGCTGGGCGTAATTTGTTACGCCGATGACACATTGGTCACAGCCTGGGGGGCGAACTTCCAAGAGGTGGCGCGCCTGGCCACCAGGGGTGTTTCTCTGGTGGTCGGGCGCATCGAGGCGCTGGGCCTACGGGTGGCCCTGGACAAGACGGAGGCCCTGTTATTTCATGGGCCCCGTCGTGGTCCGCCCCCCGTCGCCTCCATAGAGGTCAACTGGGTCCTCGTACCGGTTCGGGCCCAGATGAAATATCTGGGTCTGATCCTCGACGGTAGGTGGCTCTTCAACGAGCACTTCCGACAGCTTGTTCCCAAGCTGGTCGACGCTGCCTCTGCCCTAGGGCGACTTTTGCCTAATTTGGGTGGAGCCAGCGTCGCAACGAGACAGCTGTACACGGGGGTGGTCCGGTCAATGGCGCTGTACGGCGCACCGGTGTGGGTAGCGGCTCTGACCGCCCAGAGTAAGGCGCGCCTCTGGCGGTCAGAACGATACGTGTCGACCGAGGCGGCGTGCGCGTTGGCCGGAACACCCCCGTGGGATTTGGAGGCGGAAGTGCTCTCCGAAGTTTATCGACGGGTGGCTGAATATCGGGTGGAGAATGGAATTCGCCCTCCGCCTGAAGAGGTACGCGAGTGGCGTGAAGCCGTCCGTCGAGCTACGATGGCTAGATGGTCATTCCGGCTGAAGAATCCACGTGCTGGCTTAGCCGCCGTGGAGGCTCTACAGCCGGTCATCCTCGAGTGGGCAGGGCGGCAGCACGGGACCCTTTCCTTCCGACTGACGCAGGTACTTTCCGGGCACGGTTGCTTCGGGAAGTACCTGCACTCGGTCGCTAGGAGGGAACTGAGGCCCGCCTGCCACCACTGCGACTGCAGTGAGGACTCGACTCAGCACACGCTGGCGATATGCACCGCTTGGGCGTCGCAGCGCCGGGCCCTCACTGCATTCATCGGAGGAGATCTCTCACTACCGGCCGTCATTCGCTCCATGGCCGGTAGCGACAGCAGTATTACCTCGGTCGCAACCTTCTGCGAAGATGTAATCTCGCAGTAGGAGGTGGCGGAGAAGGCCCGGGAGGACGACCTCCACTCGGACCCAATCCGCCGCCGGCGAACCGGGCAGCGGAGGCGCGCTTCTGTGCGGGCAAGCGCTGGGAGGGGTTCGGATGTGTTAATAACAGCAGTTCCCGGACTCCTTCCTCCTCTGGCGCAGAGTGGCACACCGTGTGGTTTTAGTCGGTTCGAGGCCGACACACCGCCCCGCCGCAAGCCCCGGCAGGGTAACGGTCCGAGGGGATTTCCATACGTTAAAAAAAAAAAAGAGACCTTTGTTCAGCAGTGGAAGGCGATAGGTTGATTGATATTAAAGGTTACTTAAACTTCTTAATGTTTCACCTCATTTCCGTATTCTCTGATTAAAACAATTTATGTAATAATACATAATATTCACGTATATATGTATATTTTTTCCAGGGCAACCAAATGTTTGTTTTTTTAGCATGGCCACAATGTTTGACATCCGGAGTTGCATTCTTCTAAGTCTGGATGTTATTTGTTGCCGTTTCATGCTAGTTTGTAAAGTTCAATCCAACACGACACAGCATATGACCTAGTACAGTAATCAGCGTGAGACGAAACATTTATTTCATCTGTTTTTGTAATATAACGATACCATTTCCTTAGGACGAAAAAAACAACATTCTGTCAAAAAATCGGGAAAGTGTTACCACAAACAGGGCAAGGGGGTATCCGCACCCTGTTCGTGATGTCGTCGATTTAGCGTGCTCAATAAAAAAATACCCAATTTACGTTCACGTAATAGGCATTGCGGATAATTCGCTACGGTCCCGCAGTCGATGCCTTTCAACCAAATAATAAAATTCGTGTTTTTTTAACGTAGAAGATTGATCGACACGCTTCTTGCGGCTTGAAGTTATTGTTGGTTGTAAATGAATTAACGTTCAAATGGTTTGCGTTATGTAAATTTATCTTCTCCAATTTTTTTTTGTCAAATAATATTCTAACTAACAGTACCGATAGTGGTAAGTAGAAAAAGAAAATTGGGAAATATTCTAATGATTTAAGTTACTTTAAAACGTAGGCTAAACAGGTGGTCTGAAAGTAATATATTTTCTTACTTCTTACTCCCAAGAAGGTTAACTTTCATAAGATGTAGTTAGAAAATATTTATGCAATGTAAACTTACATGTATCTAAGTATGTATTTTGGAAAATTCAAGCCACTTCCTTATCCTCTTCGTAACCTATCACTCACTCTTTACATTATTTCATTATTGCCAGAAAAAGGTCAGTTAAAAGGAAAAGAACTTAAATAAAACAATTTACCTACTGCTTTAAATCTTCTAAAAGAACACCAAATGCACAAAACACGTAACGCAAGCATCAATATAAACCGTCAAATTGATTATGTATCGTTTGTTCAACAGCTGAAATAATAATTATAATTAGTCCGCCACGCTTTATTACACAGTGTTATTTGTTAGCTTCGTAAATGGTACATAGGTTTTGAATCTGTTTGTCAATATAAACATGCTGCGTTGCTTTTAATTTGATTCGTTATTGACAATGTTCTGGGTCAGCCAACGGTTTATGCGTAACCTCATATCCACTAAGCCCATAATGTCGAGCTAGCATAGTGTGGATGTGTCGTTTATATGATCCTAATTATAATATTAACCTACTACTACTATAATGAGCACTGTATTTTTTTGAAATCCACTAATAGTAATGGAAGCATGGAAGTTTTAATATCGGCTTATGAGTCTTCAGAAGATAGTGGAAAAGAAAGAAGGAATTTTAAAAGTATGCATATACATTTGATGATACACTCTTCTTGTCAGCACTCTTGCTAATTTACCAGTGATAGATAAAAGCCCACAGACAGCTTTCTACATACAGTGGAAATCTCCAAATCACTCGAACTAATCTTGCCGTCAAAATCCCGAGGTCCCTTAGCGTTTATTGTAATTGCAGGAATAATATTTTCAATTAAAGTCCACAGAGATAAGGTTTGCGAAGAGTTCTGAATAAAATGACGCAGACTTTTCTGAAAGTTTAAAACTCAACCTAGATCAATTTCAATGGCTTAATATTCCTCCGCTTTCGTATGTATGCAGAAAAGATTTTAAAGTAAACTTTATACTTTGTAAAATATTTGGAGGGTACTATAAGCACTAGCTGATTATCTAGATTTATTAACCACCGACGCAAAAAGAGGGGTGTTATAAGTTTGACGTGTCTGTCTGTCTGTGGCACCATAGCTTGAGAACGGATGAAGCGATTTCAAGTTAGTTTTGTTTTGTATGAAAGGTGAGTTACGTGCGAGTGTTGTAAGACATGTTTCATAAAAATCGGTTGAGTCGTTTAAAAGTTATGGGCGTGAAAGTGGGGAAGAATAACAGAATGTCTGCAAAAATATCATTGGCGTATGATTACTCGATTAAGTGCTTGAGTAGGGGGTTTTTTTTGAATTTATAGTTATATATTTTTGTTTTGTATAAAAATGTATATTATTCTGTTCATATTTTGCCACTTGTGTTTATCTGTTTTTCCTAACTTTACTCATAAGTTGCCTGAAATAAGGCAAAGATCTCAAAAAAAATATACTTTAAAGCGAGCGAGGCTAAAGACCGAAAGCCACTTTATACTAAAATATACGTGGTTTTTTACGTTTTCAAACTATATTTATTACTCCCATATATGATAGATTTTACATCTCAATTAAGTGTTAAAAAATTTCATGAACAATTCCGTTTTAATATTTAACATCAAATTTAAAATTGTACACCAAATAAAACAAACCTCGATTCAAGTACTAACACTAAGTAACAAATAACAATAAATCATGTAAAAAACCCGATGAACGCTAAAACTATCAATTTGGCACGGATTACACAAACAGGATTTGTTTCAAGAAAAACTATTCAACAAGAAGCTTAACTACTTCCAAGAAGTAAAACTAGTAAATGAATACGAGAAAACAGATAAATATTTGGCACGGAAACAAGAACATCTAGAATTTTGGCTCCGTCACACAGCGGTTAGTGCTAAAGAGTCAAATTATGATAATGGAATTAATATCAAGAGCGAAAGCGGAACAAAATTAAAGATAAGCGTTGGCGAAAATGTTGCCACTATAGAATATTACAGCCTCGAATGAATATTGTATATCGTATTGGCATAGTCTTACATACATAATATTATTCTTTTCTCACAATGAAATTAGCGGGCTTTGAGCTTGGAGTCTGTTCCGTAGTTTTAATTTGATTTGTAATGTATTTAAATTGTTCTTTATTATTATTTTTCCTTTACATTTAATCTTA
Source organism: Diaphora mendica (assembly GCA_949125395.1). Lineage (NCBI taxonomy): Eukaryota > Metazoa > Arthropoda > Insecta > Lepidoptera > Erebidae > Diaphora > Diaphora mendica. The sequence goes on from OX421319.1 coordinate 23,668,630, forward strand.
TGGTTTATGGTCTTCTTCATCCACTGTCTTTTTTTTCGTCCGTCCATGTGGTGACAGAAGTGTGTTATGTCCCACCAACACAAAGAGACGTTCCTCCGACCAGGCGAGGTGATCATGCCTGGCGGGCCACGGCCCAACGGTTGATGTTAGAATGTTGTACATATGCTAATTGGCGTGAGAACTTCTTAATCGCGATGCAGTATTCGTAGTTTCTTCGTATTGTACGTTACCTCCATCGTTTGATGCATATCCTGTAAATGACACTGTAGTGTATTTTTCTTGTTGCGCTGCATACGAAGTCACCACACGCAGTATCATCACCCTTATTCATCCCGTGGGTGTCGTAAGAGCTGACTAAACAACCAAGCTTCGCTGGAAAAAAGCACAGCACAACGAAAACTCTCTGCCAAAAAACACTTAAAAGCGTAAAATAAACTGGTTCTTCATAAATTGCCTATACCTAATTCTTTATTCATTTAAATAGTAGTTTTATAATGTGTGCTAGGTACCTAGAATCTGTTTGAAGTCGGTGCCAAGTGACTATCGCTTAGACTTTTGTAATTGATCGTTTGTATTCTTTTTGGCTTAGCACCGACTTCAAACAGATTTTAGGTACCTAGCACACATTATAATACTACTATTTAAATGAATAAAGAATTCGGTATAGGCAATTTATGAAGAACCAGTTTATTTTACGCTTTTAAGTGTTTTTTTGGCAGAGAGTTTTCGTTGGATGTTTTTTGGAAGTCGGTTTTTTTTTATAAAAAGTTTTTATTTTTCAGTTTCTAGTGCAAACAATCGTAGGTAAGTAGTAAGTTGAACTATTTCATCAAATTTCATCATCAAGAATACAAATTAAGGTCTATACGTATGTGTAATATTAAAATCATCCTCTAATCCCTTACTGTTGAAGAGTTTAACCTTCTATCATCAGCTCACCTAAATAACTTGAAAGTATACGACTGAAGGTCTTTAGATAGGTATGAAATTGAAAGAATTATCCTCCAACTCCTAACCGCTGAGGAGTTGTACCTTCCATCATCAGCTTACCTAAATAATTTGAAAGTATACTACTAAAGGTTACATATATACATATGATATTTAAAGATTTATCCTTCAACTCCTAACCGTTAAGGAGTTGTGCCTTACATCATCAGCTCATCATCATAAAATGATGACTATCAGACGAAAATATCGGTGTAACTTCAGAAAATATACGAGAAACATAGTATGTGCCTATAAAAAATGAGGGTTCCTCTCGATTTCCCTGGGATCCCATCATCAGATCCTGATATTCTGGCAATGGGACCACCTCGGGACCGTACCCTGTCGAATACAAAAAAAAAATCAAAATCGGTCCACAATTGACGGAGTAATCGGTGAACATACATAAATATATATATATATATATATATATATACATACAGTGGAACATAGAACCTCCTCCTTTTTGGAAGTCGGTTAAAAAGAAAGCAAAGTTGCAACAAACCCTACGTTAACCCGTTTGAGTAGCGTGATGTGATAGATCAAAATCACCTTTCTAAGGTGAGTCCTACGTGGACTTATACCTATAGTGTGATGCTTAAAATAATATGGCATAGAAAGATAGTCTTCATACAAGCGCCCTGTCAAAAATGAAGCACTGAACCGATTCACATAGGTGTGACGATTACGTAGGTACGCGCGGCGATACGCACACATGCAAACGATTTTTTTTTTTTTTTTTCTTTTAAAAAAGAAAAACCCCCGCACTAGGAATAAATCCTGTGTCGCGGGGGACTTTACAAACATACATGAAACGGACACAAATAATACCCAGACTCAGATCAACAATTTGTGAGTCACACAAAGTGTTGTCCTACGTGGGATTTGAACCCACGACACTTGGCGAAGTAGGAAACGGCGTGGTGATCTTTAAACCACTAGGCCAAACGTGCAGTCGGCATATTGAAACGCAAACGGAATATTAAAACAAAACATTTCTATTTTAACTTAATTATTTACAAAATACTGTGAAATATTAAAAACTTACCTGTGAAAAGTGATGTTATCACACTTCTTTTGTTTTTCAGATGCGTTGTGACACAATTTAATTGAACAAACCCTCATAATTGTTTTTTTTTCGCGAGACACGTTCGGCGTACTTTGACCTTGAACACTACGAAGCGGCCCGGCGTTTGGAGCCATAGCTCCATTTGAGGTGCTTCAAAACGGACGCGCGGACTCGTTTTCTATGCGTTATTATTCTAAGGTGTGATGATTATAAAATATATATATTTTAAACTACCTCGTTGGTCTCGCGGTTGGCGTGTGCGACTGCTGATCATGAGGTCTTGGGTTCGATTCCTGAGTCGGACCAAATGTTTGTATGATCTACAAATATTTGTTTCGGAGTTTGGGTGTTTTCTATGTATAATATGTATGCATTTACAAAAAAATATGTATTTGTATCAGTTGTCTAGTACCCATAACACAAGCTCTGCTTAGCTTGGGACTAGATGGCGTTGTGTGTTAAAAAATGTCCGAAATATTTATTTTTATATTATTAAAATTGATTTCAGGCTTATTCTCACTTTTATGCATTGGTCGCAAGGTACCTATGCTCTCGAGACAATTAAATACATCAATAGTATCCCCAATACAGTGCAATTTACGAACATAGTCAGTCCGTAAACGTAAATACCTATAACCGTAAAAACAGATTTAGGAGTGTTTTTACAAGCTGTTATTGTCTCGTACAGTAAGTGTCCATAAAGCGTGCTTGGATCGTGTTTACTCCACGGATTTAGTGTGGGATGAATTTGACCCACACGTATACTAATATATCTCGCTTGACTTTTTTCGACGATCCTATTCCAGGAATTGGGGTTTCCAATATGATTTGTATTAACCTTTGACATTTATAAGTCAAAGCATCGGTTGAAGGAGGTGTTAAAGAGTTCAGAGAAACTAAAATAAGACAGGGCGTAGAATCGCTTCGAATTAAACCTAATCTAAAAACGCGTAGTGAAAATTATCACACTGATTAAATGACAGTATAATTTGTGTGTTCAGGTCAGGAATAGTTACTATCAATGTAATAGTAAGTAACCATTCCTGTCCTGTACTTTTTTTACTCACATATAGTCTCATATTCTTGCGTACTTTTAAATATTCTTATAAATTCAAAACGCTAATTTTAGAACTGACAGGAAAGAGCTTAATTAACTATTTTTTCAAACACCGGGATTTGATTTATTAGCAATACCAATAAGTGGTTCAAATATCCATACCAGGTTTGTAATTCACACGAAGCTAGGGGTATTCAATTAGCATAATGTGTGAAATGACTGCGTTCATTTTTCTCTAAAATCTTAGTCTTAAAACGGTTAGCGTACTTCTAATAAAACTTAAAATTTTAAAAATAATAATAATTTATGGAATAACCTGTTTGCTTTGTTAAAGCATACACTTCTACAGTAATTCTTTTTTACGTACGAACAGTTTAGTTTATAAAATAATTAGGTAAAAAGTTTCTAACTTGTACTTAATCCAATAGAACGTTGAAAACGTTCAGACATTTTCACACAATATACATTACATTTTTTGTTTGAAAAAGTACCCTATCATAATACCACCAACACATTGTAATCAAGTTTAATTTAGACAGATTGGCACCATTCCCCAAATTGGATGTACCATGGTACCAATTTGTGTTTCAGTTAATTTTATTACCCACGTCCGTTGATCGTATACCGAAGTTTTTCCGCAAACGGCAGCCCGTGCTTACACTCGACGCTTATAAATGATGTAATTATATATTTATACAGGGCAACGTAGTTTATACTGATTGTATTTTGGGAGTGGTCAAGCTTTAGGTTTCTGGAAACTCATTTGAGGTTTAGGACATTATTAGGCATTGGAGTAAGTGCTTCGTGAATTTGTGGCTAAGCCAAGGTCTATGTGCTCTTGACAATTTTAAAACAGACAAAAAAAGCTTAAGTGTATAAAATAAAGGTGTGACTTGTCCAAGGCTGCCGTATTTTGATGTGTTAAAAGATTTTTACAATTCACATTTCAAATAGTAACCAGAGCAGAATAGTTGTGTAATTAAATTACCAATTTAGATAAGTTAGTCAATCTTACAGAATACCGCAATTCACCAGGCAACCAAAGATGATTGAAACCAATTTTGAAAGTGTTAATTTGAAAGATTTTATAGCTAAAGTATAGCTATCACAACAGTAATACATTTAATAATAACTGACGATCAGACACAAAATAATCATTTCCAGTCATGTCAGATAGGCACACAAATACCCTAAGAAATCTATTCCATTTTGCAATGTACCTTCTGACACTAGTCCTACTGACTATTGTTTTGTGACCTCATAAACTGACACTGGGACAAAGACGTCGAAATCGATTATGGGCATGTGATGTCGTTGTTCTGTATCTCGATCCTAACAGTTAATTAGTTGACACACGGTAGATATATCGATGTCTCAATTCGTTATCGGATAATCGGCGCGGCTATCCCAAGGGACTCGTTCGAATTGACATATTACAACATTCAGTAACATGTTTGTATATTAGAGATTAAAGAGCTTATGATATCTCATGGTGTTTATTTATAAAGAAATAACTATAGCACGGACAGTAATGCATTTTAAAAACATTTAAAATATCTCAACTACTACTCGCCTCATCAAAATAACGTCTAGCAGACCACTGCTGGTTCTATTTGTATTATGACAAAACAGACTGATATTACTATCGGTTTTCGCTTTAATCCTGGATCTAGCGATATAATATTAATTTATTTTTACGAAAGAAAGAAAAGCAATGTTTTTAAAGTTTATGTAAATAATTAAGTAGTTATATGTACTGGCTGTACCACGTGGTTCATATTTTACCTTGCTCATCCTACTCGAAAACTATTTTATTTCCCATTAAAAATAGACTATACGCTGTTATATCACAGACCTTAATCTATCTCTGTTCCAAATTTTATCCAGATCCATTTTTACGTTTTTGTGCGAAGGAGACAAATCAATTTACGCTTATGTAATACTAGCTGTGCCCGCGACTTCGTCCGCGTGTAATAGTGACTTTGGGTAGCAGTTTTAATTATTGAGGATAATATTATTTTAAAAATAAGACACACACGTTTCACTGTTAAAAACACATTTAAGTATTTCTATAAGTACATAAAATAAAAAAGTATTTTATATGAGCTTATTTCGACATTCGACATGGCCAAAGCTTTCAACCGCAATTTTTAAGTTGAAATTGCAAATAAGTTTGAATTATTGGAATAAGTGTAGGTACTTAAAACATTTTCTCCTTTTGCCATTCCATGCATCATGATTGTATCTTTTACAATGTTATACCCCAGATGTGTATTTTTATAGCTTTGGCGCTCATGATTTCCCATTAATAGGACTGGAACATTAAGTTTCAGTCTCAACTTATGGTAAGGCGCTCCTGATAATTCTAAAGAGTTGAGAAACTCTATGCATAAGCTATGATATGACTGGTTCAGTGTCCCTTGCATTTCCTAAGAGGTATTCGATAACATCTTCCTCCACGTCTGACATGATCCGTTCGTTTATTTGATAACTGTCTCATTAGTCGGCGGATCAGAATAGTTATTATTTTTAGATCATCTGTGCCATCATATACCAGAACTCACGTCTTAGCGTTATCATGTCGATACTGTCAGTTGGCATACAATCTTCTCCGATTTTTAGAAGAGCATTTGCATATTGACATTGCTCATAAATAATTGTTAAGTTGTACTCGCATAATTGTAATAATACAAAACTTTGTAACATGTACCCATAGTACATATGTTTCATACAGGCATTTATTTCATCTTGCGGCGTATCCCTTTTCCTGTTTTTTGTGCATAAATCCCCCCGGATCCTTTTCTGTCGGATTTTTTCACGAAGAACATTAACTGAATAAACAAAATATCATGTAAACAAATCTAATCGCAGTGAATAATAACGAATTTGTAGTGGCAAAATTCAACATCCGCATGCGGCACAGTCGTCTGCCCTCACGTGTCTGCCCGTTCGGGTAAACGCATGATAGTTAGATATATGCTCTCGCGGACTTTTTTGTAGATCTTAATGGGACCTACAAACCCGTAATACATGATTTTGTTCTATTGTCAATACTTTTGACAGCGCACGCAAAAATAGGTTTTCGATTTCACACCTTGGGTTACAAAATAGCAATTTTCTTACGGATCTCTAATTTTTTTGAAAATAAAATATAGCCTATAGCCTTCCTAGATAAATGGATTATCCAACACTGAAAGAATTTTTTATTAGCTGACCCACGCAACGTCGTTTGTGTCTCATATTGCCCGTAGCGTGATAAATTTCCCCCGTTTTTAAAACATTCTTCATTGGTGCTCCGCTCCTATTGGTCTTAGCGTGATGATATATAGCTTGTAGCCTTCCTCGATAAACGGGCTATCTAACACTGAATTTTTTTTTCAAATTGGATCAGTAGTTCCTGAGATTAGCGCGTTCAAACAAACGAAAACTCTTCAGCTTTATATATTAGTATAGATGTATTTATTATACTCTTCTAAGATCTAATACTCATAATCAACAGCACATTTATTTGGATAAAGACTAATATTAGGTATTATGTTGATAAAAACTTTTTAACAAATAACTCAATAATAGGTACCAACTCTTAGCGTCTTATACTCGTGATAACTTCTAAACGAAATGTCCGAATGGGGTAAAACAAAAAGTATTTTATTTCTACATAAATACCCTTTATAACATAATGCTTTATTTGCATAAGGATTAATATTACGATACACATTTAACGTAGTTTCTTTCTTCAGACGATTTAATATTTTTTTTTAACACAAAAGCGGTTATTGTGACTAAACCATGATAGTTAGATATATGCTCTCGCGGACTTTTTTGTAGATCTTAATGATTTTGTTCTATTGTCAATACTTTTGGCAGCGCACGCAAAAATAGGTTTTCGATTTCACACCTTGAGTTACAAAATAGCAATTTTCTTACGGATCTCTAATTTTTTTGAAAATCAAATATAGCCTATAGCCTTCCTCGATAAATGGACTATCCAACACTGAAAGAATTTTTCAAATCGGACCCGTAGATCCTGAGATTAGCGCGTTCAAACAAACAAACAAACAAACAAACAAACAAACAAACAAACAAACAAACTCTGCAGCTTTATAATATTAGTATAGATTAGTATAGATTAAATTCTATAATTCGCTTTATATGCTTACGATACATGCCTGAACAAAGTTGACTACCCTCAAACTAAACAAGCTTCAGATTCTGAAAGAATACTTCTATACTTTTTGCTTTCTATCGCTATCTTGACGTTCATAAGTGTCACTTGGTGTCTTAGATGAATAAATGATTTTGATTTGATTTGATTTGATTGCAAATACATACATTTCATACATTTAAAATACACAAACTCCGAAACAAATGTTCGCAGATCATATAAAAAAAATCCTACCCGGGAATCAAAGCCAAGGCCTCAACACAGCAATCGCATACCGAGGTAGTCAAAGCAGTGTCTACCTAAGTATTATAATTGTATCTACTGTGTGTTATGATAAATTCTAAAACCTTTACAACAGTACAAAAGCACAAAAGAATATAACAGGCACAAGCGAGGAGCTTAAGCTGCAACATTTTTATTGTATGAATTTATCATATAAAATAATGGAATAGGACTTTTCTCAAACCGCCTGCGGTCACATATTTCATTGCGACACGGGGATATATTTTTTCTTGCTATACTTTTTTGTTCAGGCGTTTGTAAATCTGACACCTTAGCAACCATATTTTTTCCGTAATCCACGAACCACCTAGACTGCAGATATTGTTGACAGAAAATCTGATTTATGAAGCAGGGTCTAATACACCCAAATTTCTATGGAAAATAATACCACAAAGTCAGTTGGAGTGGAGACTACGTTGAAATTTATCTAGTTGGAAAACTAGATTACCTCATAGCTTTTTTATTTTTTTGGTTAAAGTTCCTTATTTTTATGTTAATTATATATTTATCCACCGTTTAACTGATATCTACTTTTACTGAAAGTACAAAACATCGCAACACCTATTACAATAAATTTAAATCCAACAGATAAATAAGTGAAATCAAAGACTGTTTAAAAAGTGATACGAATAAATAACCAGTGCAAAAAACAGACTTAAAAGTTATGAAAATATGCCGAAATCATGTATAAAGCGGACAGGACGCTGACCCGTATCGGTGTTTAGACGGGCAAACATTACGTTGGGCGTGAGAGTGTGTGCGTGACAGTGTCAGGTGGCGATGAGGCGGGGGGCGTGTGTGCCCCCGCGCCTCTTATCAGGAGATAAGGCACCGTGGCCGCCATCAAGCACCTTCGTCTCGACAAACGTGGTCGAGTCATCACCGTGACCAGGCCGCTAGGAACTAAGCGGCCGCCGCCCGCCATGTTGCATACATTGAACGCACTCGCCGGCAAGATTTCGCCGGGCGGCGGCCTTGATACAAACGCGAACAGACACACGCTGCCCAACAAGAATCATAAGCAGCCATCATCGCCGTACAGCAAACCGAAGTAAGTGATAGCTCTAAGTTTTTGTATTACAGCGCATGTCCTACTTGGACATTATTGTTGGTTGTTACTTAAGGTTGGAATTCATCTGACTCATTTGGGACTTCCACAATACTAAGTCTTTTAGAAAAGTAGGTCGCTATATCTTTTCCAAGTTTATTAAAACCTTATTTTGCTAAATATCGCACATTCTTCATATCAATCTTGATCATAAAATTCCTTAAGACAATGCACACTTGAAAGATAAGGTTATTTTGTTTAATACAATGATCGTTCAGTCCATAATAGAGGTTCGGTTCTTATCGGAGGCAATGGTAAGCCATTCCGGTCTAGATCTTCAATCAAATTCGCATATAGCATTCCGTTGTTGGGTATTATATTATTGCGACATGGGACTAAACGACATGAAACTATTTCTGTTAACCCAATAATTATGATAAACACGATACATCATTTAGCTTACAAAAATTGTATCCTACGTTCCACTATACAAAGAACACTTTGATAATTTTCTTCATGGTGATATTCCATATTTAATTATCTTATAGGACTGTTTATAAATTTGATATTATTAGTGCTCAGTCTGGTGATAATGCTTAAAATTATGTGTTGTATTTTATTTAGTATGGACCACGTGCTTTATCGAGTTTATCATCTTTCTATAGACCAATATGATTACAAAATTTACTTAACGATTACAAGAAGATCAAAAATAGGTACGTATAAACTCCTACGTATCGATTACTGATGTCGTCTACTTATTTCCATTTAAGAAATCAATGTGAAAAATTAAAAGCCGAGCGAATGTTAATTTATTAAATCAGTCAAGTCGGCTTTTCAGTCTTTTTGAGACCTCAGATAATTCCAACGTCTGTATTACCTATTATACACACATCAAAAGTGTCTAGGGATCAAGCATTTTTATGCGGATTTCTTGAGATTGAGATGTGGCTTTGGCCTGCTCAGTCGCCAGCCTTGAACCCGATTGAGCATGCATGGGATATGCTACAGAGAAGAGCTCTGCCGAATATGGAGGGTATCCAGTCTCAAGAAGACCTTTTTTTGTTGTTGCAAAGAACATGGGCGGCCATTCCACAGCGTGTTTGGATGAACTCATTTTGAGTATGCCAAACCGATGTTCTTGTGTTGTTAATGTTCGCGGTAGAAACACGGATTATTAATTGTTTAAGTTACCTAATAAAATTTTAAAGAAAACTATTATTTCAGTCTTTTTTTCGAACTTTAATGTTAGTGGTTCAAATGTCAAAAATCCTTTTATTAGGAAAATGGCAAATTTCTTTATTAATGCAAAGGTGACTTGGTTTATCGTTACTGTGACAAACGAAAACACTTTATTTGATGAATCCTTAAAGAAAATTTTAATTAATATCAATCAGGAGAAAAGTTATTGCAAAAATATATGTTGATCCCTAGACACATATGTTGATCCCTAGACACTTTTGATGTGTGTAGTATCATACGTACATGGAACTGGATTTCATGTAAGGTGAAAGCTTAAAGTGCAAATCAACTAGAACTGACAGCTATCGAAACTTAGTGTCTATGTAACATCAAGAATATTACAAATATATCATTTTGCAGAAATCCATCTAATTCTAAGTTCTGATAGCACAAGGAATAAAGATGATACAGTCGATTGAAGCCAACCCTATTTATAAACTGGACATGACCTCTCAATTTGAGAGGCAAGTTAGCCTACGTTATTTAACTATTGTATTCTATTTTTTCCCCTAGGACATTATATATATAACTAGAGAACAACATAGTCTTTTTGAATGTAAGTTTTCTTATAAAATTGTATCGATAATAAAATAGTCCCAAAAAATAATGCTAGATGACTTCGTTATTTGACGGACGGACGAACCATTTAAACAGAAATAAACAACGTTTTATTACAAAAGATGATATAAGAATCCTAGAATTTGCCTGTAGTAGTATCTTTTTATCACTACAACTTAAATCAGGAAGAAAGGAGTAGCGCCCTTATTTTCCCCCTTCTCTAACACAGAATTAAGGCAGCAATGAAACAGTTACTTACCATCACAAACAGTGTATGTTTAGAAACCAAAGCACGGCAGTTTCGTGATATCACTCCAGATGATCCACTACCTCACAGTAAATTAAATCGTTTTTTACCGAGCAAAATTAATCTACTGAAGACCCAAGAGACGAACATCTCGTGTTAATATAATAATAAGACAAAACTCATCAATGTATATCTGCAATAGAAAATAAAATTCAATGATATTAATAAGAAATCATGAATCACTTCAATTCCCGTTAGAGCTAAAACTTTTGTCTTACACCTGAAAGCAACTCTATAACTCTAACAACTATTGATCAAGCCTAATTCATACATCAATTTAACTATTGCACTAAGTATAAAAGTACAAAGTTTATCGCTTACCACAACGTAGCTATAAAGTTGAGAATACTGTACCATGTATTGCAGTTCCCAAAGTTCTCTCTCGGTTATAGCTTTCCAGGAGTTTTGGCAGTTTTGATGAATCATAACATTTCAACATTCATGTGAAGATTTATTACAATTTTTAGTTTACACCCGATGAACATACATTACCTAACTTATTAAGTAAAAAGTTGTTTAAGTGCCTACTGGAAAATATTATGATTGAAATTTTATTAATTTGTTACTGTTCTGAGTGTATTGAAAAGTTGTGCTCTAATATTTTAACTGTGTATGAAAGTGAAATGCTATGGATATTTAAAAGATGTTACATTAACCAATTGTCTTGCTTATAATTTGTGGCTTAGTTATAATGTTAATTGGTGTTTAATAAATTAAATTAAAAAGCTTTTTAAAAACAAGCTTTTACTGGAATGCCTCGAGACGAATCAAACGAGTCCAAACTCGATGACGTTGCGACGTTTCTTTACAGAGTTCCTATGGCCACCTTCCAGCTCCAGCATCAGATCAGCCCCATGTAATTATAATATTGTATTGTCACGCTGTATACATATGTTTTCAAAATTTCAGCAAAATCGGTTAAAGATATCTGCTTCAAAATTGAGTTGCAAGATTCCACCTGAACATACAAGCATACATACATACTCGTACATACATTGCAAGTTAATAAAAATCTTGTAAAATAGGCTGCTCCTCAGACAATGTTCAAAAAAACTAGGTGGTGATCCTTCAAGTTCACAAAAAACTTTAGTCATCAGTCACAAACACATTAATGTAGGTACAATTAAATTTCAAATAAGATGATTGAATTTGAATGCCCAATTGAAATATTAAGAAAATTTTAGTTTATTTTAAAATTGAATGAGAAACCAAAATATGAACTGCTTGTAAGAATACATGGCTGAAAAAGGGAAATAAATAGAAAAACGTGGAATAATTTACATCATGAAATGGGTCTACGAGGAATACAGTAGATCGACCTCTAACGATAGATTATATTAGCGTATAACCAGATAATGGAAATAGTGTTTTCTAACAGATCGTAATTCGATAAAGAACCGACTAACTTCATGTACCTAACTAATTTTCATTTTATTTCCGCTCTCTATTCCCCTCTTTTTATGTCTTTCTCTGTTGATCGTAATATATTTACTGTTTTGCACTAACTAATGCAAAACGAATTACACTTTGTTGGTAATTAGTAATTTTGTCAGAGTATTTAAAATTATAACACCTATATCAAGACAGCTGAAACAGGTGTGTTTGCTCTGAGATATTGGGAGTGCGTGTTGTGGTTCCAGTGACGCATTGACATGATGTGTCACCTACCTTTTATTTATGCATGTGCAATTTGGGCCACGTCTTCTCAGCAAGTTGGAACTTGTTATTCTATTATTTTGAAGGGCTTTGTTTTTACGGAATCTTGGTACTCTTCGAGTTCACATATTTATGAGTATGTTTTATGTGTCATTGCAGTGTGACCTCACTCAAAAATGTTCGTCCTTATAGTGTAATCTATTATTTGAACAAATATTTGACTGTGTGACGTGAGCTTAAAGGAAATATATTACGCTTCGTCTGTTCCAGCCGGGTTGATTTAAGTTATTTTTGTAGGTAATCGAGTGAGATTAGATATTTTTGTTCCTATCACATCGGCTATCTCTCTCTCAGTCTATCCTTGTCTCATTATTTGGGGTCAGCTTTCCTGATCATTCTTCGCTCTGTCCTGCATTATCTCAGAAGTGATAACTGCATCTTTCATGTCTCTATTTATCGCGGCTCTTCATATGATGCTGGGATCTTCGTTGCTTTTTTGACATTGGAAACATTTCGAGTACTTGTCAGGCCATGTTTTCGCGCATACACTTTGTACGCTCTTATCATCTAAGTCTATTTTCCATTAGCTTTTCGTATCACACTTACAATTGAAATATAATTAATCATGCAAGTATACATAATTTCTCCAATTTTTTTTTTCTTATGACATTATAAATCGGCTTCTACGAGTGCTCGATCAGATATCGAAATTCGGCCTAAATTTATTTACTCGTAAATCGGTAAACTAAACCCCCTTGAAGCTGAGATTAGAATTGTGTTTTAGATTTCTGTTTATTCTATACATTCACCCACGCGTGTATCTTCAAAAGAGTAGACAGAGATGATTAAACACCCACATTTGACAAATATAATTTGCTGTCACTCAGTAATGGAGGCAGCAAATTTTCGTCACCCGGTTACATTAGGATTTATATATTTGTCTTGACATTCGAGCCTTTGAAATTTTCATTATTCGCAGCTCCTGAGGACATAGTTACAGAAATATTCTTATTTAAGGAAGTGTAGTAGTGTTATACTAATATAGTCATGTTAATGTTAGACAGATAATCTCTTCCAGACAACGTTATTCGTGACGTTAGACCTTAAAAATGTTTCAGATCTGTCATGTAGGTTGAATCATTCTTCGACAAACGAAGATCTGTATGCGCCTGATCTCTTCGCAATCGTGTCGGATAACCGTCCCATTGGATTATGAGAGTGAGGGAACAGAGAGTGTACCAGTGTTTGCGCACACACTAGTGCACTTTAATATCTCGTGCGTAGTTAGCTGTTCTCCATTAAGACTGGCCGCCATGCCTGAATTCGGCTAGGATAACATCATCATCATTTAGAAGTATATAAGTATGTTTATCAGCAGTTTGGTTGCCATAGTACAGGCTTTTTTTATAGTATAGTGGGAAAACGAGCAGACGTATCGCTTGATGGTAAGCGATTACCGCCACCCATGGACATGAACACCAGAGGCATCACAAGTGCGTTGCCGGACTTTGGGGGAGGGGGAAGAGGATGGGGGAGGGTCGGGGTGTGGGGGCACCGGTATCCTCACTCACTTGGTGAAAACAGCGCAAGCGCTTTTTCACACCGGTTTTCTGTACTCTGCCTCGTTTGGTACCAGAGGGCTGGGTGTGAATTATATAAGATTGTTTTTATTATTTTATAAGTATTTTAATTTTTGCAAATATTATTTTATATCATTTTTAATAAAACGTCAAACTTTTTGGAATTTGCCGCTATATACAGTATTGCCATAATACATTATTAAAGGATGAGTCACAATAAATATTTTTTAAACAGTACTGAAGTGTGTCTTCTAATCCTGCTTAGACTCACCAGAAGTCGAAACGTGAGCAATATACCAATACAGCAACATTTGTTGCTTACCCACAGATGAACGCGTGTCACATGTTGATAAAGTTATTGTTATTCTGTGGACGTGAATCCATGGTCCCCCTCACCCTTCAACCCCCTAACTGTATGGCAGGAGTCAAATCACGTCATAAGGGGTGACATATATGTCTTGATATTGGATGTCCTCAGGGTGTGTGACTGTAGGGTAGACATACACTAACTGCACATACAGGCAGGCTGTACATACAGTAACTAAACGATTATGAAGGAACATTATCACGTCTTTTTGATAACTACTTAAATGGCAATAGTTCTTAGAAATAATAAAAGGTACAAGTGCAAATCTGATTTCAGCATTATGGGCTTTGTACAAACATGTGTGCCGAAAGAATATCGTAGTAAGGAAAATGATTCTCAAAGATTAGTGATCAGTTTTACTAAATTTGAAAGTTCAGAAGTAACTTTAGCTGTTCTTAATAGAACCTCTCATATGTTGACATGCCTTATAAAAGCCTTTGGGTTTTTCCTTTTACTTGTATGTAGTTGAAGATCCTAGAACAATTTTAAGTACCCTATAAATTTTGTACTAAATGCAGGTACAAAATAAGATTAAATAGCCGTGTCCATTATTCCCTTAACTTAGAAACTTAACTTCCTTTGGCTTTCATCTCGTGTTATACAAAAAAATAAATATCAAAGAGTATTTTATTGCAATACTAAATTAATACATCAATAATATCGTATTATAAAGTAGTTATTTTGCTTATAAAAGTGATCCGTGCTACTAGATACCTAGACGTATCCTTGATAAAAGTTACAATAGTCAAACAACTTATTATAAAATAAACTATATTGCTCTCTTAATAACTTTGATTTTTCTACAAATAATTGTTGAGATCGGAGGTCCAATGACGCAGAAGCATCACTAGGCCGCCATGGTGTGGGTGACCATGCTGCATTGTCTGCATTCGCAATAAGTATGATGACCACAACTCTTGGATTCTACTTATGCTTTCCATCAGGCAGAGTAAATTCACTTTGGCAGGCCCATATTTAATAAAACATAGCTATTGCTAAGAGTTAAACCTAATAAACTAGTTCATTCTCCTCAAGCCAAATAATGCGACCGTTTTGCATTCTGACATAGATTGTCCATGTTGCCAATTACTATCCTAAGGCTTCTTTACCCGACTACGACAACTATTACTGATAGTTTTAGAACTCCATGTATGTTTGTATGTACTACTACTATGTTTGTATTTTATAAAAAAAAAGAACTTATATACTTGTTTGGAAATTGCTAACTTTACTATTTGAGAGTATTACAGAGTAATATCGAAAGAATTAAACAAACTGCTGGCTTGTTAAAAAGCAACGAAGAACGAAATGAATGTGGATAGGGGAAGATTATAAAACAATACCAGTGGAATGCTATTACCAATATTTTTTCTTTTTTTGGTAAAACGTCAACGCCGACACTTGAAATATACCTTGTATCACAGGGTGATTTACAAACATACAAAAAACTGTCTCATAGAATACCCAGACTCAGGACAATGATCTCTTAGGGATCACACAAAGTACGTATTGCGGGTATTGAACCCACAACACTCAGCGTAGAGGTCTCCACTGCACCACCCGTGCAGTCAGCATTATTGTTGCTCATGAAACTAAATAATGCTCTCATATTGTCCAAACGCAAAACTAAAAATACAAATCACTAACATAACCTTAATTCACGTCAGGAGGCCTACATCACGCGTTTGGGCGTCGCAAAACTCGACCAAAGAATTTTGACATTATTATCTCTCTATCCTTGTACAAATAGTTGCTATGATATTGATAACTGTACTGTGTGAACAATAAGTGGAGGGGTTGCTGATAACATATATTGGCTGATAATAGAACCCTTGTTACATTGTAATTCCCTTTTCATTAGAATATCGATCGAATGATAATAAAGAGATAAAATCGTTACCGTACAAAGGTTTTTGGGATACGCTTCAATAAATTGTGGTTTGGTAATAAACTTCTGTTTATTAATGTACTAGCTGTTGCCCGTGGCTCCGCCCGCGTGTATGTCGGTTATCGCTGCAAATAGTAGCCTATTTGTTATTCTGGTGTATAAGCTATATTATTGTAAAGTTTCATCCAAATCCGTTAAGTGGTTTTTGCGTGAAAGAGTAACAAACATTCATCCATACAAACTTTCGCGTTTATAATATTAGTAGGATAAACTGAAACTATAAAACTGTGTCCCATAATATAATTATGGGACACAGTTTTATAGTTTCAATAAATTGTGGTTTGGTAATAAACTTCTGTTTATTAATGTACTAGCTGTTGCCCGTGGCTCCGCCCGCGTGTATGTCGGTTATCGCTGCAAATAGTAGCCTATTTGTTATTCTGGTGTATAAGCTATATTATTGTAAAGTTTCATCCAAATCCGTTAAGTGGTTTTTGCGTGAAAGAGTAACAAACATTCATCCATACAAACTTTCGCGTTTATAATATTAGTAGGATAAACTGAAACTATAAAACTGTGTCCCATAATATAATTATGGGACACAGTTTTATAGTTTCAATAAATTGTGGTTTGGTAATAAACTTCTGTTTATTAATGTACTAGCTATTGCCCGCGGCTCCGCCCGCGTGTATGTCGGTTAGCGCTGCAAATAGTAGCCTATGTGTTATTCTGGTGTATAAGCTATATTATTGTAAAGTTTCATCCAAATCCGTTAAGTGGTTTTTGCGTGAAAGATTAACAAACATCTATCCATACAAACTTTCGCGTTTATAATATTAGTAGGATAAACTGAAACTATAAGACTGTGTCCCATAATATAATTATGGGACACAGTTTCAATGTATGCTTACTTCATTCACACATGTCTCGCAGTCTAGTCTTAAATTAAACAGAGCCAATGTTGTATGATTACCAGGTTAACTACTTATAAATATACTTATCATCTCATGAATAAAAATCAATTGCTGTTCGTTTGTCTCGCTAAACTCGAGAACGGGTGAGCTGATTTAGCAAATTTTGGTTTTGTAATGTTTGTCGTAGTCCAGGGAAGGTTGAAATGGTGAAAAATTATAAATTACTTGAATATCCAAATGGCACGTGTTTGAGGCACAACTCGTATTATTATAAATATACATAGATACACCCGGACTGTTCCAGACTACCGATACCGTTGTCACCGTTATTTTGTGTTTGTTCTAAGTAGGAATCAAATTCACGGCCCCCGGGCTTAACATTCAGGATGACTAAACCCTAGACCAACAGACCAGGCCAGATAAAGTATTTAAAGTAATTCTGATCTATAATTTAAAAAAACCTGTCAACCGTTTGAGGTTTTTTACTGCCTAAAAGAATATACAAGGTCAATGGTTTTGAAATAACGAATGAATGAAAGAATGTATGAATGAAAAAATATATATGCTTTAAAACACACCCCTTATGACATCCAAATTTAGAATTTGTTTTACTGCCAACAATAAATACATTAAATATTATTCTGATGTGTATATTAACGAAACATTAAATTTCAAAATTTCCTTTTTTTTCGTTCCAAAACCATATTGATTTATTACATAAAAATCCCTTACATTATAAATAGTGCAACACTCACTCAAAATATACACAAAAAGTGGGTACACACACATCAATTCGTACTTACCCACGTTTAAAACATACATGCATTTGTTAGCGTCAGTTTTACTCTCCGACCGCTGTTAGCTTGATCGAGTGTGATAAGAGATAACGGGCTGTAATCGAGCGATGTACGGCCTTATCAGTGATAACGTACCAAACAAGTGCGTGGCACACACACAAGAATGGTGGTATGGACTTTCTAGAGTCACTAGGTATTTAACCTCATATTTTTAACCTATGATTATTTTCGATCTAGTTGTGGGAGCCATGTTTTGACATATTAGTTTGATCGGGTTGCTATAATGCCCTCTTACTAGTGTAAAGAAATTATTTTGTCGTTTTGTAATGAGTGAGAGAGATTAATGGAGACCTAATTTCCTCCTTTTCTCTAATGGGGAAGGGAAAAGGTCATTTTTCAAAGTAATGCACTAATGTTTTTTCAGTTACTGATTGTAGCCACTATTAGGAGACCAGCTACTTCAGCGTTTGCTTATGTTACCTAAAATATGTATATTCTTTTCATTACAAAATGTGTTACCAAATTGTTTTACTTTCGTTACGAACTTAATTATGATATCTTGTACAATACATATGTTTCACAACAAAACAAAACAACTATTTTATATAAAATGTTATAGGTTTTTAGATTTGTGGGGAGTTCACTTGGAACTGATAGTCGATACTTGATAAAAATATCTATTACAAACATCATTTCGTTTTATTTGTTTTAATATTTGACATTTTAGTTTTTAGGTTAAATTTAAATACATACAACACACATGTTTAGAAAACTAAATCTCTTGTCTTAAAAGAAGAAATTGAAGTTATATCAATAAATCTAGGATAAGCGGAAGATTATTCACTTAATTCTTATACATATATCTAAATATTTGTTTCGGAGTTTCGGTGTTTTCTATGTATAATATTTATGTATTTACAAAAAAAAGTATAAATGAATTTATATCAGATGTCTAGTACCCATAACACAAGCTCTGCTTAGCTTCGGACTAGATGGCGTTGTGTGTTAGATGTCCGAAATATTCATTTCATTTATATGTATCTATATCTCGATAATAGTTGTGTATCTACAACACTTATTAGACAATATTCAAGTGGCAGTAGCAACATGAGTCACTGCGATATTTATCAGTATTATTTTCTTATCGCGAGTATACTTAGGTACTTTGTAGGTCTTAATATATTTCATACTTATACTTTTCATTATACTTTCATATTAATTATTTAATCATCATCATCATCAGCCCGTTGCAGTCCACTGCTGGACATAGGCCTCTCCCAAGGAACACCACAGAGCCCGGTCTGTTGCTTTCTGCATCTAGTCGCTGCCAGCCCTCTTACGTAAGTCGCCCCGTCATCTGGCCAGAGGGCGTCCCACACAACGTTTGCCAAGACGCGGTCTCCACTCTAAAACACGCTTACTCTAGCGGTTAATTAATAATTATTTATGATACCTGAAAATCTCGGTGATAAAAAATTTATACAGTGTCCATTAAATGATGAGTTTGTTACTACTACTATGATTACTTTAGCATCTGAACATAAATAATAATGTGTTATATGCCCCCTGTATGGGACAGATGCGTCTACAGCAAGTTTCCATCTCCAGATTTGAAACCGATTGAAATGGAGTTTGCTTATTTTTTTTATTTTAGATGTATACTATTGGCTTCCTTATTGGCAAATAATCATCAGTACTAAATAGGTGAATTAATTGTCACGCTCTCTGTCCCTATGCTTGCTTAATCCAGTCTGCTCAGGAATAGACAGGGTATAGCACTATCCCATTCATTCAGAATCCTATCCAAAATCTTCGATTCTTACTATACTCTGTCCATTACTTTATTTTCTTTTTGACAGTTCAAGAAATTTTGAAATTAGTGACGCCCTCACTCATAACCGATTCGATTTGAAACGAATAGCGATTTTATTTACGAAGAACTTTCAATCGTTTTAATTAAATATTTTTTGTTGAAATATTAATTATGCCTTCATCAGTTTTTTATATTATGTAAGAAATAAACAAAAATATAAATAATAAATCAGTAAATTAGATGAATGAACAAAGAACAATTCTTTACTCTTGGTTTGATCCTAAATTCCAAGATTTCGACTTAATTCCTTGCAAAAATTCAATCTTGGAGTCATAGATACAATTTTTATTTCCTTTTTTTATTAAATTTACACAAAATACTTACATGAAGTCAAATTATTTTTATCACATGATCGATTTATCGTATTTCAAGTACTGTTTTATAGTCTGTGGTTGTTTGTTATGCACAGACCACTTCACTAAAGTACCGTCACCGTCAATAAAGTACGACATTACAGTAGTACATAATTCCGAAAAAAATATGGTAATTTATAGGCGTGAGCTGTCAAAAAGAAAATAAAGTAATGGACAGAGTATAATTTACTATAAATAGTTCTTAAAATCATCAATAGATGGCACTCGCAAACACTAACTGAACTATGCACATACATATTTTTCAGCCATGAATGAAAATTCTAACCTGATTTATTCTTAAATAAATGTTTTAATTTGTTTTCTTAATAACTATGTGATTTAAGAATGATTTGTGAGTCCTCACATATGACAACACCTTAATACACATAGATATATATTTTTGGTTTTTGTTTTGGAAATAGTAATTATGGCTTTTTTACACAATCGTAAGTCAGCCATACTAGGAATGCTGTTAATAAAATAATAACCTAGTGTGTCTGTTTATCACATAAAAGCACTATTAAATGTCAACCATGTCAACGAATGTAAACAAACAAGAAAATACTTCTTTTAACCGACTGAGTCAGAAGGAGGGTAATGTTTTTGTCTTGTATTTAAGACATGTTTGTCATGTAAGAGGGATGCAAACATGTATTTGAGCCAACTGATGTTTAACCATTATTATATTATTTTAGGTAAAAGACGCTAAACATCAATGCTGGTAAACTTATTGTACATTCAATCATAATAGGAATACCTAAAATAACTCATTGGACACCATCCAGACGATTATGCCAACATTATGAGGTATTTCTACTAAAAGCCACCCTGACGACTGATCTCAAACATCCTACTCTGAGGAGAATTTGAACTGTGTCATTTCTAGAGCCCTCCCAAGTCGATACTGCGGCTATCCAGGTCATACCCCAAATCAAAAATAACTTTAAACCATGTTGAATTTATTAATTATTAAACTATTGTTTTTTGTTGTTACAGTGGGATGACAATGAACATCAACAACAACAACGTCACAAGTATAAACAATAACAACAATGACGAGAAGACGGAGATGCCGGACCCTGACTACATCAAGGTATTTTTTTTTTTTTTTTTTTTTTTTTTTTTTTTTTTTTTTTTTTTTTTTTTTTTTTTTTTTTTTTTATGGAATAGGCCGGCAAACGAGCAGACGTATCGCCTGATGGTAAGCGATTACCGCCGCCCATGGACACCCGCAACACCAGAGGCGTCACAAGTGCGTTACCGGCCTTTGGGGGATGGGGTGGGGGGATAGGGGGAGGGGTTGGGGTATGGGCCTCCGGTATCCTCACTCACTCGGTGAAACACAGCGCAAGCACTATTTCACACCGGTTTTCTGTGAGGCCGTGGTATCACTCCGGTCGAGCCGGCCCATTCATGCCTAAGCGTGGCTCTCCCACGGTTATACTTAGTTTAATATACAAATATTTCTTGTCACTCAGTTACCTTTATATCATAGATATGGTACAGAACCTCCCATCACCAAAAGTTTCATATGTTTAAAACAAGAATTTTGTTGATTTTATAAATATTTTTTGAGGTTGCATAGTAGCTACGTTACATTGGAAGGTACCCGATATGCACAGCAAATTTCATAAAAATCGGTCCAGCCGTTTCAGAGGAATATGGTAACTAACATTGTGACACGAGAATTTTATGTATACGATATAATTATACTAGCATAAGACTAATACTTAGTAGCCTGAACACCCTACCAAGTATTAGTTGACACTATGAAATTAATAATGTTAAGATCACTTTTTTTAAATAACCAAATTGCGTTTATGTCACCACTTTAGTTACATAACTGAGTTTATTTCGAATATAAAATAACTTTGATTCCAGTACAAATATATGTATCTGATCATAGTTCTAAAGATTTCCACGTGGTGTACAAGTGAACGACTTGTTTTTAGCGACCTACATAAAAGTGCGTATGAATACAGGTACCTCTCTGATAAGGATATAGCTCATGGGGCCGCAAACATAACCGAATTAAGATGATGAGGCAAACGTTTGTGTAAAGATTTATATACCGGAAGATTAGGACATAGCACTCGTTATTTTTAATTTTTGTATTCCGTACCTTTGACTTCGGCACTAAATGTACTTAAATTTATATTATACTAGCTGTTGCCCGCGGCTCCGCCCGCATGTGTGTCGATTATCGGGTAAATAGTAGCCTATGTGTTATTCTAATGTATAAGCTACATCACTGTAAAGTTTTATCCAAATCCGTTCAGTAGTTTTTGAGTGAAAGAGTAACAAACACACATCCTTACAAACTTTCGCATTTATAATATTAGTATGACAAATACGCAATTTC
The DNA here is from genome assembly GCA_949125395.1 of Diaphora mendica. NCBI lineage: Eukaryota > Metazoa > Arthropoda > Insecta > Lepidoptera > Erebidae > Diaphora > Diaphora mendica. The sequence goes on from OX421319.1 coordinate 23,691,132, forward strand.
GTCTGCCCGTCATGCTCGGTTCCTATTGGTCAATATGTATAATTGTATATAAATGTAAATAAATGAAATTTGGTCGTAATCTTTATATAAAAGAAGTAAAATTAAATCTGAAAGGATCATAATTTCTTGCAATGTATGCTACAGAGTAGCTACTTTAGAAACAATTAATACAATTAAACTTCCAAAAGAAGAAATTTAAATTTTGAACAATTTTATTCTAGAAACGTCCGCTGTTTAGTTCCAACGCTCAAAACGTACCATACCCTGTTCCGGATGCGACGGACAAAACGGAACAAAACGTACTCCAACCAAGTCGCATTTAATTCATTTCGCTTCAAAGAAAATGGAGTTTGAAATTCGCAAATGAAGTGATGTGCCGACGTAATTAAAAATGTTCTGCGCGGTTGGTTCGCAGACTCTCCGATAGATGGCGTCGCAACCCCCCCCCCCTTACCCAATTACGTCCTAGTGATTGCTTTATGCACTGAGTTTGCAAACCGTGACTTATTAATTGTACCGGTTAATTAAAAATTTGTATTGTTTTCATGATTATTTTGTAATTAAAAGGCGTTATGTTTTAATAATATTTTAACAACAAGCATTACATGGTAATAGGTAGGTAGTAGGCAAAACCTTATTTCTAAAAATCACCCATGGCCATCAGTGGCATATTAAAGACTGTTGATGATCATGACTTTCATCATTTTACAGATTTTAAATGTTAAATGTAGGATAAATTATTTATAGATTGTGACGTTATATTACAGATGTTTGTCGGTCAAGTCCCTCGCAGCATGGACGAGAACGACCTGCGCCTGATGTTCGAGGAGTTCGGCAGGGTACACCAGATCAACGTGCTACGGGACAAAATCACCGGAGCCAGCAAAGGTTTGTCCCTATTCCTTTAATAATGTATTATATGTAGTACTTCATAATGTCACTATTAATCGTAAGACGAACATAAGTAAGGCAACATCGTGAAAATAAGTAAATGGAAGCAAAAAAAAAGTTCAAAACCAATTCGTTGATCTACATGTAAGCTACATTCGGAATCTTGTATACTTGTATAAGATACGTGCATACTTATAAGTTACTTACATACATACAAAATTGTTTATTGCCAACAGATTTTACAATCATAGTGCATAAACACTATTATAAATATTATATTAATTACAAATTTAATTTGATAGAAATGTCAATGCTCACGTTTTCTTAACACAATGTGCATATGCAGTTGAGTTTATTATTTTCACACAACGCGCAGTGTTAGTTTAATGATCTTTCTTCAAATTAAATTATGTGGAAGTAATTTAAAAAATAAATAGATAAGATCCTAAACAAAGTTTTTTCATAAGCACTTTAAAATATGGTTTTAATTTTAGGATGTTACCCTAATAATATATCAATCTAGCTTATAGTAGGCAGTTGCTTACAAAACCATATAATTAAAGTTAAATAACGAGCTATCTATCAAAATAATACCAAGTAAAAACTTGTAACGGTATATGATGATTAATTCGGAATATTGCACATTTATAAATACCTTGAAAAAAGCGATTGATTTTAACGCTGCGAAAGTTTTATTAAATCACTTAGACAAATAACATGATTGATTAGATTTTGACCTCGCACAGACGACCTGTAGAATAATTTGTCACCTGCTTTATTTTTTGAACTGACAAGAACTTTAAATATTATAATAATATACAAATTTTAGCAAAAAACCGACTTCAGTCTGGACTAAACTTAAATAGGACCACACGGGAAGCACCAGCTTTCAAATAAAAAAAGAATCATCAAAATCGGTTCACCCAGTTGAAAGTTATGAAGTAAGAAACATAAAAAAAAAACAGTCGAATTGAGAACCTCATCCTTTTTTTAAGTCGGTTAAAAAGGAGCTTATTTCTACTATCAAGGCCGGCAATGACCCGGGTGTCCACGAAGATTGGCTGAGCACATTGGCTGACTAGCCTATACAATAATGCAAAATCATTGATTTAAAATATTCACTCCAATCCAAATAAATATAAATTGTTCCACATATTACTCTCTCTAGTGTACTTACGATCCCTTTGCAAGTAACAAGAAGAATAGTTGATCAAGTCATTACAAGTCTGAAGTCATCCTAACTTGAAGTAATAAATTAATTATAACTCTGATATACCGTGAAGGCTTATAATGTATTTGTCTGGGAGAGACAGAGACAAAAGGAGTATCCAATTATGTAACTCCACTTCGATGTGAACGGTTTAGATCTAATTCCATCACTTACAAATCCAGAACTAATTATAAAGTTAACTGTTTTAAATCAAATATTTCTGATTATATTATTTTATATTTTTTAATTCAATTCATAGAATACATAAAATACACAAATAAAATACAAATACAGTTCAGAAAAGTGTATTTGTATATTGTTTATGTATTTGTATATATATTTTTTATTTCAGTAACATTTCAAGGACTGCGTAAAAAAGATAAATGTGGCCCCAGCATTACGATAACAGTACTTTTAGTTTACGCGTCACCGAGGTATTTCATAACAGTATAGTAAATCCGTAGTAGTATTTGGGTCGAACCCCAAACTAGGTGGCGGTAGTCACTAAAACATCAGGTTAACCATCTGCCGGTTTGGAACCTGTTCCCAAAAAAATTGCTCAAATAGTTCCTAAATGCATCTAAGGTACCACTATTTTCATCATCAGCTTGTTGCAGTCCACTACTGAATATATGCCTCTCCCAAGCCACACCACAGAGTCTGGTCTAGGTCTGGTCCTGGTCTGCTTGTATACAGTCGCCAACGGCCCTCTCACACAAGTCATTCAGTCATCTGGTCAGAGGGCACCCTACACTACGTTTGCCACGACGACGCGGTCTTTATTCCAGAACATGTTTATTCCAGCAGTTGTCGGTTCTGCGACATGTGCTGGAGTTTATTCCAGCAGTTGTCGGTTTTGCGACATGTGCTGGAGTTTCTACACACTTCAAGCTGCCTCGGTGGCGCAACGGTAGCGTAAGCGACTGCTGTGCTTGAGGCATCGGATTCGATTCCCGGGTCGGACCAAATGTTTGTATGATCTGCAAATGTTTGTTTCGGGGTTTGTGTGTTTCCTATGTAGGTATAGTCCTTATGTATGTATTTATAAAAAAAAGTTTAAGTATGTGTATTTATAACTATCCCATAATACAAGCTTTGTTTAGTTTGGGAATAGATGGCGTTGTATGTAAGATGTCCTAACATATTTATTTATTTATTCAACCTACCAACTTTTAGAGCTATGTCGGTCACATTAGTTCTCTGACGGATTGCTTCGTTCCGAAATCTGTCCTTCAGATAGTTAATAATCCTTAAGTCAATACTAACCAAATCAAAGCAATTTTAAACTTGATATGAATAATTAATTTCTTTCGAAATCTCTCAGCCTGATGAAGTCTTCGTACTGAGGAGGGAGTTCTCTGAATTTGAACTATTCGGAATTGCCGAGTTTTGACCCCAACTGTCTATTTTAAATTTAGAACTTTCTCTCTTTGTACTTTCTTAATTATCTAACTTTGTTCTGTCAATCTTCATTAAATAATTTGAGATCGGTTTTCATTTGAAATTTTGTACGATAATAGACTATAAAGACTTCATTGTCTGTGATCAGTTGCTCGAGCGATTCGGTCATTTTAAGTTAAATTAATGTGTGTATTTCGAATTTATATGATTATCATCATGCTCGCTGGCGGTTTTTCGTCTATTAAAGAACATAGAACTATATAAATTATTACTTATGTCACGGTTCCAGTGGTTAATTCTAATTCGATTTCAGAGATAGATTGTGTCACATCGTACGGTGTTTGTAACTTAGGTTCAAGGATACATAAAAAATATTCCCAACTTTTTTTTTAAAGCTTCAAAGCTTTGACATTTTTTGTTAAACATATTCCATCATTGATTTTAAATATTTTTACCATTATAATAATAATGACCCGTACAACTGTTTAAATTTATATTATAATTACGATGGACGCGTTTAATGTTGTTTCAGTGAAAGATTGAAGCACATTTTGATGCAATTATAAATTTCTTTCATTGCATTTCACACAGTGTTCTTCATTTTTTCAATTCTTGCCGCCGATGAAACTGTTACAGGAAAATTGTAGCTATACATCGTAGCGAACTGTCGTAGCGTGCTACGATAAATCGTAGACGTGTAGAGCGTTTATGGTGAAAGGCCTGTTGGCTACGATTTATAATATTTAAGGAACACATGAAATATAAAGTTAATTAGTAATGCTAATTCACAGTGGATTTTGTTTGAATTAGTAGCACCTAACTTTACCTATACTTTTCAGCCTATAGAAGAAGTTGAGGCACATCAAAATATCAAGATTTTTATTATTGGTGATGTTTGTTGCTGTAATCTCTGACTTTCAGACGAATATGCAACGGATTGAGTTTGAAAGTGACCAAAATAATTCCCACCTGAATATGTGTTTTAAGCGTGTTGTACCGTTTTTTATGTCTTTGTTCGACTGTTAACAATAGGTCAGGTTCTCGTACACTTATAATACATGTTGACATTTATGTTTGTGCCATTATTATAGTCTTTTGTTGTGAAAACCACCCCTTTTTACGTTGTCTCGTTTTGTTGGGAAGTACGGACGAGGCTCCGCTGTAACGTTAATTACGCTTCCGTGAGAATATGTTTTTTTGTATTTTTATTTGTTTATTGTTTTACTATATGATTGCATCGTGTATACCTGCCGTAGTTTGGTAAAAGGTTGGTTGAAATAAGAACTGTTCAAAATTGTGTTTGTAAAGAAATTGCCAATTTTATTTCGTTATTTATTTTAAATTATAATTTTTGGTTTGTATATATCGACTTTTCAGTGTTAGATAGTCCATTTATTGAGGAAGGCATAGGCTATATATCATCACGCTAAGACTAATAGTAGCGGAATACCAATAAATAAAGTTTCAAAAACGGGGAAAAACTATTACGCTACGGGCAATAGGAGACGTAAACGAGGTTGCGTGGGTCATCTAGTATTAAATAAAGTTTACGAAATAAAAATAGTTAGTTACACAATGAAGTAATATAAACAGGTTGGTTGCTAATAGGTTCTAGTTAAGAGGATATAATTAAAAATCTACAGTGTATAGATGTATTACCCTGCTGTCTTCGCAAACAGTCTTCGTAATGTGACATATCATTATAAAATGTCTAGTATCTCTTCAAAAGCAATCTTTCTTTAATGCGTTTTTTTTTAATGTTTGGCCCGCCAAAATGACTCTACTCTGCTTGATGAAAAGCATAAGCAGAATCCAAGAGTGGAGGTCACCATACTCATTGCGAATGCAGACAATGCAGTATGGCGACCCACACCATGGCGGCCTAGTGATGCTTCTGCATCTTTTAGACTAGTCAACAAGTATGGAGCTTGTTGACCAGACTATTTGGGCCTCCGCTCTAGAACTCACCAACGAAACACGACAGCACAAACGCTGTCATTTAACGTTGATTTTCTGTGCGAGGGTAGTACCGCCCCGGTCGAGCCGGCCCGTTCGTGCTGAAATAAGCGTGGCTCTACTACCTTGCACTAAAAAGTGAGCTAGACACCAGACATTGGCCACTTCATGGACAACCAGCTACTATCATCTCTCATTTCCTCTACTTACTCAAGTAAATTTATTTATTATATAGAAATATACTCGAAACTTAAGTAAATAGTGTTCGTGTCATATGTAACTGGTTAGTTTAGCGCGAACTCGTTAGACTGGCACGCCGCTTGCGTGTTTGATACTTCGATGCCAGTTATGCCACAGGACGGCGTGGTATTCTGCGGTGAAGCCTGTTACTTTTAAATATAGTTAATAGTTTTGCTAATCACGTTAGGGCAAGAAACAAATAAGTTTTCCTTTTAAAATAAATTATTTTCCTTATTTTAAAGATAACACGGGTTATTTTTATGGTGATTCAACGAATTTCGCGATACTGACTACGTATACTCGTTGGTCTCGCAGTTGGCGTGTGTGACTGCTGATCATGAGGTCTCGGGTTCGATTCCCGGGTCGGACCAAATGTTTGTATGATCTACAAATATTTGTTTCGGAGTTTGGGTGTTTTCTATGTATAATATGTATGTATGTACAAAAAAAAAGTATATATGTATTTGTATCAGTTGTCTAGTACCCATAACACAAGCTCTGCTTAGCTTGGGACTAGATGGCGTTGTGTGTTAGATGTCCGAAATATTTATTTATTTAATATACGGTACAACTGACAGTTATTACATTACCATCACGGTGAACTAATATATATACTAGCTTTTCACGATTTATTTACTCCTTTCAATCACGCTTAGACCACTAGGACATGACGCAAATGAGGACGCGTGGATCAACTAGTTATTACATAAAAATCTTTACAAAACTCATAGTATAAATTTTACTATAAGTAGATAGTATTCACATTTATCAAAGTTAAAAGGTTTTATCTCGTCATGTAACGTCTAAATAACGGTGTTGGGAGTTCTTTCTAGAAAAAGATTCCTCCAAGCACGACTCTAGACGGACTTTTCGAAATATACATTTGAGTAAAACCGAAAATCTTTAATAATTCATATTTAAATATACATTTCTTTGGATTCCGAAACTTTCAGTTAAAAAATAATACAATACATTGAAGCCGACATCGCAAACACAAGTCAACCACGACCTACATGGACAAGAAAACGGTTTTAATGTGAGTTCATTAGGTACTTGTGTTGTGGTGTGATTTTTTGTGGTAATTGTATAATGAAATAATATAGATTGGTTGTCGAGCTCGCGATGAATGAACACTGTCCGTTTTATAGCTTTAATACTTTTAAAAATGTGTATGTGTTATCACCTTACTTCAGACTGTCTCGATATAGAATTTTTGTGATTGAAAAATATGTTTTTTTCACTTATATTGTTTGACACTGGCCTAATAAAAGTAAAGGGAGGGGGGGAGCTATAGAAGGTGAGAGTAGCGTGTACAGGTGAAATGCACTAGTACCGAGAGCAGCATACCTATGTGAGCTCATACCGTGTCGACCCAACTTCTCGACCCGCTTGTTGTCTACCTAACTATTAAAGCTTAAAAAAACTTCACTTTCTTAAGTATAACATATAAATCTAAAATAAGGATAAAATTCAAAATTTGTGTACCGTGCCGTACAACTCGAAATCTGAGAGCAATTTTGTCGACTGTCAGTGTGCCAAGGTTTTAATGTGTCGGGCCCGTCTGAGGTAAGGTGTGTTCGTAGGCATCCCCTTGTATGTGATGTGTATGTCATGTTATGTACGTGTGCGCTTCTGTTACAGGGTGCTGTTTTGTGACGTTTTTCACTCGCAAAGCGGCGTTGAAAGCCCAAGACGCTTTGCACAATATCAAAACTTTGACTGGGGTAAGTGTGTTTTTGTTTTTTTTATGTATTCCTATTGTTATTTTACGCAAAGTTTCATTTAATAGATCTACAGTGTATACTGTATAGGTAAATGTATGTTTTTATATGTTAATATGTCGGAGCTATGTGCCCTTCTACTAAAAAGTAAGTTTTGCTTTCTTATCCATTAACCCGCATTATGGACATAATTATATTTTTTGAAGTAGTGCTCTGGTAGATATCGTTACAAAACATATTGAAAATGATGGGACAATTAATCAATGTCACTTAGGTACATTATATAAGCCGCCAACACTCTTCTGGAGTTGGCAGTCATTTACTATTAGCTGATGTGTCTACTCGTTTGCACCCTATATCAAAAATAATACAAAATATGAAATTAGGCGATTGCCGTGAACAGGATTGAATACTTAGTCAAGGACCGTAAATACATAGTTACGGAATATTAGTATAATAATTGCTACTGTTGGCTTCTGGATTATGGCATTAAAGCCTACTGCATAATACTAGAGGGCTGACTAAGATGATGACGATTTCCTTATTCTTTTGTCATCTCTATATTGACTAATAGTAAGATGTAACACACGCCTTAAACACCTACTAAATTTTTTAGCAAATTTAGTAGGTGTTTATTTAATTTCCGATAGTCAAAATGAACTAACGAAACATACGAGTGACTTATTAAGTCGGTGTTTTGAAAAAATCAATTCTTACTGTAAAATCTGAATAGGTTACGTAATCAGTTTAAATCGTGTAGAATCTAGCTTCGTTATATTTGTTTAATTTTTATCAATTAAAACACTATTTCACAGACAGTGTAACATCTCTAGCTACTATCTACCTGTTGCATGGTCACACAGTTCTATAACAATTTTCTTCATAGCTTGGAACAGTAGGGGGGCGAACAAACACACAATTCGATACTCGCGATTGTTATCGAACACAATCGAATTACAGACTTTCGCTCTGTCTACGAACCCCTCCGCCCCCTGTATTTAGGGTTGACAAATATGTAATATATTTTATACTTAATTTATTTTTCTGATTAATATATTCATAACTAGCTGACCCGACGAACTTCGTACCGCAGTATTTTTCTTTAAAAAACATGTCCCCTTTTCTTCTATACAAACCTTGTCCTGATAATAACGAACATATATAAAAAAAAGAATTATTCAATTTGGTGCAGGCGATTGGAAGTTATACGTGTACATACATTTCGGGGATTCATTTTTATATGTATAGATTTATTAACTCTAAATTTTAGGTACACCAAAAACATAAGATAATATGTGAGTGTCATAGATAGATACGTCACAGTATTTTCCTGGTATATGTTATTTCCAGCCGCTCCTCATAGTATCGTGTAACATCAGATGTATGTGGCGTGTAAAGCCGACAAGAAATAACACATTCTTTTCTTTATAGTATTATAACAAAGAAACCTATCTCATGAAATAACACATCGCTCCGTCCGGAAAAATAACACAAGCTAAAATAACTCCCGAAAGAGAGTGTTTGTTTTGACAGCCCTATCGTAGTCCCGTCTTCATCTCGGTGATAATTCGATTCCATTATATTATCGGAGGGGTTTTTTCTCTCTCGATTGATTCTCGAAACGCTCCCATTTTGATAGAAAACGCCAGGTGAGCGATCCGCCATCTTTATAAAGCCAAAGAATATATTTGTGAAGTACCGTTCTATTGTGTATAGAAATGTGTTGATGTTATTTTATAATTTGGATTCTTTTTTTTCCTTTTAAGGATCAAATTACGATGCACACTAATAGTTAATAGTTTAGCGACTTCGATAACATTAATAAAACAACATTTTGCCAAAAGTACAGCTTCATTATTGTTTTTTAAGTAGCAAACTGATGCGATCTTTAAAAAAACGGCATGTAATCGCGCCTTGTCCCTATTCAAACGTGATTTATAACTTGTCCGAACTTATGTTGAACAAATTCACATAGAACATATGATATTTTACAAGCTTTTATTTAATTTCACCTGTCCCGCTGTTTGTCTGTAATCAAATCTTGCAAGTTAAATTTGTTCCACTTCCCGATTTCCGGTTGAACTGAAATTTGAAATATACCTTTACTTTTGATGAGAATGCAATTATATATAATCGGTATTATTATTAATCTAAAATGGCCACCGTAATAAAATGGCAGCGTACATATTTCTGAACAACCCACCCAAAATGGGTATCAAATGAAAGGGCTTAAAGTTATTTTTTGTATTAACAAGTAATAAACGCTTGTTTTAAAACAATTTTTTTTCAATAAATCACGCGTTTAAATAAAGTTCTATTTAAATCCAAAAATAATTAATCAGAAAACAATATTCAAAGACCACAAGAGGTACAACTGCAAACCGAAGAGGAAGTCTGGAAACTTGGCCGGGACAAGCCATAGCTTTAAATAAATAATATCAGTTCGAACTTTAACCACGAATAATTTATGTCTCCCACTATCTACGACCATTGGGCCAAAGGATGACATCGTAAATTATAGTAATCCAAAGGTACGACTCAAGGTAATCGGTTATTCGTGAATTTGACCTGTTTGATGATTGCATTAGTTAGATGAAAATAAATGAGAGGAGTTCGGACTTTGTTTAAATTGAAAACATTGAATTGGATTTATTTCCAAATTTATTTTTTCCATTAGTTTAGACAGTAAGGAGGAAAGAAATATCGATGTTCCGAGTTGAATTTTCCCGCTCGCAATATTACCTTACCAATACGAAAGTCTGTAGATACCCTAATCGTAATATGACGTAATCGTAATCGTAAAAAATCCCTTTTAAAAAAAAGAAGACAACCTGTATTAGTACCGTAAGACTATGTCTGTCGTTCGGTTAGGTCGCACGAATTCTGTTAAAACTCAGTAATGTTAGAAACCTGCTAAAATAAACTGTCTTAGGAAAAAATATTATTATTAAGCCTTCACACCAGTATATATATTAAATAATGCTAGTAATTGACACTTTTGGTGTTTTAATTATATTTTCATCCCACCAGCTCGTAAAGAGTATTTTTGCCCTTCGATATCTGAGTGCAAAAGCCGTTTTTATCCTCTAGAGGAATAAAGTAAATTGAATTTAGAACATCGCTCGAGTGCACTAAGTTTGTGAACTTTCAATTTTTCTTAATATATCTATACATCCATACAAATAAATAAAATTGCAATGTCTGTTTGTAATATTAAAATAACCGCTTTTTACTAAATGCATATGTATGTATACATGGTACATATACTAAAATATTTTTTTTATAATTTCGGTTATATTGTCTGTCTGTCGGTCTGTCTGTCTGTTTGTTTCGGGTAATCTCTGGAACGGCTGTACTGATTTTGACGGGACTTTCACTGGCAGATAGCTGAAAATCTAAGGAGTAACTTAGGCTACTTTTTTTAGACTAGCTTTGTCCCACGGTGTTACTCGCGGTACGACAAAAACCGCGGGTAACACCGCGGGGTTGAGTGAGTACGTAAGTTTTTTTGAAATAATTTAAAAATTAATCTGTAATACTTACCTAGTACATAATGTAGTACCTAATAAATATTAATACCTAAACTGAAATAAAAGTATCTTGTGATTGTTAATGCTTTTTTTGCATTTAGTTGTTTCCTCGCTGAGGTGGTAGAAAGTTACGTGTTGCACTAGAGTGCAAAGATTTTTCACCTCGTGCTCTTTTGATTTCCTCGCTGACGCTCAGGATTCTAATTTTTGAATCACTCGCTACGCTCGTGATTCAATTTTAGAATCCTTCGCTTGCTCGGTCATCAAAATTGAGCACGCGGTTAAAAAGCAACTTTGCACTCTTGTATAACAAATAACTATTATAGTCTCAAATAATATAATAATTAACCATCTGATAGACATTACGCTTTAAAAACTTCGATACTATAAAATACAAGTAGGTACATGGTATGCTTAATTCGAAATGGAATAAAGCAAATAAAACCTGTAATACACAGTATCCCGTTGGTATAGCTAAAATGTCTTTACTAAATTATTAAATACCATGAAGGGGTATTCTCTGGGCCATAAATAAGACATTTTAATTTCACTTCAAGGAGTAAATTAGCGCCACATAGTGTGTATACTGTATATATAATGCGGTGTCGATCAACTTTTGTATCCCAAAATTGGGCTGCAGTAATGTCTTGGGCTGAATTTTTGACATAGTTGGACCTCAACCCCTGATGTGGTTTAAGCGGCGGTGGGTCGAAGAGGCCAAGGACGATGAATTTCTGGAATTTTTCCAATTAGTTACGCCTTATATTTTATGGGTGTATATAGAATTTTGTAAGCGGTAAAATCTCAATAATTTGTATAGAACAGACAATATTTTGTGAAATATATTTATTACTAATTATTATAACTTAACATTTTTTCCGTGGGAGTGCCACGCTTCGGCATGCATGGGTCGGCTTGACCGGCACGGCCTCACAGAAAACCGGTGTGAAACAGCGCTTCTGCTGTGTTTCACCGAGTGAGTGGGGATACAGGAGGCCCATACCCTAACCTCTCCCCCCATCCCCTTCCCCATTCGCCAACGGTCGGCAACGCAATTGTGACGCCTCTGGTGTTGCGGGTGTCCATGGGCGGCGATAATCGCTTACCATCAGGCGATACGTCTGCTCGTTTGCCCCCTATTCTATAAAAAAACTTCATACACACGGCCATCTGGTTCCAAACTAAGCAGAACTTGCCCGCTTAGCCAACTTGACATTCTATAAACGTGAACGTTATTAGAAGACATAGTTCAGTCACGTGATTAAAACAAAATAACAGAAGAAAATAGAGACGCTGGCGATTGTAGAAAGAGATTCGAAACAAAACACTTCTGTACTGTAGCAAACAGACCGATAAATATATTTTAACAATATTTTAAAAGTTCACAGCATGAATATGTTAAATAAAGTTATAATTATTTCTAAAAATATTTTTTTGATTGAAAAAAGTTTAAATTTAAAAAATATAAATTAACTTTAAATAAAGGATGACTTTCTTCGACACTGACTTCAAAGCTTCTACAGCGTGGTGAAAGTAGTAAACTGTTTTCCATCCATAAAATTAGTATTTTTTTACTCCAAATGTCAGATGAAAATCTCACTGAATTTAGAATCACCTCTTTTTTGTAGTCGGTTATAAACACACGTCATTTCCTGGAAGATCTACCTGAAACTGTAAGGTATAATTTGTTATCGTATTATATATAAACTGACCCGGCCTGTCTGCCCGGCAAACTCATTATTTAACCTGAAAATAACCTTTTACTGAACAAATCAATCAACTATAACACGCGCCTATACCGAGCAACTCGCCTTAAGCTTTTGTCCGACTATGACTTAGAAAGCGATTTAGTTGTCCTTCGTTTTTAACATAGGTACATTTATCTTATTTCTTGGGTACGTTTTAATGTGAAATAATAATACAATAGAATTTCTCGCTAATGAAACCTTTTCATCTAATTTAATTCATACATATATTGTTATAATACATATTTAGAAAGAGAAGCAACTTTTTTTGCATGTTGTATTATTTAATCAAATGTATCAGAATTAAGACACTTAGGTCGCAATTATTGCTTTTATTGTGGAATTTACCAATTAAAAAGTTTAAAGTGTGTAAAGTATTTGCTGTACGATCTAGTCTTCTCCTTCTTGTATGACTTCACTACAATCAAATGCTCTCAAAAAGCATGTACTACAAATGCCAATCCATGGTCCCGATATCATAGAAGAGCCATGTGTACTAACTGATTATTATGTATACCTTAAATTTATAGCTTCTCGTAGTAAGACAGGCGCCTTACATTACATATACGTTTGTCCGGACATGTTTGACCGGACCGGACACGGCCGAACTTTGATCGATAGCCCGGATTTATGATCCGGTTTCCCCCGTCTTAAGTAATTGACCGGCTCCATTAGAGGTGCCCTTCAGAGTTCCGCGCACCACAAACATTGTTCGGACTTTTGATGTTTGGTTTATCGTGTGTTTGGGATTTTATTATTAATTTTGGCTTTGTTGATGTTTAGAATACCTTTGCGTACATACACATAGATATGTAGCATACAGAATAAGTTTAGCAAGGATTAAATTGGGATGGAAATTTGTTGATTAAAAAGTAAAGCTAATAAAAAGACATTTCGATAAGTAAATCAATGTTAATTCTGATTAAAATCATGACAAAATAGAAAGTAGGAAAATTAGTATCGATGTACCCCTTATCTAAATTTGAAAAGACTTTCAGCCCCGGGTTACTGAGTGTATTAAAAAAATGGCGTGTACTTCTACATACAAATAATACATTTATGTCCTATAATACTTTACAAAACTCCACGTATCAATATAACGGATTAGCGGCGATAATTGACGGACTGATGAAAAAAAAGTGATTTTCAAAAGATATTGGAAAGTGCTAACCTGGAACAGCTGAAACATTTTTCATAAACGTATTCATAATTTCATCTTTTGTAGCTTGATCTTAAAATATGATCGTTCTCAAATCTAAACACCTCCCACACTTATAGTTCACGTATAATTCCTACTCTTAGTGACACGAATAAATCGTATTCCTAACACCTACAAACCATACAGCAGTCTAAAAACCGGTAGGTATTATTTAACTATATGAGATCATTAGGAAATTCCTCAAATGTCGACACTAAGGCCATCGCCGGAGCAATTTGTTGATTAGAAGGTAGTCGATTCCATATCTAAATATCGAATAAAAATCGAGTAGGTTATATTCCTATAAGCGCCAAAAATTTAAAGAAAAGTTAGATGTTTACGTTTGTCACGTTACAGTATAGGTTGTGACTGTTGTAATGTTTGTTAATTGCATTGACTTTTGACAGCGTACAAGCGTTTTATATTAGCGTTGGGTTGTCCTTGATTGTGTAAAAAAAAGCAGTAATAGTATAACTGTGCAACAATCCAGCTCTTTTTTACTTCGTTATCGGAAAAACAATCCTATTTTCCCCAACGTGCCCAAAAATTCAAGACTAGAATCTTATGGATATCTACCAAATAAAAAAGTAACTGTTTTATATACAAACTGAAGGAAAAAACCTTCTCAAATAAGTGGGATCAAGTATAAATTCCTTTTACATGGCCAAAACCAAAAATGATAGAAGGCAAGATTTTCCCAAATCAAACTGTACCTGTAATATAGGTACATTATTATGGATGAGAAGAAACAAAAGCGTAATTTACTCGAAGCGTAAGCTATATTGTAACGCGGCTATTTAATCAGGGGAAAGATAAGTCGAACTATAGAATATTTATATATATAAATAGACAACAGCTTCTCACAATATCCAATTTTCTCCGTAAAATGAGAGCGCCCATTTTATTGCATAGGTTTATAATTCTTGAACCAAATTGTCTTTGATATCAAATTTCGTAAATTAATTTATCACGAAACGTCTCGGTATAATTGTAATACTAGAAGGGAATAAAACCAATAGAAATGGGAATGGTGTAAAATTTTACGATTCAGAGTATCCTGTGTCGATGGAAAATTCAGTTGTCGTAACTGTGCGAATGCCAACGCGTTGGGGTTGTCGGATACGCTCAAAATTTAACATCGTTACATCGTTTCAATCGAGCATGCAAAGATAAGACTTGCGATGTTGTCGAGATAGCAAAAATTAGGGCAATCGCATTGAAACCGCCAGCAAAATTGACATAGAAAATGTCTTAGCAACTTCGTTTCCTAGTTAGAAAAGATTTTTGTCACTATTGACATAGTACTTTTCGCATTTAATATATTGGATTATTTTAAAATTTCTGACATAAATAAATACAAATAAAAATTTAAAGTTGAATGAAATGAAATGAATACAATACAATCCCTTTGCCTGTTTAAAAGTGCGTCTACTAAAGTTTTTTTTACACTCTAATCCAACTCGTTTAAACGCTTGTTAAGTAAGTAATAATTAATAAACGATAACTATAAATGATACTATAAAGATATATAAGCGAAAGCTCAAATATCTCGAGAGTTATGATTTTGTTTTGGTCCAAGTCTATGGTTTTATGAATGGTCAACTCAAAGGAAGATTTAAATAAAATGTAGACGGACTTATAAATTTAAGAACAAAAAAGTTAGCAAGCTTTCTACATGCATAACTAGTAGAAGAGTATGTACGAAGACCATCGTGTTTAGTATAACGACATCAAAAACCCACGCTATAATTTTTCTTCAAAGGTTTTTATTGGTAATAGAAACATCGCAATATTAAATTATCCTAATTCCTAACCTAAATACTTAAAGAATTTCTATGTATCCAATCGCTTATTTGCCGTTCAGTGCGAGGGCAGTGTAAAATTTTACGAGTCGTCGATCCGGAATGAAAATTCAGATGTTTTCGTGCTCACGATAATGATATCAATAAGCGCTATGAAAATCGACGCCTTGGAATTTAGGGAATACGGCACTTGTGATTAAATTTTAGACAGTATTATAACGTACCTTCGAAATATGTTTTGCGATTAACAGTTTTCCATTACACATTATATAATTAGATTAATGCAATAAGAAGTAATAGAAATACTACCACTTACAACTTTGCAGTTGCGAAAATCAATGTGTGTATGAAAACCAAATTCAAAGCATGACGATAGTACCTACCTACTAACATACTAAAGTGTATGAAACCGCTTTCGTGACTTTCGGTTCGCTAAAAGCTAACCTTCCTTTGCTTAGAATAGCAAATCGTGTCGTACCTGTGAAATATAAATATTGCAAACATATTTTGGTAAACTTACATAAAGAACGATCAACTCACGACGACCGACTTCAGTAGTCACTCCTGTTCATTTAATATCAAAGTTAATTTGATGGAAATAAATTCTTTTGATTTATGACTTTGGTCATTAAATAAACGAGATGCTTTTAAGAACCTTTTCTATATTCCAAAGTTTTTTCAACTAGAAAACCGCAGTAAATCCAAACATCGACTGAAGAGTCATCAAGATGAAAGTCGAAATCGTTTTCACGCCAAACCGAAAGTAATTACCTGAAAAAAAAACTCCTTATTGCAAATCGGAATTGATGGCGATGGCGTTAAAACTTTTTTAATTTAGTATCGAAAACAGGTGCGTGCGAAATACTAGGTCCATTGTCGGACGATATGAGCAATTTTGTCGGAGTCAGCGAGAGATTAGCACAGGACCCCTTAATCCGAGTATCGGGCCGATGTGGCCCGCTATATTTCATAATACCCCCTCATAAGGGTTCGAGCTCATTGTTGCGAAAAGCGGAATTATTTTGATATGGAATATGAGAGCTATTATTATATGGACCGAGAGGATAATAAAACTGAAGACCCCTATGTAATGTGTCGATGTAGAAAGTTGGCCTAACGGATTATTTCAAGGCCTTTTCGCCGACTCTCGATTACTTAATAATTCCTGTATGGGATTATGGGTAGTATGGAATTTATTTTTATAAACTCAATACTCAGAAGCGATATTGATTATCTATAATTGTTATTTAAACGTAAAATTCTGATATGTATCATACCTGCCTTGAAAGGTTATTTGTTTCTTTTCCTTCGCGCCTGAAACTTTGCGTCAAATGGAGATGCAAAGATTTTTCTTCACATAAACGTACCGATTTATAGATATATATGGGTGGCATTAACTTTTATTTTTTGATTAAGTATCTGCACTCTTTGCTGGAGAACTACTAGAGTAGATACATTTAGATCATTTATTCTTCAACAGGTCTCTAGGGTCACAAAAGCAAAACAACCCTTATTTTTTCCTAAATGTTGCAATTTTTGCTAACTCTGATTAATTTGTTTGTGATTTAACTATAACTATGTTACCTACATTTAAGATACAAAGTAACAGATATAACATTTTAATCTACATTTAAATGTTTGAGCAAACTTGAATCCACCACTTAAAACTTGTAAGTTTACTTCTTTTCCCACTACGCACTTGACGATACAATAAAACATGAGAAGATATAAAAATTTTAGTTCCGCGCGCTTATATTTCTACTATCGCGAAAAAGAGAAGACTATCCTTCTATGTCCTTCCTCAATAATCAAAGCATCTTAATGCCAAATTTCATTGAAATTGGTGCAATATCTTAGCCATGAAGCATAACAAACAGACAGAGTTACTAGCGAATTTATAGGACATCAAATAAACGAATGAACCTAAAAGAAACTCGCTAATGATTTTCATGCATTCACACTTTTATCACCCTAAACCATAGCCAGTGTGTCCCCAGCTTAAGTCCCTACTTCATCCGACTGTCTCTCACGATAATATCTCCGAGGGTGGACTGGGTGACCCCACGAAAGGGTCTTGTGTGCTCGTCCGATTCTTGATATGTTTATTAAGGTTCCCTACTTGATTATGTTTATGATATAAAATACAGTTCTACTGAATTTCCATTGACAATGTCGCTGCGGTATAGACTTGCGCATTACCAATCTGGGATTTATATCGAGAATCTAAGAAATAATGAAAAAGGTTTTCTTTATTATTCGGTCGGGTTCAAATCTATTAGAAGAAAATAGGATTAGAATGTTATTTCATTTATTCGCCATATTAGACTTGTCCATTTTGATGTTTTTTAAAATGGATTATATTTTTGTTGTTGTACACAAGAATTCATCTTGGTCCGGTCACAATTACCGTACCATTCTTTCATAGCCATTTCCTATGTTTTTGAATGTTTTATATATATTTTGTTCTTAGAGGTAGAGAATATACATATATGAGAACTAGCTGCCCCACGCAACCTCGTTTACGTCTCCTATTGCCCGTAGCGTTATAATTTTACCCCGTTTTTGTAACATTCTTCATTGTTGCTTCGCTCCTATTAGTCTTAGCGTGATGATATATAGCCTATAGCCTTCCTCGGTAAATGTACTATCCAACACTTAAAGAATTTTTCAAATCGGTCCAGCGGTTCCTGAGAATAGCGTGTTCAAACAAACAAACTCTTCAGCTTTATAGTATTGGTATAGATTAGATTAGATTGCTCGTTTAAAGGTATAGTATAAGTATAGTAAGGTATAAGATTAACAATAATAAAATTATACAATATACTTATATTAACTGTTATGTTTAAAAACAACAGTTACGCTTCTCGGAATATAAAATCAAATTCACTCATTATATTTTTGTTGCCCCCTCAGGTTTTGTACTCAGTTTCATTTCTAAAGGTATTATTGTTATTATCGGATTACACGCATAATAATGTTGTTGGTCAAAACAGACATTACGAATAATATTATGTTACTCATTATGAAAAGGTTCACGGAATTGTTTTAAATTTGCTTTGCAATGTTTCTGTGGATTTCTTTTTTTAAAGTTAGTGTGTATTCAGCTTAAACTGCTTACTTACTGGTTTAACTTTTTGACTGCCTCGTTGGCGCAATGGTAGCGTACACGACTGTTGTGCATGAGGTCTCGGGTTCGATGCCCGGGTCGGGCTAAATGTTTTTATGATGAGCAAATATTTGTTTCGTTGTTTGGGTGTTTTTATATCAGTTATCTAGCATCCATAAGACAAGCTCTACTTAGTTTGGGACTAGATGGCGTTGTGTGCTAGATGTCCGAAAATATTGATTATTTAAAATCTGGTGCTAATGTATATGCTTAAAATACCCAACTCGACTTGAGTGAAACCATGGTCTCACAGAAATACGGTGTTAAGTAATGTCTAAGTTCTTCTGTCACGTCTTGTCGTGTGTATGTTATAATAAATGTTATTTTAGTTTTCTTTCTCTATGACTTTACATTGAGTGAGTAAAGTTACCGTGGGAGAGCCACGCTTCGGCATGAATGCGCCGGCTCGACCGGAGTGCTACCACGGCCTCACAGAAAACCGGTGTGAAATAGTGCTTGCGCTGTGTTTCACCGAGTGAGTGGGGACACCAGAGGCCCATTCCCTAATACCCTACACCTATCTCCCCTTCCCCCCCCCCATCCCCAAAAGGCCGGCAACGCACTTGTGACGCTTCTGGTGTTGCAGGTGTCCATGGGCAGCGGTAATCGCTTACCATCAGGCGATACGTCTGCTCGTTTGACCGCCTATTCCATAAAAAAGTATGTAGTTAGTTTTCGTATACTTTTCCACTATTCCAAGATAGGTTTCGGCAATCTGACAATGAATTATATTTATTCTTCGGTACTGACATACTTTTCTCCCACTGGGCACGAAAGAAGATCACATCCACTGCTGAACATAGACTTTTCCTGAGGATTTTTTCTAAGTAGGTTTTGTAAAAGTTTTCCTTCTCAGATACTGCGCCGGGCAAAAAACCATAAATGTTTGAAAAGATAGCCCAAAGACGACATAATTATGTGACCTTAAAAAATAAGAGAATGTCTTCTTAAATCTCAATTGATTGGTTTTTTATTTATATTGTGTGTATGTCTTTACAATATTAATTGGTTTCGATAAAAACCAAGAAGTTTAGAACTTTTTAAAAGTTAATTATTTTATTCAAACTTTTAATGATGAACACTTGATAATGCTTTGAAATTAATTAAATGAAACTTTTCTACTGTCCTTAAATGTATTCTCAATCACAAAATAAAAAGTGATTTATAATTTAGAAATGAACAAAGAGACGAATTCCATTACTAATTTAGCACAACTTGGCTTTTAAATAAGTAATAAAAGATGCGTAAAATCTCTAGAATAAAATCCGATAACAATAAATTAAATTATTCAACAGTTCGAATAATTTGCTTGTGAATAAACATAAACAGATTTTTTGAGAGAACTCCAAAAACAATTAAAACTTTTTTACGCTCTTTAATATACCTAATACAATCTAAGATCTTGTTTTTCAAATTATACAAATTTTAATAAAATTGGCGTATCGGTATGCGTAATCAGTTTACCCCAGTAGTTGACAAGAACCGGTGTCTAATTTTTCAATTAACCCTAACCTTCTAACAAGATTTCATATAAAAAACACACTATTTTTAGATATATATGAATGAGCCTACAAAAGTGACTACACTGTCTGATGATGATGCCTGAAAGCATAAGCAAAATTCAAGACTAGTTGTCACCATACTCATAACGAATGCAGACAATGCAATAATGCAGCATGGTTATATGCAGACCATGGCGATCTATTGAGATGCTTCTGCATCAGCAGACCTCGCGCACTAAGCTGAAATCAGCGTAACTCTACTACCTTGAAATTCGACTGGAAAACTGTCATAACTTTATAGAATATATAGAATAGAATATAACATTATGTAAATAACCTTTTTCCCAAACTAGATAAGGGGTGGCTTTAGTTTACTACGATACCGTTGAACTTTGATTTTTTACATGAAGTGACTGTCACTAGACCGCCACAACCCGGTATTAGGCGATACTGAAGGTCTAGAGATAGACCGTTGTCAGACTTTTTAGGCTTTCGACTACTCGTTAATATTGCTAAAGATTTTCGTATAACAACTGGGACTGACGCCATATCCGCGCCACGGAGGGATCTCAATATGTTATACCACCCATCCATAAACTAACCTGGATAGGATTGCCTGACCTGACAGTGTATTAGTCTACATGGTTACAACTGAATCAAGAACCCCTCTATGCCTAGGCTCTAAGCCTAGGAGTGCCTATACCTATATAGTTATTTCTGCACTATCGTTTTTTATAAGGTTTTTTTTTTTTTTTTTTTTTATGTTTGGCCCGCCAAAATGACTCTACTCTGCCTGATGGAAAGCATAAGCAGAATCCAAGAGTGGAGGTCACCATACTCATTGCGAATGCAGACAATGCAGTATGGAGACCCACACTATGACGGCCTAGTGATGCTGCTGCATCTTTTAGTCTAGTCAACAAGTATGGTACTTGTTGACTAGACTAATTGGGCCTCCGGTCTCGCACTCACCAACGAAACACGACAGCACGAACGCTGTCATTTTACGTTGATTTTCTGTGGTTAACATTTTCCAAGCATTACTGCAGGTTTCTACCGGGCTTTCCTTCAGTCAATAATCTATGAAATGTTTCTCTACATTTTCTCAGCCTTACAAGTGATAAGACTATTATAATATTTTACAGAAATAAATCGCGGCTGGCTCTCTGCCATTTTGGCCAAATTGACGATTATATGATACCATGCCATAAAGAAGGATTCTACACTCCCCTCGACTAGCATCATGAAGCTCGTCTTTCTTGCTTTAGGAGACAGGCCAGATGACATTGTCAGTACGGTCTATCAAAACAATATGTTTCCTATAACCTTATGTTATTTGATAACTATGGGTTTGTAATTTATAATTAAAAGTACAAATGAAACAAAAAAAAGTTAATCACAATAATCTTATATATAAAATTCTTGTGTCACAATGTTAGTTACCATACTCCTCTGAAACGGCTGGACCCATTTTTATGAAATTTGGTGTGCATATCGGGTAGGTCTCAGAATCAACCAACATCTATTTTTTAAACTCCAATTTTTTTTTATTATATAAATATTAATGTAATTTATTAACTCAAGTAACATAACGCAGTATTAGTAACAACTTGAATTAGCTATATTATATCTGTTATTAAATTAAATGATAATGCTGTAGGATCAGTAGAAAGATAATTAATATTAATAGTTAACCATAATCATTTAGATAAATAACACAATATTAATAACATAAAAATTGTAATATATTATTAGTAACGTATATTACGTCAGCTTAATCTAGACCTATAAATGAACTCGGAAACCTTTAAAACATTTTTTCCTTTAAATCTGTTACAAAATTTACCCAAAAATACATATTAGTAACAAAATTTTTAACAAAATAAAATAAAATGGGACCATACGGATAGCAACAGCTTTCAAATAAAAAAAGAATTATCAAAATCGGTTCAACCAGTCGAAAGTTATGAGGTAACAAACAAAACAAACAGTCGAATTGAGAACCTCCTCCTTTTTTGAAGTCGGTTTAAAATAAGATAACCGAGACACCTCATTTAAATTACAATTTTACAAATCTTCTCATTCATTTTCTCTCTAGTCTGCTAATAAACGTCTGCTAATAAAAATCTGAACGTTTGGCCTAGTGGTTTAACGGTCACCACGCCATTTCCTACTTCGCCAAGTGTCGTGGGTTCAAATCCCACATAGGACAAAACTTTGTGTTATCCACAAATTGTTGTTCTGAGTCTGGGTGTTCTTTGTGTCCGTTTCATGTATGTTGTAAAGTCCCCCGCGACACAGGATTTATTCCTAGTGCGGGAGTTGTCTTTTTTAAAGAAAAAAAAATCAAAATATTTTAAAAGAAGTAATAAAATATAGTATATTGCTAACGCAACTCAAAAGGTCTCAAAGGCCCTCACACGCCTTTCCCGTCCCCACTTGCCGAATGCCATTGAAACGAGTCCTCAAAACGCTTTGAATCCCTCAAAAAGTTCCGTTTTGACTCACAAAATCCTCTCATTTCCATCTTCAAATCATACATATAAAGAAAGTGGAGCAATTTTCACCCCCATGTTGTATGGTCGGAGTCCATACATCCAGTATAGAGTATGTTACAAAAAAAATGTATTTATTTTATATTATATCATTGTTATGTGTGCATAGTGCATATGGTCAAATTCTACCATAGCTTTGATGCATTAATGTCTGTTTTGTCAATAAGCAATTCCATAAAAAAACTTTGACATTTAGAATGTTAAAAAGACTTATCGATTTCACGAAATGAAATATTTGTATATAATATGTCTTATGATTCAGAAAATTGCGTAATCTGTATAATGCAGTTATTCAATTTTGCAATAAAATTGAGTGGTTGCTTTTTTCTTAATATAGATATTTTTACTGTAGGTCTTAAAAATATATATATAACAGCAAACTAAACTATATCTATCTTAAAGATTACAACCATTTAGTTTTAGTCAATATAAGATGGAATTGTTAGTTTGAGAACCTCCTACTTTCGTTCGACGTCAAGTAGCTCATAAAATCTTTATAAATACAGGTTTAAAAAAAATACTCATCTAGTTCTTGAATACAATTACATTTACATTCAATGGATTTAAAACCAATTGTAACAATTTCTCACAGGTAAAAGTATCAGGCACTACTTAAATTTACTTCTTAAAAATCTAATAAAATGTATGTTCATTTTAACACACAAACGAATATTTCGGACATCTAACACACAACGCCATCTAGTCCCAAGCTAAGCAGAGCTTGTGTTATGGGTACTAGACAACTGATACAAATACATATATACATATTTTTTTGTAAATACATACATATTATACATAGAAAACACCCAAACTCCGAAACAAATATTTGTAGATCATACAAACATTTGGTCCGACCCGGGAATCGAACCCGAGACCTCATGATCAGCAGTCGCACACGCCAACCGCGAGAGCAACTAGGCAGTTAATAAATAATTATAATAATATAAATAAAAAATAAAATAATATTAAACTATGAACAATTCATTTAGAGGCATCCTGTATATAGTTCAGCCATAAATGCTACAACACGAAATCTTGGATTTATTAAAATAACAGCAGACTACCTACGTATTGGTTATCTGGGTGAGATGGGGTAAAATGATCCATGGCCGGATAAGACAATGTAGCGGAAAGGCACACCCGGTCCTTACCCGGGTCGACCTTTCAATTTCCTTGACTGTCCGGGTAGCGGTATCGTCTTTATATCTTTATCTATGATGATTTCTTATGCAGCATGGCGTACGCGACCAATAAGGGTTGTACGCAGTGGTTTATGTGACCGAATTCCTATCATAGGATTTGGATAGACTGAGCATTGGCTTACCGCGTTTGTGTTTTTTTTCTTTAGTATAGACCCCGATATCTACGTAACGATTTTGGAGAGAATGTCGGATTTTTGTAATTGACTTCAGAAACTGGAGAAGGTTTCCAATTTGGTTATTTTTATTTCGTTTTTTAACTCAATACTCCATTATTAACTAACTGATTTGTACTTACTTTTTTTATTTAAAACGAATATTTTTCTCATTATATCCTTTTCAAATTTGAAGTCTAAATCCACTCCTATGAATAAAAACTTATCTTTGGTTCTACATCATGAAACATTTAAAAGTAACTTATTTTTCTAAAAAAAACTAAATAAACTAATTATCTAAGCTATTCTCGAACTTATCGATCATAATTCCTAGTACGTACCTAGTACAATTTTTTATCAGAAAATTAGAAATAAAATTACAAATACGTTTTCGTTTACAAAATTATGTCTTTGTGCCAAATTAAGCGACGAATAAGTATATCAATGAATGCCTGATTTGTTTTCTAAATTAATATTTTCAAAGAATTAATTAATTCTCTTTGAAACTAGATTATACGCACATAAATGGTTACTACTTATGTAATTTAACGTTTAAGACCCAACTTTGAGTTTAAATTATTATGATTGTGAGATTAGAGAAAGATATACCTACTTTGACTGCCTCGTTGGTTCCGGTTGGCGTGTGCGACTGCTTATCATGAGGTCTTGGGTTAGATTCCCGGGTCGGACCAAATGTTTGTGTGATCTTCAAATATTTGTTTCGGAGTTTGGGTGTTTTCTATGTATAATATGTATGTATTAACAAAAAAAAAAGTATGTGTTTTTGTATCAGTTGTCTAGTACCCATAACACAAGTTCTGCTTAGCTTGGGACTAGATGGCGTTGTGTGTTAGATGTCTGAAATATTTATTATTATTATTATGATAAAAATTTTAAGTTATGATTGAGAGATAAATGCTCAGTCTCACAAAAGAAAATGATTTGTAGTTTTTTCCTTTCTTGTTTTTTTTACCCGACTACGGCAAAGCCAAAGGAGGGTTATAATTTTAACAGGCAATGTATGTATGTATGTTCATCTGTTCCGTCATAGCTCGTCATAACTACTTATTAGAACTGGACAAATGAGATATCGTTAATAGAGTCTTGATCATCCGCTGGTTATAGGCTATATGACATGTCACTGAATCTAATGTGGCGCCCCGTAGCGGTCAAAAAGAACTGTGTTAAAAATAAATTTAAGTTAATTATGTTGTTTGGTAGGTATCATTGGAAAGGGCGTTACTTATTCATTTCAAAAATTGCTCGTGACTTTATCCGTATTTATATGATAAATGTGATATTTCTATAGTATTTAAAATAAAACTAACTAAACATCTCACCGTCTCACTACCACGGCATAATGCGAGTCACCATTCTGAGTTGTCAGCATCCCAAATTCATACTTATTCATACTTTCCATCAGGCACAGTAGAGTCATTTTCGTAGGCAAAAACACATGTTGTTCACATGTGTTTATGTATTAATTAATTTAAAGAATTAATGTAAAGAAACATTTATTCTCTTCCTTGATTTATTTTATATTGAAATTATTTACTTGTCTCTACATAAAACTACTTCACTAACATAAATTACAATAAACATGGGTTCCACACACATTTATCCTAACATCACCTGTTTTATCGAAACACTTTTATATCGGGCCCATTTATATCAACTCCATTTCCCTAACTATATGGGTTTTTCACATCAATCATACTATGTACATTTGGGGCCATTGTCACGACATTAGAGTGTTGCCATCAATAATATGTATGTATACTAATAGTATAAGTATAGAGTATCTTTTGTATTCTTAGTTTTGTTCGTTTGGTGTTTTGTTTGATTAAAATACCACCACGGACTGTTAACTTTTACAAGTAGGTACTTTTTTGTTGTAAGAAATTGTTGATATGCCTCTCTCGAAATGTGAAAATACAATGTGGGTGCTTGAGAGCCCTCAAAAATATATATCTATACTAATATTATAAACGCGAAAGTTTGCAAGTATAGATGGATGGATGGATGAATGGATGGATGGATGAATGGATGGATGAATGGATGGATGGATGTTTGTTACTCTTTCACGCAAAAACTACTGAACGGGTTTGGATGAAACTTAATAGTAATATAGCTTATACATCAGAATAACACATAGGCTACTATTTGCCGCGATAACCGATATACACGCGGGCGGAGCCGCGGCAACCACTAGTTATATATAATCTCTTGTCACGTTTTTGCTCAATTTGAACACCGAAACAATCCAACCGATTTTTACGTTTTTTTATGTGTAATTTGCTGGCATGCCATAGGATAGTTAGCATCACGCTTTAAGAGCAATAAGAGCCGAACAGGGTTTAAAAGAGACGCAGATCCATTTCTTTTTACATAGACAGAAACAAAACATTTTCCATAATGGTTTTTAACCGACTTCAAAAAAGGAGGAGGTTCTCAATTCAACCGTATATGTTTTTTTTAATGTGTGTTCGCGGATAACTTCGTCGTTTTTAGACCGATTTTAATGATTCTTTTTTAAATGGAAAGAAGATGTCCCAACGGTGGTACCATGATAAGGATATTAAGTGATGGCATCCAAGTGAAATCGAGTCGAACATTGAAGTCGATTTTTGTTTTTGTTAAAATTTTACTTGTGTAACAGATTTTCATTGCCTTGATAGATATCAAAGAGGATAGTTTAATAATAAAATAGAAACTAAATGATTTATTTTGATTATTGGCAAAAAAAAATTGGCAACCACAAATGGAGTTTTTTAAAGCTCCAATACTTATTGTTATGAGTAAGTTGTCTACTATGGTGTGTGGTTTGTAACTATACCGGAGTACTGTAGACGTTACTTTTAATGAAGTAGATTGTTATTTCCTCATTAGAAGTTTGTCGTGGCCTATCAAATGTAATACATGAATAATGTCTGTAGTTTTTGAGAACTGAAGGTAAACGTAAACGTTAAATGCTGTTTTTGAACGTATATTTACTAAATTTGGGCCCTCCGGTATCCTCACTCACTCGGTGAAACACAGCGTAAGCACTATTTCACACCGGTTTTCTGTGAGGCCGTGGTATCACTCCATTCATGCCGTAGCGTGGCTCGCCCACGTTGCATACTTAAACCATCTTTGAAATTAATAATCAAAAATTTCAATAAAAAGAAAAAACCGACTTAAAGAACTGGACCAAAATTGAAATGGGACTACACGAGACTACACTACACGGGAAGCACCAGCTTTCAAATTAAAAAAGAATCATCAAAATCGGTTTACCCAGTCGAAAGTTATGAGGTAACAAATACAAAAAAAATTTAGTCGAATTGAGAACCTCCTCCTTTTTTAAAAGTCGGTTAAAAAAAATACATTAGAACCTGTGTTTACCTTACTTGCAACAGGCATTGAGTTTAAGAATGAATCAATCCTTGTTAATTATATATTATTACATATTATATAACATAATAATAACAAATAGTACATTTACTTTAATAGTGTGTCCCCCATACGGAGGGTATGGTGCGAAAAAAAAAGGTTAATGTAACTAATATTAAATTCTATAAGCATTTACTGGAAGTTACATACCTATTTAAACATTCAAAACATACTATTATCAACATATCATATTTATTACGTACGTACATATACATCAATAAACCATAACAATGTCAAAACAAAATATATCCCAAAATTACAAATTTACCGGTAGCATTAAGTCAGTTTAGCAGAATAATATCAGTACACCATGCTAAAGTAAATTAAACTCTATTTCTTACAAGATACAGTGCTAAATTGATATTATAAACTTGCAAATGTTTTCCAACACTCGAAAATATCGCCGGTAGAAGCGTGTGCCGTCACATTCTCCGCCCGGGTATGATTGATGACCGGCCTAGTGGTCCGGATAAGACAATATACCGTGAGGAATGACCGGGCCGACCGGTGAAGCACTACCGGGCACTAACACTGTATTATAACGCCACATTGAAGAAGCCATACAGCTTATTTAATGAGGTTGCTTTTGGAAGATAGTCAAGTAATATTTTGCTAACATTTAGGTACCTATATACCTTTTGTTACATACTTGCAATAGCAAAAACTTGATACAAGTAAAATAAATATTAAATAAGGAGCCAGTCAGTTACCTATACACTAGGGGCTATAAATATGTTTTTTTTCATATTCGTATATTTCTTATACATATATTGAAGTTCGTACATTCTTTGAGTCGGTAGTCGAAGGTAGATTAAAATCTACCAAAATGGATATTTATTATATGGAGAATATAACTTACTGACGCCCCTGGAGAATGTAACTTAATGTCAAGAAAAGAGAAAAATAATATCGACATAATGTAACAGTTTCTTCAACTACTGTAGATAGTAGAGCCACGCTGATTTCAGCACGAATGGGCCGGCTCGACCGGGGCGGTACTACCCTCGCACAGAAAATCAACGTAAAATGACAGCGATCGTGCTGTCGTGTTTCGTTGGTGAGTGCGAGACCGGAGGCCCAAATAGTCTAGTCAACAAGTTCCATACTTGTTGACTAGACTAAAAGATGCAGTAGCATCACTAGGCCGCCATGGTGTGGGTCGCCATACTGCATTGTCTGCATTCGCAGTGAGTATGGTGACCACCACTCTTGGATTCTGCTTATGCTTTCCATCAGGCAGAGTAGAGTCATTATGGCGGGCCATACATAAAAAAAAAAAAAAAAAACTGCAGGTTCTTCGTAGGAGAGCCACGCTTCGGCATGAATGGGCCGACTCGACCGGAGTGATACCACGGCCTCACAAAAAACCGGTGTGAAATACTGCTTGCACTGTGTTTCACCCAGTGAGTGAGGATACCGGAGACCCATACCCCAACCCCCTATTTCCCCCCCCCCATCCCCCTAAAGGCCGACAACGCACTTGTAACGCCTCTGGTGTTTCGGGTGTCCATGGGCGGCGGTAATCGCTTACAATCAGGCGAGATACGTCTGCTCGTTTGCCCGCCTATTCCATAAAAAAACAACGATTCATTAGAAGCCTGTTCAAAGTATGCGATGCACTTTGCCTGTCCTGTACTGAATTGATAGACATAAATAGTCAGTAGATAAATTACTTGAGTTTATTCTATTAACACTTGCACTAATGAAAGTGTAAATGAGGCATTAACTGAATTGCTTGTGTTAAGCGTTAGCTCTTGTTGATATTTACAGGGTCAGGTGCAATTCCACCTTATCGACTAGGTCTGAAAGTATCGCTTCAAAAAACTTTAGATGTCCGATTGTATATTCTTTAATTGAATATAAGTTTATGACCATAGGATTCAAATTAAACTACATCCATTTCTGGAGGCAAAATATTGCCGTTTTATCCAAAAAATACTTCATTATACGGATTATATTACTACACCATGATGGGTACGTTTTCTTTGTATCCTTGAAACTTACAAGATCTACTGAAGCTCTTATCTCAAAGGTCTAAGGGAGCACAGATAATATTATATCTCCTATGCCTTTACTTGTGTATACTCGAGTTACCTCGGGTAAAAATACAAAGAGACTTCTTGTATCTCGTTACTGTCTTGTTAAAAATGAAAACTGATGCATGAAAGCTAAAAAGGTCATGTCGTAAAGCACGCCACGATTGTCTAGACTAAAGGCTCTGGCGTTTCTTAAAGACTGGAGCACAACACTGTGTCTCGTTGCTTTATTTGTTTACTGTGCAGGTGAATTTAAATTTATGTAAGATCTACTGCAGTGTACTTATTTCTTAATCAGGTGAAGAATTCTGTAGAGGCCAACAAAGTTTTCATGACTTCAACCAATGAGTCAAAAGTGTTCAGTGTTATTTTGATTACCTTACAAGACCAATTTTCGAGTACACTTGCGGCATAGTCATACGTAGAGTACATACTTACACATAGATCATTATAGGGTCTCACAGAAAACTCTGTGCGGCACTCTGTAATTCTTTCATTTTCTTCACTGAAAGAATTTCATTACTGGGAGCCAAAACACAATCTGTCGGTTTCTTTGAAGGATTCTTAACGGACAGAATCGCATTTGGGACACCTGCTTTGCGGTTGTTCATGGACGACGGTAGTTAATTGCCCATCAAGTCAGTTTGTTTACCACCCTATACTAAAAAGAAATCCAAAACCCAGTAAAAGTATTTCTGAACAATTTTGGACTGCGATTATACTCTTGAAAACCAAGTTCCCAAACCGTTCAAGAGAATTTAATACATTGCTGTTTTGTTTGCCCCATAAATCACTCACTCGGCTGTTTATCTGACCCCGTAGGCGAGTTAACATACCTGCTGAGCTATCGGCTGATATGAAGTGTGTACAGTACAGGCTCGGAATAGAAAAAAAAATCTTTATTTGAGTATAATTCTACTAATACTGGGCAAATAAAGAGACTGGCTTATTGTTCTAGCGGTTAGTGATGCTGACTACTTACAGAGAGTTTAAGGATCGATTCTCATCCTGAATAAATTATTTATTTATGTGATGATTATAATTACGAGTTTTTTTGTGTGAGTAGAATTTGCCCTTAATATTTATATATATTTAAATATGTGACTGTAATATTAGCTGACTGGTAACAAAATAGAGGCCCCACCTAGATAAAAATCAGACTGCCGTGTGTGTTATTTTACTGTTGACATACATTTATGCTACATTTGTTTGTCTTCATATCCGAACGATTAAAATAATATGTAATAGCTTCATTTTTTACTAATAATTCACATATACACGAGAATGATTCCTGAATTGATTCACTTTGTTTTCATTTTAGTCTTTTTTTTTTATGCATGGCCCGCCAATTCGACTCTACTCTGCCTGATGGAAAGCATAAGCAAAATCCAAGAGTGGTGGTCACCATACTCATTGCAAATGCAGACAATGCAGCATGGCGACCCACACCATGGCGGCCTAGTGATGCTTCTTTTAGTCTAGTCAACAAGTATCGAACTTGATGACTAGACTATTTGGGCCTCCGGTCTCGCACTCACTAACGAAACACGACAGCATGAACACTGTCATTTTACGTTGATTTTCTGTGCGAGGGTAGTACCACCCCGGTCGAGCCGGCCCGTTCGTACTGAAATCAGCGTGGCTCTACTACCTTAACTTGTGTGTGTGTGTGATGATGTGAGAACATTTGAATCATTGTGATATTGAATCGAATCAATAATAATAAATATAAAATATTACTTACAACCCAAAGAACTAGAAGTTATTGTTTATATCTCAAAACAAATACAGAACTAACTATCAATTACACATGACATTGTCAAAATTGTTACAGCTATCTTTATATAGCGACCCGACTAGCTGACCTTCGCAACCTCGTTTGCGTCTCCTTTTGCCCGTAGCGTGATAATTTTCCCCCGTTTTTGAAACATTCTTCATTGGCGGTCTTAGCGAGATGATTTATGATTTTTGAATTATGATTTAATAATATGATTTATTTGTTCACCAAAACCGAAATACAATACAATAAAATGAAATTACATAGTAGCATTAAATTTTGACAATTTCGGTTGTGGATCGCTGGTGCCTGAAGTAGGTCTTAACGACCTGTGTTAGTTACAGGACACCAGGTCCGCACTCGGACCACAACTAGTTGTTTCAAAATATTACTAACATAGTTACAATATTGTTGCACAAGAAAATACAATGATTTTTAGAAAATAATAATAATAAACAATATTTAACAAGAAATTAAATAAAAATAGCGTGTGCGGGTGTCTGTACCTTTGTGTGTGAGTGTGTGTGTGTGTGTGTGTATGTGTGAGAGAGAGAGAGAGTGTGTGTATGTATTCATGTGCCTCATTGTATCACTGTATGACAATAAGAAGTTCTTCTGTCTCCCTGTATGATTTCCTCAAGAGCCATTCTGATATGATAGTTTTACATTGATGCATATTCAGACTATAAAGATTTAAAATTTTGTGCAGTTTTTATACATGTGATATATATCCTATAGCTTTCCTCGATAAATGGGCAATCCAACACTGAAATAATTTTTCAAATCGGACAAGCGGTTCCTGTGATTAGCGCGTTCAAACATACAAACTCTTCAGCTTTATAATGTTATAGTATAGATTAATCATTTAGTACTCTCGCGTACTCTCATATTCTGAACATAATACGATACGCAACAACACTTCTCTTTACATTATTCTAACTACAGAGAGCATCTTAAAAACCATTCCAAGATGAGTTAAATCTGTAAAGGTAGATATGGAAGCACCTATCCAGTACTTTTACGTCCGCCATATTTCTTTTAGTGCAAGACATTTAGAATATGACTTTTTTATTTTCAGAAAAGTCATTTCATTACTCTTATAAAATACCCTTTCTGTTTAGTCCGTGTTGCGGAGTGTTTCTTAGTAACGAAGACACTTCAACTTCTTTTTGCTGTATTTACCTACAATATTTTATTTTTATCTACTATATTTAAAAGGATAGAAAAGGTGTAGGGAAGTTTTGTTTGGAAGTTCCAATATTGCATTTCTGTCGAAGTTTTAGCAGAAGGATTTGTAAAACGCTGTTAAGGTTTGTGTTCAAAGCATGTCTTGGTTTTAAACTAGAATAACTGTTTCATATTCGAACATAAAAGCACTGTTTAATCAATGTCTCTACGTGAGCCATATTTTGAATAATATAGTGGAGTAAAATAGTACTGGCAGCTTGATTTTATGCTGAACATTTTCAATATTACATGTATGAAGGTTATCATTACTATGTTTCAGCGAATAAATTTGGAATTTAATTTAAAATCCTAGTTGTAAGTAAGGAACTAAATACTTTCTGAACTTAGAGAATCATTACCTCTTCAGGTCTTAATATATTTTGGACTCAATTTGGACTCTTTTCTTTATTGAAAACTAATTTTTAAATGATTGTTCGTATGCGTGTTAAGTAGCGCCTCAAAAGTCAACAACCACAAGTAAAATTTTAATGAAAACAAAAAATCGACTTCAAGGTTCGACTCGATTTCTCTTGGATGCCATCATCAGATCTTAATGTCTTTATCATGGTACCACCATTGGGACATCTCCTTTCTATTAAAAAAAGAATCATCAAAATCGGTTCATAAACGACGAAGTTATCCGCGAACACACAAAAAAAAACATAGGTACGGTCGAAGTCAGAAACTTCCTCCTTTTTTGAACTCGGTTAAAAATGGTAATTTATAGGAACATGCGACTTCGTTTAATCTTCTTTTCAAAATAAAATAATAATTCATTTTTTTAACACATTTATTTATCTTCCTAATTAGTTGACGTACTATGCTCACTTAGGTTATTGATTTTAAAACTTCTCGATCCATCTGGTCCTAAATCCGATTTAAACTCAACAAAAAAATATTTTGTACAACTTTCCAGTCTTATATTCACACCAATCTTAACATTCCCTACTCACAGTCCTCACCCTCTGAAATGCCAACCGGTGCTGTACTTGGGGAGTATAGAGGGAAAGTTTTTGGGAGTCTCATATAACTGGGAGTCGTTCCCTAAATCAAATGCCACTTACCGAAGTTCACTACGGGGTGGCAGACGTCGTGGCACACACTTCACAACTCTCCAAGTTTCACGTACTAAATTCTTTGTAAAAAATTGAGTAACACTTTTTCTATATTTATGTAGGTTTGCTTTTTGGCTTTATTTTTTCTTATAGGCAAAGATTCCTTCAATTCAAAGCTTTTTATATCTTTTAATTTGGTAAAAATAACAAAATTGTAAAATCATAGCTAAGTTTATGTTATTTTTTCTGTATTAAATGACATAAGCAATGGAAAAGACCTCATTACGCAAGACAAGTGAGACTTTTACTTAGAGTCTATATGATACCTATTATATATATCAATAGTATTCAAAGTATTTTTTTTTGTAGTTAAACGAATTCTTTATATGGGTATTTAAAATTAATTCTTTATAATTATAGACTTTCAAATGTTACAATGGCTCTGATCTCTGAATAGGCCCTGTTTCAGTACTATATCATATTTTAAACTTTAACGTTCCATCATTTAAAATTAATTACTTTAAGAACTAACCCGATTATAAAAAGGGTTAGCATGGCATGGGAATGACCATTAAATTAATTTGATTAAAAAGCTTTTTAAAAACAAGCTTTTACTGGATATCCTCGAGACAAATCAAACGAGTCCAAACTAGATGATTTTGCGACGTTTCTTTACCGAGTTCCTATGGCCACCTTCCAGCTCCAGCATCAGATCAGCTCCATGTCATTATAATATTGTATTGTCACGCTGTATACATATGCTTGCAAAATTTTAGCAAAATCGGTTGAAGATAACTGCTTCAAAATTGAGTTGTAAGATTCCACCCGAACATACAAGCATACATACATACATTGCAAGTTAATAAAAAGGTTGTAAAAACAATAACCTCTTACACATTGTGCCAAGTTCAATTATAATAAATAAAAACATAAAAAAATATGGAAATAATGAATAATTTAATACAAATGATTTATTATCATAATTACCATAAAACACACATTTAAGTTATCAAGCGAGAAACAAAGGAGTTCCAATGTAAACTCAAAATTGAGCCGCACTCAGACTCGACTATTATTCATCCGCGAAACTTTACGACATAGCGTCTATTCTAATGAGTTAAGTCTTCTCAACTAGTTGATATTATGTTGAGAACTACTAGAAAGGAGCTTCACTGAAATTACTAGCCATTATTATCCTGACACTAGCCTAGGTAACCTGCATACACCAGTAACTTGAGACCCATGCATCCAGATCAGAATCACCCTCGTTTCTTATATGGTACATGAAAGCGTGGGGGACGAGGTAGGTCTTAGAAATTTGGCAGACGGTAATAACGTTACCGTGTCTGTGTAAGATTATTACCTATTGCATTCTGTTCGCGTATCCGTGGATTTAAATCGTATCATACAATAGAAGTAATAGCATTAAGGATTTGTAGGTATTTCCAAACAATAGTCTGATAAATGAAAACGATTAAAATTCGGCGAAGTGACTATAATCTATTTATTTATTTATTTATTTGTACATAAACCTACCCCCCGCTTGCCGTTGGACGTTGAATTACTTGAATTTCGGGACACCCTGTATATATCAGTTTTTACTTCCAATGACTACATAATATATGTATTTAGGTAGTTTACTTAGTTTTCTAAAACATTTTTCTAAAATAGGTAGGTACTTTAGGCGAGCTATGTATTTCTAATAGTTAAATTCTGTCATACACACACTGTTGCCTTGTTTACATTATGTGCGTGCAATTTATTTACTTTATAACTTAAAATTATCAAGATAAATGAAAAATTACGGTTTTATTAACCTAAAAAGGAGGAGGTTCTCAATAAGACTGTTTTTTTTATGTTTGTTATCTCATAACTTTCGACTGGGTGAACCGATTTTGATGATTCCATTTTTATTTGAAAGCTGGTGCTTCCTGAATGGTCCCAATGGAATTTGGTTCAGATTAAAGTCGGTTTCTTTTGTTAAAATTTGTGATTATTACTATGACTTTGTAGTTATATGACAAATCCTTTGGTACAGGAGAGCGTGTACAAAATTAAAATCTATGTTTTATGTATCACATTAAGAAAACAACATAAATTAGGCTAGTGAATAGTTTTCAGTAGCAACGGGTTTTTTTTCAATGTGTACGTATTTTGTCTGTAACTGTTGCTAAGATCTTTACATCAGGCGCTTTGTTAAATTTTGTTTCTTACTACAGTCTACGCTTTTCTCTACAACATCCAAACTATTTTCATGTCAAATATCAACTCGAGTTTATGTATATTAATTGTACGTCAAAACCAAACCAAACAAATATAAAAAATAACATCAGCCATGCTTAGGTTCATGATGGGTCGGCCCAACCGCAGTGACGTCATGACCTCTTAGAAAACCACTGTTGAGCAATATTTTTTGTTGCTTTTCACGAAATGAATGTGTAGGAATACTATACTTCAAGGACTGTGGTTTAATAACTGTTACACGTGGCTACGAAACTGACTAAGGGGCGTCAGGTTTACATTGCCTCGGCTTTGACTGCCTTGGTTCAACAGTGGTGGCATATGCGACTGATGTGCTTAGGTGTCGGGTTCGATAGCCAGGTCGGACTAAATGTTTCTATGATCTGCAAATATTTGTTCTGAAATTTGAATATAATATGAACGTATTTATAAATAAAAGTATTTTCATCAGTTAACCTCGCTTTCATAGAGCCTCGTTGGTCTCGCGGTTGGCGTGTGCGACTGGTGATCATGAGGTCTCAGGTTCGATTCCCGGGTCGGACCAAATGTTTGTATGATCTACAAATATTTGTTTCGGAGTTTGGGTGTTTTCTATGTATAATATGTATTTACAAAAAATAAAATTATGTATGTATATCAGTTGTCTAGTACCCATAACACAAGCTCTGCTTAGCTTGGGACTAGATGGCATTGTGTGTTAGATGTCCGAAAAAATATAGTACAAGCTCTGCTTTGTTTAAGGCTATATGATGGTGTGTATCAGATATCCGACATATAAATAATTTTATTATGTATCACCTATTGTTTCATTATTTACGTGCCAGTTTTATCATAAAATAAAAATTAATACCTAAAATATACCTCAGGTCTAATATGACACTAGTGACAACTGCCACAGAGATCAAGCTGTATTTAATGGAATATAGGTTTCCAATTCTTCTCCCTCCCGTAATTCTTGTAACTCTCGGAATTCTAGTATTTCTCGTAATTCTAGAGAATTCGATAGATTACTAAAAGGGTTTCAATACTGTTGTATTGCGCTAGTGTCTTCTCATCGAGTAACCCGCCTGCTCATTTACCCTCTATTACATAAAACAGTCCATACTAATATTATAAATTGGAAAATAACTCTATCTGTGTTTTACGCTTTCACGACTAAACCGCTAAAACATTTTGGAAAAATTTCGATATAGAGATAGATTGGACCTTGGAAAAGGACATAGGCTATAGCTATTATTTTGTCGCGATAAGCAACATACACGCGGATGGAGCCGCGGACCAGAGCTAATAGGAAAATAAAATCTCTTCTATTTCTTGCTCATACTATAATATAAAAATCAAAAGATTTAAACAGAAATCAAATTTACATAAAAACATTATATCATTATTATTTAACTGAAAAGTAAAGAAATGGAACGCATCACAAAAGTATTTATTGCATACTTATGTCGTATTCTTAAGAAAATATTCAATATGCATCCAAAACACAGCATCAAGCAATATCTACCTTAAATGCAAAAGGTACACAAGCATGTCTACAAGCAAGGGTTCACAATACAGCCTTCCTATATTAAAATCCTTCCCCGTGAAGCTTTACACAAACATTGCCGATGCTGCCATCCTCTTCTGCTTTTTGTGCTGACCGTACACGTATCTGACGGCCACCACAGACGAATTTTTCAAAAGGTTTATTTGTAAGGCCGTCTTCAAGATAAGTTACTTTTTGTCGCTGGAATATCCAAGTTTGGTGGATTTCTATAGTTCTGTTTTTAGGTTTAAATAATTTCTTTATAATTACTACACATAGGTTACTTTGTGTTTCTTACATAAACTTATGTATTTTAGCTGTCTTTTTAGATAACTTTTCAAAATATATTACTTTATTATATTTGTTTGTAAATATTACTTGCAATATCTTTAATAAGTAAACTGAACCTGAAGGTCCACATTGTACAATTTTTCATACACACATAAGTGGTGGTGGTCATAAGTAAAAAAATGGTTGTCTGTAAAGTCTGTTTACGGACGATAGCTTATCGAGACAACGTCTTAGCGAAACATTGCTTAAATGATGAGAGATAGATGCGCCACATCTATCTCTCGCTTGCACTTCAAGCCTTAAATAGAACGCCTCAGAGCGAGGTAACGCCGCACAGTATATTATTTCCCTTCAATTGCGGACATCTTATTTTATTTGCGTTTTAGATAGGTGATAGGTAAACAAAACTTCTACTAAAATCCCCAAAATTTTTCTATTATTAGTTTTAGAGAAATTTAGAAAATCGAGAAATGTCCATAGAAATCAGAAAAACGCTTTATCTCCATAATAAAACATTTTTTCAAGAGGAGGATTCTTTATTGAGATTCAGATGTATTTCAGGCATTAATTTAATTAAAAAAGAGTAAAAAATGTCATCTATTTCGGGAGAAAAAAAATATTTTCTATGATTTGGTTTTTATTTTTTTTCTGAGGCATCTAGTCACGGTCGCATTTTTTTTAAGTGTTAAATTATAAGTTACAGTTACTATAATTACCACAAAAAAAACCAGATGCTTCGAATGCAGTACTTCAGAGATATTCAGTTTTAAAATTTTGAATTAGGGTTGGCACTCATGTCTGTTTTTATTTTCAGTGGTAGTCATCCCAGATTTTAAGTTTGAATGTGATGTGACAATCCAAGGAAAAAATTATTACACCTCCTAAATTAATATTTCGCATAGTCAAAGAAATTTAGAAACGAGAAATATAGAAATATAAATACCTATAGAAACTATAAAACCACTTTATATCTATAATTAAGCATTTTTTCCATTGGATGTTTTATTATAACAATTCCGATGTATTATATACAAATACATCTGTAAATAAATTATTATGACACATAAGTCTTTAGAAAACTTAGAAGATTGCCACTGAAATAAAACCATGGACTTGGGTGGCAATCCCAATCCAAGATTTTGAAATTAAATATCTCTGTGTTGGAAGCATTTGGTTTTTTTGGTAGTCGTTATGGTAACTGAAACTTTTAATCTGGTATTCAAAGAAAAAGCGACCGTGATGAGATGCCTCAGAAAAAAAAACAAAATATAGAAATAAAAAAATTTTGGCCGAAAAAGACTAAGTTTATATTAAGATTAGATATTAAACTTTTTTAAATAAATGAGTACCTAAAATACATCTGAATTGTAATAAAAAAATTGGTATAGAATTATAAAAAAAAAAATGTATAATCCTTAATATATATATACTGCCTCGTTGGTCTCGCGGTTGGCGTATGCGACTGCTGATCATGAGGTCTCGGGTTCGATTCCCGGATCGGATCAAATGTTTGTATGATCTACAAATATTTGTTTTGGAGTTTGGGTGTTTTCTATGTATAATATGTATGTATTTACAAAAAAAGTATATATGTATTGGTATCAGTTGTTTAGTACCCATAACCCAAGCTCTGCTTAGCTTGGGACTAGATGGCGTTGCGTGTTAATGTCCGTAGTATATATATATATATGTGTACACATATAGAATAAACTTTATCTATTTCGGACAAAAAAATGTTTTCCTATATATTTTTGTTTTATTTTTTTTCTGATGCATCTCATCACGGTCGCTTTTTTTTAAATACCAGATTTTAAGTAGTAGTGACTACTATTACCACAAAAAAAAACCAGACGCTTCAAACACAGGACTTCAAAGATATTGAATCTTAAAATTTTGCATTTCTCATGTCCGTGGTATTATTTCAGTGGCAGTCATACCAAGTTTTTAAGCTTTATATATTTTTATGATAATAATCTAAGAAAAAACATATTATATCTACTAAAACAATTTATAAACTTAATCTAATTCGGGCAAAAAAATGTTTTCCTATATTTTGCTTTTTTTTTCGGAGGCATATCATCACGGTCGCTTTTTTTTAAATCCTAGATTATAAGTTGCAGTTACCATTATTACCACAAAAAAAAAACAGACGATTCATACAGAGGACTTCCGACATATTTATTTTTAAAATGTTGGTTTCAGATTACCACTCAAGTCCGTGGTTTTATTTTAGTGACAATCATCCCAGTTTTCTAAAGGTTTACATAATAATTTAATTACAAAATTTTTAAAAGCCTCATCTATTTTGGCGATTTTTATTTTTCTATCATTGGGTCAAAATTTTTTTTCTGAGGCATCTCATCATGATAGCTACTACTACAAAGATATTTAATTTTAAAAATTTGAATTAGGATTGCAACTCGATTCCGCGGTTTTATTACAGTGACAGTCATCCCAGTTTTTTAAGTTTTATATGTGATAATTATCCAAAAAAAATCTTTGTCCTAAAGTAATATTTTGCATAAATAGAGATTATATAGAAAATTATTTAAATTCATCATAATCTTGTATGTTTTATTAGAGCCTGACCTACTCGGCTTGTATGAAATGTTATCGGAAAATAAAATGCGACCGTCCCATAGGAAATTTTATATAATTTTTTTTCTGAAA
Source organism: Diaphora mendica (assembly GCA_949125395.1). Lineage (NCBI taxonomy): Eukaryota > Metazoa > Arthropoda > Insecta > Lepidoptera > Erebidae > Diaphora > Diaphora mendica. The sequence goes on from OX421319.1 coordinate 23,731,663, forward strand.
ATTATAAAATATTTTTTATCTCAATTTCTGGAGTCCATAAAGACTTGTTATTAATAAAAATAATTATGTTTATATTCTTAAATTTATTGCTAATTTTAAATAAAGTAAGTGTTGGTTATTTTGTGAATTATCTGCAAAAATGTTTTTGACAAAGTTCATTGACCTTTCAATAAATGCGTTATAGTTTCAAAATTATAAAATATATTTAAAGTCGTGTTTCATATTTAGGTGTATTACAGTTATATGTATACTATTCAGCGATTAAAGAAGGGTGTCCTCAATTGAAGGAAAATAATATACTGTGCGCCGCATGAGTCATCCATCGAATTTTAAGGTTGTCACCTCAAAAACAACAGTCAAAATCTCTTAACGTTAACAATACATTCCTAAATGTAATTATCGCTTACCATCAGGCGATACGTCTGCTCGTTTGCCCGCCTATTCCATAAAAAAAAAAAAAAAAAATGTCTACTTACCAAAGACGGAAGAATGGAAACGAAGTGTATATGTTATGTGTTCAGATCCGACTGTTTCGATACCTTTATAAAAGTTGCCCAACTTTTCTGTATCTCTGTGAGTAACCGACCTTATCGCAGGAAGCCAAACAGTCGTCTAGCTAGCAATATCTACTTGAAGTAGCTTCTCGAACATGGATATTAGAGAAAGACCCGAGCTACAAAGCCCTAGACAGTGAAAGTATCCGAACGATTCCGTTCAATAGAGATGTTTCCAATAAAACTCGTAGTCAGCTATTTTCTTCGGCGAGTTAATTATTTTGAAACTTGCAAGTCTAGCGATGTAGATGCTCTTTGTGTGTGCGTTATAACAAAATTGAACTTGTTCATGCTATGCTGTTATTGGATGTTTAAGTTAATGAAAATATCTCGGCATTAGTACCTATGTATTTTTTATGGAATAGTGGGCAAACGAGCAGACGTATCGCCTGATGGTAAGCGATTACCGCCGCCCATAGACACCCGCAACACCAGAGGCGTCACGAGTGCGTTGCCGACCTTTGGGGGATGGGAGGATGGGTATGGGCCTCCGGTATCCTCACTTACTCGGTGAAACACAGCACAAGCGCTGTTTCACACCGATTTTCTGTGAGGCCGTGGTATCACTCCGGTCGAGCCACATTCAATTTCAATCAATTCAAGGCGTCAGAATTGATTTTGACTGTTTACAGTTTCGGACCTCTGATATATTTCTAAAAAGAACCCACTGTGTCTAGTTTAGTTAGTTCAAGAATTGAGAACAGTTACATATATATAAATAAATGCTTAGAAAACGTCTTTTTCGTCGATTTTTTTTGTTGTGCATTTAAAAGCAGGTTCAAAAAATAAAGCATCTTTCTTTTCCCTTGCTCAAATAGGTATATTATGAGTAAAAATGACAGTTTTGTTATGGAACTGCCGTAAAATATATAATATATCTTATAAATTGTTCTGAATATGGAGAATAACAAAAGTATACAAACTTAAAGTCTGTAAAGCTAAGGATTGATCCTTTCTTTCTTAAACATGATTATTTTTCGAGATTCCCTTAAAAAGGTTAATAAGTTAATACCATCAGACAAAAGTAAATAATATAATACTCGGAAACCGAATAGTGGAAAATAAAATAGAACATAAATAGATTGATTCAAATGAAAACTGTAAACTTTTTGTAAGCCGTCTTTGGCAAATTACAGTGAGTCTCAAACTGTAAGTTTCAATTATAGTCCATAGTGTCGGTGCACTCGCACGCAATATTGGTAACTGTTATGACATACGAATATATTTATTAATACAACGGCGTAAACTGACAAATCATACTTGCTTGTATTTTTGTGAATATCGATGCACACAAAATTCCATAAAAATCGGTCGAGCCGTTTCAGAGGAGTTTGGTAATAACAACACGACATAAGAATTTTATATAATAAGATATAGATAGATAAAAGAAACAAGTCCTGCTCTTAGTTATTTTTATTGGTTTTTAGTTTTTATGTCGTAATCAAAGGAATCATATTTGAGAATTTTACATTTCTGTATATATATTTATCTTGAACTCAAATATATTGAATTCTGTATATATACAACTGATGTTAAATATAATTTCCGATAGGATACTTATTTCACGTGTGTATTTTGACACGTGTAGAAACCGTTAGAGCCAGTGAATGGAACATAAATATGACACGGTGCCTAATGTAGGTACACGGTACACTGTATGATATTTCACGTGGAAGTAATAAGAGAAAAACTCGTCAGATCCCTGTTTATTTTCGATAGAGCACAAACTTTGGGACGTGGAGGCCGCTCCCGAAAGTTGAAGGGTCGGAAAATCGGCCCCCAAAACTAATGGAGCGTACAACGGGAATGAACTTTAAAAATTTCGCCAACGTTGCTTTTTTGAGAAGGCTGCCTGTTCATTGGCGACTCTTCTTGTTACGTGGCTTATTTTGCGTCTTTTGTTTCGATTTCTGGTTAGCCATTGGTATGTATTTTAATGTCACGTAGGCAGAAAAAGGGGTATTACAATTTCTTGAAGGACACAAATAATTGACTACTACCACCACCATATAATATTGTGTTAAATTGATACGCTATTCACATACTGTCTGTTTCAAATAGTACAAAGATGATTGGATCACTCTAAGATTTTAATCTCAAGTAAGTTCAATTCAGTTGATTTTGTTTGGTTTGAGAACTAAATCTATAATCACTATGATCTTATTAAGAAAAGTCATACGACAAATTTAACGAATTTCTTCCTTCTAATTCAAAGCTATGCGAATGTAAATATCTTACTCTGAATATTACGTAATCTTAGACCAAATCGAAATTCATTCTCAAAACTTTCCGTGAATTGAATACGTATAAAAAGCTATATATATACACATCACGTTCACAATCCCGTCCAGTAATTGACCTGACTCGTAAATGTATATAAGAATTTCACCACAGCACGACTTTAAGACTCGTCGTCCATAAAGTGCATGAAAAAGAGTCTTGAATGGCCCGTTTTATAACATGGCTCCCGTGCTCCGGGCAGAATATCGGGTAAAAATAACAATTTAAACTATATTTTCAGTGGAAAAGTGACGCTCTTTTATCGTTATAGAAATTATGTTTGACCTGACTTTTAAAACTTTGTGATAAAGAATACAATGAAACCTGTAATTTCTTGCTGAAATATTAAATTTACAATTTCTTTTGTACAGGTGTAGTTAGGTATACTTTGACCTATGAAAAATGTTACGGACTTCAAATGTTAATTTAACACTATTATTATAAATGTATGTAAAAATAAATTGCCAAGATTTAAGAAGACATTCACATATACTTTGAGCTGAAATACTGTTTCGTAGACTTGCAAGCTACACTTTATTAAATGTCCTATTGTAGGACTTTTGCAAGGGGATCTATAATTACTACTATTATTATTTAGTATATAACAATAAAGAACTTACAGTATTATCTCATTAATGCAGTGTCATTTTTTAAACAAAGTACCTTTAAAAACTTAGTAATTTAGGTTTTATTTAAATTTACCTAGTTATTAGTGACAAAATACGTCAGTATTCAAATTTGTTATGAGTTCCATATCGACCACCTTATAATATTTCACCATCATCTCGAATGATGATTGATATAAATTGACTGAAATATTTAATCTGCCTTTTTACAAATGAGCATTAAGCTCTTGAAAAATATATAATTACATATATATAACTATTTATTTCTACAGTAATACCATTATCTTTTTACGTAATCTTTTGTCGAGGATCTGAACCCACAGCAGCTTTAACTTAAAAGTATTAAGCCCTATCGATTTCGACTTAGATACGGCTGAAACTAGAGTCTGATGAGGTATAAATTTGTAACAAGTGCGTAGGTAGACCTTTTTATTAAAGTAGAGCTTTCTCGAGAAGTTGACTGCACGTTTGGCCTAGTGGTTTAACGGTCACCACGCCGTTTCCTACTTCGCCAAGTGTCGAGGGTTCAAATCCCACGTAGGACAACACTTTGTGTGATCCACAAATTGTTGTTCTAAGTCTGGGTGTTCTTTGTGTGCGTTTCATGTATGTTTGTAAAGTCACCCGCGACACAGGATTTATTCCTAGTGCGGGAGTTGTATTTCTTAAAGAAGCTTTAGACCTTTTATATTGTTGTCTATACATATATAGAAATTAAATAAAATGCAAGTTTTTCTAAATTCAAATTAGCAGCTTTTCACTAAATGCATGTGAAAGTTTATACGATACTTATATCAAAAAATCTTTTTTTTTTGTGTCTGTCGGTTTGTTTCTGGAACGGCTAGAACGATTTTGACGGACGGTTTATTACCGTGGGAGAGCCACGCTTCCGCATGCATGGGCCGGCTCCGGAGTGATACCACGGCCTCACAGAAAACCGGTGTGAAAGAGCGCTTCCGCTGTATTTCACCTAGTGAGTGAGGATACCGTAGACCCAAAAGCAACCCCTTGTGGCGATACATAAACTAGAAGAAGAAGAACGACTGCAGGTTTGGCCTAGTGGTTTAGCGGTAACCACGCCGTTTCCTACTGCGCCAAGTGTCGTGGGTTCAAATCCTACGTAGGACAACACTTTGTGTGATCCACAAATTGTTGTTCTGAGTCTGGGTGTTCTTTGTGTCCGTTTCATGTATGTCTGTAAAGTCCCCCGCGACACAGGATATATTCCTAGTGCGGGAGTTGTCTTTTTAGAAAAAACAAAACAAAGTTATGTATCGCCACAAGCAGGCAGTAGATTTTGGTGCGTTCGCCTAATTTACCTTGACAGTACAGCACATGCTGTGGCGTCTGTTTGTGTCGTTTTTAACTGTAACTTCAATTTAACGTTCATAAATGTCACTTAGTGTCTTAATTGTAAAAATGATTTGAATTTTTGAAAATCAGTTAAAATTAAACGCTTCTGCCATAGATTCTGTGGTGGCATAAACAAACAACTATTCTTCTTAGCTCCTAAAGGAGATATAATAATATCATTATCCCATTTCGTTAAGTACTTGGCATGTCACCTTAATTATTATCTACCCTTTACAGGTGGATTAGTTATGATATTAATGTGTCTGTGTAACGAATTAATGACTGTATCCATATATTTCGTTAAATCCTGTAATCTATCGCTATAGAAATGAGAGAGGTATTTGTTTTTATCACCATTGATATATAGCAGTTAAAGTTTGGAATTCATTTCAGAAAGGGGATGAAAACAGTCTTTAAAAGTTAAGTTTGAAAAAGAAAACTAAATGTAATGAAATACCATATTGCTTGTTTTAATCAAAGCTTTGTATGAAAGTAAAAATGAAATGCAGAATTTATCTTGTATTAAATAGATACCTCTTTTGTTTCGAAATGATTTGATTTTCTATTTGTATGTGTTTTGAAATTATATTGTCTTAGCTTGGTAGGTATACCAAAAGCTGTCTTACAATTCTGCACGAGAATTTGATTAAATCCTGCAATAACAAGAAAGAGCAATCTATGTATTTTGTGATCATTAAAATTATAACAAATCTTTTCTGGTATTTAAAATTAATTTTTAATAATAAGCTCCCACAGAATACATAATGAGTAGTACAATCACACAAAGTGTTGTCGCGTGTAAGGATCGAATCTGCAACACCCAGTGCAGTAGGAAGCGACAAGGTTACCGTTTAAACCACTATGCCATCATTCCCGGCAATAGTTATAAATTTAATAAGTATAATATAATTTAAGACTGATATAGAAAAAAGCCTTATATAGAAACTCTATGACCTTTGATAACCTTAAGGCGAATCGTTACCAAAAAATAAATAATAGTTAAAAAAATAATTAAAACAAACCTAATTTTATAAATTAACCAAAGAGTAGAAAATAATTTTAAATTATTTTAATGTAAGAAATCATGGGGCGAAATTATTGAAATATTTTCAGAAAGCACGCCACACTTTTTACATTAAAATAATTTAAACTTTTTAGTGTGGTTTATTTTTTAAAGCGTGTTTTTTTAGTTTTTTTAAACTATTATTTATTTATTTGTTCATATTATTGTACTGTCATCGGTCCTCGATAAGTCTACTTTTAAATAAAATCTGACCGTTGAGAAATTCGTCAAAATAAAGTCCAAAGGAGTCAGTTACAAACAAATAAATATACAGATGAAACTAATAAAAAGCGTGTAAAAATAAAGACATATTAAAGGCTGTGTTTACAGTGATGAAAAAAAAAAAGTTTTTTATATCGTCAATACATTTTCACCTGAAGTGAGAATAACAAACAGGAGAATACCGAGGTATGAAAACTTTTCGCCGAGGGAAATTACTAAAGTCCATAACGCCCGACTTTCATCGTAGGTTTACATGGGTCGCGATACAATTTTGCTTGACAAAAACAAGTTGAAGAAAGCCCAGATAAAAATGAAATTAGTACGAAGTTCTTTAGATAATGAAATGAGAATAAGGTTCATATTAATCACTACATAGTATAAAACAAAGTCGCTTTCTCTGTCCCTATATCCCTTTGTTTGCTTAAATCTTTAAAACTACGCAACGGATTTTGATGCGAGTTTCTTTAATAGATAGAGTGATTCAAGAGGAAGGTTTTTGTGTATAATAAATGCCTAATATAGTATGGGAACACTGTTAATTTTCGAGGTTTCTAATGTGATGTAGCAAATAAACACATTTTTTGCGCTTACATTGCAAACGCTGGTTGCACCTTACGAGATAGATCAAAATAATGTACTACAGTATTGTACACCTTAAAAAGTACTAAAAAAAAGTACGCGACGGTATATGTCTATCTCTTAGGGATAACCCACAACAACCATTTTTTATTCCTTTATTTTTACGAGAAATAATGGCTTATTTACGAAGTGATTTTAAGCAATACAGAATGAATCCTTATTTATTTTATTTACTTAATTGTATACAATTAAGTAAATTAAATACATTGTGTATTTAATATAGATTAAAATGGCCCTTTACAGTATCTAATTTAAATGAATATATTCGAAGATATTACAGATTTAAAATGCACGAATCGTGTCGTCGGCGGGGCGGGGGGGCATCTGAAATCCACCCGTGCGTAGCCGGGGCGGGTCGCTAGTGTAACATAAATAAGTAGGAATCATTATCATCGTCTTTATTAATCCACAGCTGGACATGGACGTCAGCTCAGAGTACTAAATCAGGCTGGCCAGACGGTTTGGTTTAAGATTTGTGAGAATTCCTTCTATACCGTACTGTTACTTGCAGTGCCGATGTTCTGCTTAGTTTACGCTATTATTAGGCTCTTTCTACACCTAAGCGATGAATAGGGGTGGCGAAATTTCAGATAAAGGTGGGAAAAATTCAGATATTATATGTTACTAGCTGACCGGGCAGGCGTTGTTTTGCCATAAAAATAAACAATAAAATTTAGGGGTGAGTCACCCTTATCATTTAGGGGTATGAAAAATAGATGTTGGCCGATTCTCAGACCTACGCGATATGTACACAAAATTTCATAAAAATCGGTTCAATCGTTTCGGAGGAGTTTTGTAGCAAACACTGGGACACGAGAATTTTATATATTGGCTCAGATCAAATAAAAAAGGTAAATAACGCGATCAGTATCCTACAAGTATCGATAACTTATACTATACTGATGAAAAGTACCCCAGTTTATAGCATAATTAGTACGTATCGCATGTGTTTACTTGGAACTACGAGCCTTTTTTCTGCTTCAAAAAGAACAAGGCGGTGCGTTATCTACTTTTTTTTTATTTGATCTGAGTATATTACATATTTTATTTAGTTTACTTTGCGTGCCAACTATATACCTTTCTGAACTGCCATTAACTGGCCTTCATTCGTTAAGGCCGTTAAAAACGCTCATGATGTGTGATGGGTAATACGAGATGATGTAACAGGACAGCTAAACATTTTGAGGATGTATTAGGCGCGTCTCAACCCTAAGTAAATGGCGTACAGTGATGTGTACGTTGGTCTAGTGATCTTGACTGCTGTCGAGGGCCTTTTCCCTGAGCGGGCCGGGCGGAGCACACACCCCCGTCGATGGCCTATGCGGTCATAGACGACGGGGGTAGAGAGGACAATGTGCCGCCCGTTAGGGAATCGGGGGTTGGGGCGGCTGTTCTTCGGATCCGTTCCAAGAACACCGCCCCCGGGCCGGACGGGGTTCCAGCCCGAGTGATGGCCCGAGCCCTCGACCATATGTCGGACCGCCTCAGGGAAGTGTTGGACGCTAGCCTGGCGTCCGGACGCTTCCCTGAGTGCTGGAAATGCGGGAAGCTGGTCCTGTTGAGGAAGCCGGGATGGCCTACCGATTCGGTTGCGGCCTATAGGCCCATTGTGTTGCTGGACGAGGCGGGTAAACTTTTTGAGAGGATACTCTCTGCCCGCATCGTCCGGCACCTCTGCGAGGTGGGGCCCGACCTGTCGGACGCCCAATTCGGATTCCGAGAGGGGCGTTCGACGGTCGATGCCGTGATGCGCCTTAGGGCCGTGACCGAAGAGGCAGTGAGCTATGGCGGCGTGGTGTTGGCGGTGTCCTTGGACATCGCCAACGCCTTCAATAGTCTGCCATTTAGCTGCATCAGGGAAGCACTCCACTACCACGGGATGCCAGAGTACCTGATGCGGCTAGTGGCAGACTATCTAGAGGAGCGTACCGTCGTGTACGAGGACCGAGAGGGCGTCTTGAGACGGCGACCCATGTCGTGCGGCGTTCCGCAGGGGTCTGTCCTTGGACCACTCCTGTGGAACGTGGGATACGACTGGGTCCTACGAGGTCGTCTCCCCCCCGGGCTGGGCGTAATATGTTACGCCGATGACACTCTTGTCACACCCCGGGCTGTGAACTTCCAAGAGGCGGCGCGCCTGGCCACCTGGGGTGTTTCTCTGGTGGTCGGGCGCATCGAGGCGCTGGGCTTACGGGTGGCCCTGGACAAGACGGAGGCCCTATTGTTCCATGGGCCCCGTCGTGGTCCACCCGCCGGCGCCTCCATAGAGGTCAACTCGGTCCTCGTACCGGTTCGGGCCCAGATGAGGTATCTGGGCCTGATCCTCGACGGTAGGTGGCTCTTCGACGAGCACTTCCGACAGCTCTGGGTGGAGCCAGCGTCGCAACGCGACACCTCTACACGGGGGTGGTCCGGTCTATGGCGCTGTATGGTGCACCGGTGTGGGTAGCGGCTCTGACCGCCCTAAATAAGGCGCGCCTCTGGCGGCCTCAGAGGGTATTGGCGGTCAGAGCCATACGTGGATACTGCACGGTGTCGACCGAGGCGGCGTGCGCCCTGGCCGGGACACCCCCATGGGATTTGGAGGCGGAAGTGCTCGCCGAAGTTTATCGACGGGTGGCTGAATATTGGGCGGAGTATGGCTATCGCCCTCCGCCCGAAGAGGTACGCGAGTGGCGTGAAGCCGCCCGTCGAGCCACCATGGCTAGATGGTCGTTCCGGCTGGAGACTCCACGTGCTGGCTTTGCCGCCGTGGAGGCTCTCCAGCCGGTCATCCTCGAGTGGGCAGGGCGGCAGCACGGGACCCTTTCCTTCCGACTGACGCAGGTCCTTTCCGGGCACGGTTGCTTCGGAAAGTACCTGCACTCAGTCGCCAGGAGGGAATTGAGTCCCGCCTGCCACCACTGCGACTGCAGTGAGGACTCGGCCCAGCACACGCTGGCGGTTTGCCCCGCTTGGGCGCCGCAGCGTCGGGCCCTCACTGCAGTCATCGGAGGAGATCTCTCGCTACCGGCCGTCATACGCTCCATGGCCGGTAGCGATAGCAGTTTTACCGCGGTCGCAACCTTCTGCGAAGAAGTCATCTCGCAGAAGGAGGTGGCGGAGAAGGCCCGGGAGGATGACATCCACTCGGACCCAATCCGCCGCCGGCGAACCGGGCGGCGGAGGCGCGCCTATCAGCGCCTCATGCCGCCCTGAGTGTGGCCGCGGATGGTCGGGACGGGCTTTCCCTTCCATCCGCTCTAGTGGCCACCCGCGAGGAGGCGACGTTACGTGTGTGCCGTACGTTGCCTAAAATGAGAGGTTAACAGCTGACGGTGCCCGCTTTTGTGCGGGCAAGCGCTGGGAGGGGTCCGGACGTGTTAACAACTGCAGTTCCCGGATTCCTCCCTTCGCAGGCGCAGAGTGGCACACCGTGTGGTTTTAGTCGGTTCGAGTCCGACACACCGCCCCGCCGCAAGCCCCGGTGGGGTGACGGTCCGAGGGGATTTCCACACGTTAAAAAAAAAAAAAAAAAAAAAGTGATCTTGACTGCTGAAGCAATTTGTGGATTCAATTCCCAAATATAACAAATCAATAATAATTACTGCAATTTTGACGGCACGGTTGGTCTAGTGGTTTAAACGGTCGCCACGCCGCTTTCTACTGCGCCAAGTGTTGTGGGTTCAAATCCTACATGGGACAACACTTTGTGTGATTCACAAATTGTTGTTCTGAGTCTGGGTGTTTTTTGTATCCGTTTCATGTATGTTTGTAAAGTCCCCCGCGACACAGGACGTATATTCCTAATGCGGGAGTAGTTTTTTTTTCTTTTATGTTTGGCTCTGCCGAAATGACTCTACTCTGCCTGATGGAAAGCATAAGCAGAATCCAAGAGTGGTGGTCACCATACTCACTGCGAATGTAGACAATGCAGCAATGGACCATGGTGACCCACACCATGGCGGCCTACTGATGCTTCTGCATCATTGGGCGTCCAGTCTCGCACTCACCAATGAAACACGACAGCAGGAACGCTGTCATTTTACGTTGATTTTCTGTGCGAGGGTGGTACCGCCACGGTCGAGCCGGCCTGTTCGTGCTGGAATCAGCGTGGCTCTGCTACCTAGTGTTTAAAAAATAAATTTAATTTAATTAATTTAGATACTTAAGCCCACCTTATCTTAATTTTAACATTCAAACAATCACCACTTTGTCTCTAAACTTTTATTGTTCTGTCCATATAAAAAAACTCTTCTTTTGACATATCAACGTTTGATGTCTTGCTAAACGACAATACTCAACCGTATCTCTTGCAACATTAAATTGATTATCATGTGTACAGAGTTACAGAATCGAATACCTTCGAGATCCTAAATCCCAATAGATTAAACTTCAGTTGAAGTAGTAAAATTCGCCATAGTCACCTTCCAACCACTAGGGCTACGGGGCGTGACTGCCCCAAAACTTGTACTATAATCGTAAAGTTTGGGAGTATCCAGTGGAACGTTTATTGGAATAGGAATTTATAATAGCTGTTAGTTTCGATCACTGTTTCAAAGTTTTTAGTTTAGCTTTAGGTATCCATGTACTCGCGAGAGTCTAGTCTAAAATTTAAAAACTCGATACATAATTGAAGATGTTAGACAGATTGTTTAAAAATAAAGCTTATTATTCGACGCCTCTGTAGCGCAGTGGTAGCGTATGCGACTGCTGTGCTTGAGGTCTCGGTTTCGATTGCCAGATCGGACCAAATGTTTGTATGATCTGCTAATATTTGTTTCGGAGTTTGGGTGTTTTCTATGTATAGTATGTATGTATTTACAAAAAAAACGTATAAATGTTAAAATATCAGTTGTCGAGTACCCATAACACAAGCTCTGCTTAGCTTGGGATTAGATGGCGTTGTGTGTAAGATGTCTGAAATTAATTGAATTATTCTCTCAACAGTCTGTATGACTAACCACCACAAAATGACACTATTTTTTAAGTTAACTCCTTGAATTACTCAACTAGGTAGAAGCTACTACTGAACCATTTTTAATTAATGGGGTGTCAATAGATTTGTATAATAGCCTGAATGACATAGCCCATTTTTTTTTTACGTAGTTGATTTATCGTTTTTTTACTTTTTCTTGTAAGTCATGATAAATCTATATCTATACTAATATTATAAACGCGAAACTTTGTAAGTATGGATGGATGGATGGATGGATGGATAGATGGATGGATGGATGTTTGTTACTCTTCACGCAAAAACTACTGAACGGATTTGGATGAAACTTTACAGTAATATAGCTTATACATCAGAATAACACATGGCTACTATTTGCCGCGATAACCGACATACACGCGGGCGGAGCCGCACGCAAAAACTAGTAATCATTAAAAAAATCGAAATCGTTATCCTCCACAATCTTCACTTAACGAGTAGGTACTTTCCCTTAATTCCCTCTTCAGCCAACGATTATTTTGGCACAATATCACCATGGGCCATTGTGAGAGGCCTGTGAGGGCCCGGTAACGAGACGGCTAAACAAAAAGAAATCTCAAGCGTTCGCAATCGGGACGTGGAGAGACAAAGCTGCACTCTTAGTAATTGCCATCGTAACGTAAGAGTACCTACGAAAATAGATGCTATATTTTTTAAGATCTTTTTATTCGGGATTAATGAGGATTTTATGTATCCATGTCTATGTATTTTATGTATACTTACAATTTTTAATTACCATATTAATTTCATTGTTGATCTCGTTTGTCGTTTGGTAGCGAACTACCAGTGTAGTCGAAACTCTGTCTTAAAATAAGTAAGTTTATATAGGTTTTTAACTGTCAATAGAAAGAGATGGTATCATCACTGCATCAGATACATACCTTTTTTTGTGCGTAAATCCCCTCTGATACCACCAACTGGTGGTTGTGTCGGATTCGAACCGACTAAAAACCACACACCGTCTCTGGTACTAGAAACCGGGGAACCAGGCGCATCATCGGAAGGAAATCCCTGGAACCCCGACGTACCTCGGGCCACCTACGGTTTGTAGATGACCCCCTCCTGTGTAGGAACCCTGATGCTCCTTATCAGATATGTACCAAATCTTAAAAAGTTATTTTTGTAACTTTTAACAGCCCACTAATAAACATAGACCTCTCCTTGGAATATAATATTGATCGAATTTGCAACAGATCGCAAATATCTGCGACCTTGCACGAATGCACCGCAAGAACTTCACGCCGCATCGCATCGCAGTTATGTGTGGGAGCCCTAAAACGAGCATCTGAATTTCGGAAACGGCTCAACGATTTTCATGAAATTTAGAGTACAGGGGGTTTCGGGGCGCTAAATCAATCTAGCTAAGAGTCATTTTTAGAAAATTAAAATAGAAATCTACGGGATTGCTACCATGTACCTTTTTGTTTGTGAGTATCCGATATTTCGGCGCTGTTGCAAGCGCCATGATCACAGAGTAACTGAAGATATTGCGGGTGGGATGTTATTGGCAGACATATCGGTCTACCCTCTTTCGCAGTCTTTTACTACGATCGCCCCCGGTACCACTGTTCACTAACTCACTATTCACTCGTAATTGTTCTCGACACACAACACTAACAGTATCTGATCGCAAAACTATATTTTGTTGATTACGCCGGTTTTTGCACATTCGAATCACGGGATTCCAGACATTTGACAATTTGAACCCATCCTCACGATTGAAATTTTTGTGTTTATTAATTTCAATCGCTTCCCTGACCAATCTAGGTGTGTAGTGGCGTTCTGTCGTAATTATTTGTGGGTTATGAAACTCAATCCAGTGATTTGGCCCGGGCTTTTCCAAGGGGAAATTGTCTTTTGGGGATCGGAGACATTGTGCCACTTTTCTGAATGGAGTGAAGACAGTATTGAGTGAAAACTTATTAAGTACGTTTGAGATCTTGTCTGTCACTCCTTTTATATAGGGCAGAAATGCTGGTTGTCTATCTACCCTGTCCCTTCTCTGGTGACTGACCTTGTGTCTAGGTGGGAACTTCACCCTATGTCCATAGTTCCGTAGGACGCACCAAACATGCTCGAGCTCCTGGTTTAGGTGTTGGTCGTCACACAAATCATATACACGATTTGTCAATGATGTAACCACGGAATCAATGTGCCTTGGGTGATGATGAGCGCTTGCATTGAGATAGCGGTCAGTATGAGTTGACTTTCTGAAGACAGAGTGGCTCAGTGAACCGTCGCTCCGCACACCGATTTTTACGTCCAAAAACGCCAGGCTTCTGTCTTCCTCTATCTCGTAAGTGAAGTTAACTTTCGGATGGATGCTATTTAAATTTGTCAGATGGGACTCCACATCATGCCTGTTTACTCGCAACACACAGAATACGTCGTCAACATACCTTTTCCATAATTTTATCTCAGTGGGTGCCGTGGCCAGTGCCCTTTCTTCAAAAAACTCCATCCAAATGTTTGCAACCACTGGAGCTACGGGACTGCCCATAAATACATTTTTAGAAAATTTACCAAAAAAAATTGAGCAAAGCTCGGTTGGCCAGGTACTCTAATTTAAACACGCTTACCTTAACATATTCTCACCAATCATATTTAGCCAGGGAGACAAACCCAAATTGCGTCCAAATTTTTCTATTGAATTAGGAGCTACGGTGTTAAGACAAACATTTAACCTCTTCCGTAACGATGATACGGAAACAAAAAGTATATAGATAAATGCTCATGATGGCCTTGCACCATTTTCTTTTATTTTTTCTACTACCACGGTAATTACAAGTAATGTAGGTTCAATACTTATATAAAACAGAAAAAATTGTTATAACAATAAGTACGTTCTTTCAAGTTCTATAGAACTCTCGACACATCTTTTCAGAAATAAATGTATAAGTATATAAAAACATATTCCTTCAATAACTACCATTAAAGACATACATCAAACAAACTCGCTACATAATATAAGCAGTATACTTCAATCGAAAAAAGCTTTACAAAGTGACCGATAATCCAACACCGGTCATTTTCTCCACATCAAACGTCTTAAGACGGGCAGGTACATAAAAGAGAGGGGGATGATCCTACACAAGAAAAAGCCATCAGAAAACAAAAGGGTCATTTAATACCTTTGTCGCGACCCCAGGTCAAAGAAAAAAAGTACCGGCTAAAGGTACCGCAAAGGTATCCCGCATTTAAAACACACTGGTCGAATAAAGACCTTCAAAGATGCCCTTTTAGGCTTATTACACGGTTGGTGGGATTTTTGTCAGTAAAAAATGTACATAGGCGAGTTGTGACGACTTTTCCTGTTCCCTGTCAGAAAATGAAGTGATTTGTTTTCTTGGTCCTTTGGTTATTGTCGTTGAGAGCAAAATAAATACAGTTTAATTAATAAAAGCGTTTTTCTTAAGAGTACGAGGCACTGTACATTGTATCGGTATTTTAAAAAAATGGCCAGGGTTATAAGACAAGTGGACATTGGTAAATATTCTATATTAATATGGAAATTGTTGTTTATTTTTTTCGGTAAATTTTTTAAAAAGGACTCTTAGCTAGATTGATTTAGCGCCCCCAAAACCGCCTGTACACTAAATTTCATGAAAATTGTTGTAGCTGTTTACGAGATTCAGATGCTCGTTTTAAGGCTCCCACTCATAACTGCGAATTTGCAACACATCGCAAATATCTGGGAACTTGCACGAATACACCGCAAGAACTTCACGCCGGATCGTATCGCAGTTATGTGTGGGAGCCCTAAAGATATTAGATAGATAAATAGATAGACGTAGATCTACTTGTTATTCAAATGTCTCCTATGAACAAGTTTAAAGCTCTCAATAAGCAGTATTAATCCAATATCGGATGGCGGATGGAGTGGTTGAAGCGGTTTGTCACACCGTTTTGTACCGAGCTGAGTATTGTGGGTTCAAATTCAAACCGCACGTGGGACAACATTTTTTGTCCATTGAACCTCAAATTTTTGTTCTGTGTCTGGGTTTCATGTATATTTGTAAAGTCCCCCGTGACACAGAATATATTCCTAGTTTTGTTTTTTTAAATCTTTATTTACGGAGCTTAGCCACAATTATGACTATATCACTCAATCATAACCACTTTTTTTTGTTTTACTTAAGTCTTAAATATTTAGCATACAAAGTCAAGGCCGGGATGCTGTTGCATATTCCAACAGCCATCAACTTATCACTAAGCAAGCGATCTCTAAGTTGTTGGTTTTGTGTACATTCCATCAAAACATCTTCTACATCGTGCTAGAGTTAACTCTTTAAAAATGAAAGAAATAGGCAATTAATACAGTAGTGTTTTGTTCGACCTTATCGCAATCATTCCAAAAAGGTAATGAGAAATTATAAAATCGCCACCCTGGTCAACTCACACATGAATAGTATAACATGGTTATGCTATAATCTTTATCAACACATGTAATTTTTTTTTTTTTTTTTAAAGCCAACTCCCGCACTAGGAATAAATCCTGTGTCGCGAGGGACTTTACAAACATACATGAAACGGACACCAATAACACCCAGACTCAGAACAACAATTTGTGGATCACACAAAGTGTTGTCCTACGTGGGATTTGAACCCACTTGGCGATGTAGGAAACGGCGTGGCGACCGTTAAACCACTAGGCCAAACGTGCAGTCATATCATGTCGTGTACATGTCGTGCAGTAATCTCATTAATGTGAGATATTTTTATGACGAACACAAAAAAAATGATAAATGAGATTCAGAAAGTAAAATATATTCATTCAGGAGTGACCCCCAACGAGAATCATAATTTTATCGCCTCGATAAATTATACAGTTTACTGACGTTATCACTACGAAAACATACTGAGCGTCTGATATTCAAATAAAACCATCATAATAAAAAAAACTATTCCTCTACCCACTTTTTATTGCCCACAAATATTTTCATTCATTTCGACTTGTGCCAAAGGAATTCCGTTTAACGCGAATGGTTTTAGATGTATGTAAACACGTGTTATAATCGCGCGAAAGTTTTTATTGATGTTAATGTGTTCCATCTTCCTCTTGCTTTGTGAATCATTTGATTAATTTTCTTGTAACTTTAACCAGCTTTATGCTGTTTTATTCCTTTATTGGTAAACGATAAAGATTTATTCTCTATGGAAAACAAGTTGTATGAACGTATGAATGAACTTTAATATCGCAATGCAGCATCTATTTTCTTAAGGCACAACCGTATATTGCTAGATGGCGCTGTTAAATGTTTATTGACCACACAAGAAATACTTGGCATAGTATGTTTTATACACTGTAAATTATGACATCTTGTTAACACATGTTTTATGCATTTAAACTTATCTTAAATTATTTTAACGTTTTACTTGGGTATCAATTTATAGCCTAAATAGGCCGCCATAGTGTGGGTCACCATGCTGCATTGTTGCATCTTCTGCATTCGCAATGAGTATGGTGACCACATATCTTGGATTCTGCTTATGCTTTCCATCAGGCAGAGTATCCCTTTGGGAGATTCATATATATATATATAACCTCTATTCCTTCAAGTAGAAAACTAATTACTAAATGGTCTAACGTGATGTACTTGTATAAAGTTCAAGGCGTTATAGCTTTAAGTGAATTATACCCCACTACCTACCTTTCATCGATAAAGAGACTTTTAAAACATTCTTTTCTAGAGGCTCTTTTCCATAACAATAGCGGAAAGCCTTCATCTACTGCTCTTAAATACACAGTTACTACTATTTACCACAACAATCGATTCACTCTGTAACGATCCGGCGATCTCACGATTCATTTATTTTTAAACTGTCTTGTCCAACGTTCGATATGCGATGTGTCGAACTCTAAATATCAAAGTATATTAACATCTGATGTCGTTTTTAGGGCTGTACGTACCTGCGTATTTAAATTATGTTATGTTTTCTTTTGAATCAGGTTTCAACTCCTTAAAAAAATGATTGGATATTCTAACATCTTAATAGCGTTTTTGTCATTATGTAATTTTCAGTATACCTCGACTTGAATAAAATTATCCATTGTAATAGACTTTATTTTTCATTTCTTAATTTCAAGGTCAGGGTTGGTAGTTTTTTCAAATTTTAATAAAACCAAACTGAAAAAAAAAAAACCCAATCAGTTCAAATTATGTTTATGTTAAAAACATTTAGGTTTTATGGTCAGAAATGAAAAAAACAACCGAATTGAAGCAGTCCTCCTGTTTTTGAGACTGTAACATTAAAATAAAACACTTAAATTAAAATAAATTAACATGTACCACAATCCAGTACTTTACTTAACTTAGCTTTTAAGTACTTCATAAAATCTGACTTTAAATTATTTGCCATAAATTATCTCAAGGCACTTTACATCCGCAAGTACCAAGTATTGGATAAGTAATGGCAAAGAAACACCGCTATCAGATAAAACAAAATCAACACTCTATAACTTAGATAATACAAAACGTTGATTATATTTTATAGGCCATTATGAAGTAGCTACGTTAATTTGTATTCATTCCGTCTTGGTAGTTATCATAATCTGAAATCTTCTATCTAAAGCATTAAGATTATAAATACAAATTCAATAGCTTGCTCTCCTTTGGTTTGCAATATCAATACCAAAATCTCAATTTTATTTAAAAACAATGGACCATTTAAATGAGTGATTCGCATTCTACATATAGAATCTCTTTGGATGTTTACCGGAATTATTCATAAGACGTGTGCTTTGCAAATATCTTTTTGACTCCTGAAAAATCTCTTTTGCAGTGTAATTTTTGCAGAATGTAGTTTTCACAAAATATCGCGGAAGTACCATAGGTTAAAGCAATTACTTTATAACGAAAGATATGTACAATCAGCGGCCTTATTGCTAAATCTAATCTCTTCCAGGAAATCTTTATCTTAATAGATAAAGATTTCCTGGAAGAGATTAGTATATAGTATTCAGATTCAAGAAACACTTATACAGGGTGGATATGACAATACGACATTAATTTGAACTAGACCCACCTATAGACTACACCCACACATGATACAATTTTACCAACAAAATTTCAATAAAATTGACATACGAGAAAAATCAATCTTTTATTCCTAATAGAGATAATGCTCTTCCGGTTGTAAACTCGACACGAGATGATCAAATTTACGTAAATACATAATAAATATTACTAGTGCTATTTAGCTTACGGCGATAAAGTTGGTATCTACTTTGTAAACCTACATCGCGCGTCGTTTAGGTAACTATTTTACAGCCGCCAGCCGGTACCGTGGCCACTCAGGTTAGTGACCTTAAATTACAAATGGTGTCCTTATTGGTTTGTATTTTTAAAATATTTAGTTTGTTTGAAAATTTAATATTTTTTGTATCCGTTTTCGGATAAATTAAACAATTCCAAAGTAAACCAACACATTTAAATAGCCCACGGTTACATTTAATATCGTATTGTCATATCCACCTTGTATACACTTTAATCTTAATCAAAAACTTACTAAAAGCTTAAATTCTTCTAATTCATATATTTGTCATCCCTAACAGTGAAATGCCTTCCGCGTCTATCGGGAATGTATATTCAGTGTAGGCAATAAACCTGCAATGGGCGATTCCTGTCGCGAAATGTGACCTACCCTAAATCTAGGACGATTTGAATTATCCCGTGGAAGCGATGCCTTCTGGATACTGTAATTTATGTGCAGATTTTCACATACGATTAGAAGTAATTTAACAACAGTTGACAATATTATGGCAGGTGCTTTTATAGTAAAGAAGACAAAGGAGACGAATTATCTCAAGCCGCCTACGGACACCTACAACTCGAAAGGGCAAAGTGCATTGCTTCCTTCTAGTTTTCCTCTCCCTCTTGAGTTAGCGGGGACGGAGGCGTTGGGCTTTGATAACCTCACTCATTTACATAGTAATAAAACTGCTGAAAACCGACCTGTGAAGAAGAAAAATTACTCCCGCATGGTAAAACTGAGACACGGTAATAGATAATTATGATGGTGATGATGTACTCGTAGCCGTTTCAGGTACGGCAGGCACGAGGTAATGGTTGTCTGTAAAATATTGCCTTCGAGCGATAAGGTCGCCACTTATGCCTCATATTTTTAAGATATCGTTGTAATTAATCTGGTGTACAATAACTCGATATATACACTTACAAAATAAATACGTACCTAAAGTCGTATACTTCTCAAATGTGTATGAAAGGAGCCTGAGTAGTAACATCTCTCTGCAAATAATACACTAGCGAAACGGTTGACGATCGTCAAACTAACTTAATTAAATAAGACTCAACACACCGCCTACGGGATCTAGGTATAATTATAATAATTCACACTTCTGTTAAATGCCAAGGGATGACATTCCTTTCCCAGAATTTCTCAGATATATGCGTTAATGTTACCGAACTCAGAGATACCCGCAGGGTATCCCGAAGAGAATACTTCAATTAAGAGAGATATTATATCGCATTAATATCAATATAGATACTAATTATATCATCAACCTCTGAGCCTATCCTAAACTTGATTAGTGTCGGCTTTCAGTCTATTTCTACACGGCTGACCTTTCTGTCCATGTAAGAAGATTGCCTTTTATCTAAATCCATACCTCCATACTAATAGTATAACTTCGAATGTAACTCCGTCTGTTACGCTTTTATGGCTGAACTGCTGAACCAATTTGAATGAATTACAGTATAAAGATAGATTTGATCTTGGAGTGGGACATAGGCTACTTTTTGTTGCGATGACCGACATTTCCACAGCTTATATATAAAATTATCGTGTCACAATGTTAGTTACCATACTCCTCTGAAACGGATTGACCGATTTTTATGAAATTTTGTGTGCATATCGGGTAGGTCTGAGAATCGACCAACATCTATTTTTTATACCACAATTTCTTTTTATGGCAAAGCAACGTTTGCCGGATCAGCTAGTAACTCTATAAATTTCGTGAGTCTTCTATCAATCTATATAAATAAAAGCGAAATACCACTCACTTATTAATCACGAAATCTCAGAAACTATAACACCTACAAACTTGAAATTTGGCAGGTAGGTTCCTTATAGGGTGTAGACATCCGCTAAGAACGGATTTTACTAAACTCCACCCCTAAGGGGGTAAATCAGGGGATGAAAGTCTGCGTGAGCGAAGCTGCGTGCAAAAGCTAGTAATTGATAAAATTAAACAAAACTGTAAAGGTTGACTTTCACAGTATGAATACTAAAATGTTTCTCATAAAATACCACGCCATAGCTATGGCTATTCTGCTAGTAACGCAATACATTACTATCGAACCGACGTACGTCCAATGTAAATCTACAATAATGGTACTTCTGAACCACAAATCAAGTACCTAACTGAGAACAAACTAGATTTATTCAAAGAGCTTTTGAGTTCTTCCAAGGAAGTCTCTCCTAATTAGTCGATTCTAAGTATAAAATATAAAACAGTTTCAAAGGCAATTTGGAATATAATTTGTACCCCTTTATGTATCATAGTATGTATGTTTTATATCATCATTTTCTAGTAAATATAAGCCGAGCTGTTTTTCTACACATTTCCAATCAATCTTATATATTTTTGTTATATCCCTTGCTCCCTTAACACCTCCCATATGTTTGAATGTATTAACTTATTAAAGTTCGCAGCCCCAGCGGTTTAGGCAACTATGTAAGCGGTTTAGTAAATACTTTTTATTGAAAAAAAAGAACGACTTCAAGTACTGGACCAAATTGAAATGGGGCCACACAGGAAGCACCAGCTTTCAAATAAAAAAAAAAGAATCATCAAAATCGGTTCACTAGTCGAAAGTTCTTAGATAACAAACATTAAAAAAACAGTTGAATGCAGAACCTCCTCCTTTTTTGCAGCCTGATTTACCAACCCAATAATACGATGAAATAAATGTATTTGTAAGTAAACAATACTCTGGTGATTAAAAGGGGTATTTGTATATGAGGTTCTTTATTTTGATTATTACTACTTTAGGTATAATAATTAAAGTAATTAACCTCTAAAAAGTGTGTTCTACCTACGTCATGACAAATTCTAATAAACTACATTCTTCATTCATAGCATATTTACCACCCTTGAAGATTGAAAATGAAGTTTTCTACACCATGGGGTGGCAAATATGTTTCGAAATTGAATGGGATGAAACGAGAAATTTACCCTTCCAAATAAAAAAAAACATAATAAACCATAAATTGAATTGAAAAATAATGTGAGAATTATTACTAAAAACATACTTGTATTTTCATTTTTCTTGTGTTTCACGAATTTGAGCTTCACAAACAGCTGACTTAATTGGCATCATAGCTGTCACAGTTGACATATTTGACAACCAAGCTGTCACTAAAGTTAATTAAAACTGGCAACCTTATTGACTTGGTCTAATAGGAAGACAAAAACCAGTGTTGACTGGCTGCAGTTTACAATTTACTTTACTACTACCAAATTCAAATTTGGAAATCATAACTGTATTATCACAACATTAATCATTATGTTCCATGAGAGCAACATATAAATTGGCATATGAGTGAGGGAGATAAACAGACTTAATTACATCCGTTATTTCCTCGATTCGTGTTTGGAATCACACTAATTGTGTTGTGACGTGTGGAAAGTTTAAGTGATCGCTGCCAATACTGTCAGGTGATTACTCAATAAGTGGGCATGTATACAGCGCACGTCACACAGTCACATATATACATTGAAGTGATTGCTGACGAGTGACACCTGGATGTTTTGGCGTGCACTGTTATTGCACATTGCCTTTTTATTTTTAAACAAGTCTTTGGACGATTCAAAATTCTTTGAATGAAAATGAAAAAAAAAACGTTATATATATCACGGTCCTTAAATCTAAACTGCGTCTAGTTGATTAAAAGTTGACACTACAAAATTTTATGATTATACATCTATACGAAAACTAAAACCCAACTACGACGATAACGACGCTGAAAAAGTATGAAACTTTGGAAGGTAGTAGAGCCACGCTGACTTCAGCACGAACGGGCCGGCTCGACCGGGGTGATACTACCCTCGCACAGAATATCAACGTAAAATGACAGCGTTCTTGCTGTCGTGTTTCGTTGGTGAGTGCGAGACCGGAGGCTCAATTAGTCTAGTCAACAAGTTCCATACTTGTTGACTAGACTAAAAGATGCAGCAGCATCACTAGGCCGTCATGGTGTGGGTCGCCATGCTGCATTGTCTGCATTCACGATGAGTATGGCGACCACCACTCTTGGATTCTGCTTATGCTTTCCATCAGGCAGAGTAGAGTCATAAGATATCATATATATCATATCATCATAGAGATAAAATTTAATTATCTAGAGAGAAAATCAGACTTATTTGAAATTTATAACACTTTTGTAGAAAGTGTGTCGAGACATCAATTGACAAGGTTATTCCGAATAACCTTCAATTTTCCCTTTTAAATTTGTTTGCATTTGGTTTCTGAAATTCGTGTTTTTACACTATCCAGTGTGAATACTAATATTCAATGAAAAACAAGTACCATGACATACTTTGCCGTTCCTAAACGATTATTCAGTTATCAAACGCACCTTTGTGGGCAATTTACGGTTTTAACAATCCACCATAGCTCTCCATTGACATTGATCAATTATTCTTCTATTTCATGTAATCACAGTTTGACTAAGATTTTTTATTAAATTACTTTGTGTGATCCACAAATTGTTATTCTGAGTCTGGGTGTTTTTGTGTCTGTTTCATATATACTTGTAAAGGTCCCCGCGATACTGGATGCATATTCTTAACGCGGGGGATGTCTTTAAAAAAAAGAAAGAGTTCGTGAAGAGAGGGAAACAGTAAATTCAAAGTCACTGTTCTTAAGAGACAATAATAAATATCCTATCACTACACCTGCCGGTGTTGGCAGGTGTTCTTCCGGTCGATCTCGAGGTGCAAAGACGTGCAGCCATGTATTATTCCACACTACCAAACATGGAATGCGATTTTTTGGGCATACGAGACCGCGGTAAAATCATAAGATTGTTTCAACAGCAATCCAATGTCTATAACGACCTCTTGGATGAATGGCAGCAATGATGGGACGAATCATCTAAGGGGCGCCACCTCTACCAGTTCTTTCCATCTGTTCGCGAACGGTTGTCAAGGACATGGCTCGAGGTGGATCACTGTGTCGCTCAATTTCTTACAGGCCACGGTAACTTTAAGAGCAAACTATACTCATTTAAATTAGTCGATTCACCATTGTGTCAATGCTCAACACCTGATTCTAGCTGTGAACAGTCGGCTCATCATATCCTCTGGGAATGTAGTCTTTGGTACAATGAACGTAACATGATGCTAAATAGCTTACAAATTACGTCTGGGGTAGTATATTATGGGGATCTTGTGTCAACTGCGGTGAATTTCCGTGCGTTTAAGCGATTCTGCCATACATACTATAGAAATCAAATATAGCTCACTTAGGACCCATAATATTTTATCCGTGGTGCTTCCCGGTTTGAAAAAGGCGTCTGCCTATTTTGACTTCATTTTGTCTCCCGCTTTGCCAAGGAGGGAAGTGGACTTATTATATTTCCAACTCATACAGTTTTCTTTTGATTAATTTCGTTGCGGGTTCCAAGACAGTTTAATTTTTCCTGGGACTTCCCGAGTGTCATAACTCGGTGTGTTCGTGGGTCACCGCTGTTGATCCTGGTGTACAGGAGTTACAGTGGTGGGCGGGATTAGTCCCATCCTATCACTACTATCAACAACTTTAAATATTCTACTGTTAGACATAATATATATAGTCCGAGATCCCCGGAACAAATTTTACAAGTTTTTACAATCAAGCTAATTTTTAGTGAGTGGCCTCATTTCGATGAGGCTACCTTTCAACTTACAAAAAATTTCGTTTGTGGTAGCTAACAGGGCTATTCGGGACAAAAAAGCGTTTTAGCGTAGGGCCGGGATAACGTACCACGTAAGTTGTAGGACATTTTGGCTGTTAAATTAACTAACATTATTACATAATGGAAACAAATATTTGTCCTACAAAATGCATGTTTTGATCCTTCCAACATATATCGATAACGAGGTCTTCAAAAATTATACTAACTAGTGATTTTTTATAGTTGCTTAGTTAATATTTATATAATTTAACAGCCACATTGCATGGTATGTTAGTACGTTATCCCGGTCCTACGCTCAAAAGTTTTTTGTCCGTGCTACCCCTGTTGCTACCACAATCGAAAATTTTTGAAGTTGAAAGGTGGGCCCCTCATCAAAATGAAGCCACTCATAAAAATTTGCTTGATAGTAATAACTTGTAAAATTTGTTCCGGGGATCCAGGACTAATCTGGATTAGATATTAGAAACTTATAAAGGAGGTTTCGACCTACTGTACCACGCTGGCCATATAAGTTAGGTCTGTTAAAGAGTTCCTTCTCTTGCAGTACTGTTGTCGTGCTTCATTTGCTCCCTCAGCTCTTACAACACCTATGGGAAGAATAAGAGTACACTTAGTATTCTCGATCCTTCAGAAATGAGTATTTAGATATCGATTATTAACACTTTGTTTTGTTTGTTTACAGATGCACCATCCAATTCAGATGAAGCCGGCTGACAGTGAAAATAGAAATGGTAAGTGAGATAAACTGTTAAATATGTATGTAATACACAACTCAACCCTCTTTAAGGTTTTATTTTTCTGTATTTAAACTTCACTAGCAATACGTAATTGAATAAGAAACATGGAGGTGAGATTAGGAATAATTAAGATTCAACTTGACTCCTCATCTCTCTTAAAGACATTTTCAAGTTGATTATCAGCTCCAAAGATACAAAAAGGACGAACAGAAATTTTATATTCCAATGTAATAGTTGTTAGGCAAGATTGGACAAAAAAAACTACTGCCATAACACAATTCACTTTTATCATAAATGATTGAATATTAATGAGAAATATGTTTAATAATTGACACTTTATTGACTTTTTAATGTAATTAATTTATCATCGTCAATGGTGATGAGAGGCAATTAGATTTAACAATTAATTAACATATTAACGTGACTTGTTTGACCTCTGATTAATTATTAATTCATTTAATCATTAAACTAAGCAATGACTCCCGACCGACTATGAATACCCAGTAGACATTTATGTCTACTACGATAGGCATAAATGTGTAGTAAATGAGTTATGCCTCTTTAACTGATTTACAAACCTAATGTCTATGAGTTTCCACAAATATGTTTTTTTTATAAACCACGGTATAAATATAGCTCACTTAGGACCCATAATATTTTATCCGTGGTGCTTCCCGGTTTGAAAAATGTGTCTTCCTATTTTGACTTCATTTTGTCTCCCGCTTTGCTAAGGAGGGAAGTGGACTTATTATATTTTCAACTCTTCCAGTTTTTCTTCTGACTAATTTCGTTGCGAGTTCCAAGACAGACTTCCCGAGTGTCATAACTCGGTGTGTTCGTGGGTCACTGCTGTTGATCTTGGTGTACAGGAGTTACAGTGGTTATTAGAAAAAGACCACGGTATAAAATGAATTCTATGAAGAATTCATTTACCAGGGACCGGCATGCGTTATTTTTTGTAAACTTTCATTTTATTACATACATACTATTGGTTGCCCAATAGTTGAAATTCGATCATATTTATTTTTATTTTTTAACTTTCTGCACTTTATACTCCTCCATTCGCATAGTTTTCTTAAAAAGTGGTACAAAGTTTTTGCTTCACGTCACGCATATATAGATTTCTATATTCACAATGAATTATTTTGATCAACATGTTCAAACTCTTAAAAGATAGTCCATAAAAATAATAATAATTTATCTTAACACGCAGAATGTGTAGTTACCCAATAGTTTTCTTAGAAATTACTTTATTAAGCATATCGTATTTTGTAAATCTGATGAATTTATTGCTCAGTCGTCTTTACTTATTTTATTGCAAAATTTACATTTACAAGTAAATATGTCCAACTGTGGACTGCGGTAGGGCGATGATGATTGCGAGTTTAGATTTCCTGGAGGCCTCGCTTACTTTCAACGTTCATATAAAACATATCTTTAGATATTTACTTATAAATTCCAACTTTTTAACACCCTTTTATTAGTCACCTGTATTTCTGTTTGTTAGTAACAAACTTTTGTGAGTGTTTTTCTTACTTTTTAACTCGCTTATTTACTTACAATTACTCTCAAAAAAATCCTGCAAATTAGCTTTATTCTAACTTTATATTCCTCTTCTAATGTACTTATATTTCATAACATTTATTGACTCTGACATAATAACGTCGCAAACTCTATTTTTTTAATAAACTCAGTTTCCTTTTCGTTGTAATTTTGAATAAATTTTTCCCGAAATTAAATTGGATGGGGATAAAGTTATCACCCTCCATTAATATTATCCACCTCATTCTTCGTAAACGCATTAAGGTAATGCGACAATAGCTATTTTTAACTCACATTCGGCCAGTGTGTTTACGAAGTCGATGTTTAGCTAAATATTGATAAGGACAAACTCAAGGACTGCACACACAAAGCTTGACAAATTGATTCAACAGTTACCTACCTATTACATTAAGGGTCGCTACACACGGTGCTATTATGTCCAACGACTTGTTGTAAAAGGGGCCTGTGAGTAAACAAAGCGCAATTTGTGCGGCGGCCTTTATTCCCTTGAATGCTTACTCAAAATGGTAATTGACCCTACAGCGGATAATGTGTATGTTCTATAAGTGTGCGAGGGGATGTGAATGGCTACTTGTGTTGAGGCGGAGAAATGGTCAGTGGGATACAACACTTTGGAAAAATACATTTGGGGGTTAGACGATAAGTAAAATGACAGCGTTTCGTGATTCTTTGGTGAGTACATACAGATGGCAGAAGCTTTACTAGGCTGCCATGGTGGTCACCATGTTGCATTGTCTGCATTCGCAATGAGTATGGTGACCTCCACTCTTGGATTCTGCTTATGCTTTCCATCAGGCAGAGTGGAGTAATTTTATATATACATAAAAACAAAAAATGATATGCAATTGTTTACGGCATCAGTGAAGAGTCAACAAGTCCATAGGGTACCGTTGGTTTGAAACTTGATGTAGTACAAAATGCTATTTAGAGAAGTAAAAGAAAAAAATAATTTATGAACCAAATCCGATGTAGCAAATCTCATACTTTGTATAATTTAGTTTGTAATGCTATTATTGAATCATTAAAAATGTTCATGCATTCAGTAATACCTATTATTTAATTTAATCTTCAGACCCAGCCTGTGATAGTGAATTCAATTTATGTTTCGTGAAAAAAAACGGTATTCATGAAAATATGCCTTCTTTAGGTATATTAAATGATCATGTACTATACAAGAGAATAATATAAATCTTTGTTCTAGGACCCATTTGTAGAACTTGAGCAATCCCAATTCCTCTTAGAACCCAAGCTTAAATTAAACTAATGTTTAACGTAATATTTCGCTATAAAACTATATTTTTCTTTTATTAAATTCATATGATCAGCCTATTACAGTCCACTGTTGGACATAGGCCTCTCCAATTGCACGCCACTTGGTTCGATCCTCGGCTTCCAAATTCATATACTCGTATTGTACTTTAATTAGATATTACAATAAGAGCTACTACAGCCAAATATCAAAATATTGTCACGTCATTATATCAGACTTATTGAATAGCGTCAGCTTAATGACTAAAGTCACTTTCTTCGCGGACTGTAACGGTTTATGGGGGTTCTTAGTGGTTCTTAGTTTAATGGTTGCACTTTGCACCAGAGACTGATTGGTCATTGTGGTTACCATTAAAGCTACTTTCTGAATAGATGTAACTATTTACTGATATCATACGAGGCAACTTCTTAGCCTGTGGTGTTCAGAATTGATGGCTATTTATCATACTAGATTCATTAAGGAAGGTATTCAGACAATATATTAAAGGTGATGTATGGAATATAATAAAATAGAATAAACGTAGGAAAATATAATCTAGGTATATATTAAAAATAATAATACGTGAACTAAGCAAAAACTTTGTACCCCTCTTTACGCAAATTATGCGAACGGAGACGTATGATTTGGCAGAGTTACAGTTTATGTTGAGGAGGAGTGCAGAAAGCTAAAAAAATGCATTAGGTACCTATCGGCCGCCCGGCCACTAGTAGGGATAATCATTTTAAAAACTGTGTCCGATAAAACACATTTCCATGTGCACACATAACACAGATATGAAACAAGTGATTGTGCTCGAAACTACGACAGATTAGTTGTCAGAATCACTAAACGCTAGACCAATAAGCCCGTCTAGTTGTCGGAATCACCAAACGTTAGACCAATAAGCCCGTCTAGTTGTCAGAATCACCAAACGCTAGACCAATAAGCCCGTCTAGTTGTCAGAATCACCAAACACTAGACCAATAAGCCCGTCTAGTTGTCAGAATCACCAAACGCTAGACCAATAAGCCCGTCTAGTTGTCAAAATCACCAAACGCTAGACCAATAAGCCCGTCTAGTTGTCAGAATCACCAAACGCTAGACCAATAAGCCCGTCTAGTTGTCAAAATCACCAAACACTAGACCAATAAGTCCGTCAAATGAATCCATACTTATATACCATTCCATACTAACATTATAAATTCGAAAGTAGCTCCTATTCGTGTGGTGACGGATTAAGAATACAAAGTGTCATCACCCCCATTCATCCCATGGGTGTCGTAAGAGCCGACTAAGGGCACAAACTGACCAGGATAACATCACTGCTAAAAGAAGGAAAACTTGAAATAAACGCTATACCAACCCGTCTGGTCAGCCTTGTGTAGTAGTCCAAAACCTTCTTACTAGGGAGAGGCTTATGTCCAGCAGTGAACTATTAAAAACTTTTGATGATGATTAAAGTAGTAGTTTGTTACCAGACAGACGGAATTACTTTTGTAAGCTTCAACGGGTAAACCGCGGCAATGATTTCAATCAAATCTTGTATTGAGATACTTTGATTCTTAAGGCCCGTATTCACTTTGATTAGTGCGAGTGCGGGTGCGTAGTGCAGCGGATCACTGATTGGTAGAAATTACATGTGGACCGCGAATTCACTGTCCACACGTATTTTCAACAAATCATTGATCACCTGCACTTCACACCTGCACTCGCACTAACCAAAGTGAATACGGGCCTATACGGAAAGAAGGACATAGGTATTCTTTACTGCGAGAACCAACATACAGGTGGGTGGAACCACGAGCAAAAACTAGCATCTAGATAGAAGTAATTACGTATGTATAGCAGTACTTTTACCAACAGTTTGACTATACAATCAATCAAAATTTTGACTATAAATGAATGAAATGTTTTTGATTTTCTTTCTTATTTTGTCACAAAATATTTAGCAACTGATGGCGTTATTATCACTTGTGTACCAAGAGAGAGAGTTTCCCAAAGATGTGTTAAAAGCTTTTGAGCTAGTTTCTTCTACAAGTTTATTTCGAATTCGCTTTCGCTGACAACACTTAACTCAGTCGTATAAAAAATGTGTTTATTCAAACTTTCGACGCAGTTAGTCAAATATTATCTCAGCCCGCGCCCTTTTTTGTGGTCTTTTATACGTTTAATATCTCAGCATATTACTAATTTAAACTTTTATCTTACCTTAAAATTACCTCTGTATAAACTCCGTATAATTTTCGTAAAAGATGTACAGAGTTTGTGGTTCACGTATTAATTATATAGATAGCATTTAGCCTTCCTCGATAAATGAGCTTACCAACACTAAAAGAGGTTTTCAATATCGAACCAGAAATTCCCGAGGTGGGATATTCAACCAAACAAACAGTACAAACTCTTCAGCTTTTTTACATTAGTACAGATTACATAACCGGTAGAACTCATCATATATCGTCCGTAAACCGACTTTACAGACCACCAATGTTTTTGTTCATAAATGTTACGTAGGATTATTTTAGTTATATGATGAGTTCTACCGGCTATGTAATCTGTACTAATGTTATTAAGCTTATAGGCATTGGCCGATCATGCCTCTCTATCGCTTGTTCCGGGCTCTCGTTTGCACGCTCGGCTCAGGCGGAACGTGACAATCAGTCATGCTTTTTGGCGTGCAACCGGCGTTCATCGATTTATAAGACGTTATCACGTCGAACACATTATCTGTCGCATAGTGTGTCTCGGGCCTTATTATACAAACAAATAACACATCAACACGTGGGATCGATACCTTGACGGCTTGCCTACACGCTTGTCTCATGTAATAAACACTACATTTGTTATTGTTTAATACCATTCGACAATACAGTTACTAGGTTTACAAATAATATATAAAACATATGTGGTTAGATTCATAATAGAACAGTTTATTGAAGGGCAAATATCGCTGAAGTGATATCTTACTTAGCAGTATCAAAATAGAGAAAACTTGCAACATTGGGGTCAATCCGTAAAATATTACGTACTAGTGGTTGCCCGCGGCTCCGCCCGAGTTATGTCGGTTATCGCGGCAAATAGGAGCCTATGTGTTATTCTGATGTATAAGCTATATTACTGTAAAGTTTCATCCAAATCCGTTCAGTAGTTTTTGCGTGAAAGAGTAACAAACAAACATCCATCCATCCATACTTAAAAACTTTCGCGTTTATAATATTACTCGTAGTAAGATATACAACAGTTTGATCAGTAACTGTGATATTTGTCTAACTTAATTTTTGGTAAAGTTTATGTAGCCTACTATATCACCAGGGTCATAATTACGACTCTATTTAAGAGACACTTACAAACAAACAAACTGCCATACGCGTGAAGTTAATATATAACGGTATAGTAAATAAGTAAAGTAAATATATAATAGTGAATATAATTATAATGTTCACATTGCATAAAGTCGCGGTTGACCTTTCTTAATATAAAACAGAAATTATGCCTAAAGAACTACTGGAACCAAGATAGCGTACAAAACAATAGCAAACTATTCTATTAATACAGTTGACAGATTGGTGTGTGTTCCTACTCTGATCTGCCTCATAGAGACGCGTGCGCATCGCATTAGTAGGTACAATGTTGTTATGTGCACAGATGTTTTTGATTATTTTGTGCACAATAGTGTTTCTTCATACTGACACAGGGTATTTATAAACAAACAAATGTCAAATGTAAATATAGGGTACAAAATATGTAGGTGCATTATATCTGTATTATTAAGTTTATTGTTTTATAAATGTCCTTCTACATATAGATGTTAGTTTAGAACTATTCTTTGGGCATGTTCAAGTTTGAATGTTATAGTTTCAGAAACATCTGCACAGGACATAACATCTTTATATATATAATTCTTCTGTGAGTGTGTATGTCACTGAACTTCTCTCAAACGACTGGACCGATTTTGATGAAATTTTTTGTGTGTGTTCAAGGGGATCTGGGAATGGTTTAGATTCACAATTTTGTCCGCTGGACAATGTTTTTTTAATTAATTTTTGAAATTTTCAAATTAAAGACGTGTAGACAGGACAACGTCTGTCGGGTCCGCTAGTAATATATAAATCACTTGAGTTTGTGTTATTGATTGTGAACTGGTAAACATCGTTTAAAAAAAATGATAAAATATAAAAACCGTTTCAACACATAATACACATCAAAAGATATCTACAGATTATGCAGCATACACCAGTAGCTTGACAAATGAAATTGAAAAAAAGCCTAAATAAACTATGGATACCGAAATAAAATTAATATAAACAATCAAAAATTTCAACAAAGCCTAGGTAGTAGAGCCACGCTGATTTCAGCACGGATGGGACGTCTCGACCGGGGCGGTACTACCCTCGCACAGAAAATCTACGTAAAATGACAGCAGCAGTGCTGTCGTGTTTCGTTGGTGAGTGCGAGACTGGAGGCCCATATGGTCTAGTCATCAAGTTCCATACTTGTTGACTAGACTAAAAGATGCAGAAGCATCACTAGGCCGTCATGGTGTGGGTCGCCATGCTGTATTGTCTGCATTCGCAGTGAGTATGGTGACCACCACTCTTGGATTCTGCTTATGCTTTCCATCAGGCAGAGTAGAGTCATTATATAAAAAATATATACATAAAAAAAAAAAAGAACAAGTCAAATTTTAACAAAAACAAAAACTGACTTCAAGGTTCGACTCGATTTCTCTTTGATGCCATCATCAGATCTTAGTGTCCTTATCATGGTACCATCGTCGGGATATCTTCTTTCCATTAAAAAAATAATCATCAAAATCGATTCATAAACGACGAAGTTATCCGCGAACACACATAAAAAAAAATCATATATACGGTCGAATTGAGAAACCTCCTCCTTTTTTTGAAATCAGTTAAAAAACCGACTTCAAGAACTGGGCCAAATTGATATGAGACCACACAGGAAACACTAGCTTTCAAATAAAAAAATCATCAAAATCGGTTCACCCAGTCGAAAGTTATGAGGTAACCAACATAAAAAAAATGTAGTTGAATTGAGAACCACCTCCTTTTTTTGATGACGGTTAAAAATTAAATTATAGAACAGAATATAAAAATTATGCAAACTATGTTGTTAGAAGAGTGATAACTTATTCTTGATTCCCAATGCAGTTGTTATTAAAAAAAAAAAATTGAACTGTCATCAAATCGCATTGTTGTAACACCTTTCCATCACACGTAGCTTTACAGACACATTAAAACACAGAGCACGTACAAAGCACCGCTCAAAGTGAATGCATGACGTTTTTCACAGCCGCAACCTCGTTCGGTATTCCATCAAGACGACACGGTGTTCTCGTGTCGTGTTCAATTCAGACGACGCGATTTTTTTACCGTAACTTAATAGCGTGTAATTTATTATATCCGGTGTGCTTGTCTAATCTGTTGATCTGATTGGATGGAATAGAAAAATGCATCTAATGTTTCTTGTTGACACTTTCGACAAGGAGTTTCGTAAGGGACTGGTAAAATATAGAAACTGTGTCAAATAGTAAGAATTGGTTTGATAAATTTTATAAAGAAGCTAATTATTGCCGCTAATAATTAAGTTAATTGTTATTATAAATTTAAATTTTTTGCTCTCTGCCTGTGTGTATCGGTTAAACGCGGGTAAGAGTAGCCTATGTCCTTCCACAAGAATCAAATTATCTCATTGCCAAATTTCATTGATATCGGTTCAGCGATTTAGCAGTGAATGCGTAACAGAAAGACAGAGCTACTTTCAAATTTATATTAAACTAGCTGTAGCCCGCGGCTCCGCTCGCGTGTATGTCGGTTATCGCTGCAGATAGTAGCCTATGTGTTATTCTGATGTATAAGCTATATTACTGTAAAGATTCATCCAAACCGATTCAGTGCCTATGTGTTATTCTGATGTATAAGCTATATTACTGTAAAGATTCATCCAAACCCGTTCAGTAGTTTTTGCGTGAAGAAGTAACAAACATACACACTCACAAATTACCTATTAAGTATAGGTTATTATGGATCCAGCTATGTTCAAATTATATAGGTGCATATTTAAAAACCAAAGATTTTAATTTCTATAATTGACAAATATCCTTTGTTAGTCTCACAATTGAAAGTAATCTAACGACAATATCTACTTTAAATGCCAAAATTCATCAAGCCGCTTCTGATATACTCGAAACACATAACCCTCCTCCCTGCAGAGTTGAGTAAAAATTAATGATGTTATATCAGCAATGGTTTTACGTGTTAATCATAAGTAGAATAATATAACAAATACGCGTTTCAGCTTTTTAGCAGCAGCAGGAGGTTATCAATTCGACTGTTTTTTTTATGTTTGTTAGCTCATAATTTTCGACTGGGTGAACCGATTTTACTGATTATTTGTTTATTTGAAAGTTGGTGCTTCTCGTTTGGTCCCATTTCAATTTGGTCCAGTTCTTGAAGTCGTTTTTTTATAATTAAATTTGTCATTATTATATTTTAATTTACAAGTTTCCTTGTTTAGCTAAAGTTAACACACCTCAAAATGGATAACAACAACAACTAATGAAACAAAATTGTTTCTACTTTTTCCAATAGACAACGATATAAGTGGCAAAAAAGATTACATACTATTCAGTTGCTAACGGCAATAACTGCCACTCAGGCAGCCAAGTGACCTTGTCTAGATAATTAAATAGAATCGCGTATTTGCAAAGGTGTTATTTCAATTAGAAATTTTGAATTGATTATATCATCTAATAAGTAATAATAATAAATATTTCGGACATCTTACACACAACGCTATAGTCCCAAGCTAAGCAGAGCTTGTGTTATGGGTACTAGCCAACTGATATTAATACATGTATACTTTTTTTGTAAATATATTCATACATAGAAAACACCCAAACTCCAAAACAGATCATACAAACATTTGGTCTGACCCGGGAATCGAACCCGAGACCTCAAACACAGCAGTCGCATGCGCTACCACTGCGTCAAAGTAATTGAACATTGAATTGATTTTATCATCAAAGTAATTGAACATTTTATAATTGAATAGATAGTGTAGTTTTGTATAAATCCTTATCACCATTTAAATCTTAGAGGCAATGTTTTCTAGTCTCATTTCGTCTCGTCCCGTCCCGTCTGGTCTCGTTTCGTTCCGTCTCGTTCCGTCCCGTCCCTGTTTTGCATCTGCATTTACACCTCATCTCAGTTCCTAGTATTTTCTAAGTTTTAAATTACCCCTTCACGCTCTCAGTGTGGGACAGCAGTATTGCTACAATCAACTATAAATACAGAGGCCGTTGAGACGCTTTTGTGCATACTCAAAAATTAACAAAAGAAATTAGTTTGAGGATTATTTGGAACATAAAAAAGGTATTGAAATAGAAAAGACTACTGAGAAGAGAAGAATAGGGATCTTGAGATATATTATTACTATGTGTTTTCGTTGCGTATGCGTTCGTTCTTTAGCTTTAGCTCGCTGAACAGATTAGAACGAGATTTGGCATGAAGATACGTTGAAAGGATAAAGGCTACTTAATAATATGATAACCAACATGCTCTGTACTTCAGGCTAGTCAATCATTTAAAAGATTATACATTCTATTATACAATATAAGTCATGAACATCTATGGCATTCGTTATTGGGAAGTCAGTGCCCTCAAATATACTGACCATTAATTCAACCTTCGAATTCAGGACGCCCTCACGGCTGTGGAGATGCGATGCCTCCATGGAAAAACTGATATTTAGGTAAAACCAGATGAACTAGTAGCTCCCAAATAATCTTAGGAATAATAAAGGTTAGGAACATTATGTATATAATACATTCTATTACCACATTGTATTGGACGACACCTGTTCAAATAACCTTCTCTCGCGCATTGAGGCGCAGTTGCATATATCATTTCGTTTTCAACTTAACAATTTTCTGCTATGTTATGTTATTTATTGCATACATTTTTGCACTCGAGTCACGACTGTTTGAACATTGTACTGAATGGTGGTTTATCATTACGAAGGAAAAAATAAACATACAGCTCTGCTTTTGCATTATTATTATTACTAGCTGGTACCCGCAACATCTCTATATATAAAAAAGAATGCCCATTATATTTTCGATAGTTATTTTATCTTGTATGATGTCTTGGCTGCAATAATACATATTCCTGACAGAAGTTACATTCTATATACTACATAGATTGTAACCCCTGTGTGTCTGTGTAGTCTGTAAGGATGCTCGTCTTTATCAAAACCGTGTAACCCCTGTGTGTCTGTGTAGTCTGTAAGGATCATGTGTGACTACCTCGTTGGTCTTGCGGTTGACTAATACGACTGCCGATCAAGAGGTCTCGGGTTCGAATCCCGAGTCGGGCCAAAAAGTGTTATTGAGTTTTTCTGATTATAGAAATACTTAATAACAGCTCGGAGTTTGGAAGTTGGGGTCTGAAGCCCCGTGCTTCGGAAAGCTCGTAAAGCTGTCGGTCCTGCACCTGATCTCTCCCCGATCGTGTCGGTTAACCGTCCCATCGGATTTTGAGAGAGAGGGAACAGAGAGTGCACCTATATTTATGCACTATAATATCTCCTGCGGGCTGCGTAGTTGGCTGGTCTCCGTTGAGACTGGCCGCCGTGGCCGTTATCGATCCTCGTCTTTATCAAAACCGTTCTGCGTATCTATAATAATATTAATTCGATACTATTGAAGTTAAGTAATAACAGGACAAAACAAATTTATCCTCAATATTCTGAGGTAACAATTGCAGTTGGAATAGCGGAATAAATAGGTAATACATTTATTTTTATAGAACTATTTTACAACATAAATACTCTACACTAGAGTTGTTCGCGTACTTACGATGAATAAAATTACGCATAATTAGTCATAATATATCTATTTATGAATAAATAACATTTATATTACAATTATGGCACTCAAGTATCCATAAAATTGGATTATCGTTCGCGTAGGAGTCTACAATGTTTACTGAAAATACAATGGCGTTGATGCAATGCAATTGAAAAACTTATGATGTATAGTCAGCAGGACGGCCCTCATTAGCTGCTGACTGACGGCCAAAGGGGGGTGGAGGAAGAAAAGTGGGACGGGGGAGAAGTTAGGTGACACAACACCACGAGGAATGACTGATCGACCGTCAGAGCCGGCGCCCGCGCACCTCACGGCTCACTATCGGTCGCTATTACGTGCGTTGTCAGTAGTGTCTCAGCCGCGGTTCAATGCAGACGTTGTTCGAGTCATGTGATTGTGAATGTGTTGTGTGGTGTTAAGGATGCGTGGTGAGGCTGGCGGCGCACGAGGCAAGGCGGGCGGAGTCAGGAGCGGTAGCAACTATCCGGCCATCAGCGCCGCCTACTGGTTGCCGCCGTCAAACCCTACCCCCTACCATGTGCCAGGTTCGGAGTTCCCCTTCATTCATTCAGTGATGAGTAATATGATCGCTGCAGACATAAATCTGTAGCCAATTCTTGTGTGACCTTGAATCGTTTATGAATGATGAAGCATTGCAGCGTACTGTTTCGTTTTTTTTCTCAACCGTCTGCAGTTTTTTCATCGAATCGTCCGATTCGAAACGGAAAGGGGGACTGACATTGACCGATATGCGAACTGAAAAACAATACGTCTCCACTGATGTTATTACAAGTCTGTGGAAATTGAGTGTCATTTGTTTTACTTAATTTCCTTTTTTCTGTTTGGAAATTACTAGCGTCAATAACGTTTTTTTTTATTTAGAACACCTTACACACAGTTTTTTTTTTATTTTTTCTTTATACTTAATTCGTAAATTTACTGGAATTTCTTTTATTGTTAATTGTAGTAGTATTTCCCAGTGAGTTGTAAAGTGTTA
Source organism: Diaphora mendica (assembly GCA_949125395.1). NCBI lineage: Eukaryota > Metazoa > Arthropoda > Insecta > Lepidoptera > Erebidae > Diaphora > Diaphora mendica. Next base: position 23,769,723 of record OX421319.1, read on the forward strand.
TAGATCCAAATCGTGATTCACGTTGTTGGCGCAAAAATTAATATCGTTGTAATACATTTTAAAAAGAAAGTCTTCAATTATTTCGTGTGCTAAAACTAATCAATGAAGTCAGGGGCAATCTTAAAATTAATTATTAAATCTAACAGAAATAAATATAAAAGTCAGAGTCAATGCTACTATTCTGCAATAGGTATTGTATTTAGATATTTCTTTTAAAAGAGCGCGTACGTACTTCAACCCTTAGATCATACATATATATGGAGGGAGCGCTGAACGAGGGAAAGCGTGATCGGATCGGTCTAGGCAGAGTCTATGTATGGCGTATGCTCTAAGCTTCAACCTGAGATACCGACAACGCAGTTTTGATAGGTGACTGATAGGTGTCCATTCAAAAATAGGTGATCCAACTGAATGTTTGCCCCCTAAATCACAAAAATATGTATACATAATTATGTTTTATAATTAAGAATAATCACAATACCCCCTCCATTCACTTACTCACTTAAAACAAAATGAGAGAAAACAAACCTTTTATTGTCGTAATTAAAAAATATATTGGTTACTAGCTTTTGCCTGCGGCTCCGCCCGTGTGTATCTCCGTTATCGCGGTAAAACAGTAGCCTATGTCCTTTCCTCAAGAATCAAAGTATCTCCATGCCATATTTCATTGAAATCGGTGCAGCGGTTTCACAGACAGTTACTGTAACAGAGTTACGAATTTATAATATTAGTATGAATTTTCTCTACACTTTAATCATTTAATAAGCATAGTCAAATCTCTAAACTTAAACCTAAAGGCGGTTAAAACGACAAAAAATTATAGTAGTTTTTAAGTAATAATATTTCAAAGCAGTTACGTTACAGTAAATCACTAGCTGATATAAGTAACACATACAAAAGTAATGGATAAATAGAATTCTATATAAAACGTCTTTCCTTGTTTTGTATTATCCTCATTGTAGAACTACACGTCAGTTTGACATGTACCCATTAATTAGTGGGCTCAACTGTTTAATTTTAACTCTTCAGCCGTTGTTCGGGAACTGTTTCTGGTGACAATCGAGATGCAGATGATGGATTTGAAGTTTCAACGGCCCTCGTCTGGGGTATCTGTCTTGTATTTAAAATGAGAAACGTTTAAAGTCAGGGTTGAATGGAAACTCATTTAACATGTGTTATTTTTGTATGAAAACGATCATTGTTAAGTATATGTATAATGATTTTATTTCGAAAATATATGCTTCAGTAAGTGTTAACTGGTATTTAATGGTATTGGCAATTATATACTGACTGCACGGTTGGCCTAGTGGTTTAGGCGGTCGACACGCCGCTTGCCAATTCGCCACGTGTTGTGGGTTCAAATCCTACACGGGACAACACTTTGTGTGATCCACAAATTGTTGTTCTGAGTTTGGGTGTTAATTGTGTCTGTTTCATGTGTGTAAAGTGCCCCGCGACACAGGATGTTTATTCCTAATGCGGGAGCTGTCTTTTAAAATAATAATATATATATATAAGCGATAAAACCCAGTCAACCACGATGTCATAATTTGAAATATCTTAACTCACTTACCTACAAACATTAACGTAATAATTATTGCCATCCTCGATTACTGTTATCTATTTTTAAGTCTTCTAGCTATAAATGTACATTATAGAGTGCAGTAAATTGAGTTAAAAGTACAGCTTTTAATATTTGCCTTTTATTAATTCAGGAATTAACAACAACAGGTACGTACAACAGTGCCAGTGACCACAGGCGCAACCTGAGCAAAATTTCAATTCCAAGGTTTGAATAACTAGTATGGTAATTGCCCAACTAATAATTGAAAATACTACTCTTGCTGTACAAATGGCTATCAAAGAGGTTTTGCATTTTTTTATTTAATAAGATGCAAATTAAATATAAACTATTTTCCTTGAGAATTTTGGTAAAATACCTAAATATGTAATCGTGCATTACACATGTAGTAGGTATAGTATTTAAAAATAGTAACAACGAATTTACTTTAAAAAGATAGCTGAGGGTAGTCTGTATTTCTATAGTTCCATACACTAGAGTGATTATTTTTTAAAGATTATTAATCGCCTAATGATAGTGGTCGAATCGAAAAGAAGAGAGTCGATTGAGGGACTCGATATTGTGAGGTTATCCTCGTAATCTTAATCGCAGAGAGTGCAGAGATTCAAGAAATGTATAATCATTATCCGTTCTTATATGCATACTACCTGACCCGGCGAACTTCGTACCGCCATATTTACATATCTGTCTCAGCTTCCCACAGGCAGTGTACAGTCGCGAACAAAAAAAAAAGACTTTTTCCGTTATCTTTTATTTTTTTTTTCTAGCAAAAAGAAAGAATGAATAAAATCGGACTATGTGTTATTGAATTACAACTAAGTACATATTTTGACTTTCATCCCCTCTCTCCAGGAAACCGTGCTGAATTTCGGAAAAAAAGTATCCTATGTCCTACCTCGTAGTATGAACTCAAATCATGCCAAGTTTCATTTGAATCCATTCAGTAGTTTCGGCGTGATGAGCGGCCAAGATACAGACAGACAGCTAGACAAAATGAAAAAAATTACAGTTTTGGATTCAGTTATTTCATTACAAAGAGCCCTCCATTTTTTTTTTCAAAATAATTAATGTACAGAATTGGACCTGTTACATTTTTATTATAAGTGTAGATATAGATTATAAGTAGATAGATATAATACCATGAACATTACACACATAGCAATAAAGTAGAGTTGTTATATGTATAATGTTTAAAATCAATTAGAAATATTTATATTCTTAGTAATTTAGTACCAAGCAGCTTTACAAAGAACTGTTAGTTTTTCTTCTATCGATAATAATTGATGTCAATGCAACTAGCTACCCGTCTCGTTTTAAACGTAAATATTAGCTAAGACACAACCGGCACAGCTTATATGATAAAGACACATACACAATCGCTTTTTAATAAAAACGAATTTGCCAGTTTAGTATTGACGTTAGTCTCTATCTGAACGAGATGTTAAGATGGCTAAATATAGAATATAATGAACATTGTTGCGTTGATTGATTAGGTCAAATTAAGTGCACAATTATAACTGGCCTTTCTGTCAGGTGCTCAGTAACTGTGACTAGCACGTCAGGGTGACTAAGTACTAGAGTTAGTGGTAATACGTTCTAATCTCATCCAGAATAAATCCAAATAAAGTCAAAGGTCAAAGTACTGCAGATATCTACTTCAAACTACACGTAAATAATGGTTTTTTTTGTAGATAAACAGTGCACAATATAATTATATTGTGCACTTTTTTTTCATTTGTTCTTCTCTTGGTCTGATAAAACAAAGATACATGATATTATATAATTATACTATACACATTAGATAGATAGAGGAACATGGATATAATGATTGAGACATGTAATGACTGCACGGTTAGTATAATGGTTTAAAGCGGTCGCCACGCCGTTTTCTCGCTGCGTGTTATACCCATAATCGGACCATCAAACCCCACATCGGACAACACTGAAGAAATTGTTGTTCTGAGTCTGAGTGTTCTCTGTGTCCGTTTCATATATGTCATGTATATATATATCAATAAAAATAAATAAAGAGATATTTGAGAATGAAAGACAGATTCATTATTTCAGACGATACACATCTACTGCTGGACATAGGCCTCTGCCAAAGTTCTATATAATTATTCTCTTCCCAGTTACTTCTGCATTTCAAATTTTTAAAAATCATATAACATAGGCATAAAAAAACTGATCTCCGCCGACCTCTCTGATTTTACTCCGATTTCGTCAAACCGCTTGCAAATTGAAATAAGTCGATTAGTATAGAAACTACACGAATCAATAAATATACTTTGTAATACAAGTTACAAAGTGATGTATTCGAACATATTAATATTTTAATGACTACATATACTACACTGTGTCTGTGTTAAGGCCTGCTTAGACTACCGTCCTTTCATGACATTACATTACACACCGCTACGCTCTACGTTCAATCGTTATACAAGATTTGCAAGAAAGGAGATGTCCAAAAAATGTATGGGCTTGTGCCCCAGGCTACCCGGAGATCAAATAAGTGGTGTTTGCTAGCTGAGATCTTCTAAAAAAAAGAATTTATAAGGTTTATGAAGCAAAGCAGATTCTAAAAAAAGTTATGAAGGTTTAAAAAAAAAAAACACTCCGACAACATCATTTTTTCCCAATATATTTTAAAGTTATACTGTGAGGTCTACTATAAAGATTTTTTATGTGTGCTCATGTCAAAGTATATACTACTGGCTTATTCCCATGGCTGTACTCGTGTGGAAAGTCCATATAAAGTAAATTGTGTCATTCTCCAACGTTTTAGATCTCCAAAAACAAATATGTCATCTGTCCATTGTTGGTTACAAGGTTAGTTTTTTTATAGAATGAAAATAAAAGAAAGAACATTATTTTTATGCATATAACTGCATGTTATTAGAATATACTTTTAATACCACTGATGGAATAATATACTTCTTGATCATTTTCATTTCAATTTACATCATGACATCCTATAATATATACTTACCATGTTTCTTCACGCTACTGCTCTGTAAAAATATAAGATTATACATAATATATTCACATTTATTAAAATTATGTCATCATTGTTAACTTCAACCTTAATAAAACAAACGGAACGAAAATCGGCGCGTGAGACTAGTTGGAGTTGTTGCAAATTGTTTTTTTATGTGATTGACAATAACTAGATTTTACGGCTCTGGCTTCTAGTCCTTTTAATTGTGATTGACAAGTTTATTGAATATTGCCAATGTTCAAATCATAGTTCCACTTTTTATAAATGCTCTTTTTTATTTTTGAATAATCAATTATTAGTTAGTGATTTCGAATGACGAATATTTTAAAAATAATATAACATGTATTCAGTAATAGTACAATAACCCTGGATTTTAATAAGAAGCGCAAAGTATGAATAAATAATTCATTCAATATTTTACCACACTTTACGTCATATTTTTATCATATTACAGTAAGTAAAATAATTTCAAAGTAAATTCAAGATGCAAAATCTTTTAGATTTTTTAGTTTTTTCCGAATTTGATACGGACTTTAAAAAAATACTCAAAAAACATAATTTATTTTATTTATTCCAAAAACTAAAACATGATATCGGATTATTCTGGGGCAAAATTAGACATCTCCTTTATCGCCTGCTGTAACTGCTGCATCTTACAAGTTCTACAACAGCACCAATATGATTACACTTGATAATTTAAAAGTTCTCCAACAGCACCAATACACGCTTGATAATTTTTCAAGTTTAACAAATGGATTTGAGCCACTTTGCCATTATGCTATTATTCTTTACAAAATCTAAACATATTGAGATTATAATCGGTAGGTACTGTAATTTGTGTTTGCACTCCAGTTGTAAAAAATCCAAGACATTAAGTATTAAAAGTTTTAAAACATTTCAGGACATCCAGCTAACCGGATATTCTTCTGATAAAACAGTTGTTCATTTAATCTCTACTTTAGCAGTGCAAAGTCAGCACAATAAAAACATACTTCTTTGACTTTACACAATTCATACTGAACAATATAAATTCGCAAGTAATAGACGGTTTCATGACTAAACTGCTATTCCGATTTTAGTGAAATTTGGCGTGTAGAAACTTTGATTCTTGAGAAAGAACATAGGCTACTCCTTACTGCGATAACACGAGAGCCAAGCCGCGGGAAAAAGCTGTTCGATTAATAAAAAAGAAAATAGTTCTAGATATAAAAATGGCATAAAAAATAAACCGGATTGAGAATCTACTTCATCCTCCGCAGTGACGTCAAACAGTTTGCAATCGCAATAAGCCGTTTCGAATCGAAACTGTACGCAACAATAAATAAACTTTGTAATAAAGTTATTGTAGCCGTAAAGACGTGATGCATACAAACATATTAATATTTAACGTCTACAATACAATGTATTGGTATTAAGGCAAGTGCTCCTTAGCTTGTATTGCTGCTTCACCATATCAGAGTTATTTCAATGAAGACTCTAAAACTCTGAATGATACTTAGATAGTTCAATATATAAAAAAAAAAAAATAACAAAAATTATAGAAAATTCAATCCTCTGCAGTATTTATTAATATACAAATAGCCCAAAAACCCATAAGGAACGAGATATTTGCAAATAAATGGGTAAAATATATATTTTTTACCTTTGACTTTGGAATATCTATAGACGCGGACACCCTACGATAGGTAGGTTTTGATACAAGTTTTAGGGTGTCATATCACGGTTTATACAAGTTTATAGCTGATTATCTCTCATTCCGAGATTCTTACCCTCATTTGACTAACATTTCTGGACTAATCTCTCTATATCTATCGTTTATTCTAATAAATTCATTTTAGCATTTTTGTTTCCATTATCAATTGTAACCTTTATTTTGGCACGTTAATAGACAGATATTTACTTCGAAATTATTTTGTTTTGCTTTCGATAAATTATATTTATCCGGCATTGTTCAACATTGCATAGCGAAGCGATTGTCGCAATTGTTTACATGAGGAAATCTATTTATGTTCAATAATCCTATCCTCAAAATCTAGAGCTATCCTTGTATACGATTAGTTTATGATTCTGAATACTGACCAAATATTATTCAGTTTGTTAGAGTATTGGCTTTTGCCCAGGTCTCCGCCCGCGTGAATACTCGTACCGGTTATCGCGGTAAAGAGTACATGTTCTTTCTCGGGAATCAAAGTATTACCATGCCAATTTTCATTGAAATCGGTATAGCAGTTTACTCGTGTTAGCCTATCAGACAGACAAATAGAGTTATTTTCGAATTTATAATATTAATATTAAAGTATGGATGGAGTATAGATTTGTAGAGTCACCAAGATGTTTTATTTTTCTTAGATCTTTTTGAAACCAATTGTAGTATTCGAGTACTTTTTTTTTTAAATGAATATATGAATAAGGCAAAGACAACCTATACGATCGTTGTCAGATATCATGAAATTCATGTCATCAAATACCATGATTAACTTAAATAAATCGCTATCTTAATTATTAGGTTAAGAGTTATTCTGTAATACTGAGCCATCCGGATTTCCGACATCTGGCTTCAGTTGGTCAACCCAAAAACGTTTAGATCACGCGCAAAATTATTAGCAACTCGTCCATGAACTGCTATCATCTTTCTTTTGTCATTCTTTAGTATTCTTGTCATCAGTACCATTTTATATATCTTTGCTCCCAAGCATATAACAGAGTTGAACTTGAACAGTCGCTATATTGATAACCAATTTCAACAACAGAAAACAACATTGATAGCAGATTATAGACAACTTATCGACAAAAATATCCCTAATAATTACCACATTTAAATGGGACCACACCCGAAGCTTTCAAATAAAAAAAGAATCATCAAAATCGGTAAACCCAGTCGAAAGTTATGAGTATTTTTTTGAAGTCGGTTAATAATATGGTAATGCTGCATTGTTACATTGTCTGCTTTCGCAATAAGTATGGTGGCCACCACTCTTGAGTTCTGCTCATGCTTTCCATCAGACAGAGTAGAGTCAATTTGGCAGGCTCATACATAAAAAGAAGCATCCCAGCTGAAGAAGTCCACTGCTGGACATAGACCTACCCCAAAGCTCTTCATACCAAAAAATCAAGCTTTAAAGTATATCGGCATAGCCATAGTTAGAGACTCCTTCACACATAGAACGTTATAGTTCATAAGTGCAATGCTACCTTAATACTGGGGGACTGTAAAACAAATGTCTCCGGCTGTTCAAGTTAAATTAGCATAAATTGCAGATACAAAAAGCGTAACTAATTATAACAATATCCATACTTAATCCTCATATTCAATTAAGTTGCATTTTGCTAAGTCGTGACGTCACCAGTTACAATCCTTTACACGTTGGTATCAATAAATAAGCTATGTATCAAAAGACAATTGAATTCCGTCGTTTGTTTGCGTTGATTGGAACGCCGTTACTAAATAAACAAACACACCACAAAGAATTATTTGATTGTAAACATCAGGATGTGTAATGGACCAAGTATTCGCTCGCCAGTTGAAGGTACATTAGAGTTTACAAACACATACTGTGCCTAGCTGCGATGCGATGCGATGCGGCGTGAAGTTCTTGCGGTGCATTCGTGCGAGCTCGCAGATATTTGCGATACGTAGCGAATTGGCAGTTATGTGTGGGAGCCCTTAATTGAAAGAGTTTTGTAGCAATGAAATTCAATGTGTCCTTTTTATAAAGGCTGTTGCATACAATACTACTATATCCGACTGACCAGTGTGGTAGACCGAAAATTTCATTTTTAAAGATTGGCTTATTTACTACAGTATACCTATTATTTAAGACTGTAGTAGTATTGCTGTTCGACTCCTATTAGTCTTAAGTATGATGTTTTATAGGCTATATCCTTTCTGGATAAATGTGATGTGTAATACTAAAAGATTTAGCAAACTTGGTCCAGCTATAAATATTTGTTTCGGAGTTTGGGTGATTTCTATGTATAATATGTATGTATTTACAAAAAAAAAAGTATATATGTATTTATATCAGTTGTCTATTACCCATAACACAAGCTCTGCTTAGCTTGGGACTAGATGGCGTTGTGTGTTAGATATCCGAAATATTTTTATATTTTATAGTTAATTAAAACGGTTTATATTGATTTGTTCCTATTAAATATGAAACTTATAATTATACTTGCAATTGCAATTTATTGATTAATTTCTTGTTGTAAATACTCATTAAGTTATTATTACCGTTTATCCGATTACACTGAACGATAATTTAATACTAGATTCTTAATACTTATTTACCACTGTTTTTAATATGGTTTATCATATTGTAATTAACGTAGGTACCTAAAATAAGTTTACCCTATGTGTTTATCAGTGATTACAATTATAAGGAAAATAAATATGTAAAGCATACAATATGTAAAGCGTATAATGTGTTAATAGTTGTATTAACATCAATAATAACTAGTAATATAAATTTGAAATTAAGTCTGTACGTCTATTAAGCTTTCGCCGCTAAACTACTGCACCGATATCAATTAAATTTGCCATGGAGATACTTGGATTCTTGATGAAAGACTTAGATAAATCTTTACTGGGAATATCGACATGTACGCGGTTGAAACCGCTGGAAAAACTAGTGTTAAATATTTTAATCATAGAATGTTCATGAAGATATCTTATTTGGTCAGTTTTTTTAAGTACTGTACTGTACTAGGTACAATGAAAGCGGTGGCAGCGTAATGGCTGAGTCGTTGGAATTGCGACCTTGTGTTGATGGTTTGAATATGACCCGGCACAATACCGATATATACATATACACAGTCCTAATACGACAGAAGAAAATCAAAGGCCGTTTTCAATAACTTAAATCTAGTTAAAACCTGAGATACTCTATACATTTATTATTATCAATTTTTAAGCTATTGCATAGTTTTTTTCGCGGGCTTTGGGGCCTTTGTGCAGAAATTCCGTAACGTAACAAAAAACCTGACACCCGAAGCTCGCACGGATCGAGACGAGCTGCTCCGAACGACGAATCAACGAATGTTTTGACACAGAAACGAATCTGTGTCACTGTCACGCACGAACATACTGCTTAAAAAAAATTGCATAAGTTGATAAAAAATGCTATGTAATAGCTTTACCGCGGCAGTCCCTGAGATCCACACGTCTTTTTTTGAATAACAGGAATAGATAAGAACAATACTAAAATGTGTGACAGACATTTCAAATACAAAATATATGTTGGATATAAAAAAAGGATTTTCTTGATTGACAATGACATTTAAAAAATAGAATGTCCCTATAGCTTTGCTTTGTTTTTGGAAAAGTCTCTAATAGTAAATCTTAGCTATATTGATTTATCGCCCCCGAACCCACCTGCATATTAAATTTCATAAAATTCTTTGGATCCGTTTCCGAAATTCAAATTATTTATATTTACAAGAATTTCTCGTTTAAAGGTATTAGATAAATGCATCAAATAGTTTCTTCTGCTGAATATGCATAATTTTAATACCATAATTGTGAACAATTGCCATTTAATGCTTACGCGTTCATCTAGTCGCTTCAATCACCGCTTGGAATTAGAATTCTATAGAATGGAATCAAGGGCACTATAAAACAGTTGGATTGTAGTAGGGAACAAATGTTTCGTATTTTGCTTTACATTAGGAGTTGTTTATTTATGCTATTTATATTCTAACACCATACTTTATTGATATAATAAAGCTAAATATATATTTTCTGGATTTTAAAACCCAAGAAGGTACAACTTTCATTTAAAATAGACATAGAGATGAAAACCATGACTTACAGATTGGTATTGAAGAATATCCTCGTCAAAAACTTTTTAACACGCTTTTATTAGCTTGACCTGTATGTAGGTATGTAACGGAATCGTTTAACTTCATTTTCACCTACTTCTAGGAGTCTGATTAACTTGAAAATTTGGTCAAAAAAAATTGATGGTCAAGGGCCGATGACAATACAATAATTTGAAAAAAAAAAACAAAAAAAAACAAAATAAACACGCTTTTATAAATATACCAAACTAAAAGTAGAAAATTAATTATACTTTTTACATGAAAGTTATTTTCAACTTTTAAGTTTAATTGCTATTAAAGCGTGTATTTTTTTGTTTTTTAAGCTTTAATTTTTTTATTAAAATCAGACAGTATAAACACACATACAACTCAAAGCCAAATTACATTTTTATTACCTCAATGACATAGAAACATGTAATCATGCAAGAGCTTTTAAAATCCATTGTATTACATCGGGTAGGTATTTCTATGTCAATTGCGTTTTTATGTCTACGGTAAAAATAATTTCGTAGCCAATTTTAATATGTAGTAGAGCTCACAAAGTGCGCTCACATCTATATATTTCCGAAGGGATACAATCAAATCAGATGCCCACATTTTGTCTACAGTCCCACTCACGTAATAATTGGCCAGCCCATTGCCGTACACTGGGCCCATCACTACATATTATAATCTCTGTCTGTCTGTTCGCGATAAACTCAAAAGCTGCTGCACGAATTTTTATGTAGCTTTTACTAATAGAGTGTTTTTTTTTTAATGAAATTTGCAAACGAGCAGACGTATCACCTAATGGTAAGCGATTACGGCTTCCCATGGACACCCGCAACACCAGAGGCGTCACAAGTGCGTTGCCGGCCTTTGGGGGATGGGGAGGGGGATGTGGGGAGGGATTGGGGTATGGGCCTCCGGTATCCTCACTCACTCGGCGAAACACAGCGCAAGCGCTATTTCACACCTGTTTTTTTTTAGGCCATGGTATCACCCCGGTCGAGCCGGCCCATTCATGCCGAAGCGTGGCCCTCCCACGGAAAAAAAGAGGAAAGTTTTCGTATAAAATTTGTAAAATTTTTGAGTACATATATTGGCTAAAATAAAACGATATTTGTTGAAGACATCCGAAAAAATTAAGCCGCACATCTTCTCAGAGTAACATTATATTATATTTTCCGTAAAGAATCACATTACTTTTAGTTTAACACTCCGGAGAATTAACCGACTAACACACCTTTTGTCTGTAGAAATCCAAAGGTTAAATATAGTATTATGTTTCTCCCTAAAAGGCTAATGACCCCAATTTAGCATTTATCTGGCAACACAGCTTTTGTTGTTTCGTGATAAATCTCTAATACTCGAGACTCGTTACAATTAGTCGCCACTTCTAGTTTAACAGTCATGGCACAGATTAAAGAGAATAGATGCATCACAGAGCGTTGCCGATTAAATACGACCGTGTTCAGGGTTGCCACTTGATGAAAAAATATTAAATATATTTGATAATTTACAAATAGGTAGCACTCGGTTTACTAAAAGGTAAGCATTGCTAAATAGTAATATGTAATATCTCCAATACATTTTTTTTTCTTTTTTTTTATATGGGCCTGCCAAAATGACTCTACTCTGCCTGATGGAAAGCAAAAGCAGAATCCAAGAGTGGTGGTCACCATAATCATTGCGAATGCAGACAATGCAACAATGCAGTATGGTGACCCACACCATGGCGGCCTTGTGATGCTTTTGCATCGTTAGGCCTCCGGTCTCGCACTTACCAACGAAACACGACAGCACGAACTCTGTCATTTTACGTTGATTTTCTGTGCGAGGGTAGTACCGCCCCGGTCGAGCCGGCCCGTTCTTGAATCTGCTTTATGATTTGTTGAATTGACTTATGATTTTAATATAAACTCTACAATATCTGAGGTACAATAAGAGTTTTAAACATCGTGTGTTTTGTTACTGTAATTGATAAAAGAAAATTGAATCTTTGATAGTGATGCCTTCCTTCTTCTTCTGTTGTCGACTTCTACTAAGTGGTTTGTCTAATTAAGTAACCGCTCTGACTAGTTACTGCGTAACATTATTTTAAACCACAAAGAAACAGTAGGGAATATAATAGAACTCGTTAATTCTGCTGCAAATATATGACGTAAGAATATAAATGAACCTTATACCTACTAAGTCATTAGTCACTAATGTTTTCAAAATAATTATTGTGCAATAGCTGTAATTAAATAACCTTCTAATTTGGTCATATGTAACATCAAAATGGAAGTTATTTTTATTATATAACCTTTCCACAAGTGTCGAATGAACTAAACGGAAAAGACCTATTTCTTAGCGTTCCATGGATTCACCGTGCGGGTGCCGGGTCCATCGCGTGATATATGGGGGCAACACATGCAACTTCGACAGTGCCTGGTAATTGCGACCCAGGTTTAGGTTTAAGGAGCACTCCTTACGACGCGTCAACGCTCACCTCCAGTGTCCGCCGTGTTACCCCCTCTACCTAACCATATTTGAAGTGAGCCTAGTAACGACATAACCATTTTTAGTTATTTCGTTGGTTAAGTCAAAGTACTTGTTTCTTTTTAAAGCGTACGTAGAGAACTATAAAGAAAAAAACGATTTCAATCGGTTTTAATAGTCAATCGTAAATCGCCAACCCTAACGGCCGGCAAAGCGACGCGTAACGCGTACATCCACACCATTTCGACATTTTACCATCGTTAAACTGTTATGTTTACACGGCTCGGTTAGAACGTACTATTGTATGCTGCGTCGATTCACAGTCGGCAGTGTATGCTCAACCTAAACGGACATTAGTATACGTGAATTAATTTAGGTGCACTGTTGGCATTCGGAATTATTACCGACGCGGGTTTAACAGCGAATTCGAGGATTAACACGAAAGAATGCAATTTGTATTCAATGCTTACCGATTCGTTTTAATCTCTTTTTATTACGGGAAGTACTGGGTTAGCATAATAGTCATTGTAAAAAAGTTAAGACGAATAAAATCATTACTACACTCATATAGCCATATAATCATCGTATTTATGAGACGTTTTACCACTAAAAGATAACGTATGAAGGCGACCTTGATTTAAATTTTAGGGTCAATAATGATTCAAACAGCAAATGTCGTGGATTCTATTCCTACACAGGACAGGTTAGTGAATATATGCTCTTCAGAATCTAAAAATAACAGGTCAATACAATCAAAATGGAGGACGTCGACAGGCCTGTTGCTAAGCAAGAGGTTATCGGTTAGATTTTCTCACCCGGGACAACTAATTATAATAATACTAGCGACCCGCCTCGGCTTCGCATGGGTGGATTTCAGATTCCCCCGCTGACGACACGATTCGTGCATTTTAAATCTGTAATATCTTCGAATATATTCATTTAAATTAGATACTGTGAAGGGCCATTTTGATCTATATTAAATGCGCAATGTATTTAATTTACTTAATTTTATAAGGATTCATTCTGTATTGCTTAAAATCACTTCATAAATAAGCCATTATTTCTCGTAAAAAGAAAGGAATAAAAAATGGTTGTTGTGGGTTATCCCTAAGAGATAGACATATACCGTCGCGGACTTTTTTGTAGTACTTTTTAAGGTGTACAATACTGTAGTACATTATTTTGATCTATCTAGTAGGGTGCAACCAGCGTTTGCAATGTAAGTTCAAAAAAATGTGTTTATTTGCTACATCACATTAGAAACTTCGAAAATTAAGTGTTTCCATGCTATATTATGCATTTATTATACATAAAAACCTTCCTCTTGAATCACTCTATCTATTAAAAAAACCCACATCAAAATCCGCGTAGTTTTAAAGATTTAAGCATACATAGGGACATAGGGATATAGGGACAGAGAAAGCTACTTTGTTTTATACTATGTAGTGATAATTACTCCGTCAATTGTGCACCGATTCTAATTTATTATTATGTATTTAGAACTTATTTAAGTATTCATTAGCAGTTTGGTTACCATAGTACAGGCTTTGTCAAGTTTGAGATCAGAGCACCGTGTGTTATTATTACATATATTGTATTATTATAAAAAATATTGTAATGTCAATTCGGTAGTAAAATGACTGCAATAATATTCAATGCAGGTGGGCATCAATTCGTCAAGGAATGTGTTAAGTTGGTTCAAAAAGTCGCCGTCGCGTTAGTCATTAACAGGCTGTTTGAACAATGACTCTGTCGCCATGTTTGTTTTATGTACGTCGGTATGTGTGCGTGTCTGTATAAATATGTATCATTACGTATGTGTGCAAGCATTATCAGTTACTTACCTCCGTAAGTTAAGTACTAGCACTCGGGCCGATGTTATTATTCTTGGTGTGTTTAATCGATAGTAAAAATTTCAAGTATGTCACACTCGGAAGAAATGAAATAAGCGTTATATACTTTTTTTAATTGGAGTGTATTTGCTATTTCAGTTCATTTTTAGAACAAAATATTTCAAAATATACGTTTCTGCTATCATCATCTCGGCGTTAGAATGTCCACTGTTGGATGAATCTGCAATCTGACTATTGCCTCTATTCGGCTGTTGAGTCGGCTTTGAAACATTGAAATAGCGGGTAGCGATCACAACTATTGAAACTGCATAAGAATGTTACAGTGATCACACAGTTGCTTGGCGAAATTCTATTTAAAAAAACAGAATTGCACACACATTAAACCTATACAATATTAATTACTGTTAATCCCTCACACAATATTTTATCAACGTTATTCAAAAATTTATGCAGAAGCATCTCTATAGGCCGTCATAGTGTGGGTCACCATGTTATATTGTTGTTTTGTTTGGATTCTCTTTTTATGTTTTAGCTGCGAAAATGACTCTACTCTGACTCTCTGACTGATGGAAAAGTAGAATCCAAGAGTGTTGGTCACCATCCTCAATCTGAACGTGGACAATGTAATGTGGACGTGCTCATGCTTTCCATCAGGCAGAGTAGAGTAATTTTGACAGGCCCATTTATAATAAAAAGAAAGAGTAACCTTACCTAACGGTAAATTCCGAAAAAAAAACATACGTTATCCATAAATATGTGTGATGTATATCCATAAAATAGATGACGTCACGATACGCAACACTTGTATAAACATGCGCCGGCGCAGCCTTCTGATAAAGATCACTAGATTACCGAGAAACGAACGACACACCTCGTAAACGTAGATTATACCTAGTGAAGTTGTAAAATGTACTTTTCAACATTTCTTATGGTAGGAAGCAGCCACAGGAATGTAGATCTAACACTATTCTGCACCACCATGGGTCACCATTCTACTTTGTTGCATTATCTGCATTCGTAATGAGTAAGGTGACCATCACTCTTGGATTCTGCTTATGCTTTCCATCAGAGATGGCACAGTCACTTTGGCAGGCCCATATATCTATACAAATAAATAAAATTGGAGTGTCTCTTTGTAATATTAAAATAACCACTTTTTACTTAATGCATAATATGCATTAAGTAAGGTACATATTATGTATGTATACACGGTACATATACCAAAACAACATTTTTTTTTTCAATTTTTGTCTGTCTGTCTGTTTGTTTCGGCTAATCTCTGGAACGGTTGGAGCGATTTTGAAGGGACTTTCACTGATAGGTAGCTGATGACATAAGGAGTAACTTAGGCTTTCTTTTTTTAGACTAGCTTCGCCCCGCGGCGTTACCCGCGGTACGACAATGACCGCGGATAACACCGCGGAGTTCAGCTAGTATGAAATAAAATATTATCCCTAGAGTTTGGCAAGGTACGGAACCATTTGTCAGCTGGCTTATGTTATGTACCATAATTTATTTAAAAGATATTGTACGATAGCGTGGAATTCTTAGTATGAGACTCACATATTTCCGTTTTTTTTTTAATATGTTAATAGCGCAATGCCCTTTTAGTTTTTCCAAGTCCGAATCAAATCGAACTGAAACCCGTCTAATTATTTTCTGTTGTATGAACTAACCTCGTTTTTTTTACGGAAAAGTAGCAAACGATCGAACGTATCACCTGTTCCTAAGCGATTACCGACGCCCATGGACACCTGCAACACCAGAGGCGTGCGTTACCGGCCTTTGGGGAATGGCGAGAGGGATGGGGGGAGGGGATGGGGTAAGGGCCTCCGGTACTCCACTCACTCGGTGAAACACAGCGCAGGCGCTGTTTCACACCAGTTTTCTGTGAGGCCGTGGTATCACTCCGGTCCGCCTGCCGGCCCATGCATGCCGAAGCATGGCTCTCCCACTTGGAGTTACCACCACCACCAGTTACCACCCCACGCTAGTTACCATTAATAAAAACCAAAGTTTTAATTCTTATTAATATTACTTATATGTTGTTTTTCTTTCCTTAAATCAGAAGGTCATAAGTTCAATACTTAGGACAAATATGGTGTAAACAACCCGATGCCCTTAAATCATTATATTACACAATTCTTAATATCCTTATATTATTATCAGAACACAGTATTGTCCTGTTTATACCTATTATATCTATAACTATTATAACTCTTTAACATTGATAAATGGTGTCCACAATACAGAAACTCAAACAGAATACCAATTGGGAAACTTATCCGATTCAATGGCATTCAACGAACCGCTTTACTGACGATACAAAAGTTCCACACGTAGACCCTCGAAATCCTCGTGAACTGACTGATCTACTCGTGACATGTGTATAGACCTAACTTACTAACGAGTAACGACCTTCTAAGCGTGGTCTGCTCAAACCGCCAAGTTTTAATTGAGTTGCAAAACAAAGGATAGGACGGATGCTACGGCCTACGTAGGGTTGGCACTTACAAAATAGTTTTTTAAACTGTTTTTTTGGTGATACTATATATCACTATTTACTAATAATAGCTGAAAGGAAAAATTCAGAATTGAAGTATTTAAATAAACTGATCGACGTCTCTTTCAATTAAGTTAGAGTTTACTAATAAACGTCTCAATGACAACTATATTCATAGTGATGATTTTTATTCTCTTAAAATCACCGTGATCATAGTTAGGTTTGTTTTATGACTGTGATTCTCAATTCAATAAATACGCTAATTGAACGCAAATATCATCATCACAATAGGAATTTGATAATAAAAGCTCTTTCCTGTCACACTCTTATCAAGATGCCTTATTTTATATAGGAGCAACCCTGACCCGGCTCTACTCCTTGCCTCTAGTAAATACGGATGCTTGCGACTTCAAGTCTGAGATTTACGGTCTTCAGTGCTTGCTATGCTAGTATTGTGTGAGACAAACAGCAAAGAAAGTGTGTGCGGTGGGCAATTTTAATTCCGGATGTGCGAGAGAGACGGATTCTGATGAACAATTATAATGGTATGGGTGACAGAGACAAATAGATGAGCAGATCACGTTTATTGTAATGGTATATGACTTTGACTTTTGAATACGAAGCGGAAAGGAAATCTAAAAATATATTGTAATGTGGATATATGGAAAGTGACTATAGAAAGTATAATTTAGGAATAAATTTCAGAACGAAGTGTCCACTGCTGGACATAGACCTCCCCCAGGAATATAAATTTGACTTAATGTCAGCAGTTTCACTTTTAAGTGCGACAGTTTTCATTTTTTTACCTTATCTACTAAATACTCACCTAAAAATCGAAATTATTGATTGTCTTGATTTACTAGAGGTTAGTAATCCTGACTGCGAGGCTAAAGGTCGTGGGTTCACGATCATTAGATTTTTTTTATGTATGGCTCTGGCAAAATGACTCTATTCTGCCCGATGGAAAGCATAGGCAGAATCTAAAAGTGGTGGTCACCATACTCGTTGCGAATGCAGACAATGTAATAAAGCAGCATGGTGACCCACAACAAGGCAACCTATTGATGAGTGAGTGAGGATAGCGGAGGCCCCAACCCCCCCCCGCCCCCCCATCTCCTACCCCCCCATCCCCCAAAGGCCGGTAACGCACTTGTGACGCCTCTGGTGTTGCAGATGTCCACGGGCGGCGGTAACCGCTTTCCATCAGGCGATACGTCTGCTAATTTGCCGATACTACATAAAAAAAAACTTTTTATAAAAAAAAAACCGACTTCCAAAAAACATCCAACGAAAACTCTCTGCCAAAAAAACACTTAAAAGCGTAAAATAAACTGGCTCTTCATAAATTGCCTATACCTAATTCTTTATTCATTTTAATAGTAGTATTATAATGTGTGCTAGGTACCTAGAATCTGTTTGAAGTCGGTGCCAAGTGACTATCGCTTAGACTTTTGTAATTGTTCGTTTGTATTCTTTTTGGCTTAGCACCGACTTCAAACAGATTTTAGGTACCTAGCACACATTATAATACTACTATTTAAATGAATAAAGAATTAGGTATAGGCAATTTATGAAGAGCCAGTTTATTTTACGCTTTTAAGTGTTTTTTTGGCAGAGAGTTTTCGTTGGATGTTTTTTGGAAGTCGGTTTTTTTTTTTATAAAAAGTTTTTATTTTTCAGTTTTTAGTGCAAACAATCGTAGGTAAGTAGTAAGTTCAACTATTTCATCAAATATCATCATCAACAATACAAATTAAGGTCTATACGTACGTGTAATATTAAAATCATCCTCTAATCCCTAACCGTTGAAGAGTTTAACCTTCTATCATCAGCTCACCTAAATAACTTGAAAGTATACGCCTGGAGGTCCTTAGATACGTATGAAATTAAAAGAATTATCCTCCAGCTCCTAACGGTTGAGGAGTTGTACCTTCCATCATCAGCTTACCTAAATAATTTGAAAGAATACCACTAAAGGTAACATATATACACATGATATTTAAAGATTTATCCTCCAACTCCTAATCGTTAAGGAGTTGTACCTTACATCATCAGCTCATCATCATAAAATGATGACTATCAGATGCAAATACCGGTGTAACTTCAGAAAATATACGAAAAACATAGTATGTGCCCATAAAAAATGAGGGTTTCTCTCGGTTTCCCTGGGATCCCATCATCAGATCCTGATATGGTGGCAATGGGACCACCTCGGAAGCATACCCTTTCGAATACAAAAAAAAATTTCAAAATCGATCCACAGTTGACGGAGTAATCGCTGAACATACATAAAAAAAAAAAAATACATACAGTGGAACATAGAACCTCCTCCTTTTGGAAGTCGGTTAAAAAAGGGCCAGTTTTGTGTTGGGTGCAATTTATACATATAGTACAGTCTCCGGCTACTTTGAGATCAGACGACTGTATGTGAGATCTTTGTGTGTGTTTCACGATATTTAAGTATTTAACCATCTGTAAAACATTCTATGATTTCGGATGTTCAAATGCTAAATTACCGGCTAAATACTAGAATCATTTTTCACTTTCTCTTAAAATATAAATCATTGTAATTGAAACATATCTTCAGTGACGTTACAAGCGACTAAAAGCTCGTAACCAAATATTAAAAATAAACACTAAAGATATTTTAGATTTCAAATATGTATTCAGAAATGAAAAAGATTACACATCGATCTGGGAATAGCCCAACGTGCAGTGTGACGTCATTTTGCCTCCGTGACATGCATCAGTTGAATTTGCATACAATCAAGATGCTTTTTGCAGTGATGCTTTTTTCAAGTGATATTTGGAGTTTAAAAAATTATTAGATATGCCTGGTTGATAGTCAAATGGTTAGTGATCTATGATTGAGCAGATGATCGGTCAGAGATAGTCAGTTTGATTTGAACTCGTCACAAATAATTGTATAATAAATTGATGAGAAACCTGGTTAATATAATCACATGATTTGCCTATTTGTTATTAATTGATCTGTCATCTGCCTGATCAAGGTATGAAATGTCACTTGTTTTTCTCAAGATCAGTACAAATAATTATTGCAATACACAGGTACCGAGCGATCCGCGACCCTTTAATTTTGGAGAACTGTTAAGCAAGTTACTAATAAAAACTTCGACTCTATAGCAAAATTCTCGTTTACAGATTAACTATAAAAATATAGACATCGATTTAACTGCATACGCAAACAAAGAAACGATATATGACCCATCCCCTAACCGAATACGTTCTCGAACCGAAAACAAAACTCAAATGTCGTTCTGTATCTCGATAAATTTCGAGAATGCCTTCCGGTGTCTTATTCTTTTTTGTTCCAAAACCTATTTGCACTTGACGTTTGTCGCGACCAGGAGGCGCGACCGGGAAGCACGAACCGATCTCCAGATCATTATCAACCCCGCTTCCGCTCGACGTCAGTATACGTTTCTGCCTAGAGCTGCTAGCAACGTTTGCTTTGAGCTGGGTGGATGTGAAAGCTAAGCGAGGCTGAGACGAACGAGGTTTTGGCAAGCGTGTCTTGTAAAGATTGTTTTTTTATTTCACTTTAATGTTTCACTTTTAAACACTGTAAAATAGTTTAATTTATTGAATACCACTTTACATTTTATTTCTTATTTCCGTATATTTGTTGGTTTACGTACTATTTATATCTCGGTTCAACAAACTCTTCGGTGTGTTATCATTGGTTTAGGTATTAGTGAAGGACTGTAAACTGTAAATGCTATCGATATGCAAAATTTTCAGTTTATTGGTAAATGAATTAAAGCAATTATTTGCGGCATTATAAGCGACAATTGCCATCAATAAACTCCTTACTTTAATATTCTATTGTATATCAAAATCACTACAATCTATCAAAGCCCTCTTAACTAGCTGTCAACATCATTATGGTCGCTCCTAAAACCAACAAAAGCCAGCGGGCGTAAGGTGTACCGCAAGCAGATTAACTTCCTTAAATCTCGCGATGGGACCTCGCCCTAAGATTCAACGGGCTTTATCAGCCCACCTGCTAGATACTGTTGACAAGACTAACATGGCTACCGTAGCCAAGTAATTTAATATCCGTCCGATAACGTACAACTTGAGAGTTTTGTCAACTGAGGAGTGAAAGATACAACAGCTTTCTATAGGAATGCGTTAGTAAATAAAAAGTATGTAATAGACCTGGCAGTTCTAAACATTTTATCGTATGGTAAAGTTTTATTAAGTAATCCGTATTTTTTTTTATAAATTGTATACCTTTTTATAAAGGATAGGGGAATATTATACAGGTTTATAATTTTGTGCCTATTCGAAACTATTCATTATCCCATTTACAGTATAAAAATATATAATTACCTAAATTAACCGTCATATTATTATTAGTAGAGAAACTAACCTAATCGCTGATTTGATTTGTAAATCACAGTGAGCTAGTTTTAAACCTTTCGTAATTAGGCCGCTGAAGTTGCAATTGACAATCAATCGATAGACAATAAATCGGTGATACTGGAATGTAATCTTCGATTTTAGTGTTAGTTTTTTAGGGCGGGCTTTTCACCTGAGACCACGAACATTTAAACCTGGTTGTATCATCTGGCTAACCAATTATAATACCTGTATAATTATATGTATAATGTTATGTATGTATAATTAACAGTAT
Source organism: Diaphora mendica (assembly GCA_949125395.1). NCBI lineage: Eukaryota > Metazoa > Arthropoda > Insecta > Lepidoptera > Erebidae > Diaphora > Diaphora mendica. The sequence goes on from OX421319.1 coordinate 23,791,599, forward strand.
ATTTACCTTTACCTTTACCTATTCATCGCTTAGATTTAGGAAGTGATTTGTTATAAATGATAGAACCAGCAAATTTACAAGTTTACCCGACTTTTGACTCGTATCTTAGTGAAACTTATTTTCTGTTTTTTTTCGATTATCAATGCAAATTTTCACAGCCATCGGAGTGAACCATTAAACACGTACATACGTACATTTTTTTTATTTAACAAAGTTTGAAAAGCCTGTATTGACAATTGTATAATATTTTAAAATGGAGACAAAGGAGACATAACTGCGGACAATAAAACTTGTCTTTTATTTATGAACAGCTGGGTATTGCAGAATTTTTCTTGTCCTTGGAAGTGCACCCTTATGTTATATTCAATTGCAAAAATATATTTTCATAAAGAAATAGTGAAATTATTTATTGATGAAATTTATACTTCACTGGGTTTTGCTACAACCATACATATTTTTTCCTGTACTTAATAAGCGCTAGAATATTTTGATCGGGTATTATTATAGAGCAACACGGTAGGGAGTAGGCTACTCCATAGTACAGGCTACTGCCTAGTACAGGCTACTCTCTATTAGGGCCTATGCGTTACACTGTTGTGACATACGTTGTTTAGTTTTAATTGTTATGTGTGGGTTCGTAGTGACAGGCAATTTTTTTTAAATGTGAATCCTAAATGTGTATGTGCGAAGATTTCCTCCCGCAATAAACTACAGACTGTTTTGTATCGAAAAAGACGCAATGGGTACTTTTGATAAATATTGTTCTGAAGTTTTTAACTTAAAAACAAAACACGGGTACCTACATATATTGAAAGACGTGTGCGGACGAGTTTACGTTACTAAAATACGTTATCTGAATTATTATTAGATCCATATATGTATGCTAGGTTTGTTGCCAATGCACTGTCCATGAGGGAATCAGGCGTGAGTATGTATATAATAATAATAATAATAATCACTTTATTGTACACCGGATTAATTACATAGGTAACACAAAACTAGGACGTACAATTGGCGGCCTTATCGCCTTAAGGCAATCTCTTACTGGCAACCATGGGATGGAAAGAAAGACGTGGAAAGTTATGTATATGTGTGTATGCATGTAGGTCAGTATATGAAATATACATCTATCAAATCGATGCATCTATCAATATAAGCGATGCTTTTGTTTTTGTTATGTTCAGCATAGTAAATATGAAACCCCTTAAAAATATGACTTAACTTTTCAATAATGAAACTTTTCACATTTCGAGTTTCAGTTACAAACTGAATGAAAGTCTTCAAAACTATTTGTCGTCGGATCTGCATACTTACCGTTTACGGAAGAGTTTACAATTGATGGGCCGTGCCGCCGGCGACTTTCGACTTTGATAAGACTTTTGTATGGCCACTAGATCTGTTGAGCCCACAAGCAATCACTGCGCTACTTGAAATGTTATCGATTATCTATTCCTGTAGTAAATTAAAAATGGTTATCTGTAAAGTCGGTTTACGGACGATAGTTTAACGTGACAACGTCATAATAAAACATTGATGAAATTATGAGAGATAGGTCTCTCATACAACGACGTATAATGAGCGCAAACAATGAGTCATCCTTTTTCGTGCATGCAGCCGGCGTTCATCAATTTATTAGACGTTGTCACGTCAAAAAATGATTAAAAATCCTATTAAACACAAACTTATTCCAATTTACTTAGATTAAAAAATCTGAAAAATAAACAAAAAAAGAATTACTCGATCTTGTCAAACCTCCATGAATGGTTTTCAGTTCCATCATTGTTTCAATAAAACAGGAGACAAAATATGTGCTTCAAATGTACAATTTTTTTAAATAATACCTATGAAATTGCCGTTTTGTATGCAATAAGTGAAAGTACTTATTTTTTCAAACTTTTTTATTTCTGTTATTCGAAGTAATCACCCATGCAATCGACGCATCTTTGCCAACGCATTGGCAAATAAAAATCAGCTGGACGGGAGGCAACAAACTCTTCAAAGGCATTTTGTACTGCCTCTCGGGAATTGAATTTTTTACCCACTAAAAAGTTGTCTAAATTTTGGAAAATGTAATAGTCGGTAGGTGCAAGGTCTGGTGAGTATGGCGGATGAGGGAGAGCTTCCAACCCCAGCTCTTGCAGCTTGGAGACTGTCTGTTGCGCAGTATGGGGTCGCGCGTTGTCGTGAAGCAGCTGCAAAAGCTGGGGTTGGAAGCTCTCCCTCATTCGCCATACTCACCAGATGCGTCGATTGCATGGGTGATTACTTCGAATAACAGAAATAAAAAAGTTTGAAAAAATAAGTGCTTTCACTTATTGCATACAAAACGGCAATTTCATAGGTAAAGACCTATTATTAAAGTATCACAAAAAGTACAGAAAGATTAAACCAAAAATAATTCTGCTATCGTGATTTTGTCACTCAGTTTTTGCTTCAAAGACCGCTAATTGTTAGTGAAATTATATTTGAAATATACATAATGAGTTAATGACTGTGTTCTTCCAAGCGAGTTTCAAATGATGTTATCTGACGTCACAATTACCAAGCTACCGTCGCGTCGCAAGACACGTCCTTTGAGATTCCAGTTACAGAATTTCACGTAACACTAACATGGCTTATTATTGAGTAGTAATGATTTCATTTGCTCCAAATAAAGATGCGAAAAAGCTTTTGAATATTCCTCATTTATTACAAACACCTGTCACTCTTATATGTTATATCGTATCGTCTTTCTGAGCAAAGGTTAACAAATTAATGTTCACACTGGATAAATCTTATTTGGTATCAAATACTTGAAATTGGATTTTGAGCTACAGAATATAAAACTTCAAGTTGTATGCTCATCTCATCAAAACATACTTCATCGGCTACGAAAGTAACAATTCACTTAAAATGCTTACCAAGAAATTGTAATAATATTTTATCATGGTGGCAACTCTATGATATAGTAGTAAACTATAACATCATTGTGGCAACTTGTCAGCATTTGCTGACGTTTGCGAAACAGTTTTGATCTTGCAAGTACAAGTGTCTATGAAATGATGTTTGGAAATGTCATTCATAATGGCATAAAATAAGGAATCAATGGTTACATAACAAATAATCGTACCGCAGTAAATAGCTAGTATTAGTTAGGTTAATCATTGTAAATAGAGTTGTATGATAGAGATATATTTCGATTTATCGGGTTCAGTAAACCACAGTGGGATCTTGTTTGTCAAATAATATATCTCTGATGCCGTGCAAGCGTTCAAGCATCAGGGTTTGTGTACTCTAAACATGCATCTGATATTTGTTTAGTTCGTTTGGCACGTTCGAAATGATGTTATGAGCTAATGTTTTGACAAAATTCACGCTGTTGAATTAACGTCGCCTACTATAGTAATTGACAAATTAGCAATATATTTTAATATAATTCACTATGCAGAGCTATTAAAGTTGAAAATATTACCAAATAAAAGGTATTTTTATAGCACTATAATATATAATGAAAACCTAATAATGTTCTGGTGTAAATTAAATCTGATGTACCTATAGACGTCATACAATTTTTTTAACATATCTTCATTGGTTCACTTTAAACTGATGGATACAAAAAAAGTTGTGATTTTTGTTCATCGTTTCAAATAACGTATGTGTTCATGCTCGGACAACGTACCATACCACAAACTCATGCACTGCACTGAAAAGCATTAGCTTTTCAGTGCAGTGCATGAGTTTGATCTATTTTTGCTTTGGGTATATCAATTTCTAACAACAAACTCTTCGACCGTGCACACTAATGGACACTTTAACGACTTAAATTAAAAAATGTTGGATCAGAAATTGATGATTAGTGTTACGTTAAGTAACAACAATATTTATGGATAGCTGAAATTGATTACTAAATGGATACACTCGATTGAGTAATATTGAAAATTATGTGATTTGAATTGAAGAATACCAACCAATCGGAGGCCCAATTATGCAGAAGCATATCAAGAGGCCGCCATAGTATGGGTCACCATGCGTAATTTTTTGTTGCTTTTTACCTCCTTAGTGACATAACTGTAGCCAACGAGCCAAATCCCACCTCCTAAAAAATCTGGAGGGAACCATACAATTTAATTCCTCAGTTTTATATTGGTAGTCACTTAACATCAGGTGACAAGCTTGCTCGTTTGCCCCCATTCCATTATGAAAAAAACACTTATGTTTAAGAATTAAAGAACTTCAAAGTCCTTTAAAAAACAAGTTTAAAAGACAAGTTTACCTAGAAGCATGTGAGCTATATGATTAAATAGGTAGGGATGTTTATGATACAGAGATTACGAAGTAGTGTTAGTTAGTTCTCATTGGCAACAAAACTAGGTAAAGCTCTATTTACCCTACTTCATATACAGACTTTACAGTCAGTTCATCTCGAAGTTGGAAGTAAATCCCAAATGAAAAGGTTTAAATGCGAGGACAAATCTTCTGTACCCTAGTTTCTACCCAAATTCGCACACAGTATTGTAGAAACTAACGTCAAGCATTTGCTAGATTAGTAAATTTATCAAATAAAACAATTAATTCAATAAATTAATGCAAAACGATAGCCCACTCGCATACTACGAAACGCAGTTATTACTAATTTCATAACCTATCAAACGATTTAATGGCCTATTTCTGCAAAGTTCCATACAGTATTATATTGCGGACAAACCATATTTCGTACGTCAGTGCTGACACAATTCAAGAACGGTAAGTTTTATTTTGCTATTAGTCTTTTACAACTTCCGTGGACAGTAATCGCTAATTTTATGGCCACATCGTTCACGTTCAAAGTACCACGTCAGTGTTGATTGATTTATTGAATTAGTTCGACTGAAGCGTTCAAAAACCATTGAAGTTCTGATCGGAACATCGTTTGTTTTGTGCTTCTTGAAAGAAGAACACCCAAATAAATAATAGATAGTATTTTTTTTGTATATGAGCCTGCGTAAGTGACTCTACTTTAAAAGCATGAGCAGAATCCAATAGTATTGGTCACCATACTCATTGCGAATGCAGACAATGCATCAATGTAGCATGGTGAGTCACACTATGGCGGCCTATTGAGATGCTTCTGTTTCTTCATTATCATTTAGAAAATTATCAATTAGTAAAACATTAAACCTTGTATCGTATATTACACTACTTATTTGGAGTAACGCCAAGTTTGAAACGAAAATAGATTGATCAACGCTGTTAAGCTAAGACCCTCCTTATTCAGTCAATCGGTGATTGATTACAATAAGTTACGTCTTTGTGTCTAAGAGAGAGTACGTATGCCTTTGCTATTCATGTATTGATTGCGTGTCGATCTGTGCTTCGACTTTGCTTGACGTGGCAGTGATGATTAAAGACGTATTGATAGATCTGATTAGCCTCCGTCTTCATAAAGATTACATGCAATCTGTTTCAAGCCGTATTTCGAGGTTTTGCTAACCACTCTAAATTGATTGATTATTATACCTTCGCGAAACATTAATCGCCAGCTTCGTAGCCCACATATACACTTTGGAAGTTCCATCAGATATATCTAACTTCACAGTCCAGTTATACAGTTACGACTAGCAGTGCCAACGGCGTTTTTCAAATATTTACGAGTGCGATACAATAGGGGCCGGTTGGTGCTGCCGTACAGTCGCATACACAGCGGAAAAGTGTGAAAAGTTGATGGCATTTTCATCGTGCTGTCAGTAGCGCTTCCAAATTGCCTTTAATAAAACATTTTTTGTTGTATATGAGTTCTGTTGCTGATTGTACTCGTGCTGTTTTTCTATTGTTATTTTTGGGCGTCTGCCATACTGGAGGTTTTATGAATTAGGTTGAAGTAGAATTGACACAAAATAACAGACGTTTTTGAATGCATTTTGAGTAGAATACTTGGTAAGAGTTCATTTCCTTCCAAACACGAAATATCCAACTAAAATAACAGCATCAGTGATAGCCAAATATACCTACTTTGATCTTTTGCGTGGTTTTGGACAAAACTAACAATTAATTTTAAACTACTTTTAGTTACATAGAATATCGAAAATATGATTTCAATGTAGAATTGTATATACGTATAGTTTGTTTTATAGTATATCTATAGATTTATTTTTAAATCTGAATATTATGAATTGTTCTACATTAATTATTTTCTTTCTTTGTCATAAATTATTCTTTAATACTCATTGATTCTACAAAATAATTAAGATGTTTCCCTCTGTTAAGAGTGCGGCGACCGACGCTCGCAACTGCAAGTTGAAATTTGTTCGGAATATTGCTGTACCTAATATATAATAAAATAAAATATATATCTAATATCTCGTCACTGTATCTCGATAAGCCATACCTGGCGTAGTATATTGACATCTATTTGCTGCGATAGCACTACTAACTATTTGGTTTTATAATAAATATGGACGTGTTGTAGACTACCAAAAATCATCAATGAAAACTCAATGTTTTTCATTTTCTTTTCGATAATTAGTAATTTGATAATACAAGCTATGCTTTTTTATAATAAATATTATACGTATTGCTGTTTAAAATATACAAAAAACAAACTTAAAACATGCCATTTACGCTGTAAAAATGTGCAAAATTTAATTCAACTTTTTTCGTTACTTTACGTAAGTTTGTTTATTTTGTTAGTTTACGTAAGTAATGTTCAAACTACAAATTATTTTGGTATTCAATTTGTATGGAGAACTCAGTGACCGCCGGCCCCTTAACAGCTGCTGCTCTCCTAGTTGCTGATGACTTTACATTTTTTACAAAAAATAATTTTATTAAATTTTATTCACCTTATGAATTTTATTCTGTTATATTCTGAACAACCTTCATTTCATACTTCAACATTGCTGGCCTATTTGAGATGTGCTAACAAAACCATAGTTAGTGTTTAGTCGAAGGCCGATTTAGCGCACCGATGTTAATAAATACGACACGTACAGTTCTTGTGTGTATCACTAACATACATACATACTTAATATTTAAACTAGATTAGCGCAGTAACTAACATTCATGATTTTCTTTAAACAAGCCATTGTTTAACGTACTATGGTATGGTAGTATAATATAAAAGGAGTTGTGTAATTTATACTCTCGAAATTACTGGTACGAACTGGAAAATTTTTTCGGTGTTGGATACCCTATTTGACAAGAAAGGCTGTATGTTATATAACTTAACGCTACCAGTAATGGGATCCAAGTGTAGATGAAAAATGTTAAGAAAGCGGGGAAAATATATGAGTTTTACAAAGTAACGCAGCTCAATTAGTACCTAATCCTTAAAAAAGGAACAAGAAATAGTTTGATCAAATAAAGAAAAATGTTATTTATTATATTTACTTAATTGGCTTAGAAGTCAAGCGTTTCCTTTTTAAAATAAGAATACGTTACCCATAAACCATATAACAGATGCACTCAAATCGCGACAATCGATTCCAACCCATCACAGAAGTGAACTGTCTTCACTCTGCAACAGTAATGGTGTGCATTCAGCCGTGGCAAGAGGAACACGTCAGTTACGTGTCGCAGTATCTTTCAATATGAGTTGACCCACATAGGAGTCGGTTGCAGACAATCGATTAGTATTTGCGACGATGCACGCGATCGTTTAGTACTCGATAGATATCGATTTTGAAGGTAAAGATGAGCTCGAGCTAAGGTATATGGTCTGTAGTGATGTCATCAGGTATGTCATAACTGCCATACAGGTTCATGAATAAAGGTTTTCTGAACTCGTATGGATATAATCAGGTTTGCTTGCAAATAAACAAATTGCTAATAGTTACAATAATGAAATATGCACTGTTAAGTAAGGAATAGAATAGAAGATTGTAGGTAAATGGTAAAATTACAAAAAATGGGTAGTTTCAATAAAATTTTTTTTTTATTTATTTATTAAATATTATTTCAAAATTAAACCATTAATAAACATCAACTTAAAACATTAGTATACATAATTCACATTTATGTATTAATTTCGATGACTTTTCCTGCCTTATTTCATAGCATTTTTTTGACCAATTTATAATGTCATTCCACATTATATGACTGTTTCGGGTTATGACCCGAAACAGTCATATAATGTGGAATTCCGATTACAGATTTCTGTAAATACTACACTCAACCCAAACTATGCTGACTAATGACGTTAGCAGACATCAATTCTGCAGTTTAGGCTATAAATCCACCGGTATTCGTCGTAACTAACCGATAATCAATTTTAAACCTCGTAAAATAAAGTCGTAAATCCCTTGTGAAAGGGAACAGGTGCCCTAGTCTACGTCCAGCTGTAACAATTTGGACATCAATAAAAAATATTTTGTTTAGATGACATACTGCCTGAATATTTTTTTGATTTATAACAATATAAAAGTCGTATAATGGAAGTATTTGTAGGGATATATCTATATTTAGAAAATTGATTTAAGTACTTTTATTTGATGGTCGCTAAAAGACATATATAAACTCTAACCCTAGCTAACTTTGAAGTTTTTTCCTTATTGGAAAAGCCCACAACATTACTTATTGCCTTATTAAATAAAATTCTATTCGAGAATATCACAAATTTAATAATCTTATAATTTATTTTTGAATTGTTTTTCATGCTACGTGCCCAGTTCACGGAACATACGCTTCACCTCATAACTCAACATAGTAATATATAACTCTCATGAGTTTTCTTTATAAGAGCTAAAAACCCAAGTCCCCGATTTTCCTCCTTTCAAGGCAGTAATTATTTTACTACTCTGTATTTTCAACGAAATAAAGAAGTCGTTACATGATTTCTTTACACTTTTACAGTTGTTATATTTCTAAAATCTTAAATGAACACGTATAATGTATCTCATAAACTACAATAACATTCAACTCATTGACATTTAAACAAGTTATCCACACTAAAGAAAATAAACAATGGCGACCGACAAATTAAATTAGTTGTAATGAGATGTCTCTTTGGCTACCGCTGTGATATTTTAACAGACTATTTATTGATTATTCTGACACATTCGTGGTTTGAAATACTATTTGTAACATTTCTCTGTGATGACTATAAAGACAGACATCATATTGCAATTTAAGAATTCATAAAATAAAAACCGTGAACACGTTAATAGCAATCGTTTCCTATCATCTTCATCAAAGCCATAGGAAGACAATGCACATAGGAATATCTCATTGACTTTTAGGAAGACCAATTAGAAGTGGTTTATATTCACATTTAAAAAGTCATCTAGCCTACGTGTTTGTGGAGGTGCTACGCTGCGTTTTTTGTTTCCGTAGCCTCTTTCGTGGGCTACAGAAACTTTTGCCCCCGTTGGCCACTTTTACTAACAAATATAGTATACAATTTTGGACGTATTTAATTAATCTGTAAATTCCAAACACCGTTGAAAGTAGTGAATTTAGATTAACCGACCTAAAAAGTCTGGATATTTTAATATGCACAAAGGAAAGCACTGCTGTAATACGTAATGCATACTCATTCCGGAAACTACATAACACAGAGTCTCATGTCTCCTAGCTGTATTTTACCTTTAGCATGTGAAGTAATGGTACTAGAACGGGGCATAAGAAAACGAATCGGAAAATTGCGAGTCTATTGTATCACGACATTGAGAAACATTTTCTAGAAAAGCTTGATGTAATTTAAAATTAAACCCAAATGAACTTAAATTGGAATAGTTTAACAATCTGCTGCTGAATACTCTTAATTTTTGCTTAATTTATCAACTCTATTTGAAGAAAATAAGTAACGCTTTTTAGTTTTAATAACTCAAGGCGCGTCTCCACCGAAATTGAAAAACACAAAAAAGTTTGACAACACAAAAGTTGCCAATTTTTGTCGGTGGAGACTCAGTTTTACACAAACTTTTGTCACCAACACGTGTCGACAACACAAAAATTGCCAATTTTTTTAGGTGTGTTACGGATTATATATTAATTAATAAAACAGTCTATGGCAACACCGACGACAGACAACAGTCATGTCTTGTCAATGGCCGTCGACACCCGAGGTACTTCTTATTATTTATCAATCCTAATCCTCGTTGTCCCGCACGCCTTGACCGCATAATAAGGTGGAGACCCAGCTTTATTTTACACATTTTTCATAATCTTTTTTACACTAACTTTGAATGTTTGTTTCTATTTTTGTTTAGTTGATTACATTGATTTGATACTCTAAATACTAAGTACGGTAAAACTTGAAAATAAAAATTGAAAATGCATTTAAAGGTGGAAAAACATAAGAATATAATAGTAGAAAAGACGTGTTGTTGATTAAAAAACTAAGGCAATACCTCAGATAAGATCGCTCATCTGTACGACATTGCCAGAAATTTTAAGAGATCTAAATGTGACCAGCAAGCAAGCAACCTTATTATTTAATATGATAACACGAACAACTCGAATTTCCACAGTCATACTTTATACTTATTAAGAAATCATGTACACGGTTTGCAGTTAATTTTTAATTCCATTTGAGCACTTAAATGATAACAAAATACAAATTTGTGATTACGTACTTAGTATGAACGACTATTTGTAATTATATAAATGTTCAGCAGTGGATTATTAAAGACTGTTTATTGATAAAGAGATACAGCATCATCAGCATCATCATCTCAGCCAAGAGACGTCCACTTCTGGACATAGGCCTCGCAAAGTCTTTCCATAACAACTAGTCCTTAGCCGTCCGCATCCAACGGCTTCCTGCGACCTTCACAAGTCGTCGTACCACCTTGTGGAGCGAAAGGGGGCTACCAACACTGCGTCTTCCTTCACTCAAGAACTTTATGGCCCCATCGGCTATCGTTTCTGCGAGCACTGTGCATCCTACTGAGCACAGTACCATCCCACTGCGTGGCGATTATGGCAAAACTTCCCCGATAGCAAGCATAAGAGATACATAAACATTTCAAAATTTCGTCAAAGATGTTCGCGGAGCTAAATACAATGTGACTGCCATTTTGTCAATTGCTCAAATCATTATTATCAGAAACATCGGGTTTGAGTGAGTCTTCATTGTTTTTCTTCCGGGTCATTGTTAACTACACAAAAATCTTTTGATCTTAAATGATATATTAGAATGAACTGGAAATATCTAAATCACTGTTATTGTGACACGTGATCATTTTAATATTGGAGTATTTTAAAACAACTCAATATCTGCAGAAGAATAACATAATAACAAAGAGGTAATATTCTCCCTTTCCTCAACTATTTTACATTTGTATCACTTTTTTCACCTTCGCGGTTATACTTTTCTCAAAGCTTACTTCTTTAAGCCATTGCATAATGTATAACAGAAAACACATAAGTTTATATACGACTAGCTTTTCCACGCGTCTTCACCCGCGTGTTTGTTGACTATCGCGGTAAATGGTAGCCTATGTCGTTCCTCAAGAATCAAAGGATCTCTGTTATAAATCATCCTAATCGGTACAGGGGTTTAGCCATGCAAGTGTAACAGACAGAGTTTCTTTCGAATTTATAATATTGGTATGGATTTGCGTTTGATACTCTTTGAAATTAAAAAAATATTATAATCTAAGGATAAAAAACCCCCGACATAATAACCCGAGTTCCCTTTAAAAAGTAAATAACTTTTAAACGACTCAACCGATTTTCATGAAACATGTCTAAGAACACTCGCACGTAACTCACCTATCATACAAAAAAAACTAAATTGAAATCGCTTCATTCGTTCGTGAGCTACGGTGCCACAGACAGACAGACAGACAGACACGTCCAACTTATAACACTCCTCTTTTTGCGTCGGGGGTTAATAAAACTAAATGTGTCAAAATACCTGTGTCCTTAAACTTCAATTACAAAAAAAAGAAATTCTAAATTTAAAATGCATAATTTAAAAGCAGCATTTGTCGAATAACCTTGTATTTAAATTGCGTTTTTATTTTTTATGGCTTTATAATGAGTCTTTTCTGCGTGTTAATAGACGCATTAAGTTTCTAACGCAAATGTCGTAAGTGCGTTTAAGATGAAAATGGCCCTTGGAGTGCTTTAATGCTTGTGTTAAACACTTTAATGGGGTACTTTAATTATGTTAGTTTTATGATATGTCATCATAAGACGAGTAGGTGGTGTATTTAGATGATTAATAATGTAATAGCCTATAAACCAATCGTTATTTCAGTTATGTTACAGTCCAATTTTCAGCACATTTTTTTATTGGTACATGGGGTAAATAAATAGACGTGTCACATAACGATAAGTGCTCACCGCCGCCTGCGGAAACATGCAACTGAAGAGTCCCAAGTGCGTTTTCATTATTAGATTCTCCATCTTCCCTCAGGGTCATTGGTACCACCAATGACCCTGTCTGTCCAAACTCTTTCCCTACCAAGGGAAAGAGTTGTCCTACAAGCTCATTTGCTTGGTAAAAAACAACAGAACATTACTTTTCTATGAGGTTTTTTTATAAGGTCGTGGTACCATTACGGTCGAGCCTAGCCCATTTGTGCAGAAGCATGGCTCTCCCAATACGGAGTGTCACCACGCCTATTCAACCCATGGGTGTCGTAAGAAGCGACTAAAGAAGCAAACTGTACAGGACAATATCACTGAAAAGAGAAGGAAAACTTGAAATAAACCTTATGTGGCGACTTCCACATACAGCGCCATCTACCGAAGATACGTCGAACTACGAAGTTACGAAGTGAACTAACTAACTCACCACTGTGGAGGAACGGGTGTCGTGTTCCTCCAACACAAAGGGAGGATCCTCCGACCAGGCGAGGTGATCATGCCTGGCGGGCCACGACCCAACGGTTGATGTTGGAATGTTGTATATATGATAATCGGCGCGAGAACTTCTATTGCGCGATTCAGGATTGGTAGTTGGTAGTTTCTTAGTTCCCTTCGTAACTCTGTAGTTCGATGTATCTTCGGTAGATGGCGCTGTAGTATTATTTCTGTTGCGCTGCATGTGGCAGTCGCCAAACTTATACCAACCCGTCTAGCAAGTGTGTTATAGCAGGCCAAAACCTCCTTTCTAAGTAGAAGTCTATGTCCAACTGCTTAAGGCTGCTGATGGCTCGCCACGATTTTATAAAACCGTGGGAGGGCCACGCTTCGGCATGAATGGGCCAGCTCGACCGGACTGATATCACGGCCTCCCAGAAAACCGGAGTGAAATAGTGCTTGCGCTGTGTTTCACCGAGTGAGTGAGGATACCGAAGGCCCATACCCCAACCCCTCTCCCCCTCTCCCCCTATCTCCCCTCTCCCCATCCCCCCAAAGGCCGGCAACGAACTTGTGACGCCTCTGGTATTGCAGGTGTCCATGGGCGGCGCTATAATTTACCATCAGGCGATACGTATGCTCGTTTGCCCGGCTATTCCATTTAAAAAAAAAACGAGAAGAAGAAGGTCTGTAAAGTAGTCTAGTTATTAACAGTACAATTACATATTATTGAATGCTTCAATCAACTGGGCAACAGGACGGGTTGATTTAACCGTTGATATGTTTAGAGGTCAGATGTTGATCAGATCTACAAATAGTCATAAACTTTTTGTTTTTGTTTTAAATACTTCAGTTAAAGGTTATCTTTTGTATTTGAGAAAATGTATTTTAGTAATCTGCTATATTTGAGGCTAGGTGGCGTTGTGTGTCAGGTGGCCAAATATTTATTATTATGTGGGGGAAAGGTGTCTCATGTCCCACCAACACAAAGGGAGGATCCTCCGACCAGGCGAGGTGATCGTGCCTGGCGGGCCAACTGCCCAACGGTTCATGTTGGGATATTGTATGTATCTTAATTGGCGCGCGAACTTTCACTGCGCGATTCAGGATTGGTAATTGGTAGTTTCTTAGTTTCCTTCGTTACTCCATAGTTCGATGTATCTTCGGTAGATGGCGCTGTAGTATGTTATGTTGTTGTTGCGCTGTATGTGGAGGTCGCCACATCACTCCCCTCCAAGACCGGAGGTTGATATATGTTGAGTCAGCTGTCTGTGCTCTGTTGTGGAGCTTGCCAGTGCCAGGAGTAAGTAGTTCCAGTGAGTCGGAACTGAGTGCCGCTAGTCCCAGTGAGTCGGGGCTGAAGTCCGCTGATCCCAGTGAGTCGGGATGGCGTGCGGTGGGCGGTGCTGCGGTGAGGTCCCCAGTGAGTCGGGGCGGTTGCTGCGTAGTGGCTGGCTGCTGCATAGACGGGAGAGATATGCTCTGCTTACATGGACCGTAGCTGCAGTGTGCTGTGCCTAGATGCTGATGAGGCCGTAGGGGTAACCAGGCTGGAGCGGTCGCTTCCTGCGTGTGGTGTATCCCTGTTGAGGCCGAGGTTGCTGGCTGGCTGTGAGACTTGCTGTGGGAGTGAACATGATGGTGGCGTGCTGATGCTGCATCGAAGGCTGCTTTCAATCACGTCGGGGTCACCATTGTGGGGGACAGGTGTGTCATGTCCCACCAACACAAAGGGAGGATCCTCCGACCAGGCGAGGTGATCGTGCCTGGCGGGCCAACTGCCCAACGGTTGATGTTGGGATGTTGTATGTATCTTAATTGGCGCGCGAACTTTCACTGCGCGATTCAGGATTAGTAATTGGTAGTTTATTAGTTTCCTTCGTTACTCCATAGTTCGATGTATCTTCGGTAGATGGCGCTGTAGTATGTTATGTTGTTGTTGCGCTGTATGTGGAGGTCGCCACAATTATTATATGGTGGTTGCCCAGGCGGGTTCGGATACGTATATCCTTAATTCGTCGCAACACTAAACATGTTTATTGTTTTAGATACCATAATAATTTTATAACTGAATAGTTGGGGGTCTGAACCCCCGTGCCTCGGAGAGCACGTAAACCTGTCGGTCCTGCGCTTGATCTCTCCCCGGTCGTGTTGGTTATCCGTCCCATCGAACAATGAGAGAGAGAGAACAGAGAGTGCACCTGTGCACACATTTGTGCACTATAATATCTCCTGCGTAGTTGTCTGGTCTCCGTTGAGACTGGCCGCCGTGGCCGTAGTCGGCTAGGAGAACATAAAAAATGTACCTAACTGAAACATAGGGTACAGAGAAATGTACACTAGAGTTCAAATGTGTACGATCTCTATGACGTAAACTTCTTGATCTGGCATCTCTAGGGTACAGAAAGCACTTGATACATTCTAGAATGTTTCATTTTAACAAGCACTTTAGTAAGCCTTGTATTGTACATACTCTTGAGTCACAATGTTATCATTGGTAGCGTGCATAGTGTAACAACTATCGAAGGTGTTAAAAGGTATATCTCTATGATAAATATTTAACGATGCGTATAACATTGGAAGCATCATAAATTCCCAACGTAAAGTGTAAAGTAGAAAAACTAACTAAATATATTTCATTATCACCTCAACAATTTAAATAAGTAAGTTAATTTACATTTACAATATTTTTTCTGGTATTTAGTGGCTGACAACACTTCGGATAAAGGTAGCTACTGATTAGTCCAACTTAATATAACATCCGACGATTTTTCGTACCAATATGTATAATATGTATGTATTTACAAAAAAAAAGTATATATGTATTTTTATCAGTTGTCTAGTACCCATAACACAAGCTCTGCTTAGCTTGGGACTAGATGACGTTGTGTGTTAGATGTCCAAATATTTATTATTATTATTAATTATTAGTAAATTTTTAATTTAATTTATATCCTAGAATTAAGTTAAATATAAATTAGTTTAAATCTTTTTTTAAGATAAATTTTACCATTTAATGAAAAAACAATCATTTTTTAGATTAATTGTATGCCTATTGGTAAAGTTAGAATTTTAGTACTTCAATGCTAAATGTGATTGTTTTTTTTACTCAGTATAATACAAGAAAACGCAATTTATTTTGAACTATAATCAACAAATAACTACACTACTATTCAATATAATAATCCACGTATTTATTGCGGGAATATGATGGACCGACGATAAGAAAGTGGCTGGTAGCAGATGGATGCGGACTGCCCAAGACCGGGATAGTTGGCGCTCCTTAGGTGAGACCTTCGTTCTGCAGTGGACTGTACTAATAACTGCCGCTCAGTAATAATTAAAATAAGATATATCTAAGTAAATGAAAACCAAGTGACCGATCATAAATGCAATAACTTACGAACAAACGACTCACCTGAGTAACCACCTTTAGCTCGACTCGTGCGCAGCTCGTTGGCAAGGCTACGTTAATCGCGACAGAAGGTCCGCATCTGCGCACGCGCAGCGTATCGATGCAAAATACTTAGTTATGTAATTTATTATGCATCGAGTACAAAATAAGTTGTTATATTTAACTACTGTTTAAATAATCTTTAGGGAGTATAATTAACCTAATAATAATAAGAACTGAATTAATCATCGAATGTATGTACGCGCATAACTTCCGATCGGCTGCACCGAATTGAATAATTCTTTTTTTACGCCATAATAAGAACCCAATGGATTTTTTAATTTGCTGTTTTGAAATATGTAAATGATTTTTCACTGCTTCTCTCGATTCTGTCAATCAATTTTGCTGAGACAAAAAGAAGCCAATGTGCTTTTTCAACCGACTTCAAAAAGGAGGAGGTTCTCAATTCGACTGTTTTTTTTTTATGTTTGTTACCTCATAACTTTGGACTGGGTGAACCGATTTTGATGATTATTTTTTTATTTGAAAGCTGGTGCTTCCCGAATGGTCCCATTTGAATTTGGTCCAGATTGAAGTCGGTTTTTTTTTGTTAAAATTTGTGATTATTTATCATTCTATAAGCTGTGTCTGTATTCAATTTCATCTAAATATACTGATCCGTTCTTAATCTGCAAGTTCTACACTTTGGAAAAGTCGAATAAACATGTCATTTATTTGGGCCCAAAGAAATTTACTAAGATTTTTAATAATATTCACTATGCTCTTTGCGCTGTAGCATGGTGCGTGGTGGTTTAATTTAATTTACTTTAATTTACTACAGTTTATGGTTTAATTTAATTTACTACAGGTATTAATGATTTAATATATTGCGAATGTGGTACAGCTGAAACTGAAGTCATAATTTGTAAATCGCGGCAACTTTCAAGAGTGAAACGAAATGTTACTGAAACTGTCCCGCACCATACTGTCTCTTCGAAACATTTTGATCCATCCTTATGTCGCCTGGAAGAGATTGCTTTTGGTAATAAAGTCGCACTTTGTCCATTAAACATCTGATATGATCTTAGCCAATAAATATTATTTAACGATTTTACTTTTTTAGTCAATCTAATTTGTCTTGAAATACACACATCAAAAGTGTCTAGGGATCAACATATGTGTCTAGGGATCAACATATATTTTTGCAATAACTTTTCTCCTGATTGATATTAATTAAAATTTTCTTTAGGGATTCATCAAATAAAGTGTTTTCGTTTGTCACAGTAACGATAAACAAAGTCACCTTTGCATTAATAAAGAAATTTGCCATTTTCCTAATAAAAGGATTTTTGACATTTGAACCACTAACATTAAAGTTAAAAAAAAAGACTGAAATAACAGTTTTCTTTAAAATTTTATTAGGTAACTTAAACAATTAATAATCCGTGTTTCTACCGCGAACACTAACACAAGAACATCGGTTTGGCATACTCAAAATGAGTTCATCCAAATCACGCTGTGGAATGGCCGCCCATGTTCGTTGCAACAACAAAAAAAGGTCTTCTTGCGACTGGATACCCTCCATATTCGGCAGAGCTCTTCTCTGTAGCATATCCCATGCATGCTCAATCGGGTTCAAGTCTGGCGACTGAGCAGGCCAGGGCCAAAGCCACATCTCAATCTCAAGAAATCCGCATAAAAATGCTTGATCCCTAGACACTTTTGATGTGTGTACATTCATTTCGGTACTAGCTGTGCCCGCGACTTCATCCGCGTGAAATAGCGACTTTGGGTACTTTTACAACCTTTCATCCCCTTCTTTCAACCCATTGCAAACCTTTTTGAAATCGGTCCAGTAGTTTTGGCGTGAGAGTGCGACAGACAAACAGACAGAGTTACATTCACATTTATAATATTAGTAAGGATTATAAAAAAAAGTGGAGTCCCACGAAAAAGAAGTGAAACTTCGTAATGTGCAACAGTGCTTTCATACAATCATGGTAGCGCAACCGTTAAAGGTTTAACGCGAAGTTTCACTTCAACAGTGATCCATATAAGATATTGTGTCATATACATTACGAATCTGGGTAAATTCAAACAGTGTAACCGAGTGTGTCTATTGTTCTGAAAGAATGTAGGTTTTACTTATATACAGGCTTGCTGTTAATTCGTGTAACTGTTTCAGACTACGCAATCGCAAATAATATAGCAGCTTTTTAGTATAAAGTAATCTTTTAAACCTTATTTCGATGCTAGCATTACTAATCATACGCCACTCTTTTCGATTACAATGAAATAGGTAATTATCAGTTTGCCGGTTTGAACATAGCAAAGAATCGTGAATACATTTATTAGAAAGCAAAGTTCGATTTTTAATTTGTGTCACCCAACTTTCCTACATTCAAACCTGTAGTGATTCTATCGAATGCAGGAATTGTAAGAAATACGACAAACTTTACTACTCACGCTCATTGTGAACAGCTGATGACGTGCTACATAGAAATTACGCAAGTTACAGCCTGTATATTATGTTTAGATTTTGATGTGGGTAATTGCCTGAACTAATTCTCATGAAACAAAGTAATTAAGTTAGTTATTAAGCAGACGTAATCTTTGCTTGCTTCTGAAGTAACGTTGCTGCCATATGTATATAATTACTTACTTAACCATAAAACTATTCAAATATGTATATAGAATTGCTTTATAAAATTTCATAATTACAGTTTATTATGAAAAACTCTGAAGGTGTACTTAGTATAAATCAAAGTATAAAGTATATAGCAGACTATTTATTCTAGGTAATCTATACTACGGAATGACTATAGTTATTTTCATGAGATTTTTAGTTCCAGACAGCTGATTTAGGCTTCTTTAATAAGGATTAGGTTGATGTTAAGTCTCTAAAATATAGCTTCATTCCTGTGGCAGATGACTAAAAAACCAACGAATTGACTTTGAACAAGCGACGTATTTACAAATCATCAATATTTTCATTCTTTACGTGTCAGTTTTATCACAAAAAATGAAGTGCAGTGCAATACATTATAAATATAAAATTTCACACCTAAAATATGCTGTAACAGAGGCGTTTAGGTATAATATTAGTAGGATTAGCTACCAAAATGACTCTACTCAGCCTGATTGAAAACTTGAGTAAAATCCAAGAATGGTATAGGTTGTGGTATCACTCATTCATCCCATTTTTATAGAGACATGATTCTCTCGCGGCTTACATTTGTTATAATCTACGCAAACAGAATATTTTCAGATTCCAGTAGGATTATTATTCCAATAATATCAACCGTTCAATTCTTAGCAATGAACACAAATTAGTAGTGAAAAGTACATTAACAAGCGATGAACTAACCAGGTAAACGAATCAAAGGTCATCGTAGCGCGCGAACAAGTGAAATCGATGAAAATTATAATTATCATACAACTGCGGCGATTACTTCAACTTTGTCATCCATCGACGGTTTTCTTTGAACACAATATTTGTCACCTTGAACAAAAAGATCGATGTATTTTGAACGTTACAGTTGTTTACTTTGCATTTTGTGTTGTAAGGCAACCTTGTTACCAGCCTTCTACTTAATAAGGTTAAGGATAGTCGAGACAATAGTTTCGCAATCTGTTCAATAGTTTCAAAAATGGCGACGATAATCGTTTAAATTGGTGACAATGTGTGTTATGCTTAGTGAGCATTATTGATGGTCCGTGTTATCACAAGGCCGCTTAGTACTACTTAACATTGTCTTATATTATTATGTTACTAGCTAAGCCCAGCGGTGCTACCCGCGGTACGACATAAACCGGGTGCAACGCTGCGGGGTGAAGCTAGTTTTTAAAAGGTAGCCTAAGTTACTCCTTATATCATCAGCTTCGTATCAGTGAAAGTCCCGCCAAAATCGGTCCCGCCGTTCAAGAGATTATCCGTAACAAACAGACAGATAGACTGACAAAAATAGTAAAAAAATATTTTTTGGTATATGTACCGCGTATACATACATGTGTATTTAGTAAAAACCGGTTATTTTAATATTACTCGTACAAACAGACATTCCAATTTTATTTATTTGTATAGATATAGTAAAGATGAGACTTTAACTTAACGTAAACTAATTATATGTGATATATTTTAATTGACAAATAAAAGAAATAAGTAGTTGCACTAAACATAATATAAAAAAAAATATAATAGAACTTGTTTGAACGAAATATGGCATTGCCCTGAACCATACACGCGTCTCCCTGGAACTGTAAACACACTGGCATGAAATTTAAAAAAGATGTAACAAAAACAAAATATAAAGAGTGCTCCTTATATCTGCACCAATGTTATAAAGCAGAGTTGAGTTTTTTTTTGTTTGCATCTTCATGGTATAACTAATAGGACCCGAGTATCAAAGAAAAGTGTTGCAGAAGCAGGGGAATATTATGCATTTTTTGTTTAAAAAGACAACTCCCGCATTAGGAATAAACATCCTGTGTGGCGGGGGACTTTACAGACATACATGAAACGGACACAATTAACACCCAAACTCAGAACAACAATTTGTGGATCACACAAAGTGTTGTCCCGTGTAGGATTTAAACCGCCAACACTTGGCGAATTGGCAAGCGGCGTGGCGACCGCCTAACCACTAGGCCAACCGTGCAGTCAAGTCATCATTTTCAGAGCTTCTATTGCGTACGCAGCGTAAACGGTTAAAGTTTCGCAAAAATAATTTATGAAAGAATTGTTCCCCTTTAGAAGTTCTAAAAAAAGCCTGTTAAAGCATATATAATCTATTTTTTAAAGGTATACAAATTAGTTCACGCTGTGTAAGATTACGCTACGGGCAATAGGAGTCTCAGAGGAGGTTGCGGGGGTCAGATTGTATGAAAAAAAAAGTTACAACTCGTTCAATTAGTTCACGAAACACCCATAAATCATATACTCGATATAAAAACGTATAAAGGTAACAGATAATAAATACGATGACAATAGCATTGCTATCCCAAAACTTATTTCATTTGCGTGACGTAATCTAAATTGTCGCTGATTTTCCCGGAATATTGTCACCCTACACGCACAGCGCTATACACGAGGGCGTAATAATTTACTATTCACACACATACACATGTTAAAACACACCCACACATTGTTAACTCACGGCTTAATATCGGCAATAACAGCAACTTTTTCCACACCCCCCACTCTACCTCTCCCCCCCTCTTTCACTCTGTAATTTCCCCAGTCCCGAATTATAAGCTCATGAATCATGGCCGACGTAGTAACGTTTTTTTTTTCTGTGTACGCGAAAATTCGTTGTCGATTCGTTTGGCAGTTTTGAATGATTTTTTTTTTATGTAATATGACTCAACATAAATATTATATCGAATTATTTATAGATTTATCTAATAAACATTTTCTCTATTAACCTCTGAAGTAAAAAAGGCTAAATAGTGTATAAGTGGAGCTAAAATTATAAGTAGTTGGCAAAACGACATTTACTACACCTCTGCTTATACATTGCACAGAATAATTAATAGTACTTCCATTGCCCTTAGGAATATATAGGTATATAGGCAATTAATACATGTTATCTACCTGGAAATCGAAGTTTTCAGTTATTCAACCTTCTTTTTAAAATTGAAGCATGATATTAAATAGTCATATATATAAAACAAAACGTTTAAAAACTATAAAACGATTACGTAAACACTTTTGATACAATTTATAAAACCTGTGACACTAGAGCCATTATTACAAGTTTGTTGAAACCTCATTTATTAAATCTTTTAGTAATTTAGGCGCTACAGTGGAACATACAAACATACAGAGACTGCCAAAACTATTACCCTTTCTTTTGGCTTCGCTGTAGTTGAGTAAAAAATGCGTCTTATTTCTTTTGAAAAGCTGTTATTTGAAAACGTTGATGTTTCTTCAAATTAACATAAATGTTAGCCTACAATATAAATGTAGTTTTATGTCACTGTCAAACGCTATTGCTAATGTATGTTGTCTAATGTTCTCAAAGGAAGAACCCTGTTAATGTTACTTCACTACTATGCAATTTTATTTTTATCATTGTATTGTGCTATTGTTTATTTACCTAAATAAAAACAAAAAGAAACTATTCGTCTTTATAATATTATTACAGGTATATCTACAAAGTAAGTTATGTATCGTCATTCGCTGTCACCAAGCTTTTTACATTGTACTCGTAAATGCTGTAATGTTGGTAATGTTCCCATGGTTTTTTTACGCAATTTCCGAACAAGAAAAATGAGAGGTACCTATGATTACTAAATTTAGGTATGACAGTAATTGTGAGATGTCCGAAGAAATTATAGAAACGCAATAGAGATTACATCATGTGTTCTGGAGAGTTTGTAATTCAGTGATGTTTCTTTTTACTTACATTTTTGCTGGTTTTAGTAATATTTTCATTTAATCTTCTTTTCTAGCACTGTTTTTAAACTTAGAACAAATTTCAGTTTGTATTGATTACTTACTTTCTGAATTCTTTTTAAATCAATATTCAATGTCATTTTTTATGCGGTAATACTAAATTTGCTACTATTTGTAATACGAATGTTCGAAGTCAACTTGCGTATAATTTCTTTTATCTAGTTTAATGTAAATAGTTCTAATTTAAATATTTTAAAAAAGTTGTTTTGCTCTAGAAAGGAACATCTCAAGAAACAATGAAAATATAATTTATAGTAGAAGTTTTTTCTACCAAAGAAATCCGTACCTTTGTTTCTTATAGAGACGTTGCGATCATCGATTCAATTTCCCATTGAAACAAATTATTATTCTGTGGACACGATCGATCGTCCTGTTTGAAGTATAAGACAGAAACACTGAACGCACTCTTGATAGAAACATTGAGCGAAATTGTCGGCAACATTGTCTCTAGGAGAGATTTGGTTCAAATTAAAAAAATGGAATATATATATATTCATCTAATAGCTTTAAAAGAGCAATTATTGTATATATATATATATCTGAATCTCGGAAACGGCTCCAACGATTTACATGAAATTTAGTATGTTAGGGGTTTTTGGGGCGATAAATCGATCTGGCTAGAATTCATTTTTAGAAAATTTACCCAAAAAAAATTACCAAACTAAGCTCGGTCATCCAGGTACCATATTATATAGGCCCAATGTTAGGTGATACTTTTGCTCTAGTGACTTATCATCGCAAAAACAGCATATTGCATAGTTCTATTTAAAACACGGATCTTGATTTAAAAGTATTCCAAAATCTCTTAATTCATTTATTCCACGACATACATATTTAAATCATGCGAAAAAAATCCTCTAGGCATTTCATTTTATCTCTTCTTCTGTGTGCGCCTTAATGAAAATTTTGTCGTAGGTAGATATATTATTTATTATTTTCTTTTTCATCTAAGTACTAAAATTGTTATTTGAAGGAAAACTACGCTACTATATAAATTAAACAAATCAAGTACAGTCATAGAGAAAATAAAATATAAAATAATTTATGTATTCGGTGACGTTTACTTTTAAAATAGCTATGCTAAATATAAACTATTATTATTATACACCTGCTTTGTTATATATGATACTGCAATAATTTTCCGTGTAGATAGTAAAGATCTTAAGACCAGTCAAGCATCGCTGGTCACGACACTGCAAACTGATCAAACCTCTATCTATAGTGCCTAGGTTATCAGAAGTTATTTGAAAAATTATAGAAATATAATGTCGATTTCCCTTTGAAGTCATAATTCTTTCATTACTTTTTGTTATTAATTATCCAATAAGGAATTCGATCCTGAAATGCGATGCAGTGTTTGTCGATAAAATACTAAACGAAGAATTTGGTACTAAGAAAATAGTTATGTATCTAGGGATTGGCTATGTCTAGTTTCAAATTGACAGCCCTAGAACTACGAGTATAAAAATAATAAAGTTACGTAGCTTTCATTAAAAGTGTTATTAGATAAAAAAAAAAGTTATATATCATCTCGGGATTAATTTGTTAGTTAGAATAAACAAGTTTATACTTTGTTTATAATAAGTTTATAATTTTGTATCAAAATTACAAATATTGATACAAAATTTGTTAAATGTTCTTTACAAATGTTGAAATGATTTCTGATATGAAATATTAATATCGCTTTGAGTACCAACCGCTCAAAGAAAACAGTATGCAAAGCAAATAATATTACCTACATCAGTACCGTGATCCCTTAGATATACAACCGTTGTAAAGTTTCGCGTCAAACTTTATACGACTTACGAAACTTTTTAAAACAAACATACTTACACAATTTCTGTGTGCGACTGTACTCTGCCTACGCCGTGGCTCGTGGTTCGGTTCGGCTTCCGACTTAAATATTAGGTTGGGAACATACGCTTAGTTTGTGTATTTTCTAGTTTATAACACTCGGCTCTTATACACTGTTAATTAATCAGTGATTTTATTCATTTATTGTATTCTTAAGTGATTAATTTTCACTTCCAGGGGAGTATTTTTTTCCTAATGTAAATGTGATAGAAAAAAAATTACGCTTACAAATGAAAAAATTCAAATCGCTTCTTAAATTATGGAGTTGTTGAAAAACAATCATTAAATGCACAACTGAATAGAAGACTTTTTCTTAAAGAGCGTTAAAAGTTATATTTTATTTAAATTTATTAAGAAATTGTGACCTCTTAGGCCGAAAACCTTATGGGCTCATGCAATGTCATAATTTTTTTAGCAATAGCCAATGATATCTCTTCACGCGATTCTTAAACTGAATTATTTTATATAAGATGTTATATTTAGTCTACATGTAAGAGAATTCCAGTTTAATAATACCAAAATATATTAGTAGAAGCGCGCTAATCTGTCTCCAACCTAACGCACAGATGTAATTCGTCATGACACGGCCCGACTCGGCCTGTCGACGGATCAAATTATACTAATTTATCTCAAACCACACACATAGAGCTTAACTCCTACACGTAGAGTTCAATTTACAACGTTTCAATTGTAAAGTACAGTGAGGTAAATATATTTATTAAGACATTTGCCACGGTTCCCTTAAACTATTAATGTTGGGATGTTTTTCTAGGAGTTTTCACGTTTCTTATTACCTCCATTTAAAATGTATGTCACGGGTGAAAGTAGTTTATTAATGTAAACGAAATTAACTGCTTGCTGATTCATAAGGTTTTTCTAATACACACATCAAAAGTGTCTAGGGATCAAGCATTTTTATGCGGATTTCTTGAGATTGAGATGTGGCTTTGGCCCTGGCCTGCTCAGTCGCCAGACTTGAACCCGATTGAGCATGCATGGGATATGCTACAGAGAAGAGCTCTGCCGAATTTGGAGGGTATCCAGTCGCAAGAAGACCTTTTTTTGTTGTTGCAACGAACATGGGCGGCCATTCCACAGCGTGATTTGGATGAACTCATTTTGAGTATGCCAAACCGATTCTTGTGTTGTTAGTGTTCGCGGTAGAAACACGGATTATTAATTGTTTAAGTTACCTAATAAAATTTTAAAGAAAACTGTTATTTCAGTCTTTTTTTTGAACTTTAATGTTAGTGGTTCAAATGTCAAAACTCCCTTTATTAGGAAAATGGCAAATTTCTTTATTAATGCAAAGGTGACTTGGTTTATCGTTACTGTGACAAACTAAAACACTTTATTTGATGAATCCTTAAAGAAAATTTTAATTAATATCAATCAGGAGAAAAGTTATTGCAAAAATATATGTTGATCCCTAGACACATATGTTGATCCCTAGACACTTTTGATGTGTGTAATAACTAGGAAAAATCAATGTTATTTGGTTTCCTAAAATGGTAAATGAAGTTTGTCGAACGTGTGACGTAATAAAAAGTCGTATTATTGTGTGATCGAAATGAATTGAATTGACGTAAAACGTCTAAATTATATGATAATATAGAACATACAGATAATACAGAAAAATTGATTACCGATATAATGCACCCATGCAACACCTAGTTGTTGTTATGTTTTGTTAGTGTTAATTCGCGATAAAATTACTGAAAAGGTTACGATAGGTCCTATTTATATTTATTGTTATATAGTTAAACACCATCCGAACATCCGAATCATAATCTACTTATAGCATATGACATACCTAATCGAGTCACTCATCACAATTCATCGTCATCAGATCATTTTGTAGATAAAAAGTAAAGGTGCTAGTTAGCAAAAAAAAAATCGATACGAGGAAACGTAACAATATTCTGTTGGTATATAAATCGATGTAACAAAAATAAATCTTCTAAAATGGAACACAATCAGAAAAATAATGTAATTTGTAATTTAAAAAAAAAAACTTCTAACCATAGGTGGAAAGTTACATTTAAACTGGCCAGGACGAATTCAACGCTGTCGATTGCGTAGCGTTCCTTGCACCATAGATTTCGACGCTTGACGCCTGTCAGTTGCACTATGCGACGATGCAACCACAGATAGTTGCTTGAACACAATAATTCTACTGCCAGTGACATTGCATCTTACATGCATTCAAATTGATTGCAGATGAAAAGAAGTGAAACTCTCAGACGTTCTAGTAAACAACGCGAGTTATAAATACCAACTCATGGACTAATAGTCACTTTTTAGATAAGTATTACGGACTTTCTTTGAAAATTTCGCTTTCAACATTATACCAGTGTATCATTTGGTTTAATTAGGTACTACAATCTCATGAATGTTATCTATTAACTATATATAATTCTTGCGTGGGTCAGCTAGTTCCTATCTAAAAAAAAATAGTAACAAAAGTTAATTAAAGGCCATGACATTAGATTGGTTTCTATACAATGCCTGCCATTCATACCGCCGTGGGTTTCCGAACATTCATTGACAATTGCCTACCTCAACATACGCTTGCTGCATATATGTAATGTGTATACATAAATTGTTTATTGTGACATTTGAAGGTATATTCATCAGTTTTTGTGTTCTTGATTTATTTAATTTTAAAAATTAAATTTAATATCGTATCTGTAAATTTATTAAAACACAATGAGACAAAAATAGGGGCTCTTAAATCACACACTACATGATAAATTTTTAGAATCTTTTTCGCTCAATCCGTTTGTCTATTTGTCTGTTAGACACATATATTATTATAGTATTTACGAAACAATTTGAATCGGCAGGTATTGCGGGCACAGTTTTTTTTTAATCAAAAACACGTAAAGCTTATAAAAAATTCCATGTAGAACATAGACGCCATGAAAAAGAAGCCGTCGTGAAATCTATTTGTAACCTACAGCCGTATACTTCAGAACCATTCATTTCTTTGGTCTATTTAGAATTGCCACATCATCGAGTTTACCTAAAACCTTATTACTTTATATTAATATTCGTTTTACCTACTCAATACTCTGCACACAATACATTCACGTAGGATAGTCGCTTACGTCACGAAAACCGAATGAGCGGTCTATTCTTGCCGAGTCACGGCTGACGTTGATTGATACGGGGCTACAAACTGTCCAGCTTGACACTCATGTTTATGTTATTATCAATGCCCCATCTACACGGATATACCGGACAACGGACTTTAGACGTACCCGGATGTCGGAAGAACCCGCACTACCGGATGTGACGACGATGAAACTATGAAGTTTGTGTTGACAACACACGCCAAGTTGAAATGTTTTTCTTATTTGAATTGCTGATCGGACGTTTGATGTAATACTAGCCAAATTACAATTCATTATATAGGAAAATCCTGTTTGGTTTCCACTAAAAAGGAATAAATTTATTTTAAATACATATATGGAATCTGAATAAAATGGTTTTTTTTATGCAGAACTACTTACAGTTCTTTAGTTGATAACCAAACTTTTTAGTACCTATTACCTCACTGCAACACTATATTAATACCAATTATGTAGTTACATTAATTTTATTAGATTCACCTGAATGTATCTTTGTTTGGAAGCGACTTGTTTTTTAGTTTTTTAAACTATATTTATTCATGTTTAAATTTGTTACACTTATAAGTGTATTTACATACACATATCTAATAATACTATTATCCAAATAAATGGATTTATTTAAAAGAAACATAATTATGAATCCTTCTTCACTTACCTCCTTACCCAAAGATATTTGTTCAAAATTTAAATTGTAGCAAAATATATTTGATCATTTTTTAGAAAGTTTGCGGGCCAATAAACACAATACTGAAAACCAAAAACACATGTTCTCTTGTTAAAGTACACCTAAAATAAATCTTTTAAACGTTTGGTGAGACGAAACGTTGGTGCGGTGCAGATTGACACGCCAGCGTCCCACATTAGTTCTGCACCGGCATTCGGGAACCGAACACTCTACTGCTAAAAGACATCACTATTTATACCTCAAGCCAACATAAGAAGAACCCTGTCACCTGCTCTAAATACCAACATAAGAAACACTGTCGCTCGTACTGTTTAAGCAGCGGAGGTCTGGATATACTGGTTACGTTTTATTTTAAGCCGCTAATGACTGATGCGTCATTTATGTTTTTTTAAGTATTCAAAGACAATAGACGAGGACAGGAGTGTACACATTTCATCTAATGGGCTGACCAAGCGTGAAGCTAATACGATATAAAATTGAGTAAGCAAACATCAAAATAACAGTACATTACAGTAGTAATTTATTATTATTGCTGCATATAAGACATCAGTTAATATGAAATGGATCTGATGCATGAAATATCAAGTCTTGTTATCTTTTCAATGTTCTGTATAGTTAATAAATCGTATGTAGAGGTTTTTAATCTGATCTTCATAAAACATCTTTTTTAATTTAAAATCCATTAAATCTGTCAGTGTATCATCCATAATGTCAGGCTAAAATCGATTTAAGATACGAATTACCAGCTCCTTATAGTCTATTAAGAGACAAAATCTTTTTAAATGTCGAATCGGTCGCGTGCTTGCCATAGACAAGATATCTTGTCACTCTATCTGTCGGGATAGTGATGCACTTTTGGCACGACGACGCTCATTTTAAGAATTTGCTGATCCAACTATGGAATTACATCATAGATTTAATAGTCATTGACACGGTTTAATTAGATTTTAGTTCTATGGTGATGTCAATAAACCTCCTTTCTTAGATGAGGCCTATATCCAGCAGTGGACTGTTAAATGCTGTTTGTGATGATTTATTCTATTTACCCAATATATTATTATATTAGGTAGGTATTTATTTTTTTGGTCACTTTCCTGAAAATGAATCCTAGCTAGATAGATTTATCGCCCACGAAACCTCCTGCTTACTAAATTTCATGAAAATCGTTGGGAGCCGTTGCCGACATTCAGATTATAATATATAATGAACAATGGTGCATAAAGATTTATGTTTTATTTTTATTTCAATTGGTGCACTTGAAGTGACCTTAAATACGTAATAATTGTATAATTATTATGCATTCATTTCTTAGTATTTCGTAATTAATGTTCT
Organism: Diaphora mendica; assembly: GCA_949125395.1. NCBI lineage: Eukaryota > Metazoa > Arthropoda > Insecta > Lepidoptera > Erebidae > Diaphora > Diaphora mendica. The sequence goes on from OX421319.1 coordinate 23,821,163, forward strand.
TGAGTCGTTTTATTACTCACTAAGTAAGTTAAATATATTAAGCATTGAACTTGAATTACTATTTTACTTAAAAAACATTTTAAAAATATTCGCTTTTTGTAAATTATTTTTTTTAATAGTTTTTAAATTTCCACAATTGTAGTACTTAGATGTCTAAATAATATTTTGTAATATTCGTTTTAATGAGGGAGACATCGGTATTTATTTACGGTACAGTCAAGTACCCTATTTACCACAACGAAGCGTAGCAGGCGTAACAGCTATTATGTATTGCAAAATGGGTTACTATACATACATACTTATAAATGTAGTATATTCAGTAAGCATTTTTTAACGATGCTCAAGAAAAAAAACAGACCTAAAAATATATAATAAAACAAACTGCTTGGTCTACACTTCAGTGTACTTCTATAGCTAGGACCTGGTCAAATCTGTGTCATATAATACATTCGTTCGATCACTCATAACGTGCGCTGTGTCATGTCAGGGTCACTGAGGGTACCGTAGATGACACACTATTAGAATACATTAACCAATAACCACACGTCGAAGTGTTTGTGTCTATATAGTCACAGGTCGATGTGTGAATTCGTAATAGTTTGCTTGCCCTACTGACTGTGCACACACGTACTCAAACGGACAGTCACTGCCGGAGTACAGAAGCTTCCCCAATACTGAGCGGACGTTAAAAAATATTAAAGTGATTTGAAAAAAAAAGATTATTAACAGGACTAAGTTACCTACAAAGTTTTATTGGCCTACTAGCTTTTTCCCGTGGCTCCGCCCGCGTTTATGTCGGTATTTAAATTAAAAAATCTCTATAAATTTTAATTTATTATGTTATTCCGATGTCTAAGCTATATTACTATATATTATTATTATATTTGACTGCCTCGTTGGTCTCGCGGTTGGCGTGTGCGACTGCTGATCATGAGGTCTTGGGTTCGATTCCCGGGTCGGACCAAATGTTTGTATGACCTACAAATATTTGTTTCGGAGTTTGGGTGTTTTCTATGTATAATATGTATGTATTTACAAAAAAAAAGTATATATATGTATTTGTATCAGTTGTCTAGTACCCATAACACAAGCTCTGCTTAGCTTGGGACTAGATGGCGTTGTGTATTAGATGTCTGAAATATTTATTTATTTATTACTGCAAAGTCTAATAAAAACAGTTCAGTATTTTTTTTCTTTTATCACTTAATAAGATTTATTTTTAGACCTAAAAAAGTTTCATGTGAAATACGTGAAATTAAAGGTTTTTAATTATATTTATTTCTTAACAACTACTTGAACTCGAACTCGACTGCACGTTTGGCCTAGTGGTGTAACGGTCACCACCCCGTTTCCTACTTCGCCAAGTGTCGTGGGTTCAAATCCCACGTAGGAAAACACTTTGTGTGATCCACAAATTGTTGTTCTGAGTCTGGGTGTTCTTTGTGTCCGTTTCATGTATGTTTATAAAGTCCCCCGCGACACAGGATTTATTCCTAGGGCTGGAGTTGCTTTTTATAAAAAAAAAAATTCGACGCGTATTTTTTTAATTATCATAGAGATAGTATATTGGATTTCTTATTATCAGCAAAGGCTTTATAAGAATTTTCTAGTGTTAATCAGTTTGGCAACATACTCGTATGTTGCTTTCAAATTTTATCTTATAAGGTACAAAAGAAGAAAGCAATTATAGGAAAGGTTACCTACTTTTGTAATTTTGTTTCTTATACTTTATTTCTTTAAATGTATTCCTGACGTCCCATAAGTCCAGAATTACAAACCGCTCCGTGCCTCCGAGAGCAACTTAAGCCGTCGATCTTGGTTACCATACTAACCATATGAACATCTTTAGCAATAATTACTTTTTGACTTCGATATTGCCCATTACTTGGGTTATGGAGGTCTGATAGCAGTCGTTTCACTTAAAAACAAAGTTCAACCGTAGCCGACCCCAATATAGGTAATGTGGGAGGTTCGGGGAAAGAATTTTCCAGAATTACCCTCCGTAGTCAGTTAATCTGATGACGTCAACCATGCGTTATATAAAGGACCTTAAAGCTAAATATATCTAAAAAACCACGTGAAATACGCTAACTGGTCTCGTGACTGCATCACCGTTCATGCAAGTCAATTATTGCGCATCACGTCACCGATTTAATAAAAGCTTCCCGCCGACTAATTAACCTCATATTACGCTCTGCACACGAAAGTATACCTAAGTACATAGTCAACAGGTTTTAAATTACTACCTCGAGGTATTTGTACATTAAATATTATCTACCTGAATATTGTAGGTATGTATAGAAATTGTAAATTTTAAAATTCTATGTATGTATGTTGTGTTAAATTAGAAGAGAGAACTAAACGTCTGAAAGGATATCCACCAACATCAGCAATTGCCACTAAAACATACTACACTCATGAAATTTGCTATAGAAAATTTATCATATTTTTTTTTTATGTATGGCTCGCCAAAATGACTACTCTGCCTGGTGGAAGCATAAGCAGAATCCAAGAGTGGTGGTCACCATACTCATTGCAAATGCAGACAATGCAGCATGGCGACCCACACCATGGCGGCCTAATGCTTCTGCATCTTTTAGTCTAGCCAACAGTATGGAACTTGTTGACCAGACTATTTGGGCCTCCGGTCTCGCACTCACCAACGAAACACGACAGCACGAACGCTGTCATTTTACGTTGATTTTCTGTGCGAGAGTAGTACCGCCCCGGTCGAGCCGGCCCGTTCGTGCTGAAATCAGCGTGGCTCTACTTGTTGGTCATCCAGATACATTATGTAAAGATTAACATGTTTTAGTCATATGTAGTTTCTTTCAATTTAACCTAAGTTACGAGCTTGACTGCTTATGAAACCTAAAAAACTATAAGTATTACTTAATCAATTTAAACTCGACTATAAATTAAGGTGCAAATAACTCTTGAAATATACATTAAACTATATAAATAGAGGTACGTAGGTACTCAACAATTTTGCATAAAACAAATCATTGATGAAACGGAGCTTAACTCTGTATTATCCGAATTAACGAAAAAGGAGATGTACAATTTATCTAAGGCACTCTAAAAATTCATGTACATTAACGAATTTTGCTTTGTTTTGAATTTAGTATGCTCTAAAATTAACTGTAGTTTATTTTTAATTTATAATAAGGCGTTTGTTAATGTACACGTGGTTGCCCGCGGTTCCGCCAGCGTATATGTCGGTTATCACGGCAAATAGTAGCCCATGTGTTATTCTGATGTATAAGCTATATTACTGTAAAATTTCATCCAAATCCGTTCAGTAGTTTTTGCGTGAAAGAGTAACAAACATCCATCCATTCATCCATACTTACAAACTTTCGCGTTTATAATATTAGTATAGAAATGCCACTGAGTAACTAGGCTGAAACTGGCCATGTCCTTTATTTTTTTAAACTTCCTATTAGCAGTTATCGTTTACACGAAGGTTAGATAGATACTGGTACGTATGCTTAGTATTTGACCTTCCATAAACTGAGGACCTCATAGGGTCATTAAATTCTATTAGTAATTAATTCTCTAACCCTATGCGTCTGTCGTCCCTGAGACGCCACATAGTAATGTCATATTCATAGTAAGACTAAATTTCTATAGAGGTGTAAGTGTGGGCGCACACCGGACTCGACAAACTTGGTAGCTGAGGCTATAGTACTGAGGCTCGACTTGGTAGCCGTAAAAAGCCTTGTGTTAGGTGGGACCGTCGCACACCAAAGCTGTTGTCGACAAATTGTCTCCGACGAGACAGTTTGTCGAGGATCGACTGGGTTGTCGTAAAAAGCGTTCTGTTAGATGAAACATGTGTTGTGGAACTGTAATTCAGGAAGTATATGTGTAAAAAAGTAAACACTCTTTATAGGCGTAATATCCATAATCAATTCGTCCTTTCCCCTTCTTCGACCGTTTGTTCAGTCTCATGCGGTATGCGTCAGCACAAGACAACTGTCGAAAACCGTCTTGTCGCGGACGGTCTCGTCGAAGACCATTTCTGTGTGCGCCCGGCCTTACATTTAAAACGGAATGTGTCAGATTACAATTTGCAAGGGAATATCTGTCAAACAAACGATGTACTTTTATACATATGGTGTCAGTATATTGCCTTACATATTGCTAGCACCTACTTCAAATTGCACCTTCAGCTTTACATAACTAACACCATCTATAAACGAGCAATTCTTTTTAACCGACTTCAAAAAAGGAGGAGGTTCTCAATTCGACCGTATTTATGTTTTTTTTTATGTGTGTTCATGGATAACTTCGTCGTTTAGGAACCGATTTTGATGATTCTTTTTTTAATGTAAAGGAGATATCCCAACGGTGGTACCATGATAAGGACATCAAAATCTGATGATGGCATCCAAGAGAAATCGAGTCGAACCTTGAAGTCGGTTTTTGTTATCGTTAATTTTTTTATTATAATCTGAATCTCAAAAACGGCTCCAATGATTTTCATGAAATTTTGTATGCAGGGGGTTTAGGGAGTGTTTAATCGATCTAGCTAGGATTCATTTTTAGAAAATTTACCAAAAATAAGAAAATACTTAGTAAAGCTTGGTCATCCTGATTGTCATGAATACGCTTAGCCCTTAATAATGCCAAAAGCCTCATTATACAGGAACTTTAGTAATCAATAAAGAGAAAAAATATTAAATATTTTAATGATTTATAACATTTATCATAGGTATTTAGTGGAAATGGCACCTGTGAAATGACTACGGATGAAGTAAATTAGTCACAAAAATAAGTACACATTTCCCCGGAAACGACACAACAAAAACTACTATGAGAACATACATTTTAGCCAACACTAAATATCCCGAGACACATCTATTTTAAACAAGCCCCGTTTACCTTATGATGGACGGTCTGACGACCATCGTATATCTGTCATTCATAGTTCAACTGTACGTGTACTTTGCTAGGAAACATTTTACTCATTAAATTATTCTGCAGTACGTGCTCATTAATGCGTTAAGTAGAAATATGTGTTTTAATAATTATGGCAACACTAGCCGTACGATTTTTACAAGGCAGCCCTGATAATATAACCATAGAGCTCTAACGGGTCCGTTAGTTATGTTTTGTTTTTTTACAAATGATCTGTTAAGTTGCAGCCTATTTATTTAACTATTCAAATATAAATTAAATTAAATTACATTCTAAATATCCAAATTAGAAAATCTAACGCAGCGTGTTACGCCAACTACGCTACAATAAATCAGATGGAATCAAAATGTGTGATTGTGTGACCGCTTTGTAAATCATACAGAATTGTAATTAGAAATTTGCAGAAATTAATTTGTCGTCAAAGTGTATGACGTCATAGTACACGTATGTATGCACGTACGTACATACATACGTAATTGTTTATAATTGAAATTAACTATAATCTCATTTAAAATCTGGTATATTTGTAAAGTCACCTTAATATAGTTGTTGATTTGGTGCTGTTTACATGAGTCAGACACGTGTGCAGTTAATATATTCATTCACTTAGTACAACATTACATTAGGCATTACAAAAACAAACTTACTGAATTTCATTTAGTCTAATAAACTGTTAGAAAACAAAATTTATAACGTAAACTAAAAAATGAAGAATATTATACATATTTATTATATTGAAGTCAGACTAATACATTAATGCCTTTGTGAATAATTTAGTTTCCAATAAAAAAATACAGACCATCAAAATTGATTTTTGCGTCTGGATATAATTTATCTATAGATTTACAAGTAAATAACTTTACGATATTAATGAAGTAGTTTAAAAAGTTATAGCAATCTGACCCTTTAACCTCCTCTAAAATAACATATTACCAGAAATCAAATAGTTCATCAAAGATTTTTATTATATAGAACAATAATTGTTAGTTCATAAAATTAACGCATAAAAAAACATTGACACTTATTGAGTTGATTTATATTATGTGAGAGATTATGTAGTTGTCAAAATCTGATTTGAATCTGGCCGACATTAAATAAAATTAGTGGTTTAATCCAATCGGCCGGAACGGTCACCATTGACAGGTGAGTTAGGAAAATTATAATTTTAGACTCCATTTTGAATGCGTCAACTGTTTATTACTGCTATTAAGATTGTTTGTCATACATTTTTTAAATATAATGTTAATTGACGCTTCGAATTATTTCATTTTGGATTTTTGTATACTTTCGTAAAATTATTAAGATACTGAGCTTTATTTCATCAATCGACATGTCCACAAATTTTTTCTCTTGACAAGCTTGTTATCTCTAATTTAGTAAAAAATAAACAAATACCTGTCAAATATGACAGATTTAGAAGGTCAAGAAATCAAAGGGAACATTACTTTTACCAGCCACTTATTTGACAGATAAAAATATGAACCATAGATCAGGCTCAGTCTAAAAGGGTTGTAACTAACTTTTAATTTAATATCAATATATTAATTAATTAATTAAATAACTATCTAATACCATTAAATAACTTAATTAAATATCATAATATTATCAATTCTAATTTCGTATTTTCTAGAACAAGCTTTGATTGTTTACTTTGTATATAATCAAGTGAAAACAAGTGAATTAACAAAATTTTCCGCTAGAGAGCCCGCTCGTCGCTTTAGTCTATTGGTAAATCTCGCCACGTAGTTTCGCAGCTCTCTGAATTGGAACCATTTAATTCCATTTAAATATATTGAGCACAAGAATATTCAACATTTATTAAATATTCAAAGCTTAAAACATTCAATGATATGTTTACTCAATATTCTTTAACACAAAGCAACGTTTAAAATCAATAGGAAATAGAAATGATTGGCAGAAATTACATATTTGTCTCCATCGTTTTTGAAATGTTTCTTTTAAAAAAAAAACATGTTTCGACAGTTTGTTTCTGTATAAATATTTTGACGTTTTCTTATACTAACAGTATGCTATTGTAACTAATTTCTTATTTTTCTTATTTTACAGGTAAGTGTACCGATGCAACGAAGGACACCTAATAGGAGAAAAGAGGTATTTTAGCTCTAAAAAATGAATAGGTTATTTATTATATTTTTAAGTCACTGAAGAACACTTTTCTTTTCGTGAATACAAAACTTATCAAAAAGCTATAACTTAGACTTATAGTCCATAGGTATATGTAATTAGTATAATTTGTAGTGACAATCGAATGTGGCAACACTCCTAATGCATAATATAATATGCAGTAAGGCAATGATGATCCTTCCAAGTCCAAGTGTAAATACACAACTTGGGAAAATTCCTAATGACGCCAATGTTCTTGTAGGACAAACGAATGGCACACAGTCAGTTCTATGAAAACTAGTTTACTATTAATGGATAAACCATTATTTTTGTTCTCTGTTTATATGAAATTATGCCTGTAATTTGCCGTTTCGGCCACTATTTTACACACATCAAAAGTGTCTAGGGATCAAGCATTTTTATGCGGATTTCTTGAGATTGAGATGTGGCTTTGGCCCTGGCCTGCTCAGTCGCCAGACTTGAACCTGATTGAGCATGCATGGGATATGCTACAGAGAAGAGCTCTGCCGAATATGGAGGGTATCCAGTCGCAAGAAGACCTTTTTTTGTTGTTGCAACGAACATGGGCGGCCATTCCACAGCGTGATTTGGATGAACTCATTTTGAGTATGCCAAACCGATGTTCTTGTGTTAGTGTTCGCGGTAGAAACACGGATTATTAATTGTTTAAGTTACCTAATAAAATTTTAAAGAAAACTGTTATTTCAGTCTTTTTTTCGAACTTTAATGTTAGTGGTTCAAATGTCAAAAATCCTTTTATTAGGAAAATGGCAAATTTCTTTATTAATGCAAAGGTGACTTGGTTTATCGTTACTGTGACAAACGAAAACACTTTATTTGATGAATCCTTAAAGAAAATTTTAATTAATATCAATCAGGAGAAAAGTTATTGCAAAAATATATGTTGATCCCTAGACACATATGTTGATCCCTAGACACTTTTGATGTGTGTATTATCTACTCGGATAACCGGTAAACTTATTCCATTGAGTATAAAAAACAATATCAGACAAAATTCATGGTCGCGGTTAGAGTTAAGATTAAGTAGAATTAAGAATTAAATTGAAGAGAAGTACTTACTTAGTTCTAATTAAATTATATTTTTTCTTTAAATAATACTCGTTATAAGATTTTCTAAAGAATTCGAAATCTTCAATGTAGCCAAATTCCAAGAAACGCTTTTAAAGCTGATGTTATTGCCTCATGTTTGGATAATTAAAAAAACGGTGTGGAGTTTTTAGCCCTCTTATTTATATTATCTGTAGTGAATGAACAAAATAGGATATTTGTATTAGATTAATATTATGAAACATATAATTGTGTTTTCGGAAATTACCTAACGTTTCCAGCAAGTTGTGCTGATCATAGTTACAGGTTGACTACTGACTTAAGTCTTTACGTGTATAATCCCATAAACGTAATCATATATATTACTAGTTTTGACTGTGACTTCGGCCGCATGTTTTTCATTTATCGCGGTAAATAGTATCTTATATATAATTCTGATATATAAGCTACAATATAGTAAAGTTTCATCTAAATCCGTTCAGTAGTTTTTGCTTATATTAAGAGTGAGAAACATCCATACCTACATCTTCACGAACTTTCGTTTTAGTTTACAAGTTGTACTGTCAAATACATAGTTGTCTATCAGTTTGTTCATACCTAGAAGGAACACGAGTCCAGGTTATTGATCCTCGACGTTCTTTTTATTATTCATTGCGCGTATGACGACAGTGCGTCCGTCGCCGGCGCCGGCGCAGCCGTAGCCTACATCGAGAGAGATCGATTTGGAGAATAACATCGGTTTCAAGTTAAATATTTAGTCTTTTTATTATTAAATTTTAAAATACACATACCTCAATCATTATCCTCATTAACCTTAATCAGAGAAAATAATAAAAAATACTTTATCTACAAAAACAGATGAACCTTAATTCTTGAGTCTCTAGTTGAAATAAAGTTTAATTATTTCCGTTTATGGTTTGTGACTAACCTTTTTTATAGGGATAACAACCAATTTTTTGTATTGTAGCGACTTCCACATATAGCGCAACAAAAACATACTACACCGCCATCTAGTAACGTAACGAGTACTATCCTGTCTCGCGATATAGAAATTCTCGCAACTGTGTCGGTCCGTGGCATATAGATAGAAAAAAAAAACACCGTAAAATGTTATCTATTTAAAATCCTTATATCACCGAGAATCTATAATGCACATATTTAAGAATATTTTTGATATTCTCATTCCGTGTGCATTTTAGATATAATAATTCTTTATTAGCAAAAATTACATTTTTTACAGTTTTTATACCCTTTTTACTACATGTAGCATGATTAGAACAGTCTTTATATTTTTCAACTGTTGCCTAAATAGGAAAACCTGTGTTTAGGCACCACTTTCCTATAAATTTTAACCTAAACCAGTAAAAAAAAATTTTTTGTTGCGTACTCAAAAGCCTAATATTCAAGACAAAACGTATTTAACATACAGTCTGGTAGCATTAAATGAGGAACGAATGAGGCTCGACATGGCACCGTTTCGGGAACTAAACCGATTATAGCGCGGTAACGGCAAACGTATTTTGCATTGGAGCACGTTGATTGAGTTAAAGTGAAACGATTAAACTGTCTTGCTACTGTTTCAACCTTTGAAGTGGAAATTTGAATAGCAGACGTATTAAGTTCACTCGGATCTGTAATATACTCTTTATACGTACGTTATTTGGCTCGCCCACATATCCTTTTTACTAAACTGCTTGTAAGAACCAATATTTTAAATATGTTTTTAAATTTATAACCACAGATATTTGTAACTATGTGTACTTAATATGTTGTTTTGAATTGGCGGAAAAAAACAAAACACGGTGGCTATTTTTTATCTATTGCATTTTAAAGATATTAAATTGACCTTGTCAATAAATTCGATTTACTCTATAGTTTGATATCAAACTTATTAAGTATATACGTCGATTTCATAAAAATTAAGAGGAGCACATTCTTATGAAATGCATTTATTGTTTTCAGTGATGATGTTTAAAAAATGTACCTAGTTGTTTATGCAAATAACATATACACACAATTGTTATGCAAAATAGTATACCTATCAATATTAATTATTGTAGTCCATTTAAATGCTATATTTATTAATCAGTTTACAAAAATAAAATAAAAGCGTTAACTTAAAACGATAACCTCCTTTAAATTACTAATGCAACTCTTTAAACAAAAAGTCATGTTCTAAATGCAAAAAAAATAAAGGAAGGAAAGGAAACGGTGAATGGGTTTGTTGACCTCAGTTTGTAATAAGTGCTACGTTTGGTATTCCTTTTAAAATCTTCGGAAGTGAAAAAAAAAATTTGAATATGCTTCTATGTTTAAAATGCAGGTCCTTACGTCATAAAAAAACTTAACGAGGCAACCATGGTGACAATTGAAAGGTATAATATTAAAAATTCTTGTCCTCTATTTAAGAACTAAGAAAAAAAATACGATCCATTGTTTCTATTTATATGAACTGAATACATTAAATACTTCAGAGTAATTAAAACATATTCTATCGAAAGCTACTGTTTAGAGATAATCAATAATCAAAGGTTAGTAATACAATAATCTCCAAAGCAACCTACTTTAAAAGGTATATAAATAAATACGAACTCTCAATGTGAACAAACATAGTTCAATATTGATTGCGTGTTATCATACCGCTGCCATATATCTAAGTTTATAAGTTATATAAATAATAACAAAATTACATTTAAATATCGAATGTCGTAAGGGCCGCCTTTAACTTTGTACGTTCGTGGTTCATACTGTATTTCTGCCATTGATTAGGGTTGTCAAAAATAGCTAATATGTATTTGTGACATACCTAAATTATGTAAAATAGAAGTTAATATTTAAATTCATTGTATCGTATTCAAAACATTTAATAGTTAATGGGTTTATTCTTAAGTCGTATAATTTCAATGGATTGATAGAGCCATCCATCTATATTTACTCTTTACATGCGTGTGGGCGGTAATGATGAATGTAATTGTTGGCATTAGACGCTAATATAAAATGAAATTCTCCGCTGTGTGTCTGTCTATCTCAACGCTATCACTCACTCTTCAAACTCACTACGCAAAGGGATTTCTTACTTAATTTATAACACACAGTGAAAAATACAATCAAATTGAGAATCTCCTCCTTTTTTGAAGTCGGTTAAAAAGGACTTGCAGATGTATAATATAGATAAACATTTTGTGTAAAATAAACCAGCATGCTTATTTATCATAGTTAACTTTCAATAATAACAAAAATATGGCAAAGCATTCATATAGTACTGTCTTATATTCGAAAAGAAGCTTTTATGTACAGTTCTTAAAATACGTTTTTAAAAACACTCTACGAAGACAGGGTGAAGTATTGGTCAACCTAAAAGAACGTAACGCATTGATACGCAATAAATAACTACTGATTGGCACCAACACTCAAGTCGCGGCCAATTTGTATAAAATACAATACAATTGGCACCTTCGCTGAGATTAGTGGTGAAATGAAATAATTATAAATATTTAATTATTTTAGATTAATGAATTTCATTGAACAGTCGCAAACGATAATACGCTGAAAGATTTGCTTTCCTAGGAAGGGTTCATTTTTCATAAATATGACGTTCTAACACCGTTTAAGCATCTAATCCATTAAATTTTAAATATATCTGATTATAATTCGATAATTTACACACTCGTGACTTCAGTTTACATTACATTTGTATAAGTATATATAGTAAAGCATTAAATAACTTATAATACAGAAAATACATGAAGGAAATATTTCAGAATAAATTTTAACAAAAGCCCATCCATACTATAATATTATAAATTCGAAAGGAACTCTGTCAGTCTGTTAATTTTTCACAGATGACCAATATACCGACTTGAATGAAATTTGATATGGGAATACTTTGGTTCTTGAGAAGGGATATAGGCTACTATTTGCCGCGATAACGGATAAACACACCGGCGGAGCAGCACGCAAAAGCTAGTGTAGTTAGATAATTACAACTTAGTCATTACCAACAAAATTCCAATCAATCATTTCAAGTTAATAAAACTAATTGCTTCATTATTGGTATTTCGTCGGCGATCTGTAAGAACTTTTGTATTAACGAAACGTACAAATAACGTAACTCTAGCCGCGTCCTGACGGCTGGCTAGTATACACAGTCTCGTTACTGAATCATGTCCATGACTTGTCGATAGTAGCAACCCTAGCTGGGCTCAGGGTTTCCACTTAAATATTCTTGATGACAAATATCTTGGCAGTAAATAATCGAGAAGACATTAATTTTGTTTTCAAACTAGTTAAATACTACTAGTGGTCGAAAGTCGAACATCGTTTACTTATTTTTTTTTTGCTTTTTTTGGCTTTTTGCACACCTCCTCCATATAAACTTTAACTGTGCCAAATTTCATACTTTCCGTTCGCATAATCTATCTACATATATAAAAGAGTAAGGTAACTGACTGACTGACATACCCAGAGATCAAAGCACAGCCCAAACCGCTGAAGCTAGAATCCTGAAATTTTGCATGTAGGTTCTTTATTTAACGTAAGTGAGCACTAAGAAAGGAATTTTTAAAATTCCAAATCAAATGTAAATCAGGGGATGAAAGTCTGCGTGAGCGAAGCCGCGTGTAAAAGCTAGTGTTCCTATAAAGATGTACAAAGTTTTTGCTTCACGTATTAATATATACATTACAGATGTAAAATTTTTAAAAGGTAACTATTGATTTGCAAAAAATCATGCAAAAGCATAAATGTAGTGGTTGAAAAAATGCAATTTTCTGCAAAAACCACACGTTAACTATAGATGATTAACACTGACTGCCTCGTTGGTCTCGCGGTTGGCGTGTGCGACTGCTGATCATGAGGTCTTGGGTTCGATTCCCGGGTCGGACCAAATGTTTGTACGATCTACAAATATTTGTTTCGGAGTTCGGGTGTTTTCTATGTATAATATGTATGTATTTACAAAAAAAAGTATATATGTTTTTGTATCAGTTGTCTAGTACCCATAACACAAGCTCTGCTTAGCTTGGGACTAGATGGCGTTGTGTGTTAGATGTCTGAAATATTTATTTGCAAAAAAAAACATGCAAAAGCATAAATTATGTGCTGGTTGAAAATATGCAATATTCTGCAAAAAAACACGCGCTGTCCTGTAGCCCCAAATCGATCCGATTACTGTCAGAAAAGTCTGTAACATTGTGACAACCCTATAGCTTAGTAAAGGCTGTCACACTCTGAAATTAATCACGGGACCGCGCTCAAGTTATATTGCTCGTCAATACCTAAGTTTCCCTCCCCTTCCTCTTGCGAGTACTAGTGTAGCTTGACGTGACGCATTATAATTTATTGTTATAGAGCCGAGCGTTTGATTAATCTTGCGTCTGACGTTTGATAACTAAGCTTCGTTATGGGTTAATTTTGTGGGCTTGAAAAATATTTAATATTTTTTCTTTAAACTAGGTTTAAGTCAGCTTTACATGAACTAGGTACGGCTGGTATTCGATTCTTTTAAGTATCAGTATCAGACCTCCACAACCCAATAACTAAACAATATCGTAGTTCCATAGAAAGACTATTGTCTAACTTTCTAGGACTCAAAAGCAGTAGTAACAACATCTTATTATTTTTGAGTAAAGAAATATGAAAAATGATCCCCTTTTATATAATATGAAACTGACGATAATTATGGTTGAAAAGTTCTCGATTGAAATTTATTTAAATAATTACACAAATCAAACGTATTTCAAACATGTTTGTGACAACCCTGTACCTGAATTAATTGCCAATTGATAGAGAAACTCTGTCAAAGACTGTTTACGTACGAGGCTCAATCAAAGTTTGCTTTCACGCTTTATTAGTCCTTATTAATATTTAAATTAGAGTGGAGATTTGTTTACATTTATTCACGGGCACCTAAACACCCCGGCTCCACTCGAAGTGGGTACCTAAGGACCGTTATTTGTGTAGGACTTCAATTAATATCGTATATAAGTATAATGTTTTTTATAATAGTCTCTGGGCTGGTTCGTAAAGGACCATGGAGTGGAGCCTTTACTATCAAGTTTTGCGTCAAATAGGTTTAATTACGATAAACTCGGGACTTTTTTGAGAGTACTTTTATTTCTTTTTTGCTATTAGCGTAATTCTTCCTTTGAGATGAGAGGAAGGTCATCGTTGGAAGTATTATAACTTGGTGGCTTATTAATCTAGTGGTTACTGATATGACTGTTCAATTAGAGGCAGTGGGTTCATATTTGTACATTTTTGTGTATGGCCCTGCTAAAATGACTCTACTCTGCCTGATGGAAAACATAAGCAGAATCCAAGAGTGGTGGTCACCATACTCAGGGCTCGTGCAGACAATGCAACAACGCAGCATGGTGACCCAAACTATTGCGGCCTCCTAGTGATGCTTCTGTATCATTGGGCCTCCGGTCTCGCACTCGCCAATGAAACACGACAGCATAAACGCTGTCACACTTACGTTGATCTTCTGTGCGAGGGTAGTACCACCCCGGTCGAGCCGGCCCGTTCGTGCTGAAATAAGCGTGGCTCTACTACCTGTGACTTTACCTTTTATTATTATTACTATTTATCTGTAGTATATTGATCAATAGTCCATAGCACTGACTCTACCTAGTGTATCAGACGGTAGTACGTAAGAGCTTTTTTTTATTTATTGAATAGGCGGGCAAACGAGCAGACGTATCGCTTGATGGTAAGCAATTACCGCCGCCCATGGACACCTGCAACACCAGAAGCGTCACAATTGCGTTGCCGGCCTTTTGGGGATGGGGGGGAGGTAGGGGATTGGGGTATGGGCCTCCGGTATCCTCACTCACACGGTGAAACACAGCGCAAGCACTGTTTCACACTGGTTTTCTCTGAGGCTATCATCAACAGCCCCTAGTAGTCAGCCCAATGATTAAGAATCATCTCAATAAGCCGACATAGTGCGGGTTTAATTCTGACCATGCTTTCTATCAGGCAGAGTAGAGTCACTTTGGCCGGCTCATATATATACACAAAACTACCCAGGGGTGATATTCAACTCAAAAGGTGTTTTCAACTTATTTTTTAAATTCTTTTGTTTCTGTTTTTGAGATCTTAAATACATCATCATCAACAACCCATGATGTCCCACTGCTAGGCTCGGGTCTCCTCTCAGAAGAGGGTTAAGGCCATACAATCCCCGAAGGTAAGTAACGACGGCGCGGTCAGTACCTGGATGGGTGACCGCTGGTGGCATGATACCATGAGCGTCTCCGTGATTCGGAGGTCACGTTAAGCAGTCAGTCCCGGCTGTTATCGTAGGATAACAGTCGTGAAGCTTAGTTGGAGGCCTTTGGGCGGCTTAAAACATCCAACGGCAAGATTTCGTAGCCACAACGTTGTCTTGCCAGTCCCCAACCCGCACTTAGCCAGCGTGGGGACGTATCTTACATACATTTAAGAAGTATTACGGTATTATATATTTATATTTCTTATCTTTAAACGAGCAATTCTTGTATAAATATAAACTGAATCTCTGAAACGATTTCAACTATTTTCATGAAATATTATATTTACCAAAAAGAAATACCAAATTTAAATGGAGCCATACGGGAATATTGAGTTATTCGTTAATTTGTCGCGTACATACATAACGCAAATTGAAGACTTATATAGTTTTCTCATGGATGACATGTCAGAACTGGACCAAATTAAAATGGGACCATTCGGGAAGCACCAGCTTTCAAATAAAAAAAGAATCATAAAAACGGTTCACCCAGTCCAAAGTTATGAGGTAACAAACATAAATTTTTTTTTAAAAAAACAGTCGAATTGAGAACCTCCTCCTTTTTTGAAGTCAGTTGAAAACGGTATAAAGCATATCATATAATATGTACCTGAGTGTTAGATATGACATTATGTTAATTAATGTGCAAATATGTGAAGCTCCATATGCTACGGTTTTGCGTTTCAAGAATGTTAGCACCTACACGTCGGCTGTGCTGTCGCGCTAAATGGTACCTATTGTTCCACTTACAGACATGTATGTTACGGATAAGATGATAATTCGGATACACAACATCTCGTCATCTCGGAAATAACTCTAGCGATTTTCATGAAATTTCGTAAGGGGGTTTCGGAGGAGATAAATCGATCTAGCTAGGATTCATTTTTCGAAAAATTACCCAAAAAAAACTAAGTAAAGCTCTTTTATCTAGGTACTTTTAACTAATCAACAGATTCTGTTTCTTGGTGTAAATTTATGTAAAATATTTATTATCATTTTGGGGGAATTATTTGGGGTCGGCGGCTACTAGTGCATCCGGTTTTACCTAAACGTGTTAGTTATTTCACGCAGCGACTTGCATCGGACCTACGCAACCCTGAGGGCAAACTTAATGTGTAATATTTAAGAATCTAGAAATATAATAAGTAGCTAAATTGCATATCAGAAGAACGTATGTTTGTTTGAACACCCGTGCCTATGGAACTATCACTTACTATGGTTACTGCATTAAATAGAATACTCCTTGATGATTAAGATGAGTTGTAAAATGATTTAATCAGTAGCAGAGCAGTGCTCAGGTGAAACCGCCGAAAAATACAATTATTTATTAATCAATTAATATACAAGAAAACCTACTCTACGATATTCTACAATACTTATTTTAAGTGAAATAATGAAGTTAATTAATACATAAGCAAATTAATAAACAAAAATTCAACAGTGAAAATAATTTATTGCCATTTATTAAACATTCACACATCAGCATGCAGAATCACCTAGAAAGTCCTGTTTAATGCCACTGTAGCGGCAATATTTTACGACCTTCCACATTAAAACTAATAACCAAAACGCCCATGCAATTAAAACCACGCCCTCGTGTGCAAAACAATACAGACGTACCTAAAAAACTTGGCCGTTTGCATAATTTACCGATTTCACGATACAGCTGCGACATTTTATATCAATCCTGTATACATTTGCGGTTTGAGAGTTCGTGTGTGTGTGTGTACATTAAGTATGCTCTTGTATAGTTTTTGTGTGCGTGTGTGTATATGTGTGTTTAACTAATGTGGTATGGCGCAGGAAGTGTGCGCGTGTTGACAGGTAAAATGAATTTGTGTGCCGTAAATATTAGAATAGTATGTCAGTGTATTAGTTAGGGGTGATAAGCATTTAGAAGACATTTGCTAGCTAAACAATAACTCTCATTGTACTTTTAAGGTTCCTAATATGGGGATGGTTGAATAACTTGCTTAATAAGGAGGCTGTAGTGACGTATTATACTAACTACCCGCGATTAAGTAACACACAATAATACTTACTCATTGTTGAGTAATCAATACTGATACCTATTATTATAAATGCGTAAATAACTTTATTGTCTGTCTGTTACGGGTTCAATGAAATGTGGCATGGAAATACTTTTATTCCTGCCTTCCTGAGGAAGGACATAGGCTTCTCTTTACCGCGATAACCGACATAACGGCCCCAAAAGCCATATAAATTGTGTAATCATCACCAACATATTTTAGAACTCCATCGCTGGACCATAGGCTTCTCCATAGAAAAAAGGTTCAGTTCCCGGATCCCTCCCGTCTCAGGCGCAGAGTGGCTCACCGTGTGGTTTTAGTCGGTTCGATTCCGACACACCGCCTCGCCGCAAACCCCGGTGGTGTGCGGCCCGAGGGGGTTTCCAAACGTAAAAAAAAGGGTCCGGATTTGTTAATAACAGCAGTTCCCGGATCCCTCCCTTCTCAGGCGCAGAGTGGCACACCTTGTGGTTTTAGTCGGTCCGATTCCGACACACTGTCCGTGGGGGTTTCCATACGTAAAAAAATACAAAAAAGGGTTTATGTCGAGTTTTGCTTTTCTTCATTATTTAAGGGTATTTTAAGGGCGCAATAATACTGAAAACATAATTTTTAATGTTTATTGATCATATTATGTTCTAATGTTATGTGGTTGTAAATATGTTTTTTGGGAATTCAACTTTTTTCGTTGCTAAGAACGTTGCAAACTTCAACAACATCTTTTCTTTACAGTGTTGTCATAATACGTACTTAGTTTATCTTAGCGGGCTTTTACGATACGCACGGGATGAGTAGTTAGAAGATGGTGATACTCCGTAATTCTAATCTGTTGCCATATGGATAGTGTTATTGATTGTCAATAGCTGCCATCCTTGAGCTGATCTCACACACATGCCAACAATGCGGACGTTTAACAGACTTCACACTTCTAAGTAGCACCATGTCCTACAAAATGTGCAAATTGTCATTTCACGTGAACCATTGCGCCGGAATTCTAACTGCATACTAAGATATATGATACGATTAGTACAAGTTTAGTACCTTTAGTAAATAATAACTGTCTTATATCAGAGCTTTGAATCTAATCTAATTTATATATAATAATCAATATAATAATCGATATAAATATATAATAATCTAATTTAAAATATAGCTTGATATCTATGAAATAGTGTTAAAAATATAGGTAGGTACGTACTATATACCACCGTCAGTGTTAACTCTAAAATTAGTTCTATTTGTTAATAATATAACAATGTGGATGTGATGTGTATTGTAAACGAGAATTAATTTTAGTGTTATCCTTACATATGTCCTATTAGTTTTTATTCCTCGCATTTTAACCCGCATTTAATACACAATTTAATCAAATACAAGAAGAATTAATTATCTTCTATTAATCATGTGTTTTCTCTCTATCCAATGGTTGCCTGTAAGAGATTGTCTCTGGGCGATAAGGCCGCCAATTATTGTACTTCTCTAATGTTATGTTAACCTTGGAATGAATCTGGTGTACAATAAAGAGATCTATTATTATCTGTGCAGATAATATGTCTTTTAATTTTGACTCTTATCACTTTCTTAATACAAAATCAAACGAATAGGTGTCTATTCGTTTGATTACAGTTAGGTTATGAATATGAGACAAAGCAATTAAGCACATTATGTCACCACAGGCTGCAAAACAGAGGCTCTATATCTATTTGCATGCAGGAACACACGTCGCGTTGCGACAGTCTTTGAAACTGAAGTGTCACCTGACAGTCCTTCTCCATCCCTAGATCGCGTCACATGTACATGACAACAATGCATCTATTGCCAAGGCGTAACTTAGAGTGCTCATACACATACCCAATCTGTGATATACACCGGATAGCTTTCGACCGGATACGATAAGAAACTTATAATAAAAAACAAATTATTGGTTTTGAATACCTATTGCAACCATTCAGAAATCAAATTCAGACTCTGAAGAATATTGTGAAGAGTACACTTCATAATTGGTTGATAAACACAAACCTAGCTTTTCTATTTAGATAAAATTTATATTATTTGTATTTGATAACCAAAAGAAATTATTTTAGGGGAGATATCGTACCGCTTCGCCTACCTTTTATGAAAATATGAATTTTAAAGCTATATTCACATAAATCTGTAATTCAACTATTAAATACTGTTTGTTATCTATTTCATTTGAAATACAAATTTTCTCTTTAACTTTTAGGCAGATAATGTCATTTCATTTGTCCCTTTTCTATTCAATTTTGTATTGATGTCTTAATTCCGCAACCTTCTGGTATTAATTGATCGTATGTGCATTCTCCTTAACAGCGATATTTCCCGCAAGTCGTATTCGTTTGTGTGCTAGTCACGACGCCCATTGTCTCTCGTCCGATTGTCCCCCCTACATCGCATTTGTCTCGCTCTGGGATCGCTACACTATCGAGTTACTATTTCTGCTACACACTTGAAGTGTTGATAAAGGAGTTGTTTAAGGACAGCTCGGCGACAGTCAATCAGCAGTAAAACAATAATTATTGTGTTACTGTGTTAGCAGTGGTTTTAATGGTAAATAACAACTAGCACCTGACTGTCACGAGTGCTTTGATACCTAGTCAGTCCTCCCCTCGATCCAGGTGAAGAGTAGGTATTTGGCCTCAAATACCCTCACTGACTCGGTAAAAAACAATAGGGTAGATGACTGTATCCATCGTAAATAAATACCGATGTCTCCTTCATTAAAACGAATATTACAAAACATCTCGGCAAATGTAATTATCACAGCTTTTCATTTCTGTTACAATTTTTTATCAAATAAAAATTGAGAAATGTTGCTCAATTGAGTAGTCTAAAACAGTGACGTCACGTATTTTTCATACAAAGTTATCATTCTGACAGATGATGAAAGTAACTAATTTGACTGAAGTGTCATCTACCCTATTAAAATGTTGCTATAATAAGCACCGATTCTTTGTAAAAAATTTGTATAAAATCACTCCAATAGTGAGCCCCAGTTGTGGCGAAGCAAGGCCTTTATTTCATCATCATCAACCAGCTTATGTTCAGTTGAACAAAAGCCTCTCCTTCGAAAGACGGTTTTGCAGTAGTAAAAGCGTAGAGTAAGTAAAAAGTACTACAGTAGTTAGACAAAAAAAACAGTTCTTAAAACTATATGAGAAGCACAAGTAAAGCCTACCAATGATCATAGAAGCCTACTCTTTTTACTAATGAATTCAAACCGTTACGCAAACTGTCCATCGCGTTCCTATCTATCAATAGACACGCACTGTTCCTTGACGATTTTTCCTCAAACCATATAAAGCATAGTTTATAATATAATCACGTTATGTATCCGTATGGGGACTATCAAGCCCTCCCGGGAATTACAGCTATTATTTATTTTATTGCGACAACGAGTACATAAACGATACCGTCCCAAATTGATCGAGTTAGCCTTTGCTTATCTATAATTAGTAGGTATAACTAAAAGGTTAAACACTAATTTAAGGGCTCGGATGATTGTTCTAATAATTAAGCAGATTTTCAAAGACCCAGAATCTAATATTCTTAATTTCTTAGGGATTCTGAACAGGAGTGTTAATCACAGTTAATCATTTTTGGTGTTACGAAAAGAAAAACTATAAATAGAATCGTTCTGCCGCAATTTAAAATTCGTGCAGATTATGCAAATAAAAAAAAAACTATTTGAGCCAAAGACATAGATTTTTTTTTCTGAAAAATACATATGCATATAACTTCACAATTTAAGTTTCATATTTTAATCGCCAGGAAGGAAAAACTATTGATTAAAACAATGATTAAATATATACCACGGCTTGGTGTGTCACAGTGCTATACAAATATTTAGATAATCTTTAAATTAATTTAATTTTATACAATAATTTGATTAACAGGTACTAAGATCTTACTAAGATTATCGGCCATTAATTAGTTTATTCCCCGCTGAAATCATGTCGTTCCTATTTTACTAATTATAAACAGAACAGGACTAAACATCTTATAGGAAGCAGGAGGAAGCTAAGATCAACTGTACCTTTCATAAACTTTTAACAATATTTTAGACTAGCCGAGTTAGCTGACCCACGCAACCTCGTTTGCGTCTCCTTTGTCCGTAGCGTGATAATTTTCCTCCGTTTTTTAAACATTATTTATTGGTGCTCCCCTCCTATTGGTCTTAGCGTGATGATATATAGCCTAGCCTTCCTGGATAAATGGGCTATCTAACACTGAAAGATTTTTTTAAATCGGACCAGTACTTCCTGAAATTATTGCATTCAATGCGTATTATTAAATAATAATAAAAAATTGCGTATATTCAAAGCGTAATAATATAAGTATAGATTAGTATAGATGTAGTAACCTACACACACGAAAACAATACGTCACACCTACCTATTTTTTCTAACCACTCTCAGATAGCACCCTCAGGTTGAACATAATGTATCCAACCGAAATTATAGCGAATGCGATAATAGCAATATCGATCAGGTGTACCCGCATCTCGGAACAATCTCAATTGTTCCCAATGTTCCAAATACTCCGAGTGCCTCAACCGCACCTTTGGCTATCTACACCAAAGATAAGCATATTTACCCTTCACTACCCTTTGAAATATTCAAAGGCTGTGTACCCCTTTAGGACCGACTTATTCGTAGTTAAATATTTTTTTTTTTTTTTTATTGAATAAGGGGCAAACGAGCAGACGTATCACCTGATGGTAAGTGATTACCGCCGCCCATGGACACCTGCAACACCAGAGGCGTCACAAGTGCGTTGCCGGCCTTTTAAGAAGGAGTACGCTCTTTTCTTGAAGGTTTGAAGGTCGTATTGGTCCGGGAATACCGCAGGCGACAGTTCATTCCACAGTTTTGTTGTGCGAGGCAGAAAGTTCCTAGAGAACCGCACAGTTGTGGACTGCCAACCATCTAAGTGATGGGGATGAAATTGCTGTCGCGTAGGACGATGGCGGAAAGAGGCGGCAGGAATCAGCCCGAACAATTCCTCGGAGCACTCCCCATAGTAAATGCGGTAGAAGATGCAAAGCGAAGCCACATCTCTACGCAGCGCCAAAGAGTCCAGCCGAATTGAAGATTCCTGGCAGTCGACGATTCGAGTCGCTCTCCGTTCTCCGTAAATCTTTGCACCTTCATCGAATAGACGTTAGTGTACTCTACAGGATTGCTAGAAGACCACGACCGTACATACTAGTTATTGTTTCTATTTTAATTTCGTTTTTTCTTCTCTAATCAATATCTATCTTATATATAAACTAGCTTTTACACGCGGCTTTGCTCACGCAGACTTTGATCCCCTGATTTACCCCCTTAGGGGTGGAATTTCAAAAGTTTCTTTCTTTGTGCTCACTTACGTTATATAAAGGACCTACATGCAAAATTTCAGGATTCTAGCTTCAGCGGTTTGGGCTGTGCGTTGATCTCTGGGTATGTCAGTCAGTCACCTTCCTCTTTTATATACACACATCAAAAGTGTCTAGGGATCAACATATGTGTCTAGGGATCAACATATATTTTTGCAATAACTTTTCTCCTGATTGATATTAATTAAAATTTTCTTTAAGGATTCATCAAATAAAGTGTTTTCGTTTGTCACAGTAACGATAAACCAAGTCACCTTTGCATTAATAAAGAAATTTGCCATTTTCCTAATAAAAGGATTTTTGACATTTGAACCACTAACATTAAAGTTCGAAAAAAAGACTGAAATAACAGTTTTCTTTAAAATTTTATTAGGTAACTTAAACAATTAATAATCCGTGTTTCTACCGCGAACACTAACACAAGAACATCGGTTTGGCATACTCAAAATGAGTTCATCCAAATCACGCTGTGGAATGGCCGCCCATGTTCGTTGCAACAACAAAAAAAGGTCTTCTTGCGACTGGATACCCTCCATATTCGGCAGAGCTCTTCTCTGTAGCATATCCCATGCATGCTCAATCGGGTTCAAGTCTGGCGACTGAG
The DNA here is from genome assembly GCA_949125395.1 of Diaphora mendica. Lineage (NCBI taxonomy): Eukaryota > Metazoa > Arthropoda > Insecta > Lepidoptera > Erebidae > Diaphora > Diaphora mendica. The sequence continues at coordinate 23,844,604 of OX421319.1, forward strand.
CAGGCCAGGGCCAAAGCCACATCTCAATCTCAAGAAATCCGCATAAAAATGCTTGATCCCTAGACACTTTTGATGTGTGTATATATGTATATAAATAAAAATGATTCACTGAAATGTATGTACGCGCATAACTTACGATCGAGTGCACCAAATGGGATAATTATTTATTTCATCTATATATTATTGTCAGGACAAGTTTTGGAGCAATTTTTTTTTTCAAGAATACCGCAAATGTTTTAGTTTCTTAGTCCGCGACTATAGGTACCTATACTAGCCGTGGGATACTAAGACGAGCATAAACACTAAAACAAGTGTTTCGGTATTTTAGAAAATATTCTCAAATAAATTAAATTAAAAAGCTTCTAAAAACAAGATTTTACTGGAATGCCTCGAGACGAATCAGACGAGTCCAAACTCGACGATATTGCGACGTTTCTTTACAGAGTTCTTATGGCCACCTTCCAGCTCCAGTATCAGATCAGCTCCATGTCATTTTAATATTGTATTGTCACGCTGTATACATATGCTTGCAAAATTTCAGCAAAATCGGTTGAAGATATCTGCTTCAAAATTGGGTAGCAAGATTCCACCCGAAAATACACACATCAAAAGTGTCTAGGGATCAACATATGTGTCTAGGGATCAACATATATTTTTGCAATAACTTTTCTCCTGATTGATATTAATTAAAATTTTCTTTAAGGATTCATCAAATAAAGTGTTTTCGTTTGTCACAGTAACGATAAACCAAGTCACCTTTGCATTAATAAAGAAATTTGCCATTTTCCTAATAAAAGGATTTTTGACATTTGAACCACTAACATTAAAGTTCGAAAAAAAGACTGAAATAACAGTTTTCTTTAAAATTTTATTAGGTAACTTAAACAATTAATAATCCGTGTTTCTACCGCGAACACTAACACAAGAACATCGGTTTGGCATACTCAAAATGAGTTCATCCAAATCACGCTGTGGAATGGCCGCCCATGTTCGTTGCAACAACAAAAAAAGGTCTTCTTGCGACTGGATACCCTCCATATTCGGCAGAGCTCTTCTCTGTAGCATATCCCATGCATGCTCAATCGGGTTCAAGTCTGGCGACTGAGCAGGCCAGGGCCAAAGCCACATCTCAATCTCAAGAAATCCGCATAAAAATGCTTGATCCCTAGACACTTTTGATGTGTGTATATATGTATATAAATAAAAATGATTCACTGAAATGTATGTACGCGCATAACTTACGATCGAGTGCACCAAATGGGATAATTATTTATTTCATCTATATATTATTGTCAGGACAAGTTTTGGAGCAATTTTTTTTTTCAAGAATACCGCAAATGTTTTAGTTTCTTAGTCCGCGACTATAGGTACCTATACTAGCCGTGGGATACTAAGACGAGCATAAACACTAAAACAAGTGTTTCGGTATTTTAGAAAATATTCTCAAATAAATTAAATTAAAAAGCTTCTAAAAACAAGATTTTACTGGAATGCCTCGAGACGAATCAGACGAGTCCAAACTCGACGATATTGCGACGTTTCTTTACAGAGTTCTTATGGCCACCTTCCAGCTCCAGTATCAGATCAGCTCCATGTCATTTTAATATTGTATTGTCACGCTGTATACATATGCTTGCAAAATTTCAGCAAAATCGGTTGAAGATATCTGCTTCAAAATTGGGTAGCAAGATTCCACCCGAAAATACACACATCAAAAGTGTCTAGGGATCAACATATGTGTCTAGGGATCAACATATATTTTTGCAATAACTTTTCTCCTGATTGATATTAATTAAAATTTTCTTTAAGGATTCATCAAATAAAGTGTTTTCGTTTGTCACAGTAACGATAAACCAAGTCACCTTTGCATTAATAAAGAAATTTGCCATTTTCCTAATAAAAGGATTTTTGACATTTGAACCACTAACATTAAAGTTCGAAAAAAAGACTGAAATAACAGTTTTCTTTAAAATTTTATTAGGTAACTTAAACAATTAATAATCCGTGTTTCTACCGCGAACACTAACACAAGAACATCGGTTTGGCATACTCAAAATGAGTTCATCCAAATCACGCTGTGGAATGGCCGCCCATGTTCGTTGCAACAACAAAAAAAGGTCTTCTTGCGACTGGATACCCTCCATATTCGGCAGAGCTCTTCTCTGTAGCATATCCCATGCATGCTCAATCGGGTTCAAGTCTGGCGACTGAGCAGGCCAGGGCCAAAGCCACATCTCAATCTCAAGAAATCCGCATAAAAATGCTTGATCCCTAGACACTTTTGATGTGTGTACAAGCATTCATACATACATAGGAACATTGTAAGTTAATAAAAAGCTTGTAACTAATAGCGTTATGAAGTTCATCGGATCAGCTAGTCTTTCATACAAACGTTCATTCCTCATTTTATCCCCTTAGACGTGAAATTTCGAGAAAATCCGTGTGGTGTCGTGGGTCACCAGATAGGAACAAGTTCCTTGTTATAAAAATATTAATTTCAAGTTCTATTCGAGGTATAAAAAAATTATTATTCGGGTATACATTTTATTATGATTTTTATCGAAAAAAAAAAACTGCCTTACAAAATTACAAAATCATTTTTTCAACGTTACGGACGTTTTTTGTCGACTAGGTACCCCTCCGCAACGATTAATCAATGGTCCCTGATTATCCATAATATGTAAAAGTTAATATAACAACTCAAGTCAACACCTCTTTGCTTAAACTCATTACTTTTCAACATATAACTTTTTAGTCTTACTACTGCAGTCTTCTATAATAACGAATAAACTCAGCCATCAAATCGTTTATAACGTTACCGAGAAAACCCATAACATGCGAAGACCCGTGATGAAGATATTACAACTGACACCTGGCTAGAAGCTTTTACAGCTCAAAGATCTAACGATAATGCTCTCGAGATCCTGCGGGAGATTGTATTTCTAAGCCCGAATAATACTTACACTACTTGATATATATATTTCATATTACAGATGTTTAGTTATGTGTTGCGTGTTTGGAAGAGAAATATCTTGTTAATTACTGCTGATTCCCGTGAGAGATTCCTTTAGTACCTAACTACTTATGATATGATAATAATAATCTCGTACATCTCACATACGGCTGTTTAATTCGTAATTAGACAGAGCCTGTGCTATGGAAACCGGATTGCTGATAAAGCGCGTCTGCACCGAAATCTGACAACACTAAAAAAGGTTGACAACACAAAATTTGCCAATTTTTGTTCGGTGGAGACTCGGTTTAACAGAAACGTTTGTCACCAACACGTATTGACAACACAAAAATTGCCAACTTTTCTTCGGTGGAGATCCGGCTTTAAACACTAGCTTTTGTCCGAAGCTCCGCCCGCGTTTATGATATGAGTTTTTCTGATGTATGAGCTATATTACTGTTTAGTTTCATAGTGGCATAGTGTCATCCGTTCAGTAGTGTTTACGTGATGAAAGTAACAAACATTCATACATCCACACATTTATCCTCACAAACTATCACATTTATTATACTCGTATAAGGATTTCTAATCATTACCATCAGCTTATCGCAGTCCACTTTTGGACTTCTTTATCACTACATAGTATAAAACAAAGTCGCTTTCTCTGTCCCTATGTCCCTTTGTGTGCTTAAATCTTTAAAACTACGCAACGGATTTTGTTGTGGGTTTCTTTAATAGATAGAGTGATTCAAGAGGAAGGTTTTATGTATAATAAATGCCTAATATAGTATGGGAACACTGTTAATTTTCGAGGTTTCTAATGTGTGTAGCAAATAAACACATTTTTTTGCGCTTACATTGCAAACGCTGGTTGCACCCTACGAGATTGGTCAAAATAATGTACTACAGTATTATACACCTTAAAAAGATCTACAAAAAAGTCCGCGACGGTATATGTCTATCTCTTAGGGATAACCCACAACAACCATTTTTTATTCCTTTCTTTTTAAGAGAAATAATGGCTTATTTACGAAGCGATTTTAAGCAATACAGAATGAATCCTTATACAATTTAGTAAATTAAATACATTGTGCATTTAATATAGATGAAAATGGCCCTTTGCAGTATCTAAGTTAAATGAATATATTCGAAGATATTACAGATTAAAAATGCACGAATCGTGACGTCGGCGGGGGCATCTGAAATCCACCCGTGCGAAGCCGGGGCGGGTCGCTAGTATCTATATAAATAAAAATGAATGTTACGCATAACTCGAGAATGGCTGGAGAGTGAAAAAAATAATTAGGCAATTTGCCTAATTATTTTTTTCACCGACTTCAAAAAAGGAGGTGGTTATCAATTCGACTGTTTTTTTTTATGTTTGTTATTTAAAAGCTGGTTCTTCCCGTCCCATTTAATTTGGTTCAGTTCTTGAAATCAGTTTTTTTTTTAATTTTGTATTAATTGTATGATCCTTACGGCCCACGGGAGATATTAATAAAAAATAAAAAAAACCACCCCCAGGGTTCATGGGAGGTTCACAGAACGAAGTCTGTCCGGGCAGCTAATATATAATAAATCTTCTGTGCGTGTGATTGACACGAAACGCGCCTGCTCGTTACCTTCGCTGGACATCTTGACAACGAGTCAACAAGGCGGTCACTTTCACCGCGAGACTCATCTAAGATAAACTAGCTACACCCAGGCACAAAAAATGATCGCACAACTCAACAATCTTCTTACAAATAATCCTGGTTGGAAATCGAACCCATGGCCTCCGGGTTAGCGGTGTTTTTATTTCGGTTGTAGTTATGATAAGTCTGACAGTGATTAGAAACTACGCCCTTTGACCGATAAACGGAGTGTCCTGAAACTAGCCCCTGTCAAAAACAAACTACATTCGAAATACCTCAGAGACATTATCTTTGACGTATGTCTGTTTCAGATACTGACGAATTTCGAACTTTGTGATGCCTTTTATTTGACTAGCTTATCTTGAACTGTCATTACGTATTTTTAACGACAGGTTGAAATACATATTGGACTACTACAGTTTTACATAGCCTTTATACAAGATTTTCATTGTTAAATAATATCGAAAATAATCATTCCATAACATATACTTACGAACATATAAATCCCAAACATGAAAATTTGCCTTTCTTTTTGCCGCTAAAAACAGTAAGAAATGCAACAAGACAACACAGCCACCTCTTTTTTCACAGCAAAACTTTTTATAAGTTTCTAAACATCCTCTACGATAAATATTCAATTTCTCGCACAGTAGGTATATAATGTCCTAAATAATGTGCACGAAATAAAGATATTTGATACTGATGGTCATACCTTTCCGTCAATTTACCTGCAAAATTGCTAAACAAAAAAAAAGATTTATGAACGTTAATAATTATTCTGACGGCGACCGTTTATAAAACTTGTCACGCATATTAAATTCTTTTCACGCTTTTCGTTTCACTACTACCGAACATATTCTGTGTGATATTTTGTGGCTGACTATGAAAATTGGCTTAATTTATCTGCAAAACGAATTAATGCGTAATTTAGAACATTTTTGCATTTATTCTACTTATACATTTTCGTTTTTTTCTCTGCCTGATAGAAACCATGATCAGAATCCAAGAGCCGTGGTCACCATACTCACTGCTAATGCAGACAATGCAACAATGCAGCATAGCGACTTACGCCATGGCGGCCTATTGAGATGCTTCTGCATCATTAGGCCTTCGGTCTCGCACTCACCAATGAAACACAACAGCACGAATGCTGTCATTTTAGGTTGGTCTCTGTGCGAGGGTAGTACCACTCCGGTCGAGCCGGCCCGTTCGTGCTAAAATCAGGGTGACTCTACTATCTTAAAGGGATACTATATATTAGTTATCAAGGTGCAGCTTCAGCGTAAATATCTCTCAAAATAATCGATTTTAAACGCAACCAGGACAGATCTTTCAGGAACATACCCGACTAACATTTGTTAACAATACAATCGCATAACAAACGTTGGATTGCGACAGTAGTGTCATTATAGTTTCTACATAATACTACTAATAATTGTGTACGTAGACTATGGGAAAACTCACTTTCATTGAGAATAAAAAAACTTGTTTTATCAGCCATTGTTTTCGTGAGAATGTTTTATTCTGGTCCTGAGCACGCGCCGTCACACTTAATTACACGTAAAACTAGAACAACGTGAATTAATTTTAAACACCAGAACGACTATCCGGTACACAGTTTTAATTAAAAGGATGTCCCCCGTGGTGACTTTTACGAGTTTTACGAAAAAAAAGAACAATTTAAACGCGCGATAGTGAGCCTGTTGATATGAATTCTTTATTAAACTGCCATTTTTTAATCAAATTAAAGTTACGTAACTATAGGTTTGTATATGTACGCTGTTACTTTAGCTAAAATAACTTCTTGACTACTATGCACTCTATAGAATGTATATAGTATACATAGGAAACACCGAAACTCCGAAACAAATATTTGCAGATCATACAAACAATTGATCCGACCCGGGAATCGAACCCGAGACCTCAAGCACAGCAGTCGCTTACGCTACCACTGCGCCACCGAGGCAGTCCGATATACTTACCGCTTTTACAACGAACACGACCAGACAGACATACTAGTGAGTGATATTATACAGTACTGAACTTATTTCATAGCGTGGGTGTTGTAGAGCTGGCTAAGGACGCAAACTATGCAAGACAACAACATTGCAAAGAAACGGGAACCATAAAATACACTAACCAGTTAAGTAAGTGTGGTATATTAGGCTATTACCTCCATTCTAAGGGCAGTCCTATGTCCAACAATAGAATATTACAGGCTATTCATGATGACGATGACGAAAAAGAAAAACCTGCATTTTGTGCTATAACCAGATACCACCTATAATATAACCAGTGTAAGACCAGATGCATGTTTAGGCGGGCGACTCAACCTACCAGGCAGAACTGAACAGATAATAATCTAGCGTTATTTACCGTTCGTGTGCTTTTTAAAATTTTATGTAAACTTTAACATTTTACCTAAAGTATTTCCAGCCAAATACATTTTACATTATAAAAGCAAATTCAATAAATCACAGTCAGTCATTTCGGAAACCATTAAAGCTAAATACAGAAATTTCTACCTCTACCCTTTGCAAATACACTTCTCTGAAATATTCGAACCTCTCCAATTCAGTCAGAAAGCTTAATAAATCAACTAATCTACGCTCAAGTTGTGTAAATAACAAACAAAATTCATGAATTAGTTTTCCTGAAACGCCCAGGACCCCGTTCGTTGGAGCACCTTACGAAATTTAATTCTCGATTGACAGCGCAGCCGAGAGGTAAGTAAACAATATGGAAATGGTCTCACTCTCTATAGAGATATTTGAAAACAAACTACAACCCGTGTTGTTCGGTTAATAAGGAAACCTGTGTATTAATTCCTTCATTCCTTAACTGGGCAATGAAATAAATGAAATCGTTTATTCTGTAAGAAGGTTGCAAGAACATTAGTGCATGACAAACCAATTTAGAACGATAGGTTCGGCTTTTCCTGACTGGAAGCCCTGAGAACAAAGAATGAAATAAACTCAGAAATTATATCATCATACCTTTTATATCTTACTTCTAGTGTGAATAAACTATTGTAGGTAAATGAGAAAAATTAAGGATAAAAATAAACTTTGCTTTCATATCTTTTTTAAGTTTTTCTTTTTATACTCTGTAAAATAAAAATAAAAAATGTTATATAATGCACATTAAAGTTGACAAACCATTTAACAAATAAGTAGAAGTGAAATTAAATATATTAACACTAAAAGAATAAGTTTTACTGAAAAAATCCACCACGCAAATAAACTTAGAATAGGTAGGTACATGCCTGTAATTAATTTCGTCATTATTCTTATCATTATTAATTAGTATCATTTACGTATACTCATTTTATTCCACTTCTAAGATTAACCTAATTAAAAGACGAACTTAACAAGGTCAATCTAAGATGGACGAAGACCTCGGTAAAAAGTATTTATTTTCTCCTCTTGAAGCTTAATCAAATTAAATCACGTACTCAAACCGTACTTAGTTAATCTTCTAGCAAAAACCTCGGAGTAAACTAAGAATAAATATAAGAAAAATATAGAGAACAACTCTATGCCGTGGGAGAGCCACGCTTCGGCATGAATGGGCCGGCTCGACCGGAGTGATACCACAGCCTCACAAAAAAAGGGTGTGAAATAGTGCTTGCGCTGTGTTTCACCGAGTGAGTGAGGATACCGGAGGACCATATCCCAACCTTCCCACAATCATCCCCCCCATCCCCCCAAAGGCCGGCAAGGTACTTGTGACACCTCTGGTGGTGTAGGTGTCCATGGGCGGCGGTAATCGCTTACCATCAGGCGATACTTCTGCTTGTTTGAACGCCTATTCCATAAAAAAAAATGCTGACCTTAAAAGTATTGAAAAGAAATTAAGCAAAACTACTGTCTTTAAATACACTACGTGTACTAGTAATTTATAACCGATTTCAAAAAAGGAGGAGGTTATCAATTCGACGGTATTTTTTTTATGTTTGTTACCTCATAACTTTCAACTGGGTGAACTGATTTTGATGATTCTTCTTTTATTTGAGAGCTGCTGCTTCCCGTGTGGTCCCATTTCAATTTGGTCCAGTTCTGGAAGTCGGTTTTGTTATTGGTAAAATTTGTCGCACTAAGAATATATTTTGTGTTACGGGGGACTTTACAAATATACATAGGTACGTGAAACGGACACAAAGAACAATTAAACTCCCAAACAACAACTGGATCACACTTTTTTCTATGGGCTCAAAGTTACAATTCGTGAAAATTAACATAAAAGCGTCTGTCTGGTCAGTCTGAATTGTAATGTAAATATCTACTATATTTATTAAACCACCACCACCATTCGAAACAAAATTACCATGCAACAATTAAATTCAAGTCCATTTCACACTTGAAGTCTCAAAGTAGCATCAACAAGTTCCACGCGTAGCTCACAAGATCCCAAACGAACCGCACAATAGTCCTCAAAAGTTAGTAACACACCTTGTTCCACTTTAGCCTGTTATGCTCGCTCACTATTCGCTTTATACCTATCCAGTTCATCACTACTTGACGACAACTCGATCCCCAATTAAGCCGCACTCGATACCTGGTATTATCGGATTCGATTCGTATCGATTCAACAGTCTCGATTCGCATCGCTGGCTTAACCAAATATTGACAGTCCATATCTAGTTGACGAGCTGTATGGACGACTGGACGGTGTCTATCGATGTCGTTCTACAGTTAAATATTTAAATAATATTCGAATCGGGTACTTTTTTTTCAGAAATAGGTGTTGCTATTTATAAAATGCCGCTACATTTGGTAATTTTGTATTACGTATATCTGTTGTTGATATAGTATAAAATTATAAATATTATAATAATCTAATATGCATATAAAATTCTGCTAATGATAACATAACAAACTGACTGACAAAGGCACTCTTTCTTTAATACTGAATTTTCATCCACCATCTTTCTGTTAGAATTGATTTTAAATACTTTACATATTCGATACGACTTACATTCCGTTACATTTAAATAAACGTCATGTGCTGATATTACAATCTCAAAGCAGAATTTTATAAGTAATTCAAATATCTGTTCTTTATTCATAATTCGTTTCATACATGTCTTCTACGATAGTAGCAAAATAAACGTATCTAAAAACTAATCGAAACACAAAAAGAAAATGCACATTTAATATTGTACACTTATTTATTTAAGTCATATGCTAACCGCAATCACTTATTTATTAAGTATACCTACTTTTAGTAAGTTTTATCCAGTTCTATATAATATACCAGTTTTATCTGAAGTGAAGTTTAAAGCATTATCGATATTATTTACATGGCTTAAAACTAACATATTTCCTACTACAAGAACAGTACAAATTTGTATTTAAACTCATTATGTCAACCTAGGAGCAACACACAATATACCGAGTAATATGGCATCCGGAATCACGTATCGTAATAATTCGATTTGATCAACGTCAATAGGCGTCGGACTGTCATGGCGTCACAATTAAACTGTGGGAACGTATTTGTGCAACGTCTTGCACTACACAATGACAGTTGAGCACATGGACCGTGTCATACCGTCAAGTGAAATGGAAAGCTCACGGAGACGGTACAATTGGTACAATTTTCTGACGCGTGTGACATACGGACGCATAGTTTAGCGAAACTATTTTCAGTAAATAGTTTTTTTTATATTTATTGTATTAACTGTAAAAGAATCATACTGCAACAGACAAGTCTAGTCCAGTTCAGTAAAATGGTGTAATGCAATTCGTTTATTGCTTTCCACAGAATGAGTAAGATTACCGAGGCCGAGAATCTTCTTAATTCTCACTCAAAGGGCTGCAACTCCTTGAGACCCTCGAGTTAAAGGCGTCCATGGGTGATAGTAGTCAGTTACCATTAGGTGATCTCACTCATTTGCCCCTGATTCGTATGTACGTTGTCAAATTAACATGTCAACATCGTGTGTTTACTAATTTAAGAAAAAAAAAGCAACCCCTCAGGATGAAAAATTAAGAAACGAACTACAGTTTATTACTAACTAGCGACCTGCCCCGGCTTCGCATGGGTGGATTTCAGATGCCCCCACCGACGACAAAATGAAATGTATCTGTATGAATGTGAATGACAATCTGTAATATCTTCGAATATATTCATTTAAATTAGATACTGGAAAGAGCCATTTTGATCTATATTAAATGCACAATGTATTTAATTTACTTAATTGTATAAGGATTCAGTTTGTATTGCTTAAAATCCCTTCCTAAATAAGCCATTATTTCTCGTAAAAAGAAAGGAATAAAAAATGGTTGTGGTGGGTTATCCCTAAGAGATAGACATATACCGTCGCGGACTTTTTTGTAGTACTTTTTAAGGTGTACAATACTGTAGTACATTATTTTGATCTATCTAGTAGGGTGCAACCAACGTTTGCAATATAACCGTAAAAAAATGTGTTTATTTGCTACATCAAATTAGAAACCTCGAAAATTAACAGTGTTTCCATACTATATTATGCATTTATTATACATAAAAACCTTCGTCTTATATCACTCTATCTATTAAAGAAACCCGCATCAAAATCCGTTTCGTAGTTTTAAAGATTTAAGCAACAAAGGGATATAGGGACAGAGAAAGCGACTGTGTTTTAACTATGTAGTGATAATCACGTAGTAAAAGTCAGTCTTCTTAAAGTTAATTACCATTTTTTTTTCATTCTCTAATTTTATTTTTAAGTCTATTCTCAGCTGAAAACTTATTTTAATTGTTATAGCTTCTCTCGAACTAAATTAATATTACACAATAAAAATAGTTGCACATTCTTCAGCAATGTGTGTGAAAACAATAGGTTCGCGAAACGGGGCGACATTATCTGCGATCTCTGCGAAATTCCACTCGAACGCACACAACGAATCAACCATTGTGTCAACATTCATATCTCATCGCATTCATTGATTTTAATACGAGCAGCAAACAAATTTAAATGAGCTTTCTCGGAGCATTTGCGACATCGAAAGTTACCGACTGACAAACTCTTGTGTGATTGATTTTTAAAAGGTGCGATGAATCAAAAATATGTTTTCACAGTCTAAATTTTAATGGTAGAATAATAATGATTTGGGCTTTAAATTCTTAATGCCTAGATTTGATTGAGTACTCAAAAGAAAGAGAGAAAATATATTAAAGTTTTTAAAAACTAATGTAATGATGAATTTCTAGACGGTACGGTGGTTTCCTTTTGAGAACATTTTCGTAATGTTGACCAATTTACGATATGAAACAATTCATACGTATTCGCTGATTAAATGACAACGTTTCATATATTTAATGATTTTATGTGAACAATTCATAATTATGTTCTAATCGAATAAAAACAATTCTGACGAAACCATAGAGACTAAAACTCTACTTTAAAAAAGTTCCCGCCACTCAGTCACTGTTGACTAGTGTTGTCACCTTACAAAATAATGATCTCCCACCTTCCCTTAGGGCTTAGGCGTCTGTCGCGAGTAATGTCGCTATTTATTATATATCATTCGTATTTCTTCGCATCAAAGAACAACAAAAGGAACAATATAATGTGTTGAACAGGTACACCAGAGTTTCAATTTACGTTGAAATTGCTACACCGACTCAGTATGTATTGGAGGAGTAGTTCGCTGATGCCAGCAATATTTTTTATACGAATTGGAAAGGAATAATTTTTTATTACTATACTTCCTTTTTTATTTGATGACGAATTATGATGGTATCCTTTGTGGCTTTGAAATATAATACGAGTATGATAAAATGGTGGAATCGAAAAACATTTATAGCTTAGAGAAAGAATAAAAGGAAAATGTGTGTAATTTTCTGGGAATCGTGTCGGAATGAAATGAGTGAAATGACAAAAGATGTGAGAAAATTTCTCGGTAATAGGTAAGGAGATTAACTTGCGTACTCTCTAAAGCTTACCTACGTTATACGTAAAATACGACCTTCAAACCTTCAAGAAAAGAGCGTACTCCTTCTTAAAAGGCCGGCAACGCACTTGTGACGCCTCTGGTGTTGCAGGTGTCCATGGGCGGCGGTAATCACTTACCATCAGGTGATACGTCTGCTTGTTTGCCCCTTATTCAATAAAATATATATATATATATATATGCTGCAAAGAAAAAACTATTCCCTTTCTGAGAAAACACATTTACATTATTTTAATTACGATATTGTTATAAATGTTTTTTTTGAACATATTGTTTGTATGAAATTATTTTTACAAGAATTAACGCGTTCACTACGCGTATACTAATTCATGCAACTTTGTCGGCGTTTCTTTTCAATAATGCTCAGCTCCTATTGGTCTAAGCGTGATGCTATCTATCCTACCTTAAGGCGCGTCTCTACCAAAATTGTTGGCAATTTCAGTGTTTCCAAATGTTTGCAACACTTCAAAAAATCGCCAACTGTTGTTTCCATTGTGTCTACACGGAGTCGCCAACAATTTGAAAAACATTCGTACTAAGCGTCACCATAGAAACAATAAATATTTGCAAAAAGCGTATTATTTTGACATTTACCGCCAAAAACGGAAACACTGTTCTCAACATTTGTTGACAATTTTTGTTGCCAACACAAGGAAATTACAAAAACTTTTGTCACCAACACGTGTTGACAACACAAAAATTGACAACATTTATTCGGTGGAGACCCGGCTTTAGGCGCGCCAGTAAAAAAAACACACTATTAAAAAAACGTGAAAATCGGTTAGATAGTTTCGGTGTTCATCATAAGCAACAATGTGACACTAAAATTATATGTTCATGAAACCCGATACTTTTAAAGTTAAATAGTAGATAAATTAGGTCTTGTTTTATTTGATACTGGCGTTCACTATCAAAATAATTATGTATCTTACTGAATTGAATGTAAAATATGAAACAAAATAAAAATAAAAATTCTAAAAAAATATTTTACGTTTACTTAATCTGTCCTCTAAAGACGCTTGTTCGCAGTTCCAAATTCAAATTTATTCAATTTCGCAGAGCGATCGGTGTGGAAATGAAACGTCTCGAGCTGGTACGTTCGGTAACGTTGGTATACTTCCCTTTCTATTAGCATTCGTTGCTGACACGTCATTGTTATAGTTGGATGCGCGGGGGAAGATTTACTTAGTATTTTTTCCTCTTAGAACTCTACAGTAAAAATGCGTTTATAATAAGTAAGTAAGGAAGTATACTTTCCTTAAAGAGTCTAAACATATAGTCTCCAGTTTATTTATGACCTAGGCTTACGGTTTAAAAGGGATTAATTTATTTGCTGTTAAATCTGCTTTTTAACCGACTTCCAAAACGAGGAGGTTCTCAATTTCATGTTTTACTAGTTAGATGTATGAAAAAAATAAAATGTATGTATGTTTTATGTTTAGAAAAGTCAATTTACGGTTAGAATGTACATTCTATCAGTGAGATGAATATATTCTATAAACTATTGTTAGTTTAAGTATAGACTTGCGAATTCAAAGAAAGTTATCATTTTAATTCAATTCAATATCTTCAAAACCCAGAAACAATAAATAAAAACTGTGAAATCGTATTTATTCAATTGACAACGACTTTGAAATCTCAGTCGAAACATCAACAAGTGAACACGAAATCGATTGAGCATCATCCCAGTGATGTTTTGGGCACAATTCGTTTGGAAATCGTCGTATCTTTACACACACGGACGAGCATTGACGAAATAATGACAGACGCAACTTCCCTTTCAGTCAATCGGTTCACTCCCAATCTCAGTTCAGTCCATCAGTTCAAAGATTTGAATTTATTCATTTCATCGTTCTTATTTTCGCGTTCTATTTTCAATTTGCTATTGTTTCCTGTTGATTCTTTATTTAAATTTTGTTTTAAAATTTAAGTAGAGTGTAAAATATGTAAGAAAGTAGTGTATTCTTTTATATTTCACTAGCTTTTACACGCGGCTTCGCTCACCCAGACTTCCATCCCCTGATTTACCCCCTAAGGGGTGGAATTTCAAAAAATCCTTTCTTAGTGCCCACTTACGTTATATAAAGAACCTACATGCAAAATTTCAGGATTCTAGCTTCAGCGGTTTGGGCTGTGCGTTGATCTCTGGGTATGTCAGTCAGTCAGTCAGTCACCTTACTCTTTTATATATATATAGATTTTCAGTGATTTTTATTGCATTTTTTTTTTGTTATTGCTGATATTTGGCACTCAATGTTAATACGAAACTCATAATCACTCAATTTTCCCTCCAAAATTGGGGCAATACAATTTAAAACTAATCACACAACATTGTGACTCCCTAGTTTGTAGGGTTGTTGCCGTGACAGCAAAAGCCCGCGAACATAATAAAATCTCATCAAATAAGTACAGTGAGCAAGACAAATGCGGGGACGGAGCTCCGAGCTAAACAATATGACGAAATCGCACTGTTTGCACGATAATTTCAAAAGCTGCGGTTGCTACACTTTTAGACGAAATATTTTGAGACTACGACTGCTGTGTTGTGTCGCGTTTATGCCAGGATAACGCAGAGTTTGTAGATAAAAACCCACTGTGTTCGGAATGCTGACTTTTTAGTTTTTATGCTTACAATGAAGTTTTGTTGCTACCTTTGCCTCAATGTTTAAGCTTCATTAGGTACAACGACAAATCACTACATAGTATAAAACAAAGTCGCTTTTTCTGTCCCTATATCCCTTTGTGTGCTTAAATCTTTAAAAGTACGCAACGGATTTTGATGCGTTTTTTTTTAATAGATAAAGTGATTCAAGAGGAAGGTTTTTATGTATAATAAATGCATAATATAATATGGAAACACTGTTAATTTTCGAGGTTTCTAATGTGATGTAGCAAATAAACACATTTTTTTGCGCTTACATTGCAAACGCTGGTTGCACCCTACGAGATAGATCAAAATAATGTACTACAGTTTTGTACACCTTAAAAAGTACTACAAAAAAGTCCGCGACGGTATATGTCTATCTCTTAGGCCGCGTTTTCGAACTCAGCGGGCAGCGGAGCGGGAGCGGAGCGGCAGCGGAGCGGGAGCGGAGCGGCAGCGGGAGCGGAGCGGGGCCGCTAACCCGTTTTCGAAACCAGCGGGCTAGGAGCGGGCGCTAGAGCGGTTTAGTGATGTATTATAAGAAACAATACCTCGTAAAATTAACTTGATACGGATGACAGATTTCACAAAAAAAAAATATTAGTGATTTTAAACAATTAGTGAAAACGATTAATGTTTGATAATATTTTATATAATCATAATATCTACATATGTAATAGCGTCATACATTAGTATATTAAATTTATTTTTCTAAAATCGTAAAACCCAAGCCTGATAACCTTAAAAAAATCTTGATTAGTCGTAATTGTAAACAATAATTTACATTGACAAGTTAGGGGGGTATTAGGTTACTATACTCGATCATTATAAAAAATAACAGGGGTACAATGAAAAAAAATAACATCAACAAAGCGAACAAATTAACAAGTTATAAAGATGATTTAAATGTTTTAATAACAACAAATTTATGAAATATAAAATATTAATAATTAAATGAACTTGCAAAAATCACAACATTGACAAAATTAAAATCATTAATCACGGGTGATTGCTATTTTATTACGACACCGCTACATTCGTGCCTTAGGCAAAGTATTACGTAGACTTGACATATGCGTACACCCGTAAGGAGTAGAAACCAAGTACATCAAATATTAACGTTGCCAGGTTAAAGCCCATTCTCCCTTATTAATGTTCCAAACGTTCAACAAACCTGGTTACAATTTGGTCGGTTAATTACAAAATTGTGTCAAGTCTATGTAATAATTTGTCTAAGATTGGTGCGCCCGGTCGTATGCCGCTCGTCACAAGCTCGTCGCTCGCTCGTCAAATAAAAATATAAATATTTTCGGACATCTAACACACAACGCCATCTAGTCCCAAGCTAAGCAGAGTTTGTGTTATGGGTACTAGATAACTAATATAAAAACATAAATACTTTTTTTTGTAAATACATACATATTATACATAGAATTTAAATATAATGTTTTGTAATATTTGCGTTCCTATCAAAATAAAATTAAAAACAAAAAAAAACAACCATTCGAACAATATTGCAAGAAAATAAGATGGATAAAATGTTTATTTAATTAACTATTAAAATTGTTATTTTAATAAGTTAATAAATTTGGAAAAATCACAAATTTGACAAAATTAAAAATCAATAATCACAGGTGATTGCTATTTTATTCCATCCCTAGCTGACACCGCGACACTGGAGCGCACCGCCATAGAGATATTATAGATAGAGCAGAGGAGCCGTGCGAGTCATAATATATGTTCGATGAATGAAAAGTCGTCTGAACGTTACTTCGAATACTTTTTATCGATAAGCTCTTCTTCTACTGAACGATTCATCGAATATTTTTGAATCGAATTAATGCTTTTTCGAATAAGTTTAAAATGAAAATAAAAGTATAAAGAAAACATGTGTGGTGTATTATTTCATACATAATCGAGGAAGTCTAATAACTTTGAGATATCATACGTTCCTTCCGTACTTTAAAATTTAGAAGAATGAAACATTTCAATATCACTTTACTTAACCTACTAATTAAATATTATAAATTATAATGAGTATAATATAATATTATCATATAGTTAAATAACTAAAATAAAAATGTAAAGAAAAAATGGGGCGTGCGGACAATTTAAATAAAACCTACGTTCCTCCTGTTCTAAACTTTAGTGTACGGAACATTAAAATTTAGAAACATGAAATTTGGCAATAACACTTTTTTGATTGCATTTAGTATTTCTGCTTATGAAAAGCCTGCCTACGGCAATCTAAATACAAACATAATATTTATCTAGCGTTGACAAGTAACCTAGGTGCTTCTCATTATTATATTATACTAGCAGGTTATTGTCAAATTTCATGTTTTTAAATTTTAATTTACGGAAGGAACGTATGATATCTAAAAGTTATTAGAATTTCTTGATTTTGTATGAAATAATACACCACACATGTTTTCTTTATACTTTTATTTTCATTTTAAACTTATTCGAAAAAGCATTAATTCGATTCAAAAATATTCTATGAATCGTTCAGTAGAATAAGAGTTTATCGGTAAAAAGTATTCGAAGTAACGTTCAGACGACTTTCCATTCATCGAACATGTGACTCTCGCAGTAAAATTACGGACCCAGGGAGGGGAACCAGGCTTCCAGCTGTTCATCGGTTAGAAAGAGAGAGGTGATCGCGGTACCTATCTGTCTGTGTGTACCTATATTTTATTACTTCAAACAACTTTATAAGGTACTAGCTTTTACACACGGCTTCGCTCACGCAGACTTTCATCCCCTGATTTACCCCCTTAGGGGTTCAATTTCAAAAATTCTTTTCTTAGTGCTCACTTATGTTGCATTAAGAACCTACATGCAAAATTTCAGGATTCTAGGTTCAGCGGTTTGAGCTGTGCGTTGATCTCTCTCTATATCAGTAACCTTCCTCTTTTATATATATAGAAGATTTTAGAGTTAATTTTATTTTATTATTCGAGGTTATCATAATAACAAGCAGTCCTTTACTGCGCATGCGTCAGTAGAGAAAGACAGATGGGGTACCGCGATCTTCTCTCTCTTTCTAACCGTCGGACGTTTCCGCTTACCGGCAGTCATATGTCTTCCCTACTCTATCTATAATACCTCTATACGCATCGCTCGTCCGCCGCTCGTCACCCGCTCGTCGCCCGCTCCCGCTCCGCTGCCGTTCCGCTGTGTTCGAAAACACTCCCATATAAATCCATACATTTGAACGTGCCGCTGCCGCTCCGCGCCCGCTCCGCTCCCGCGCCCGCCCCGCTCCCGCTGAGTTCGAGTACGCGGCCTTAGGGATAACCCACAACAACCATTTTTTATTACTTTCTTTTTACGAGAAATAATGGCTTATTTACGAAGTGATTTTAAGCAATAGAAAATGAATCGTTATAAAATTAAATAAATGAAATACATTGTGCATTTAATATAGACCAAATTGGCCCTTTACAGTATCTAATTTAAATGAATATATTCGAAGATATTACAGATTTAAAATGCACGAATCGTGTCGTCGGCGGGGGCATCTGATACCACCCGTGCGAAGCCGGGGCGGGTCGCTAGTTTAGTTTATAATAAACATAAACGTTTTTTTTTCTATTCTTCTATTCCAAGTCTCTAATATTAAATTAAAATGTACATAAATAGGTATCTTCGAACTGCATAATATACAAGCAACTAAGGTAACTGTGAGGACATTCTTTTCATTCAGTTACTGTATTTACTTCATAGTAAAGATATGGCTAATATGTCGACTTTCTCGTACTCATGAGGCATCACTTCAAACTGCAGAGCAAAAACAGAGTATGATTTACTAAAAACTTATAGAAATGATGCAACCAGGCACAGGCATTGAACGCTGACTTTCAGATGAAAATTTTATTGAACAGAGTACCTCGAGAGCCCAGCCATCAAAAGAGCAGCACAGAAATGAAAACCAAACTCTTCCACATGCCGCGATATACTAGCTAAACTACAACTCTACAAAATACTATGAAAATGAATAACAAAAATATTAGGCGTATAATTGCGAAATGGAAGCCACACAAGTTAGCCCGACGATGTAGATACTACTGCGCGGCTTGTTAACGAGTTTGACAATTTTTTCTGCATCACTATAATATAAATGAAGGCAAATTATGTTTGTCGACAATTTTCGCGTTTGCTGGTAACTCACAGAATGCTATTTATTTTATCGTCGACGCGTACGGTGTGTTGTAAAACGTCGTATTCGATATTAGTTGTTTTCCTCTTCTCCACTATCAATAGCCTTTAATAGGTCTCTTCTTAAAAAGAAGGTTGTGGCCAGACGGGTTAGATAGGGTTTGTGCTTAGAATAATAAAGCATAGAAACTGAGTCCGCGCGTCCGTTTTTAAGCACCTCAAATGGAGCCATATATGGCTCCAAACGCCGGGCCGCTTCGTAGTGTTCAAGGTGAAAGTACGTCGAACGTGTCTCGCGAAAAAAAAAGAATTATGACGGTTTGTTCAATTAAATTGTGTCACAATGCATCTGAAAAACAAAAGAAGTGTGATAACATCACTTTTCACAGGTAAGTTTTTAATATTTCACAGTATTTTGTAAATAATTAGGTCAAAATAGAAATGTTTTGTTTCAATATTCCGTTTGCATTTGTGCGTATCGCCGCGCGTACCTACGTAATCGTCACACCTATGTGAATCGGTTCAGTGCTTCATTTTTGACAGGGCGCTTGTATGAAGACTATCTTTCCATGCGTTATTATTTTACGCGACACTTGAGAGGCTAAGGGTTTGTGTCAAGTTTCTTTCTCTGTTAGCCATGCTGTTGTCCTGTGTTACCTATCTACGAGAAGTTTCGGGGACTTGACACTTCGTATTCATAGTCATTCAACAAGCGGATAGGTATTTAGATGATATCTAAATTCATTTAAAACAGGTCATTGTCGATCTTTTTTCTCTCATTTTATTTGTTTTTTGACTCTATCTTAATCACTGTCCCTTTCTGTACGGTGAACCGCACATTTTACATTTCTAAAACGGCTGACGCTGCGCCGAGCCGATTTACCTAATATGTACATACGCAATCCAATAAATTTAGTGTTCATTTATCAGTCATACAGAGCGGTTTTATTTTGACACTCATAAATCAGCATACCCATCAATTATTATCATTAATTATCATTCTCTATCATACATCTGTGTAAGGAACCACGGTAACCCTTACACTTTCATTGTCCCCATTTTTTTATAAAACAATAGTAGAATACATTAAATCACACAAAAGTTCAATATAATACACAATAACATCGGTAGAACAAAACACACCGCAAAGCTCGTATTAAAAACATAAATTACTCAACAGTTCCGCCATTTTTAATTTACGAAAATTTACCCGCGGGCAAACGGCAATTAATTGTTCTCAATAAGACCTTACATAAATTAAAATGAAAAACAAACCAGTT